>JAVFKF010000015.1:60000000-61482500 GCA_036926295.1 Pachydiplax longipennis | reverse complement strand
GGTGACACAAAGGAGGCATTTCTACACTAATCCCTTTCTATCTTTCAAACTTGAGAAAGACAAATACCATGTTTTTACTATTTGAAACAAAGAAAAACTATTTCATTGACAATCATAATTCTAAGAATGATATATGCTATAATCATAAAGCATTTCCTTTTATAGCCAATATCTCACTTTTATTTCTACATCTTTTCTTTTAAAATAGGTCATCAAACTGGTTGAAAACTGAAATTGAACATGTTGGAAATAAACCAAATTTTTGAATTTATAGTATGGTAACTGAAAAAATAGGAACAGAAAATGTGCAACAGGATGCCCTGGTTTATATCTTCAAAGGAAAGAGGTCTTAAAATATATTCAGCAAAAATATATCCAATAAATTCTTGCCACATGATCTTAAATACAATAAACGATTAAACCATTAATAGCAAAATAATAATAAATGAGGAAAGGTCTCCAAGAAAATGTTTCAACACAGATGAGAGAATTTCCAATGCTATAGAACCACATATCTCCAACTTACATAAAATGTTGAAGATGAGCCAATAATCCTTTTAAAAAATTCCTTAAGAGTCTACTTATAATATAGTTTATTTGTTTACGCCACCAAAAAAATTCAATCATAATATCAGGTTATGAAACCAAAACAAAAAATAGGAACATTTATACCTCCGAACTACTCTTATTTTGAATATACTGTAGGAATTTAAGTCATTGTCCTATGTAGTTGTATCCTGATTTTTTGAGTTATCAAGTACAACTTATTAATTTCTACATTATTAGAAAATGAGAGCCCAAATTTTGTACATTTTCTGTAAGTTATTTTGCACAGTATTTTGATAATGATCCTACCATTCTTAAATATTTTGTTCATAAAGAAATACAACATCAGTATAATCAAGAAACAAACACAAAAGAGAATAATAAACTAAAAGATTGACCTTAAAGCTTTGGGTGAGAAATAAAAATAACATTTTAATAAATGTTTCTCTTTTCTGTGAAAACATGATGCTAACAAAAGTATTAAATTAATAAAACCTCTGTCTGATTTTTCAGTGACTACAATAAATGAGTAAGTTATGATGACAGCTTTAGAATTTTCCTTTAGTACCACAACAATTCCTGAAAGATAACATATAAAATATGTTTGATTTGCTGTTTCAAACAGACTTCTATGCTGCAATCAAAATGAACGAGACAAGAAAGAAAAATGTAAGAAGATAAATGGGAAATAAAATTCATTCCCATTGAGAATGTGCAAGCTAGGATAAAATATCGCTTTAGATGAGAATATTGGATGCTAAGATGGCTTAAGGGGACGAAACTGGACTTAAGAATCTCTCTCTTTACCTTTCCCTTCACAGATGCTTGAAAAAGAGTGAAAATTGATTAAATTTGAAAAAATATAAGTTTTACCTTAAGATTGCAATTGAAGGTAACAAATGGTGGTCAAAGAGCTATAGGACTCTATTGCATGGTCTATGGAGAAGGTAAGAGGTGAATTGAGATTTATAGACTATAAAAAGACAAACCAAGCTTCAGCAACACATTCTGAATTATGTTATTTAGGCTACTTTACCTCATTAACAGTTTAAAAATTATATTGTAGAGTCCACATTTAATATGATAATGGATATAAAGAAGAGATATAATAAAATCAGCTCCCCTAACGATACATTTTAGGCTACTAAATAATAGCTAACAAAGGGACATGCTTATTGTGTTTAAATATTTAAGGATTGTCATAATAGGAAGCATTTAAAAAATTAACGTTGTAATAGCTAAGATGTGTGTTTTCCTTATTTTAAATACTCATTGTATACCAAAATTACCAAATAGTATATTAATAAAAGTTAAAATTATAAGAAAATAAGTTATTACAGTTACCCATATAACGCCAGCGGGGAAATGTTGATGTTATCAGGGACTCAACGAAAAATTGGAACTGCTTACAAGAGACTTCACACATAACAAAGACATAATCCACTGTAAGATTCACACCATATACTCTATAAGATTCACAAGAAGGATGCAACTGAGGCACCATAGTGTACGGTATGCAATATTGAAACACTTTTTGAAAACTTCTTCATGATCTCCTATGACATCCGAAGAATGATGAAACGGGTACAAATAGTCGAATATCTTCAAGGCTTCTTAGTATCGCGGCTTCCACTATTTGAAAGGTAAAAGACATCTTTATATGAAAACTTGAAAGGATGATAAACTCCTTCATCAATGCTTACAAAAAAACGTCTAAAACTATGTATTTATACCGCAAAGACGATAATCTATTTCAGTACTTTCCGGAAAGTACTGATGGTTCATCTAATATGATAAACACGGATGCTTTGACGAAACTATCGAATGCACTTTCCAAAATATTATGGAATACAAATAATATGTGGTAACACTACATTGCTCGAAAAAGCAGTAGTACCTGGAAAGGCTGGGCCTTGTACTTAATGTCAAAGCAGAAAGTACTCGCGCGTCTTCTGAGTGACAGCTAAGCAACAATAGATGTCCAAGGCACGAACAGGAAACCATAAAATCGGAACAAAATGAAGTTATTTATTCTTTTATGAAGTTTTGAGATCGATAGACTTCGGAAAACGTTTCGAGAAATGCATTTTGGAATCATCATTCTCTTTGGACGAGAATAATTATGCATTTTAATCAGTAGGTATTTCTTGAAATTTAAATTACTTCTACCGAGACGATTCACTGCTCCGTAAGATAATATTACAGCAAGAGGTGTTTTGAAGCAGTGAAGTTGATGAAATTTCAAAGTTGACAGCTTAAAACTTTGTGAAATTCATCTTCAGACCATGGTGCTTCAATCAACTTACTTGGAAATCCTCATATTTACCTTAGAAGATAACAGAACAGAGTTTCCAAATTTTGCACATAGCAAACTTATTTGGAACCTTTTCATTTGAATAAGACTCCCTCTACCGTTCCAGAATGATGAAATTCTTCGCTTCATACTTTTTCAACATGACTTTTGTGCTATGAAATAAAGGAAATGGTTTACTTTTCAGTTGCGCCTCAATAAATTATCAAGCATACTCCATTACCAAAAGGTCATTCGGTGCAACAGGCACATGCAGCCACTGATTTCTCATAGTGAAGTCAGCTGACTGCAGTTACTCTTGAAACGTATTGCATGCATCTGCGATGACATGCAAAGCAAGATAGACGTTTTGGTGTAATAAATTCTCAACTAATGAACTATAAATATTATTGTATTGCATATAATCATAATGTAATTATCGAGCATTGTATTTAAGATCATGCAGCAAGAACTTAATTGGATATATTTTTGCTAAATACGAGGGCTGTTCAAAAAGTTCCCGAACTTTATTTATTACAACACAAATAATTCACTTACAAACTATTGCTCCGGGTCTCCTACAAAGTACTCCTCACCCCAATGTATACACTTTTCCCAACGTTGTTTCCACTTTTTAAAACAGTCTTGGGACGCTTCTTTCGGATTGCTCCTCCGTCGAATTTTTCTTTATTTCTCGAATGGTGGCAAATCTTTTTCCTTTGATCTGGGTTTTTAGCTTTGGGCATAGGAATAAGTCACATGGAGCCAGGTCTGGTGAATAGGGAGGTTGGAGAAGCTCAGTGGTCTTGTTTTTGGCTAAAAAGTCACGAGTTGCTCGTGTTGTTCCTAGTCTGCTCTCATCAGGCGAAGCACGAAATTGGCTTCGACTCGATGCATCCTCAATTTTTGAAGATATATATCATATAGCACGTTTTCTGTTCCTGTTTTTCCTTTTCCTCAATACTAGTTCAAAGTTTTCTTCAGTTCCAACAAGTTCAATTTCATTTTTCAATCTGCCAAAGCCTTTACTTTACTTTGCCTCACGTTTATTCTAATTCCGTTACCTTAGAGTTTGACAACAGATTTGAAAAGAATTGATGTAGAAATAAAACAGAGGAAAGAAATGGAAGAAAATGTACTGTGATTGCCTGATATTTGCAATTTTTAGCTGCAGTAACAAGGATATAGCAACTCTGTTGGCAGACCTTGATGAGAGACAACAAAGGTTTGAAAGGTAGAGGTTTTAGTGTAGAAGCACCACCTTGATAGTAAGATTTTTGGATTTTAAAATACTTCATCTCTGGTGAAAAAATGAAAACAGTATTTTATCTTAGAATTAATTTGTTTCTCTGTTCTGAAAATTTTACATATTTATCATTCGGTTTCTTAATTGAGAATTAATTCCATTCTTTGAAGGAAAAATATGAATCGAATCTTATATCAGTATTGATTTGTTTCTCCATTCTGAATATTTTAGATCTTTATCATTTCCATATCTTAAATAAGAATTACTCTTTATATTGTGACAATGACTCAGAATTCATGAGATTCTGTTAAAAATTAGAAGTCATTCTATTGCCTTCATATTTGAACAATGTCTTACATACGAATTATTCTATGTCTTAAATTCACATTCTAATCTCTACAATGTTTGGAGGCACTCAAAATGATTTCTTAAGTTTTTCTGAAATACGTAACACTGAGGAACTTTTTTGAAAAATGTATATCTGAGAATTGAATGTCTTCTTTCAGCAGGATCTCTTTCAATTATTTGGTGTCTATTGGTTGTTTCAATTCAGTGTATAAATTCCTTTTTATCCAAAAGAACTCTCTTTTGTTTGATTAAGAGTAGAATACATTATTTTCTTTGCAAGACTGAGTGAAATCTTTTGAAATGTAGTTTCTGTGTATAGTTCATCAATTGGTATTCTTTACATTCCACTTCATTTGAAAATGTTTAGATTCATCCTTTGCTGAATGTTTCCATCTTATTTGTATGTTCAAATTAAAATTACATTTCAGATAATTTATTTATTCGTCAGATTTGTTGCAGTCTTGCTTCTTTTTTATTTGTGTGTCTTGCATCTTAAAGATTATGTCCCCAACATCATTGGTTTGTTAAAAATTGTTATTTGTTGTCTCAGGTATTGAATGAGATTGTATTTCTTATTTTTCACCTCTTTTATAACATTTGCATCTTTTATTTCATGCTTCTACATTTTTCAGATGATTTTTATTATGCCAAGCTAATTCCTGGCTGTAATCAGGGCTCTTATTTATGAGTGCAGCCTTAAACTAAACCTGGCCACTGTTTACACTGTGAGCAGCCGATGGAGTAGGAGGGCTGTTGAATTACTTGAGAAATTTTCAACCACAATAGAAAGGGATAGTTTCTGGCCATGTAAAGACTGCAATATAATATTGAGTTGCTGGGACAAAGATGAAAGGTTATAATTCAAAACTTGATAATTTCAAATTTGAAACTTCTTTATTGATTTCAGGCCTAAACTGTACACTTTCAGAATTTCAATAAAACTGCTAAGAAAGAGTTGTGATTTGAATGTTTCTTCTCACCTTGTTTCCTTTGGACATATAGCAAAAATGATCTGATGTCTTACTGGAGAAATGTGTCCAGACCCTAAAATGGAAATTCTTCTCCTTTGTGAAGAAAAATAGAACAAGCTACCCCAAAACATGATGCTTAGAGAAAGCATTCTGAAGCATAGGAAAAGGTGGTTTAATGCAGAAAATGAATGCTAAAGTCATGAAAATCTAAATGGTATCTTGGTTCAGAAAGTAAGCATCAAATTAAAATAGTTTAATTTAAATTTATTACAAAGCATTAGTTGACTAAAATTGAGTAATTTTAAATTGATTTATTAATAAACCATGATTTCAAATGAAACTGCGTTAATTAATTTGATTTGATAAAGCTCAATTTACTTTTTTTTGAGCACACCTATTTAGAAAAGAATTGAAGGTTTCAAATTAATTGAATTGCAAATGAAGAAAAATTTTGTTAAAATCATACTTGGCAAGAATTGGAGATTTTTATTCGAAGCTTTTTATTCTAAATGTTAAATTGGAAAGAAAAGCGGCATTTAGTTATCTCATTTTAAACAACGTTTAAACATTTATTAGGAATGCCAAATGGGGGAATTCCAAAACAGGCATGGAATATCAATCTATAGGCAAGGGAACTGTCAGCAGACCGAGAAAAAGATGGTAAATTTCCATGGAATAAGTGAAGCCTGAACGGGTATAATGCATAACCAAGGAAGGAACATGATGATGATTTATAAAATAGCTCATACTGAAATATTTATGTGGAAAGTCAACCAGAAGAGGTGAATTCATGAAGGTGACAAAGAAACATACTTGTCATGTAACACGTAAACCAATATTTTCTTGGTTCGCCCTCATGGAATTAACTTAATAAGGCATTGTATTTCTAAAGAGAGACTCACTCTTGTCATTGAAACACAAGCATCAAAAGGAAACTTAGTAGGAAATACTTTAAGGAGCACACATTATAAAGTATCACTTTCTCTGCATTATTATTATTATTATTAGTATTTTATTTATTTCTTCTTTCATTCAAGTGGCAGGGGTTTTTTCATATGAGTCATGGTCTGTTTCAGAGTTAGGTCCTCTGTGGATGTCTATCTTATGTACATCAGATAAATGTTTCCTATCAATTATTACATGGTCAATTTGGTTAAAAGTAACTCCATCTCGTGAGCTCCATGTTACCTACCTTATGATCTTTCCCTAGAGCCTTACTACCCCAATATCAACTTTACCTATTTGCTTATTATCATTTTTCATACCCTGAAGATTTTACTTTCCAATTGTTTATCACTTTAAGTATCTCCTTTTTGCCAAACTTAGCATTGAAGTCCTTAAGAATTGTTTAAAAATCCTGTCTTGAGATACTATCAATTTCCTTTCCCAACTGTCCATAGAATATGCCATTCCCATCATTTTATCTGGCTTCACGCATAACCATCAAAAAGGTTTAGGAACATTTAGTATTCATTTTCATGCAATAAACTTCTTCCCACCTGTTTTAAAAAAAATTTCTTTCAAGAAGAATAAAGGATTTGAAATAGAGTAGAGGTTTTCACATTTCATAAAAACTATTAAGGAATGAAAAAGGGATTGATTTAAATACATTGAATATTTAATGCTGATACCTATGATAAACGCATATCATAAAAATTTACAAAAGTAATTCAATGAACAAATGTAAGACTCAAAACCATATAAGTAAATATCTCACTGTTTGTGAAAGAAATGGATTATTAAACAGCACTGTTACAAAGAAATGCCAGAAACTCTGCCAGAATCTCTCAACCTGTTAAGAATTTTAGAGATAAAATCTATTACCAATCAAAAGAGTAGAACCAATGGTATGCCAACAGAGTATACTTATAAGTAATGAAAGGAACGATCTGGTAATAGTGAACTTCTACCTTGGTTTTCCAATCAGAAGCATTTTTAAATATATGTTGGAGAGATTGAAGTAGGAGAACCGTTCAAATTAAGAGATGTTCAGCATCATTTTTATAAAATCAAAGGTTTACATAATACCATAATTTATCTGAAATACTCATTGAATTATTGTAGTTCCTTGTCAACTACTTAAACCAACCATTCCATAAGAATGTAACATGAAGGGAGAGGAGAAATATTTGAATACCATAAAGTGAGATCTACCAATACGCAAGATCATGCTCATTGCACACCAATGACTGAATATCAATGTGGAAAGAGAAAATGTCATCCATATACATTGCTAAGATTTATATAGATCAGTTTCACCAAGATGCATTCTTTAGCGAGTCACAAAATGTCCTCTATAACACCATATTTCAGCCCACAAATTTCAAAATCAGTTTAGCACCAGTATGATCATTGCTGTTACTGCACTTCACACTCACACACTAATTCATAGAACTAAGAAATTATCATAGAATATTTCATGACATAATAGTTGTACTTATAAAGGAAATTTTAAAACCTCACAATTGGAATTATAGGCAGTATAACTTAACATTTAAACTAACAAACTCTTGATTAATGATGACCCTGGAATTTGAAATAATAGTTAATCATTTTGTATATATATCATAATAATTTTACAAAAGGGGCTGATTTTTCATGCACCAATAATATAAAAAGAATTTCTTTCCTCTATTAAAGAAAGTTCTATTACCCAACAAAAACAATCGTCGAAAAACATCTTATGAAAAACTGACTAATAAAATTGTTAAATCAAATGAAGTGCAACTTCCTCAGATGTTGAAAGAAAAGGATTGGCATGTTATTGATTCTGGATAAATTATTTATAAAAGAGATTGATTCATTTAGGACACAAAGTAATTTCTCTGCTTAGGTATCTAGATTTTAATTTTCTTCACAATAAAGTTTCTCAAATGGAGAATTTCAAGGTATATAAACCCACAAGAAACTAATATCAAAATAATATGTTCACATTAGCAGCTTTTAGTTCTCTACTAATTACAGTATCACCGGAAGAAAAGAGCTTATATTAGTTTATATAACCGAACAAATAGAATAAATGATTTTTTCTCTCTCTACTTTCATTGCAAAAAAAATACAACAAAGTATATGATCCAAAAATATCTATGTGATGAGAAACACATTTTCTTTAACAAATGTACAACAAAAAGAAAAGAATTTTTAAGATGACAATTTCAACTCAAGTGGAAAAGAGATATGAAATTAAACCTTTCATTTTATCCTATCATGTTTAAACAGGGATGTGTATAAACTTTAAAAAATAAATTACTCCTAAACCGTTTAAGGACTAAAAGGTTCACTTACTTTTTTGTAGTGAATCTTATTCTTTGGTGGTGTCCAACGTTGTTGGGAGACACACGTTGATTGGCTATATACGTATTTCGAAAGCTATGCTTCCATCTTCAGTAGTGTTAAAGTTGCAGTGAAAACTTCTTTTATTGGATCCTGTATTTATAATTATTTTTCCTTGGAAACCTGTGAGTTTCTTCTGATCCTTCTACAGTGTCTCTGTCACATGGGGAAAAAGGGTTGTTTGTGTGTGTTTGTAATTTTGTCTGAGTTGAATGGATAGTGGAATTTTCAGATACGAGTGAAAATAATGCTGAGGATGGAATTGGGCCTTTGTCATTATTTAATTTTGGTTTTTGTTTGTGTATGAATATGCTTTCGTAGGCGTCCAGTTTTGAATTATTATTAACGGTTTTGTGCATTTTTAAATTTTCTAGGCGTATGGGGTGATTGCAATTTTGGACATGTAGGAACGGTGAGCACCTGGGTTTCGGGCCGCCAAAGTTCGCCTTACTCTACATTTTGGTGCGACGCCTTAGGTGACTTCATATTATTCCTTTATGGTAAGGTGAAAAAACAAAGTTCACCCACCATATTTCAAGAAAAGCCAACCCAAAAGAGTGAGTGCAATCTAGGTTAATTTCTTAAATTAATGATATGAAAATGAATCGGGTGTCAGCGCAATGAAATTATGTATCAAAAAGGACATTTCTTGTATAAGAACCGCATCTCGATAAAACTGCGCTAGTTTTCTGAATAAAATAAGACGAAAGCGGACAATTCTTCGCTTAACACGAAATCCTACGACATAAATTTTTAACCGCACATCTGCATTGTTTTCAAAAAATTTCTTTTGAATGATACATACCCTTTCAGATTAAGGGACGGCGGAGGATATTTCCCGTAATACGCTCGTTTCATAATGCGCTATTTACATAACGCGGTGATTTACAGCAACGTATATTCGCGCTATGTGAGTGTTTATTTTACTTGGTGGAATTCATAATTCTTGGTAGTTAAAACTTGCTTTCTTAATAGAATTTGACTCCTCCCGTAGCTTCCTTCCCCTAATATCCCTAACCCTCCCTCCACCTCACCCTTTCCTCATTGGCATACGTGTTTTAGTCTCTTCACATGATGATGGACCGATTTGTCTGATACCGGTGGTATTAAAACAAATCCATGTGGAATTTTTGTAAAGCGTTTTTATTTCTAATACCTGGAAATAAGCAAAATCTAAAATGTTCCAAATAACACGTAGAGTAAGAAGGTTTGCTATTCAATAGCAACCTCTGTTTATTCCTGATTTGGCCCACGAATCCCATACATAGTACCCACGTAGCCATTATTGTCGGGTGCGGTTGAATACATTTCTCACTCTTTTCCCAAATGCTCTTACTTTACTTCTCGTCAAGGCTGTGTTTATGAAAGTTTTGATTTTCTCCCAAGGAGAAGATTTTTTCGGAAGACTTCCTTTTACTTTTGTTGCCTCGCAGGAAGAAGAATCCTCTTTGTTAGTTGGTCGGAGGGAGTATCTTTTTCTTCTCTTACTTTCATTTTCTTCCTCGTCTGCTTCCGCTGTTCGCCATCTCCTTCCATTACTGCTATTGCCTTTATCAGAGGAGTGAGTTTTCTCATTCTCCTTACCTTTCACAAATTTAACGGAAAATTTGTATATTTTCCAAATTTTTCTTCTGATCTTCCCATCCTTACCGGAGGCGCAACTTTCTTTTTCTCTCTCGAAACTTATAACCTCGACTTCCGTCTCGGTACTCTCTACCGACTCAATGTCCGCAGTCGTTTCTGGCGATCTATTCCGAGGATTGTTCTCAGATGGAACAGAGCTTCCTCGGATGCCTTCGCATCCACTATATTCTGATGGAGGTGGAGTTCTCCGGAGGGACATATTGCTGGTTTTCTCAACCATTTCCCTTGCATTCGCAGCGCTTTGAAATTGGATGCGCAGTCTTGTGTCCCCATTTTTCGATGCTGAATCGCCGAACAAACAGTCACCTCGAGTTTCATTTAGCTCTGTTTCTTCAAGACAAGGCCCAAAGGCGATATCAGAGTAGAAGATGTTGTCCCCGAAACCGCCCGAAACCTCCCTGTCTACATCGATTTTGCTATATCTCTTGTTTAATATGTTTCGGCGCTGTAGGGATACGTCTCCATCATTCAGACATTTATAGCACTCGATAATGTGTGGCTCAGAATATCTCGCTCTCGAGGAAGCTTTCGTCTCTTTCTTGGATGGACTCGGAGGTATGAGTAATGCCTCATTATTAATATTGTAAAATAATTGTTTAACCTTACATTTGAACTCATCACTCACACCCCTAGAGCCCCTTAGCATTATGCCCCTTAAGATTATGCTATCAAGACTCATGTACTCCTCGTCCGAAAGGATTTCTTCCTCTTGCTTCGAATCGAAATTAGAATATGTATCTTCTAGTTTTCCCTCTATTTCGCAGATTTTTGATGCTTCCATGAATGACAAATCCCCTTTTTCAATGGAAGTTCTGTCCTCTTCTACCGGCAGAACTTCCGAACCACTCACATTTTGATTCTCGTGTTCAACTGGAGTAATGCGCTCTGCTTGGGTCGAGCGGCTTGTAGATGTACTTTCTCCAAACGAGTCTTCCTCTCTTTCTCCTATTGCACGTGTGATCGGATCCACATTTTCGCCTTTCGTGGGCGTATTTTTTACTCTTTCGGCACCAAGTAAGACGCCAACTTCAAGCTCCTCCGACCCCACTCTCCCCTTCTCGCCTCCAACCCTTTCTTCAACTCCCCTGCTCTCATTCGCCGGGACGCAAAAAAGGAAGCCTCCTTTCGGAGCGCTAGGCTCCACCACGGCGACTTCCTCTACGCTCAGTTCTGGCGACTCATCGACCCTTTTCGTGCTACTCCAGCCGTCTCCTTGCTCCGTACGTTCTACATCTCTCCGGGAGTCCTCCATAGGCATAGGGATCCTCGAGTCAAAGCTTACGAAGTTAACGTTTGACCCATTCAAGTCCGATTCCCCTTCGGCATCTGTAAAAAGTTTTCGACCATCGTTAACATAGGATTCACCCGATCCTGGATTTACAGGGTTATACCGATGCAAAGAATTCTTCATGATATCTCTAACGGGACTGTAGTAATTAGATGGTGGCGCCAACGGCACGAATCACTGACTCCACAAAGATTTACATTGAACCGTGTCACAGTATTCCATTTCAACATACTTTCCGGCCTGTGGATTTACATGCAAATTTTAATACGATTTGGAGGGAATCTACCTAGTGTTTTTTTGTATAACAAGTGGAGCATTGGAATGCATAGTGTGTTGTTTATTTCCTTGCGCTCCTCAGGGAAGTACCGGTCACTGATACATTAGTATGAGGATGAGGTCCATCCCTGCCTGACACGAAATGACTGCAGTAATAACGAATGATGACTGGCTGTTTAGAACAGGAAAAGAGCCATAACTTTTGGCTATCATAATAGTATTTGAAATATTTTCAGTTAAACGCATTTTCAAATCTGTTTTAGCCAAAAGTTGAGAGGCGACGAAGTTTCCTCTTTCCTCTGCGAGTCATTTATTCACTGATCATTGCACTTCGCTCTTCACACAGTGCGTTACCTAAAAAGATTCTAGAGTCCGATGATTGTCATAGTCTTTCTTACTAATCGTCTCTCATGTAAAACATTCTAATTCATTTGTCATTTTTATATTACAAATATCATTATTTTCATTAGAGCAAAGTTATCGTTGCTGCTTACAAGAGAATGTCATTATCACTTATTCGAAAGAAATAGTAGGAGGGTTATTTTTTAAATCAAGCAGGTAATATAATTAAAGACATCACTTCAATTCTGCCTGCACGGAATAAACTCTTAGCTAAATTCTTCTGTTGCACGTTTTTAGAATAAGACATAAACTATTCAATACACGTTAAAGCCGCGCGGTTACTAGGACTGATTAAGTGGATACGTTGTAAGTCGCTCCATCCTTTTTGACAAATATTAAATCCTCCCATTCGAGCCTATGCAATGCATCTATCATTGCTGAGTATTCACGGAGGAATGACATTTTACAAATCGACTGAACTTTTACTAAACAGCAATTTTGGAGTCCTAATGAGGGACATGCAACAACAAACCTCTGACCTTTCTTTGCCCTAGTCATTCAAGATATTCACCTTTCAAAGGGATCCACCATCTTACACTCTTCCTTAAAGTTGTTGGTTTCACTTCTTTACCACAGACATTGGACTCCATGACGTTGGAATATGTAAACGACACACTGCTAAAGCAAAGAATATTATTATCAGTGTTATTAAAGCCTTCATTTTATCACTAAATATTCAAAGATGAAATAAGTATTTTTATATATTCGATAATTATATCATGATAGTTTTTAGAAGAAATAAGTGATACAAAGGAGTAGCACTGTCATGATTCATGATAGATACGCTCCTTACTAGGATGAATGACCAGTATCAACCATTGTAAGTATTTAAATATTCAGCTAATTTTCATGTTAACTTATTTATCAACTAATCGAAAGTACAAATCAAACCATTAGGACTAGAAAATGTCATCTAATCATTTATTAATATTGATGCACCTTGAAGAGAAGAGCTTAAATGAAGATAAACGAACGAGCATTGCAACACCCCTCATACACCACATCAATGTCACTGATCACGTTTAAGAAACAAACTATCAATCCCAGATATATGATGACTGATTCGAGGCATCTCACGTAAAGCAAATGAACAAGAGCATGTGTGAGTAAAGTAGCGTGAAGTAAAAAAATATCCTTTAATTAGATTTATTCCCACATGTTTTCTATTCAATATTATCAAAGGATAAATGTTTTCGTACATTTCCGATTTTACCTCTTACTTAGCGATACTAAGTGTTCAATATCAACACTTCATTTGTTTGTGACACACACACACACATTCACATGGTTTTTAATGAATACCGGATATCATTTCATTATTCATGATGGAATGAGTAATGCCTACATATATATAATGAAATAAATGCTACCCTGTATCCATTTTATGGCATATAACAAATTTATTGTATTTATATTGAGGAGTTTCTCCCCATACTATCAAACTCATGGATTAAAATCGAACTATTTCGAACTTCCATCGAACTTCCATCCATGTTGCCATTTCGGAAAAATACAATAATAATTTCAGTTTGTGCTACGAAATAAATTTCCGATTTATCAGTTACTGAGGAAGAAAAAATTCTTTTGCGAATATTTGTAACTTAAAAAATTTAGGGATTGTATGACGTCTGATGATGGAGCAGGAGCGGCTACGTAGGAGGATACATAGAATAGAACGAAATGGAGGCTACTTTCAACCATTCGATTTGAAGAATTAACACAGTGACTGAGAAAATCGCGAAGGAGACCCTCCAAGGCTGCATAGGTTCGACGGAAATTACGCAATCCCCATAGTCCATTCTCAACACAAAATTTTCATGATGTTATTCATTTCGTCAAATAAAGTGTAAACCGCCGAGGTTTTTGTACTCTAAGCAGCAAATTTTGACCTGCTAGTTGCTTACTTCCGGCTTTCATGTGAATAAAATAAGCACGTGCGGTCAATATTTACCTTTCAATAGCAAACAATTTTGTTAGACTAAATTTATATTTATCGCCCATATTCATGTTAATTAATACTTAATTAATCGTTAATTAATCTCTACTGAATGCATTTGTTCGTTTAAAATATTTTAACGCAGATAAAGATTCAAGTAACCTACAAGCATGAATCTTGCCGATCAATCACCAATTATATTCTAAAGGAATAACAAGAGTGCCAGTCACTTATATTTCTAGAAATATCAATATCACTAAGGTAAACATTAAAAAATCTACCATACTCCTATAAAAATTACACTGTTCTTAGGGAAAACGTGAGACAAAAGTAAAAATGTACCTGATATCGCACGCTAAATTTCCACCGTCTCTGTTTACAAAGCGTCGTCATGGCATTGTTTACATATTGAGTAAACTTCCATAATTTTATCTGGACTTTATAATCATAAGATAACTTATTCACCCCTTGTAGAGAAGGTAGAAATATTCTAAAGCTGTGTGATAAATCGACAATAATGTAGATCACCATGCTTTTAACTTCGGCGCTGAAGTCCTAAAACTTGCCATTTAATTTAATGTCTTTTTATAGATTTATTTTCCGTTCTGAAGGCACGTCTTGTGGTATTTCTTCCGCAATGACTTCTAAGAGCATCCCAATTTATTTTTTTATTAATTTAACGATACAATGTAATACAAACCCTTCTCGACAGACATATAGCCAAGGTCTCATTTCTTCATGGTTTCAGCGATTTATCTATTTCCCATTGGAAAATGATATTTTCTGTTTTCCCTACAAATGTTTTGAGTATCATTCGCCTTATCTCTGCTATGAAGGAGTCCCAAACGTTCTTCACTGGCGGCGAAAACTGTCCTCGGCGTCATTCCAGCATCAAAGGTGAACAAATATATTAATCAACAGATCTTTAATTATCAGTGCAATAAATTTTACTAAACCAGAAAACAATGCATTGAGTCGATTTAAATGGCCGTAACAGAGAAGTTAATAATGACCCATTTATGGTAAAATCCTTGTAAGCTAATATGCTGACGTAAGTCGAGATCGTTCGTAATTGCCCCTCCAGCTGGAGTGCACCGTATGCCAAATTAAGCAGTGAACTTCGTAAACATGTGGAATATTTACATCGGACCAAGAGCATTACATAATTAAAAGTATATGCTAACTTTAAAGGGATACAATAATTTTCGATTTTTTTTTAATGTCAGGGTTGCCTACCACCTTAAGAAAGATCCTCCCATAAGAAACGTACGGCGGGATATTCTATTTCTTTATGAGGCCTTCCCTATGAAGTTAGAACCAGCAGGTAAACAGCAACTAAATTGGTTTTAAAAACGCAGTTTAATCTTCCCCTAATGGAAATCGGATCGAGTAAAGAGGCTCATTTCCACTGTACAGTACTTTTAAAAATGCATTGATGCGATTTTTGAGAAATTTTTTCAATGCTTTCCCGATAACCAGGTAAGATGAGACCCGGGATGTGAACAGAGGTGATTGGCAAATGTCAGTCACTCAGTTCGCACTTTCTCTGATGATCCTTGGTTCAATGACAGAGCGTCATTTCGATTTTACCATACATTTTAAATGGGGGAAACGGAATCTTATTTTCGGAACTTCCAGATGTGATATTTAAGTGAAACATTGGAAGCGGAATATTAACATGCATTCAGCTCTTCCAAAGTGTTTCTGGGATCGACACCTGGCGGTATTAATTCTCCAATATAATATCTATGAATTTTATTATAAAAGATATTTTATAGAAGAATTTCCCGAGAAGATAGTATAATATATTTCGTGCTGTGAACAGCAGTCATGATTAGGTTTTATAAATGAAGTTTATTCTTTCCCCAGTCTTTCGTTCGATGCCAGGACATCAGTTTACTTCTATCATACCATAATTGGGGAATACGGAATTACGTTTGATGACCTCCTCGATAAGATAAGGACTTCAATGGGTACAGAGATCCTTTCCCAAACTTACTGAATAAAAGCGATATGGTTACGGGTTCGACACCAGGCGGTGGCAATCCTGACGGGTGCGAAGAATGGCATTTTTTCGGAAATCAATTCTAGAGAATCTACCTCACCATATCGTATGAATTTTTGCATTGTATTGATTCATTACGTTTAAGTTCTACATCTTTAAATGTTTTTTAACTATAACGATCAACTTTAATATCATGGTCCAGGGAATAACCCTCTGAAAATTTTCTTCAAGTAAACACCCTTTTAGAAGAATCGAAGATATCAAAATCGACTTGTTTATATTCTTGTATGTAGTCTCTCTGGCGCATCGGGGGAGAATTTGAATTTCCTTAAAATACGCAAACGGTACAAATTTAAGCAAAATATATTCCATTTACACGGTCCGATTTTTAATTATTATAAAAAATTTAAGAATGAAACATCCGCCCCGATGCGCAATAGCGAATTTCGCAAGGAACGTTTTGGTAAAATATCATGCAAATCGGATAACACTGGATTGGATTATTGTGTGCATCGTTTGAAAAACACATTTCGAGAAAACCGCCTTTAAAGCATATAAAATTGATAATAACCTCATCAGTCGGTTTTCACATTCCTTTCTCTGATTGAACCATGTGTTTACTTGTTATTTTTGTGCTTTGTGCACTCACTAAATTGAACTGTTGAATTATTTGAGATAAACATAAAAAGTTAAGTCTTGACAATACTTATGCGTCGAGTCACAATAAATAATTTGCACTAATATTCGCATGTATCAACAAATTCTTCACTTCATTTTTCTACTAAGAATAAGAAACGTCGGGTACATATCCTTTTGATAAAAATTTTTGCACAATCCATCTCTCGTTGAGCTTATCAGTCAAATTTACTAGAAATTAGTAAAGGTTCTCATCTTACTCACCATTTCTGAAAGCTTATACATCATACATAGTAAAATTCATCAGAGCATTTATTTTAAAAAATTATGTCTCAGATTAGGAATGAATGCAAATCAATGTTACAGGTAAAAACATTAAACTGTGGAAAAATTTGCATATTATTAAAATAAATCCTTCAACGATAACATTTAGATTTGTCAAATACCTTGCTAAATTAGCCGTTTTTTGAGCGAATTTCGGCTTAATATTGAAGATTTTTAAAATATCTTGTAAAACAAGCCGTTTCTTGAGCGAATTTTGGTTCAAATTAGAAGAATTTTCAAATATATTGCTATATCATCCGTTTATCAAGCGAATTTCGGCTTAATTTGGAAGATCATGCAAACATCGTGATAAATAATCCGTCTTTCGAACGAATTTTTGCTTATTTTGGAGATTTTGCAAATTTCCTGCTAAATAAGAGGCCTTTGAGCGAATTTTGGCTTAATTTGCAAGATTATTCAAATATCTAGCTAAATTAGCCGTTTTTTGAGCGAATTTCGGTTTAATTTTGAAGATTTTGCAAATATCGTTCTAAATAAGCTGTTTTTATAAATAAGTGAATACTGAATAAGCTTCCAAAAACGCCTTTTTGTAGTATGGTTTCTACTATGAAACAAAAGAATACTAAATGGGTTTCCCAAAACGCCTTTTTCTAATATTATTTCGATTAAAAAACAAAGAATGCTAAATGCCCTTCCAAATACGCCATTTTTCTAAAAGTGTTCCTAATATAAAACAAATGATTAGTAAATGCGCTTCCACAAACGTCTGGTTTTTAATTATTCGTAATATAAAACAAAGGAATAGTAAGTGTGCTTCCAAAACACTTTTTTTCTAAAAGTATTCCGGATATAGAAAAAAATGCTGAATGCGCTTCCAAAATCGACTTTTTTCTAAAAATATTCGTGATGTCTAACAAAGTAATACTAAATTTGCTGCCAAAAACGCCTTTTTTCTTAAAGTATTCCTAATATATAATAAAGGAATACTAAATGCGCTTCCAAGAATGCCTTTTTTCTAAACGTATTCCTAACATCAAACAAAAAATCCTAAATGCCCTTCCAAAACCGCTTTTTTTAAGTATTCCTAATATAAAACAAAAGAATACTAAATGCGATTCCAAAAACGCCTTTTTTCTTTGGATTCTAAGAACGATTTATTTTAACAGATATTAGAAAAAGGAAGAAAAGTATTCGCTAAAAAAAAACTGTATTTTCTGGATGACACCCGTAAAATTTTTAGCAAAAGAAGTCGAAATTCGCTCCTGAAACTGTTATTTTTTAACAGATATCAGGAAAAAGAAGAAAAAATTCTCCTAAAAAAAAGCGGCATATTCTATCGTACATACGTGAAATCTGGCAAAAGAAGTCGAAATGCGTCCCAGAAACGGTTATTTTTACCAGATATTAAAAAAAATCGAAAACGGCATATTCTGGCGGACATCCGTGAAATCAAAAAAAAGTCGAAATTCATTTGAAAAACGATTATTTTTTACCAGATATTAGAAAATGAAAGAAAAAATTCTCTAAACAACGGTAAACCGCACATTGCTGAAACATCACTCATTTCATTAATGATCTGCGGAAAAGTTTATCGATGAGTGGCTTGTGTTCACATTGAAAGAAGTGAATCGACAGAGATAATTACCTAGATTTTGGTTGAAAATTCTTAATTTTGTAAAGGAATTGACATCGCTTTAAATATTGTAAACTGCTGGAGTGGAGTAGAAGGACAAACGTTAGTAGTTTTTTCAGAAAAATGCCACTTGATTACGGTAGCAGCAAGTATGCTTGCTTTTAACACAGGTCTACGGCACATTGTCGCAACATCATCCATTTCACTTACTATATGATCTGCGGAAAAGTTTATCGATGAGAAGCTTGTGTTCACATCGAAAGAACTGCATTTGAAATGGATTTTCGTAGTTTATCTTACTCAATGGAATGAAATTTACCAAATCAAATGTCGTGAGCGGAACCCATCGGCGTCCGATTGTATTTTCCGCGAAAAATTTCAAAGGGGAAGGACGTGAAATAGGCGATGGAGTAAGAAAATGAGGAGAATGAAAGAAGCAAGGTGATGAGGGAGAGAGGGTGAATCCCTTGATCAGAGGTCACCAAGAATTTGAGCTCACGGTCTACTCAACGAACCATTTTGAATCTCGAAGACCATTGATATGGATTATTATAAATGCACAAGAATACACAAAATAAGTATCACCAATTCTCCATTTGATTTACATGTTCTCGTTCGACTACCATCTGTGAGATAAATAGTACTCAGAGTATGATATGCAAAGAGATTGCAATTACTGCGTAGTTTTCTCCAACTACGAAAACCTTCTTTCGGGACAATGGTAGTCCGTAAACAATCGGTTGGCGACCGCTGCCCTTGGTATCATTATGAAGAAAATGAGGATTTAAGGGGCCCCTCTGAAGTCGAGACCACCCGCTGACGAATCCGCTTTATTATGTTGGCAATAGCACTTTCGAGAATGACAGAATTACTTATCTCACGATTCAAACCCTTTTGATTAAAAGGTACACTCTACCCCAGTGGCAAAGCGTACAAATTTTATCCACCAAGCTACCGCATATGCAAATACTAAAAATGCAAAATCAATTTTTACATTTTCAAAACGAACAATTGGAAATATTTATTCCAATTTTATAAAATAAACATCAATACAGAATCTTAAGAAAGCTATTATACAAATACTAAATGAAGTTTTGGGCAACAGAATTGAAAAGAAACGGAATGAGGTTCAAAAATCGGAAACGAAGAGATAGAAGATGCCAAGAAAAGCAAAGCATGCAGAGAATTTCTAAAGAAATTATCACAGGAAAATAAAAAGAAATATCACAAAATTAGAAACCGCACAAAAGAAATAATAAGGCAGGCGTATATGACATCTTGGGATACATTTATAAGTGCTGTAGAGGATGAATTACATGGTAGAAAAGAAATATCATAAATACTAATGAAACTTTTTAATAGAACAGAAAAAGATACTACTCAATTAAATGCTACGCCAAAATAAGAGTGGATAAACCATTATCAGAGATTATGGTATGTTCTGGCATTAGATGAAAAACCTATCTCTGCTCCAGAGGAAGCAATAGGAGTAGATCTTATTGACTTGAAAAAACTGGAATTCAGTGTGAACAAGAGAAAAGATAGGAAACATACAGGCATGGATGGAATTGATTCAGAGATGAATGGAAAATATGGAGGTAGATCTCTGCACAGAAGAATCCTACAATTATATAACACGTGTTGGACAAAGCTTTAAATCCCTGAGGATTTTGAAAATTACCAAGGTTGTTTTATTATTGAAAAAGAGATAATGAAATAACTCAGAGAACTATAAGGGTATATGTCTACTAAATACTGCTTATAGAATTTACAGTAGAATAATCAACACTAGGCTGCAAGCTATCTCTGGAAATATTTTAGTAAAAGAGCAAGCAGGCTTTAGGATGGTTCGATCTTGCATTAATCATATTTTTACTTCAAAATAAATCAAACAAAAACGAATAGAGATTAACTTATACTTGTCATGTAACATGTATGCCAATATTTTCTTGGTTCACCCTCATGGAGTTAACTGAATAAGGCATTGTATTCCTAAAGAGAGACTCATACTTGTCATTGAAACACAAGCATCAAAATGAAACTTTACTATAAGGAGCACACATTATAGGGTAAGGCTTTCTCTATATTAGATTCCTTCATTCAAGTGGAAGGGGATTTTCATATGAGTCATGGTCTGATTTACAGTTAGCTCTTCTGTGGCTGTCTATCTTATGTACAACAGATATATGTTTCCTATCAATTATTACATGGTCAATTTGGTTAAAAGTAATCCCATATGGTGAGCTACATGTTACCTACATTATGATCCCCCCCTAGAGCCTTAACCATCCCTAACCATCAAAAGGGTTTAGGAACATTTAGTATTCAGTTTCATGCAATAAACGTCTTCCCACCTGTTTTCAAAATATTTTCTTTCAAGATGAATAAAGGATTTGAAATAGAGTAGAGGTTTTCACATTTCATAAAAACTATTAAGGAATGAAAAATGGATCGATTTAAATACATTGAATATTTAATGCTGATACCTATGACAAACGCATATCATAAAAATTTACAAAAGTAATTCAATCAACAAATGTAAGACTCAAAACCATATAAGTAAATATCTCACTGTTTGTGAGAGAAATGGAATATTAAACAACACAGTCACAAAGAAATGCCAGAAACTCTGAATCTCTCAACCTGTTGAGAAGCTGAGAGATAAAATCTATTACCAATGAAAAGAGTAAAAACAATGATGCCAACAAAGTATACTTACAAGGAATGAAAAGATCATTCTGATCAGTGGTAATATTGAAATTTTACCTCGGTTTTCCAATCAATAGCATTTTTAAATCTATGATAGAGAGATTGAAACAGGAAAACTAGCTAACTAACTAAAAATCGAATTAATTTTGAGTATCATTTTTACAGAATCAAAGAATTAATTAAATAATGGAGTAATCTGGCTAAATACTCATTGAATTATCGTGATTCCTTCTCAACTACATAAGCTATCCATTCCATAGGAATGTAAAAGGAAGAGAGAGGATAAATATTTCACAACCATAAAATAAGAACCTCCAACACAGCATTATCTAAATGTTACTTAATTTCAACAAATAATGAAGATGGAAACATCAAGCAAAAGATGCATCTAAAAATTTACAAATGAAGTGGAATGTAAAGAATACCAATTGATCAACTATACAAAAAAATTGATTTCAAAACATTTCGCTCTCTCATGCAAAAAAAAGTGTTCCACTTTTAATCAAATAAAAGAGTAATCTTTTGGATACAAAGAAATTTATATACATAATTGCAACTAGCTATTAGAACAAAATTATTGAAAGAAATCCTGATGAAAGAAGACAGTAAATTCTCAGTGTTGCATTTTTCAGAAAAACTTAAGAAATCATTTTGAGTGCCCCAAAACCTTACATAAAAATCAACTTTTGGATGGCTGCCCTTAGAATATAAGACATCATTCAAATATAAATAGAATGACTTTGAATTTTTAACAGAATCTCATGTTTCAACCTAATGATTGAAACATTTTCTCTATATTAAGTTGAACTCTCAATTAAGAGATATGTAAATACCTAAAATATTCCGAATGGAGAAACAAATTAATTCAAAGATAAGATTCTGTTTGTATGTTTTTGCCAGAGATGAAGTATTTTCAAAGGCAAAATTGTTAGTTTTAAGGTGGTGACACAAAGGAGGCATTTCTACACTAATCCCTTTCTATCTTTCAAACTTGAGAAAGACAAATACCATGTTTTTACTATTTGAAACAAAGAAAAACTATTTCATTGACAATCATAATTCTAAGAATGATATATGCTATAATCATAAAGCATTTCCTTTTATAGCCAATATCTCACTTTTATTTCTACATCTTTTCTTTTAAAATAGGTCATCAAACTGGTTGAAAACTGAAATTGAACATGTTGGAAATAAACCAAATTTTTGAATTTATAGTATGGTAACTGAAAAAATAGGAACAGAAAATGTGCAACAGGATGCCCTGGTTTATATCTTCAAAGGAAAGAGGTCTTAAAATATATTCAGCAAAAATATATCCAATAAATTCTTGCCACATGATCTTAAATACAATAAACGATTAAACCATTAATAGCAAAATAATAATAAATGAGGAAAGGTCTCCAAGAAAATGTTTCAACACAGATGAGAGAATTTCCAATGCTATAGAACCACATATCTCCAACTTACATAAAATGTTGAAGATGAGCCAATAATCCTTTTAAAAAATTCCTTAAGAGTCTACTTATAATATAGTTTATTTGTTTACGCCACCAAAAAAATTCAATCATAATATCAGGTTATGAAACCAAAACAAAAAATAGGAACATTTATACCTCCGAACTACTCTTATTTTGAATATACTGTAGGAATTTAAGTCATTGTCCTATGTAGTTGTATCCTGATTTTTTGAGTTATCAAGTACAACTTATTAATTTCTACATTATTAGAAAATGAGAGCCCAAATTTTGTACATTTTCTGTAAGTTATTTTGCACAGTATTTTGATAATGATCCTACCATTCTTAAATATTTTGTTCATAAAGAAATACAACATCAGTATAATCAAGAAACAAACACAAAAGAGAATAATAAACTAAAAGATTGACCTTAAAGCTTTGGGTGAGAAATAAAAATAACATTTTAATAAATGTTTCTCTTTTCTGTGAAAACATGATGCTAACAAAAGTATTAAATTAATAAAACCTCTGTCTGATTTTTCAGTGACTACAATAAATGAGTAAGTTATGATGACAGCTTTAGAATTTTCCTTTAGTACCACAACAATTCCTGAAAGATAACATATAAAATATGTTTGATTTGCTGTTTCAAACAGACTTCTATGCTGCAATCAAAATGAACGAGACAAGAAAGAAAAATGTAAGAAGATAAATGGGAAATAAAATTCATTCCCATTGAGAATGTGCAAGCTTGGATAAAATATCGCTTTAGATGAGAATATTGGATGCTAAGATGGCCCCTAAGGGGACGAAACTGGACTTAAGAATCTCTCTCTTTACCTTTCCCTTCACAGATGCTTGAAAAAGAGTGAAAATTGATTAAATTTGAAAAAATATAAGTTTTACCTTAAGATTGCAATTGAAGGTAACAAATGGTGGTCAAAGAGCTATAGGACTCTATTGCATGGTCTATGGAGAAGGTAAGAGGTGAATTGAGATTTATAGACTATAAAAAGACAAACCAAGCTTCAGCAACACATTCTGAATTATGTTATTTAGGCTACTTTACCTCATTAACAGTTTAAAAATTATATTGTAGAGTCCACATTTAATATGATAATGGATATAAAGAAGAGATATAATAAAATCAGCTCCCCTAACGATACATTTTAGGCTACTAAATAATAGCTAACAAAGGGACATGCTTATTGTGTTTAAATATTTAAGGATTGTCATAATAGGAAGCATTTAAAAAATTAACGTTGTAATAGCTAAGATGTGTGTTTTCCTTATTTTAAATACTCATTGTATACCAAAATTACCAAATAGTATATTAATAAAAGTTAAAATTATAAGAAAATAAGTTATTACAGTTACCCATATAACGCCAGCGGGGAAATGTTGATGTTATCAGGGACTCAACGAAAAATTGGAACTGCTTACAAGAGACTTCACACATAACAAAGACATAATCCACTGTAAGATTCACACCATATACTCTATAAGATTCACAAGAAGGATGCAACTGAGGCACCATAGTGTACGGTATGCAATATTGAAACACTTTTTGAAAACTTCTTCATGATCTCCTATGACATCCGAAGAATGATGAAACGGGTACAAATAGTCGAATATCTTCAAGGCTTCTTAGTATCGCGGCTTCCACTATTTGAAAGGTAAAAGACATCTTTATATGAAAACTTGAAAGGATGATAAACTCCTTCATCAATGCTTACAAAAAAACGTCTAAAACTATGTATTTATACCGCAAAGACGATAATCTATTTCAGTACTTTCCGGAAAGTACTGATGGTTCATCTAATATGATAAACACGGATGCTTTGACGAAACTATCGAATGCACTTTCCAAAATATTATGGAATACAAATAATATGTGGTAACACTACATTGCTCGAAAAAGCAGTAGTACCTGGAAAGGCTGGGCCTTGTACTTAATGTCAAAGCAGAAAGTACTCGCGCGTCTTCTGAGTGACAGCTAAGCAACAATAGATGTCCAAGGCACGAACAGGAAACCATAAAATCGGAACAAAATGAAGTTATTTATTCTTTTATGAAGTTTTGAGATCGATAGACTTCGGAAAACGTTTCGAGAAATGCATTTTGGAATCATCATTCTCTTTGGACGAGAATAATTATGCATTTTAATCAGTAGGTATTTCTTGAAATTTAAATTACTTCTACCGAGACGATTCACTGCTCCGTAAGATAATATTACAGCAAGAGGTGTTTTGAAGCAGTGAAGTTGATGAAATTTCAAAGTTGACAGCTTAAAACTTTGTGAAATTCATCTTCAGACCATGGTGCTTCAATCAACTTACTTGGAAATCCTCATATTTACCTTAGAAGATAACAGAACAGAGTTTCCAAATTTTGCACATAGCAAACTTATTTGGAACCTTTTCATTTGAATAAGACTCCCTCTACCGTTCCAGAATGATGAAATTCTTCGCTTCATACTTTTTCAACATGACTTTTGTGCTATGAAATAAAGGAAATGGTTTACTTTTCAGTTGCGCCTCAATAAATTATCAAGCATACTCCGTTACCAAAAGGTCATTCGGTGCAACAGGCACATGCAGCCACTGATTTCTCATAGTGAAGTCAGCTGACTGCAGTTACTCTTGAAACGTATTGCATGCATCTGCGATGACATGCAAAGCAAGATAGACGTTTTGGTGTAATAAATTCTCAACTAATGAACTATAAATATTATTGTATTGCATATAATCATAATGTAATTATCGAGCATTGTATTTAAGATCATGCAGCAAGAACTTAATTGGATATATTTTTGCTAAATACGAGGGCTGTTCAAAAAGTTCCCGAACTTTATTTATTACAACACAAATAATTCACTTACAAACTATTGCTCCGGGTCTCCTACAAAGTACTCCTCACCCCAATGTATACACTTTTCCCAACGTTGTTTCCACTTTTTAAAACAGTCTTGGGACGCTTCTTTCGGATTGCTCCTCCGTCGAATTTTTCTTTATTTCTCGAATGGTGGCAAATCTTTTTCCTTTGATCTGGGTTTTTAGCTTTGGGCATAGGAATAAGTCACATGGAGCCAGGTCTGGTGAATAGGGAGGTTGGAGAAGCTCAGTGGTCTTGTTTTTGGCTAAAAAGTCACGAGTTGCTCGTGTTGTTCCTAGTCTGCTCTCATCAGGCGAAGCACGAAATTGGCTTCGACTCGATGCATCCTCAATTTTTGAAGATATATATCATATAGCACGTTTTCTGTTCCTGTTTTTCCTTTTCCTCAATACTAGTTCAAAGTTTTCTTCAGTTCCAACAAGTTCAATTTCATTTTTCAATCTGCCAAAGCCTTTACTTTACTTTGCCTCACGTTTATTCTAATTCCGTTACCTCAGAGTTTGACAACAGATTTGAAAAGAATTGATGTAGAAATAAAACAGAGGAAAGAAATGGAAGAAAATGTACTGTGATTGCCTGATATTCGCAATTTTTAGCTGCAGTAACAAGGATATAGCAACTCTGTTGGCAGACCTTGATGAGAGACAACAAAGGTTTGAAAGGTAGAGGTTTTAGTGTAGAAGCACCACCTTGATAGTAAGATTTTTGGATTTTAAAATACTTCATCTCTGGTGAAAAAATGAAAACAGTATTTTATCTTAGAATTAATTTGTTTCTCTGTTCTGAAAATTTTACATATTTATCATTCGGTTTCTTAATTGAGAATTAATTCCATTCTTTGAAGGAAAAATATGAATCGAATCTTATATCAGTATTGATTTGTTTCTCCATTCTGAATATTTTAGATCTTTATCATTTCCATATCTTAAATAAGAATTACTCTTTATATTGTGACAATGACTCAGAATTCATGAGATTCTGTTAAAAATTAGAAGTCATTCTATTGCCTTCATATTTGAACAATGTCTTACATACGAATTATTCTATGTCTTAAATTCACATTCTAATCTCTACAATGTTTGGAGGCACTCAAAATGATTTCTTAAGTTTTTCTGAAATACGTAACACTGAGGAACTTTTTTGAAAAATGTATATCTGAGAATTGAATGTCTTCTTTCAGCAGGATCTCTTTCAATTATTTGGTGTCTATTGGTTGTTTCAATTCAGTGTATAAATTCCTTTTTATCCAAAAGAACTCTCTTTTGTTTGATTAAGAGTAGAATACATTATTTTCTTTGCAAGACTGAGTGAAATCTTTTGAAATGTAGTTTCTGTGTATAGTTCATCAATTGGTATTCTTTACATTCCACTTCATTTGAAAATGTTTAGATTCATCCTTTGCTGAATGTTTCCATCTTATTTGTATGTTCAAATTAAAATTACATTTCAGATAATTTATTTATTCGTCAGATTTGTTGCAGTCTTGCTTCTTTTTTATTTGTGTGTCTTGCATCTTAAAGATTATGTCCCCAACATCATTGGTTTGTTAAAAATTGTTATTTGTTGTCTCAGGTATTGAATGAGATTGTATTTCTTATTTTTCACCTCTTTTATAACATTTGCATCTTTTATTTCATGCTTCTACATTTTTCAGATGATTTTTATTATGCCAAGCTAATTCCTGGCTGTAATCAGGGCTCTTATTTATGAGTGCAGCCTTAAACTAAACCTGGCCACTGTTTACACTGTGAGCAGCCGATGGAGTAGGAGGGCTGTTGAATTACTTGAGAAATTTTCAACCACAATAGAAAGGGATAGTTTCTGGCCATGTAAAGACTGCAATATAATATTGAGTTGCTGGGACAAAGATGAAAGGTTATAATTCAAAACTTGATAATTTCAAATTTGAAACTTCTTTATTGATTTCAGGCCTAAACTGTACACTTTCAGAATTTCAATAAAACTGCTAAGAAAGAGTTGTGATTTGAATGTTTCTTCTCACCTTGTTTCCTTTGGACATATAGCAAAAATGATCTGATGTCTTACTGGAGAAATGTGTCCAGACCCTAAAATGGAAATTCTTCTCCTTTGTGAAGAAAAATAGAACAAGCTACCCCAAAACATGATGCTTAGAGAAAGCATTCTGAAGCATAGGAAAAGGTGGTTTAATGCAGAAAATGAATGCTAAAGTCATGAAAATCTAAATGGTATCTTGGTTCAGAAAGTAAGCATCAAATTAAAATAGTTTAATTTAAATTTATTACAAAGCATTAGTTGACTAAAATTGAGTAATTTTAAATTGATTTATTAATAAACCATGATTTCAAATGAAACTGCGTTAATTAATTTGATTTGATAAAGCTCAATTTACTTTTTTTTGAGCACACCTATTTAGAAAAGAATTGAAGGTTTCAAATTAATTGAATTGCAAATGAAGAAAAATTTTGTTAAAATCATACTTGGCAAGAATTGGAGATTTTTATTCGAAGCTTTTTATTCTAAATGTTAAATTGGAAAGAAAAGCGGCATTTAGTTATCTCATTTTAAACAACGTTTAAACATTTATTAGGAATGCCAAATGGGGGAATTCCAAAACAGGCATGGAATATCAATCTATAGGCAAGGGAACTGTCAGCAGACCGAGAAAAAGATGGTAAATTTCCATGGAATAAGTGAAGCCTGAACGGGTATAATGCATAACCAAGGAAGGAACATGATGATGATTTATAAAATAGCTCATACTGAAATATTTATGTGGAAAGTCAACCAGAAGAGGTGAATTCATGAAGGTGACAAAGAAACATACTTGTCATGTAACACGTAAACCAATATTTTCTTGGTTCGCCCTCATGGAATTAACTTAATAAGGCATTGTATTTCTAAAGAGAGACTCACTCTTGTCATTGAAACACAAGCATCAAAAGGAAACTTAGTAGGAAATACTTTAAGGAGCACACATTATAAAGTATCACTTTCTCTGCATTATTATTATTATTATTAGTATTTTATTTATTTCTTCTTTCATTCAAGTGGCAGGGGTTTTTTCATATGAGTCATGGTCTGTTTCAGAGTTAGGTCCTCTGTGGATGTCTATCTTATGTACATCAGATAAATGTTTCCTATCAATTATTACATGGTCAATTTGGTTAAAAGTAACTCCATCTCGTGAGCTCCATGTTACCTACCTTATGATCTTTCCCTAGAGCCTTACTACCCCAATATCAACTTTACCTATTTGCTTATTATCATTTTTCATACCCTGAAGATTTTACTTTCCAATTGTTTATCACTTTAAGTATCTCCTTTTTGCCAAACTTAGCATTGAAGTCCTTAAGAATTGTTTAAAAATCCTGTCTTGAGATACTATCAATTTCCTTTCCCAACTGTCCATAGAATATGCCATTCCCATCATTTTATCTGGCTTCACGCATAACCATCAAAAAGGTTTAGGAACATTTAGTATTCATTTTCATGCAATAAACTTCTTCCCACCTGTTTTAAAAAAAATTTCTTTCAAGAAGAATAAAGGATTTGAAATAGAGTAGAGGTTTTCACATTTCATAAAAACTATTAAGGAATGAAAAAGGGATTGATTTAAATACATTGAATATTTAATGCTGATACCTATGATAAACGCATATCATAAAAATTTACAAAAGTAATTCAATGAACAAATGTAAGACTCAAAACCATATAAGTAAATATCTCACTGTTTGTGAAAGAAATGGATTATTAAACAGCACTGTTACAAAGAAATGCCAGAAACTCTGCCAGAATCTCTCAACCTGTTAAGAATTTTAGAGATAAAATCTATTACCAATCAAAAGAGTAGAACCAATGGTATGCCAACAGAGTATACTTATAAGTAATGAAAGGAACGATCTGGTAATAGTGAACTTCTACCTTGGTTTTCCAATCAGAAGCATTTTTAAATATATGTTGGAGAGATTGAAGTAGGAGAACCGTTCAGTGAAAGTTGCAGTGAAAACTTCTTTTATTGGATCCTGTATTTATAATTATTTTTCCTTGGAAACCTGTGAGTTTCTTCTGATCCTTCTACAGTGTCTCTACTCTATATTTTGGTGCGACGCCTTAGGTGACTTCATATTATTCCTTTATGGTAAGGTGAAAAAACAAAGTTCACCCACCATATTTCAAGAAAAGCCAACCCAAAAGAGTGAGTGCAATCTAGGTTAATTTCTTAAATTAATGATATGAAAATGAATCGGGTGTCAGCGCAATGAAATTATGTATCAAAAAGGACATTTCTTGTATAAGAACCGCATCTCGATAAAACTGCGCTAGTTTTCTGAATAAAATAAGACGAAAGCGGACAATTCTTCGCTTAACACGAAATCCTACGACATAAATTTTTAACCGCACATCTGCATTGTTTTCAAAAAATTTCTTTTGAATGATACATACCCTTTCAGATTAAGGGACGGCGGAGGATATTTCCCGTAATACGCTCGTTTCATAATGCGCTATTTACATAACGCGGTGATTTACAGCAACGTATATTCGCGCTATGTGAGTGTTTATTTTACTTGGTGGAATTCATAATTCTTGGTAGTTAAAACTTGCTTTCTTAATAGAATTTGACTCCTCCCGTAGCTTCCTTCCCCTAATATCCCTAACCCTCCCTCCACCTCACCCTTTCCTCATTGGCATACGTGTTTTAGTCTCTTCACATGATGATGGACCGATTTGTCTGATACCGGTGGTATTAAAACAAATCCATGTGGAATTTTTGTAAAGCGTTTTTATTTCTAATACCTGGAAATAAGCAAAATCTAAAATGTTCCAAATAACACGTAGAGTAAGAAGGTTTGCTATTCAATAGCAACCTCTGTTTATTCCTGATTTGGCCCACGAATCCCATACATAGTACCCACGTAGCCATTATTGTCGGGTGCGGTTGAATACATTTCTCACTCTTTTCCCAAATGCTCTTACTTTACTTCTCGTCAAGGCTGTGTTTATGAAAGTTTTGATTTTCTCCCAAGGAGAAGATTTTTTCGGAAGACTTCCTTTTACTTTTGTTGCCTCGCAGGAAGAAGAATCCTCTTTGTTAGTTGGTCGGAGGGAGTATCTTTTTCTTCTCTTACTTTCATTTTCTTCCTCGTCTGCTTCCGCTGTTCGCCATCTCCTTCCATTACTGCTATTGCCTTTATCAGAGGAGTGAGTTTTCTCATTCTCCTTACCTTTCACAAATTTAACGGAAAATTTGTATATTTTCCAAATTTTTCTTCTGATCTTCCCATCCTTACCGGAGGCGCAACTTTCTTTTTCTCTCTCGAAACTTATAACCTCGACTTCCGTCTCGGTACTCTCTACCGACTCAATGTCCGCAGTCGTTTCTGGCGATCTATTCCGAGGATTGTTCTCAGATGGAACAGAGCTTCCTCGGATGCCTTCGCATCCACTATATTCTGATGGAGGTGGAGTTCTCCGGAGGGACATATTGCTGGTTTTCTCAACCATTTCCCTTGCATTCGCAGCGCTTTGAAATTGGATGCGCAGTCTTGTGTCCCCATTTTTCGATGCTGAATCGCCGAACAAACAGTCACCTCGAGTTTCATTTAGCTCTGTTTCTTCAAGACAAGGCCCAAAGGCGATATCAGAGTAGAAGATGTTGTCCCCGAAACCGCCCGAAACCTCCCTGTCTACATCGATTTTGCTATATCTCTTGTTTAATATGTTTCGGCGCTGTAGGGATACGTCTCCATCATTCAGACATTTATAGCACTCGATAATGTGTGGCTCAGAATATCTCGCTCTCGAGGAAGCTTTCGTCTCTTTCTTGGATGGACTCGGAGGTATGAGTAATGCCTCATTATTAATATTGTAAAATAATTGTTTAACCTTACATTTGAACTCATCACTCACACCCCTAGAGCCCCTTAGCATTATGCCCCTTAAGATTATGCTATCAAGACTCATGTACTCCTCGTCCGAAAGGATTTCTTCCTCTTGCTTCGAATCGAAATTAGAATATGTATCTTCTAGTTTTCCCTCTATTTCGCAGATTTTTGATGCTTCCATGAATGACAAATCCCCTTTTTCAATGGAAGTTCTGTCCTCTTCTACCGGCAGAACTTCCGAACCACTCACATTTTGATTCTCGTGTTCAACTGGAGTAATGCGCTCTGCTTGGGTCGAGCGGCTTGTAGATGTACTTTCTCCAAACGAGTCTTCCTCTCTTTCTCCTATTGCACGTGTGATCGGATCCACATTTTCGCCTTTCGTGGGCGTATTTTTTACTCTTTCGGCACCAAGTAAGACGCCAACTTCAAGCTCCTCCGACCCCACTCTCCCCTTCTCGCCTCCAACCCTTTCTTCAACTCCCCTGCTCTCATTCGCCGGGACGCAAAAAAGGAAGCCTCCTTTCGGAGCGCTAGGCTCCACCACGGCGACTTCCTCTACGCTCAGTTCTGGCGACTCATCGACCCTTTTCGTGCTACTCCAGCCGTCTCCTTGCTCCGTACGTTCTACATCTCTCCGGGAGTCCTCCATAGGCATAGGGATCCTCGAGTCAAAGCTTACGAAGTTAACGTTTGACCCATTCAAGTCCGATTCCCCTTCGGCATCTGTAAAAAGTTTTCGACCATCGTTAACATAGGATTCACCCGATCCTGGATTTACAGGGTTATACCGATGCAAAGAATTCTTCATGATATCTCTAACGGGACTGTAGTAATTAGATGGTGGCGCCAACGGCACGAATCACTGACTCCACAAAGATTTACATTGAACCGTGTCACAGTATTCCATTTCAACATACTTTCCGGCCTGTGGATTTACATGCAAATTTTAATACGATTTGGAGGGAATCTACCTAGTGTTTTTTTGTATAACAAGTGGAGCATTGGAATGCATAGTGTGTTGTTTATTTCCTTGCGCTCCTCAGGGAAGTACCGGTCACTGATACATTAGTATGAGGATGAGGTCCATCCCTGCCTGACACGAAATGACTGCAGTAATAACGAATGATGACTGGCTGTTTAGAACAGGAAAAGAGCCATAACTTTTGGCTATCATAATAGTATTTGAAATATTTTCAGTTAAACGCATTTTCAAATCTGTTTTAGCCAAAAGTTGAGAGGCGACGAAGTTTCCTCTTTCCTCTGCGAGTCATTTATTCACTGATCATTGCACTTCGCTCTTCACACAGTGCGTTACCTAAAAAGATTCTAGAGTCCGATGATTGTCATAGTCTTTCTTACTAATCGTCTCTCATGTAAAACATTCTAATTCATTTGTCATTTTTATATTACAAATATCATTATTTTCATTAGAGCAAAGTTATCGTTGCTGCTTACAAGAGAATGTCATTATCACTTATTCGAAAGAAATAGTAGGAGGGTTATTTTTTAAATCAAGCAGGTAATATAATTAAAGACATCACTTCAATTCTGCCTGCACGGAATAAACTCTTAGCTAAATTCTTCTGTTGCACGTTTTTAGAATAAGACATAAACTATTCAATACACGTTAAAGCCGCGCGGTTACTAGGACTGATTAAGTGGATACGTTGTAAGTCGCTCCATCCTTTTTGACAAATATTAAATCCTCCCATTCGAGCCTATGCAATGCATCTATCATTGCTGAGTATTCACGGAGGAATGACATTTTACAAATCGACTGAACTTTTACTAAACAGCAATTTTGGAGTCCTAATGAGGGACATGCAACAACAAACCTCTGACCTTTCTTTGCCCTAGTCATTCAAGATATTCACCTTTCAAAGGGATCCACCATCTTACACTCTTCCTTAAAGTTGTTGGTTTCACTTCTTTACCACAGACATTGGACTCCATGACGTTGGAATATGTAAACGACACACTGCTAAAGCAAAGAATATTATTATCAGTGTTATTAAAGCCTTCATTTTATCACTAAATATTCAAAGATGAAATAAGTATTTTTATATATTCGATAATTATATCATGATAGTTTTTAGAAGAAATAAGTGATACAAAGGAGTAGCACTGTCATGATTCATGATAGATACGCTCCTTACTAGGATGAATGACCAGTATCAACCATTGTAAGTATTTAAATATTCAGCTAATTTTCATGTTAACTTATTTATCAACTAATCGAAAGTACAAATCAAACCATTAGGACTAGAAAATGTCATCTAATCATTTATTAATATTGATGCACCTTGAAGAGAAGAGCTTAAATGAAGATAAACGAACGAGCATTGCAACACCCCTCATACACCACATCAATGTCACTGATCACGTTTAAGAAACAAACTATCAATCCCAGATATATGATGACTGATTCGAGGCATCTCACGTAAAGCAAATGAACAAGAGCATGTGTGAGTAAAGTAGCGTGAAGTAAAAAAATATCCTTTAATTAGATTTATTCCCACATGTTTTCTATTCAATATTATCAAAGGATAAATGTTTTCGTACATTTCCGATTTTACCTCTTACTTAGCGATACTAAGTGTTCAATATCAACACTTCATTTGTTTGTGACACACACACACACATTCACATGGTTTTTAATGAATACCGGATATCATTTCATTATTCATGATGGAATGAGTAATGCCTACATATATATAATGAAATAAATGCTACCCTGTATCCATTTTATGGCATATAACAAATTTATTGTATTTATATTGAGGAGTTTCTCCCCATACTATCAAACTCATGGATTAAAATCGAACTATTTCGAACTTCCATCGAACTTCCATCCATGTTGCCATTTCGGAAAAATACAATAATAATTTCAGTTTGTGCTACGAAATAAATTTCCGATTTATCAGTTACTGAGGAAGAAAAAATTCTTTTGCGAATATTTGTAACTTAAAAAATTTAGGGATTGTATGACGTCTGATGATGGAGCAGGAGCGGCTACGTAGGAGGATACATAGAATAGAACGAAATGGAGGCTACTTTCAACCATTCGATTTGAAGAATTAACACAGTGACTGAGAAAATCGCGAAGGAGACCCTCCAAGGCTGCATAGGTTCGACGGAAATTACGCAATCCCCATAGTCCATTCTCAACACAAAATTTTCATGATGTTATTCATTTCGTCAAATAAAGTGTAAACCGCCGAGGTTTTTGTACTCTAAGCAGCAAATTTTGACCTGCTAGTTGCTTACTTCCGGCTTTCATGTGAATAAAATAAGCACGTGCGGTCAATATTTACCTTTCAATAGCAAACAATTTTGTTAGACTAAATTTATATTTATCGCCCATATTCATGTTAATTAATACTTAATTAATCGTTAATTAATCTCTACTGAATGCATTTGTTCGTTTAAAATATTTTAACGCAGATAAAGATTCAAGTAACCTACAAGCATGAATCTTGCCGATCAATCACCAATTATATTCTAAAGGAATAACAAGAGTGCCAGTCACTTATATTTCTAGAAATATCAATATCACTAAGGTAAACATTAAAAAATCTACCATACTCCTATAAAAATTACACTGTTCTTAGGGAAAACGTGAGACAAAAGTAAAAATGTACCTGATATCGCACGCTAAATTTCCACCGTCTCTGTTTACAAAGCGTCGTCATGGCATTGTTTACATATTGAGTAAACTTCCATAATTTTATCTGGACTTTATAATCATAAGATAACTTATTCACCCCTTGTAGAGAAGGTAGAAATATTCTAAAGCTGTGTGATAAATCGACAATAATGTAGATCACCATGCTTTTAACTTCGGCGCTGAAGTCCTAAAACTTGCCATTTAATTTAATGTCTTTTTATAGATTTATTTTCCGTTCTGAAGGCACGTCTTGTGGTATTTCTTCCGCAATGACTTCTAAGAGCATCCCAATTTATTTTTTTATTAATTTAACGATACAATGTAATACAAACCCTTCTCGACAGACATATAGCCAAGGTCTCATTTCTTCATGGTTTCAGCGATTTATCTATTTCCCATTGGAAAATGATATTTTCTGTTTTCCCTACAAATGTTTTGAGTATCATTCGCCTTATCTCTGCTATGAAGGAGTCCCAAACGTTCTTCACTGGCGGCGAAAACTGTCCTCGGCGTCATTCCAGCATCAAAGGTGAACAAATATATTAATCAACAGATCTTTAATTATCAGTGCAATAAATTTTACTAAACCAGAAAACAATGCATTGAGTCGATTTAAATGGCCGTAACAGAGAAGTTAATAATGACCCATTTATGGTAAAATCCTTGTAAGCTAATATGCTGACGTAAGTCGAGATCGTTCGTAATTGCCCCTCCAGCTGGAGTGCACCGTATGCCAAATTAAGCAGTGAACTTCGTAAACATGTGGAATATTTACATCGGACCAAGAGCATTACATAATTAAAAGTATATGCTAACTTTAAAGGGATACAATAATTTTCGATTTTTTTTTAATGTCAGGGTTGCCTACCACCTTAAGAAAGATCCTCCCATAAGAAACGTACGGCGGGATATTCTATTTCTTTATGAGGCCTTCCCTATGAAGTTAGAACCAGCAGGTAAACAGCAACTAAATTGGTTTTAAAAACGCAGTTTAATCTTCCCCTAATGGAAATCGGATCGAGTAAAGAGGCTCATTTCCACTGTACAGTACTTTTAAAAATGCATTGATGCGATTTTTGAGAAATTTTTTCAATGCTTTCCCGATAACCAGGTAAGATGAGACCCGGGATGTGAACAGAGGTGATTGGCAAATGTCAATCACTCAGTTCGCACCTTCTCTGATGATCCTTGGTTCAATGACAGAGCGTCATTTCGATTTTACCATACATTTTAAATGGGGGAAACGGAATCTTATTTTCGGAACTTCCAGATGTGATATTTAAGTGAAACATTAAGGCGGAATATTAACATGCATTCAGCTCTTCCAAAGTGTTTCTGGGATCGACACCTGGCGGTATTAATTCTCCAATATAATATCTATGAATTTTATTATAAAAGATATTTTATAGAAGAATTTCCCGAGAAGATAGTATAATATATTTCGTGCTGTGAACAGCAGTCATGATTAGGTTTTATAAATGAAGTTTATTCTTTCCCCAGTCTTTCGTTCGATGCCAGGACATCAGTTTACTTCTATCATACCATAATTGGGGAATACGGAATTACGTTTGATGACCTCCTCGATAAGATAAGGACTTCAATGGGTACAGAGATCCTTTCCCAAACTTACTGAATAAAAGCGATATGGTTACGGGTTCGACACCAGGCGGTGGCAATCCTGACGGGTGCGAAGAATGGCATTTTTTCGGAAATCAATTCTAGAGAATCTACCTCACCATATCGTATGAATTTTTGCATTGTATTGATTCATTACGTTTAAGTTCTACATCTTTAAATGTTTTTTAACTATAACGATCAACTTTAATATCATGGTCCAGGGAATAACCCTCTGAAAATTTTCTTCAAGTAAACACCCTTTTAGAAGAATCGAAGATATCAAAATCGACTTGTTTATATTCTTGTATGTAGTCTCTCTGGCGCATCGGGGGAGAATTTGAATTTCCTTAAAATACGCAAACGGTACAAATTTAAGCAAAATATATTCCATTTACACGGTCCGATTTTTAATTATTATAAAAAATTTAAGAATGAAACATCCGCCCCGATGCGCAATAGCGAATTTCGCAAGGAACGTTTTGGTAAAATATCATGCAAATCGGATAACACTGGATTGGATTATTGTGTGCATCGTTTGAAAAACACATTTCGAGAAAACCGCCTTTAAAGCATATAAAATTGATAATAACCTCATCAGTCGGTTTTCACATTCCTTTCTCTGATTGAACCATGTGTTTACTTGTTATTTTTGTGCTTTGTGCACTCACTAAATTGAACTGTTGAATTATTTGAGATAAACATAAAAAGTTAAGTCTTGACAATACTTATGCGTCGAGTCACAATAAATAATTTGCACTAATATTCGCATGTATCAACAAATTCTTCACTTCATTTTTCTACTAAGAATAAGAAACGTCGGGTACATATCCTTTTGATAAAAATTTTTGCACAATCCATCTCTCGTTGAGCTTATCAGTCAAATTTACTAGAAATTAGTAAAGGTTCTCATCTTACTCACCATTTCTGAAAGCTTATACATCATACATAGTAAAATTCATCAGAGCATTTATTTTAAAAAATTATGTCTCAGATTAGGAATGAATGCAAATCAATGTTACAGGTAAAAACATTAAACCGTGGAAAAATTTGCATATTATTAAAATAAATCCTTCAACGATAACATTTAGATTTGTCAAATACCTTGCTAAATTAGCCGTTTTTTGAGCGAATTTCGGCTTAATATTGAAGATTTTTAAAATATCTTGTAAAACAAGCCGTTTCTTGAGCGAATTTTGGTTCAAATTAGAAGAATTTTCAAATATATTGCTATATCATCCGTTTATCAAGCGAATTTCGGCTTAATTTGGAAGATCATGCAAACATCGTGATAAATAATCCGTCTTTCGAACGAATTTTTGCTTATTTTGGAGATTTTGCAAATTTCCTGCTAAATAAGAGGCCTTTGAGCGAATTTTGGCTTAATTTGCAAGATTATTCAAATATCTTGCTAAATTAGCCGTTTTTTGAGCGAATTTCGGTTTAATTTTGAAGATTTTGCAAATATCGTTCTAAATAAGCTGTTTTTATAAATAAGTGAATACTGAATAAGCTTATAAAAACGCCTTTTATCTAAATTATTCGTAATATTAAACAATAGAAAACTAAATGCGCTTCCAAAAACTCCTTTTTTATAAAAGTATTCCAAATATAAAACAATAGAATTTGAAATGCGCTTCCAAAAACGCCTTTTTGTAGTATGGTTTCTACTATGAAACAAAAGAATACTAAATGGGTTTCCCAAAACGCCTTTTTCTAATATTATTTCGATTAAAAAACAAAGAATGCTAAATGCCCTTCCAAATACGCCATTTTTCTAAAAGTGTTCCTAATATAAAACAAATGATTAGTAAATGCGCTTCCACAAACGTCTGGTTTTTAATTATTCGTAATATAAAACAAAGGAATAGTAAGTGTGCTTCCAAAACACTTTTTTTCTAAAAGTATTCCGGATATAGAAAAAAATGCTGAATGCGCTTCCAAAATCGACTTTTTTCTAAAAATATTCGTGATGTCTAACAAAGTAATACTAAATTTGCTGCCAAAAACGCCTTTTTTCTTAAAGTATTCCTAATATATAATAAAGGAATACTAAATGCGCTTCCAAGAATGCCTTTTTTCTAAACGTATTCCTAACATCAAACAAAAAATCCTAAATGCCCTTCCAAAACCGCTTTTTTTTAAGTATTCCTAATATAAAACAAAAGAATACTAAATGCGATTCCAAAAACGCCTTTTTTCTTTGGATTCTAAGAACGATTTATTTTAACAGATATTAGAAAAAGGAAGAAAAGTATTCGCTAAAAAAAAACTGTATTTTCTGGATGACACCCGTAAAATTTTTAGCAAAAGAAGTCGAAATTCGCTCCTGAAACTGTTATTTTTTAACAGATATCAGGAAAAAGAAGAAAAAATTCTCCTAAAAAAAAGCGGCATATTCTATCGTACATACGTGAAATCTGGCAAAAGAAGTCGAAATGCGTCCCAGAAACGGTTATTTTTACCAGATATTAAAAAAAATCGAAAACGGCATATTCTGGCGGACATCCGTGAAATCAAAAAAAAGTCGAAATTCATTTGAAAAACGATTATTTTTTACCAGATATTAGAAAATGAAAGAAAAAATTCTCTAAACAACGGTAAACCGCACATTGCTGAAACATCACTCATTTCATTAATGATCTGCGGAAAAGTTTATCGATGAGTGGCTTGTGTTCACATTGAAAGAAGTGAATCGACAGAGATAATTACCTAGATTTTGGTTGAAAATTCTTAATTTTGTAAAGGAATTGACATCGCTTTAAATATTGTAAACTGCTGGAGTGGAGTAGAAGGACAAACGTTAGTAGTTTTTTCAGAAAAATGCCACTTGATTACGGTAGCAGCAAGTATGCTTGCTTTTAACACAGGTCTACGGCACATTGTCGCAACATCATCCATTTCACTTACTATATGATCTGCGGAAAAGTTTATCGATGAGAAGCTTGTGTTCACATCGAAAGAACTGCATTTGAAATGGATTTTCGTAGTTTATCTTACTCAATGGAATGAAATTTACCAAATCAAATGTCGTGAGCGGAACCCATCGGCGTCCGATTGTATTTTCCGCGAAAAATTTCAAAGGGGAAGGACGTGAAATAGGCGATGGAGTAAGAAAATGAGGAGAATGAAAGAAGCAAGGTGATGAGGGAGAGAGGGTGAATCCCTTGATCAGAGGTCACCAAGAATTTGAGCTCACGGTCTACTCAACGAACCATTTTGAATCTCGAAGACCATTGATATGGATTATTATAAATGCACAAGAATACACAAAATAAGTATCACCAATTCTCCATTTGATTTACATGTTCTCGTTCGACTACCATCTGTGAGATAAATAGTACTCAGAGTATGATATGCAAAGAGATTGCAATTACTGCGTAGTTTTCTCCAACTACGAAAACCTTCTTTCGGGACAATGGTAGTCCGTAAACAATCGGTTGGCGACCGCTGCCCTTGGTATCATTATGAAGAAAATGAGGATTTAAGGGGCCCCTCTGAAGTCGAGACCACCCGCTGACGAATCCGCTTTATTATGTTGGCAATAGCACTTTCGAGAATGACAGAATTACTTATCTCACGATTCAAACCCTTTTGATTAAAAGGTACACTCTACCCCAGTGGCAAAGCGTACAAATTTTATCCACCAAGCTACCGCATATGCAAATACTAAAAATGCAAAATCAATTTTTACATTTTCAAAACGAACAATTGGAAATATTTATTCCAATTTTATAAAATAAACATCAATACAGAATCTTAAGAAAGCTATTATACAAATACTAAATGAAGTTTTGGGCAACAGAATTGAAAAGAAACGGAATGAGGTTCAAAAATCGGAAACGAAGAGATAGAAGATGCCAAGAAAAGCAAAGCATGCAGAGAATTTCTAAAGAAATTATCACAGGAAAATAAAAAGAAATATCACAAAATTAGAAACCGCACAAAAGAAATAATAAGGCAGGCGTATATGACATCTTGGGATACATTTATAAGTGCTGTAGAGGATGAATTACATGGTAGAAAAGAAATATCATAAATACTAATGAAACTTTTTAATAGAACAGAAAAAGATACTACTCAATTAAATGCTACGCCAAAATAAGAGTGGATAAACCATTATCAGAGATTATGGTATGTTCTGGCATTAGATGAAAAACCTATCTCTGCTCCAGAGGAAGCAATAGGAGTAGATCTTATTGACTTGAAAAAACTGGAATTCAGTGTGAACAAGAGAAAAGATAGGAAACATACAGGCATGGATGGAATTGATTCAGAGATGAATGGAAAATATGGAGGTAGATCTCTGCACAGAAGAATCCTACAATTATATAACACGTGTTGGACAAAGCTTTAAATCCCTGAGGATTTTGAAAATTACCAAGGTTGTTTTATTATTGAAAAAGAGATAATGAAATAACTCAGAGAACTATAAGGGTATATGTCTACTAAATACTGCTTATAGAATTTACAGTAGAATAATCAACACTAGGCTGCAAGCTATCTCTGGAAATATTTTAGTAAAAGAGCAAGCAGGCTTTAGGATGGTTCGATCTTGCATTAATCATATTTTTACTTCAAAATAAATCAAACAAAAACGAATAGAGATTAACTTATACTTGTCATGTAACATGTATGCCAATATTTTCTTGGTTCACCCTCATGGAGTTAACTGAATAAGGCATTGTATTCCTAAAGAGAGACTCATACTTGTCATTGAAACACAAGCATCAAAATGAAACTTTACTATAAGGAGCACACATTATAGGGTAAGGCTTTCTCTATATTAGATTCCTTCATTCAAGTGGAAGGGGATTTTCATATGAGTCATGGTCTGATTTACAGTTAGCTCTTCTGTGGCTGTCTATCTTATGTACAACAGATATATGTTTCCTATCAATTATTACATGGTCAATTTGGTTAAAAGTAATCCCATATGGTGAGCTACATGTTACCTACATTATGATCCCCCCCTAGAGCCTTAACCATCCCTAACCATCAAAAGGGTTTAGGAACATTTAGTATTCAGTTTCATGCAATAAACGTCTTCCCACCTGTTTTCAAAATATTTTCTTTCAAGATGAATAAAGGATTTGAAATAGAGTAGAGGTTTTCACATTTCATAAAAACTATTAAGGAATGAAAAATGGATCGATTTAAATACATTGAATATTTAATGCTGATACCTATGACAAACGCATATCATAAAAATTTACAAAAGTAATTCAATCAACAAATGTAAGACTCAAAACCATATAAGTAAATATCTCACTGTTTGTGAGAGAAATGGAATATTAAACAACACAGTCACAAAGAAATGCCAGAAACTCTGAATCTCTCAACCTGTTGAGAAGCTGAGAGATAAAATCTATTACCAATGAAAAGAGTAAAAACAATGATGCCAACAAAGTATCCTTACAAGGAATGAAAAGATCATTCTGATCAGTGGTAATATTGAAATTTTACCTCGGTTTTCCAATCAATAGCATTTTTAAATCTATGATAGAGAGATTGAAACAGGAAAACTAGCTAACTAACTAAAAATCGAATTAATTTTGAGTATCATTTTTACAGAATCAAAGAATTAATTAAATAATGGAGTAATCTGGCTAAATACTCATTGAATTATCGTGATTCCTTCTCAACTACATAAGCTATCCATTCCATAGGAATGTAAAAGGAAGAGAGAGGATAAATATTTCACAACCATAAAATAAGAACCTCCAACACAGCATTATCTAAATGTTACTTAATTTCAACAAATAATGAAGATGGAAACATCAAGCAAAAGATGCATCTAAAAATTTACAAATGAAGTGGAATGTAAAGAATACCAATTGATCAACTATACAAAAAAATTGATTTCAAAACATTTCGCTCTCTCATGCAAAAAAAAGTGTTCCACTTTTAATCAAATAAAAGAGTAATCTTTTGGATACAAAGAAATTTATATACATAATTGCAACTAGCTATTAGAACAAAATTATTGAAAGAAATCCTGATGAAAGAAGACAGTAAATTCTCAGTGTTGCATTTTTCAGAAAAACTTAAGAAATCATTTTGAGTGCCCCAAAACCTTACATAAAAATCAACTTTTGGATGGCTGCCCTTAGAATATAAGACATCATTCAAATATAAATAGATTTGGATACAAAGAAATTTATATACATAATTGCAACTAGCTATTAGAACAAAATTATTGAAAGAAATCCTGATGAAAGAAGACAGTAAATTCTCAGTGTTGCATTTTTCAGAAAAACTTAAGAAATCATTTTGAGTGCCCCAAAACCTTACATAAAAATCAACTTTTGGATGGCTGCCCTTAGAATATAAGACATCATTCAAATATAAATAGAATGACTTTGAATTTTTAACAGAATCTCATGTTTCAACCTAATGATTGAAACATTTTCTCTATATTAAGTTGAACTCTCAATTAAGAGATATGTAAATACCTAAAATATTCCGAATGGAGAAACAAATTAATTCAAAGATAAGATTCTGTTTGTATGTTTTTGCCAGAGATGAAGTATTTTCAAAGGCAAAATTGTTAGTTTTAAGGTGGTGACACAAAGGAGGCATTTCTACACTAATCCCTTTCTATCTTTCAAACTTGAGAAAGACAAATACCATGTTTTTACTATTTGAAACAAAGAAAAACTATTTCATTGACAATCATAATTCTAAGAATGATATATGCTATAATCATAAAGCATTTCCTTTTATAGCCAATATCTCACTTTTATTTCTACATCTTTTCTTTTAAAATAGGTCATCAAACTGGTTGAAAACTGAAATTGAACATGTTGGAAATAAACCAAATTTTTGAATTTATAGTATGGTAACTGAAAAAATAGGAACAGAAAATGTGCAACAGGATGCCCTGGTTTATATCTTCAAAGGAAAGAGGTCTTAAAATATATTCAGCAAAAATATATCCAATAAATTCTTGCCACATGATCTTAAATACAATAAACGATTAAACCATTAATAGCAAAATAATAATAAATGAGGAAAGGTCTCCAAGAAAATGTTTCAACACAGATGAGAGAATTTCCAATGCTATAGAACCATATATCTCCAACTTACATAAAATGTTGAAGATGAGCCAATAATCCTTTTAAAAAATTCCTTAAGAGTCTACTTATAATATAGTTTATTTGTTTACGCCACCAAAAAAATTCAATCATAATATCAGGTTATGAAACCAAAACAAAAAATAGGAACATTTATACCTCCGAACTACTCTTATTTTGAATATACTGTAGGAATTTAAGTCATTGTCCTATGTAGTTGTATCCTGATTTTTTGAGTTATCAAGTACAACTTATTAATTTCTACATTATTAGAAAATGAGAGCCCAAATTTTGTACATTTTCTGTAAGTTATTTTGCACAGTATTTTGATAATGATCCTACCATTCTTAAATATTTTGTTCATAAAGAAATACAACATCAGTATAATCAAGAAACAAACACAAAAGAGAATAATAAACTAAAAGATTGACCTTAAAGCTTTGGGTGAGAAATAAAAATAACATTTTAATAAATGTTTCTCTTTTCTGTGAAAACATGATGCTAACAAAAGTATTAAATTAATAAAACCTCTGTCTGATTTTTCAGTGACTACAATAAATGAGTAAGTTATGATGACAGCTTTAGAATTTTCCTTTAGTACCACAACAATTCCTGAAAGATAACATATAAAATATGTTTGATTTGCTGTTTCAAACAGACTTCTATGCTGCAATCAAAATGAACGAGACAAGAAAGAAAAATGTAAGAAGATAAATGGGAAATAAAATTCATTCCCATTGAGAATGTGCAAGCTTGGATAAAATATCGCTTTAGATGAGAATATTGGATGCTAAGATGGCCCCTAAGGGGACGAAACTGGACTTAAGAATCTCTCTCTTTACCTTTCCCTTCACAGATGCTTGAAAAAGAGTGAAAATTGATTAAATTTGAAAAAATATAAGTTTTACCTTAAGATTGCAATTGAAGGTAACAAATGGTGGTCAAAGAGCTATAGGACTCTATTGCATGGTCTATGGAGAAGGTAAGAGGTGAATTGAGATTTATAGACTATAAAAAGACAAACCAAGCTTCAGCAACACATTCTGAATTATGTTATTTAGGCTACTTTACCTCATTAACAGTTTAAAAATTATATTGTAGAGTCCACATTTAATATGATAATGGATATAAAGAAGAGATATAATAAAATCAGCTCCCCTAACGATACATTTTAGGCTACTAAATAATAGCTAACAAAGGGACATGCTTATTGTGTTTAAATATTTAAGGATTGTCATAATAGGAAGCATTTAAAAAATTAACGTTGTAATAGCTAAGATGTGTGTTTTCCTTATTTTAAATACTCATTGTATACCAAAATTACCAAATAGTATATTAATAAAAGTTAAAATTATAAGAAAATAAGTTATTACAGTTACCCATATAACGCCAGCGGGGAAATGTTGATGTTATCAGGGACTCAACGAAAAATTGGAACTGCTTACAAGAGACTTCACACATAACAAAGACATAATCCACTGTAAGATTCACACCATATACTCTATAAGATTCACAAGAAGGATGCAACTGAGGCACCATAGTGTACGGTATGCAATATTGAAACACTTTTTGAAAACTTCTTCATGATCTCCTATGACATCCGAAGAATGATGAAACGGGTACAAATAGTCGAATATCTTCAAGGCTTCTTAGTATCGCGGCTTCCACTATTTGAAAGGTAAAAGACATCTTTATATGAAAACTTGAAAGGATGATAAACTCCTTCATCAATGCTTACAAAAAAACGTCTAAAACTATGTATTTATACCGCAAAGACGATAATCTATTTCAGTACTTTCCGGAAAGTACTGATGGTTCATCTAATATGATAAACACGGATGCTTTGACGAAACTATCGAATGCACTTTCCAAAATATTATGGAATACAAATAATATGTGGTAACACTACATTGCTCGAAAAAGCAGTAGTACCTGGAAAGGCTGGGCCTTGTACTTAATGTCAAAGCAGAAAGTACTCGCGCGTCTTCTGAGTGACAGCTAAGCAACAATAGATGTCCAAGGCACGAACAGGAAACCATAAAATCGGAACAAAATGAAGTTATTTATTCTTTTATGAAGTTTTGAGATCGATAGACTTCGGAAAACGTTTCGAGAAATGCATTTTGGAATCATCATTCTCTTTGGACGAGAATAATTATGCATTTTAATCAGTAGGTATTTCTTGAAATTTAAATTACTTCTACCGAGACGATTCACTGCTCCGTAAGATAATATTACAGCAAGAGGTGTTTTGAAGCAGTGAAGTTGATGAAATTTCAAAGTTGACAGCTTAAAACTTTGTGAAATTCATCTTCAGACCATGGTGCTTCAATCAACTTACTTGGAAATCCTCATATTTACCTTAGAAGATAACAGAACAGAGTTTCCAAATTTTGCACATAGCAAACTTATTTGGAACCTTTTCATTTGAATAAGACTCCCTCTACCGTTCCAGAATGATGAAATTCTTCGCTTCATACTTTTTCAACATGACTTTTGTGCTATGAAATAAAGGAAATGGTTTACTTTTCAGTTGCGCCTCAATAAATTATCAAGCATACTCCGTTACCAAAAGGTCATTCGGTGCAACAGGCACATGCAGCCACTGATTTCTCATAGTGAAGTCAGCTGACTGCAGTTACTCTTGAAACGTATTGCATGCATCTGCGATGACATGCAAAGCAAGATAGACGTTTTGGTGTAATAAATTCTCAACTAATGAACTATAAATATTATTGTATTGCATATAATCATAATGTAATTATCGAGCATTGTATTTAAGATCATGCAGCAAGAACTTAATTGGATATATTTTTGCTAAATACGAGGGCTGTTCAAAAAGTTCCCGAACTTTATTTATTACAACACAAATAATTCACTTACAAACTATTGCTCCGGGTCTCCTACAAAGTACTCCTCACCCCAATGTATACACTTTTCCCAACGTTGTTTCCACTTTTTAAAACAGTCTTGGGACGCTTCTTTCGGATTGCTCCTCCGTCGAATTTTTCTTTATTTCTCGAATGGTGGCAAATCTTTTTCCTTTGATCTGGGTTTTTAGCTTTGGGCATAGGAATAAGTCACATGGAGCCAGGTCTGGTGAATAGGGAGGTTGGAGAAGCTCAGTGGTCTTGTTTTTGGCTAAAAAGTCACGAGTTGCTCGTGTTGTTCCTAGTCTGCTCTCATCAGGCGAAGCACGAAATTGGCTTCGACTCGATGCATCCTCAATTTTTGAAGATATATATCATATAGCACGTTTTCTGTTCCTGTTTTTCCTTTTCCTCAATACTAGTTCAAAGTTTTCTTCAGTTCCAACAAGTTCAATTTCATTTTTCAATCTGCCAAAGCCTTTACTTTACTTTGCCTCACGTTTATTCTAATTCCGTTACCTTAGAGTTTGACAACAGATTTGAAAAGAATTGATGTAGAAATAAAACAGAGGAAAGAAATGGAAGAAAATGTACTGTGATTGCCTGATATTTGCAATTTTTAGCTGCAGTAACAAGGATATAGCAACTCTGTTGGCAGACCTTGATGAGAGACAACAAAGGTTTGAAAGGTAGAGGTTTTAGTGTAGAAGCACCACCTTGATAGTAAGATTTTTGGATTTTAAAATACTTCATCTCTGGTGAAAAAATGAAAACAGTATTTTATCTTAGAATTAATTTGTTTCTCTGTTCTGAAAATTTTACATATTTATCATTCGGTTTCTTAATTGAGAATTAATTCCATTCTTTGAAGGAAAAATATGAATCGAATCTTATATCAGTATTGATTTGTTTCTCCATTCTGAATATTTTAGATCTTTATCATTTCCATATCTTAAATAAGAATTACTCTTTATATTGTGACAATGACTCAGAATTCATGAGATTCTGTTAAAAATTAGAAGTCATTCTATTGCCTTCATATTTGAACAATGTCTTACATACGAATTATTCTATGTCTTAAATTCACATTCTAATCTCTACAATGTTTGGAGGCACTCAAAATGATTTCTTAAGTTTTTCTGAAATACGTAACACTGAGGAACTTTTTTGAAAAATGTATATCTGAGAATTGAATGTCTTCTTTCAGCAGGATCTCTTTCAATTATTTGGTGTCTATTGGTTGTTTCAATTCAGTGTATAAATTCCTTTTTATCCAAAAGAACTCTCTTTTGTTTGATTAAGAGTAGAATACATTATTTTCTTTGCAAGACTGAGTGAAATCTTTTGAAATGTAGTTTCTGTGTATAGTTCATCAATTGGTATTCTTTACATTCCACTTCATTTGAAAATGTTTAGATTCATCCTTTGCTGAATGTTTCCATCTTATTTGTATGTTCAAATTAAAATTACATTTCAGATAATTTATTTATTCGTCAGATTTGTTGCAGTCTTGCTTCTTTTTTATTTGTGTGTCTTGCATCTTAAAGATTATGTCCCCAACATCATTGGTTTGTTAAAAATTGTTATTTGTTGTCTCAGGTATTGAATGAGATTGTATTTCTTATTTTTCACCTCTTTTATAACATTTGCATCTTTTATTTCATGCTTCTACATTTTTCAGATGATTTTTATTATGCCAAGCTAGTTCCTGGCTGTAATCAGGGCTCTTATTTATGAGTGCAGCCTTAAACTAAACCTGGCCACTGTTTACACTGTGAGCAGCCGATGGAGTAGGAGGGCTGTTGAATTACTTGAGAAATTTTCAACCACAATAGAAAGGGATAGTTTCTGGCCATGTAAAGACTGCAATATAATATTGAGTTGCTGGGACAAAGATGAAAGGTTATAATTCAAAACTTGATAATTTCAAATTTGAAACTTCTTTATTGATTTCAGGCCTAAACTGTACACTTTCAGAATTTCAATAAAACTGCTAAGAAAGAGTTGTGATTTGAATGTTTCTTCTCACCTTGTTTCCTTTGGACATATAGCAAAAATGATCTGATGTCTTACTGGAGAAATGTGTCCAGACCCTAAAATGGAAATTCTTCTCCTTTGTGAAGAAAAATAGAACAAGCTACCCCAAAACATGATGCTTAGAGAAAGCATTCTGAAGCATAGGAAAAGGTGGTTTAATGCAGAAAATGAATGCTAAAGTCATGAAAATCTAAATGGTATCTTGGTTCAGAAAGTAAGCATCAAATTAAAATAGTTTAATTTAAATTTATTACAAAGCATTAGTTGACTAAAATTGAGTAATTTTAAATTGATTTATTAATAAACCATGATTTCAAATGAAACTGCGTTAATTAATTTGATTTGATAAAGCTCAATTTACTTTTTTTTGAGCACACCTATTTAGAAAAGAATTGAAGGTTTCAAATTAATTGAATTGCAAATGAAGAAAAATTTTGTTAAAATCATACTTGGCAAGAATTGGAGATTTTTATTCGAAGCTTTTTATTCTAAATGTTAAATTGGAAAGAAAAGCGGCATTTAGTTATCTCATTTTAAACAACGTTTAAACATTTATTAGGAATGCCAAATGGGGGAATTCCAAAACAGGCATGGAATATCAATCTATAGGCAAGGGAACTGTCAGCAGACCGAGAAAAAGATGGTAAATTTCCATGGAATAAGTGAAGCCTGAACGGGTATAATGCATAACCAAGGAAGGAACATGATGATGATTTATAAAATAGCTCATACTGAAATATTTATGTGGAAAGTCAACCAGAAGAGGTGAATTCATGAAGGTGACAAAGAAACATACTTGTCATGTAACACGTAAACCAATATTTTCTTGGTTCGCCCTCATGGAATTAACTTAATAAGGCATTGTATTTCTAAAGAGAGACTCACTCTTGTCATTGAAACACAAGCATCAAAAGGAAACTTAGTAGGAAATACTTTAAGGAGCACACATTATAAAGTATCACTTTCTCTGCATTATTATTATTATTATTAGTATTTTATTTATTTCTTCTTTCATTCAAGTGGCAGGGGTTTTTTCATATGAGTCATGGTCTGTTTCAGAGTTAGGTCCTCTGTGGATGTCTATCTTATGTACATCAGATAAATGTTTCCTATCAATTATTACATGGTCAATTTGGTTAAAAGTAACTCCATCTCGTGAGCTCCATGTTACCTACCTTATGATCTTTCCCTAGAGCCTTACTACCCCAATATCAACTTTACCTATTTGCTTATTATCATTTTTCATACCCTGAAGATTTTACTTTCCAATTGTTTATCACTTTAAGTATCTCCTTTTTGCCAAACTTAGCATTGAAGTCCTTAAGAATTGTTTAAAAATCCTGTCTTGAGATACTATCAATTTCCTTTCCCAACTGTCCATAGAATATGCCATTCCCATCATTTTATCTGGCTTCACGCATAACCATCAAAAAGGTTTAGGAACATTTAGTATTCATTTTCATGCAATAAACTTCTTCCCACCTGTTTTAAAAAAAATTTCTTTCAAGAAGAATAAAGGATTTGAAATAGAGTAGAGGTTTTCACATTTCATAAAAACTATTAAGGAATGAAAAAGGGATTGATTTAAATACATTGAATATTTAATGCTGATACCTATGATAAACGCATATCATAAAAATTTACAAAAGTAATTCAATGAACAAATGTAAGACTCAAAACCATATAAGTAAATATCTCACTGTTTGTGAAAGAAATGGATTATTAAACAGCACTGTTACAAAGAAATGCCAGAAACTCTGCCAGAATCTCTCAACCTGTTAAGAATTTTAGAGATAAAATCTATTACCAATCAAAAGAGTAGAACCAATGGTATGCCAACAGAGTATACTTATAAGTAATGAAAGGAACGATCTGGTAATAGTGAACTTCTACCTTGGTTTTCCAATCAGAAGCATTTTTAAATATATGTTGGAGAGATTGAAGTAGGAGAACCTTTCAAATTAAGAGATGTTCAGCATCATTTTTATAAAATCAAAGGTTTACATAATACCATAATTTATCTGAAATACTCATTGAATTATTGTAGTTCCTTGTCAACTACTTAAACCAACCATTCCATAAGAATGTAACATGAAGGGAGAGGAGAAATATTTGAATACCATAAAGTGAGATCTACCAATACGCAAGATCATGCTCATTGCACACCAATGACTGAATATCAATGTGGAAAGAGAAAATGTCATCCATATACATTGCTAAGATTTATATAGATCAGTTTCACCAAGATGCATTCTTTAGCGAGTCACAAAATGTCCTCTATAACACCATATTTCAGCCCACAAATTTCAAAATCAGTTTAGCACCAGTATGATCATTGCTGTTACTGCACTTCACACTCACACACTAATTCATAGAACTAAGAAATTATCATAGAATATTTCATGACATAATAGTTGTACTTATAAAGGAAATTTTAAAACCTCACAATTGGAATTATAGGCAGTATAACTTAACATTTAAACTAACAAACTCTTGATTAATGATGACCCTGGAATTTGAAATAATAGTTAATCATTTTGTATATATATCATAATAATTTTACAAAAGGGGCTGATTTTTCATGCACCAATAATATAAAAAGAATTTCTTTCCTCTATTAAAGAAAGTTCTATTACCCAACAAAAACAATCGTCGAAAAACATCTTATGAAAAACTGACTAATAAAATTGTTAAATCAAATGAAGTGCAACTTCCTCAGATGTTGAAAGAAAAGGATTGGCATGTTATTGATTCTGGATAAATTATTTATAAAAGAGATTGATTCATTTAGGACACAAAGTAATTTCTCTGCTTAGGTATCTAGATTTTAATTTTCTTCACAATAAAGTTTCTCAAATGGAGAATTTCAAGGTATATAAACCCACAAGAAACTAATATCAAAATAATATGTTCACATTAGCAGCTTTTAGTTCTCTACTAATTACAGTATCACCGGAAGAAAAGAGCTTATATTAGTTTATATAACCGAACAAATAGAATAAATGATTTTTTTCTCTCTCTACTTTCATTGCAAAAAAAATACAACAAAGTATATGATCCAAAAATATCTATGTGATGAGAAACACATTTTCTTTAACAAATGTACAACAAAAAGAAAAGAATTTTTAAGATGACAATTTCAACTCAAGTGGAAAAGAGATATGAAATTAAACCTTTCATTTTATCCTATCATGTTTAAACAGGGATGTGTATAAACTTTAAAAAATAAATTACTCCTAAACCGTTTAAGGACTAAAAGGTTCACTTACTTTTTTTGTAGTGAATCTTATTCTTTGGTGGTGTCCAACGTTGTTGGGAGACACACGTTGATTGGCTATATACGTATTTCGAAAGCTATGCTTCCATCTTCAGTAGTGTTAAAGTTGCAGTGAAAACTTCTTTTATTGGATCCTGTATTTATAATTATTTTTCCTTGGAAACCTGTGAGTTTCTTCTGATCCTTCTACAGTGTCTCTGTCACATGGGGAAAAAGGGTTGTTTGTGTGTGTTTGTAATTTTGTCTGAGTTGAATGGATAGTGGAATTTTCAGATACGAGTGAAAATAATGCTGAGGATGGAATTGGGCCTTTGTCATTATTTAATTTTGGTTTTTGTTTGTGTATGAATATGCTTTCGTAGGCGTCCAGTTTTGAATTATTATTAACGGTTTTGTGCATTTTTAAATTTTCTAGGCGTATGGGGTGATTGCAATTTTGGACATGTAGGAACGGTGAGCACCTGGGTTTCGGGCCGCCAAAGTTCGCCTTACTCTACATTTTGGTGCGACGCCTTAGGTGACTTCATATTATTCCTTTATGGTAAGGTGAAAAAACAAAGTTCACCCACCATATTTCAAGAAAAGCCAACCCAAAAGAGTGAGTGCAATCTAGGTTAATTTCTTAAATTAATGATATGAAAATGAATCGGGTGTCAGCGCAATGAAATTATGTATCAAAAAGGACATTTCTTGTATAAGAACCGCATCTCGATAAAACTGCGCTAGTTTTCTGAATAAAATAAGACGAAAGCGGACAATTCTTCGCTTAACACGAAATCCTACGACATAAATTTTTAACCGCACATCTGCATTGTTTTCAAAAAATTTCTTTTGAATGATACATACCCTTTCAGATTAAGGGACGGCGGAGGATATTTCCCGTAATACGCTCGTTTCATAATGCGCTATTTACATAACGCGGTGATTTACAGCAACGTATATTCGCGCTATGTGAGTGTTTATTTTACTTGGTGGAATTCATAATTCTTGGTAGTTAAAACTTGCTTTCTTAATAGAATTTGACTCCTCCCGTAGCTTCCTTCCCCTAATATCCCTAACCCTCCCTCCACCTCACCCTTTCCTCATTGGCATACGTGTTTTAGTCTCTTCACATGATGATGGACCGATTTGTCTGATACCGGTGGTATTAAAACAAATCCATGTGGAATTTTTGTAAAGCGTTTTTATTTCTAATACCTGGAAATAAGCAAAATCTAAAATGTTCCAAATAACACGTAGAGTAAGAAGGTTTGCTATTCAATAGCAACCTCTGTTTATTCCTGATTTGGCCCACGAATCCCATACATAGTACCCACGTAGCCATTATTGTCGGGTGCGGTTGAATACATTTCTCACTCTTTTCCCAAATGCTCTTACTTTACTTCTCGTCAAGGCTGTGTTTATGAAAGTTTTGATTTTCTCCCAAGGAGAAGATTTTTTCGGAAGACTTCCTTTTACTTTTGTTGCCTCGCAGGAAGAAGAATCCTCTTTGTTAGTTGGTCGGAGGGAGTATCTTTTTCTTCTCTTACTTTCATTTTCTTCCTCGTCTGCTTCCGCTGTTCGCCATCTCCTTCCATTACTGCTATTGCCTTTATCAGAGGAGTGAGTTTTCTCATTCTCCTTACCTTTCACAAATTTAACGGAAAATTTGTATATTTTCCAAATTTTTCTTCTGATCTTCCCATCCTTACCGGAGGCGCAACTTTCTTTTTCTCTCTCGAAACTTATAACCTCGACTTCCGTCTCGGTACTCTCTACCGACTCAATGTCCGCAGTCGTTTCTGGCGATCTATTCCGAGGATTGTTCTCAGATGGAACAGAGCTTCCTCGGATGCCTTCGCATCCACTATATTCTGATGGAGGTGGAGTTCTCCGGAGGGACATATTGCTGGTTTTCTCAACCATTTCCCTTGCATTCGCAGCGCTTTGAAATTGGATGCGCAGTCTTGTGTCCCCATTTTTCGATGCTGAATCGCCGAACAAACAGTCACCTCGAGTTTCATTTAGCTCTGTTTCTTCAAGACAAGGCCCAAAGGCGATATCAGAGTAGAAGATGTTGTCCCCGAAACCGCCCGAAACCTCCCTGTCTACATCGATTTTGCTATATCTCTTGTTTAATATGTTTCGGCGCTGTAGGGATACGTCTCCATCATTCAGACATTTATAGCACTCGATAATGTGTGGCTCAGAATATCTCGCTCTCGAGGAAGCTTTCGTCTCTTTCTTGGATGGACTCGGAGGTATGAGTAATGCCTCATTATTAATATTGTAAAATAATTGTTTAACCTTACATTTGAACTCATCACTCACACCCCTAGAGCCCCTTAGCATTATGCCCCTTAAGATTATGCTATCAAGACTCATGTACTCCTCGTCCGAAAGGATTTCTTCCTCTTGCTTCGAATCGAAATTAGAATATGTATCTTCTAGTTTTCCCTCTATTTCGCAGATTTTTGATGCTTCCATGAATGACAAATCCCCTTTTTCAATGGAAGTTCTGTCCTCTTCTACCGGCAGAACTTCCGAACCACTCACATTTTGATTCTCGTGTTCAACTGGAGTAATGCGCTCTGCTTGGGTCGAGCGGCTTGTAGATGTACTTTCTCCAAACGAGTCTTCCTCTCTTTCTCCTATTGCACGTGTGATCGGATCCACATTTTCGCCTTTCGTGGGCGTATTTTTTACTCTTTCGGCACCAAGTAAGACGCCAACTTCAAGCTCCTCCGACCCCACTCTCCCCTTCTCGCCTCCAACCCTTTCTTCAACTCCCCTGCTCTCATTCGCCGGGACGCAAAAAAGGAAGCCTCCTTTCGGAGCGCTAGGCTCCACCACGGCGACTTCCTCTACGCTCAGTTCTGGCGACTCATCGACCCTTTTCGTGCTACTCCAGCCGTCTCCTTGCTCCGTACGTTCTACATCTCTCCGGGAGTCCTCCATAGGCATAGGGATCCTCGAGTCAAAGCTTACGAAGTTAACGTTTGACCCATTCAAGTCCGATTCCCCTTCGGCATCTGTAAAAAGTTTTCGACCATCGTTAACATAGGATTCACCCGATCCTGGATTTACAGGGTTATACCGATGCAAAGAATTCTTCATGATATCTCTAACGGGACTGTAGTAATTAGATGGTGGCGCCAACGGCACGAATCACTGACTCCACAAAGATTTACATTGAACCGTGTCACAGTATTCCATTTCAACATACTTTCCGGCCTGTGGATTTACATGCAAATTTTAATACGATTTGGAGGGAATCTACCTAGTGTTTTTTTGTATAACAAGTGGAGCATTGGAATGCATAGTGTGTTGTTTATTTCCTTGCGCTCCTCAGGGAAGTACCGGTCACTGATACATTAGTATGAGGATGAGGTCCATCCCTGCCTGACACGAAATGACTGCAGTAATAACGAATGATGACTGGCTGTTTAGAACAGGAAAAGAGCCATAACTTTTGGCTATCATAATAGTATTTGAAATATTTTCAGTTAAACGCATTTTCAAATCTGTTTTAGCCAAAAGTTGAGAGGCGACGAAGTTTCCTCTTTCCTCTGCGAGTCATTTATTCACTGATCATTGCACTTCGCTCTTCACACAGTGCGTTACCTAAAAAGATTCTAGAGTCCGATGATTGTCATAGTCTTTCTTACTAATCGTCTCTCATGTAAAACATTCTAATTCATTTGTCATTTTTATATTACAAATATCATTATTTTCATTAGAGCAAAGTTATCGTTGCTGCTTACAAGAGAATGTCATTATCACTTATTCGAAAGAAATAGTAGGAGGGTTATTTTTTAAATCAAGCAGGTAATATAATTAAAGACATCACTTCAATTCTGCCTGCACGGAATAAACTCTTAGCTAAATTCTTCTGTTGCACGTTTTTAGAATAAGACATAAACTATTCAATACACGTTAAAGCCGCGCGGTTACTAGGACTGATTAAGTGGATACGTTGTAAGTCGCTCCATCCTTTTTGACAAATATTAAATCCTCCCATTCGAGCCTATGCAATGCATCTATCATTGCTGAGTATTCACGGAGGAATGACATTTTACAAATCGACTGAACTTTTACTAAACAGCAATTTTGGAGTCCTAATGAGGGACATGCAACAACAAACCTCTGACCTTTCTTTGCCCTAGTCATTCAAGATATTCACCTTTCAAAGGGATCCACCATCTTACACTCTTCCTTAAAGTTGTTGGTTTCACTTCTTTACCACAGACATTGGACTCCATGACGTTGGAATATGTAAACGACACACTGCTAAAGCAAAGAATATTATTATCAGTGTTATTAAAGCCTTCATTTTATCACTAAATATTCAAAGATGAAATAAGTATTTTTATATATTCGATAATTATATCATGATAGTTTTTAGAAGAAATAAGTGATACAAAGGAGTAGCACTGTCATGATTCATGATAGATACGCTCCTTACTAGGATGAATGACCAGTATCAACCATTGTAAGTATTTAAATATTCAGCTAATTTTCATGTTAACTTATTTATCAACTAATCGAAAGTACAAATCAAACCATTAGGACTAGAAAATGTCATCTAATCATTTATTAATATTGATGCACCTTGAAGAGAAGAGCTTAAATGAAGATAAACGAACGAGCATTGCAACACCCCTCATACACCACATCAATGTCACTGATCACGTTTAAGAAACAAACTATCAATCCCAGATACATGATGACTGATTCGAGGCATCTCACGTAAAGCAAATGAACAAGAGCATGTGTGAGTAAAGTAGCGTGAAGTAAAAAAATATCCTTTAATTAGATTTATTCCCACATGTTTTCTATTCAATATTATCAAAGGATAAATGTTTTCGTACATTTCCGATTTTACCTCTTACTTAGCGATACTAAGTGTTCAATATCAACACTTCATTTGTTTGTGACACACACACACACATTCACATGGTTTTTAATGAATACCGGATATCATTTCATTATTCATGATGGAATGAGTAATGCCTACATATATATAATGAAATAAATGCTACCCTGTATCCATTTTATGGCATATAACAAATTTATTGTATTTATATTGAGGAGTTTCTCCCCATACTATCAAACTCATGGATTAAAATCGAACTATTTCGAACTTCCATCCATGTTGCCATTTCGGAAAAATACAATAATAATTTCAGTTTGTGCTACGAAATAAATTTCCGATTTATCAGTTACTGAGGAAGAAAAAATTCTTTTGCGAATATTTGTAACTTAAAAAATTTAGGGATTGTATGACGTCTGATGATGGAGCAGGAGCGGCTACGTAGGAGGATACATAGAATAGAACGAAATGGAGGCTACTTTCAACCATTCGATTTGAAGAATTAACACAGTGACTGAGAAAATCGCGAAGGAGACCCTCCAAGGCTGCATAGGTTCGACGGAAATTACGCAATCCCCATAGTCCATTCTCAACACAAAATTTTCATGATGTTATTCATTTCGTCAAATAAAGTGTAAACCGCCGAGGTTTTTGTACTCTAAGCAGCAAATTTTGACCTGCTAGTTGCTTACTTCCGGCTTTCATGTGAATAAAATAAGCACGTGCGGTCAATATTTACCTTTCAATAGCAAACAATTTTGTTAGACTAAATTTATATTTATCGCCCATATTCATGTTAATTAATACTTAATTAATCGTTAATTAATCTCTACTGAATGCATTTGTTCGTTTAAAATATTTTAACGCAGATAAAGATTCAAGTAACCTACAAGCATGAATCTTGCCGATCAATCACCAATTATATTCTAAAGGAATAACAAGAGTGCCAGTCACTTATATTTCTAGAAATATCAATATCACTAAGGTAAACATTAAAAAATCTACCATACTCCTATAAAAATTACACTGTTCTTAGGGAAAACGTGAGACAAAAGTAAAAATGTACCTGATATCGCACGCTAAATTTCCACCGTCTCTGTTTACAAAGCGTCGTCATGGCATTGTTTACATATTGAGTAAACTTCCATAATTTTATCTGGACTTTATAATCATAAGATAACTTATTCACCCCTTGTAGAGAAGGTAGAAATATTCTAAAGCTGTGTGATAAATCGACAATAATGTAGATCACCATGCTTTTAACTTCGGCGCTGAAGTCCTAAAACTTGCCATTTAATTTAATGTCTTTTTATAGATTTATTTTCCGTTCTGAAGGCACGTCTTGTGGTATTTCTTCCGCAATGACTTCTAAGAGCATCCCAATTTATTTTTTTATTAATTTAACGATACAATGTAATACAAACCCTTCTCGACAGACATATAGCCAAGGTCTCATTTCTTCATGGTTTCAGCGATTTATCTATTTCCCATTGGAAAATGATATTTTCTGTTTTCCCTACAAATGTTTTGAGTATCATTCGCCTTATCTCTGCTATGAAGGAGTCCCAAACGTTCTTCACTGGCGGCGAAAACTGTCCTCGGCGTCATTCCAGCATCAAAGGTGAACAAATATATTAATCAACAGATCTTTAATTATCAGTGCAATAAATTTTACTAAACCAGAAAACAATGCATTGAGTCGATTTAAATGGCCGTAACAGAGAAGTTAATAATGACCCATTTATGGTAAAATCCTTGTAAGCTAATATGCTGACGTAAGTCGAGATCGTTCGTAATTGCCCCTCCAGCTGGAGTGCACCGTATGCCAAATTAAGCAGTGAACTTCGTAAACATGTGGAATATTTACATCGGACCAAGAGCATTACATAATTAAAAGTATATGCTAACTTTAAAGGGATACAATAATTTTCGATTTTTTTTTAATGTCAGGGTTGCCTACCACCTTAAGAAAGATCCTCCCATAAGAAACGTACGGCGGGATATTCTATTTCTTTATGAGGCCTTCCCTATGAAGTTAGAACCAGCAGGTAAACAGCAACTAAATTGGTTTTAAAAACGCAGTTTAATCTTCCCCTAATGGAAATCGGATCGAGTAAAGAGGCTCATTTCCACTGTACAGTACTTTTAAAAATGCATTGATGCGATTTTTGAGAAATTTTTTCAATGCTTTCCCGATAACCAGGTAAGATGAGACCCGGGATGTGAACAGAGGTGATTGGCAAATGTCAATCACTCAGTTCGCACCTTCTCTGATGATCCTTGGTTCAATGACAGAGCGTCATTTCGATTTTACCATACATTTTAAATGGGGGAAACGGAATCTTATTTTCGGAACTTCCAGATGTGATATTTAAGTGAAACATTGGAAGCGGAATATTAACATGCATTCAGCTCTTCCAAAGTGTTTCTGGGATCGACACCTGGCGGTATTAATTCTCCAATATAATATCTATGAATTTTATTATAAAAGATATTTTATAGAAGAATTTCCCGAGAAGATAGTATAATATATTTCGTGCTGTGAACAGCAGTCATGATTAGGTTTTATAAATGAAGTTTATTCTTTCCCCAGTCTTTCGTTCGATGCCAGGACATCAGTTTACTTCTATCATACCATAATTGGGGAATACGGAATTACGTTTGATGACCTCCTCGATAAGATAAGGACTTCAATGGGTACAGAGATCCTTTCCCAAACTTACTGAATAAAAGCGATATGGTTACGGGTTCGACACCAGGCGGTGGCAATCCTGACGGGTGCGAAGAATGGCATTTTTTCGGAAATCAATTCTAGAGAATCTACCTCACCATATCGTATGAATTTTTGCATTGTATTGATTCATTACGTTTAAGTTCTACATCTTTAAATGTTTTTTAACTATAACGATCAACTTTAATATCATGGTCCAGGGAATAACCCTCTGAAAATTTTCTTCAAGTAAACACCCTTTTAGAAGAATCGAAGATATCAAAATCGACTTGTTTATATTCTTGTATGTAGTCTCTCTGGCGCATCGGGGGAGAATTTGAATTTCCTTAAAATACGCAAACGGTACAAATTTAAGCAAAATATATTCCATTTACACGGTCCGATTTTTAATTATTATAAAAAATTTAAGAATGAAACATCCGCCCCGATGCGCAATAGCGAATTTCGCAAGGAACGTTTTGGTAAAATATGATGCAAATCGGATAACACTGGATTGGATTATTGTGTGCATCGTTTGAAAAACACATTTCGAGAAAACCGCCTTTAAAGCATATAAAATTGATAATAACCTCATCAGTCGGTTTTCACATTCCTTTCTCTGATTGAACCATGTGTTTACTTGTTATTTTTGTGCTTTGTGCACTCACTAAATTGAACTGTTGAATTATTTGAGATAAACATAAAAAGTTAAGTCTTGACAATACTTATGCGTCGAGTCACAATAAATAATTTGCACTAATATTCGCATGTATCAACAAATTCTTCACTTCATTTTTCTACTAAGAATAAGAAACGTCGGGTACATATCCTTTTGATAAAAATTTTTGCACAATCCATCTCTCGTTGAGCTTATCAGTCAAATTTACTAGAAATTAGTAAAGGTTCTCATCTTACTCACCATTTCTGAAAGCTTATACATCATACATAGTAAAATTCATCAGAGCATTTATTTAAAAAAATTATGTCTCAGATTAGGAATGAATGCAAATCAATGTTACAGGTAAAAACATTAAACTGTGGAAAAATTTGCATATTATTAAAATAAATCCTTCAACGATAACATTTAGATTTGTCAAATACCTTGCTAAATTAGCCGTTTTTTGAGCGAATTTCGGCTTAATATTGAAGATTTTTAAAATATCTTGTAAAACAAGCCGTTTCTTGAGCGAATTTTGGTTCAAATTAGAAGAATTTTCAAATATATTGCTATATCATCCGTTTATCAAGCGAATTTCGGCTTAATTTGGAAGATCATGCAAACATCGTGATAAATAATCCGTCTTTCGAACGAATTTTTGCTTATTTTGGAGATTTTGCAAATTTCCTGCTAAATAAGAGGCCTTTGAGCGAATTTTGGCTTAATTTGCAAGATTATTCAAATATCTTGCTAAATTAGCCGTTTTTTGAGCGAATTTCGGTTTAATTTTGAAGATTTTGCAAATATCGTTCTAAATAAGCAGTTTTTATAAATAAGTGAATACTAAATAAGCTTATAAAAACGCCTTTTATCTAAATTATTCGTAATATTAAACAATAGAAAACTAAATGCGCTTCCAAAAACTCCTTTTTTATAAAAGTATTCCAAATATAAAACAATAGAATTTGAAATGCGCTTCCAAAAACGCCTTTTTGTAGTATGGTTTCTACTATGAAACAAAAGAATACTAAATGGGTTTCCCAAAACGCCTTTTTCTAATATTATTTCGATTAAAAAACAAAGAATGCTAAATGCCCTTCCAAATACGCCATTTTTCTAAAAGTGTTCCTAATATAAAACAAATGATTAGTAAATGCGCTTCCACAAACGTCTGGTTTTTAATTATTCGTAATATAAAACAAAGGAATAGTAAGTGTGCTTCCAAAACACTTTTTTTCTAAAAGTATTCCGGATATAGAAAAAAATGCTGAATGCGCTTCCAAAATCGACTTTTTTCTAAAAATATTCGTGATGTCTAACAAAGTAATACTAAATTTGCTGCCAAAAACGCCTTTTTTCTTAAAGTATTCCTAATATATAATAAAGGAATACTAAATGCGCTTCCAAGAATGCCTTTTTTCTAAACGTATTCCTAACATCAAACAAAAAATCCTAAATGCCCTTCCAAAACCGCTTTTTTTTAAGTATTCCTAATATAAAACAAAAGAATACTAAATGCGATTCCAAAAACGCCTTTTTTCTTTGGATTCTAAGAACGATTTATTTTAACAGATATTAGAAAAAGGAAGAAAAGTATTCGCTAAAAAAAAACTGTATTTTCTGGATGACACCCGTAAAATTTTTAGCAAAAGAAGTCGAAATTCGCTCCTGAAACTGTTATTTTTTAACAGATATCAGGAAAAAGAAGAAAAAATTCTCCTAAAAAAAAGCGGCATATTCTATCGTACATACGTGAAATCTGGCAAAAGAAGTCGAAATGCGTCCCAGAAACGGTTATTTTTACCAGATATTAAAAAAAATCGAAAACGGCATATTCTGGCGGACATCCGTGAAATCAAAAAAAAGTCGAAATTCATTTGAAAAACGATTATTTTTTACCAGATATTAGAAAATGAAAGAAAAAATTCTCTAAACAACGGTAAACCGCACATTGCTGAAACATCACTCATTTCATTAATGATCTGCGGAAAAGTTTATCGATGAGTGGCTTGTGTTCACATTGAAAGAAGTGAATCGACAGAGATAATTACCTAGATTTTGGTTGAAAATTCTTAATTTTGTAAAGGAATTGACATCGCTTTAAATATTGTAAACTGCTGGAGTGGAGTAGAAGGACAAACGTTAGTAGTTTTTTCAGAAAAATGCCACTTGATTACGGTAGCAGCAAGTATGCTTGCTTTTAACACAGGTCTACGGCACATTGTCGCAACATCATCCATTTCACTTACTATATGATCTGCGGAAAAGTTTATCGATGAGAAGCTTGTGTTCACATCGAAAGAACTGCATTTGAAATGGATTTTCGTAGTTTATCTTACTCAATGGAATGAAATTTACCAAATCAAATGTCGTGAGCGGAACCCATCGGCGTCCGATTGTATTTTCCGCGAAAAATTTCAAAGGGGAAGGACGTGAAATAGGCGATGGAGTAAGAAAATGAGGAGAATGAAAGAAGCAAGGTGATGAGGGAGAGAGGGTGAATCCCTTGATCAGAGGTCACCAAGAATTTGAGCTCACGGTCTACTCAACGAACCATTTTGAATCTCGAAGACCATTGATATGGATTATTATAAATGCACAAGAATACACAAAATAAGTATCACCAATTCTCCATTTGATTTACATGTTCTCGTTCGACTACCATCTGTGAGATAAATAGTACTCAGAGTATGATATGCAAAGAGATTGCAATTACTGCGTAGTTTTCTCCAACTACGAAAACCTTCTTTCGGGACAATGGTAGTCCGTAAACAATCGGTTGGCGACCGCTGCCCTTGGTATCATTATGAAGAAAATGAGGATTTAAGGGGCCCCTCTGAAGTCGAGACCACCCGCTGACGAATCCGCTTTATTATGTTGGCAATAGCACTTTCGAGAATGACAGAATTACTTATCTCACGATTCAAACCCTTTTGATTAAAAGGTACACTCTACCCCAGTGGCAAAGCGTACAAATTTTATCCACCAAGCTACCGCATATGCAAATACTAAAAATGCAAAATCAATTTTTACATTTTCAAAACGAACAATTGGAAATATTTATTCCAATTTTATAAAATAAACATCAATACAGAATCTTAAGAAAGCTATTATACAAATACTAAATGAAGTTTTGGGCAACAGAATTGAAAAGAAACGGAATGAGGTTCAAAAATCGGAAACGAAGAGATAGAAGATGCCAAGAAAAGCAAAGCATGCAGAGAATTTCTAAAGAAATTATCACAGGAAAATAAAAAGAAATATCACAAAATTAGAAACCGCACAAAAGAAATAATAAGGCAGGCGTATATGACATCTTGGGATACATTTATAAGTGCTGTAGAGGATGAATTACATGGTAGAAAAGAAATATCATAAATACTAATGAAACTTTTTAATAGAACAGAAAAAGATACTACTCAATTAAATGCTACGCCAAAATAAGAGTGGATAAACCATTATCAGAGATTATGGTATGTTCTGGCATTAGATGAAAAACCTATCTCTGCTCCAGAGGAAGCAATAGGAGTAGATCTTATTGACTTGAAAAAACTGGAATTCAGTGTGAACAAGAGAAAAGATAGGAAACATACAGGCATGGATGGAATTGATTCAGAGATGAATGGAAAATATGGAGGTAGATCTCTGCACAGAAGAATCCTACAATTATATAACACGTGTTGGACAAAGCTTTAAATCCCTGAGGATTTTGAAAATTACCAAGGTTGTTTTATTATTGAAAAAGAGATAATGAAATAACTCAGAGAACTATAAGGGTATATGTCTACTAAATACTGCTTATAGAATTTACAGTAGAATAATCAACACTAGGCTGCAAGCTATCTCTGGAAATATTTTAGTAAAAGAGCAAGCAGGCTTTAGGATGGTTCGATCTTGCATTAATCATATTTTTACTTCAAAATAAATCAAACAAAAACGAATAGAGATTAACTTATACTTGTCATGTAACATGTATGCCAATATTTTCTTGGTTCACCCTCATGGAGTTAACTGAATAAGGCATTGTATTCCTAAAGAGAGACTCATACTTGTCATTGAAACACAAGCATCAAAATGAAACTTTACTATAAGGAGCACACATTATAGGGTAAGGCTTTCTCTATATTAGATTCCTTCATTCAAGTGGAAGGGGATTTTCATATGAGTCATGGTCTGATTTACAGTTAGCTCTTCTGTGGCTGTCTATCTTATGTACAACAGATATATGTTTCCTATCAATTATTACATGGTCAATTTGGTTAAAAGTAATCCCATATGGTGAGCTACATGTTACCTACATTATGATCCCCCCCTAGAGCCTTAACCATCCCTAACCATCAAAAGGGTTTAGGAACATTTAGTATTCAGTTTCATGCAATAAACGTCTTCCCACCTGTTTTCAAAATATTTTCTTTCAAGATGAATAAAGGATTTGAAATAGAGTAGAGGTTTTCACATTTCATAAAAACTATTAAGGAATGAAAAATGGATCGATTTAAATACATTGAATATTTAATGCTGATACCTATGACAAACGCATATCATAAAAATTTACAAAAGTAATTCAATCAACAAATGTAAGACTCAAAACCATATAAGTAAATATCTCACTGTTTGTGAGAGAAATGGAATATTAAACAACACAGTCACAAAGAAATGCCAGAAACTCTGAATCTCTCAACCTGTTGAGAAGCTGAGAGATAAAATCTATTACCAATGAAAAGAGTAAAAACAATGATGCCAACAAAGTATACTTACAAGGAATGAAAAGATCATTCTGATCAGTGGTAATATTGAAATTTTACCTCGGTTTTCCAATCAATAGCATTTTTAAATCTATGATAGAGAGATTGAAACAGGAAAACTAGCTAACTAACTAAAAATCGAATTAATTTTGAGTATCATTTTTACAGAATCAAAGAATTAATTAAATAATGGAGTAATCTGGCTAAATACTCATTGAATTATCGTGATTCCTTCTCAACTACATAAGCTATCCATTCCATAGGAATGTAAAAGGAAGAGAGAGGATAAATATTTCACAACCATAAAATAAGAACCTCCAACACAGCATTATCTAAATGTTACTTAATTTCAACAAATAATGAAGATGGAAACATCAAGCAAAAGATGCATCTAAAAATTTACAAATGAAGTGGAATGTAAAGAATACCAATTGATCAACTATACAAAAAAATTGATTTCAAAACATTTCGCTCTCTCATGCAAAAAAAAGTGTTCCACTTTTAATCAAATAAAAGAGTAATCTTTTGGATACAAAGAAATTTATATACATAATTGCAACTAGCTATTAGAACAAAATTATTGAAAGAAATCCTGATGAAAGAAGACAGTAAATTCTCAGTGTTGCATTTTTCAGAAAAACTTAAGAAATCATTTTGAGTGCCCCAAAACCTTACATAAAAATCAACTTTTGGATGGCTGCCCTTAGAATATAAGACATCATTCAAATATAAATAGATTTGGATACAAAGAAATTTATATACATAATTGCAACTAGCTATTAGAACAAAATTATTGAAAGAAATCCTGATGAAAGAAGACAGTAAATTCTCAGTGTTGCATTTTTCAGAAAAACTTAAGAAATCATTTTGAGTGCCCCAAAACCTTACATAAAAATCAACTTTTGGATGGCTGCCCTTAGAATATAAGACATCATTCAAATATAAATAGAATGACTTTGAATTTTTAACAGAATCTCATGTTTCAACCTAATGATTGAAACATTTTCTCTATATTAAGTTGAACTCTCAATTAAGAGATATGTAAATACCTAAAATATTCCGAATGGAGAAACAAATTAATTCAAAGATAAGATTCTGTTTGTATGTTTTTGCCAGAGATGAAGTATTTTCAAAGGCAAAATTGTTAGTTTTAAGGTGGTGACACAAAGGAGGCATTTCTACACTAATCCCTTTCTATCTTTCAAACTTGAGAAAGACAAATACCATGTTTTTACTATTTGAAACAAAGAAAAACTATTTCATTGACAATCATAATTCTAAGAATGATATATGCTATAATCATAAAGCATTTCCTTTTATAGCCAATATCTCACTTTTATTTCTACATCTTTTCTTTTAAAATAGGTCATCAAACTGGTTGAAAACTGAAATTGAACATGTTGGAAATAAACCAAATTTTTGAATTTATAGTATGGTAACTGAAAAAATAGGAACAGAAAATGTGCAACAGGATGCCCTGGTTTATATCTTCAAAGGAAAGAGGTCTTAAAATATATTCAGCAAAAATATATCCAATAAATTCTTGCCACATGATCTTAAATACAATAAACGATTAAACCATTAATAGCAAAATAATAATAAATGAGGAAAGGTCTCCAAGAAAATGTTTCAACACAGATGAGAGAATTTCCAATGCTATAGAACCATATATCTCCAACTTACATAAAATGTTGAAGATGAGCCAATAATCCTTTTAAAAAATTCCTTAAGAGTCTACTTATAATATAGTTTATTTGTTTACGCCACCAAAAAAATTCAATCATAATATCAGGTTATGAAACCAAAACAAAAAATAGGAACATTTATACCTCCGAACTACTCTTATTTTGAATATACTGTAGGAATTTAAGTCATTGTCCTATGTAGTTGTATCCTGATTTTTTGAGTTATCAAGTACAACTTATTAATTTCTACATTATTAGAAAATGAGAGCCCAAATTTTGTACATTTTCTGTAAGTTATTTTGCACAGTATTTTGATAATGATCCTACCATTCTTAAATATTTTGTTCATAAAGAAATACAACATCAGTATAATCAAGAAACAAACACAAAAGAGAATAATAAACTAAAAGATTGACCTTAAAGCTTTGGGTGAGAAATAAAAATAACATTTTAATAAATGTTTCTCTTTTCTGTGAAAACATGATGCTAACAAAAGTATTAAATTAATAAAACCTCTGTCTGATTTTTCAGTGACTACAATAAATGAGTAAGTTATGATGACAGCTTTAGAATTTTCCTTTAGTACCACAACAATTCCTGAAAGATAACATATAAAATATGTTTGATTTGCTGTTTCAAACAGACTTCTATGCTGCAATCAAAATGAACGAGACAAGAAAGAAAAATGTAAGAAGATAAATGGGAAATAAAATTCATTCCCATTGAGAATGTGCAAGCTTGGATAAAATATCGCTTTAGATGAGAATATTGGATGCTAAGATGGCCCCTAAGGGGACGAAACTGGACTTAAGAATCTCTCTCTTTACCTTTCCCTTCACAGATGCTTGAAAAAGAGTGAAAATTGATTAAATTTGAAAAAATATAAGTTTTACCTTAAGATTGCAATTGAAGGTAACAAATGGTGGTCAAAGAGCTATAGGACTCTATTGCATGGTCTATGGAGAAGGTAAGAGGTGAATTGAGATTTATAGACTATAAAAAGACAAACCAAGCTTCAGCAACACATTCTGAATTATGTTATTTAGGCTACTTTACCTCATTAACAGTTTAAAAATTATATTGTAGAGTCCACATTTAATATGATAATGGATATAAAGAAGAGATATAATAAAATCAGCTCCCCTAACGATACATTTTAGGCTACTAAATAATAGCTAACAAAGGGACATGCTTATTGTGTTTAAATATTTAAGGATTGTCATAATAGGAAGCATTTAAAAAATTAACGTTGTAATAGCTAAGATGTGTGTTTTCCTTATTTTAAATACTCATTGTATACCAAAATTACCAAATAGTATATTAATAAAAGTTAAAATTATAAGAAAATAAGTTATTACAGTTACCCATATAACGCCAGCGGGGAAATGTTGATGTTATCAGGGACTCAACGAAAAATTGGAACTGCTTACAAGAGACTTCACACATAACAAAGACATAATCCACTGTAAGATTCACACCATATACTCTATAAGATTCACAAGAAGGATGCAACTGAGGCACCATAGTGTACGGTATGCAATATTGAAACACTTTTTGAAAACTTCTTCATGATCTCCTATGACATCCGAAGAATGATGAAACGGGTACAAATAGTCGAATATCTTCAAGGCTTCTTAGTATCGCGGCTTCCACTATTTGAAAGGTAAAAGACATCTTTATATGAAAACTTGAAAGGATGATAAACTCCTTCATCAATGCTTACAAAAAAACGTCTAAAACTATGTATTTATACCGCAAAGACGATAATCTATTTCAGTACTTTCCGGAAAGTACTGATGGTTCATCTAATATGATAAACACGGATGCTTTGACGAAACTATCGAATGCACTTTCCAAAATATTATGGAATACAAATAATATGTGGTAACACTACATTGCTCGAAAAAGCAGTAGTACCTGGAAAGGCTGGGCCTTGTACTTAATGTCAAAGCAGAAAGTACTCGCGCGTCTTCTGAGTGACAGCTAAGCAACAATAGATGTCCAAGGCACGAACAGGAAACCATAAAATCGGAACAAAATGAAGTTATTTATTCTTTTATGAAGTTTTGAGATCGATAGACTTCGGAAAACGTTTCGAGAAATGCATTTTGGAATCATCATTCTCTTTGGACGAGAATAATTATGCATTTTAATCAGTAGGTATTTCTTGAAATTTAAATTACTTCTACCGAGACGATTCACTGCTCCGTAAGATAATATTACAGCAAGAGGTGTTTTGAAGCAGTGAAGTTGATGAAATTTCAAAGTTGACAGCTTAAAACTTTGTGAAATTCATCTTCAGACCATGGTGCTTCAATCAACTTACTTGGAAATCCTCATATTTACCTTAGAAGATAACAGAACAGAGTTTCCAAATTTTGCACATAGCAAACTTATTTGGAACCTTTTCATTTGAATAAGACTCCCTCTACCGTTCCAGAATGATGAAATTCTTCGCTTCATACTTTTTCAACATGACTTTTGTGCTATGAAATAAAGGAAATGGTTTACTTTTCAGTTGCGCCTCAATAAATTATCAAGCATACTCCGTTACCAAAAGGTCATTCGGTGCAACAGGCACATGCAGCCACTGATTTCTCATAGTGAAGTCAGCTGACTGCAGTTACTCTTGAAACGTATTGCATGCATCTGCGATGACATGCAAAGCAAGATAGACGTTTTGGTGTAATAAATTCTCAACTAATGAACTATAAATATTATTGTATTGCATATAATCATAATGTAATTATCGAGCATTGTATTTAAGATCATGCAGCAAGAACTTAATTGGATATATTTTTGCTAAATACGAGGGCTGTTCAAAAAGTTCCCGAACTTTATTTATTACAACACAAATAATTCACTTACAAACTATTGCTCCGGGTCTCCTACAAAGTACTCCTCACCCCAATGTATACACTTTTCCCAACGTTGTTTCCACTTTTTAAAACAGTCTTGGGACGCTTCTTTCGGATTGCTCCTCCGTCGAATTTTTCTTTATTTCTCGAATGGTGGCAAATCTTTTTCCTTTGATCTGGGTTTTTAGCTTTGGGCATAGGAATAAGTCACATGGAGCCAGGTCTGGTGAATAGGGAGGTTGGAGAAGCTCAGTGGTCTTGTTTTTGGCTAAAAAGTCACGAGTTGCTCGTGTTGTTCCTAGTCTGCTCTCATCAGGCGAAGCACGAAATTGGCTTCGACTCGATGCATCCTCAATTTTTGAAGATATATATCATATAGCACGTTTTCTGTTCCTGTTTTTCCTTTTCCTCAATACTAGTTCAAAGTTTTCTTCAGTTCCAACAAGTTCAATTTCATTTTTCAATCTGCCAAAGCCTTTACTTTACTTTGCCTCACGTTTATTCTAATTCCGTTACCTTAGAGTTTGACAACAGATTTGAAAAGAATTGATGTAGAAATAAAACAGAGGAAAGAAATGGAAGAAAATGTACTGTGATTGCCTGATATTTGCAATTTTTAGCTGCAGTAACAAGGATATAGCAACTCTGTTGGCAGACCTTGATGAGAGACAACAAAGGTTTGAAAGGTAGAGGTTTTAGTGTAGAAGCACCACCTTGATAGTAAGATTTTTGGATTTTAAAATACTTCATCTCTGGTGAAAAAATGAAAACAGTATTTTATCTTAGAATTAATTTGTTTCTCTGTTCTGAAAATTTTACATATTTATCATTCGGTTTCTTAATTGAGAATTAATTCCATTCTTTGAAGGAAAAATATGAATCGAATCTTATATCAGTATTGATTTGTTTCTCCATTCTGAATATTTTAGATCTTTATCATTTCCATATCTTAAATAAGAATTACTCTTTATATTGTGACAATGACTCAGAATTCATGAGATTCTGTTAAAAATTAGAAGTCATTCTATTGCCTTCATATTTGAACAATGTCTTACATACGAATTATTCTATGTCTTAAATTCACATTCTAATCTCTACAATGTTTGGAGGCACTCAAAATGATTTCTTAAGTTTTTCTGAAATACGTAACACTGAGGAACTTTTTTGAAAAATGTATATCTGAGAATTGAATGTCTTCTTTCAGCAGGATCTCTTTCAATTATTTGGTGTCTATTGGTTGTTTCAATTCAGTGTATAAATTCCTTTTTATCCAAAAGAACTCTCTTTTGTTTGATTAAGAGTAGAATACATTATTTTCTTTGCAAGACTGAGTGAAATCTTTTGAAATGTAGTTTCTGTGTATAGTTCATCAATTGGTATTCTTTACATTCCACTTCATTTGAAAATGTTTAGATTCATCCTTTGCTGAATGTTTCCATCTTATTTGTATGTTCAAATTAAAATTACATTTCAGATAATTTATTTATTCGTCAGATTTGTTGCAGTCTTGCTTCTTTTTTATTTGTGTGTCTTGCATCTTAAAGATTATGTCCCCAACATCATTGGTTTGTTAAAAATTGTTATTTGTTGTCTCAGGTATTGAATGAGATTGTATTTCTTATTTTTCACCTCTTTTATAACATTTGCATCTTTTATTTCATGCTTCTACATTTTTCAGATGATTTTTATTATGCCAAGCTAGTTCCTGGCTGTAATCAGGGCTCTTATTTATGAGTGCAGCCTTAAACTAAACCTGGCCACTGTTTACACTGTGAGCAGCCGATGGAGTAGGAGGGCTGTTGAATTACTTGAGAAATTTTCAACCACAATAGAAAGGGATAGTTTCTGGCCATGTAAAGACTGCAATATAATATTGAGTTGCTGGGACAAAGATGAAAGGTTATAATTCAAAACTTGATAATTTCAAATTTGAAACTTCTTTATTGATTTCAGGCCTAAACTGTACACTTTCAGAATTTCAATAAAACTGCTAAGAAAGAGTTGTGATTTGAATGTTTCTTCTCACCTTGTTTCCTTTGGACATATAGCAAAAATGATCTGATGTCTTACTGGAGAAATGTGTCCAGACCCTAAAATGGAAATTCTTCTCCTTTGTGAAGAAAAATAGAACAAGCTACCCCAAAACATGATGCTTAGAGAAAGCATTCTGAAGCATAGGAAAAGGTGGTTTAATGCAGAAAATGAATGCTAAAGTCATGAAAATCTAAATGGTATCTTGGTTCAGAAAGTAAGCATCAAATTAAAATAGTTTAATTTAAATTTATTACAAAGCATTAGTTGACTAAAATTGAGTAATTTTAAATTGATTTATTAATAAACCATGATTTCAAATGAAACTGCGTTAATTAATTTGATTTGATAAAGCTCAATTTACTTTTTTTTGAGCACACCTATTTAGAAAAGAATTGAAGGTTTCAAATTAATTGAATTGCAAATGAAGAAAAATTTTGTTAAAATCATACTTGGCAAGAATTGGAGATTTTTATTCGAAGCTTTTTATTCTAAATGTTAAATTGGAAAGAAAAGCGGCATTTAGTTATCTCATTTTAAACAACGTTTAAACATTTATTAGGAATGCCAAATGGGGGAATTCCAAAACAGGCATGGAATATCAATCTATAGGCAAGGGAACTGTCAGCAGACCGAGAAAAAGATGGTAAATTTCCATGGAATAAGTGAAGCCTGAACGGGTATAATGCATAACCAAGGAAGGAACATGATGATGATTTATAAAATAGCTCATACTGAAATATTTATGTGGAAAGTCAACCAGAAGAGGTGAATTCATGAAGGTGACAAAGAAACATACTTGTCATGTAACACGTAAACCAATATTTTCTTGGTTCGCCCTCATGGAATTAACTTAATAAGGCATTGTATTTCTAAAGAGAGACTCACTCTTGTCATTGAAACACAAGCATCAAAAGGAAACTTAGTAGGAAATACTTTAAGGAGCACACATTATAAAGTATCACTTTCTCTGCATTATTATTATTATTATTAGTATTGTATTTATTTCTTCTTTCATTCAAGTGGCAGGGGTTTTTTCATATGAGTCATGGTCTGTTTCAGAGTTAGGTCCTCTGTGGATGTCTATCTTATGTACATCAGATAAATGTTTCCTATCAATTATTACATGGTCAATTTGGTTAAAAGTAACTCCATCTCGTGAGCTCCATGTTACCTACCTTATGATCTTTCCCTAGAGCCTTACTACCCCAATATCAACTTTACCTATTTGCTTATTATCATTTTTCATACCCTGAAGATTTTACTTTCCAATTGTTTATCACTTTAAGTATCTCCTTTTTGCCAAACTTAGCATTGAAGTCCTTAAGAATTGTTTAAAAATCCTGTCTTGAGATACTATCAATTTCCTTTCCCAACTGTCCATAGAATATGCCATTCCCATCATTTTATCTGGCTTCACGCATAACCATCAAAAAGGTTTAGGAACATTTAGTATTCATTTTCATGCAATAAACTTCTTCCCACCTGTTTTAAAAAAAATTTCTTTCAAGAAGAATAAAGGATTTGAAATAGAGTAGAGGTTTTCACATTTCATAAAAACTATTAAGGAATGAAAAAGGGATTGATTTAAATACATTGAATATTTAATGCTGATACCTATGATAAACGCATATCATAAAAATTTACAAAAGTAATTCAATGAACAAATGTAAGACTCAAAACCATATAAGTAAATATCTCACTGTTTGTGAAAGAAATGGATTATTAAACAGCACTGTTACAAAGAAATGCCAGAAACTCTGCCAGAATCTCTCAACCTGTTAAGAATTTTAGAGATAAAATCTATTACCAATCAAAAGAGTAGAACCAATGGTATGCCAACAGAGTATACTTATAAGTAATGAAAGGAACGATCTGGTAATAGTGAACTTCTACCTTGGTTTTCCAATCAGAAGCATTTTTAAATATATGTTGGAGAGATTGAAGTAGGAGAACCGTTCAAATTAAGAGATGTTCAGCATCATTTTTATAAAATCAAAGGTTTACATAATACCATAATTTATCTGAAATACTCATTGAATTATTGTAGTTCCTTGTCAACTACTTAAACCAACCATTCCATAAGAATGTAACATGAAGGGAGAGGAGAAATATTTGAATACCATAAAGTGAGATCTACCAATACGCAAGATCATGCTCATTGCACACCAATGACTGAATATCAATGTGGAAAGAGAAAATGTCATCCATATACATTGCTAAGATTTATATAGATCAGTTTCACCAAGATGCATTCTTTAGCGAGTCACAAAATGTCCTCTATAACACCATATTTCAGCCCACAAATTTCAAAATCAGTTTAGCACCAGTATGATCATTGCTGTTACTGCACTTCACACTCACACACTAATTCATAGAACTAAGAAATTATCATAGAATATTTCATGACATAATAGTTGTACTTATAAAGGAAATTTTAAAACCTCACAATTGGAATTATAGGCAGTATAACTTAACATTTAAACTAACAAACTCTTGATTAATGATGACCCTGGAATTTGAAATAATAGTTAATCATTTTGTATATATATCATAATAATTTTACAAAAGGGGCTGATTTTTCATGCACCAATAATATAAAAAGAATTTCTTTCCTCTATTAAAGAAAGTTCTATTACCCAACAAAAACAATCGTCGAAAAACATCTTATGAAAAACTGACTAATAAAATTGTTAAATCAAATGAAGTGCAACTTCCTCAGATGTTGAAAGAAAAGGATTGGCATGTTATTGATTCTGGATAAATTATTTATAAAAGAGATTGATTCATTTAGGACACAAAGTAATTTCTCTGCTTAGGTATCTAGATTTTAATTTTCTTCACAATAAAGTTTCTCAAATGGAGAATTTCAAGGTATATAAACCCACAAGAAACTAATATCAAAATAATATGTTCACATTAGCAGCTTTTAGTTCTCTACTAATTACAGTATCACCGGAAGAAAAGAGCTTATATTAGTTTATATAACCGAACAAATAGAATAAATGATTTTTTCTCTCTCTACTTTCATTGCAAAAAAAATACAACAAAGTATATGATCCAAAAATATCTATTTGATGAGAAACACATTTTCTTTAACAAATGTACAACAAAAAGAAAAGAATTTTTAAGATGACAATTTCAACTCAAGTGGAAAAGAGATATGAAATTAAACCTTTCATTTTATCCTATCATGTTTAAACAGGGATGTGTATAAACTTTAAAAAATAAATTACTCCTAAACCGTTTAAGGACTAAAAGGTTCACTTACTTTTTTGTAGTGAATCTTATTCTTTGGTGGTGTCCAACGTTGTTGGGAGACACACGTTGATTGGCTATATACGTATTTCGAAAGCTATGCTTCCATCTTCAGTAGTGTTAAAGTTGCAGTGAAAACTTCTTTTATTGGATCCTGTATTTATAATTATTTTTCCTTGGAAACCTGTGAGTTTCTTCTGATCCTTCTACAGTGTCTCTGTCACATGGGGAAAAAGGGTTGTTTGTGTGTGTTTGTAATTTTGTCTGAGTTGAATGGATAGTGGAATTTTCAGATACGAGTGAAAATAATGCTGAGGATGGAATTGGGCCTTTGTCATTATTTAATTTTGGTTTTTGTTTGTGTATGAATATGCTTTCGTAGGCGTCCAGTTTTGAATTATTATTAACGGTTTTGTGCATTTTTAAATTTTCTAGGCGTATGGGGTGATTGCAATTTTGGACATGTAGGAACGGTGAGCACCTGGGTTTCGGGCCGCCAAAGTTCGCCTTACTCTACATTTTGGTGCGACGCCTTAGGTGACTTCATATTATTCCTTTATGGTAAGGTGAAAAAACAAAGTTCACCCACCATATTTCAAGAAAAGCCAACCCAAAAGAGTGAGTGCAATCTAGGTTAATTTCTTAAATTAATGATATGAAAATGAATCGGGTGTCAGCGCAATGAAATTATGTATCAAAAAGGACATTTCTTGTATAAGAACCGCATCTCGATAAAACTGCGCTAGTTTTCTGAATAAAATAAGACGAAAGCGGACAATTCTTCGCTTAACACGAAATCCTACGACATAAATTTTTAACCGCACATCTGCATTGTTTTCAAAAAATTTCTTTTGAATGATACATACCCTTTCAGATTAAGGGACGGCGGAGGATATTTCCCGTAATACGCTCGTTTCATAATGCGCTATTTACATAACGCGGTGATTTACAGCAACGTATATTCGCGCTATGTGAGTGTTTATTTTACTTGGTGGAATTCATAATTCTTGGTAGTTAAAACTTGCTTTCTTAATAGAATTTGACTCCTCCCGTAGCTTCCTTCCCCTAATATCCCTAACCCTCCCTCCACCTCACCCTTTCCTCATTGGCATACGTGTTTTAGTCTCTTCACATGATGATGGACCGATTTGTCTGATACCGGTGGTATTAAAACAAATCCATGTGGAATTTTTGTAAAGCGTTTTTATTTCTAATACCTGGAAATAAGCAAAATCTAAAATGTTCCAAATAACACGTAGAGTAAGAAGGTTTGCTATTCAATAGCAACCTCTGTTTATTCCTGATTTGGCCCACGAATCCCATACATAGTACCCACGTAGCCATTATTGTCGGGTGCGGTTGAATACATTTCTCACTCTTTTCCCAAATGCTCTTACTTTACTTCTCGTCAAGGCTGTGTTTATGAAAGTTTTGATTTTCTCCCAAGGAGAAGATTTTTTCGGAAGACTTCCTTTTACTTTTGTTGCCTCGCAGGAAGAAGAATCCTCTTTGTTAGTTGGTCGGAGGGAGTATCTTTTTCTTCTCTTACTTTCATTTTCTTCCTCGTCTGCTTCCGCTGTTCGCCATCTCCTTCCATTACTGCTATTGCCTTTATCAGAGGAGTGAGTTTTCTCATTCTCCTTACCTTTCACAAATTTAACGGAAAATTTGTATATTTTCCAAATTTTTCTTCTGATCTTCCCATCCTTACCGGAGGCGCAACTTTCTTTTTCTCTCTCGAAACTTATAACCTCGACTTCCGTCTCGGTACTCTCTACCGACTCAATGTCCGCAGTCGTTTCTGGCGATCTATTCCGAGGATTGTTCTCAGATGGAACAGAGCTTCCTCGGATGCCTTCGCATCCACTATATTCTGATGGAGGTGGAGTTCTCCGGAGGGACATATTGCTGGTTTTCTCAACCATTTCCCTTGCATTCGCAGCGCTTTGAAATTGGATGCGCAGTCTTGTGTCCCCATTTTTCGATGCTGAATCGCCGAACAAACAGTCACCTCGAGTTTCATTTAGCTCTGTTTCTTCAAGACAAGGCCCAAAGGCGATATCAGAGTAGAAGATGTTGTCCCCGAAACCGCCCGAAACCTCCCTGTCTACATCGATTTTGCTATATCTCTTGTTTAATATGTTTCGGCGCTGTAGGGATACGTCTCCATCATTCAGACATTTATAGCACTCGATAATGTGTGGCTCAGAATATCTCGCTCTCGAGGAAGCTTTCGTCTCTTTCTTGGATGGACTCGGAGGTATGAGTAATGCCTCATTATTAATATTGTAAAATAATTGTTTAACCTTACATTTGAACTCATCACTCACACCCCTAGAGCCCCTTAGCATTATGCCCCTTAAGATTATGCTATCAAGACTCATGTACTCCTCGTCCGAAAGGATTTCTTCCTCTTGCTTCGAATCGAAATTAGAATATGTATCTTCTAGTTTTCCCTCTATTTCGCAGATTTTTGATGCTTCCATGAATGACAAATCCCCTTTTTCAATGGAAGTTCTGTCCTCTTCTACCGGCAGAACTTCCGAACCACTCACATTTTGATTCTCGTGTTCAACTGGAGTAATGCGCTCTGCTTGGGTCGAGCGGCTTGTAGATGTACTTTCTCCAAACGAGTCTTCCTCTCTTTCTCCTATTGCACGTGTGATCGGATCCACATTTTCGCCTTTCGTGGGCGTATTTTTTACTCTTTCGGCACCAAGTAAGACGCCAACTTCAAGCTCCTCCGACCCCACTCTCCCCTTCTCGCCTCCAACCCTTTCTTCAACTCCCCTGCTCTCATTCGCCGGGACGCAAAAAAGGAAGCCTCCTTTCGGAGCGCTAGGCTCCACCACGGCGACTTCCTCTACGCTCAGTTCTGGCGACTCATCGACCCTTTTCGTGCTACTCCAGCCGTCTCCTTGCTCCGTACGTTCTACATCTCTCCGGGAGTCCTCCATAGGCATAGGGATCCTCGAGTCAAAGCTTACGAAGTTAACGTTTGACCCATTCAAGTCCGATTCCCCTTCGGCATCTGTAAAAAGTTTTCGACCATCGTTAACATAGGATTCACCCGATCCTGGATTTACAGGGTTATACCGATGCAAAGAATTCTTCATGATATCTCTAACGGGACTGTAGTAATTAGATGGTGGCGCCAACGGCACGAATCACTGACTCCACAAAGATTTACATTGAACCGTGTCACAGTATTCCATTTCAACATACTTTCCGGCCTGTGGATTTACATGCAAATTTTAATACGATTTGGAGGGAATCTACCTAGTGTTTTTTTGTATAACAAGTGGAGCATTGGAATGCATAGTGTGTTGTTTATTTCCTTGCGCTCCTCAGGGAAGTACCGGTCACTGATACATTAGTATGAGGATGAGGTCCATCCCTGCCTGACACGAAATGACTGCAGTAATAACGAATGATGACTGGCTGTTTAGAACAGGAAAAGAGCCATAACTTTTGGCTATCATAATAGTATTTGAAATATTTTCAGTTAAACGCATTTTCAAATCTGTTTTAGCCAAAAGTTGAGAGGCGACGAAGTTTCCTCTTTCCTCTGCGAGTCATTTATTCACTGATCATTGCACTTCGCTCTTCACACAGTGCGTTACCTAAAAAGATTCTAGAGTCCGATGATTGTCATAGTCTTTCTTACTAATCGTCTCTCATGTAAAACATTCTAATTCATTTGTCATTTTTATATTACAAATATCATTATTTTCATTAGAGCAAAGTTATCGTTGCTGCTTACAAGAGAATGTCATTATCACTTATTCGAAAGAAATAGTAGGAGGGTTATTTTTTAAATCAAGCAGGTAATATAATTAAAGACATCACTTCAATTCTGCCTGCACGGAATAAACTCTTAGCTAAATTCTTCTGTTGCACGTTTTTAGAATAAGACATAAACTATTCAATACACGTTAAAGCCGCGCGGTTACTAGGACTGATTAAGTGGATACGTTGTAAGTCGCTCCATCCTTTTTGACAAATATTAAATCCTCCCATTCGAGCCTATGCAATGCATCTATCATTGCTGAGTATTCACGGAGGAATGACATTTTACAAATCGACTGAACTTTTACTAAACAGCAATTTTGGAGTCCTAATGAGGGACATGCAACAACAAACCTCTGACCTTTCTTTGCCCTAGTCATTCAAGATATTCACCTTTCAAAGGGATCCACCATCTTACACTCTTCCTTAAAGTTGTTGGTTTCACTTCTTTACCACAGACATTGGACTCCATGACGTTGGAATATGTAAACGACACACTGCTAAAGCAAAGAATATTATTATCAGTGTTATTAAAGCCTTCATTTTATCACTAAATATTCAAAGATGAAATAAGTATTTTTATATATTCGATAATTATATCATGATAGTTTTTAGAAGAAATAAGTGATACAAAGGAGTAGCACTGTCATGATTCATGATAGATACGCTCCTTACTAGGATGAATGACCAGTATCAACCATTGTAAGTATTTAAATATTCAGCTAATTTTCATGTTAACTTATTTATCAACTAATCGAAAGTACAAATCAAACCATTAGGACTAGAAAATGTCATCTAATCATTTATTAATATTGATGCACCTTGAAGAGAAGAGCTTAAATGAAGATAAACGAACGAGCATTGCAACACCCCTCATACACCACATCAATGTCACTGATCACGTTTAAGAAACAAACTATCAATCCCAGATATATGATGACTGATTCGAGGCATCTCACGTAAAGCAAATGAACAAGAGCATGTGTGAGTAAAGTAGCGTGAAGTAAAAAAATATCCTTTAATTAGATTTATTCCCACATGTTTTCTATTCAATATTATCAAAGGATAAATGTTTTCGTACATTTCCGATTTTACCTCTTACTTAGCGATACTAAGTGTTCAATATCAACACTTCATTTGTTTGTGACACACACACACACATTCACATGGTTTTTAATGAATACCGGATATCATTTCATTATTCATGATGGAATGAGTAATGCCTACATATATATAATGAAATAAATGCTACCCTGTATCCATTTTATGGCATATAACAAATTTATTGTATTTATATTGAGGAGTTTCTCCCCATACTATCAAACTCATGGATTAAAATCGAACTATTTCGAACTTCCATCCATGTTGCCATTTCGGAAAAATACAATAATAATTTCAGTTTGTGCTACGAAATAAATTTCCGATTTATCAGTTACTGAGGAAGAAAAAATTCTTTTGCGAATATTTGTAACTTAAAAAATTTAGGGATTGTATGACGTCTGATGATGGAGCAGGAGCGGCTACGTAGGAGGATACATAGAATAGAACGAAATGGAGGCTACTTTCAACCATTCGATTTGAAGAATTAACACAGTGACTGAGAAAATCGCGAAGGAGACCCTCCAAGGCTGCATAGGTTCGACGGAAATTACGCAATCCCCATAGTCCATTCTCAACACAAAATTTTCATGATGTTATTCATTTCGTCAAATAAAGTGTAAACCGCCGAGGTTTTTGTACTCTAAGCAGCAAATTTTGACCTGCTAGTTGCTTACTTCCGGCTTTCATGTGAATAAAATAAGCACGTGCGGTCAATATTTACCTTTCAATAGCAAACAATTTTGTTAGACTAAATTTATATTTATCGCCCATATTCATGTTAATTAATACTTAATTAATCGTTAATTAATCTCTACTGAATGCATTTGTTCGTTTAAAATATTTTAACGCAGATAAAGATTCAAGTAACCTACAAGCATGAATCTTGCCGATCAATCACCAATTATATTCTAAAGGAATAACAAGAGTGCCAGTCACTTATATTTCTAGAAATATCAATATCACTAAGGTAAACATTAAAAAATCTACCATACTCCTATAAAAATTACACTGTTCTTAGGGAAAACGTGAGACAAAAGTAAAAATGTACCTGATATCGCACGCTAAATTTCCACCGTCTCTGTTTACAAAGCGTCGTCATGGCATTGTTTACATATTGAGTAAACTTCCATAATTTTATCTGGACTTTATAATCATAAGATAACTTATTCACCCCTTGTAGAGAAGGTAGAAATATTCTAAAGCTGTGTGATAAATCGACAATAATGTAGATCACCATGCTTTTAACTTCGGCGCTGAAGTCCTAAAACTTGCCATTTAATTTAATGTCTTTTTATAGATTTATTTTCCGTTCTGAAGGCACGTCTTGTGGTATTTCTTCCGCAATGACTTCTAAGAGCATCCCAATTTATTTTTTTATTAATTTAACGATACAATGTAATACAAACCCTTCTCGACAGACATATAGCCAAGGTCTCATTTCTTCATGGTTTCAGCGATTTATCTATTTCCCATTGGAAAATGATATTTTCTGTTTTCCCTACAAATGTTTTGAGTATCATTCGCCTTATCTCTGCTATGAAGGAGTCCCAAACGTTCTTCACTGGCGGCGAAAACTGTCCTCGGCGTCATTCCAGCATCAAAGGTGAACAAATATATTAATCAACAGATCTTTAATTATCAGTGCAATAAATTTTACTAAACCAGAAAACAATGCATTGAGTCGATTTAAATGGCCGTAACAGAGAAGTTAATAATGACCCATTTATGGTAAAATCCTTGTAAGCTAATATGCTGACGTAAGTCGAGATCGTTCGTAATTGCCCCTCCAGCTGGAGTGCACCGTATGCCAAATTAAGCAGTGAACTTCGTAAACATGTGGAATATTTACATCGGACCAAGAGCATTACATAATTAAAAGTATATGCTAACTTTAAAGGGATACAATAATTTTCGATTTTTTTTTAATGTCAGGGTTGCCTACCACCTTAAGAAAGATCCTCCCATAAGAAACGTACGGCGGGATATTCTATTTCTTTATGAGGCCTTCCCTATGAAGTTAGAACCAGCAGGTAAACAGCAACTAAATTGGTTTTAAAAACGCAGTTTAATCTTCCCCTAATGGAAATCGGATCGAGTAAAGAGGCTCATTTCCACTGTACAGTACTTTTAAAAATGCATTGATGCGATTTTTGAGAAATTTTTTCAATGCTTTCCCGATAACCAGGTAAGATGAGACCCGGGATGTGAACAGAGGTGATTGGCAAATGTCAGTCACTCAGTTCGCACTTTCTCTGATGATCCTTGGTTCAATGACAGAGCGTCATTTCGATTTTACCATACATTTTAAATGGGGGAAACGGAATCTTATTTTCGGAACTTCCAGATGTGATATTTAAGTGAAACATTGGAATCGGAATATTAACATGCATTCAGCTCTTCCAAAGTGTTTCTGGGATCGACACCTGGCGATATTAATTCTCCAATATAATATCTATGAATTTTATTATAAAAGATATTTTATAGAAGAATTTCCCGAGAAGATAGTATAATATATTTCGTGCTGTGAACAGCAGTCATGATTAGGTTTTATAAATGAAGTTTATTCTTTCCCCAGTCTTTCGTTCGATGCCAGGACATCAGTTTACTTCTATCATACCATAATTGGGGAATACGGAATTACGTTTGATGACCTCCTCGATAAGATAAGGACTTCAATGGGTACAGAGATCCTTTCCCAAACTTACTGAATAAAAGCGATATGGTTACGGGTTCGACACCAGGCGGTGGCAATCCTGACGGGTGCGAAGAATGGCATTTTTTCGGAAATCAATTCTAGAGAATCTACCTCACCATATCGTATGAATTTTTGCATTGTATTGATTCATTACGTTTAAGTTCTACATCTTTAAATGTTTTTTAACTATAACGATCAACTTTAATATCATGGTCCAGGGAATAACCCTCTGAAAATTTTCTTCAAGTAAACACCCTTTTAGAAGAATCGAAGATATCAAAATCGACTTGTTTATATTCTTGTATGTAGTCTCTCTGGCGCATCGGGGGAGAATTTGAATTTCCTTAAAATACGCAAACGGTACAAATTTAAGCAAAATATATTCCATTTACACGGTCCGATTTTTAATTATTATAAAAAATTTAAGAATGAAACATCCGCCCCGATGCGCAATAGCGAATTTCGCAAGGAACGTTTTGGTAAAATATCATGCAAATCGGATAACACTGGATTGGATTATTGTGTGCATCGTTTGAAAAACACATTTCGAGAAAACCGCCTTTAAAGCATATAAAATTGATAATAACCTCATCAGTCGGTTTTCACATTCCTTTCTCTGATTGAACCATGTGTTTACTTGTTATTTTTGTGCTTTGTGCACTCACTAAATTGAACTGTTGAATTATTTGAGATAAACATAAAAAGTTAAGTCTTGACAATACTTATGCGTCGAGTCACAATAAATAATTTGCACTAATATTCGCATGTATCAACAAATTCTTCACTTCATTTTTCTACTAAGAATAAGAAACGTCGGGTACATATCCTTTTGATAAAAATTTTTGCACAATCCATCTCTCGTTGAGCTTATCAGTCAAATTTACTAGAAATTAGTAAAGGTTCTCATCTTACTCACCATTTCTGAAAGCTTATACATCATACATAGTAAAATTCATCAGAGCATTTATTTTAAAAAATTATGTCTCAGATTAGGAATGAATGCAAATCAATGTTACAGGTAAAAACATTAAACTGTGGAAAAATTTGCATATTATTAAAATAAATCCTTCAACGATAACATTTAGATTTGTCAAATACCTTGCTAAATTAGCCGTTTTTTGAGCGAATTTCGGCTTAATATTGAAGATTTTTAAAATATCTTGTAAAACAAGCCGTTTCTTGAGCGAATTTTGGTTCAAATTAGAAGAATTTTCAAATATATTGCTATATCATCCGTTTATCAAGCGAATTTCGGCTTAATTTGGAAGATCATGCAAACATCGTGATAAATAATCCGTCTTTCGAACGAATTTTTGCTTATTTTGGAGATTTTGCAAATTTCCTGCTAAATAAGAGGCCTTTGAGCGAATTTTGGCTTAATTTGCAAGATTATTCAAATATCTTGCTAAATTAGCCGTTTTTTGAGCGAATTTCGGTTTAATTTTGAAGATTTTGCAAATATCGTTCTAAATAAGCTGTTTTTATAAATAAGTGAATACTGAATAAGCTTATAAAAACGCCTTTTATCTAAATTATTCGTAATATTAAACAATAGAAAACTAAATGCGCTTCCAAAAACTCCTTTTTTATAAAAGTATTCCAAATATAAAACAATAGAATTTGAAATGCGCTTCCAAAAACGCCTTTTTGTAGTATGGTTTCTACTATGAAACAAAAGAATACTAAATGGGTTTCCCAAAACGCCTTTTTCTAATATTATTTCGATTAAAAAACAAAGAATGCTAAATGCCCTTCCAAATACGCCATTTTTCTAAAAGTGTTCCTAATATAAAACAAATGATTAGTAAATGCGCTTCCACAAACGTCTGGTTTTTAATTATTCGTAATATAAAACAAAGGAATAGTAAGTGTGCTTCCAAAACACTTTTTTTCTAAAAGTATTCCGGATATAGAAAAAAATGCTGAATGCGCTTCCAAAATCGACTTTTTTCTAAAAATATTCGTGATGTCTAACAAAGTAATACTAAATTTGCTGCCAAAAACGCCTTTTTTCTTAAAGTATTCCTAATATATAATAAAGGAATACTAAATGCGCTTCCAAGAATGCCTTTTTTCTAAACGTATTCCTAACATCAAACAAAAAATCCTAAATGCCCTTCCAAAACCGCTTTTTTTAAGTATTCCTAATATAAAACAAAAGAATACTAAATGCGATTCCAAAAACGCCTTTTTTCTTTGGATTCTAAGAACGATTTATTTTAACAGATATTAGAAAAAGGAAGAAAAGTATTCGCTAAAAAAAAACTGTATTTTCTGGATGACACCCGTAAAATTTTTAGCAAAAGAAGTCGAAATTCGCTCCTGAAACTGTTATTTTTTAACAGATATCAGGAAAAAGAAGAAAAAATTCTCCTAAAAAAAAGCGGCATATTCTATCGTACATACGTGAAATCTGGCAAAAGAAGTCGAAATGCGTCCCAGAAACGGTTATTTTTACCAGATATTAAAAAAAATCGAAAACGGCATATTCTGGCGGACATCCGTGAAATCAAAAAAAAGTCGAAATTCATTTGAAAAACGATTATTTTTTACCAGATATTAGAAAATGAAAGAAAAAATTCTCTAAACAACGGTAAACCGCACATTGCTGAAACATCACTCATTTCATTAATGATCTGCGGAAAAGTTTATCGATGAGTGGCTTGTGTTCACATTGAAAGAAGTGAATCGACAGAGATAATTACCTAGATTTTGGTTGAAAATTCTTAATTTTGTAAAGGAATTGACATCGCTTTAAATATTGTAAACTGCTGGAGTGGAGTAGAAGGACAAACGTTAGTAGTTTTTTCAGAAAAATGCCACTTGATTACGGTAGCAGCAAGTATGCTTGCTTTTAACACAGGTCTACGGCACATTGTCGCAACATCATCCATTTCACTTACTATATGATCTGCGGAAAAGTTTATCGATGAGAAGCTTGTGTTCACATCGAAAGAACTGCATTTGAAATGGATTTTCGTAGTTTATCTTACTCAATGGAATGAAATTTACCAAATCAAATGTCGTGAGCGGAACCCATCGGCGTCCGATTGTATTTTCCGCGAAAAATTTCAAAGGGGAAGGACGTGAAATAGGCGATGGAGTAAGAAAATGAGGAGAATGAAAGAAGCAAGGTGATGAGGGAGAGAGGGTGAATCCCTTGATCAGAGGTCACCAAGAATTTGAGCTCACGGTCTACTCAACGAACCATTTTGAATCTCGAAGACCATTGATATGGATTATTATAAATGCACAAGAATACACAAAATAAGTATCACCAATTCTCCATTTGATTTACATGTTCTCGTTCGACTACCATCTGTGAGATAAATAGTACTCAGAGTATGATATGCAAAGAGATTGCAATTACTGCGTAGTTTTCTCCAACTACGAAAACCTTCTTTCGGGACAATGGTAGTCCGTAAACAATCGGTTGGCGACCGCTGCCCTTGGTATCATTATGAAGAAAATGAGGATTTAAGGGGCCCCTCTGAAGTCGAGACCACCCGCTGACGAATCCGCTTTATTATGTTGGCAATAGCACTTTCGAGAATGACAGAATTACTTATCTCACGATTCAAACCCTTTTGATTAAAAGGTACACTCTACCCCAGTGGCAAAGCGTACAAATTTTATCCACCAAGCTACCGCATATGCAAATACTAAAAATGCAAAATCAATTTTTACATTTTCAAAACGAACAATTGGAAATATTTATTCCAATTTTATAAAATAAACATCAATACAGAATCTTAAGAAAGCTATTATACAAATACTAAATGAAGTTTTGGGCAACAGAATTGAAAAGAAACGGAATGAGGTTCAAAAATCGGAAACGAAGAGATAGAAGATGCCAAGAAAAGCAAAGCATGCAGAGAATTTCTAAAGAAATTATCACAGGAAAATAAAAAGAAATATCACAAAATTAGAAACCGCACAAAAGAAATAATAAGGCAGGCGTATATGACATCTTGGGATACATTTATAAGTGCTGTAGAGGATGAATTACATGGTAGAAAAGAAATATCATAAATACTAATGAAACTTTTTAATAGAACAGAAAAAGATACTACTCAATTAAATGCTACGCCAAAATAAGAGTGGATAAACCATTATCAGAGATTATGGTATGTTCTGGCATTAGATGAAAAACCTATCTCTGCTCCAGAGGAAGCAATAGGAGTAGATCTTATTGACTTGAAAAAACTGGAATTCAGTGTGAACAAGAGAAAAGATAGGAAACATACAGGCATGGATGGAATTGATTCAGAGATGAATGGAAAATATGGAGGTAGATCTCTGCACAGAAGAATCCTACAATTATATAACACGTGTTGGACAAAGCTTTAAATCCCTGAGGATTTTGAAAATTACCAAGGTTGTTTTATTATTGAAAAAGAGATAATGAAATAACTCAGAGAACTATAAGGGTATATGTCTACTAAATACTGCTTATAGAATTTACAGTAGAATAATCAACACTAGGCTGCAAGCTATCTCTGGAAATATTTTAGTAAAAGAGCAAGCAGGCTTTAGGATGGTTCGATCTTGCATTAATCATATTTTTACTTCAAAATAAATCAAACAAAAACGAATAGAGATTAACTTATACTTGTCATGTAACATGTATGCCAATATTTTCTTGGTTCACCCTCATGGAGTTAACTGAATAAGGCATTGTATTCCTAAAGAGAGACTCATACTTGTCATTGAAACACAAGCATCAAAATGAAACTTTACTATAAGGAGCACACATTATAGGGTAAGGCTTTCTCTATATTAGATTCCTTCATTCAAGTGGAAGGGGATTTTCATATGAGTCATGGTCTGATTTACAGTTAGCTCTTCTGTGGCTGTCTATCTTATGTACAACAGATATATGTTTCCTATCAATTATTACATGGTCAATTTGGTTAAAAGTAATCCCATATGGTGAGCTACATGTTACCTACATTATGATCCCCCCCTAGAGCCTTAACCATCCCTAACCATCAAAAGGGTTTAGGAACATTTAGTATTCAGTTTCATGCAATAAACGTCTTCCCACCTGTTTTCAAAATATTTTCTTTCAAGATGAATAAAGGATTTGAAATAGAGTAGAGGTTTTCACATTTCATAAAAACTATTAAGGAATGAAAAATGGATCGATTTAAATACATTGAATATTTAATGCTGATACCTATGACAAACGCATATCATAAAAATTTACAAAAGTAATTCAATCAACAAATGTAAGACTCAAAACCATATAAGTAAATATCTCACTGTTTGTGAGAGAAATGGAATATTAAACAACACAGTCACAAAGAAATGCCAGAAACTCTGAATCTCTCAACCTGTTGAGAAGCTGAGAGATAAAATCTATTACCAATGAAAAGAGTAAAAACAATGATGCCAACAAAGTATACTTACAAGGAATGAAAAGATCATTCTGATCAGTGGTAATATTGAAATTTTACCTCGGTTTTCCAATCAATAGCATTTTTAAATCTATGATAGAGAGATTGAAACAGGAAAACTAGCTAACTAACTAAAAATCGAATTAATTTTGAGTATCATTTTTACAGAATCAAAGAATTAATTAAATAATGGAGTAATCTGGCTAAATACTCATTGAATTATCGTGATTCCTTCTCAACTACATAAGCTATCCATTCCATAGGAATGTAAAAGGAAGAGAGAGGATAAATATTTCACAACCATAAAATAAGAACCTCCAACACAGCATTATCTAAATGTTACTTAATTTCAACAAATAATGAAGATGGAAACATCAAGCAAAAGATGCATCTAAAAATTTACAAATGAAGTGGAATGTAAAGAATACCAATTGATCAACTATACAAAAAAATTGATTTCAAAACATTTCGCTCTCTCATGCAAAAAAAAGTGTTCCACTTTTAATCAAATAAAAGAGTAATCTTTTGGATACAAAGAAATTTATATACATAATTGCAACTAGCTATTAGAACAAAATTATTGAAAGAAATCCTGATGAAAGAAGACAGTAAATTCTCAGTGTTGCATTTTTCAGAAAAACTTAAGAAATCATTTTGAGTGCCCCAAAACCTTACATAAAAATCAACTTTTGGATGGCTGCCCTTAGAATATAAGACATCATTCAAATATAAATAGAATGACTTTGAATTTTTAACAGAATCTCATGTTTCAACCTAATGATTGAAACATTTTCTCTATATTAAGTTGAACTCTCAATTAAGAGATATGTAAATACCTAAAATATTCCGAATGGAGAAACAAATTAATTCAAAGATAAGATTCTGTTTGTATGTTTTTGCCAGAGATGAAGTATTTTCAAAGGCAAAATTGTTAGTTTTAAGGTGGTGACACAAAGGAGGCATTTCTACACTAATCCCTTTCTATCTTTCAAACTTGAGAAAGACAAATACCATGTTTTTACTATTTGAAACAAAGAAAAACTATTTCATTGACAATCATAATTCTAAGAATGATATATGCTATAATCATAAAGCATTTCCTTTTATAGCCAATATCTCACTTTTATTTCTACATCTTTTCTTTTAAAATAGGTCATCAAACTGGTTGAAAACTGAAATTGAACATGTTGGAAATAAACCAAATTTTTGAATTTATAGTATGGTAACTGAAAAAATAGGAACAGAAAATGTGCAACAGGATGCCCTGGTTTATATCTTCAAAGGAAAGAGGTCTTAAAATATATTCAGCAAAAATATATCCAATAAATTCTTGCCACATGATCTTAAATACAATAAACGATTAAACCATTAATAGCAAAATAATAATAAATGAGGAAAGGTCTCCAAGAAAATGTTTCAACACAGATGAGAGAATTTCCAATGCTATAGAACCACATATCTCCAACTTACATAAAATGTTGAAGATGAGCCAATAATCCTTTTAAAAAATTCCTTAAGAGTCTACTTATAATATAGTTTATTTGTTTACGCCACCAAAAAAATTCAATCATAATATCAGGTTATGAAACCAAAACAAAAAATAGGAACATTTATACCTCCGAACTACTCTTATTTTGAATATACTGTAGGAATTTAAGTCATTGTCCTATGTAGTTGTATCCTGATTTTTTGAGTTATCAAGTACAACTTATTAATTTCTACATTATTAGAAAATGAGAGCCCAAATTTTGTACATTTTCTGTAAGTTATTTTGCACAGTATTTTGATAATGATCCTACCATTCTTAAATATTTTGTTCATAAAGAAATACAACATCAGTATAATCAAGAAACAAACACAAAAGAGAATAATAAACTAAAAGATTGACCTTAAAGCTTTGGGTGAGAAATAAAAATAACATTTTAATAAATGTTTCTCTTTTCTGTGAAAACATGATGCTAACAAAAGTATTAAATTAATAAAACCTCTGTCTGATTTTTCAGTGACTACAATAAATGAGTAAGTTATGATGACAGCTTTAGAATTTTCCTTTAGTACCACAACAATTCCTGAAAGATAACATATAAAATATGTTTGATTTGCTGTTTCAAACAGACTTCTATGCTGCAATCAAAATGAACGAGACAAGAAAGAAAAATGTAAGAAGATAAATGGGAAATAAAATTCATTCCCATTGAGAATGTGCAAGCTTGGATAAAATATCGCTTTAGATGAGAATATTGGATGCTAAGATGGCCCCTAAGGGGACGAAACTGGACTTAAGAATCTCTCTCTTTACCTTTCCCTTCACAGATGCTTGAAAAAGAGTGAAAATTGATTAAATTTGAAAAAATATAAGTTTTACCTTAAGATTGCAATTGAAGGTAACAAATGGTGGTCAAAGAGCTATAGGACTCTATTGCATGGTCTATGGAGAAGGTAAGAGGTGAATTGAGATTTATAGACTATAAAAAGACAAACCAAGCTTCAGCAACACATTCTGAATTATGTTATTTAGGCTACTTTACCTCATTAACAGTTTAAAAATTATATTGTAGAGTCCACATTTAATATGATAATGGATATAAAGAAGAGATATAATAAAATCAGCTCCCCTAACGATACATTTTAGGCTACTAAATAATAGCTAACAAAGGGACATGCTTATTGTGTTTAAATATTTAAGGATTGTCATAATAGGAAGCATTTAAAAAATTAACGTTGTAATAGCTAAGATGTGTGTTTTCCTTATTTTAAATACTCATTGTATACCAAAATTACCAAATAGTATATTAATAAAAGTTAAAATTATAAGAAAATAAGTTATTACAGTTACCCATATAACGCCAGCGGGGAAATGTTGATGTTATCAGGGACTCAACGAAAAATTGGAACTGCTTACAAGAGACTTCACACATAACAAAGACATAATCCACTGTAAGATTCACACCATATACTCTATAAGATTCACAAGAAGGATGCAACTGAGGCACCATAGTGTACGGTATGCAATATTGAAACACTTTTTGAAAACTTCTTCATGATCTCCTATGACATCCGAAGAATGATGAAACGGGTACAAATAGTCGAATATCTTCAAGGCTTCTTAGTATCGCGGCTTCCACTATTTGAAAGGTAAAAGACATCTTTATATGAAAACTTGAAAGGATGATAAACTCCTTCATCAATGCTTACAAAAAAACGTCTAAAACTATGTATTTATACCGCAAAGACGATAATCTATTTCAGTACTTTCCGGAAAGTACTGATGGTTCATCTAATATGATAAACACGGATGCTTTGACGAAACTATCGAATGCACTTTCCAAAATATTATGGAATACAAATAATATGTGGTAACACTACATTGCTCGAAAAAGCAGTAGTACCTGGAAAGGCTGGGCCTTGTACTTAATGTCAAAGCAGAAAGTACTCGCGCGTCTTCTGAGTGACAGCTAAGCAACAATAGATGTCCAAGGCACGAACAGGAAACCATAAAATCGGAACAAAATGAAGTTATTTATTCTTTTATGAAGTTTTGAGATCGATAGACTTCGGAAAACGTTTCGAGAAATGCATTTTGGAATCATCATTCTCTTTGGACGAGAATAATTATGCATTTTAATCAGTAGGTATTTCTTGAAATTTAAATTACTTCTACCGAGACGATTCACTGCTCCGTAAGATAATATTACAGCAAGAGGTGTTTTGAAGCAGTGAAGTTGATGAAATTTCAAAGTTGACAGCTTAAAACTTTGTGAAATTCATCTTCAGACCATGGTGCTTCAATCAACTTACTTGGAAATCCTCATATTTACCTTAGAAGATAACAGAACAGAGTTTCCAAATTTTGCACATAGCAAACTTATTTGGAACCTTTTCATTTGAATAAGACTCCCTCTACCGTTCCAGAATGATGAAATTCTTCGCTTCATACTTTTTCAACATGACTTTTGTGCTATGAAATAAAGGAAATGGTTTACTTTTCAGTTGCGCCTCAATAAATTATCAAGCATACTCCGTTACCAAAAGGTCATTCGGTGCAACAGGCACATGCAGCCACTGATTTCTCATAGTGAAGTCAGCTGACTGCAGTTACTCTTGAAACGTATTGCATGCATCTGCGATGACATGCAAAGCAAGATAGACGTTTTGGTGTAATAAATTCTCAACTAATGAACTATAAATATTATTGTATTGCATATAATCATAATGTAATTATCGAGCATTGTATTTAAGATCATGCAGCAAGAACTTAATTGGATATATTTTTGCTAAATACGAGGGCTGTTCAAAAAGTTCCCGAACTTTATTTATTACAACACAAATAATTCACTTACAAACTATTGCTCCGGGTCTCCTACAAAGTACTCCTCACCCCAATGTATACACTTTTCCCAACGTTGTTTCCACTTTTTAAAACAGTCTTGGGACGCTTCTTTCGGATTGCTCCTCCGTCGAATTTTTCTTTATTTCTCGAATGGTGGCAAATCTTTTTCCTTTGATCTGGGTTTTTAGCTTTGGGCATAGGAATAAGTCACATGGAGCCAGGTCTGGTGAATAGGGAGGTTGGAGAAGCTCAGTGGTCTTGTTTTTGGCTAAAAAGTCACGAGTTGCTCGTGTTGTTCCTAGTCTGCTCTCATCAGGCGAAGCACGAAATTGGCTTCGACTCGATGCATCCTCAATTTTTGAAGATATATATCATATAGCACGTTTTCTGTTCCTGTTTTTCCTTTTCCTCAATACTAGTTCAAAGTTTTCTTCAGTTCCAACAAGTTCAATTTCATTTTTCAATCTGCCAAAGCCTTTACTTTACTTTGCCTCACGTTTATTCTAATTCCGTTACCTTAGAGTTTGACAACAGATTTGAAAAGAATTGATGTAGAAATAAAACAGAGGAAAGAAATGGAAGAAAATGTACTGTGATTGCCTGATATTTGCAATTTTTAGCTGCAGTAACAAGGATATAGCAACTCTGTTGGCAGACCTTGATGAGAGACAACAAAGGTTTGAAAGGTAGAGGTTTTAGTGTAGAAGCACCACCTTGATAGTAAGATTTTTGGATTTTAAAATACTTCATCTCTGGTGAAAAAATGAAAACAGTATTTTATCTTAGAATTAATTTGTTTCTCTGTTCTGAAAATTTTACATATTTATCATTCGGTTTCTTAATTGAGAATTAATTCCATTCTTTGAAGGAAAAATATGAATCGAATCTTATATCAGTATTGATTTGTTTCTCCATTCTGAATATTTTAGATCTTTATCATTTCCATATCTTAAATAAGAATTACTCTTTATATTGTGACAATGACTCAGAATTCATGAGATTCTGTTAAAAATTAGAAGTCATTCTATTGCCTTCATATTTGAACAATGTCTTACATACGAATTATTCTATGTCTTAAATTCACATTCTAATCTCTACAATGTTTGGAGGCACTCAAAATGATTTCTTAAGTTTTTCTGAAATACGTAACACTGAGGAACTTTTTTGAAAAATGTATATCTGAGAATTGAATGTCTTCTTTCAGCAGGATCTCTTTCAATTATTTGGTGTCTATTGGTTGTTTCAATTCAGTGTATAAATTCCTTTTTATCCAAAAGAACTCTCTTTTGTTTGATTAAGAGTAGAATACATTATTTTCTTTGCAAGACTGAGTGAAATCTTTTGAAATGTAGTTTCTGTGTATAGTTCATCAATTGGTATTCTTTACATTCCACTTCATTTGAAAATGTTTAGATTCATCCTTTGCTGAATGTTTCCATCTTATTTGTATGTTCAAATTAAAATTACATTTCAGATAATTTATTTATTCGTCAGATTTGTTGCAGTCTTGCTTCTTTTTTATTTGTGTGTCTTGCATCTTAAAGATTATGTCCCCAACATCATTGGTTTGTTAAAAATTGTTATTTGTTGTCTCAGGTATTGAATGAGATTGTATTTCTTATTTTTCACCTCTTTTATAACATTTGCATCTTTTATTTCATGCTTCTACATTTTTCAGATGATTTTTATTATGCCAAGCTAATTCCTGGCTGTAATCAGGGCTCTTATTTATGAGTGCAGCCTTAAACTAAACCTGGCCACTGTTTACACTGTGAGCAGCCGATGGAGTAGGAGGGCTGTTGAATTACTTGAGAAATTTTCAACCACAATAGAAAGGGATAGTTTCTGGCCATGTAAAGACTGCAATATAATATTGAGTTGCTGGGACAAAGATGAAAGGTTATAATTCAAAACTTGATAATTTCAAATTTGAAACTTCTTTATTGATTTCAGGCCTAAACTGTACACTTTCAGAATTTCAATAAAACTGCTAAGAAAGAGTTGTGATTTGAATGTTTCTTCTCACCTTGTTTCCTTTGGACATATAGCAAAAATGATCTGATGTCTTACTGGAGAAATGTGTCCAGACCCTAAAATGGAAATTCTTCTCCTTTGTGAAGAAAAATAGAACAAGCTACCCCAAAACATGATGCTTAGAGAAAGCATTCTGAAGCATAGGAAAAGGTGGTTTAATGCAGAAAATGAATGCTAAAGTCATGAAAATCTAAATGGTATCTTGGTTCAGAAAGTAAGCATCAAATTAAAATAGTTTAATTTAAATTTATTACAAAGCATTAGTTGACTAAAATTGAGTAATTTTAAATTGATTTATTAATAAACCATGATTTCAAATGAAACTGCGTTAATTAATTTGATTTGATAAAGCTCAATTTACTTTTTTTTGAGCACACCTATTTAGAAAAGAATTGAAGGTTTCAAATTAATTGAATTGCAAATGAAGAAAAATTTTGTTAAAATCATACTTGGCAAGAATTGGAGATTTTTATTCGAAGCTTTTTATTCTAAATGTTAAATTGGAAAGAAAAGCGGCATTTAGTTATCTCATTTTAAACAACGTTTAAACATTTATTAGGAATGCCAAATGGGGGAATTCCAAAACAGGCATGGAATATCAATCTATAGGCAAGGGAACTGTCAGCAGACCGAGAAAAAGATGGTAAATTTCCATGGAATAAGTGAAGCCTGAACGGGTATAATGCATAACCAAGGAAGGAACATGATGATGATTTATAAAATAGCTCATACTGAAATATTTATGTGGAAAGTCAACCAGAAGAGGTGAATTCATGAAGGTGACAAAGAAACATACTTGTCATGTAACACGTAAACCAATATTTTCTTGGTTCGCCCTCATGGAATTAACTTAATAAGGCATTGTATTTCTAAAGAGAGACTCACTCTTGTCATTGAAACACAAGCATCAAAAGGAAACTTAGTAGGAAATACTTTAAGGAGCACACATTATAAAGTATCACTTTCTCTGCATTATTATTATTATTATTAGTATTTTATTTATTTCTTCTTTCATTCAAGTGGCAGGGGTTTTTTCATATGAGTCATGGTCTGTTTCAGAGTTAGGTCCTCTGTGGATGTCTATCTTATGTACATCAGATAAATGTTTCCTATCAATTATTACATGGTCAATTTGGTTAAAAGTAACTCCATCTCGTGAGCTCCATGTTACCTACCTTATGATCTTTCCCTAGAGCCTTACTACCCCAATATCAACTTTACCTATTTGCTTATTATCATTTTTCATACCCTGAAGATTTTACTTTCCAATTGTTTATCACTTTAAGTATCTCCTTTTTGCCAAACTTAGCATTGAAGTCCTTAAGAATTGTTTAAAAATCCTGTCTTGAGATACTATCAATTTCCTTTCCCAACTGTCCATAGAATATGCCATTCCCATCATTTTATCTGGCTTCACGCATAACCATCAAAAAGGTTTAGGAACATTTAGTATTCATTTTCATGCAATAAACTTCTTCCCACCTGTTTTAAAAAAAATTTCTTTCAAGAAGAATAAAGGATTTGAAATAGAGTAGAGGTTTTCACATTTCATAAAAACTATTAAGGAATGAAAAAGGGATTGATTTAAATACATTGAATATTTAATGCTGATACCTATGATAAACGCATATCATAAAAATTTACAAAAGTAATTCAATGAACAAATGTAAGACTCAAAACCATATAAGTAAATATCTCACTGTTTGTGAAAGAAATGGATTATTAAACAGCACTGTTACAAAGAAATGCCAGAAACTCTGCCAGAATCTCTCAACCTGTTAAGAATTTTAGAGATAAAATCTATTACCAATCAAAAGAGTAGAACCAATGGTATGCCAACAGAGTATACTTATAAGTAATGAAAGGAACGATCTGGTAATAGTGAACTTCTACCTTGGTTTTCCAATCAGAAGCATTTTTAAATATATGTTGGAGAGATTGAAGTAGGAGAACCGTTCAAATTAAGAGATGTTCAGCATCATTTTTATAAAATCAAAGGTTTACATAATACCATAATTTATCTGAAATACTCATTGAATTATTGTAGTTCCTTGTCAACTACTTAAACCAACCATTCCATAAGAATGTAACATGAAGGGAGAGGAGAAATATTTGAATACCATAAAGTGAGATCTACCAATACGCAAGATCATGCTCATTGCACACCAATGACTGAATATCAATGTGGAAAGAGAAAATGTCATCCATATACATTGCTAAGATTTATATAGATCAGTTTCACCAAGATGCATTCTTTAGCGAGTCACAAAATGTCCTCTATAACACCATATTTCAGCCCACAAATTTCAAAATCAGTTTAGCACCAGTATGATCATTGCTGTTACTGCACTTCACACTCACACACTAATTCATAGAACTAAGAAATTATCATAGAATATTTCATGACATAATAGTTGTACTTATAAAGGAAATTTTAAAACCTCACAATTGGAATTATAGGCAGTATAACTTAACATTTAAACTAACAAACTCTTGATTAATGATGACCCTGGAATTTGAAATAATAGTTAATCATTTTGTATATATATCATAATAATTTTACAAAAGGGGCTGATTTTTCATGCACCAATAATATAAAAAGAATTTCTTTCCTCTATTAAAGAAAGTTCTATTACCCAACAAAAACAATCGTCGAAAAACATCTTATGAAAAACTGACTAATAAAATTGTTAAATCAAATGAAGTGCAACTTCCTCAGATGTTGAAAGAAAAGGATTGGCATGTTATTGATTCTGGATAAATTATTTATAAAAGAGATTGATTCATTTAGGACACAAAGTAATTTCTCTGCTTAGGTATCTAGATTTTAATTTTCTTCACAATAAAGTTTCTCAAATGGAGAATTTCAAGGTATATAAACCCACAAGAAACTAATATCAAAATAATATGTTCACATTAGCAGCTTTTAGTTCTCTACTAATTACAGTATCACCGGAAGAAAAGAGCTTATATTAGTTTATATAACCGAACAAATAGAATAAATGATTTTTTCTCTCTCTACTTTCATTGCAAAAAAAATACAACAAAGTATATGATCCAAAAATATCTATGTGATGAGAAACACATTTTCTTTAACAAATGTACAACAAAAAGAAAAGAATTTTTAAGATGACAATTTCAACTCAAGTGGAAAAGAGATATGAAATTAAACCTTTCATTTTATCCTATCATGTTTAAACAGGGATGTGTATAAACTTTAAAAAATAAATTACTCCTAAACCGTTTAAGGACTAAAAGGTTCACTTACTTTTTTGTAGTGAATCTTATTCTTTGGTGGTGTCCAACGTTGTTGGGAGACACACGTTGATTGGCTATATACGTATTTCGAAAGCTATGCTTCCATCTTCAGTAGTGTTAAAGTTGCAGTGAAAACTTCTTTTATTGGATCCTGTATTTATAATTATTTTTCCTTGGAAACCTGTGAGTTTCTTCTGATCCTTCTACAGTGTCTCTGTCACATGGGGAAAAAGGGTTGTTTGTGTGTGTTTGTAATTTTGTCTGAGTTGAATGGATAGTGGAATTTTCAGATACGAGTGAAAATAATGCTGAGGATGGAATTGGGCCTTTGTCATTATTTAATTTTGGTTTTTGTTTGTGTATGAATATGCTTTCGTAGGCGTCCAGTTTTGAATTATTATTAACGGTTTTGTGCATTTTTAAATTTTCTAGGCGTATGGGGTGATTGCAATTTTGGACATGTAGGAACGGTGAGCACCTGGGTTTCGGGCCGCCAAAGTTCGCCTTACTCTACATTTTGGTGCGACGCCTTAGGTGACTTCATATTATTCCTTTATGGTAAGGTGAAAAAACAAAGTTCACCCACCATATTTCAAGAAAAGCCAACCCAAAAGAGTGAGTGCAATCTAGGTTAATTTCTTAAATTAATGATATGAAAATGAATCGGGTGTCAGCGCAATGAAATTATGTATCAAAAAGGACATTTCTTGTATAAGAACCGCATCTCGATAAAACTGCGCTAGTTTTCTGAATAAAATAAGACGAAAGCGGACAATTCTTCGCTTAACACGAAATCCTACGACATAAATTTTTAACCGCACATCTGCATTGTTTTCAAAAAATTTCTTTTGAATGATACATACCCTTTCAGATTAAGGGACGGCGGAGGATATTTCCCGTAATACGCTCGTTTCATAATGCGCTATTTACATAACGCGGTGATTTACAGCAACGTATATTCGCGCTATGTGAGTGTTTATTTTACTTGGTGGAATTCATAATTCTTGGTAGTTAAAACTTGCTTTCTTAATAGAATTTGACTCCTCCCGTAGCTTCCTTCCCCTAATATCCCTAACCCTCCCTCCACCTCACCCTTTCCTCATTGGCATACGTGTTTTAGTCTCTTCACATGATGATGGACCGATTTGTCTGATACCGGTGGTATTAAAACAAATCCATGTGGAATTTTTGTAAAGCGTTTTTATTTCTAATACCTGGAAATAAGCAAAATCTAAAATGTTCCAAATAACACGTAGAGTAAGAAGGTTTGCTATTCAATAGCAACCTCTGTTTATTCCTGATTTGGCCCACGAATCCCATACATAGTACCCACGTAGCCATTATTGTCGGGTGCGGTTGAATACATTTCTCACTCTTTTCCCAAATGCTCTTACTTTACTTCTCGTCAAGGCTGTGTTTATGAAAGTTTTGATTTTCTCCCAAGGAGAAGATTTTTTCGGAAGACTTCCTTTTACTTTTGTTGCCTCGCAGGAAGAAGAATCCTCTTTGTTAGTTGGTCGGAGGGAGTATCTTTTTCTTCTCTTACTTTCATTTTCTTCCTCGTCTGCTTCCGCTGTTCGCCATCTCCTTCCATTACTGCTATTGCCTTTATCAGAGGAGTGAGTTTTCTCATTCTCCTTACCTTTCACAAATTTAACGGAAAATTTGTATATTTTCCAAATTTTTCTTCTGATCTTCCCATCCTTACCGGAGGCGCAACTTTCTTTTTCTCTCTCGAAACTTATAACCTCGACTTCCGTCTCGGTACTCTCTACCGACTCAATGTCCGCAGTCGTTTCTGGCGATCTATTCCGAGGATTGTTCTCAGATGGAACAGAGCTTCCTCGGATGCCTTCGCATCCACTATATTCTGATGGAGGTGGAGTTCTCCGGAGGGACATATTGCTGGTTTTCTCAACCATTTCCCTTGCATTCGCAGCGCTTTGAAATTGGATGCGCAGTCTTGTGTCCCCATTTTTCGATGCTGAATCGCCGAACAAACAGTCACCTCGAGTTTCATTTAGCTCTGTTTCTTCAAGACAAGGCCCAAAGGCGATATCAGAGTAGAAGATGTTGTCCCCGAAACCGCCCGAAACCTCCCTGTCTACATCGATTTTGCTATATCTCTTGTTTAATATGTTTCGGCGCTGTAGGGATACGTCTCCATCATTCAGACATTTATAGCACTCGATAATGTGTGGCTCAGAATATCTCGCTCTCGAGGAAGCTTTCGTCTCTTTCTTGGATGGACTCGGAGGTATGAGTAATGCCTCATTATTAATATTGTAAAATAATTGTTTAACCTTACATTTGAACTCATCACTCACACCCCTAGAGCCCCTTAGCATTATGCCCCTTAAGATTATGCTATCAAGACTCATGTACTCCTCGTCCGAAAGGATTTCTTCCTCTTGCTTCGAATCGAAATTAGAATATGTATCTTCTAGTTTTCCCTCTATTTCGCAGATTTTTGATGCTTCCATGAATGACAAATCCCCTTTTTCAATGGAAGTTCTGTCCTCTTCTACCGGCAGAACTTCCGAACCACTCACATTTTGATTCTCGTGTTCAACTGGAGTAATGCGCTCTGCTTGGGTCGAGCGGCTTGTAGATGTACTTTCTCCAAACGAGTCTTCCTCTCTTTCTCCTATTGCACGTGTGATCGGATCCACATTTTCGCCTTTCGTGGGCGTATTTTTTACTCTTTCGGCACCAAGTAAGACGCCAACTTCAAGCTCCTCCGACCCCACTCTCCCCTTCTCGCCTCCAACCCTTTCTTCAACTCCCCTGCTCTCATTCGCCGGGACGCAAAAAAGGAAGCCTCCTTTCGGAGCGCTAGGCTCCACCACGGCGACTTCCTCTACGCTCAGTTCTGGCGACTCATCGACCCTTTTCGTGCTACTCCAGCCGTCTCCTTGCTCCGTACGTTCTACATCTCTCCGGGAGTCCTCCATAGGCATAGGGATCCTCGAGTCAAAGCTTACGAAGTTAACGTTTGACCCATTCAAGTCCGATTCCCCTTCGGCATCTGTAAAAAGTTTTCGACCATCGTTAACATAGGATTCACCCGATCCTGGATTTACAGGGTTATACCGATGCAAAGAATTCTTCATGATATCTCTAACGGGACTGTAGTAATTAGATGGTGGCGCCAACGGCACGAATCACTGACTCCACAAAGATTTACATTGAACCGTGTCACAGTATTCCATTTCAACATACTTTCCGGCCTGTGGATTTACATGCAAATTTTAATACGATTTGGAGGGAATCTACCTAGTGTTTTTTTGTATAACAAGTGGAGCATTGGAATGCATAGTGTGTTGTTTATTTCCTTGCGCTCCTCAGGGAAGTACCGGTCACTGATACATTAGTATGAGGATGAGGTCCATCCCTGCCTGACACGAAATGACTGCAGTAATAACGAATGATGACTGGCTGTTTAGAACAGGAAAAGAGCCATAACTTTTGGCTATCATAATAGTATTTGAAATATTTTCAGTTAAACGCATTTTCAAATCTGTTTTAGCCAAAAGTTGAGAGGCGACGAAGTTTCCTCTTTCCTCTGCGAGTCATTTATTCACTGATCATTGCACTTCGCTCTTCACACAGTGCGTTACCTAAAAAGATTCTAGAGTCCGATGATTGTCATAGTCTTTCTTACTAATCGTCTCTCATGTAAAACATTCTAATTCATTTGTCATTTTTATATTACAAATATCATTATTTTCATTAGAGCAAAGTTATCGTTGCTGCTTACAAGAGAATGTCATTATCACTTATTCGAAAGAAATAGTAGGAGGGTTATTTTTTAAATCAAGCAGGTAATATAATTAAAGACATCACTTCAATTCTGCCTGCACGGAATAAACTCTTAGCTAAATTCTTCTGTTGCACGTTTTTAGAATAAGACATAAACTATTCAATACACGTTAAAGCCGCGCGGTTACTAGGACTGATTAAGTGGATACGTTGTAAGTCGCTCCATCCTTTTTGACAAATATTAAATCCTCCCATTCGAGCCTATGCAATGCATCTATCATTGCTGAGTATTCACGGAGGAATGACATTTTACAAATCGACTGAACTTTTACTAAACAGCAATTTTGGAGTCCTAATGAGGGACATGCAACAACAAACCTCTGACCTTTCTTTGCCCTAGTCATTCAAGATATTCACCTTTCAAAGGGATCCACCATCTTACACTCTTCCTTAAAGTTGTTGGTTTCACTTCTTTACCACAGACATTGGACTCCATGACGTTGGAATATGTAAACGACACACTGCTAAAGCAAAGAATATTATTATCAGTGTTATTAAAGCCTTCATTTTATCACTAAATATTCAAAGATGAAATAAGTATTTTTATATATTCGATAATTATATCATGATAGTTTTTAGAAGAAATAAGTGATACAAAGGAGTAGCACTGTCATGATTCATGATAGATACGCTCCTTACTAGGATGAATGACCAGTATCAACCATTGTAAGTATTTAAATATTCAGCTAATTTTCATGTTAACTTATTTATCAACTAATCGAAAGTACAAATCAAACCATTAGGACTAGAAAATGTCATCTAATCATTTATTAATATTGATGCACCTTGAAGAGAAGAGCTTAAATGAAGATAAACGAACGAGCATTGCAACACCCCTCATACACCACATCAATGTCACTGATCACGTTTAAGAAACAAACTATCAATCCCAGATACATGATGACTGATTCGAGGCATCTCACGTAAAGCAAATGAACAAGAGCATGTGTGAGTAAAGTAGCGTGAAGTAAAAAAATATCCTTTAATTAGATTTATTCCCACATGTTTTCTATTCAATATTATCAAAGGATAAATGTTTTCGTACATTTCCGATTTTACCTCTTACTTAGCGATACTAAGTGTTCAATATCAACACTTCATTTGTTTGTGACACACACACACACATTCACATGGTTTTTAATGAATACCGGATATCATTTCATTATTCATGATGGAATGAGTAATGCCTACATATATATAATGAAATAAATGCTACCCTGTATCCATTTTATGGCATATAACAAATTTATTGTATTTATATTGAGGAGTTTCTCCCCATACTATCAAACTCATGGATTAAAATCGAACTATTTCGAACTTCCATCGAACTTCCATCCATGTTGCCATTTCGGAAAAATACAATAATAATTTCAGTTTGTGCTACGAAATAAATTTCCGATTTATCAGTTACTGAGGAAGAAAAAATTCTTTTGCGAATATTTGTAACTTAAAAAATTTAGGGATTGTATGACGTCTGATGATGGAGCAGGAGCGGCTACGTAGGAGGATACATAGAATAGAACGAAATGGAGGCTACTTTCAACCATTCGATTTGAAGAATTAACACAGTGACTGAGAAAATCGCGAAGGAGACCCTCCAAGGCTGCATAGGTTCGACGGAAATTACGCAATCCCCATAGTCCATTCTCAACACAAAATTTTCATGATGTTATTCATTTCGTCAAATAAAGTGTAAACCGCCGAGGTTTTTGTACTCTAAGCAGCAAATTTTGACCTGCTAGTTGCTTACTTCCGGCTTTCATGTGAATAAAATAAGCACGTGCGGTCAATATTTACCTTTCAATAGCAAACAATTTTGTTAGACTAAATTTATATTTATCGCCCATATTCATGTTAATTAATACTTAATTAATCGTTAATTAATCTCTACTGAATGCATTTGTTCGTTTAAAATATTTTAACGCAGATAAAGATTCAAGTAACCTACAAGCATGAATCTTGCCGATCAATCACCAATTATATTCTAAAGGAATAACAAGAGTGCCAGTCACTTATATTTCTAGAAATATCAATATCACTAAGGTAAACATTAAAAAATCTACCATACTCCTATAAAAATTACACTGTTCTTAGGGAAAACGTGAGACAAAAGTAAAAATGTACCTGATATCGCACGCTAAATTTCCACCGTCTCTGTTTACAAAGCGTCGTCATGGCATTGTTTACATATTGAGTAAACTTCCATAATTTTATCTGGACTTTATAATCATAAGATAACTTATTCACCCCTTGTAGAGAAGGTAGAAATATTCTAAAGCTGTGTGATAAATCGACAATAATGTAGATCACCATGCTTTTAACTTCGGCGCTGAAGTCCTAAAACTTGCCATTTAATTTAATGTCTTTTTATAGATTTATTTTCCGTTCTGAAGGCACGTCTTGTGGTATTTCTTCCGCAATGACTTCTAAGAGCATCCCAATTTATTTTTTTATTAATTTAACGATACAATGTAATACAAACCCTTCTCGACAGACATATAGCCAAGGTCTCATTTCTTCATGGTTTCAGCGATTTATCTATTTCCCATTGGAAAATGATATTTTCTGTTTTCCCTACAAATGTTTTGAGTATCATTCGCCTTATCTCTGCTATGAAGGAGTCCCAAACGTTCTTCACTGGCGGCGAAAACTGTCCTCGGCGTCATTCCAGCATCAAAGGTGAACAAATATATTAATCAACAGATCTTTAATTATCAGTGCAATAAATTTTACTAAACCAGAAAACAATGCATTGAGTCGATTTAAATGGCCGTAACAGAGAAGTTAATAATGACCCATTTATGGTAAAATCCTTGTAAGCTAATATGCTGACGTAAGTCGAGATCGTTCGTAATTGCCCCTCCAGCTGGAGTGCACCGTATGCCAAATTAAGCAGTGAACTTCGTAAACATGTGGAATATTTACATCGGACCAAGAGCATTACATAATTAAAAGTATATGCTAACTTTAAAGGGATACAATAATTTTCGATTTTTTTTTAATGTCAGGGTTGCCTACCACCTTAAGAAAGATCCTCCCATAAGAAACGTACGGCGGGATATTCTATTTCTTTATGAGGCCTTCCCTATGAAGTTAGAACCAGCAGGTAAACAGCAACTAAATTGGTTTTAAAAACGCAGTTTAATCTTCCCCTAATGGAAATCGGATCGAGTAAAGAGGCTCATTTCCACTGTACAGTACTTTTAAAAATGCATTGATGCGATTTTTGAGAAATTTTTTCAATGCTTTCCCGATAACCAGGTAAGATGAGACCCGGGATGTGAACAGAGGTGATTGGCAAATGTCAATCACTCAGTTCGCACCTTCTCTGATGATCCTTGGTTCAATGACAGAGCGTCATTTCGATTTTACCATACATTTTAAATGGGGGAAACGGAATCTTATTTTCGGAACTTCCAGATGTGATATTTAAGTGAAACATTGGAAGCGGAATATTAACATGCATTCAGCTCTTCCAAAGTGTTTCTGGGATCGACACCTGGCGGTATTAATTCTCCAATATAATATCTATGAATTTTATTATAAAAGATATTTTATAGAAGAATTTCCCGAGAAGATAGTATAATATATTTCGTGCTGTGAACAGCAGTCATGATTAGGTTTTATAAATGAAGTTTATTCTTTCCCCAGTCTTTCGTTCGATGCCAGGACATCAGTTTACTTCTATCATACCATAATTGGGGAATACGGAATTACGTTTGATGACCTCCTCGATAAGATAAGGACTTCAATGGGTACAGAGATTCTTTCCCAAACTTACTGAATAAAAGCGATATGGTTACGGGTTCGACACCAGGCGGTGGCAATCCTGACGGGTGCGAAGAATGGCATTTTTTCGGAAATCAATTCTAGAGAATCTACCTCACCATATCGTATGAATTTTTGCATTGTATTGATTCATTACGTTTAAGTTCTACATCTTTAAATGTTTTTTAACTATAACGATCAACTTTAATATCATGGTCCAGGGAATAACCCTCTGAAAATTTTCTTCAAGTAAACACCCTTTTAGAAGAATCGAAGATATCAAAATCGACTTGTTTATATTCTTGTATGTAGTCTCTCTGGCGCATCGGGGGAGAATTTGAATTTCCTTAAAATACGCAAACGGTACAAATTTAAGCAAAATATATTCCATTTACACGGTCCGATTTTTAATTATTATAAAAAATTTAAGAATGAAACATCCGCCCCGATGCGCAATAGCGAATTTCGCAAGGAACGTTTTGGTAAAATATCATGCAAATCGGATAACACTGGATTGGATTATTGTGTGCATCGTTTGAAAAACACATTTCGAGAAAACCGCCTTTAAAGCATATAAAATTGATAATAACCTCATCAGTCGGTTTTCACATTCCTTTCTCTGATTGAACCATGTGTTTACTTGTTATTTTTGTGCTTTGTGCACTCACTAAATTGAACTGTTGAATTATTTGAGATAAACATAAAAAGTTAAGTCTTGACAATACTTATGCGTCGAGTCACAATAAATAATTTGCACTAATATTCGCATGTATCAACAAATTCTTCACTTCATTTTTCTACTAAGAATAAGAAACGTCGGGTACATATCCTTTTGATAAAAATTTTTGCACAATCCATCTCTCGTTGAGCTTATCAGTCAAATTTACTAGAAATTAGTAAAGGTTCTCATCTTACTCACCATTTCTGAAAGCTTATACATCATACATAGTAAAATTCATCAGAGCATTTATTTTAAAAAATTATGTCTCAGATTAGGAATGAATGCAAATCAATGTTACAGGTAAAAACATTAAACTGTGGAAAAATTTGCATATTATTAAAATAAATCCTTCAACGATAACATTTAGATTTGTGAAATACCTTGCTAAATTAGTCGTTTTTTGAGCGAATTTCGGCTTAATATTGAAGATTTTTAAAATATCTTGTAAAACAAGCCGTTTCTTGAGCGAATTTTGGTTCAAATTAGAAGAATTTTCAAATATATTGCTATATCATCCGTTTATCAAGCGAATTTCGGCTTAATTTGGAAGATCATGCAAACATCGTGATAAATAATCCGTCTTTCGAACGAATTTTTGCTTATTTTGGAGATTTTGCAAATTTCCTGCTAAATAAGAGGCCTTTGAGCGAATTTTGGCTTAATTTGCAAGATTATTCAAATATCTTGCTAAATTAGCCGTTTTTTGAGCGAATTTCGGTTTAATTTTGAAGATTTTGCAAATATCGTTCTAAATAAGCAGTTTTTATAAATAAGTGAATACTAAATAAGCTTATAAAAACGCCTTTTATCTAAATTATTCGTAATATTAAACAATAGAAAACTAAATGCGCTTCCAAAAACTCCTTTTTTATAAAAGTATTCCAAATATAAAACAATAGAATTTGAAATGCGCTTCCAAAAACGCCTTTTTGTAGTATGGTTTCTACTATGAAACAAAAGAATACTAAATGGGTTTCCCAAAACGCCTTTTTCTAATATTATTTCGATTAAAAAACAAAGAATGCTAAATGCCCTTCCAAATACGCCATTTTTCTAAAAGTGTTCCTAATATAAAACAAATGATTAGTAAATGCGCTTCCACAAACGTCTGGTTTTTAATTATTCGTAATATAAAACAAAGGAATAGTAAGTGTGCTTCCAAAACACTTTTTTTCTAAAAGTATTCCGGATATAGAAAAAAATGCTGAATGCGCTTCCAAAATCGACTTTTTTCTAAAAATATTCGTGATGTCTAACAAAGTAATACTAAATTTGCTGCCAAAAACGCCTTTTTTCTTAAAGTATTCCTAATATATAATAAAGGAATACTAAATGCGCTTCCAAGAATGCCTTTTTTCTAAACGTATTCCTAACATCAAACAAAAAATCCTAAATGCCCTTCCAAAACCGCTTTTTTTTAAGTATTCCTAATATAAAACAAAAGAATACTAAATGCGATTCCAAAAACGCCTTTTTTCTTTGGATTCTAAGAACGATTTATTTTAACAGATATTAGAAAAAGGAAGAAAAGTATTCGCTAAAAAAAAACTGTATTTTCTGGATGACACCCGTAAAATTTTTAGCAAAAGAAGTCGAAATTCGCTCCTGAAACTGTTATTTTTTAACAGATATCAGGAAAAAGAAGAAAAAATTCTCCTAAAAAAAAGCGGCATATTCTATCGTACATACGTGAAATCTGGCAAAAGAAGTCGAAATGCGTCCCAGAAACGGTTATTTTTACCAGATATTAAAAAAAATCGAAAACGGCATATTCTGGCGGACATCCGTGAAATCAAAAAAAAGTCGAAATTCATTTGAAAAACGATTATTTTTTACCAGATATTAGAAAATGAAAGAAAAAATTCTCTAAACAACGGTAAACCGCACATTGCTGAAACATCACTCATTTCATTAATGATCTGCGGAAAAGTTTATCGATGAGTGGCTTGTGTTCACATTGAAAGAAGTGAATCGACAGAGATAATTACCTAGATTTTGGTTGAAAATTCTTAATTTTGTAAAGGAATTGACATCGCTTTAAATATTGTAAACTGCTGGAGTGGAGTAGAAGGACAAACGTTAGTAGTTTTTTCAGAAAAATGCCACTTGATTACGGTAGCAGCAAGTATGCTTGCTTTTAACACAGGTCTACGGCACATTGTCGCAACATCATCCATTTCACTTACTATATGATCTGCGGAAAAGTTTATCGATGAGAAGCTTGTGTTCACATCGAAAGAACTGCATTTGAAATGGATTTTCGTAGTTTATCTTACTCAATGGAATGAAATTTACCAAATCAAATGTCGTGAGCGGAACCCATCGGCGTCCGATTGTATTTTCCGCGAAAAATTTCAAAGGGGAAGGACGTGAAATAGGCGATGGAGTAAGAAAATGAGGAGAATGAAAGAAGCAAGGTGATGAGGGAGAGAGGGTGAATCCCTTGATCAGAGGTCACCAAGAATTTGAGCTCACGGTCTACTCAACGAACCATTTTGAATCTCGAAGACCATTGATATGGATTATTATAAATGCACAAGAATACACAAAATAAGTATCACCAATTCTCCATTTGATTTACATGTTCTCGTTCGACTACCATCTGTGAGATAAATAGTACTCAGAGTATGATATGCAAAGAGATTGCAATTACTGCGTAGTTTTCTCCAACTACGAAAACCTTCTTTCGGGACAATGGTAGTCCGTAAACAATCGGTTGGCGACCGCTGCCCTTGGTATCATTATGAAGAAAATGAGGATTTAAGGGGCCCCTCTGAAGTCGAGACCACCCGCTGACGAATCCGCTTTATTATGTTGGCAATAGCACTTTCGAGAATGACAGAATTACTTATCTCACGATTCAAACCCTTTTGATTAAAAGGTACACTCTACCCCAGTGGCAAAGCGTACAAATTTTATCCACCAAGCTACCGCATATGCAAATACTAAAAATGCAAAATCAATTTTTACATTTTCAAAACGAACAATTGGAAATATTTATTCCAATTTTATAAAATAAACATCAATACAGAATCTTAAGAAAGCTATTATACAAATACTAAATGAAGTTTTGGGCAACAGAATTGAAAAGAAACGGAATGAGGTTCAAAAATCGGAAACGAAGAGATAGAAGATGCCAAGAAAAGCAAAGCATGCAGAGAATTTCTAAAGAAATTATCACAGGAAAATAAAAAGAAATATCACAAAATTAGAAACCGCACAAAAGAAATAATAAGGCAGGCGTATATGACATCTTGGGATACATTTATAAGTGCTGTAGAGGATGAATTACATGGTAGAAAAGAAATATCATAAATACTAATGAAACTTTTTAATAGAACAGAAAAAGATACTACTCAATTAAATGCTACGCCAAAATAAGAGTGGATAAACCATTATCAGAGATTATGGTATGTTCTGGCATTAGATGAAAAACCTATCTCTGCTCCAGAGGAAGCAATAGGAGTAGATCTTATTGACTTGAAAAAACTGGAATTCAGTGTGAACAAGAGAAAAGATAGGAAACATACAGGCATGGATGGAATTGATTCAGAGATGAATGGAAAATATGGAGGTAGATCTCTGCACAGAAGAATCCTACAATTATATAACACGTGTTGGACAAAGCTTTAAATCCCTGAGGATTTTGAAAATTACCAAGGTTGTTTTATTATTGAAAAAGAGATAATGAAATAACTCAGAGAACTATAAGGGTATATGTCTACTAAATACTGCTTATAGAATTTACAGTAGAATAATCAACACTAGGCTGCAAGCTATCTCTGGAAATATTTTAGTAAAAGAGCAAGCAGGCTTTAGGATGGTTCGATCTTGCATTAATCATATTTTTACTTCAAAATAAATCAAACAAAAACGAATAGAGATTAACTTATACTTGTCATGTAACATGTATGCCAATATTTTCTTGGTTCACCCTCATGGAGTTAACTGAATAAGGCATTGTATTCCTAAAGAGAGACTCATACTTGTCATTGAAACACAAGCATCAAAATGAAACTTTACTATAAGGAGCACACATTATAGGGTAAGGCTTTCTCTATATTAGATTCCTTCATTCAAGTGGAAGGGGATTTTCATATGAGTCATGGTCTGATTTACAGTTAGCTCTTCTGTGGCTGTCTATCTTATGTACAACAGATATATGTTTCCTATCAATTATTACATGGTCAATTTGGTTAAAAGTAATCCCATATGGTGAGCTACATGTTACCTACATTATGATCCCCCCCTAGAGCCTTAACCATCCCTAACCATCAAAAGGGTTTAGGAACATTTAGTATTCAGTTTCATGCAATAAACGTCTTCCCACCTGTTTTCAAAATATTTTCTTTCAAGATGAATAAAGGATTTGAAATAGAGTAGAGGTTTTCACATTTCATAAAAACTATTAAGGAATGAAAAATGGATCGATTTAAATACATTGAATATTTAATGCTGATACCTATGACAAACGCATATCATAAAAATTTACAAAAGTAATTCAATCAACAAATGTAAGACTCAAAACCATATAAGTAAATATCTCACTGTTTGTGAGAGAAATGGAATATTAAACAACACAGTCACAAAGAAATGCCAGAAACTCTGAATCTCTCAACCTGTTGAGAAGCTGAGAGATAAAATCTATTACCAATGAAAAGAGTAAAAACAATGATGCCAACAAAGTATACTTACAAGGAATGAAAAGATCATTCTGATCAGTGGTAATATTGAAATTTTACCTCGGTTTTCCAATCAATAGCATTTTTAAATCTATGATAGAGAGATTGAAACAGGAAAACTAGCTAACTAACTAAAAATCGAATTAATTTTGAGTATCATTTTTACAGAATCAAAGAATTAATTAAATAATGGAGTAATCTGGCTAAATACTCATTGAATTATCGTGATTCCTTCTCAACTACATAAGCTATCCATTCCATAGGAATGTAAAAGGAAGAGAGAGGATAAATATTTCACAACCATAAAATAAGAACCTCCAACACAGCATTATCTAAATGTTACTTAATTTCAACAAATAATGAAGATGGAAACATCAAGCAAAAGATGCATCTAAAAATTTACAAATGAAGTGGAATGTAAAGAATACCAATTGATCAACTATACAAAAAAATTGATTTCAAAACATTTCGCTCTCTCATGCAAAAAAAAGTGTTCCACTTTTAATCAAATAAAAGAGTAATCTTTTGGATACAAAGAAATTTATATACATAATTGCAACTAGCTATTAGAACAAAATTATTGAAAGAAATCCTGATGAAAGAAGACAGTAAATTCTCAGTGTTGCATTTTTCAGAAAAACTTAAGAAATCATTTTGAGTGCCCCAAAACCTTACATAAAAATCAACTTTTGGATGGCTGCCCTTAGAATATAAGACATCATTCAAATATAAATAGAATGACTTTGAATTTTTAACAGAATCTCATGTTTCAACCTAATGATTGAAACATTTTCTCTATATTAAGTTGAACTCTCAATTAAGAGATATGTAAATACCTAAAATATTCCGAATGGAGAAACAAATTAATTCAAAGATAAGATTCTGTTTGTATGTTTTTGCCAGAGATGAAGTATTTTCAAAGGCAAAATTGTTAGTTTTAAGGTGGTGACACAAAGGAGGCATTTCTACACTAATCCCTTTCTATCTTTCAAACTTGAGAAAGACAAATACCATGTTTTTACTATTTGAAACAAAGAAAAACTATTTCATTGACAATCATAATTCTAAGAATGATATATGCTATAATCATAAAGCATTTCCTTTTATAGCCAATATCTCACTTTTATTTCTACATCTTTTCTTTTAAAATAGGTCATCAAACTGGTTGAAAACTGAAATTGAACATGTTGGAAATAAACCAAATTTTTGAATTTATAGTATGGTAACTGAAAAAATAGGAACAGAAAATGTGCAACAGGATGCCCTGGTTTATATCTTCAAAGGAAAGAGGTCTTAAAATATATTCAGCAAAAATATATCCAATAAATTCTTGCCACATGATCTTAAATACAATAAACGATTAAACCATTAATAGCAAAATAATAATAAATGAGGAAAGGTCTCCAAGAAAATGTTTCAACACAGATGAGAGAATTTCCAATGCTATAGAACCACATATCTCCAACTTACATAAAATGTTGAAGATGAGCCAATAATCCTTTTAAAAAATTCCTTAAGAGTCTACTTATAATATAGTTTATTTGTTTACGCCACCAAAAAAATTCAATCATAATATCAGGTTATGAAACCAAAACAAAAAATAGGAACATTTATACCTCCGAACTACTCTTATTTTGAATATACTGTAGGAATTTAAGTCATTGTCCTATGTAGTTGTATCCTGATTTTTTGAGTTATCAAGTACAACTTATTAATTTCTACATTATTAGAAAATGAGAGCCCAAATTTTGTACATTTTCTGTAAGTTATTTTGCACAGTATTTTGATAATGATCCTACCATTCTTAAATATTTTGTTCATAAAGAAATACAACATCAGTATAATCAAGAAACAAACACAAAAGAGAATAATAAACTAAAAGATTGACCTTAAAGCTTTGGGTGAGAAATAAAAATAACATTTTAATAAATGTTTCTCTTTTCTGTGAAAACATGATGCTAACAAAAGTATTAAATTAATAAAACCTCTGTCTGATTTTTCAGTGACTACAATAAATGAGTAAGTTATGATGACAGCTTTAGAATTTTCCTTTAGTACCACAACAATTCCTGAAAGATAACATATAAAATATGTTTGATTTGCTGTTTCAAACAGACTTCTATGCTGCAATCAAAATGAACGAGACAAGAAAGAAAAATGTAAGAAGATAAATGGGAAATAAAATTCATTCCCATTGAGAATGTGCAAGCTTGGATAAAATATCGCTTTAGATGAGAATATTGGATGCTAAGATGGCCCCTAAGGGGACGAAACTGGACTTAAGAATCTCTCTCTTTACCTTTCCCTTCACAGATGCTTGAAAAAGAGTGAAAATTGATTAAATTTGAAAAAATATAAGTTTTACCTTAAGATTGCAATTGAAGGTAACAAATGGTGGTCAAAGAGCTATAGGACTCTATTGCATGGTCTATGGAGAAGGTAAGAGGTGAATTGAGATTTATAGACTATAAAAAGACAAACCAAGCTTCAGCAACACATTCTGAATTATGTTATTTAGGCTACTTTACCTCATTAACAGTTTAAAAATTATATTGTAGAGTCCACATTTAATATGATAATGGATATAAAGAAGAGATATAATAAAATCAGCTCCCCTAACGATACATTTTAGGCTACTAAATAATAGCTAACAAAGGGACATGCTTATTGTGTTTAAATATTTAAGGATTGTCATAATAGGAAGCATTTAAAAAATTAACGTTGTAATAGCTAAGATGTGTGTTTTCCTTATTTTAAATACTCATTGTATACCAAAATTACCAAATAGTATATTAATAAAAGTTAAAATTATAAGAAAATAAGTTATTACAGTTACCCATATAACGCCAGCGGGGAAATGTTGATGTTATCAGGGACTCAACGAAAAATTGGAACTGCTTACAAGAGACTTCACACATAACAAAGACATAATCCACTGTAAGATTCACACCATATACTCTATAAGATTCACAAGAAGGATGCAACTGAGGCACCATAGTGTACGGTATGCAATATTGAAACACTTTTTGAAAACTTCTTCATGATCTCCTATGACATCCGAAGAATGATGAAACGGGTACAAATAGTCGAATATCTTCAAGGCTTCTTAGTATCGCGGCTTCCACTATTTGAAAGGTAAAAGACATCTTTATATGAAAACTTGAAAGGATGATAAACTCCTTCATCAATGCTTACAAAAAAACGTCTAAAACTATGTATTTATACCGCAAAGACGATAATCTATTTCAGTACTTTCCGGAAAGTACTGATGGTTCATCTAATATGATAAACACGGATGCTTTGACGAAACTATCGAATGCACTTTCCAAAATATTATGGAATACAAATAATATGTGGTAACACTACATTGCTCGAAAAAGCAGTAGTACCTGGAAAGGCTGGGCCTTGTACTTAATGTCAAAGCAGAAAGTACTCGCGCGTCTTCTGAGTGACAGCTAAGCAACAATAGATGTCCAAGGCACGAACAGGAAACCATAAAATCGGAACAAAATGAAGTTATTTATTCTTTTATGAAGTTTTGAGATCGATAGACTTCGGAAAACGTTTCGAGAAATGCATTTTGGAATCATCATTCTCTTTGGACGAGAATAATTATGCATTTTAATCAGTAGGTATTTCTTGAAATTTAAATTACTTCTACCGAGACGATTCACTGCTCCGTAAGATAATATTACAGCAAGAGGTGTTTTGAAGCAGTGAAGTTGATGAAATTTCAAAGTTGACAGCTTAAAACTTTGTGAAATTCATCTTCAGACCATGGTGCTTCAATCAACTTACTTGGAAATCCTCATATTTACCTTAGAAGATAACAGAACAGAGTTTCCAAATTTTGCACATAGCAAACTTATTTGGAACCTTTTCATTTGAATAAGACTCCCTCTACCGTTCCAGAATGATGAAATTCTTCGCTTCATACTTTTTCAACATGACTTTTGTGCTATGAAATAAAGGAAATGGTTTACTTTTCAGTTGCGCCTCAATAAATTATCAAGCATACTCCGTTACCAAAAGGTCATTCGGTGCAACAGGCACATGCAGCCACTGATTTCTCATAGTGAAGTCAGCTGACTGCAGTTACTCTTGAAACGTATTGCATGCATCTGCGATGACATGCAAAGCAAGATAGACGTTTTGGTGTAATAAATTCTCAACTAATGAACTATAAATATTATTGTATTGCATATAATCATAATGTAATTATCGAGCATTGTATTTAAGATCATGCAGCAAGAACTTAATTGGATATATTTTTGCTAAATACGAGGGCTGTTCAAAAAGTTCCCGAACTTTATTTATTACAACACAAATAATTCACTTACAAACTATTGCTCCGGGTCTCCTACAAAGTACTCCTCACCCCAATGTATACACTTTTCCCAACGTTGTTTCCACTTTTTAAAACAGTCTTGGGACGCTTCTTTCGGATTGCTCCTCCGTCGAATTTTTCTTTATTTCTCGAATGGTGGCAAATCTTTTTCCTTTGATCTGGGTTTTTAGCTTTGGGCATAGGAATAAGTCACATGGAGCCAGGTCTGGTGAATAGGGAGGTTGGAGAAGCTCAGTGGTCTTGTTTTTGGCTAAAAAGTCACGAGTTGCTCGTGTTGTTCCTAGTCTGCTCTCATCAGGCGAAGCACGAAATTGGCTTCGACTCGATGCATCCTCAATTTTTGAAGATATATATCATATAGCACGTTTTCTGTTCCTGTTTTTCCTTTTCCTCAATACTAGTTCAAAGTTTTCTTCAGTTCCAACAAGTTCAATTTCATTTTTCAATCTGCCAAAGCCTTTACTTTACTTTGCCTCACGTTTATTCTAATTCCGTTACCTTAGAGTTTGACAACAGATTTGAAAAGAATTGATGTAGAAATAAAACAGAGGAAAGAAATGGAAGAAAATGTACTGTGATTGCCTGATATTTGCAATTTTTAGCTGCAGTAACAAGGATATAGCAACTCTGTTGGCAGACCTTGATGAGAGACAACAAAGGTTTGAAAGGTAGAGGTTTTAGTGTAGAAGCACCACCTTGATAGTAAGATTTTTGGATTTTAAAATACTTCATCTCTGGTGAAAAAATGAAAACAGTATTTTATCTTAGAATTAATTTGTTTCTCTGTTCTGAAAATTTTACATATTTATCATTCGGTTTCTTAATTGAGAATTAATTCCATTCTTTGAAGGAAAAATATGAATCGAATCTTATATCAGTATTGATTTGTTTCTCCATTCTGAATATTTTAGATCTTTATCATTTCCATATCTTAAATAAGAATTACTCTTTATATTGTGACAATGACTCAGAATTCATGAGATTCTGTTAAAAATTAGAAGTCATTCTATTGCCTTCATATTTGAACAATGTCTTACATACGAATTATTCTATGTCTTAAATTCACATTCTAATCTCTACAATGTTTGGAGGCACTCAAAATGATTTCTTAAGTTTTTCTGAAATACGTAACACTGAGGAACTTTTTTGAAAAATGTATATCTGAGAATTGAATGTCTTCTTTCAGCAGGATCTCTTTCAATTATTTGGTGTCTATTGGTTGTTTCAATTCAGTGTATAAATTCCTTTTTATCCAAAAGAACTCTCTTTTGTTTGATTAAGAGTAGAATACATTATTTTCTTTGCAAGACTGAGTGAAATCTTTTGAAATGTAGTTTCTGTGTATAGTTCATCAATTGGTATTCTTTACATTCCACTTCATTTGAAAATGTTTAGATTCATCCTTTGCTGAATGTTTCCATCTTATTTGTATGTTCAAATTAAAATTACATTTCAGATAATTTATTTATTCGTCAGATTTGTTGCAGTCTTGCTTCTTTTTTATTTGTGTGTCTTGCATCTTAAAGATTATGTCCCCAACATCATTGGTTTGTTAAAAATTGTTATTTGTTGTCTCAGGTATTGAATGAGATTGTATTTCTTATTTTTCACCTCTTTTATAACATTTGCATCTTTTATTTCATGCTTCTACATTTTTCAGATGATTTTTATTATGCCAAGCTAATTCCTGGCTGTAATCAGGGCTCTTATTTATGAGTGCAGCCTTAAACTAAACCTGGCCACTGTTTACACTGTGAGCAGCCGATGGAGTAGGAGGGCTGTTGAATTACTTGAGAAATTTTCAACCACAATAGAAAGGGATAGTTTCTGGCCATGTAAAGACTGCAATATAATATTGAGTTGCTGGGACAAAGATGAAAGGTTATAATTCAAAACTTGATAATTTCAAATTTGAAACTTCTTTATTGATTTCAGGCCTAAACTGTACACTTTCAGAATTTCAATAAAACTGCTAAGAAAGAGTTGTGATTTGAATGTTTCTTCTCACCTTGTTTCCTTTGGACATATAGCAAAAATGATCTGATGTCTTACTGGAGAAATGTGTCCAGACCCTAAAATGGAAATTCTTCTCCTTTGTGAAGAAAAATAGAACAAGCTACCCCAAAACATGATGCTTAGAGAAAGCATTCTGAAGCATAGGAAAAGGTGGTTTAATGCAGAAAATGAATGCTAAAGTCATGAAAATCTAAATGGTATCTTGGTTCAGAAAGTAAGCATCAAATTAAAATAGTTTAATTTAAATTTATTACAAAGCATTAGTTGACTAAAATTGAGTAATTTTAAATTGATTTATTAATAAACCATGATTTCAAATGAAACTGCGTTAATTAATTTGATTTGATAAAGCTCAATTTACTTTTTTTTGAGCACACCTATTTAGAAAAGAATTGAAGGTTTCAAATTAATTGAATTGCAAATGAAGAAAAATTTTGTTAAAATCATACTTGGCAAGAATTGGAGATTTTTATTCGAAGCTTTTTATTCTAAATGTTAAATTGGAAAGAAAAGCGGCATTTAGTTATCTCATTTTAAACAACGTTTAAACATTTATTAGGAATGCCAAATGGGGGAATTCCAAAACAGGCATGGAATATCAATCTATAGGCAAGGGAACTGTCAGCAGACCGAGAAAAAGATGGTAAATTTCCATGGAATAAGTGAAGCCTGAACGGGTATAATGCATAACCAAGGAAGGAACATGATGATGATTTATAAAATAGCTCATACTGAAATATTTATGTGGAAAGTCAACCAGAAGAGGTGAATTCATGAAGGTGACAAAGAAACATACTTGTCATGTAACACGTAAACCAATATTTTCTTGGTTCGCCCTCATGGAATTAACTTAATAAGGCATTGTATTTCTAAAGAGAGACTCACTCTTGTCATTGAAACACAAGCATCAAAAGGAAACTTAGTAGGAAATACTTTAAGGAGCACACATTATAAAGTATCACTTTCTCTGCATTATTATTATTATTATTAGTATTGTATTTATTTCTTCTTTCATTCAAGTGGCAGGGGTTTTTTCATATGAGTCATGGTCTGTTTCAGAGTTAGGTCCTCTGTGGATGTCTATCTTATGTACATCAGATAAATGTTTCCTATCAATTATTACATGGTCAATTTGGTTAAAAGTAACTCCATCTCGTGAGCTCCATGTTACCTACCTTATGATCTTTCCCTAGAGCCTTACTACCCCAATATCAACTTTACCTATTTGCTTATTATCATTTTTCATACCCTGAAGATTTTACTTTCCAATTGTTTATCACTTTAAGTATCTCCTTTTTGCCAAACTTAGCATTGAAGTCCTTAAGAATTGTTTAAAAATCCTGTCTTGAGATACTATCAATTTCCTTTCCCAACTGTCCATAGAATATGCCATTCCCATCATTTTATCTGGCTTCACGCATAACCATCAAAAAGGTTTAGGAACATTTAGTATTCATTTTCATGCAATAAACTTCTTCCCACCTGTTTTAAAAAAAATTTCTTTCAAGAAGAATAAAGGATTTGAAATAGAGTAGAGGTTTTCACATTTCATAAAAACTATTAAGGAATGAAAAAGGGATTGATTTAAATACATTGAATATTTAATGCTGATACCTATGATAAACGCATATCATAAAAATTTACAAAAGTAATTCAATGAACAAATGTAAGACTCAAAACCATATAAGTAAATATCTCACTGTTTGTGAAAGAAATGGATTATTAAACAGCACTGTTACAAAGAAATGCCAGAAACTCTGCCAGAATCTCTCAACCTGTTAAGAATTTTAGAGATAAAATCTATTACCAATCAAAAGAGTAGAACCAATGGTATGCCAACAGAGTATACTTATAAGTAATGAAAGGAACGATCTGGTAATAGTGAACTTCTACCTTGGTTTTCCAATCAGAAGCATTTTTAAATATATGTTGGAGAGATTGAAGTAGGAGAACCGTTCAAATTAAGAGATGTTCAGCATCATTTTTATAAAATCAAAGGTTTACATAATACCATAATTTATCTGAAATACTCATTGAATTATTGTAGTTCCTTGTCAACTACTTAAACCAACCATTCCATAAGAATGTAACATGAAGGGAGAGGAGAAATATTTGAATACCATAAAGTGAGATCTACCAATACGCAAGATCATGCTCATTGCACACCAATGACTGAATATCAATGTGGAAAGAGAAAATGTCATCCATATACATTGCTAAGATTTATATAGATCAGTTTCACCAAGATGCATTCTTTAGCGAGTCACAAAATGTCCTCTATAACACCATATTTCAGCCCACAAATTTCAAAATCAGTTTAGCACCAGTATGATCATTGCTGTTACTGCACTTCACACTCACACACTAATTCATAGAACTAAGAAATTATCATAGAATATTTCATGACATAATAGTTGTACTTATAAAGGAAATTTTAAAACCTCACAATTGGAATTATAGGCAGTATAACTTAACATTTAAACTAACAAACTCTTGATTAATGATGACCCTGGAATTTGAAATAATAGTTAATCATTTTGTATATATATCATAATAATTTTACAAAAGGGGCTGATTTTTCATGCACCAATAATATAAAAAGAATTTCTTTCCTCTATTAAAGAAAGTTCTATTACCCAACAAAAACAATCGTCGAAAAACATCTTATGAAAAACTGACTAATAAAATTGTTAAATCAAATGAAGTGCAACTTCCTCAGATGTTGAAAGAAAAGGATTGGCATGTTATTGATTCTGGATAAATTATTTATAAAAGAGATTGATTCATTTAGGACACAAAGTAATTTCTCTGCTTAGGTATCTAGATTTTAATTTTCTTCACAATAAAGTTTCTCAAATGGAGAATTTCAAGGTATATAAACCCACAAGAAACTAATATCAAAATAATATGTTCACATTAGCAGCTTTTAGTTCTCTACTAATTACAGTATCACCGGAAGAAAAGAGCTTATATTAGTTTATATAACCGAACAAATAGAATAAATGATTTTTTCTCTCTCTACTTTCATTGCAAAAAAAATACAACAAAGTATATGATCCAAAAATATCTATGTGATGAGAAACACATTTTCTTTAACAAATGTACAACAAAAAGAAAAGAATTTTTAAGATGACAATTTCAACTCAAGTGGAAAAGAGATATGAAATTAAACCTTTCATTTTATCCTATCATGTTTAAACAGGGATGTGTATAAACTTTAAAAAATAAATTACTCCTAAACCGTTTAAGGACTAAAAGGTTCACTTACTTTTTTGTAGTGAATCTTATTCTTTGGTGGTGTCCAACGTTGTTGGGAGACACACGTTGATTGGCTATATACGTATTTCGAAAGCTATGCTTCCATCTTCAGTAGTGTTAAAGTTGCAGTGAAAACTTCTTTTATTGGATCCTGTATTTATAATTATTTTTCCTTGGAAACCTGTGAGTTTCTTCTGATCCTTCTACAGTGTCTCTGTCACATGGGGAAAAAGGGTTGTTTGTGTGTGTTTGTAATTTTGTCTGAGTTGAATGGATAGTGGAATTTTCAGATACGAGTGAAAATAATGCTGAGGATGGAATTGGGCCTTTGTCATTATTTAATTTTGGTTTTTGTTTGTGTATGAATATGCTTTCGTAGGCGTCCAGTTTTGAATTATTATTAACGGTTTTGTGCATTTTTAAATTTTCTAGGCGTATGGGGTGATTGCAATTTTGGACATGTAGGAACGGTGAGCACCTGGGTTTCGGGCCGCCAAAGTTCGCCTTACTCTACATTTTGGTGCGACGCCTTAGGTGACTTCATATTATTCCTTTATGGTAAGGTGAAAAAACAAAGTTCACCCACCATATTTCAAGAAAAGCCAACCCAAAAGAGTGAGTGCAATCTAGGTTAATTTCTTAAATTAATGATATGAAAATGAATCGGGTGTCAGCGCAATGAAATTATGTATCAAAAAGGACATTTCTTGTATAAGAACCGCATCTCGATAAAACTGCGCTAGTTTTCTGAATAAAATAAGACGAAAGCGGACAATTCTTCGCTTAACACGAAATCCTACGACATAAATTTTTAACCGCACATCTGCATTGTTTTCAAAAAATTTCTTTTGAATGATACATACCCTTTCAGATTAAGGGACGGCGGAGGATATTTCCCGTAATACGCTCGTTTCATAATGCGCTATTTACATAACGCGGTGATTTACAGCAACGTATATTCGCGCTATGTGAGTGTTTATTTTACTTGGTGGAATTCATAATTCTTGGTAGTTAAAACTTGCTTTCTTAATAGAATTTGACTCCTCCCGTAGCTTCCTTCCCCTAATATCCCTAACCCTCCCTCCACCTCACCCTTTCCTCATTGGCATACGTGTTTTAGTCTCTTCACATGATGATGGACCGATTTGTCTGATACCGGTGGTATTAAAACAAATCCATGTGGAATTTTTGTAAAGCGTTTTTATTTCTAATACCTGGAAATAAGCAAAATCTAAAATGTTCCAAATAACACGTAGAGTAAGAAGGTTTGCTATTCAATAGCAACCTCTGTTTATTCCTGATTTGGCCCACGAATCCCATACATAGTACCCACGTAGCCATTATTGTCGGGTGCGGTTGAATACATTTCTCACTCTTTTCCCAAATGCTCTTACTTTACTTCTCGTCAAGGCTGTGTTTATGAAAGTTTTGATTTTCTCCCAAGGAGAAGATTTTTTCGGAAGACTTCCTTTTACTTTTGTTGCCTCGCAGGAAGAAGAATCCTCTTTGTTAGTTGGTCGGAGGGAGTATCTTTTTCTTCTCTTACTTTCATTTTCTTCCTCGTCTGCTTCCGCTGTTCGCCATCTCCTTCCATTACTGCTATTGCCTTTATCAGAGGAGTGAGTTTTCTCATTCTCCTTACCTTTCACAAATTTAACGGAAAATTTGTATATTTTCCAAATTTTTCTTCTGATCTTCCCATCCTTACCGGAGGCGCAACTTTCTTTTTCTCTCTCGAAACTTATAACCTCGACTTCCGTCTCGGTACTCTCTACCGACTCAATGTCCGCAGTCGTTTCTGGCGATCTATTCCGAGGATTGTTCTCAGATGGAACAGAGCTTCCTCGGATGCCTTCGCATCCACTATATTCTGATGGAGGTGGAGTTCTCCGGAGGGACATATTGCTGGTTTTCTCAACCATTTCCCTTGCATTCGCAGCGCTTTGAAATTGGATGCGCAGTCTTGTGTCCCCATTTTTCGATGCTGAATCGCCGAACAAACAGTCACCTCGAGTTTCATTTAGCTCTGTTTCTTCAAGACAAGGCCCAAAGGCGATATCAGAGTAGAAGATGTTGTCCCCGAAACCGCCCGAAACCTCCCTGTCTACATCGATTTTGCTATATCTCTTGTTTAATATGTTTCGGCGCTGTAGGGATACGTCTCCATCATTCAGACATTTATAGCACTCGATAATGTGTGGCTCAGAATATCTCGCTCTCGAGGAAGCTTTCGTCTCTTTCTTGGATGGACTCGGAGGTATGAGTAATGCCTCATTATTAATATTGTAAAATAATTGTTTAACCTTACATTTGAACTCATCACTCACACCCCTAGAGCCCCTTAGCATTATGCCCCTTAAGATTATGCTATCAAGACTCATGTACTCCTCGTCCGAAAGGATTTCTTCCTCTTGCTTCGAATCGAAATTAGAATATGTATCTTCTAGTTTTCCCTCTATTTCGCAGATTTTTGATGCTTCCATGAATGACAAATCCCCTTTTTCAATGGAAGTTCTGTCCTCTTCTACCGGCAGAACTTCCGAACCACTCACATTTTGATTCTCGTGTTCAACTGGAGTAATGCGCTCTGCTTGGGTCGAGCGGCTTGTAGATGTACTTTCTCCAAACGAGTCTTCCTCTCTTTCTCCTATTGCACGTGTGATCGGATCCACATTTTCGCCTTTCGTGGGCGTATTTTTTACTCTTTCGGCACCAAGTAAGACGCCAACTTCAAGCTCCTCCGACCCCACTCTCCCCTTCTCGCCTCCAACCCTTTCTTCAACTCCCCTGCTCTCATTCGCCGGGACGCAAAAAAGGAAGCCTCCTTTCGGAGCGCTAGGCTCCACCACGGCGACTTCCTCTACGCTCAGTTCTGGCGACTCATCGACCCTTTTCGTGCTACTCCAGCCGTCTCCTTGCTCCGTACGTTCTACATCTCTCCGGGAGTCCTCCATAGGCATAGGGATCCTCGAGTCAAAGCTTACGAAGTTAACGTTTGACCCATTCAAGTCCGATTCCCCTTCGGCATCTGTAAAAAGTTTTCGACCATCGTTAACATAGGATTCACCCGATCCTGGATTTACAGGGTTATACCGATGCAAAGAATTCTTCATGATATCTCTAACGGGACTGTAGTAATTAGATGGTGGCGCCAACGGCACGAATCACTGACTCCACAAAGATTTACATTGAACCGTGTCACAGTATTCCATTTCAACATACTTTCCGGCCTGTGGATTTACATGCAAATTTTAATACGATTTGGAGGGAATCTACCTAGTGTTTTTTTGTATAACAAGTGGAGCATTGGAATGCATAGTGTGTTGTTTATTTCCTTGCGCTCCTCAGGGAAGTACCGGTCACTGATACATTAGTATGAGGATGAGGTCCATCCCTGCCTGACACGAAATGACTGCAGTAATAACGAATGATGACTGGCTGTTTAGAACAGGAAAAGAGCCATAACTTTTGGCTATCATAATAGTATTTGAAATATTTTCAGTTAAACGCATTTTCAAATCTGTTTTAGCCAAAAGTTGAGAGGCGACGAAGTTTCCTCTTTCCTCTGCGAGTCATTTATTCACTGATCATTGCACTTCGCTCTTCACACAGTGCGTTACCTAAAAAGATTCTAGAGTCCGATGATTGTCATAGTCTTTCTTACTAATCGTCTCTCATGTAAAACATTCTAATTCATTTGTCATTTTTATATTACAAATATCATTATTTTCATTAGAGCAAAGTTATCGTTGCTGCTTACAAGAGAATGTCATTATCACTTATTCGAAAGAAATAGTAGGAGGGTTATTTTTTAAATCAAGCAGGTAATATAATTAAAGACATCACTTCAATTCTGCCTGCACGGAATAAACTCTTAGCTAAATTCTTCTGTTGCACGTTTTTAGAATAAGACATAAACTATTCAATACACGTTAAAGCCGCGCGGTTACTAGGACTGATTAAGTGGATACGTTGTAAGTCGCTCCATCCTTTTTGACAAATATTAAATCCTCCCATTCGAGCCTATGCAATGCATCTATCATTGCTGAGTATTCACGGAGGAATGACATTTTACAAATCGACTGAACTTTTACTAAACAGCAATTTTGGAGTCCTAATGAGGGACATGCAACAACAAACCTCTGACCTTTCTTTGCCCTAGTCATTCAAGATATTCACCTTTCAAAGGGATCCACCATCTTACACTCTTCCTTAAAGTTGTTGGTTTCACTTCTTTACCACAGACATTGGACTCCATGACGTTGGAATATGTAAACGACACACTGCTAAAGCAAAGAATATTATTATCAGTGTTATTAAAGCCTTCATTTTATCACTAAATATTCAAAGATGAAATAAGTATTTTTATATATTCGATAATTATATCATGATAGTTTTTAGAAGAAATAAGTGATACAAAGGAGTAGCACTGTCATGATTCATGATAGATACGCTCCTTACTAGGATGAATGACCAGTATCAACCATTGTAAGTATTTAAATATTCAGCTAATTTTCATGTTAACTTATTTATCAACTAATCGAAAGTACAAATCAAACCATTAGGACTAGAAAATGTCATCTAATCATTTATTAATATTGATGCACCTTGAAGAGAAGAGCTTAAATGAAGATAAACGAACGAGCATTGCAACACCCCTCATACACCACATCAATGTCACTGATCACGTTTAAGAAACAAACTATCAATCCCAGATACATGATGACTGATTCGAGGCATCTCACGTAAAGCAAATGAACAAGAGCATGTGTGAGTAAAGTAGCGTGAAGTAAAAAAATATCCTTTAATTAGATTTATTCCCACATGTTTTCTATTCAATATTATCAAAGGATAAATGTTTTCGTACATTTCCGATTTTACCTCTTACTTAGCGATACTAAGTGTTCAATATCAACACTTCATTTGTTTGTGACACACACACACACATTCACATGGTTTTTAATGAATACCGGATATCATTTCATTATTCATGATGGAATGAGTAATGCCTACATATATATAATGAAATAAATGCTACCCTGTATCCATTTTATGGCATATAACAAATTTATTGTATTTATATTGAGGAGTTTCTCCCCATACTATCAAACTCATGGATTAAAATCGAACTATTTCGAACTTCCATCGAACTTCCATCCATGTTGCCATTTCGGAAAAATACAATAATAATTTCAGTTTGTGCTACGAAATAAATTTCCGATTTATCAGTTACTGAGGAAGAAAAAATTCTTTTGCGAATATTTGTAACTTAAAAAATTTAGGGATTGTATGACGTCTGATGATGGAGCAGGAGCGGCTACGTAGGAGGATACATAGAATAGAACGAAATGGAGGCTACTTTCAACCATTCGATTTGAAGAATTAACACAGTGACTGAGAAAATCGCGAAGGAGACCCTCCAAGGCTGCATAGGTTCGACGGAAATTACGCAATCCCCATAGTCCATTCTCAACACAAAATTTTCATGATGTTATTCATTTCGTCAAATAAAGTGTAAACCGCCGAGGTTTTTGTACTCTAAGCAGCAAATTTTGACCTGCTAGTTGCTTACTTCCGGCTTTCATGTGAATAAAATAAGCACGTGCGGTCAATATTTACCTTTCAATAGCAAACAATTTTGTTAGACTAAATTTATATTTATCGCCCATATTCATGTTAATTAATACTTAATTAATCGTTAATTAATCTCTACTGAATGCATTTGTTCGTTTAAAATATTTTAACGCAGATAAAGATTCAAGTAACCTACAAGCATGAATCTTGCCGATCAATCACCAATTATATTCTAAAGGAATAACAAGAGTGCCAGTCACTTATATTTCTAGAAATATCAATATCACTAAGGTAAACATTAAAAAATCTACCATACTCCTATAAAAATTACACTGTTCTTAGGGAAAACGTGAGACAAAAGTAAAAATGTACCTGATATCGCACGCTAAATTTCCACCGTCTCTGTTTACAAAGCGTCGTCATGGCATTGTTTACATATTGAGTAAACTTCCATAATTTTATCTGGACTTTATAATCATAAGATAACTTATTCACCCCTTGTAGAGAAGGTAGAAATATTCTAAAGCTGTGTGATAAATCGACAATAATGTAGATCACCATGCTTTTAACTTCGGCGCTGAAGTCCTAAAACTTGCCATTTAATTTAATGTCTTTTTATAGATTTATTTTCCGTTCTGAAGGCACGTCTTGTGGTATTTCTTCCGCAATGACTTCTAAGAGCATCCCAATTTATTTTTTTATTAATTTAACGATACAATGTAATACAAACCCTTCTCGACAGACATATAGCCAAGGTCTCATTTCTTCATGGTTTCAGCGATTTATCTATTTCCCATTGGAAAATGATATTTTCTGTTTTCCCTACAAATGTTTTGAGTATCATTCGCCTTATCTCTGCTATGAAGGAGTCCCAAACGTTCTTCACTGGCGGCGAAAACTGTCCTCGGCGTCATTCCAGCATCAAAGGTGAACAAATATATTAATCAACAGATCTTTAATTATCAGTGCAATAAATTTTACTAAACCAGAAAACAATGCATTGAGTCGATTTAAATGGCCGTAACAGAGAAGTTAATAATGACCCATTTATAGTAAAATCCTTGTAAGCTAATATGCTGACGTAAGTCGAGATCGTTCGTAATTGCCCCTCCAGCTGGAGTGCACCGTATGCCAAATTAAGCAGTGAACTTCGTAAACATGTGGAATATTTACATCGGACCAAGAGCATTACATAATTAAAAGTATATGCTAACTTTAAAGGGATACAATAATTTTCGATTTTTTTTTAATGTCAGGGTTGCCTACCACCTTAAGAAAGATCCTCCCATAAGAAACGTACGGCGGGATATTCTATTTCTTTATGAGGCCTTCCCTATGAAGTTAGAACCAGCAGGTAAACAGCAACTAAATTGGTTTTAAAAACGCAGTTTAATCTTCCCCTAATGGAAATCGGATCGAGTAAAGAGGCTCATTTCCACTGTACAGTACTTTTAAAAATGCATTGATGCGATTTTTGAGAAATTTTTTCAATGCTTTCCCGATAACCAGGTAAGATGAGACCCGGGATGTGAACAGAGGTGATTGGCAAATGTCAGTCACTCAGTTCGCACTTTCTCTGATGATCCTTGGTTCAATGACAGAGCGTCATTTCGATTTTACACTACATTTTAAATGGGGGAAACGGAATCTTATTTTCGGAACTTCCAGATGTGATATTTAAGTGAAACATTGGAAGCGGAATATTAACATGCATTCAGCTCTTCCAAAGTGTTTCTGGGATCGACACCTGGCGGTATTAATTCTCCAATATAATATCTATGAATTTTATTATAAAAGATATTTTATAGAAGAATTTCCCGAGAAGATAGTATAATATATTTCGTGCTTTGAACAGCAGTCATGATTAGGTTTTATAAATGAAGTTTATTCTTTCCCCAGTCTTTCGTTCGATGCCAGGACATCAGTTTACTTCTATCATACCATAATTGGGGAATACGGAATTACGTTTGATGACCTCCTCGATAAGATAAGGACTTCAATGGGTACAGAGATTCTTTCCCAAACTTACTGATTAAAAGCGATATGGTTACGGGTTCGACACCAGGCGGTGGCAATCCTGACGGGTGCGAAGAATGGCATTTTTTCGGAAATCAATTCTAGAGAATCTACCTCACCATATCGTATGAATTTTTGCATTGTATTGATTCATTACGTTTAAGTTCTACATCTTTAAATGTTTTTTAACTATAACGATCAACTTTAATATCATGGTCCAGGGAATAACCCTCTGAAAATTTTCTTCAAGTAAACACCCTTTTAGAAGAATCGAAGATATCAAAATCGACTTGTTTATATTCTTGTATGTAGTCTCTCTGGCGCATCGGGGGAGAATTTGAATTTCCTTAAAATACGCAAACGGTACAAATTTAAGCAAAATATATTCCATTTACACGGTCCGATTTTTAATTATTATAAAAAATTTAAGAATGAAACATCCGCCCCGATGCGCAATAGCGAATTTCGCAAGGAACGTTTTGGTAAAATATCATGCAAATCGGATAACACTGGATTGGATTATTGTGTGCATCGTTTGAAAAACACATTTCGAGAAAACCGCCTTTAAAGCATATAAAATTGATAATAACCTCATCAGTCGGTTTTCACATTCCTTTCTCTGATTGAACCATGTGTTTACTTGTTATTTTTGTGCTTTGTGCACTCACTAAATTGAACTGTTGAATTATTTGAGATAAACATAAAAAGTTAAGTCTTGACATTACTTATGCGTCGAGTCACAATAAATAATTTGCACTAATATTCGCATGTATCAACAAATTCTTCACTTCATTTTTCTACTAAGAATAAGAAACGTCGGGTACATATCCTTTTGATAAAAATTTTTGCACAATCCATCTCTCGTTGAGCTTATCAGTCAAATTTACTAGAAATTAGTAAAGGTTCTCATCTTACTCACCATTTCTGAAAGCTTATACATCATACATAGTAAAATTCATCAGAGCATTTATTTTAAAAAATTATGTCTCAGATTAGGAATGAATGCAAATCAATGTTACAGGTAAAAACATTAAACTGTGGAAAAATTTGCATATTATTAAAATAAATCCTTCAACGATAACATTTAGATTTGTCAAATACCTTGCTAAATTAGCCGTTTTTTGAGCGAATTTCGGCTTAATATTGAAGATTTTTAAAATATCTTGTAAAACAAGCCGTTTCTTGAGCGAATTTTGGTTCAAATTAGAAGAATTTTCAAATATATTGCTATATCATCCGTTTATCAAGCGAATTTCGGCTTAATTTGGAAGATCATGCAAACATCGTGATAAATAATCCGTCTTTCGAACGAATTTTTGCTTATTTTGGAGATTTTGCAAATTTCCTGCTAAATAAGAGGCCTTTGAGCGAATTTTGGCTTAATTTGCAAGATTATTCAAATATCTTGCTAAATTAGCCGTTTTTTGAGCGAATTTCGGTTTAATTTTGAAGATTTTGCAAATATCGTTCTAAATAAGCTGTTTTTATAAATAAGTGAATACTGAATAAGCTTATAAAAACGCCTTTTATCTAAATTATTCGTAATATTAAACAATAGAAAACTAAATGCGCTTCCAAAAACTCCTTTTTTATAAAAGTATTCCAAATATAAAACAATAGAATTTGAAATGCGCTTCCAAAAACGCCTTTTTGTAGTATGGTTTCTACTATGAAACAAAAGAATACTAAATGGGTTTCCCAAATACGCCATTTTTCTAATATTATTTCGATTAAAAAACAAAGAATGCTAAATGCCCTTCCAAATACGCCATTTTTCTAAAAGTGTTCCTAATATAAAACAAATGATTAGTAAATGCGCTTCCACAAACGTCTGGTTTTTAATTATTCGTAATATAAAACAAAGGAATAGTAAGTGTGCTTCGAAAACACTTTTTTTCTAAAAGTATTCCGGATATAGAAAAAAATGCTGAATGCGCTTCCAAAATCGACTTTTTTCTAAAAATATTCGTGATGTCTAACAAAGTAATACTAAATTTGCTGCCAAAAACGCCTTTTTTCTTAAAGTATTCCTAATATATAATAAAGGAATACTAAATGCGCTTCCAAGAATGCCTTTTTTCTAAACGTATTCCTAACATCAAACAAAAAATCCTAAATGCCCTTCCAAAACCGCTTTTTTTTAAGTATTCCTAATATAAAACAAAAGAATACTAAATGCGATTCCAAAAACGCCTTTTTTCTTTGGATTCTAAGAACGATTTATTTTAACAGATATTAGAAAAAGGAAGAAAAGTATTCGCTAAAAAAAAAACTGTATTTTCTGGATGACACCCGTAAAATTTTTAGCAAAAGAAGTCGAAATTCGCTCCTGAAACTGTTATTTTTTAACAGATATCAGGAAAAAGAAGAAAAAATTCTCCTAAAAAAAAGCGGCATATTCTATCGTACATACGTGAAATCTGGCAAAAGAAGTCGAAATGCGTCCCAGAAACGGTTATTTTTACCAGATATTAAAAAAAATCGAAAACGGCATATTCTGGCGGACATCCGTGAAATCAAAAAAAAGTCGAAATTCATTTGAAAAACGATTATTTTTTACCAGATATTAGAAAATGAAAGAAAAAATTCTCTAAACAACGGTAAACCGCACATTGCTGAAACATCACTCATTTCATTAATGATCTGCGGAAAAGTTTATCGATGAGTGGCTTGTGTTCACATTGAAAGAAGTGAATCGACAGAGATAATTACCTAGATTTTGGTTGAAAATTCTTAATTTTGTAAAGGAATTGACATCGCTTTAAATATTGTAAACTGCTGGAGTGGAGTAGAAGGACAAACGTTAGTAGTTTTTTCAGAAAAATGCCACTTGATTACGGTAGCAGCAAGTATGCTTGCTTTTAACACAGGTCTACGGCACATTGTCGCAACATCATCCATTTCACTTACTATATGATCTGCGGAAAAGTTTATCGATGAGAAGCTTGTGTTCACATCGAAAGAACTGCATTTGAAATGGATTTTCGTAGTTTATCTTACTCAATGGAATGAAATTTACCAAATCAAATGTCGTGAGCGGAACCCATCGGCGTCCGATTGTATTTTCCGCGAAAAATTTCAAAGGGGAAGGACGTGAAATAGGCGATGGAGTAAGAAAATGAGGAGAATGAAAGAAGCAAGGTGATGAGGGAGAGAGGGTGAATCCCTTGATCAGAGGTCACCAAGAATTTGAGCTCACGGTCTACTCAACGAACCATTTTGAATCTCGAAGACCATTGATATGGATTATTATAAATGCACAAGAATACACAAAATAAGTATCACCAATTCTCCATTTGATTTACATGTTCTCGTTCGACTACCATCTGTGAGATAAATAGTACTCAGAGTATGATATGCAAAGAGATTGCAATTACTGCGTAGTTTTCTCCAACTACGAAAACCTTCTTTCGGGACAATGGTAGTCCGTAAACAATCGGTTGGCGACCGCTGCCCTTGGTATCATTATGAAGAAAATGAGGATTTAAGGGGCCCCTCTGAAGTCGAGACCACCCGCTGACGAATCCGCTTTATTATGTTGGCAATAGCACTTTCGAGAATGACAGAATTACTTATCTCACGATTCAAACCCTTTTGATTAAAAGGTACACTCTACCCCAGTGGCAAAGCGTACAAATTTTATCCACCAAGCTACCGCATATGCAAATACTAAAAATGCAAAATCAATTTTTACATTTTCAAAACGAACAATTGGAAATATTTATTCCAATTTTATAAAATAAACATCAATACAGAATCTTAAGAAAGCTATTATACAAATACTAAATGAAGTTTTGGGCAACAGAATTGAAAAGAAACGGAATGAGGTTCAAAAATCGGAAACGAAGAGATAGAAGATGCCAAGAAAAGCAAAGCATGCAGAAAATTTCTAAAGAAATTATCACAGGAAAATAAAAAGAAATATCACAAAATTAGAAACCGCACAAAAGAAATAATAAGGCAGGCGTATATGACATCTTGGGATACATTTATAAGTGCTGTAGAGGATGAATTACATGGTAGAAAAGAAATATCATAAATACTAATGAAACTTTTTAATAGAACAGAAAAAGATACTACTCAATTAAATACTACGCCAAAATAAGAGTGGATAAACCATTATCAGAGATTATGGTATGTTCTGGCATTAGATGAAAAACCTATCTCTGCTCCAGAGGAAGCAATAGGAGTAGATCTTATTGACTTGAAAAAACTGGAATTCAGTGTGAACAAGAGAAAAGATAGGAAACATACAGGCATGGATGGAATTGATTCAAAGCTGATAAAATATGGAGGTAGATCTCTGCACAGATGAATCCTACAATTATATAACACGTGTTGGACAAAGCTTTAAATCCCTGAGGATTTTGAAAATTACCAAGGTTGTTTTATTATTGAAAAAGAGATAATGAAATAACTCAGAGAACTATAAGGGTATATGTCTACTAAATACTGCTTATAGAATTTACAGTAGAATAATCAACACTAGGCTGCAAGCTATCTCTGGAAATATTTTAGTAAAAGAGCAAGCAGGCTTTAGGATGGTTCGATCTTGCATTAATCATATTTTTACTTCAAAATAAATCAAACAAAAACGAATAGAGATTAACTTATACTTGTCATGTAACATGTATGCCAATATTTTCTTGGTTCACCCTCATGGAGTTAACTGAATAAGGCATTGTATTCCTAAAGAGAGACTCATACTTGTCATTGAAACACAAGCATCAAAATGAAACTTTACTATAAGGAGCACACATTATAGGGTAAGGCTTTCTCTATATTAGATTCCTTCATTCAAGTGGAAGGGGATTTTCATATGAGTCATGGTCTGATTTACAGTTAGCTCTTCTGTGGCTGTCTATCTTATGTACAACAGATATATGTTTCCTATCAATTATTACATGGTCAATTTGGTTAAAAGTAATCCCATATGGTGAGCTACATGTTACCTACATTATGATCCCCCCCTAGAGCCTTAACCATCCCTAACCATCAAAAGGGTTTAGGAACATTTAGTATTCAGTTTCATGCAATAAACGTCTTCCCACCTGTTTTCAAAATATTTTCTTTCAAGATGAATAAAGGATTTGAAATAGAGTAGAGGTTTTCACATTTCATAAAAACTATTAAGGAATGAAAAATGGATCGATTTAAATACATTGAATATTTAATGCTGATACCTATGACAAACGCATATCATAAAAATTTACAAAAGTAATTCAATCAACAAACATAAGACTCAAAACCCTATAAGTAAATATCTCACTGTTTGTGAGAGAAATGGAATATTAAACAACACAGTCACAAAGAAATGCCAGAAACTCTGAATCTCTCAACCTGTTGAGAAGCTGAGAGATAAAATCTATTACCAATGAAAAGAGTAAAAACAATGATGCCAACAAAGTATCCTTACAAGGAATGAAAAGATCATTCTGATCAGTGGTAATATTGAAATTTTACCTCGGTTTTCCAATCAATAGCATTTTTAAATCTATGATAGAGAGATTGAAACAGGAAAACTAGCTAACTAACTAAAAATCGATTTAATTTTGAGTATCATTTTTACAGAATCAAAGAATTAATTAAATAATGGAGTAATCTGGCTAAATACTCATTGAATTATCGTGATTCCTTCTCAACTACATAAGCTATCCATTCCATAGGAATGTAAAAGGAAGAGAGAGGATAAATATTTCACAACCATAAAATAAGAACCTCCAACACAGCATTATCTAAATGTTACTTAATTTCAACAAATAATGAAGATGGAAACATCAAGCAAAAGATGCATCTAAAAATTTACAAATGAAGTGGAATGTAAAGAATACCAATTGATCAACTATACAAAAAAATTGATTTCAAAACATTTCGCTCTCTCATGCAAAAAAAAGTGTTCCACTTTTAATCAAATAAAAGAGTAATCTTTTGGATACAAAGAAATTTATATACATAATTGCAACTAGCTATTAGAACAAAATTATTGAAAGAAATCCTGATGAAAGAAGACAGTAAATTCTCAGTGTTGCATTTTTCAGAAAAACTTAAGAAATCATTTTGAGTGCCCCAAAACCTTACATAAAAATCAACTTTTGGATGGCTGCCCTTAGAATATAAGACATCATTCAAATATAAATAGAATGACTTTGAATTTTTAACAGAATCTCATGTTTCAACCTAATGATTGAAACATTTTCTCTATATTAAGTTGAACTCTCAATTAAGAGATATGTAAATACCTAAAATATTCCGAATGGAGAAACAAATTAATTCAAAGATAAGATTCTGTTTGTATGTTTTTGCCAGAGATGAAGTATTTTCAAAGGCAAAATTGTTAGTTTTAAGGTGGTGACACAAAGGAGGCATTTCTACACTAATCCCTTTCTATCTTTCAAACTTGAGAAAGACAAATACCATGTTTTTACTATTTGAAACAAAGAAAAACTATTTCATTGACAATCATAATTCTAAGAATGATATATGCTATAATCATAAAGCATTTCCTTTGATAGCCAATATCTCACTTTTATTTCTACATCTTTTCTTTTAAAATAGGTCATCAAACTGGTTGAAAACTGAAATTGAACATGTTGGAAATAAACCAAATTTTTGAATTTATAGTATGGTAACTGAAAAAATAGGAACAGAAAATGTGCAACAGGATGCCCTGGTTTATATCTTCAAAGGAAAGAGGTCTTAAAATATATTCAGCAAAAATATATCCAATAAATTCTTGCTACATGATCTTAAATACAATAAACGATTAAACCATTAATAGCAAAATAATAATAAATGAGGAAAGGTCTCCAAGAAAATGTTTCAACACAGATGAGAGAATTTCCAATGCTATAGAACCACATATCTCCAACTTACATAAAATGTTGAAGATGAGCCAATAATCCTTTTAAAAAATTCCTTAAGAGTCTACTTATAATATAGTTTATTTGTTTACGCCACCAAAAAAATTCAATCATAATATCAGGTTATGAAACCAAAACAAAAAATAGGAACATTTATACCTCCGAACTACTCTTATTTTGAATATACTGTAGGAATTTAAGTCATTGTCCTATGTAGTTGTATCCTGATTTTTTGAGTTATCAAGTACAACTTATTAATTTCTACATTATTAGAAAATGAGAGCCCAAATTTTGTACATTTTCTGTAAGTTATTTTGCACAGTATTTTGATAATGATCCTACCATTCTTAAATATTTTGTTCATAAAGAAATACAACATCAGTATAATCAAGAAACAAACACAAAAGAGAATAATAAACTAAAAGATTGACCTTAAAGCTTTGGGTGAGAAATAAAAATAACATTTTAATAAATGTTTCTCTTTTCTGTGAAAACATGATGCTAACAAAAGTATTAAATTAATAAAACCTCTGTCTGATTTTTCAGTGACTACAATAAATGAGTAAGTTATGATGACAGCTTTAGAATTTTCCTTTAGTACCACAACAATTCCTGAAAGATAACATATAAAATATGTTTGATTTGCTGTTTCAAACAGACTTCTATGCTGCAATCAAAATGAACGAGACAAGAAAGAAAAATGTAAGAAGATAAATGGGAAATAAAATTCATTCCCATTGAGAATGTGCAAGCTAGGATAAAATATCGCTTTAGATGAGAATATTGGATGCTAAGATGGCTTAAGGGGACGAAACTGGACTTAAGAATCTCTCTCTTTACCTTTCCCTTCACAGATGCTTGAAAAAGAGTGAAAATTGATTAAATTTGAAAAAATATAAGTTTTACCTTAAGATTGCAATTGAAGGTAACAAATGGTGGTCAAAGAGCTATAGGACTCTATTGCATGGTCTATGGAGAAGGTAAGAGGTGAATTGAGATTTATAGACTATAAAAAGACAAACCAAGCTTCAGCAACACATTCTGAATTATGTTATTTAGGCTACTTTACCTCATTAACAGTTTAAAAATTATATTGTAGAGTCCACATTTAATATGATAATGGATATAAAGAAGAGATATAATAAAATCAGCTCCCCTAACGATACATTTTAGGCTACTAAATAATAGCTAACAAAGGGACATGCTTATTGTGTTTAAATATTTAAGGATTGTCATAATAGGAAGCATTTAAAAAATTAACGTTGTAATAGCTAAGATGTGTGTTTTCCTTATTTTAAATACTCATTGTATACCAAAATTACCAAATAGTATATTAATAAAAGTTAAAATTATAAGAAAATAAGTTATTACAGTTACCCATATAACGCCAGCGGGGAAATGTTGATGTTATCAGGGACTCAACGAAAAATTGGAACTGCTTACAAGAGACTTCACACATAACAAAGACATAATCCACTGTAAGATTCACACCATATACTCTATAAGATTCACAAGAAGGATGCAACTGAGGCACCATAGTGTACGGTATGCAATATTGAAACACTTTTTGAAAACTTCTTCATGATCTCCTATGACATCCGAAGAATGATGAAACGGGTACAAATAGTCGAATATCTTCAAGGCTTCTTAGTATCGCGGCTTCCACTATTTGAAAGGTAAAAGACATCTTTATATGAAAACTTGAAAGGATGATAAACTCCTTCATCAATGCTTACAAAAAAACGTCTAAAACTATGTATTTATACCGCAAAGACGATAATCTATTTCAGTACTTTCCGGAAAGTACTGATGGTTCATCTAATATGATAAACACGGATGCTTTGACGAAACTATCGAATGCACTTTCCAAAATATTATGGAATACAAATAATATGTGGTAACACTACATTGCTCGAAAAAGCAGTAGTACCTGGAAAGGCTGGGCCTTGTACTTAATGTCAAAGCAGAAAGTACTCGCGCGTCTTCTGAGTGACAGCTAAGCAACAATAGATGTCCAAGGCACGAACAGGAAACCATAAAATCGGAACAAAATGAAGTTATTTATTCTTTTATGAAGTTTTGAGATCGATAGACTTCGGAAAACGTTTCGAGAAATGCATTTTGGAATCATCATTCTCTTTGGACGAGAATAATTATGCATTTTAATCAGTAGGTATTTCTTGAAATTTAAATTACTTCTACCGAGACGATTCACTGCTCCGTAAGATAATATTACAGCAAGAGGTGTTTTGAAGCAGTGAAGTTGATGAAATTTCAAAGTTGACAGCTTAAAACTTTGTGAAATTCATCTTCAGACCATGGTGCTTCAATCAACTTACTTGGAAATCCTCATATTTACCTTAGAAGATAACAGAACAGAGTTTCCAAATTTTGCACATAGCAAACTTATTTGGAACCTTTTCATTTGAATAAGACTCCCTCTACCGTTCCAGAATGATGAAATTCTTCGCTTCATACTTTTTCAACATGACTTTTGTGCTATGAAATAAAGGAAATGGTTTACTTTTCAGTTGCGCCTCAATAAATTATCAAGCATACTCCGTTACCAAAAGGTCATTCGGTGCAACAGGCACATGCAGCCACTGATTTCTCATAGTGAAGTCAGCTGACTGCAGTTACTCTTGAAACGTATTGCATGCATCTGCGATGACATGCAAAGCAAGATAGACGTTTTGGTGTAATAAATTCTCAACTAATGAACTATAAATATTATTGTATTGCATATAATCATAATGTAATTATCGAGCATTGTATTTAAGATCATGCAGCAAGAACTTAATTGGATATATTTTTGCTAAATACGAGGGCTGTTCAAAAAGTTCCCGAACTTTATTTATTACAACACAAATAATTCACTTACAAACTATTGCTCCGGGTCTCCTACAAAGTACTCCTCACCCCAATGTATACACTTTTCCCAACGTTGTTTCCACTTTTTAAAACAGTCTTGGGACGCTTCTTTCGGATTGCTCCTCCGTCGAATTTTTCTTTATTTCTCGAATGGTGGCAAATCTTTTTCCTTTGATCTGGGTTTTTAGCTTTGGGCATAGGAATAAGTCACATGGAGCCAGGTCTGGTGAATAGGGAGGTTGGAGAAGCTCAGTGGTCTTGTTTTTGGCTAAAAAGTCACGAGTTGCTCGTGTTGTTCCTAGTCTGCTCTCATCAGGCGAAGCACGAAATTGGCTTCGACTCGATGCATCCTCAATTTTTGAAGATATATATCATATAGCACGTTTTCTGTTCCTGTTTTTCCTTTTCCTCAATACTAGTTCAAAGTTTTCTTCAGTTCCAACAAGTTCAATTTCATTTTTCAATCTGCCAAAGCCTTTACTTTACTTTGCCTCACGTTTATTCTAATTCCGTTACCTTAGAGTTTGACAACAGATTTGAAAAGAATTGATGTAGAAATAAAACAGAGGAAAGAAATGGAAGAAAATGTACTGTGATTGCCTGATATTTGCAATTTTTAGCTGCAGTAACAAGGATATAGCAACTCTGTTGGCAGACCTTGATGAGAGACAACAAAGGTTTGAAAGGTAGAGGTTTTAGTGTAGAAGCACCACCTTGATAGTAAGATTTTTGGATTTTAAAATACTTCATCTCTGGTGAAAAAATGAAAACAGTATTTTATCTTAGAATTAATTTGTTTCTCTGTTCTGAAAATTTTACATATTTATCATTCGGTTTCTTAATTGAGAATTAATTCCATTCTTTGAAGGAAAAATATGAATCGAATCTTATATCAGTATTGATTTGTTTCTCCATTCTGAATATTTTAGATCTTTATCATTTCCATATCTTAAATAAGAATTACTCTTTATATTGTGACAATGACTCAGAATTCATGAGATTCTGTTAAAAATTAGAAGTCATTCTATTGCCTTCATATTTGAACAATGTCTTACATACGAATTATTCTATGTCTTAAATTCACATTCTAATCTCTACAATGTTTGGAGGCACTCAAAATGATTTCTTAAGTTTTTCTGAAATACGTAACACTGAGGAACTTTTTTGAAAAATGTATATCTGAGAATTGAATGTCTTCTTTCAGCAGGATCTCTTTCAATTATTTGGTGTCTATTGGTTGTTTCAATTCAGTGTATAAATTCCTTTTTATCCAAAAGAACTCTCTTTTGTTTGATTAAGAGTAGAATACATTATTTTCTTTGCAAGACTGAGTGAAATCTTTTGAAATGTAGTTTCTGTGTATAGTTCATCAATTGGTATTCTTTACATTCCACTTCATTTGAAAATGTTTAGATTCATCCTTTGCTGAATGTTTCCATCTTATTTGTATGTTCAAATTAAAATTACATTTCAGATAATTTATTTATTCGTCAGATTTGTTGCAGTCTTGCTTCTTTTTTATTTGTGTGTCTTGCATCTTAAAGATTATGTCCCCAACATCATTGGTTTGTTAAAAATTGTTATTTGTTGTCTCAGGTATTGAATGAGATTGTATTTCTTATTTTTCACCTCTTTTATAACATTTGCATCTTTTATTTCATGCTTCTACATTTTTCAGATGATTTTTATTATGCCAAGCTAATTCCTGGCTGTAATCAGGGCTCTTATTTATGAGTGCAGCCTTAAACTAAACCTGGCCACTGTTTACACTGTGAGCAGCCGATGGAGTAGGAGGGCTGTTGAATTACTTGAGAAATTTTCAACCACAATAGAAAGGGATAGTTTCTGGCCATGTAAAGACTGCAATATAATATTGAGTTGCTGGGACAAAGATGAAAGGTTATAATTCAAAACTTGATAATTTCAAATTTGAAACTTCTTTATTGATTTCAGGCCTAAACTGTACACTTTCAGAATTTCAATAAAACTGCTAAGAAAGAGTTGTGATTTGAATGTTTCTTCTCACCTTGTTTCCTTTGGACATATAGCAAAAATGATCTGATGTCTTACTGGAGAAATGTGTCCAGACCCTAAAATGGAAATTCTTCTCCTTTGTGAAGAAAAATAGAACAAGCTACCCCAAAACATGATGCTTAGAGAAAGCATTCTGAAGCATAGGAAAAGGTGGTTTAATGCAGAAAATGAATGCTAAAGTCATGAAAATCTAAATGGTATCTTGGTTCAGAAAGTAAGCATCAAATTAAAATAGTTTAATTTAAATTTATTACAAAGCATTAGTTGACTAAAATTGAGTAATTTTAAATTGATTTATTAATAAACCATGATTTCAAATGAAACTGCGTTAATTAATTTGATTTGATAAAGCTCAATTTACTTTTTTTTGAGCACACCTATTTAGAAAAGAATTGAAGGTTTCAAATTAATTGAATTGCAAATGAAGAAAAATTTTGTTAAAATCATACTTGGCAAGAATTGGAGATTTTTATTCGAAGCTTTTTATTCTAAATGTTAAATTGGAAAGAAAAGCGGCATTTAGTTATCTCATTTTAAACAACGTTTAAACATTTATTAGGAATGCCAAATGGGGGAATTCCAAAACAGGCATGGAATATCAATCTATAGGCAAGGGAACTGTCAGCAGACCGAGAAAAAGATGGTAAATTTCCATGGAATAAGTGAAGCCTGAACGGGTATAATGCATAACCAAGGAAGGAACATGATGATGATTTATAAAATAGCTCATACTGAAATATTTATGTGGAAAGTCAACCAGAAGAGGTGAATTCATGAAGGTGACAAAGAAACATACTTGTCATGTAACACGTAAACCAATATTTTCTTGGTTCGCCCTCATGGAATTAACTTAATAAGGCATTGTATTTCTAAAGAGAGACTCACTCTTGTCATTGAAACACAAGCATCAAAAGGAAACTTAGTAGGAAATACTTTAAGGAGCACACATTATAAAGTATCACTTTCTCTGCATTATTATTATTATTATTAGTATTTTATTTATTTCTTCTTTCATTCAAGTGGCAGGGGTTTTTTCATATGAGTCATGGTCTGTTTCAGAGTTAGGTCCTCTGTGGATGTCTATCTTATGTACATCAGATAAATGTTTCCTATCAATTATTACATGGTCAATTTGGTTAAAAGTAACTCCATCTTGTGAGCTCCATGTTACCTACCTTATGATCTTTCCCTAGAGCCTTACTACCCCAATATCAACTTTACCTATTTGCTTATTATCATTTTTCATACCCTGAAGATTTTACTTTCCAATTGTTTATCACTTTAAGTATCTCCTTTTTGCCAAACTTAGCATTGAAGTCCTTAAGAATTGTTTAAAAATCCTGTCTTGAGATACTATCAATTTCCTTTCCCAACTGTCCATAGAATATGCCATTCCCATCATTTTATCTGGCTTCACGCATAACCATCAAAAAGGTTTAGGAACATTTAGTATTCATTTTCATGCAATAAACTTCTTCCCACCTGTTTTAAAAAAAATTTCTTTCAAGAAGAATAAAGGATTTGAAATAGAGTAGAGGTTTTCACATTTCATAAAAACTATTAAGGAATGAAAAAGGGATTGATTTAAATACATTGAATATTTAATGCTGATACCTATGATAAACGCATATCATAAAAATTTACAAAAGTAATTCAATGAACAAATGTAAGACTCAAAACCATATAAGTAAATATCTCACTGTTTGTGAAAGAAATGGATTATTAAACAGCACTGTTACAAAGAAATGCCAGAAACTCTGCCAGAATCTCTCAACCTGTTAAGAATTTTAGAGATAAAATCTATTACCAATCAAAAGAGTAGAACCAATGGTATGCCAACAGAGTATACTTATAAGTAATGAAAGGAACGATCTGGTAATAGTGAACTTCTACCTTGGTTTTCCAATCAGAAGCATTTTTAAATATATGTTGGAGAGATTGAAGTAGGAGAACCTTTCAAATTAAGAGATGTTCAGCATCATTTTTATAAAATCAAAGGTTTACATAATACCATAATTTATCTGGAATACTCATTGAATTATTGTAGTTCCTTCTCAACTACTTAAACCAACCATTCCATAAGAATGTAACATGAAGGGAGAGGAGAAATATTTGAATACCATAAAGTGAGATCTACCAATTCGCAAGATCATGCTCATTGCACACCAATGACTGAATATCAATGTGGAAAGAGAAAATGTCATCCATATACATTGCTAAGATTTATATAGATCAGTTTCACCAAGATGCATTCTTTAGCGAGTCACAAAATGTCCTCTATAACACCATATTTCAGCCCACAAATTTCAAAATCAGTTTAGCACCAGTATGATCATTGCTGTTACTGCACTTCACACTCACACACTAATTCATAGAACTAAGAAATTATCATAGAATATTTCATGACATAATAGTTGTACTTATAAAGGAAATTTTAAAACCTCACAATTGGAATTATAGGCAGTATAACTTAACATTTAAACTAACAAACTCTTGATTAATGATGACCCTGGAATTTGAAATAATAGTTAATCATTTTGTATATATATCATAATAATTTTACAAAAGGGGCTGATTTTTCATGCACCAATAATATAAAAAGAATTTCTTTCCTCTATTAAAGAAAGTTCTATAACCCAACAAAAACAATCGTCGAAAAACATCTTATGAAAAACTGACTAATAAAATTGTTAAATCAAATGAAGTGCAACTTCCTCAGATGTTGAAAGAAAAGGATTGGCATGTTATTGATTCTGGATAAATTATTTATAAAAGAGATTGATTCATTTAGGACACAAAGTAATTTCTCTGCTTAGGTATCTAGATTTTAATTTTCTTCACAATAAAGTTTCTCAAATGGAGAATTTCAAGGTATATAAACCCACAAGAAACTAATATCAAAATAATATGTTCACATTAGCAGCTTTTAGTTCTCTACTAATTACAGTATCACCGGAAGAAAAGAGCTTATATTAGTTTATATAACCGAACAAATAGAATAAATGATTTTTTTCTCTCTCTACTTTCATTGCAAAAAAAATACAAAAAAGTATATGATCCAAAAATATCTATGTGATGAGAAACACATTTTCTTTAACAAATGTGCAACAAAAAGAAAAGAATTTTTAAGATGACAATTTCAACTCAAGTGGAAAAGAGATATGAAATTAAACCTTTCATTTTATCCTATCATGTTTAAACAGGGATGTGTATAAACTTTAAAAAATAAATTACTCCTAAACCGTTTAAGGACTAAAAGGTTCACTTACTTTTTTGTAGTGAATCTTATTCTTTGGTGGTGTCCAACGTTGTTGGGAGACACACGTTGATTGGCTATATACGTATTTCGAAAGCTATGCTTCCATCTTCAGTAGTGTTAAAGTTGCAGTGAAAACTTCTTTTATTGGATCCTGTATTTATAATTATTTTTCCTTGGAAACCTGTGAGTTTCTTCTGATCCTTCTACAGTGTCTCTGTCACATGGGGAAAAAGGGTTGTTTGTGTGTGTTTGTAATTTTGTCTGAGTTGAATGGATAGTGGAATTTTCAGATACGAGTGAAAATAATGCTGAGGATGGAATTGGGCCTTTGTCATTATTTAATTTTGGTTTTTGTTTGTGTATGAATATGCTTTCGTAGGCGTCCAGTTTTGAATTATTATTAACGGTTTTGTGCATTTTTAAATTTTCTAGGCGTATGGGGTGATTGCAATTTTGGACATGTAGGAACGGTGAGCACCTGGGTTTCGGGCCGCCAAAGTTCGCCTTACTCTACATTTTGGTGCGACGCCTTAGGTGACTTCATATTATTCCTTTATGGTAAGGTGAAAAAACAAAGTTCACCCACCATATTTCAAGAAAAGCCAACCCAAAAGAGTGAGTGCAATCTAGGTTAATTTCTTAAATTAATGATATGAAAATGAATCGGGTGTCAGCGCAATGAAATTATGTATCAAAAAGGACATTTCTTGTATAAGAACCGCATCTCGATAAAACTGCGCTAGTTTTCTGAATAAAATAAGACGAAAGCGGACAATTCTTCGCTTAACACGAAATCCTACGACATAAATTTTTAACCGCACATCTGCATTGTTTTCAAAAAATTTCTTTTGAATGATACATACCCTTTCAGATTAAGGGACGGCGGAGGATATTTCCCGTAATACGCTCGTTTCATAATGCGCTATTTACATAACGCGGTGATTTACAGCAACGTATATTCGCGCTATGTGAGTGTTTATTTTACTTGGTGGAATTCATAATTCTTGGTAGTTAAAACTTGCTTTCTTAATAGAATTCGACTCCTCCCGTAGCTTCCTTCCCCTAATATCCCTAACCCTCCCTCCACCTCACCCTTTCCTCATTGGCATACGTGTTTTAGTCTCTTCACATGATGATGGACCGATTTGTCTGATACCGGTGGTATTAAAACAAATCCATGTGGAATTTTTGTAAAGCGTTTTTATTTCTAATACCTGGAAATAAGCAAAATCTAAAATGTTCCAAATAACACGTAGAGTAAGAAGGTTTGCTATTCAATAGCAACCTCTGTTTATTCCTGATTTGGCCCACGAATCCCATACATAGTACCCACGTAGCCATTATTGTCGGGTGCGGTTGAATACATTTCTCACTCTTTTCCCAAATGCTCTTACTTTACTTCTCGTCAAGGCTGTGTTTATGAAAGTTTTGATTTTCTCCCAAGGAGAAGATTTTTTCGGAAGACTTCCTTTTACTTTTGTTGCCTCGCAGGAAGAAGAATCCTCTTTGTTAGTTGGTCGGAGGGAGTATCTTTTTCTTCTCTTACTTTCATTTTCTTCCTCGTCTGCTTCCGCTGTTCGCCATCTCCTTCCATTACTGCTATTGCCTTTATGAGAGGAGTGAGTTTTCTCATTCTCCTTACCTTTCACAAATTTAACGGAAAATTTGTATATTTTCCAAATTTTTCTTCTGATCTTCCCATCCTTACCGGAGGCGCAACTTTCTTTTTCTCTCTCGAAACTTATAACCTCGACTTCCGTCCCGGTACTCTCTACCGACTCAATGTCCGCAGTCGTTTCTGGCGATCTATTCCGAGGATTGTTCTCAGATGGAACAGAGCTTCCTCGGATGCCTTCGCATCCACTATATTCTGATGGAGGTGGAGTTCTCCGGAGGGACATATTGCTGGTTTTCTCAACCATTTCCCTTGCATTCGCAGCGCTTTGAAATTGGATGCGCAGTCTTGTGTCCCCATTTTTCGATGCTGAATCGCCGAACAAACAGTCACCTCGAGTTTCATTTAGCTCTGTTTCTTCAAGACAAGGCCCAAAGGCGATATCAGAGTAGAAGATGTTGTCCCCGAAACCGCCCGAAACCTCCCTGTCTACACCGATTTTGCTATATCTCTTGTTTAATATGTTTCGGCGCTGTAGGGATACGTCTCCATCATTCAGACATTTATAGCACTCGATAATGTGTGGCTCAGAATATCTCGCTCTCGAGGAAGCTTTCGTCTCTTTCTTGGATGGACTCGGAGGTATGAGTAATGCCTCATTATTAATATTGTAAAATAATTGTTTAACCTTACATTTGAACTCATCACTCACACCCCTAGAGCCCCTTAGCATTATGCCCCTTAAGATTATGCTATCAAGACTCATGTACTCCTCGTCCGAAAGGATTTCTTCCTCTTGCTTCGAATCGAAATTAGAATATGTATCTTCTAGTTTTCCCTCTATTTCGCAGATTTTTGATGCTTCCATGAATGACAAATCCCCTTTTTCAATGGAAGTTCTGTCCTCTTCTACCGGCAGAACTTCCGAACCACTCACATTTTGATTCTCGTGTTCAACTGGAGTAATGCGCTCTGCTTGGGTCGAGCGGCTTGTAGATGTACTTTCTCCAAACGAGTCTTCCTCTCTTTCTCCTATTGCACGTGTGATCGGATCCACATTTTCGCCTTTCGTGGGCGTATTTTTTACTCTTTCGGCACCAAGTAAGACGCCAACTTCAAGCTCCTCCGACCCCACTCTCCCCTTCTCGCCTCCAACCCTTTCTTCAACTCCCCTGCTCTCATTCGCCGGGACGCAAAAAAGGAAGCCTCCTTTCGGAGCGCTAGGCTCCACCACGGCGACTTCCTCTACGCTCAGTTCTGGCGACTCATCGACCCTTTTCGTGCTACTCCAGCCGTCTCCTTGCTCCGTACGTTCTACATCTCTCCGGGAGTCCTCCATAGGCATAGGGATGCTCGAGTCAAAGCTTACGAAGTTAACGTTTGACCCATTCAAGTCCGATTCCCCTTCGGCATCTGTAAAAAGTTTTCGACCATCGTTAACATAGGATTCACCCGATCCTGGATTTACAGGGTTATACCGATGCAAAGAATTCTTCATGATATCTCTAACGGGACTGTAGTAATTAGATGGTGGCGCCAACGGCACGAATCACTGACTCCACAAAGATTTACATTGAACCGTGTCACAGTATTCCATTTCAACATACTTTCCGGCCTGTGGATTTACATGCAAATTTTAATACGATTTGGAGGGAATCTACCTAGTGTTTTTTTGTATAACAAGTGGAGCATTGGAATGCATAGTGTGTTGTTTATTTCCTTGCGCTCCTCCGGGAAGTACCGGTCACTGATACATTAGTATGAGGATGAGGTCCATCCCTGCCTGACACGAAATGACTGCAGTAATAACGAATGATGACTGGCTGATTAGAACAGGAAAAGAGCCATAACTTTTGGCTATCATAATAGTATTTGAAATATTTTCAGTTAAACGCATTTTCAAATCTGTTTTAGCCAAAAGTTGAGAGGCGACGAAGTTTCCTCTTTCCTCTGCGAGTCATTTATTCACTGATCATTGCACTTCGCTCTTCACACAGTGCGTTACCTAAAAAGATTCTAGAGTCCGATGATTGTCATAGTCTTTCTTACTAATCGTCTCTCATGTAAAACATTCTAATTCATTTGTCATTTTTATATTACAAATATCATTATTTTCATTAGAGCAAAGTTATCGTTGCTGCTTACAAGAGAATGTCATTATCACTTATTCGAAAGAAAAAGTAGGAGGGTTATTTTTTAAATCAAGCAGGTAATATAATTAAAGACATCACTTCAATTCTGCCTGCACGGAATAAACTCTTAGCTAAATTCTTCTGTTGCACGTTTTTAGAATAAGACATAAACTATTCAATACACGTTAAAGCCGCGCGGTTACTAGGACTGATTAAGTGGATACGTTGTAAGTCGCTCCATCCTTTTTGACAAATATTAAATCCTCCCATTCGAGCCTATGCAATGCATCTATCATTGCTGAGTATTCACGGAGGAATGACATTTTACAAATCGACTGAACTTTTACTAAACAGCAATTTTGGAGTCCTAATGAGGGACATGCAACAACAAACCTCTGACCTTTCTTTGCCCTAGTCATTCAAGATATTCACCTTTCAAAGGGATCCACCATCTTACACTCTTCCTTAAAGTTGTTGGTTTCACTTCTTTACCACAGACATTGGACTCCATGACGTTGGAATATGTAAACGACACACTGCTAAAGCAAAGAATATTATTATCAGTGTTATTAAAGCCTTCATTTTATCACTAAATATTCAAAGATGAAATAAGTATTTTTATATATTCGATAATTATATCATGATAGTTTTTAGAAGAAATAAGTGATACAAAGGAGTAGCACTGTCATGATTCATGATAGATACGCTCCTTACTAGGATGAATGACCAGTATCAACCATTGTAAGTATTTAAATATTCAGCTAATTTTCATGTTAACTTATTTATCAACTAATCGAAAGTACAAATCAAACCATTAGGACTAGAAAATGTCATCTAATCATTTATTAATATTGATGCACCTTGAAGAGAAGAGCTTAAATGAAGATAAACGAACGAGCATTGCAACACCCCTCATACACCACATCAATGTCACTGATCACGTTTAAGTAACAAACTATCAATCCCAGATACATGATGACTGATTCGAGGCATCTCACGTAAAGCAAATGAACAAGAGCATGTGTGAGTAAAGTAGCGTGAAGTAAAAAAATATCCTTTAATTAGATTTATTCCCACATGTTTTCTATTCAATATTATCAAAGGATAAATGTTTTCGTACATTTCCGATTTTACCTCTTACTTAGCGATACTAAGTGTTCAATATCAACACTTCATTTGTTTGTGACACACACACACACATTCACATGGTTTTTAATGAATACCGGATATCATTTCATTATTCATGATGGAATGAGTAATGCCTACATATATATAATGAAATAAATGCTACCCTGTATCCATTTTATGGCATATAACAAATTTATTGTATTTATATTGAGGAGTTTCTCCCCATACTATCAAACTCATGGATTAAAATCGAACTATTTCGAACTTCCATCCATGTTGCCATTTCGGAAAAATACAATAATAATTTCAGTTTGTGCTACGAAATAAATTTCCGATTTATCAGTTACTGAGGAAGAAAAAATTCTTTTGCGAATATTTGTAACTTAAAAAATTTAGGGATTGTATGACGTCTGATGATGGAGCAGGAGCGGCTACGTAGGAGGATACATAGAATAGAACGAAATGGAGGCTACTTTCAACCATTCGATTTGAAGAATTAACACAGTGACTGAGAAAATCGCGAAGGAGACCCTCCAAGGCTGCATAGGTTCGACGGAAATTACGCAATCCCCATAGTCCATTCTCAACACAAAATTTTCATGATGTTATTCATTTCGTCAAATAAAGTGTAAACCGCCGAGGTTTTTGTACTCTAAGCAGCAAATTTTGACCTGCTAGTTGCTTACTTCCGGCTTTCATGTGAATAAAATAAGCACGTGCGGTCAATATTTACCTTTCAATAGCAAACAATTTTGTTAGACTAAATTTATATTTATCGCCCATATTCATGTTAATTAATACTTAATTAATCGTTAATTAATCTCTACTGAATGCATTTGTTCGTTTAAAATATTTTAACGCAGATAAAGATTCAAGTAACCTACAAGCATGAATCTTGCCGATCAATCACCAATTATATTCTAAAGGAATAACAAGAGTGCCAGTCACTTATATTTCTAGAAATATCAATATCACTAAGGTAAACATTAAAAAATCTACCATACTCCTATAAAAATTACACTGTTCTTAGGGAAAACGTGAGACAAAAGTAAAAATGTACCTGATATCGCACGCTAAATTTCCACCGTCTCTGTTTACAAAGCGTCGTCATGGCATTGTTTACATATTGAGTAAACTTCCATAATTTTATCTGGACTTTATAATCATAAGATAACTTATTCACCCCTTGTAGAGAAGGTAGAAATATTCTAAAGCTGTGTGATAAATCGACAATAATGTAGATCACCATGCTTTTAACTTCGGCGCTGAAGTCCTAAAACTTGCCATTTAATTTAATGTCTTTTTATAGATTTATTTTCCGTTCTGAAGGCACGTCTTGTGGTATTTCTTCCGCAATGACTTCTAAGAGCATCCCAATTTATTTTTTTATTAATTTAACGATACAATGTAATACAAACCCTTCTCGACAGACATATAGCCAAGGTCTCATTTCTTCATGGTTTCAGCGATTTATCTATTTCCCATTGGAAAATGATATTTTCTGTTTTCCCTACAAATGTTTTGAGTATCATTCGCCTTATCTCTGCTATGAAGGAGTCCCAAACGTTCTTCACTGGCGGCGAAAACTGTCCTCGGCGTCATTCCAGCATCAAAGGTGAACAAATATATTAATCAACAGATCTTTAATTATCAGTGCAATAAATTTTACTAAACCAGAAAACAATGCATTGAGTCGATTTAAATGGCCGTAACAGAGAAGTTAATAATGACCCATTTATAGTAAAATCCTTGTAAGCTAATATGCTGACGTAAGTCGAGATCGTTCGTAATTGCCCCTCCAGCTGGAGTGCACCGTATGCCAAATTAAGCAGTGAACTTCGTAAACATGTGGAATATTTACATCGGACCAAGAGCATTACATAATTAAAAGTATATGCTAACTTTAAAGGGATACAATAATTTTCGATTTTTTTTTAATGTCAGGGTTGCCTACCACCTTAAGAAAGATCCTCCCATAAGAAACGTACGGCGGGATATTCTATTTCTTTATGAGGCCTTCCCTATGAAGTTAGAACCAGCAGGTAAACAGCAACTAAATTGGTTTTAAAAACGCAGTTTAATCTTCCCCTAATGGAAATCGGATCGAGTAAAGAGGCTCATTTCCACTGTACAGTACTTTTAAAAATGCATTGATGCGATTTTTGAGAAATTTTTTCAATGCTTTCCCGATAACCAGGTAAGATGAGACCCGGGATGTGAACAGAGGTGATTGGCAAATGTCAGTCACTCAGTTCGCACTTTCTCTGATGATCCTTGGTTCAATGACAGAGCGTCATTTCGATTTTACACTACATTTTAAATGGGGGAAACGGAATCTTATTTTCGGAACTTCCAGATGTGATATTTAAGTGAAACATTGGAAGCGGAATATTAACATGCATTCAGCTCTTCCAAAGTGTTTCTGGGATCGACACCTGGCGGTATTAATTCTCCAATATAATATCTATGAATTTTATTATAAAAGATATTTTATAGAAGAATTTCCCGAGAAGATAGTATAATAGCAGTCATGATTAGGTTTTATAAATGAAGTTTATTCTTTCCCCAGTCTTTCGTTCGATGCCAGGACATCAGTTTACTTCTATCATACCATAATTGGGGAATACGGAATTACGTTTGATGACCTCCTCGATAAGATAAGGACTTCAATGGGTACAGAGATCCTTTCCCAAACTTACTGAATAAAAGCGATATGGTTACGGGTTCGACACCAGGCGGTGGCAATCCTGACGGGTGCGAAGAATGGCATTTTTTCGGAAATCAATTCTAGAGAATCTACCTCACCATATCGTATGAATTTTTGCATTGTATTGATTCATTACGTTTAAGTTCTACATCTTTAAATGTTTTTTAACTATAACGATCAACTTTAATATCATGGTCCAGGGAATAACCCTCTGAAAATTTTCTTCAAGTAAACACCCTTTTAGTAGAATCGAAGATATCAAAATCGACTTGTTTATATTCTTGTATGTAGTCTCTCTGGCGCATCGGGGGAGAATTTGAATTTCCTTAAAATACGCAAACGGTACAAATTTAAGCAAAATATATTCCATTTACACGGTCCGATTTTTAATTATTATAAAAAATTTAAGAATGAAACATCCGCCCCGATGCGCAATAGCGAATTTCGCAAGGAACGTTTTGGTAAAATATCATGCAAATCGGATAACACTGGATTGGATTATTGTGTGCATCGTTTGAAAAACACATTTCGAGAAAACCGCCTTTAAAGCATATAAAATTGATAATAACCTCATCAGTCGGTTTTCACATTCCTTTCTCTGATTGAACCATGTGTTTACTTGTTATTTTTGTGCTTTGTGCACTCACTAAATTGAACTGTTGAATTATTTGAGATAAACATAAAAAGTTAAGTCTTGACAATACTTATGCGTCGAGTCACAATAAATAATTTGCACTAATATTCGCATGTATCAACAAATTCTTCACTTCATTTTTCTACTAAGAATAAGAAACGTCGGGTACATATCCTTTTGATAAAAATTTTTGCACAATCCATCTCTCGTTGAGCTTATCAGTCAAATTTACTAGAAATTAGTAAAGGTTCTCATCTTACTCACCATTTTTGAAAGCTTATACATCATACATAGTAAAATTCATCAGAGCATTTATTTTAAAAAATTATGTCTCAGATTAGGAATGAATGCAAATCAATGTTACAGGTAAAAACATTAAACTGTGGAAAAATTTGCATATTATTAAAATAAATCCTTCAACGATAACATTTAGATTTGTCAAATACCTTGCTAAATTAGCCGTTTTTTGAGCGAATTTCGGCTTAATATTGAAGATTTTTAAAATATCTTGTAAAACAAGCCGTTTCTTGAGCGAATTTTGGTTCAAATTAGAAGAATTTTCAAATATATTGCTATATCATCCGTTTATCAAGCGAATTTCGGCTTAATTTGGAAGATCATGCAAACATCGTGATAAATAATCCGTCTTTCGAACGAATTTTTGCTTATTTTGGAGATTTTGCAAATTTCCTGCTAAATAAGAGGCCTTTGAGCGAATTTTGGCTTAATTTGCAAGATTATTCAAATATCTTGCTAAATTAGCCGTTTTTTGAGCGAATTTCGGTTTAATTTTGAAGATTTTGCAAATATCGTTCTAAATAAGCAGTTTTTATAAATAAGTGAATACTAAATAAGCTTATAAAAACGCCTTTTATCTAAATTATTCGTAATATTAAACAATAGAAAACTAAATGCGCTTCCAAAAACTCCTTTTTTATAAAAGTATTCCAAATATAAAACAATAGAATTTGAAATGCGCTTCCAAAAACGCCTTTTTGTAGTATGGTTTCTACTATGAAACAAAAGAATACTAAATGGGTTTCCCAAAACGCCTTTTTCTAATATTATTTCGATTAAAAAACAAAGAATGCTAAATGCCCTTCCAAACACGCCATTTTTCTAAAAGTGTTCCTAATATAAAACAAATGATTAGTAAATGCGCTTCCACAAACGTCTGGTTTTTAATTATTCGTAATATAAAACAAAGGAATAGTAAGTGTGCTTCCAAAACACTTTTTTTCTAAAAGTATTCCGGATATAGAAAAAAATGCTGAATGCGCTTCCAAAATCGACTTTTTTCTAAAAATATTCGTGATGTCTAACAAAGTAATACTAAATTTGCTGCCAAAAACGCCTTTTTTCTTAAAGTATTCCTAATATATAATAAAGGAATACTAAATGCGCTTCCAAGAATGCCTTTTTTCTAAACGTATTCCTAACATCAAACAAAAAATCCTAAATGCCCTTCCAAAACCGCTTTTTTTTAAGTATTCCTAATATAAAACAAAAGAATACTAAATGCGATTCCAAAAACGCCTTTTTTCTTTGGATTCTAAGAACGATTTATTTTAACAGATATTAGAAAAAGGAAGAAAAGTATTCGCTAAAAAAAAAACTGTATTTTCTGGATGACACCCGTAAAATTTTTAGCAAAAGAAGTCGAAATTCGCTCCTGAAACTGTTATTTTTTAACAGATATCAGGAAAAAGAAGAAAAAATTCTCCTAAAAAAAAGCGGCATATTCTATCGTACATACGTGAAATCTGGCAAAAGAAGTCGAAATGCGTCCCAGAAACGGTTATTTTTACCAGATATTAAAAAAAATCGAAAACGGCATATTCTGGCGGACATCCGTGAAATCAAAAAAAAGTCGAAATTCATTTGAAAAACGATTATTTTTTACCAGATATTAGAAAATGAAAGAAAAAATTCTCTAAACAACGGTAAACCGCACATTGCTGAAACATCACTCATTTCATTAATGATCTGCGGAAAAGTTTATCGATGAGTGGCTTGTGTTCACATTGAAAGAAGTGAATCGACAGAGATAATTACCTAGATTTTGGTTGAAAATTCTTAATTTTGTAAAGGAATTGACATCGCTTTAAATATTGTAAACTGCTGGAGTGGAGTAGAAGGACAAACGTTAGTAGTTTTTTCAGAAAAATGCCACTTGATTACGGTAGCAGCAAGTATGCTTGCTTTTAACACAGGTCTACGGCACATTGTCGCAACATCATCCATTTCACTTACTATATGATCTGCGGAAAAGTTTATCGATGAGAAGCTTGTGTTCACATCGAAAGAACTGCATTTGAAATGGATTTTCGTAGTTTATCTTACTCAATGGAATGAAATTTACCAAATCAAATGTCGTGAGCGGAACCCATCGGCGTCCGATTGTATTTTCCGCGAAAAATTTCAAAGGGGAAGGACGTGAAATAGGCGATGGAGTAAGAAAATGAGGAGAATGAAAGAAGCAAGGTGATGAGGGAGAGAGGGTGAATCCCTTGATCAGAGGTCACCAAGAATTTGAGCTCACGGTCTACTCAACGAACCATTTTGAATCTCGAAGACCATTGATATGGATTATTATAAATGCACAAGAATACACAAAATAAGTATCACCAATTCTCCATTTGATTTACATGTTCTCGTTCGACTACCATCTGTGAGATAAATAGTACTCAGAGTATGATATGCAAAGAGATTGCAATTACTGCGTAGTTTTCTCCAACTACGAAAACCTTCTTTCGGGACAATGGTAGTCCGTAAACAATCGGTTGGCGACCGCTGCCCTTGGTATCATTATGAAGAAAATGAGGATTTAAGGGGCCCCTCTGAAGTCGAGACCACCCGCTGACGAATCCGCTTTATTATGTTGGCAATAGCACTTTCGAGAATGACAGAATTACTTATCTCACGATTCAAACCCTTTTGATTAAAAGGTACACTCTACCCCAGTGGCAAAGCATACAAATTTTATCCACCAAGCTACCGCATATGCAAATACTAAAAATGCAAAATCAATTTTTACATTTTCAAAACGAACAATTGGAAATATTTATTCCAATTTTATAAAATAAACATCAATACAGAATCTTAAGAAAGCTATTATACAAATACTAAATGAAGTTTTGGGCAACAGAATTGAAAAGAAACGGAATGAGGTTCAAAAATCGGAAACGAAGAGATAGAAGATGCCAAGAAAAGCAAAGCATGCAGAGAATTTCTAAAGAAATTATCACAGGAAAATAAAAAGAAATATCACAAAATTAGAAACCGCACAAAAGAAATAATAAGGCAGGCGTATATGACATCTTGGGATACATTTATAAGTGCTGTAGAGGATGAATTACATGGTAGAAAAGAAATATCATAAATACTAATGAAACTTTTTAATAGAACAGAAAAAGATACTACTCAATTAAATGCTACGCCAAAAGAAGAGTGGATAAACCATTATCAGAGATTATGGTATGTTCTGGCATTAGATGAAAAACCTATCTCTGCTCCAGAGGAAGCAATAGGAGTAGATCTTATTGACTTGAAAAAACTGGAATTCAGTGTGAACAAGAGAAAAGATAGGAAACATACAGGCATGGATGGAATTGATTCAAAGCTGATAAAATATGGAGGTAGATCTCTGCACAGAAGAATCCTACAATTATATAACACGTGTTGGACAAAGCTTTAAATCCCTGAGGATTTTGAAAATTACCAAGGTTGTTTTATTATTGAAAAAGAGATAATGAAATAACTCAGAGAACTATAAGGGTATATGTCTACTAAATACTGCTTATAGAATTTACAGTAGAATAATCAACACTAGGCTGCAAGCTATCTCTGGAAATATTTTAGTAAAAGAGCAAGCAGGCTTTAGGATGGTTCGATCTTGCATTAATCATATTTTTACTTCAAAATAAATCAAACAAAAACGAATAGAGATTAACTTATACTTGTCATGTAACATGTATGCCAATATTTTCTTGGTTCACCCTCATGGAGTTAACTGAATAAGGCATTGTATTCCTAAAGAGAGACTCATACTTGTCATTGAAACACAAGCATCAAAATGAAACTTTACTATAAGGAGCACACATTATAGGGTAAGGCTTTCTCTATATTAGATTCCTTCATTCAAGTGGAAGGGGATTTTCATATGAGTCATGGTCTGATTTACAGTTAGCTCTTCTGTGGCTGTCTATCTTATGTACAACAGATATATGTTTCCTATCAATTATTACATGGTCAATTTGGTTAAAAGTAATCCCATATGGTGAGCTACATGTTACCTACATTATGATCCCCCCCTAGAGCCTTAACCATCCCTAACCATCAAAAGGGTTTAGGAACATTTAGTATTCAGTTTCATGCAATAAACGTCTTCCCACCTGTTTTCAAAATATTTTCTTTCAAGATGAATAAAGGATTTGAAATAGAGTAGAGGTTTTCAAATTTCATAAAAACTATTAAGGAATGAAAAATGGATCGATTTAAATACATTGAATATTTAATGCTGATACCTATGACAAACGCATATCATAAAAATTTACAAAAGTAATTCAATCAACAAACATAAGACTCAAAACCCTATAAGTAAATATCTCACTGTTTGTGAGAGAAATGGAATATTAAACAACACAGTCACAAAGAAATGCCAGAAACTCTGAATCTCTCAACCTGTTGAGAAGCTGAGAGATAAAATCTATTACCAATGAAAAGAGTAAAAACAATGATGCCAACAAAGTATACTTACAAGGAATGAAAAGATCATTCTGATCAGTGGTAATATTGAAATTTTACCTCGGTTTTCCAATCAATAGCATTTTTAAATCTATGATAGAGAGATTGAAACAGGAAAACTAGCTAACTAACTAAAAATCGAATTAATTTTGAGTATCATTTTTACAGAATCAAAGAATTAATTAAATAATGGAGTAATCTGGCTAAATACTCATTGAATTATCGTGATTCCTTCTCAACTACATAAGCTATCCATTCCATAGGAATGTAAAAGGAAGAGAGAGGATAAATATTTCACAACCATAAAATAAGAACCTCCAACACAGCATTATCTAAATGTTACTTAATTTCAACAAATAATGAAGATGGAAACATCAAGCAAAAGATGCATCTAAAAATTTACAAATGAAGTGGAATGTAAAGAATACCAATTGATCAACTATACAAAAAAATTGATTTCAAAACATTTCGCTCTCTCATGCAAAAAAAAGTGTTCCACTTTTAATCAAATAAAAGAGTAATCTTTTGGATACAAAGAAATTTATATACATAATTGCAACTAGCTATTAGAACAAAATTATTGAAAGAAATCCTGATGAAAGAAGACAGTAAATTCTCAGTGTTGCATTTTTCAGAAAAACTTAAGAAATCATTTTGAGTGCCCCAAAACCTTACATAAAAATCAACTTTTGGATGGCTGCCCTTAGAATATAAGACATCATTCAAATATAAATAGAATGACTTTGAATTTTTAACAGAATCTCATGTTTCAACCTAATGATTGAAACATTTTCTCTATATTAAGTTGAACTCTCAATTAAGAGATATGTAAATACCTAAAATATTCCGAATGGAGAAACAAATTAATTCAAAGATAAGATTCTGTTTGTATGTTTTTGCCAGAGATGAAGTATTTTCAAAGGCAAAATTGTTAGTTTTAAGGTGGTGACACAAAGGAGGCATTTCTACACTAATCCCTTTCTATCTTTCAAACTTGAGAAAGACAAATACCATGTTTTTACTATTTGAAACAAAGAAAAACTATTTCATTGACAATCATAATTCTAAGAATGATATATGCTATAATCATAAAGCATTTCCTTTGATAGCCAATATCTCACTTTTATTTCTACATCTTTTCTTTTAAAATAGGTCATCAAACTGGTTGAAAACTGAAATTGAACATGTTGGAAATAAACCAAATTTTTGAATTTATAGTATGGTAACTGAAAAAATAGGAACAGAAAATGTGCAACAGGATGCCCTGGTTTATATCTTCAAAGGAAAGAGGTCTTAAAATATATTCAGCAAAAATATATCCAATAAATTCTTGCTACATGATCTTAAATACAATAAACGATTAAACCATTAATAGCAAAATAATAATAAATGAGGAAAGGTCTCCAAGAAAATGTTTCAACACAGATGAGAGAATTTCCAATGCTATAGAACCACATATCTCCAACTTACATAAAATGTTGAAGATGAGCCAATAATCCTTTTAAAAAATTCCTTAAGAGTCTACTTATAATATAGTTTATTTGTTTACGCCACCAAAAAAATTCAATCATAATATCAGGTTATGAAACCAAAACAAAAAATAGGAACATTTATACCTCCGAACTACTCTTATTTTGAATATACTGTAGGAATTTAAGTCATTGTCCTATGTAGTTGTATCCTGATTTTTTGAGTTATCAAGTACAACTTATTAATTTCTACATTATTAGAAAATGAGAGCCCAAATTTTGTACATTTTCTGTAAGTTATTTTGCACAGTATTTTGATAATGATCCTACCATTCTTAAATATTTTGTTCATAAAGAAATACAACATCAGTATAATCAAGAAACAAACACAAAAGAGAATAATAAACTAAAAGATTGACCTTAAAGCTTTGGGTGAGAAATAAAAATAACATTTTAATAAATGTTTCTCTTTTCTGTGAAAACATGATGCTAACAAAAGTATTAAATTAATAAAACCTCTGTCTGATTTTTCAGTGACTACAATAAATGAGTAAGTTATGATGACAGCTTTAGAATTTTCCTTTAGTACCACAACAATTCCTGAAAGATAACATATAAAATATGTTTGATTTGCTGTTTCAAACAGACTTCTATGCTGCAATCAAAATGAACGAGACAAGAAAGAAAAATGTAAGAAGATAAATGGGAAATAAAATTCATTCCCATTGAGAATGTGCAAGCTAGGATAAAATATCGCTTTAGATGAGAATATTGGATGCTAAGATGGCTTAAGGGGACGAAACTGGACTTAAGAATCTCTCTCTTTACCTTTCCCTTCACAGATGCTTGAAAAAGAGTGAAAATTGATTAAATTTGAAAAAATATAAGTTTTACCTTAAGACTGCAATTGAAGGTAACAAATGGTGGTCAAAGAGCTATAGGACTCTATTGCATGGTCTATGGAGAAGGTAAGAGGTGAATTGAGATTTATAGACTATAAAAAGACAAACCAAGCTTCAGCAACACATTCTGAATTATGTTATTTAGGCTACTTTACCTCATTAACAGTTTAAAAATTATATTGTAGAGTCCACATTTAATATGATAATGGATATAAAGAAGAGATATAATAAAATCAGCTCCCCTAACGATACATTTTAGGCTACTAAATAATAGCTAACAAAGGGACATGCTTATTGTGTTTAAATATTTAAGGATTGTCATAATAGGAAGCATTTAAAAAATTAACGTTGTAATAGCTAAGATGTGTGTTTTCCTTATTTTAAATACTCATTGTATACCAAAATTACCAAATAGTATATTAATAAAAGTTAAAATTATAAGAAAATAAGTTATTACAGTTACCCATATAACGCCAGCGGGGAAATGTTGATGTTATCAGGGACTCAACGAAAAATTGGAACTGCTTACAAGAGACTTCACACATAACAAAGACATAATCCACTGTAAGATTCACACCATATACTCTATAAGATTCACAAGAAGGATGCAACTGAGGCACCATAGTGTACGGTATGCAATATTGAAACACTTTTTGAAAACTTCTTCATGATCTCCTATGACATCCGAAGAATGATGAAACGGGTACAAATAGTCGAATATCTTCAAGGCTTCTTAGTATCGCGGCTTCCACTATTTGAAAGGTAAAAGACATCTTTATATGAAAACTTGAAAGGATGATAAACTCCTTCATCAATGCTTACAAAAAAACGTCTAAAACTATGTATTTATACCGCAAAGACGATAATCTATTTCAGTACTTTCCGGAAAGTACTGATGGTTCATCTAATATGATAAACACGGATGCTTTGACGAAACTATCGAATGCACTTTCCAAAATATTATGGAATACAAATAATATGTGGTAACACTACATTGCTCGAAAAAGCAGTAGTACCTGGAAAGGCTGGGCCTTGTACTTAATGTCAAAGCAGAAAGTACTCGCGCGTCTTCTGAGTGACAGCTAAGCAACAATAGATGTCCAAGGCACGAACAGGAAACCATAAAATCGGAACAAAATGAAGTTATTTATTCTTTTATGAAGTTTTGAGATCGATAGACTTCGGAAAACGTTTCGAGAAATGCATTTTGGAATCATCATTCTCTTTGGACGAGAATAATTATGCATTTTAATCAGTAGGTATTTCTTGAAATTTAAATTACTTCTACCGAGACGATTCACTGCTCCGTAAGATAATATTACAGCAAGAGGTGTTTTGAAGCAGTGAAGTTGATGAAATTTCAAAGTTGACAGCTTAAAACTTTGTGAAATTCATCTTCAGACCATGGTGCTTCAATCAACTTACTTGGAAATCCTCATATTTACCTTAGAAGATAACAGAACAGAGTTTCCAAATTTTGCACATAGCAAACTTATTTGGAACCTTTTCATTTGAATAAGACTCCCTCTACCGTTCCAGAATGATGAAATTCTTCGCTTCATACTTTTTCAACATGACTTTTGTGCTATGAAATAAAGGAAATGGTTTACTTTTCAGTTGCGCCTCAATAAATTATCAAGCATACTCCGTTACCAAAAGGTCATTCGGTGCAACAGGCACATGCAGCCACTGATTTCTCATAGTGAAGTCAGCTGACTGCAGTTACTCTTGAAACGTATTGCATGTATCTGCGATGACATGCAAAGCAAGATAGACGTTTTGGTGTAATAAATTCTCAACTAATGAACTATAAATATTATTGTATTGCATATAATCATAATGTAATTATCGAGCATTGTATTTAAGATCATGCAGCAAGAACTTAATTGGATATATTTTTGCTAAATACGAGGGCTGTTCAAAAAGTTCCCGAACTTTATTTATTACAACACAAATAATTCACTTACAAACTATTGCTCCGGGTCTCCTACAAAGTACTCCTCACCCCAATGTATACACTTTTCCCAACGTTGTTTCCACTTTTTAAAACAGTCTTGGGACGCTTCTTTCGGATTGCTCCTCCGTCGAATTTTTCTTTATTTCTCGAATGGTGGCAAATCTTTTTCCTTTGATCTGGGTTTTTAGCTTTGGGCATAGGAATAAGTCACATGGAGCCAGGTCTGGTGAATAGGGAGGTTGGAGAAGCTCAGTGGTCTTGTTTTTGGCTAAAAAGTCACGAGTTGCTCGTGTTGTTCCTAGTCTGCTCTCATCAGGCGAAGCACGAAATTGGCTTCGACTCGATGCATCCTCAATTTTTGAAGATATATATCATATAGCACGTTTTCTGTTCCTGTTTTTCCTTTTCCTCAATACAAGTTCAAAGTTTTCTTCAGTTCCAACAAGTTCAATTTCATTTTTCAATCTGCCAAAGCCTTTACTTTACTTTGCCTCACCTTTATTCTAATTCCGTTACCTTAGAGTTTGACAACAGATTTGAAAATAATTGATGTAGAAATAAAACAGAGGAAAGAAATGGAAGAAAATGTACTGTGATTGCCTGATATTCGCAATTTTTAGCTGCAGTAACAAGGATATAGCAACTCTGTTGGCAGACCTTGATGAGAGACAACAAAGGTTTGAAAGGTAGAGGTTTTAGTGTAGAAGCACCACCTTGATAGTAAGATTTTTGGATTTTAAAATACTTCATCTCTGGTGAAAAAATGAAAACAGTATTTTATCTTAGAATTAATTTGTTTCTCTGTTCTGAAAATTTTACATATTTATCATTCGGTTTCTTAATTGAGAATTAATTCCATTCCTTGAAGGAAAAATATGAATCGAATCTTATATCAGTATTGATTTGTTTCTCCATTCTGAATATTTTAGATCTTTATCATTTCCATATCTTAAATAAGAATTACTCTTTATATTGTGACAATGACTCAGAATTCATGAGATTCTGTTAAAAATTAGAAGTCATTCTATTGCCTTCATATTTGAACAATGTCTTACATACAAATTATTCTATGTCTTAAATTCACATTCTAATCTCTACAATGTTTTGAGGCACTCAAAATGATTTCTTAAGTTTTTCTGAAATACGTAACACTGAGGAACTTTTTTGAAAAATGTATATCTGAGAATTGAATGTCTTCTTTCAGCAGGATCTCTTTCAATTATTTGGTGTCTATAGGTTGTTTCAATTCAGTGTATAAATTCCTTTTTATCCAAAAGAACTCTCTTTTGTTTGATTAAGAGTAGAATACATTATTTTCTTTGCAAGACTGAGTGAAATCTTTTGAAATGTAGTTTTTTTGTATAGTTCATCAATTGGTATTCTTTACATTCTACTTCATTTGAAAATGTTTAGATTCATCCTTTGCTGAATGTTTCCATCTTATTTGTATGTTCAAATTAAAATTTCATTTCAGATAATTTATTTATTCGTCAGATTTGTTGCAGTCTTGCTTCTTTTTTATTTGTGTGTCTTGCATCTTAAAGATTATGTCCCCAACATCATTGGTTTGTTAAAAATTGTTATTTTTTGTCTCAGGTATTGAATGAGATTGTATTTCTTATTTTTCACATCTTTTATAACATTTGCATCTTTTATTTCATGCTTCTACATTTTTCAGATGATTTTTATTATGCCATGCTAATTTCTGGCTGTAATCAGGGCTCTTATTTATGAGTGCAGCCTTAAACTAAACCTGGCCACTGTTTACACTGTGAGCAGCCGATGGAGTAGGAGGGCTGTTGAATTACTTGTGAAATTTTCAACCACAATAGAAACGGTGAGAATAGTTTCTGGCCATGTAAAGACTGCAATATAATATTGAGTTGCTGGGACAAAGATGAAAGGTTATAATTCAAAACTTGATAATTTCAAATTTGAAACTTATTTATTGATTTAGGGCCTAAACTGTACACTTTCAGAGTTTCAATAAAACTGCTAAGAAAGAGTTGTGATTTGAATGTTTCTTCTCACCTTGTTTCCTTTGGACATATAGCAAAAATGATCTGATGTCTTACTGGAGAAATGTGTCCAGACCCTAAAATGGAAATTCTTCTCCTTTGTGAAGAAAAATAGAACAAGCTACCCCAAAACATGATGCTTAGAGAAAGCATTCTGAAGCATAGGAAAAGGTGGTTTAATGCAGAAAATGAATGCTAAAGTCATGAAAATCTAAATGGTATCTTGGTTCAGAAAGTAAGCATCAAATTAAAATAGTTTAATTTAAATTTATTACAAAGCATTAGTTGAGTAAAATTGAGTAATTTTAAATTGATTTATTAATAAACCATGATTTCAAATGAAACTGCGTTAATTAATTTGATTTGATAAAGCTCAATTTACTTTTTTTTGAGCACACCTATTTAGAAAAGAATTGAAGGTTTCAAATTAATTGAATTGCAAATGAAGAAAAATTTTGTTAAGATCATACTTGGCAAGAATTGGAGAATTTTATTCGAAGCTTTTTATTCTAAATGTTAAATTGGAAAGAAAAGCGGCATTTAGTTATCTCATTTTAAACAACGTTTAAACATTTATTAGGAATGCCAAATGGGGGAATTCCAAAACAGGCATGGAATATCAATCTATAGGCAAGGGAACTGTCAGCAGACCGAGAAAAAGATGGTAAAGTTCCATGGAATAAGTGAAGCCTGAACGGGTATAATGCATAACCAAGGAAGGAACATGATGATGATTTATAAAATAGCTCATACTGAAATATTTATGTGGAAAGTCAACCAGAAGAGGTGAATTCATGAAGGTGACAAAGAAACATACTTGTCATGTAACACGTAAACCAATATTTTCTTGGTTCGTCCTCATGGAATTAACTTAATAAGGCATTGTATTTCTAAAGAGAGACTCACTCTTGTCATTGAAACACAAGCATCAAAAGGAAACTTAGTAGGAAATACTTTAAGGAGCACACATTATAAAGTATCACTTTCTCTGCATTATTATTATTATTATTAGTATTTTATTGTATTTCTTCTTTCATTCAAGTGGCAGGGGTTTTTTCATATGAGTCATGGTCTGTTTCACAGTATCTTATGTACATCAGATAAATGTTTCCTATCAATTATTACATGGTCAATTTGGTTAAAAGTAACTCCATCTCGTGAGCTCCATGTTACCTACCTTATGATCTTTCCCTAGAGCCTTACTACCCCAATATCAACTTTACCAATTTGCTTATTATCATTTGTCATACAGTGAAGATTTTACCTTCCAATTGTTTATCACTTTAAGTGTCTCCTTTTTGCCAAACTTAGCATTGAAGTCCTTAAGAATTGTTTAAATATCCTGTCTTGAGATACTATCAATTTCCTTTCCCAACCGTCCATAGAATATGCCATTCCCATCATTTTTTCTGGCTTCACACATAACCATCAAAAAGGTTTAGGAACATTTAGTATTCATTTTCATGCAATAAACTTCTTCCCACTTGTTTTCAAAAAAATTTCTTTCAAGAAGAATAAAGGATTTGAAATAGAGTAGAGGTTTTCACATTTCATAAAAACTATTAAGGAATGAAAAAGGGCTTGATTTAAATACATTGAATATTTAATGCTGATACCTATGATAAACGCATATCATAAAAATTTACAAAAGTAATTCAATGAACAAATGGAAGACTCAAAACCATATAAGTAAATATCTCACTGTTTGTGAAAGAAATGGATTATTAAACAACACTGTTACAAAGAAATGCCAGAAACTCTGCCAGAATCTCTCAACCTGTTAAGAATTTTAGAGATAAAATCTATTACCAATCAAAAGAGTAGAACCAATGGTATGCCAACAGAGTATACTTATAAGTAATGAAAGGAACGATCTGGTAATAGTGAACTTCTACCTTGGTTTTCCAATCAGAAGCATTTTTAAATATATGTTGGAGAGATTGAAGTAGGAGAACCGTTCAAATTAAGAGATGTTCAGCATCATTTTTATAAAATCAAAGGTTTACATAATACCATAATTTATCTGAAATACTCATTGAATTATTGTAGTTCCTTCTCAACTACTTAAACCAACCATTCCATAAGAATGTAATATGAAGGGAGAGGAGAAATATTTGAATACCATAAAATGAGATCTACCAATACGCAAGATCATGCTCATTGCACACCAATGACTGAATATCAATGTGGAAAGAGAAAATGTCATCCATATACATTGCTAAGATTTATATAGATCAGTTTCACCAAGATGCATTCTTTAGCGAGTCACAAAATGTCCTCTATAACACCATATTTCAGCCCACAAATTTCAAAATCAGTTTAGCACCAGTATGATCATTGCTGTTACTGCACTTCACACTCACACACTAATTCATAGAACTAAGAAATTATCATAGAATATTTCATGACATAATAGTTGTACTTATAAAGGAAATTTTAAAACCTCACAATTGGAATTATAGGCAGTATAACTTAACATTTAAACTAACAAACTCTTGATTAATGATGACCCTGGAATTTGAAATAATAGTTAATCATTTTGTATATATATCATAATAATTTTACAAAAGGGGCTGATTTTTCATGCACCAATAATATAAAAAGAATTTCTTTCCTCTATTAAAGAAAGTTCTATTACCCAACAAAAACAATCGTGGAAAAAAAACATCTTATGAAAAACTGACTAATAAAATTGTTAAATCAAATGAAGTGCAACTTCCTCAGATGTTGAAAGAAAAGGATTGGCATTTTATTGATTCTGAATAAATTATTTATAAAAGAGATTGATTCATTTAGAACACAAAGTAATTTCTCTGCTTAGGTATCTAGATTTTAATTTTCTTCACAATAAAGTTTCTCAAATGGAGAATTTCAAGGTATATAAACTCACAAGAAACTAATATCAAAATAATATGTTAACATTAGCAGCTTTTAGTTCTCTACTAATTACAGTATCACCGGAAGAAAAGAGCTTATATTAGTTTATATAACTGAACAAATAGAATAAATGATTTTTTTCTCTCTCTACTTTCATTGCAAAAAAATACAACAAAGTATATGATCCAAAAATATCTATGTGATGAGAAACACATTTTCTTTAACAAATGTACAACAAAAAGAAAAGAATTTTTAAGATGACAATTTCAACTCAAGTGGAAAAGAGATATGAAATTAAACCTTTCATTTTATCCTATCATGTTTAAACAGGGATGTGTATAAACTTTAAAAAATAAATTACTCCTAAACCGTTTAAGGACTAAAAGGTTCACTTACTTTTTTGTAGTGAATCTTATTCTTTGGTGGTGTCCAACGTTGTTGGGAGACACACGTTGATTGGCTATATACGTATTTCGAAAGCTAAGCTTCCATCTTCGGTAGAGTTAAATTTGCAGTGAAAACTTCTTTTATTGGATCCTGTATTTATAATTATTTTTCCTTGGAAACCTGTGAGTTTCTTCTGATCCTTCTACAGGGTCTCTGGCACATGGGGAAAAAGGGTTGTTTGTGTGTGTTTGTAATTTTGTCTGAGTTGAATGGATAGTGGAATTTTCAGATACGAGTGAAAATAATGCTGAGGATGGAATTGGGCCTTTGTCATTATTTAATTTTGGTTTTTGTTTGTGTATGAATATGCTTTCGTAGGCGTCCAGTTTTGAATTATTATTAACGGTTTTGTGCATTTTTAAATTTTCTAGGCGTATGGGGTGATTGCAATTTTGGACATGTAGGAACGGTGAGCACCTGGGTTTCGGGCCGCCAAAGTTCGCCTTACTCTACATTTTGGTGCGACGCCTTAGGTGACTTCATATTATTCCTTTATGGTAAGGTGAAAAAACAAAGTTCACCCACCATATTTCAAGAAAAGCCAACCCAAAAGAGTGAGTGCAATCTAGGTTAATTTCTTAAATTAATGATATGAAAATGAATCGGGTGTCAGCGCAATGAAATTATGTATCAAAAAGGACATTTCTTGTATAAGAACCGCATCTCGATAAAACTGCGCTAGTTTTCTGAATAAAATAAGACGAAAGCGGACAATTCTTCGCTTAACACGAAATCCTACGACATAAATTTTTAACCGCACATCTGCATTGTTTTCAAAAAATTTCTTTTGAATGATACATACCCTTTCAGATTAAGGGACGGCGGAGGATATTTCCCGTAATACGCTCGTTTCATAATGCGCTATTTACATAACGCGGTGATTTACAGCAACGTATATTCGCGCTATGTGAGTGTTTATTTTACTTGGTGGAATTCATAATTCTTGGTAGTTAAAACTTGCTTTCTTAATAGAATTCGACTCCTCCCGTAGCTTCCTTCCCCTAATATCCCTAACCCTCCCTCCACCTCACCCTTTCCTCATTGGCATACGTGTTTTAGTCTCTTCACATGATGATGGACCGATTTGTCTGATACCGGTGGTATTAAAACAAATCCATGTGGAATTTTTGTAAAGCGTTTTTATTTCTAATACCTGGAAATAAGCAAAATCTAAAATGTTCCAAATAACACGTAGAGTAAGAAGGTTTGCTATTCAATAGCAACCTCTGTTTATTCCTGATTTGGCCCACGAATCCCATACATAGTACCCACGTAGCCATTATTGTCGGGTGCGGTTGAATACATTTCTCACTCTTTTCCCAAATGCTCTTACTTTACTTCTCGTCAAGGCTGTGTTTATGAAAGTTTTGATTTTCTCCCAAGGAGAAGATTTTTTCGGAAGACTTCCTTTTACTTTTGTTGCCTCGCAGGAAGAAGAATCCTCTTTGTTAGTTGGTCGGAGGGAGTATCTTTTTCTTCTCTTACTTTCATTTTCTTCCTCGTCTGCTTCCGCTGTTCGCCATCTCCTTCCATTACTGCTATTGCCTTTATCAGAGGAGTGAGTTTTCTCATTCTCCTTACCTTTCACAAATTTAACGGAAAATTTGTATATTTTCCAAATTTTTCTTCTGATCTTCCCATCCTTACCGGAGGCGCAACTTTCTTTTTCTCTCTCGAAACTTATAACCTCGACTTCCGTCTCGGTACTCTCTACCGACTCAATCTCCGCAGTCGTTTCTGGCGATCTATTCCGAGGATTGTTCTCAGATGGAACAGAGCTTCCTCGGATGCCTTCGCATCCACTATATTCTGATGGAGGTGGAGTTCTCCGGAGGGACATATTGCTGGTTTTCTCAACCATTTCCCTTGCATTCGCAGCGCTTTGAAATTGGATGCGCAGTCTTGTGTCCCCATTTTTCGATGCTGAATCGCCGAATAAACAGTCACCTCGAGTTTTATTTAGCTCTGTTTCTTCAAGACAAGGCCCAAAGGCGATATCAGAGTAGAAGATGTTGTCCCCGAAACCGCCCGAAACCTCCCTGTCTACACCGATTTTGCTATATCTCTTGTTTAATATGTTTCGGCGCTGTAGGGATACGTCTCCATCATTCAGACATTTATAGTACTCGATAATGTGTGGCTCAGAATATCTCCCTCTCGAGGAAGCTTTCGTCTCTTCCTTGGATGGACTCGGAGGTATGAGTAATGCCTCATTATTAATATTGTAAAATAATTGTTTAACCTTACATTTGAACTCATCACTCACACCCCTAGAGCCCCTTAGCATTATGCCCCTTAAGATTATGCTATCAAGACTCATGTACTCCTCGTCCGAAAGGATTTCTTCCTCTTGCTTCGAATCGAAATTAGAATATGTATCTTCTAGTTTTCCCTCTATTTCGCAGATTTTTGATGCTTCCATGAATGACAAATCCCCTTTTTCAATGGAAGTTCTGTCCTCTTCTACCGGCAGAACTTCCGAACCACTCACATTTTGATTCTCGTGTTCAACTGGAGTAATGCGCTCTGCTTGGGTCGAGCGGCTTGTAGATGTACTTTCTCCAAACGAGTCTTCCTCTCTTTCTCCTATTGCACGTGTGATCGGATCCACATTTTCGCCTTTCGTGGGCGTATTTTTTACTCTTTCGGCACCAAGTAAGACGCCAACTTCAAGCTCCTCCGACCCCACTCTCCCCTTCTCGCCTCCAACCCTTTCTTCAACTCCCCTGCTCTCATTCGCAGGGACGCAAAAAAGGAGGTCGGAGCCTCCTTTCGGAGCGCTAGGCTCCACCACGGCGACTTCCTCTACGCTCAGTTCTGGCGACTCATCGACCCTTTTCGTGCTACTCCAGCCGTCTCCTTGCTCCGTACGTTCTACATCTCTCCGGGAGTCCTCCATAGGCATAGGGATGCTCGAGTCAAAGCTTACGAAGTTAACGTTTGACCCATTCAAGTCCGATTCCCCTTCGGCATCTGTAAAAAGTTTTCGACCATCGTTAACATAGGATTCACCCGATCCTGGATTTACAGGGTTATACCGATGCAAAGAATTCTTCATGATATCACTAACGGGACTGTAGTAATTAGATGGTGGCGCCAACGGCACGAATCACTGACTCCACAAAGATTTACATCGAACCGTGTCACAGTATTCCATTTCAACATACTTTCCGGCCTGTGGATTTACATGCAAATTTTAATACGATTTGGAGGGAATCTACCTTGTGTTTTTTTGTATAACAAGTGGAGCATTGGAATGCATAGTGTGTTGTTTATTTCCTTGCGCTCCTCAGGGAAGTACCGGTCACTGGTACATTAGTATGAGGATGAGGTCCATCCCTGCCCGACACGAAATGACTGCAGTAATAACGAATGATGACTGGCTGTTTAGAACAGGAAAAGAGCCATAACTTTTGGCTATCATAATAGTATTTGAAATATTTTCAGTTAAACGCATTTTCAAATCTGTTTTAGCTAAAAGTTGAGAGGCGACGAAGTTTCCTCTTTCCTCTGCGAGTCATTTATTCACTGATCATTGCACTTCGCTCTTCATACAGTGCGTTACCTAAAAAGATTCTAGAGTCCGATGATTGTCATAGTCTTTCTTACTAATCGTCTCTCATGTAAAACATTCTAATTCATTTGTCATTTTTATATTACAAATATCATTATTTTCATTAGAGCAAAGTTATCGTTGCTGCTTACAAGAGAATGTCATTATCACTAATTCGAAAGAAATAGTAGGAGGGTTATTTTTTAAATCAAGCAGGTAATATAATTAAAGACATCACTTCAATTCTGCCTGCACGGAATAAACTCTTAGCTAAATTCTTCTGTTGCACGTTTTTAGAATAAGACATAAACTATTCAATACACGTTAAAGCCGCGCGGTTACTAGGACTGATTAAGTGGATACGTTGTAAGTCGCTCCATCCTTTTTGACAAATATTAAATCCTCCCATTCGAGCCTATGCAATGCATCTATCATTGCTGAGTATTCACGGAGGAATGACATTTTACAAATCGACTGAACTTTTACTAAACAGCAATTTTGGAGTCCTAATGAGGGACATGCAACAACAAACCTCTGACCTTTCTTTGCCCTAGTCATTCAAGATATTCACCTTTCAAAGGGATCCACCATCTTACACTCTTCCTTAAAGTTGTTGGTTTCACTTCTTTACCACAGACATTGGACTCCATGACGTTGGAATATGTAAACGACACACTGCTAAAGCAAAGAATATTATTATCAGTGTTATTAAAGCCTTCATTTTATCACTAAATATTCAAAGATGAAATAAGTATTTTTATATATTCGATAATTATATCATGATAGTTTTTAGAAGAAATAAGTGATACAAAGGAGTAGCACTGTCATGATTCATGATAGATACGCTCCTTACTAGGATGAATGACCAGTATCAACCATTGTAAGTATTTAAATATTCAGCTAATTTTCATGTTAACTTATTTATCAACTAATCGAAAGTACAAATCAAACCATTAGGACTAGAAAATGTCATCTAATCATTTATTAATATTGATGCACCTTGAAGAGAAGAGCTTAAATGAAGATAAACGAACGAGCATTGCAACACCCCTCATACACCAAATTTAGGGATTGTATGACGTCTGATGATGGAGCAGGAGCGGCTACGTAGGAGGATACATAGAATAGAACGAAATGGAGGCTACTTTCAACCATTCGATTTGAAGAATTAACACAGTGACTGAGAAAATCGCGAAGGAGACCCTCCAAGGCTGCATAGGTTCGACGGAAATTACGCAATCCCCATAGTCCATTCTCAACACAAAATTTTCATGATGTTATTCATTTCGTCAAATAAAGTGTAAACCGCCGAGGTTTTTGTACTCTAAGCAGCAAATTTTGACCTGCTAGTTGCTTACTTCCGGCTTTCATGTGAATAAAATAAGCACGTGCGGTCAATATTTACCTTTCAATAGCAAACAATTTTGTTAGACTAAATTTATATTTATCGCCCATATTCATGTTAATTAATACTTAATTAATCGTTAATTAATCTCTACTGAATGCATTTGTTCGTTTAAAATATTTTAACGCAGATAAAGATTCAAGTAACCTACAAGCATGAATCTTGCCGATCAATCACCAATTATATTCTAAAGGAATAACAAGAGTGCCAGTCACTTATATTTCTAGAAATATCAATATCACTAAGGTAAACATTAAAAAATCTACCATACTCCTATAAAAATTACACTGTTCTTAGGGAAAACGTGAGACAAAAGTAAAAATGTACCTGATATCGCACGCTAAATTTCCACCGTCTCTGTTTACAAAGCGTCGTCATGGCATTGTTTACATATTGAGTAAACTTCCATAATTTTATCTGGACTTTATAATCATAAGATAACTTATTCACCCCTTGTAGAGAAGGTAGAAATATTCTAAAGCTGTGTGATAAATCGACAATAATGTAGATCACCATGCTTTTAACTTCGGCGCTGAAGTCCTAAAACTTGCCATTTAATTTAATGTCTTTTTATAGATTTATTTTCCGTTCTGAAGGCACGTCTTGTGGTATTTCTTCCGCAATGACTTCTAAGAGCATCCCAATTTATTTTTTTATTAATTTAACGATACAATGTAATACAAACCCTTCTCGACAGACATATAGCCAAGGTCTCATTTCTTCATGGTTTCAGCGATTTATCTATTTCCCATTGGAAAATGATATTTTCTGTTTTCCCTACAAATGTTTTGAGTATCATTCGCCTTATCTCTGCTATGAAGGAGTCCCAAACGTTCTTCACTGGCGGCGAAAACTGTCCTCGGCGTCATTCCAGCATCAAAGGTGAACAAATATATTAATCAACAGATCTTTAATTATCAGTGCAATAAATTTTACTAAACCAGAAAACAATGCATTGAGTCGATTTAAATGGCCGTAACAGAGAAGTTAATAATGACCCATTTATAGTAAAATCCTTGTAAGCTAATATGCTGACGTAAGTCGAGATCGTTCGTAATTGCCCCTCCAGCTGGAGTGCACCGTATGCCAAATTAAGCAGTGAACTTCGTAAACATGTGGAATATTTACATCGGACCAAGAGCATTACATAATTAAAAGTATATGCTAACTTTAAAGCGATACAATAAATAACCACCTTAAGAAAGATCCTCCCATAAGAAACGTACGGCGGGATATTCTTTATGAGGCCTTCCCTATGAAGTTAGAACCAGCAGGTAAACAGCAACTAAATTGGTTTTAAAAACGCAGTTTAATCTTCCCCTAATGGAAATCGGATCGAGTAAAGAGGCTCATTTCCACTGTACAGTACTTTTAAAAATGCATTGATGCGATTTTTGAGAAATTTTTTCAATGCTTTCCCGATAACCAGGTAAGATGAGACCCGGGATGTGAACAGAGGTGATTGGCAAATGTCAATCACTCAGTTCGCAGTTTCTCTGATGATCCTTGGTTCAATGACAGAGCGTCATTTCGATTTTACCATACATTTTAAATGGGGGAAACGGAATCTTATTTTCGGAACTTCCAGATGTGATATTTAAGTGAAACATTGGAAGCGGAATATTAACATGCATTCAGCTCTTCCAAAGTGTTTCTGGGATCGACACCTGGCGGTATTAATTCTCCAATATAATATCTATGAATTTTATTATAAAAGATATTTTATAGAAGAATTTCCCGAGAAGATAGTATAATAGCAGTCATGATTAGGTTTTATAAATGAAGTTTATTCTTTCCCCAGTCTTTCGTTCGATGCCAGGACATCAGTTTACTTCTATCATACCATAATTGGGGAATACGGAATTACGTTTGTTGACCTCCTCGATAAGATAAGGACTTCAATGGGTACAGAGATCCTTTCCCAAACTTACTGAATAAAAGCGATATGGTTACGGGTTCGACACCAGGCGGTGGCAATCCTGACGGGTGCGAAGAATGGCATTTTTTCGGAAATCAATTCTAGAGAATCTACCTCACCATATCGTATGAATTTTTGCATTGTATTGATTCATTACGTTTAAGTTCTACATCTTTAAATGTTTTTTAACTATAACGATCAACTTTAATATCATGGTCCAGGGAATAACCCTCTGAAAATTTTCTTCAAGTAAACACCCTTTTAGTAGAATCGAAGATATCAAAATCGACTTGTTTATATTCTTGTATGTAGTCTCTCTGGCGCATCGGGGGAGAATTTGAATTTCCTTAAAATACGCAAACGGTACAAATTTAAGAAAATATATTCCATTTACACGGTCCGATTTTTAATTATTATAAAAAATTTAAGAATGAAACATCCGCCCCGATGCGCAATAGCGAATTTCGCAAGGAACGTTTTGGTAAAATATCATGCAAATCGGATAACACTGGATTGGATTATTGTGTGCATCGTTTGAAAAACACATTTCGAGAAAACCGCCTTTAAAGCATATAAAATTGATAATAACCTCATCAGTCGGTTTTCGCATTCCTTGCTCTGATTGAACCATGTGTTTACTTGTTATTTTTGTGCTTTGTGCACTCACTAAATTGAACTGTTGAATTATTTGAGATAAACATAAAAAGTTAAGTCTTGACAATACTTATGCGTCGAGTCACAATAAATAATTTGCACTAATATTCGCATGTATCAACAAATTCTTCACTTCATTTTTCTACTAAGAATAAGAAACGTCGGGTACATATCCTTTTGATAAAAATTTTTGCACAATCCATCTCTCGTTGAGCTTATCAGTCAAATTTACTAGAAATTAGTAAAGGTTCTCATCTTACTCACCATTTCTGAAAGCTTATACATCATACATAGTAAAATTCATCAGTGCATTTATTTAAAAAAATTATGTCTCAGATTAGGAATGAATGCAAATCAATGTTACAGGTAAAAACATTAAACTGTGGAAAAATTTGCATAGTATTAAAATAAATCCTTCAACGATAACATTTAGATTTGTCAAATACCTTGCTAAATTAGCCGTTTTTTGAGCGAATTTTGGCTCAAATTCGAAGATTTTTCAATTACCTTGCTAAATAATCCGTATCGGAGCAATTTTTCGCTTATATCAAAAGAATTTTAGAAAATAGCTTGCTATATAAGCCGTTTTTTGAGCGAATTTCGGCTTAATATTGAAGATTTTTAAAATATCTTGTAAAACAAGCCGTTTCTTGAGCGAATTTTGGTTCAAATTAGAAGAATTTTCAAATATCTTGCTATATCATCCGTTTATCAAGCGAATTTCGGCTTAATTTGGAAGATCATGCAAACATCGTGATAAATAATCCGTCTTTCGAACGAATTTTTGCTTATTTTGGAGATTTTGCAAATTTCCTGCTAAATAAGAGGCCTTTCAGCGAATTTTGGCTTAATTTGCAAGATTATTCAAATATCTTGCTAAATTAGCCGTTTTTTGAGCGAATTTCGGTTTAATTTTGAAGATTTTGCAAATATCGTTCTAAATAAGCTGTTTTTATAAATAAGTGAATACTAAATAAGCTTATAAAAACGCCTTTTATCTAAATTATTCGTAATATTAAACAATAGAAAACTAAATGCGCTTCCAAAAACTCGTTTTTTATAAAAGTATTCCAAATATAAAACAATAGAATTTGAAATGCGCTTCCAAAAACGCCTTTTTGTAGCATGGTTTCTACTATGAAACAAAAGAATACTAAATGGGTTTCCCAAAACGCCTTTTTCTAATATTATTTCGATTAAAAAACAAAGAATGCTAAATGCCCTTCCAAACACGCCATTTTTCTAAAAGTGTTCCTAATATAAAACAAATGATTAGTAAATGCGCTTCCACAAACGTCTGGTTTTTAATTATTCGTAATATAAAACAAAGGAATAGTAAGTGTGCTTCCAAAACACTTTTTTTCTAAAAGTATTCCGGATATAGAAAAAAATGCTGAATGCGCTTCCAAAATCGACTTTTTTCTAAAAATATTCGTGATGTCTAACAAAGTAATACTAAATTTGCTGCCAAAAACGCCTTTTTTCTTAAAGTATTCCTAATATAAAACAAAAGAATACTAAATGCGATTCCAAAAACGCCTTTTTTCTTTGGATTCTAAGAACGATTTATTTTAACAGATATTAGAAAAAGGAAGAAAAATATTCGCTAAAAAACTGTATTTTCTGGATGACACCCGTAAAATCTAGCAAAAGAAGTCGAAATTCGCTCCTGAAACTGTTATTTTTTAACAGATATCAGGAAAAAGAAGAAAAAATTCTCCTAAAAAAAAGCGGCATATTCTATCGTACATACGTGAAATCTGGCAAAAGAAGTCGAAATGCGTCCCAGAAACGGTTATTTTTACCAGATATTAAAAAAAATCGAAAACGGCATATTCTGGCGGACATCCGTGAAATCAAAAAAAAAGTCGAAATTCATTTGAAAAACGATTATTTTTTACCAGATATTAGAAAATGAAAGAAAAAATTCTCTAAACAACGGTAAACCGCACATTGCTGAAACATCACTCATTTCATTAATGATCTGCGGAAAAGTTTATCGATGAGTGGCTTGTGTTCACATTGAAAGAAGTGAATCGACAGAGATAATTACCTAGATTTTGGTTGAAAATTCTTAATTTTGTAAAGGAATTGACATCGCTTTAAATATTATAAACTGCTAGAGTGGAGTAGAAGGACAAACGTTAGTAGTTTTTTCAGAAAAATGTCACTTGATTACGGTAGCAGCAAGTATGCTTGCTTTTAACACAGGTCTACGGCACATTGTCGCAACATCATCCATTTCACTTACTATATGATCTGCGGAAAAGTTTATCGATGAGAAGCTTGTGTTCACATCGAAAGAACTGCATTTGAAATGGATTTTCGTAGTTTATCTTACTCAATGGAATGAAATTTACCAAATCAAATGTCGTGAGCGGAACCCATCGGCGTCCGATTGTATTTTCCGCGAAAAATTTCAAAGGGGAAGGACGTGAAATAGGCGATGGAGTAAGAAAATGAGGAGAATGAAAGAAGCAAGGTGATGTGGGAGAGAGGGTGAATCCCTTGATCAGAGGTCACCAAGAATTTGAGCTCACGGTCTACTCAACGAACCATTTTGAATCTCGAAGACCATTGATATGGATTATTATAAATGCACAAGAATACACAAAATAACTATCACCAATTCTCCATTTTATTTACATGTTCTCGCTCGACTACCATGTGTGAGACAAATAGTACTCAGAGTATGATATGCAAAGAGATTGCAATTACTGCGTAGTTTTCTCCAACTACGAAAACCTTCTTTCGGGACAATGGTAGTCCGTAAACAATCGGTTGGCGACCGCTGCCCTTGGTATCATTATGAAGAAAATGAGGATTTAAGGGGCCCCTCTGAAGTCGAGACCACCCGCTGATGAATCCGCTTTGTTCTGTTGGCAATAGCACTTTCGAGAATGACAGAATTACTTATCTCACGATTCAAACCCTTTTGATTAAAAGGTACACTCTACCCCAGTGGCAAAGCGTACAAATTTTATCCACCAAGCTACCGCATATGCAAATACTAAAAATGCAAAATCAATTTTTACATTTTCAAAACGAACAATTGGAAATATTTATTCCAATTTTATAAAATAAACATCAATACAGAATCTTAAGAAAGCTATTATACAAATACTAAATGAAGTTTTGGGCAACAGAATTGAAAAGAAACGGAATGAGGTTCAAAAATCGGAAACGAAGAGATAGAAGATGCCAAGAAAAGCAAAGATTACAGAGAAATTCTAAAGAAATTATCAGAGGAAAATAAAATTACTTAATTTGGAGGAACATTTCGGAATGACTAATGAACCCGCGATTTGCTGTATCTCCTCGGGAATCGCCGACGTCACAGGGAAATTAAAAGGCAGATAAGGAGTGGGAGGGATCGTCATGAGGACGCCGGACAGCGTCAATCGCTGGTATCTCAACTATAAAGCATCCCTCTTTATCTGAACGAAAATTAACCCCAGCCGATTCGAAACCTATTTCGTTACATATCTCTATAATTACTGCGCACTTTCTTTTGTTTGTTTTCGGCCGCTTATCTATCCCGTCACATGGGGGATTTACTCGTGCACAATGCGGTAATGCTTTCGCATGGCTCGACGGCTCGTTGTTATGGAAGCGGACGGGGATAAAGAGTTGACCCGCGCAAACAGTGGTGAATGTACTTGGAGAGTGTTTTAATTCGCCTTTTCAATAAGCCCAATTAGCATAAGAGAGGCGGAGAGATTAGAGGGACAATGGAGGAAATTCCTTAACTGCGTCCTCATCTCAATTGTGTGCAACTTGAGAGCGTGAGAGACGGCCTTTTATGGAAAAGATAAGGATCGCTCGCAGAATATAAAATATTTAAACATCCGAGTTTTCATATTTAATAAAAGTGCTCCTTTACGCCTCGCCGACTGGGAAAGAGATTAAAGCTGCTTCTCCTCTGATGCCGATTAATTAGTAGTTTTTACAAAAGTAATTAATTTAGTTGTAGTAATTTTAAAATTGTTTCAACTTATAAGACCTTTTCGCATTCCGTGGTTCGATCCCGGAACCATTTTCGCCAAAGTTGAACTCATTGCCCAACTGTCTATCTGGGATCCCAAATTAATTTATGCATTTAATTTTGCTTAAATTATTACAAACTATTAATTAGAAAATGCGTTTTATAAGTTGCGAGACTATGTCAAAGTAAAATACATAACGGTGCCGAAAATGATAACTGAAATGGTAGTTTTGAACCACATAGATACTTTCCCAAACCCCATCTCCGATTGGTCGAAGAGGCTCAAGAACACTCTAGCAAAATTGTTCACTGAAATGCTGTTTGGAAACGCCGTATTATTCGCTTGAATCGATATATCCGCAAAACGTTCCCCATTCTACATCTACATATACAGATGTATTCTGCAGCATTTCGGTCTGTTGTAAGAGATGCATACACTTTAACTTTCCTTTCCTAATCGATTACTTTTGCGAATAGTCCTGGTCCTGAGAATCGACTGACTCTACCATCTATTTCTCTAATCTTCCTCGAAGTATCAGAAAGGCCTAACCAAGGATAAATAACACTGTCTTTATTTACATTCGTCAATGACTTGTTCATGGCTGTGATAACATGAAAGATACCGAGTATTAATGAATGATGCTGTTTAGGGGCAATCATCCTAGTCACTTAATATTAAATTTAAACTCAATTTAAAGTGTTGTTAATTCAGACAGTTCTGCAAATACGTGGATGTTTTACGCCAAAATCATTCTGGTCAAAAGGATAATCAAGGTCAAAACTATACCTCACTACTCATCTTGCCAAATAAGACTCATTCCCACATCAAGGGTGGTTATTCGCCTTTCCCCTTTTAGGTTTAAACTGGCCTTGGACTCAATAATTTACAATTCGAGAGTTCTTTAAAATCCGTTAGTTTTGCATTACACCGAGATGGGTTTGGTATAATTAATTAAAATTTTGTATTTAACAGGTTAGTTTAATGGTCCTACTTATCAAATTTATTGTCATAACATAACGTGCTTCACAGCTGTGCTTAATATACATAAGTACGATAAATTCTCGCTGTATTGCATTATCAAAACACGGCTGGGCCTCATTTCAATGCTACGTTCATGCACTTCTGGTAATGGCTGTGCGGAATTAAAAAAATCGAAAAAATGGTAACCGACATAATGTGTGATCGTATGAGTTAAGACACTATTTTCTAACTAGAAAACATGGAGTACCCACTTTAAATAGCTTGATATAAAAACATTGAGCCGTTATAGCATTTCGTGAATATTTAATATAAAAATAATAAATTAGTATAGTCCTGGTACGTTTCCGCAGATAAAAAAATTAGACTTCCTATGAATATATTATTCAAGAAACTAATTAGCACCTCTTCCAAAAAAGAGATTTACATATACCTCAAGTAAAAAATTCTAATTAAAAATTTGGGTGTCCTTTCACGTTTTAATGCCAACTTAATTGACTTTTCTTACAGCCTTTACTTTTCATGCAGTTTTTACTGTTTTCTAGGATAAAAGGTGTGTGCACAATGCTATCGAATAGTCACCATTTAAGTAGGCGGAGCCCTTCCAAGAGTTGAATGATTATCATCACTACTTCTAAGAAAATTGTTTTCTTCGGTTTACCAAGAGTCACCTCTATATGTATCAACTTTGGTTATATTGAAAGAGGAATAAAGAGAATTGTATAGATATGCATAAATTCGAGAGAGATGGAAAATATCTGCCTGAATTATGACTCTCTAATATTGTTGGGAATTAATAATGGAAGTCTTTATTTAATAACATTGATTTAGTATTTGATAAGCTTACACCTATAATTTAACGTGTATAATATACAGTGGTACTTCGATTTACGACTCCCTCAAAATTTCCACGACAGAATGGATTAATCGGACTACCATAAGTTACGATGCAAAACTGGGTTTCGAGATACGAACTTTTCGAGATGCGAACTCTGGTCTGGAACGGATCAAGTTCGCAAGTCGAGGTATCAATGTATAATGTGAGTTAAAGAACAGTTCGCACGTAGTCATAACGGTAATACAAATATAGCAGGGTATAAGAGAGCGCTAAACTGAAAATTAGCAGCATATCGATTCGCAGAAATAAAACGTCTCAAGCAAAGTTGGTGTGAACGACCTCGTCTTGAGACTATATGCGTATTCCCTTAATTTCGGGAACTAATTCGAATCCTGACTGGGAAAAAGCGGCCTTTGGAGAAACGCCTTTTCATTAATGCGAGGAAAAGAAAGCAGTTAATCTGCACCTCGTAAAGCCGACAAATTCCAACGCTATCCGATATTCCTGTTTATGTCCTTTGAGAAGGATTGACTCAATTAGGGCCGATCGAAGAATTCGGATTATTTTTTACGACCGAGAAGTATTTTCGCACAACTCCCTCTGGAACTCAGACCTTTTTTTTCAATAGGACCACGATTCGTCCTGTCTGACTTTCCAAAAAGAAGTCCATCGACAAAATGGCTTCGAAAAACACACCCACCCGTCATTCCTTCCGCCATTGAGTTTTGAACACTTATCTGCGGAAATTAGCAATTACCGTTGTGAACTGAATTCGAGCGGCTGCCGAAACTTTAATTAATGCAAGTTTAGGAACAAAATGTGTAGCTCATGAGGGGTTCAAGTGAAATAACTTATGCATAGATTCGTACGAACAGGTCAAGCGTATTGCCCTCGTTCATTCTGTATAAATGAGTTCTGAAGTGTGTGACGTCTATCATAAGGACGTAATAAAACGAAATGCTATTACTTTTGAAAGTAGCACAGGGGTTCCACACCAGGAACCCTAGTTTTTAATAAAAAACCTTTATGATAGTTAGAGATAGAGAGTAAGGAACAAATGTGCATATTAATAAATCTGTATTGAAATGATAGCTTTTATGCAAAGACGTATTATCCATAATGGAGTTATCTATTCATAATATGTATTGTAGCAGACAGAAAATTTCGATATCGTAATGATGTATTGTTATGGCTGAGATGTGTGTATTCTAATAGTCTAAAGTGTTATATTATTGTAGTAGGTATTATATAAAACATCACATTATTGTATTAATTTATATTTTATTATTGTTGCATAGCTTTTTAATCGATAATTTTGCCACCGTGTTATTATTCAAACTGTAACAAATTTTTTAATAACAATCATATATTTGCGGGAATGATAAAATTTTTGCAAGAGAAAGCGTTGCAGGAATTCCGGAATACATCGTTTGTTAAGAAAGAGTATAAACAATGAATTCTAAATTTTTATTGCGTAATACGGATAGCAGATAAAAATGCGATTGTAATAATAACGCTATAAGATAAACGATTTTTTCTTTTTACTGGATGGTTAGATAGACATTAGCAAGCGGAACAGGAATCGTTTGAACTATGAAGAGTCTCTCAATACTCCTGATTCTGTCATAGGATTACATTGTGCAGTTGGCCCATCATCTCATGATAATGCCGAACGATAATTATTAGCACAAAGGCTTCAGGATAGTATCCATAAAATTTGAGGGAAAGTTAAAATAAAAATTAACCTCGTACGTTATTTTGTGATTTAAGATTTGAACAAACAGAGGATATTTGGAAAATTCGAAGCATATACGGTTACAAAGTATTGAGAGAATATCGAAGGTTTGATTTTTATAATCAAAATACATATCAGTAGGTCACGTCTGATCCAATTTCATCACTGAAGAGATTAAAGATATTCCACCGCTTATCTTGCGATTTGAAATTTGGGATACGATCCAAAATCGCAGTCCCAGTTCTCTGGAATGGGAACAAAAAGTCCCTAGATTACGGGATTGAAATATCGGTATCATTTGGAGCGAAATTTTAAACTTATCCAGTTTTCACTTGGACACCGGACATGAAGAACTTTATAAATAAACAATTCAACGATACTTAAATACGAGAAATGAAGTTATTCCCTTCATTTTATTAATATTTTTTAACGTTATATACACATCTATACCCTGTCAAAAATTTTACCATAGATGGAATAAAGTATTACTCAGTACGTATGTATGTACCTACTATGTAAAAATCGCCTAATTATAAGGAAAAGTTCTGAATAAACCGAACTGGGTTAATGAGACAGTGAAATCTTTGATGCCACAAGAAGAGAGCTGTTTCTTAAATTATTCATTTCCTAACTTTCGGAATCTCTTTCTATATTTTTCTCGCTTTTCCTACATACATTATTTACATTATGTCTGAACAATAGATATTTTATTCCTTCGAATTTTCAGTTTTAACTAAATGGGCGGATGCGTGTTTTCATTCAAGCTAGATATTTTTTCCTTTCAAAGCATTTGAATCAATACCCTTTATATATTCACCATATTTAATCCTCCTTCGACTCAATCCTTTGATGCGCATCTCTAAAACCTGCATTTTCAGGGATTTTAATGAGTAATCGTTACCGTTTGTTATTGTTTGCTCTTCCACGCCTTCTTTTCCTCTTTGTCAGACCGCGTTCTAAGTTAAATTTCATCAAAATTTTAATTTATAGATAATATTTTATTTTTGATCCATTATTTACTTTAAATTTTACTAAGAATCTTTGTGAGTGCATTACTTGCAAGAGTGGTCTCAGAATCTAGCTTGAGAAAAATTTATCGTTGTTTTGTTAAACTGAAATTTGGAGCAAATTATAAACGGTGACCCAATTTATCTATTGAAAAATACAGAAAGCATTTTGAGTTCGTTCAAACAAATGAAGGATAAACCTAAAACTAATTCGCTACAACAACAAAGATCTTTTGCTGCTCTTACTTCCTCGTACTAATTGAATTCTAAGGGTAAAATTTTAAAACCTATTGACGAAACGTTCGACAAAGAAAATGTTTCAAATAACGGGCTCAGTCTTTCAATCCGTAAATGCCAGCTCGTGACTTCGCATTTATGAAAAACCTCAGTTAAATATTTTTAAACACGTCGTTGAATTATAGGACAGGACAGAAAAGGCTGACAATGTTTTTCGACAATATTCTAAATAAATATATATTTTATTATAAATTCAGAACGCCTTACTTTAATAGTATAATCCGAATTTGTCACTATGAAATACAATAATCCAAGATAAATCTTGGCATAGTTGCCAAGTTGTTGCTGCATGATTATGTCTCGGTTTATGATTTTAAGTAAATATATAATTTTGATAACATAACTTTGCAAAGATCAGTAGAAGACGATAGGTCTTAATTAAAATTCTCTTTTAATTGTATAGTAATCATCACAAAATGTAATAAAGTAATGAAACTTATACTAAATTTGAAGAACAACTATTTTACTTTGAGAAAATATGAAGATTAGGCTTCCTTGGCGTTGATTCGTAGGAGTGAACTACACATCTGTACTTCAGGATATTTACAATCACGATAACACAACTTCTTTCGGAAATATATAACTTATAAAGAAAAAAATACTTTCATATGAATGTAATTCTTCGTAAAAGACGTACAACTTATTGAGGTGCAAATTTCCAAAAATAGGTTGCGTTTCATAATTATATATTTGGAAAACTGAAACATTTGACGTGAGTCAAGGATAAATAAGTGCGCATAATTTTCTTAAAGGCCATGAATTGATTTATTTCTTTTGCTGCATACCGTGCTAGTCCGATGCTAGTTCATGTAATACTGTAAAATAGAGATCTTTACTTTTACCTTCAGATAACTAAGCCCTTGTTTTGTACACCATGAGGTCCCTTTTGCCTCCTCTCCATCCATAAATTACCCTCATAAATTTGCGGCCTCGTTCTTTTTTTTAAGATTAACATGGCAAAAACGCAGCTTATTAAAATCATAAATAGACATTGGCTATTTTTAGCCTACTTTCTCGAAAAATGTGGATTATTCACCACGATGTTTTTCTGACCCTAATGTTCCTTAGATTTATGGCTTGTACGACGGAGGCTGCAGCTTTGTTTCTCTCGTACATTTTATACATTTGGAAGCAATTTAAAGTTTTATTTTCCTCGACCACTCTAATATTCTCTAGAGAAATTAAACCAGAGGTAATTCACCCATGTTTTTCCGAAATAAACATAAGGAAGAGAGCAGAGAATATTATTTTCGTGCTTTATCTGTTTTTCCTTTGATACTTCGTAGACAGCTTCCGCGAATGACTCGGTGTCAGAATTGTTCAATGGTATCCTTGACGGTATATCATTCACGGTATAATTAACGACGCATCAAGATATACGACTGAAATTTTTGTGCCAAGATTTGCCTTTTTGCGAAGAGGTATAAAATATGCGAGATTCGCCCTGCTACTTTTCATCTACCACGGCTCCTTGCTCAGTAAGAAACTATTTGCATCGTCAAATTGTATGTTTTCCAATTGTACTTCGTTAAAATTCTCCTATGGTTAAATACATTATTCGATAAAGTAAAAGCTCTTTAGACTATTTAAAAGTTTCAATAAAATCAATGTAAGCTAAATTTTTAGTTTCTTGTCAACATAAATGTAAACTCAGCGTAATCAATTTTAGAGCACCTCCCTGAATAATATAATATGATCGCATATTAATATAATATGCGATCAAGCTTCTAACTTCAAATACTGCCGGGATATAAAAACTATCCTGAAGTACACTTGCGTGAAATACATTGAAAATAATTTAGGACAGGTTTCTGATGTATGAGACCGTATTTTGAACCACCTTCTTTTATGATGATGTGATTATTCTTCTAATATCGATCACAACGTTAGATAGCAAGTGAGGTATTATAAAAGTCATTCCTGCCATTCTGCGGTAATTTTTATATTTATGCAGCTTCAAACATTCAGCACATATAGAGGGTGGTTATAATTACACTTGCTCTATCTGCACGTCTCTAGAAATTGTTCTGCTTAATGGATGTAGATGAGAATCCAAGTGAGCGTACTATAGAGAGCTTCTTAAACCGTTGGCTGTTGCGAAAGTTTGGCGAATATAAGTAAAGTACTTAAAGTGTTCGCGCTATGCGCAAATTATAATGTAAAATCAGGTCCCAAATATGAAAAACTATCAACATTGCTGGTACTCGAGCCCACGTCTTTCACCTTTCGTGTGGAATTGAGCTAGCCGTAACAATTTCCCATGGTGGTCGAAAGTAGAACTAATTTTTCTCCTTGTATCTCACACTCATGGACTACATATTGTATGAAAGAAAAATATGTAACAGCTGTTAATGAATAAGAGAACCAAGAATTTCCCAATCACCGATGTCGCCGACCGGCGGGAAATTCCTAATTCTGAAAATTGGCGACCGCACCTGGCGATAATCCTTTCTTAGGAATTGCCCGGCATCGGTGATTGGAGGATTCTTGTTTCTCTTTAATATAGCATGTTACACCGTATTTCTAACGATTGATAACAGCTTTCCTTTACATCTGCTATTTCTTTATAGCAGCGTGTGCGAAACTATTAATCCTAACGGCATAGCAGGAAGTAGGATTTTGTTTTGCACCAACAAATTTTAATCTAAGGTTTCTCGTTAAGTTGAAAACGATATATATCTTGAATGTGATGTCTTGCGACATATGAAATCTTGAATTTGGGAATCATAAAAGTACAATGCTTATCCTCAAAGTTCTAAGATTTGAAGAGTGTTTAGAAATGTGTCATTCGCAAAGATAAAGATCAAGATCTATTCCTTCTAGTAAAAGCCAAATAAATGAAAACCCAGCAGATATCCGAAAATTTCCAACTGAATTTAAGATTAGCGTTGTATTTTTTTTTAATTAAGAACGGTTCACTAACAGAATAACCAGTAATTGCACAAAACTACTGTAATTCGTAAGTATCAATAGTTCTTCAGTGAAGTTTTTTCACTTTTATGCAAACAAAAGCTCAGAAAAAATTAACATAAAAACGCTTCTCACAACGGTTCGTGTTTTGAATTGGTTCTACTGTCAAGTTTTTCACAGCACACTTACTATTACTTAAACTTAAAAATTACTGTGGCACATTTATTACCTATCGAGGCACACTATTGGTTAGCTGCACGCCTTTTGTAATACGCTGTCATAGATATGAAACATTATTGTATACATTCACAATGAAACGGAATGAAAGCCGAAGGCGAGGTATATCATCAGCTCGAAAGAAGTGTACTGCGCGGGAAACGTATCGAAAAATGTCTTTGCGTAACCTCCTTTGTGACCACCTCCATTAGTTTAGACTGGAATTATATCCGCTGTAATTGAAAAAGCCAATTCTGAGTAGCGGAATATGGCCCGCGCATTGCAAGGCCCTTGCTTATCCATTTCGAGTGGTGTACGGTCCATGATCAAAGCGGGGTTTCATATGCCTCATTACCGCGTCACCCTCTGTCCGCACCACCCCAATCACGTCCGATGAGGGAAGATAGATGGAGCCAAGGAAAAATTAGGCTGCTTTGATAAAAATCGTGCGGCGAATCGAAAAATGGCAGATAGAGTGTTTGGGAGAAAAACGACGGACGGCGGTCACAGATCAAATAGATTTCTCTCGATTCCAATTTTCCCGGCTTTATCTAAATTTGGGTCAAATAAATCTCCTCCTGGTATGTTTCCCGTAATACTGTTTCCCCATCATCGTTTCCTCCGAGGATACGTTTCTTACAGAATCACTTCGTTCGACGGTTTCTATGAAAGGGCACGATTCTATTCGTTGGAAGGAAAGAATTACAGTTCGTGAGCTCAACTGGATAAGAAGTCTATTCCGCGAAACGGGTATCGCAACGTTATGAAATTGTGGGCCGAAAATATTAAGGGAATTTATTTGCTCGGACTATTTGATGCTCCTTATAGAGTTGATGCCCTTAATTCTGAAGTTAGACTTATATGTATGTACTATCATTAGGAAGGGGGTGAGTTTTGAAATCCCAAATTGGGAAAAGATGTATTATTATCATACTATATAAGATACAGAAGAAAGAATAATAGATTACAGATCTTATTTAATTATTAGTATTCAGTGTATTAAATTACAGACAGTAAAAAATACCCGGTATTTGAGTTTAAATTCAAATAACAACGTGTTCTTATTTAAAGCACGAGGTTCCTTTTTGTTATTGGAAAAACCACATTTTACTGATGTTTTTGTATAATAAAAACGAAATTTCTTTATAAATTACCGTTGCTATTAAGCCGTTCTTAAATCCTCGAGAAGAACCAAAATGTTAAACTAAATAATTCTAATAAAATTATAGAGAATATGAAAGAGAGATTACCATTTTAGTGTTTCACTTATTGATATTTAGGATTGCATGTTGAATACAACTTGGTCTTAATGTGATACTTTGATAACAAATGTAAGAAAGATCTGAATACGAAGTGTTACTTGTCTGTGAAATTTTAATTATGATTTCGTCAGAATTCCTCGACAAGAATCCTCTCGGTTGGCCATAAAATTGCACATAAAAGAGTCTCAAGTAATAATCTTTATTAACATAAACAGTATGCAACACTCAAGTAATCTAAAAACTCATTTGGAGAAAATAATCATAATTAAATATTACTCGAAGTAAAGCCAGCTCTTTATCAACGTTTTATTCATATATTGTTTTGTTGCTTACAGCATTTCATCTCGGAGCTCTGTTTCTCCTTGGGTTTAATCAAAAACTTTAATTATTGAGCAACGTTATTCGCAGCGTATTATACCCTTGAGTATCTATTTCGAACTCTCTTCATCTAGCTTAATTTTATCCTACGGTATCTTCTCCAAATGAATTTTATCAAGTACCGACTTATTCTAGGAAATCCTTCATTCATACTAAGAGGACTTTTTGCTCGGATGGAGTATCTTAGAAAGCTTTTTCTTGAATATTATACCCATTTTCTTATCTAAGATTTTATCAGCCTGCTTATTGCTAATAAATACATCAAAGTGGAGAGTTCGATAAGATGTTTAACTTCAAATTCCAACCTTGATACTGTGTAATTTTCTACTCTACTTTTTGATATGCTTTCATGGAAGAATAAATACAAGTTTGCTAAAAATGTCATTTGTATCTATCCTTTCCTAATTCTACTTAATGTAAGAGAGTAAATCCAAGATAAAGAAAAGATTTTTGAAGAAATCGCTATGTGTTTCTTGTATAACACTAAAGATATTTCCTCGAAGTTCACCGAGAGAAACCTTTCAGTTTAAAAAAATTTAATAAGAAAACGATTCAAGTGAGCATATATGATTCTAACCTAGCAAAGTTATGTCAAGAGAATTCTGAATTATTTTATTATATCAAGCGAGAAATGTGAAAAATATGAAGGAATTGCGGGTTTTTCGAACTTTTTAATCTAAATCAATAAACATGGAACGATGAAGTTGTACTGTAAGGAACGCTAAGGGGTAATGAGAAACCGAGGTTAATTTTAGGGGATAGAGCCTCGTGCTGTTTCAAAAGTAAAATCGAATGTTTGTTAGGATATAAGAGTAAAACTGAAGAGAAAGATGTATTCAAGAGAGAGAAATATAGAGGAGGATTAACAAATTCGCGGCTCGAGACCGGAAGCGGCCCTCCAACTTCTTTCGTGCGGCCCACCATGTCAATAAGAGTGTCATTTTCATAACATGTATTCATAGAATATGCATTTCAAGCTTCAAAACTCTCTTTTTATTCATTCTCATATACAAAAATAATTTAAGAAAATTCCCTCACAAATTCTATGCTTCCTCGCAAGTACTAGTACATACATATTCATGCAATCAATCAATTTTATGCATTAATCTTAATAAAACAGCTCAGAAGTCAAGACTAACCGAATAAAACCTTTCCACCATAAAATGGGATTAAAGTTATCTCCAAGTCTTGAGAAGCTAGCGGGAAGCAAATGATGACAGTATGGAAGTGCGGAAATATGAAACACCAGTACTAATAATATAAATAATCATTTAGCTTAATTTATCATTGAACTGTAATATTTTGTCAATCAATCATAAAATAGTTTTTCTATAGTGGAAAATAAATTGAATTTATGTATAAACCTTTGTATGAATTTGATATTTTAATAATATATTTTCAAGAAATGGCAAAAATTAAGAAGCAGAATTAGTGACATCATAACTATAATACGCAGAATGCGGTCTATGTGAATTTAGTTTGGCAGCAAATGTTCCGCAGCTGTGATGAATCCCGTGATATAGAGTATAATGGTGACTCGAATGCTTATCACGGATGGAAACATAATGGTCAATAAGGGACCCATATGTGCGAAATGACCTCGGCTGTCGAAGCATTTTCAACAACACTACTGCTATAATGGTCCATATGCATCTTCGTATATAAACGCATCAATTTTCTAAAATAAGGAATGTCTTTCCTGATAGAAAGCAAAAGAAGGAACTGAAGTAATATTTTCATTGATGCCATGAAGTACAGGGATAAAAGGAAAATTTTTCTCAAAGGCTCTTGCCAAAGTACCTAAAATATCGACCATTTCGGCAATAAAATTATCGAAACACTATCGAATTATTAAATCGAAAATATTGAAGTCTGATAGTTCTGTCCCCCGTTGTAGTCATGTGACTACAATATGGGTTTAGTTTAAGCAGCTTCGTCTCCTACATTGCTATTTTAATACGATATGCATAGTAGATACTAAATGTTATGATGAATAAAGTCATGTTTAACTATTTCCAGAGCAAACATTTTACGGCAAGTTCTCCTAAATTTTCTGACTAATAGAAAAAGTGGTATCCGAACGTTTCATAAGAACACGTTTCATCCAAGACTTTTTATCCGAGATTCGGTTCACTCAAGAAAGGCTATACTCAAGGCGTCCTCAAGGAGGGGACGTTTCAATTAAAGAAAATTTTACTCAATGGATATTCTATCAAATAGCAAAGAAGTAGAAAAAGAAGAAGAAACTATGCACAAGATGATGCCGTAAGAAGGCTGATAATTACACTATTATTATTCCAATTTGTTATGTTTGCCACACAAGTAATTGGCATAGAGTAAATGATACTTCGATATGAAAGCAAGGGTCGAAATATTTGGTCAAATATGATCATATTTTTGCCTTTTGCGGTTTAACCATTCAAGGTAAGATAACTTCAGCGCACATTACTGCTGGAAGTAGGATTACTTCTAATTTTAAAATAAGAATGATTATCGTCCTAACTATGGTATAAATATAATTATATTTTATTCTAAATTTAATATTAGATGAAGTCTGCATTGTTTTCATATAATTTATATAAGATAGTATCTATTAAACCATAATTTTTTTCTCTGAATTGGTTATAGCATACTACTTATTCTTGTAACTGTTCCTTTTTATTCATTTATTACAGTTATACTTCTAATGTTAATGGGATCTTCCTGTACATTATAAATAAATAAATATCCCTTTGATAAACACCTCTTTGATGACTTGGGCAAAAAATCCTTGGACGAAATGTCTATTGAAACCAAAAAAAGTAATTGACTTCCACTCCTACATACTTGTGACTATTATGAAGAGTTACAATGATTGTACTTGCCTTAACACACAAGCATAGCTATTACACGTCACAACTGAAATATTTCCTCACAGAAACGCAAATTTTATATCTGTAATCTTTACCGCAGCTTATCGCCTGAACAAAACTTTGGTTCACTTTCACAAATTTTGAATGTCCATAAATTGAGAGCATTTTCCCCGAGAGAGTGAAGTTTGTGAAGGAAAAGCCTTCTGAAGAGGCGTCGCGGAAGGATCTCTCAGCGAACTAGAACTTTGAGATATACGTCACGGTTTCCTTTCTCTCGGAAGAATGTTTATAAGTCACCTGAGAAACTAATCAACTCGTCTCCAGGTGAGACAGTGATGTATCCCTCAATCCAATACGCGTGAGATTCCCGACTTCTTATTTCGTAGTGAAACTCAAAATTAATTTTTCAGCTTTCCAAGCTGTCACCAACAATCATACGAACTACATAATGCGAAAGGTATATGATAAAAGATGTAACAGATTTAGTCTAAAAGGGATGAGAGTTTTAGGTGATAAAGTCGTATGAAAACGTCAATCCTCTCCACGGAACTTAATTATCTAATTTGATCACTTTAACACGTGTAAGCCATAGAGACTCTTAATTTAATTACCCCATTTTATATTCAAATCATAAAAATAATAATAAAACCAGATGCGCATTTCTACATTGGAACGGTGGCTGACAGCTAACGGCCCCTTCATTAAAATGTTTTATTTTATTGGCACTTTTAATTAACTTTCATTGGATGATGGAGAAATCGGAGCGTTAAGTGTGATTTCAACCGTTATCGAGAGAACTGATATGACTGAGAATCATGTCGCACTGAACCACTGGAGTCTAAATAATGATTTATATCCAAAACTGCGAAAGGATTCCGAATTACTATTCACGGAGCATTATGCCTTGGCGTTCTACGAAGTAAGGTCAAAACAAATGGTTTACATAAATAGAAAAGAAGGTTGGAATAAATCTGATGTGGCCAAGCTAAACTTCGCGGAAAAGAAGCTATGGTGAAGAACTAACAGTCTTTTTAAATTCCAAAAATAATCAATTTATTCGTTACAGTTAGTGTAATCTACAATTAGAAGATACCTAAAATACGAAATTACTCGTCACGAATACATTTATTGTACTTGAAAATTAAAGGTTTTTTATTCTTTAGAAGTGTGGAATAATGTTTGCAATTTAAAACATTCTGTAAAAAAGAGAACAGGAGAACTATTAATGTGTAACTTACAGCAAAACTGCCTTATGTATGACTGAATATGAAAAAAGTTGCGGTGTGATTCAACGAAAGCACGATTGCAAATATAAGTTTCATTTTAGAAAAGCTTGGATCCAATTTCTCATCTTATTAAATATGAAGACTAGAGTAAAGTGATATCCCACAGGAATTGTTATAAGATCCCTCATTATCGATCAACTTAAAATCATTGTATAATTAGCGCATGTACGAAATTTTAGTAGAAATTAAACTGTTAGTAACCTACGTCTCATTAGGTGGAAAAGGAGTAACAGTCTTATTATGCATTAACGCCTCTAAGTTCTTGTCAATGATTAGTATTGAAAGAATTCCATATCTTGCGTACGATACGTCAACTTATACTAATCATCTTAAGTAAGATTTTAAACTTTCCTATACATTCTATAAGGAACTATTGAGGGACTATTCCGAGACTATTTGAGAAGTGTAATATTACCGTAAAGTTTATTGTATGAATTTAATTTCGTATAACTTGGTGACTTTCTACGAAGTTCAATATGCCTAATAGATCATTAAATATATTTTTAGTCGCATAGAGAATGAAAGTTGCCATGTAATGCGAGTCTAAGTCCTGTAGAATCAGTAAATAAATATGACATGCCGGTGGTCGATTAGACCTATTTACCCATAATTGTTTTTGGTTATGAAAACACATAAGTTTACGAACAGAAATTAATCACCTGAATACATCCATTAAGTTATGATGTTACGTAGCCGAAGGCGATATAACTGGACCCATCCTGGAAATCTGTTTTGAAAGAAAATATTCCGAATATGGAATTCGGTTCCGCAAATTAGGTGAGGTAATCTGAGAGCTCTTTTAATTGCCAATCTACAGGAAGAGACTTTTGTCGATTTCGACCCTAAAACAATTTCGCACTCATCATTGGGCGGCGTCGCGCTTTCCAAAATATTTTCTAGATTAATTTTCCCGTCACGTATCTGCCGTTCGCACCAAAAGCACTGAAATGATGATATGACTGAGGGTCTCTCCACAAAAACAGTATCAATCAATGTATCAGTGACTGATTTGACGGAATAACTCGTAAATGGCAAAAAGGACTGAAGAGTTTTATGCGTGGTTTTCCGCCGGGGTGAGGATAATCAATCTATTGGCAAATAACTTGAGAGTTTCCCGAGTTTGCGAAAGTTTGGGGTTGGCGTTAAATGACAAGTTCATTCGCCGCCTTTTTTCGTTTGATCTCAACTGTTTAATTATGCTCCCGTAATTAATTATCCGCTCATCGACGCAACAATCGGAAACTACTCAACCAAGTATGAGATCAATATGGTCCACTCTGACCCACACTACTGTAACCCTCAAGAGAATGTCCCTTTGAGAATCATAGGCGATTAAGACATCTAACGTTTGGATAACTTTCGATTCCAGTTATGCTAAAACCGGAAATATATATTCCTTAATATTTACAGAAAATGCTGCGAGCGATTCTTTTATCATACATATAATATTTTATCTGAAGGAAATATCCCTTTGTGAAGCATAGACGATTAACACGATTAAATCTCTGTCGTTTGACTAACTTCCGATCCCAAAGTGGACTAAAACGGACAACTTTATTCCTGAATATATATAGCCAATGGGTAATTCTTTTATTATTTCAATAAAATAGCTAAATAAGTTTAAAAATGTGTAATTCACAGAATTAGGCAAACTATAGTTGAAATCCATCCAGAATGAAAGAATACGCAAGAGTAATTTTTCAACAAATATACTTGGTGTTTGATCTAAGATGGACGTATAGTTGCTATCAGAGACCAATATAACTTGGTTTAACATAACTTTGAATCAGATTAAAGAATGTATGCCTAGATTCATACAGGGGAGTATTGTGAGAGAAATGAATGAAAAAGTGCCATATAACATTCTTTCGTTTTAAAAGATCACGCATACTCATTTTCAAATCGCCATGATTTACATGTAAAGTAAGTTCTTATATTCACTGGACGGATTTTTCTGATTCACTTGAATTCGAAATCATATTATATAGATATAAATTATATTCCATTTAGTAAATTCATAAAGAGATATTTTCAAAAATAAAACTATTCAAAGATGAACCAAAATCTAAATAAAGGCAAAGGATTTTTCCGAAAGACCTTAAAAGCTAAAATACGAGAAACTATGTTAAAAAGTGGAATTCATTCTAAATTTATTTAATTTTCGCATATTTTGGTATGCAGAAAAAGATTCAAAGATAAAACAACTTCAATGGTGGAAGCGTAGTTTTCAATTGCTACTCTGCATTTCATTTCTCAGTAAATTACAAAGTCATTATTCTGCAAAGCGAAACAATTTTAAATTTTTAGCGCAAATATCGACGAAAATTTTCTGGAACATCCTCAAAAACTCCGAAAATAATCAACGCTTTTAGCGAAATTTCGACACGAAAACGTATTCTTCACAGAACACCATATTCCTTTTGCTAAAAAAACTTTTGTGCGAATACGAAAAGTAAAAAAAAGTCTTTGGTCGACTTCCTCAAGAAGTAGAAAGCAATAGGACCATCTGTTTTCTCCACCACACCCAAGTCCTCGCGTTTCACTCGAAAAATGTAAAAAGATGGGATAACTTTTATATTTACCTTTTCAAAATCCTCCAACCGCAGAAATCGTCAACCCTTTGATATCCAGTGTCTCTTTGAGAAAATATGAGAGTTTGGGATGGCAATGAAAAGAAACCCTCGCACCAGTCACAAAGCCGATAAAATCCTTTGTAAACGTCTCGGAACTTGGAAACTTTCTTTCAAGACTCTACTTTGAGGGGGGCACTATTTTTCTTTCGGGGAAAGACAATTTTCGACCACTACCCGTCTTCCATGAGAAGGAGAGCACTACGTCCGCAACTTGTCACTGTGATGTAACTCACTCTCGTTAAGGATCCGTGTCGCGCTGTTCACTTGTCACCCTAAATCCCCACAAAATATTTCGTGACACCAATTTGCAATATTATGTGAGGAGATTCCAACGGGCGCGACCAGCGCTTCACTCTCCCGGGCCTAGAACTGAACGGGGAGGACAGTTGGGTGGGCCCTCAGCATCCCTTGCGATCGCGAAAGGAGCCGACAGTGGCGGCGCCCACGGTGAGAATCCGAATTAAGGGCCCTTCCATACGGGCGCCTCGGTAGCGCCACTTTCTGAATTGCTCCTTCTCGGAATTAATGTGGGCCTCTGACGAATTACTCCTCATATGTCATTATGAATATTGGCAAGCGATGAACACTTGAATAAATTTGTCAACTACTACCAATAGTCCCAAATATACTGAAGAATATATCATCGAGCCATCAAGGTACGAGACTGGAGTCGGAAACCTTTTTCTATCGGAAGGTAATTTACTATTCTGCTGAATAAAATAGGCTGCATTTCAAACTACCATGATCGCAGTAGCGCATTGGCTTAATTCAAACAGTTCAACGACGAAGTTGTATGGGAAGGAACGAATTGATTCGCTGAGTAAACAAACAAATATTTTCTGATGAGAGGGATGTAAAAACGCAATATTTAAAATACTCCCTACAATAACGTTTGAAAGACTTGTTCATGAAGAGCCGAAACTAAGTTGAGGGCGAAGCAATGGGTTTTCAGAATATTTTCATTTTATTTTGACTTTGCATCAGAATGTTGTGGAAACTTTATTAAAAAATGTGAATTAGTATGATTGAAAGACCGAGTTGAGCTCCCATAAAAGCCGCAGGTTTCCCACCTCTGGTCTGACGATAGTGCAGAATTTGCGTACGGGGGAGGTTCAAAGCAAATGGAAAAATGTAAGATTGCCTACATCCAATGGAAGAAAAGTTTCCTTCCATCGTGTATTATGCGGGGAAAACGTTATAGAAAATGATAGGAAATCAGGGAATGCAACATTCCGCATGAATAATACTTTGGTATTTCTAACAACCATTTAATTAAATGTATGTATGCTCCGTCAAAAAAATAAACTTACCTAAAAAAACGCAATTTTCACTAAAATTTCGAATTTTCGAGCTGTTTGGTCAGGCCCAAGACGAACTTTGTTAGAGCCCATCTTTTGCACATTTCTTATTGAGCCTAAAAGGCACCTTTTCCAACCTATTACGTTCCCGCTATTAAAAATTTTTGTTTTTCGGTACGCCCTAATGCCCACCCTTCAGACTCTGCCCACCCCACTGGGAATAATACGACTTCAATGAAGAACCTTTCTACCATGGAACTTTCTACGACTGAATGAAAAGAATTCTACGAAGAAGAAGTCTAATATGGTACGGAATAAGAGAACTTCTATGGAAGATTATATCAACAATCGTAACGAATAGTAACAATTCTACTACGTTAAGATTATTATTTCAATTTATGTTGCATATTACATGCATGACGATAAATAATGGACTTTTCAATCTATCTCTGAAAATTGCGTGCTTAAATGATATTTCATTCTTTTATTAAATACTTTCTGCGCGTTAGACACATTCATAGATATTCTAATGCATTACCTCAGATAACATCGGTATATTTCAGTGGCATCTAAAGTACGCTACAGTAAGTTTCAATAATGGTATTAATTGGATATTACAAGAAAGTAAAACTTATTCTCGCTTCACGAGTCGACGTCCTACCAAACAACATTCAAAACTATACAATATTCTTAGATAGGGTACCCTAAAGATGAGGTTATGCTCGTTTGCGATAACATCAATTCACTATCTAACTAGACTTCTGGAAATTTTAAAGATGACTCTAAACTTTTGCCATCATATAAGATACAAGTTAATCATCCCAATCAGAGGGTAAATGACAAACGAAATACTTTTCTATGGCTGATAATTACTTCAATTCAATAGAATGTTTGAATTACTCTTAATTTTTATTTTTAATGTAAAGAGAAACATTAAAGCTGCGACATGAGTAGTGAATTTTAGTCAACTGTTGTAAATAAAATTAATTTACTCGGCCATGACTTCGTGGAATTTCTCCGCAAAAATCTCCGTAACACTTCGTAAATCTCAGAGTATATTTCTCCCCTCTCATCTTATATATAGTATAAAGACTAAAAATTCTTTACTTCACTAGACAATATCAGCACGTCGATGAACACAGGTTTAATTCTACTATGGAAATAAGGAAGTGTTTTTCTTTTCAAGATTTTTGTCTAAATAATGACAATCAATCATTGTTACACAGCAACTATCATTACAACACACTTAAAATAATATATGTCTATTTAATATTACAATTTACGTTAGTCACTATTTTACTCTAAATGGCAATAAATTTAAACTGCCTTGAGAGATCTATTTACTGACGCTAGTAACATATTTGCTTAATTTGATTGATTTTTATAGTTGTTTTTCGATTATGTTTAATCTGCCAATTTCCATCTTTCATTATAATTCTTTTTAATATCTCACTACCATCGGTCCTTCCTTTTACTGGTTTTTCATAAAATTATATAAATTACGTTTTACTTGAACTTTCGAGTTCCACTCAAGAATATGCCTAAGCATATTTCATTCCTTGAAAGTAAAGCGATTCTTATGACAAATTTCTGCATCATTACATTTACTAAAAATTGCGATGTAAAGCTAAAAACGTATTTATTCGTAGTAAACTGCATATTCTACAAAACGGAAATGTGGTGATAAAGATTTGTGGGCCTCATATCTGAGAGATGAAAAATGGCACAGCCTTCCATAGCAATGCGTAAAAAGGGAGCGAAAAATTGCGATGCAAAAATTCGGAAAGCATAAAAGCTGATGAACAACCTCCGGAGACGGGCGCGATTCGAAACATGTTGGAAAATCCACGCATATCCTTGCATTAAGGCGGATGAGCTATTGCGACGAAATGCACATCGTCTCCTATACATGTTCTTTTTAGCACATATTTCGGTCACATATTTCTCTTATTTATGGAAGTCATATTTAAGCATGCATATGATTTCGGAATATTTACAGTCATTCGCTTCCCAATACTTTGATGAATGGAACATTTTAAACGGCGGAGACTAAGTGGGTCCCAGGACCGCTTCGGTGGCTGAGAAGGCCTACCAGGAACCCTAAAAACTCTACTTGAAAACAGAAATATGTTCTCACTGCATATACGATATACCGTAAAAATATAGTTCTGACTATGTGTAATAGTTTCCTATGGTAAAAGGTTTATTATGGTGTCTGTATATTTATGTGCAATAATGGTTCTTACAATGACATTTTGAATAAGTACTCGTTATTAATGAATATATGATATTAATGTGTGTTTTACCAAATATTGTTCTGATTTTCATCGAGCGATTTTTCGTGGTGTACCATGTTTTTATTGTGAATTTGTGATAGTGACACGTCCAAAAGACAGATATAAACTGTGACTGTGTGGTAACTGTGATTGTTGGTTCTATGTGGTGTAAATGACTTCCAGGGAATACCGTGGGGATGTTATATAGATTAAGTCTTGCTTTTTTTGTGTGTGTCTTGATACTGTTTGTGATTATGATGATGTTGTTTGGGATTGTTGGTGCTTATTTCTTGTTTAAGGGATTTGAAGTGTTTTTGAGTTAAGCAGGTGTTACCTGAAAACGTTAGGGGCTACCACCTGAAAACTGCAGCACGTAATTTATAATACGAGCTAATAATAACAAGCTATGAAATGCGTGACGCTAACGTGCGAGCAAGGCATAGAACCACAACAATTTTCGTCCAGATTACCGCTCCGGATCACCGATCAACGGGAAAATATATATCGCTTCATATCTGATTCCTCTTCTCCTTTCAAATTAGAACAAAGAAACGCTACATTACACTAAATTTAGAGTTGAGCTTGACGTTACGAGTAGTTATTTTAAAGTTGAATTTAATCATTTGCCTTCCTGTAAAAACACTTAAGTAAATAAACACAAGTAAATTTTGCATAGTGAAAATCGAAACGCAATGAACATCGGCTCTCAGTTTCGGTTCAAGAATTTCATTTTTTCGGTTCGAGTTCGGTTTTAACTCCGGCAGAAATAATAGCTCTTTTCGGTTTCGGTTTTCGGTTCAGTACATTATCTGGGTATAAGTGATGCTGAATAATGTCATCCTTCCTGATATCTCCTTATAGATTAGTTTAAGTAAGATACGTTAACAAAAGTAATAAAATAACTCCAAAGGTCATATATTGTATCTTAACTGTGTGTAAACTCGGATTACCATCTAATATATTTCCCAGTAACTAAGGAAAGAGACTAAAGTGTTCGGGAAAGTATTTTCGCGACTTGAAGTTGACGAATAAAACCATGCGTTGTGAGGATACCTACAGAGGAGAGATAAACCGCGAAACCTCGGTAAATAAAATATGATTGCAGAAAACACCATAAATGATTACTAAAGGCGAATTTGGAAGGAAATAAGAGCTCAGAAGAGGAATTTAATTATACAAGCATGCAAAATATCTCATAGAAAGAAGAATAAAAGCAGATCTGGGTAAGGCATACTAAAATATTTCAATGCTTACATTAATATGAAACACGTATTAGGGAAAACATAAGGGAAGTCTCCATTTCCACAATGTTCTTAGGACTGCGATACCGAGGAGATCGCTCTTCTTACTTGTTTAGAGCCGAACCAATAAAAAATCGAGTTGAGTGAATGTAAGACGACGTCTTCGATAGGAAATTAAATCATCTTTTAAGGGCATCTGCCGTCACCTTACCAAATATCCCCCACCATTGCATTCAATCGGAATTCCAACGATCCTATAAATCAGAATACTTGGCTGGAACGAAAAACTTCCCTCTTTGGGGAGATCTCGTCAGCAGATTAAAGCAAATTTTAGGATTCAAACAAAAGTTCGTTTAACTTTGTCCCAGTTAGGACGAGACTGCGTCGACAGAAGAGTAACGACCTCCGAATTCGTTCGTTTCGAAAAGGTGAAAAAACTGAAAGTTGCGCTGCAAATGAATATTATGGGAGAATGAAGAATGTTTTTCTTTTTCTCGAACTATAACTTCTGTTGCCGTGTATTCGAACGCTGAAATGGAAAAAATAGCGATAGACTTTTTCCGCGCTCCTCAAATCTTAATGATTAATGCGTATCACCATTAGCAATTCTTTTTATAAATCAGTCTTTGCTTTACTCAGCCACCATTACTTCGCAATTAAAACTATATTAGTGGCCCATAAATTTCATTCTTTTACCTTATTATACCTCGACCTGCATAACTTGATTGAGAATTACGAATTATTTTTTTCTTTATAATGGGAAATATCTATCCTTCGTGATTAAATGAATACTAGATTATAGAGCTATAACATAAAGTGGCTTTTTCAGAGATGTTCGCGTTTATTTAAAGCTCTTCTAATAATGTATTAGCATTCAGATCATAGAGGGTCACGTATCCAAATGCGTGTTAAAAAGCAGGACGTATAAATCAAGTAATGGCTGGATTATGGATAAAGGAAAGTATATATTCAGGGCTCAGGCAGAAATGTCGTGTTACACTAGTTTAATTAAAGGGAGAAGTCGACCACAGCAGCACTGATTGAATGAGAAGAAAAAGAAGAGGCCAATGAGGAATAAATAGAATAAATGGAGAGGTAAGAACACATGCAAATAAGTGCCAGAAAGAAATTATCCACTACAGGAGAATGTAGTAAAAAATAGAAACGAGGAATCTCCTAGCCTACCTTTGTAAAATGAGAGATCATCTCAAAATGCAATTGTGGATATAAGCACAAAGAACTTAAGTATGGGTGAATTAATGCAATTTATAATTTTTAATTCGTAACCATGGAAAAACTTTTGTACTGCAACAAAGAAGATTTAGGCAAAATAATACATAAAGTTATGATGGCTGTATCATGGAAAATATGGTACATAACTGTGAAAAATAAAATATATATTCTTAATATCTACTTTAATTTTAAGAGTATATAATATGAAATATCAAGCTCCCTTTGTATTTACGCATTAAGAGCTAATTTCAAAGAAACACCTCTTCATTTCGTGGATTCGACAGTCAAAGACGGTAATAAATATGAAGGATCCAGCTTTTGATTCCACTTTAAACTTCAAAGCTGAAGAGAGGCAACTCGGACCGCGTTCTCTTCCATTCGACATAAATGAGGATCACTCAAGATAAGTATAAACATCGAGGGCGCGATTTAATCTCCAGCTATTCCGCGAGTGATTTATGAAGTAACTCTTTATCTGTGCTGCTGATCCTTTTCGGCAATCCCATGGGCTCCATGGTAAAAAGAAACGCGCTCTCGATTTCTGCGAGTTTCAAAAACGCGGTATTGTTTGCGGGATGCCTCTCTCTTCCCAATGTAAAACAAAAGAGTGGTTTTTGTGGGGCTGATGAAGACTTGCGACTGCGTTGTTCATCGCATTACAATGTCATTTGTCTCTTTCTTACTGCTCTCTCCACTATTTTTACTTTTACTCGGTCCATTACCGTTTGCACACGTCCTTTCCTTTCGAATTGTATCGTATCATAAATGGTAACGCTAGTTTAAGTACTTAAAGCTATAATTAGACTCGACATTTGTTCAGCTTTCTACCAGCAGTTCTTGTCTCTGAATGCTATGTCTCGTCTTAAAGTAAAAGAACTACAGTAAAACCCGCTTCACAAGGATAAGAGCACTACTTCTTTTGTTACTTTATTTTGCACCCTACAATGAAGCTGTTTTAAAAAAGTAGATAATTAGGGGATAATAATGTAAATGTTTATCAATTGAGGTGCATTGGCTATAGCAGTGAATCTGAGTGGGAAAAGTTCGCCTTATAACAGAGCGTCTAAAGCGGTATCTTATCATTTGTTAAGTGCGAAAGGGATCAGGGCCGAGGGAAAACCGCGTAATAAGAGGGATAACTTCTTAAGTGGGAACGTTTTAAACGGGTTTTACTGTAAAGCCTTTCCTTTTCTTATGGAATTCTTGCATCCTGAAAATAATGAAGAAATGGAAAATGAGGCTTAATATAGAGTTGCCTTATGGGCCTAGTTTTGCTAATAAAGTATTGCATTCCATTTTTTCTAAGTAAATAATGTTCGATTATATGGGAATGAAATCTATTTTTTCTCCGTATTGCAAGGATAGCCTCATTCAAGTTCGTCTGTATGCGATATTCTTCAATCGGACGATTTCATTGCGATTCGCAGCCTATATTATAAGATTTGAACTATAGTTTTCAACTCACTAGAATTATACTGACCAGAACCTTTAAAACAAACGGCAAATGAAGAAAGCAATCGTAGAATATTAGGAAAGACACAATAAGACCATGAAAGAAACGAAGATATGATGTAAGTATGTCGGAAAATGTTGTGGAATGGGTGAACAAAAGAAAAAGTGATTGGAGCAGCCATTTAAATAGGATGGATAGTAATAGAAGTGTAAATATTGCCCGAGATATCAAAGCAAATGGAAGGAGAAGTGCAGCAAGATTCAGAAGACGATAAAAGGAGAACAGAAGTCTAATACAGAAAAAGAAATAGACTAGAAAAACCGGAATACAGTGTATAATACCATTATAAATTATCTTCCTCCTGAGCCTTTGCATGTAAATGTATTTTGTAACGAAATTAGTCCAAAATATAGAAGTTACATTATTCAGAATTAACCACGACTTCATAGTTCACCTTAATGATATATATGACCGATATTTTTTTTATAAATTTAGTATAATACGGATTTTTATACTTTGGAAGAATCAATGAGAAGTCTGTGGTGAGAATGTTTTGCTTCTTTAAAGGGAGAAATTCACGTTTGAAATGCACGAAACCCTTAAGCACACACCCTCATTGGAGTCTTTTTTGTATCAATCATCACAGGCTCATGGATTTGTTTATATAGTATCACACCTTTGGTAAGTTTATACGCCAGAGGAATCCCAACTTATTGCCCTTCTTTTATTTCTTGGTATCGCATCTATATTTTATATCACGAAGGATAAATTTCGAATTGGTACATGTCCTTTTCATTTCAGATGATGTTTTGTTCAGCATCATAATATTCCGCCTTTCTGTAGCCTCGTGCGGCGTAAAGTTCCCTTCCGAATGCCATTTTATCCCTTGGTAACTCGTGCCTTCCCACAGTATTACCTCATTCACAATGTTCAAGTCTCTTTCACAATATATATCCGTATCGAGGAAAAAAATCATCATCCCGAAATAAAAAGAAGGTTTTCATCCACCAGTTTTGTCCTCAAGATGAAATGTATTGAAGGATATGTGTTTGTATATTTGTATGAAAAGATATTGTGTCGAAATAAATTTCGGAGCTTGAACAAAGATTTGTGTAGGGCAAGGAGGATTGTATTTTCATTTACTGCCACAGGGATATATTTTCGTTTTATTTCATTTCTCTTCATTATCAAGGAGTATTTTATAATTCACCAGTGCACTTGCATTTTACGTTTTGATGATACCATATCTGAAACTATTCCTAACTAAACTAGCAATGCTCTTCGCAGAATTTCAATGATTTTTCAATGCTTTGGATACTCGGTTACTAAACAAACAAAGAGTAAACAAACATTCATGTTTACATCTAGCGGTGGTACTGGCAACAAGAAAACAAGAGATTAAGATGAAGCTTCGTATGCAGGACGTAGGAGGCGATATAGATTCAACGTAAAACGGTATTTTGTGTCAAGAAGAAAAGAATTGCATGTTGCATTCCAAAATTCCTACATTAGAGCTGTTGCAAGAATTTCACGAGTACATTACAACACATACAATAACAATGCGAGTATTCTCGTGATGTAACTCAGAAAAACATTTTCGTATCCATATCTTTTTACCCTCTCGTTGCTATGGGTCCACTTGTTTACATAATCGGAATTTTAAGGGCATTGCAATATGATGCTATTCTTTGGAGGATGGACGTGTAAATTTACGCCTTAGATTCTAAGCTCAGCGACATTAAAAAAGATGCATTTATACTTTTATAAAAGTATAAATGTATCTCCAAATAATTTATTAATTTACTCTAGTTTCTTAGAGAATATATTTTCGTATAAATATTCTGCGTGACTATGATATCGCCATTTACGACAGAATATTCATTCTGATAGAAGATCGCCTCATCTTAAAGGATAATTTTAATGAATAATTGATGCAAAATGTAATCCGCGTCGGTACATGACGTATTTAATCGATCTCTATTAGAGCTAGTATATGATTTTTACTTTAATTATTACTCCAAATCCCTTGCATTTCATTGTTATTTTTCTCTTCTGCTATATCCCAAGCCATCAAAACCGTATCATCGACAATAAAGATGAAGTTAAAAACAAAAATGTTGCTTTTTTACCATTTAACATTGTTAATGACATCGTAGGACTTTATACCCGTTTTCCAAATTGACACTGCTTCCCTTTGAAAAAGCTATGCTAATCTTCAATCTCTAAAGTTTTTAAAGGCTAAGTATTACAGATTTCTTTAGAATTTCTGATTCCGATCTCAATTCCTCTCATGCATATCACGATGGCTCTAATAAATCACGATAATAATATCACAATGGCACTGAATAATAGGTTTTCCTTCGCAGTACTCTTTTCCCTACCAATCGCCAAACTCTCCACTGTTTCCACTTCATTTCCCTTTCATTCCCCATTCGTTCATGACGTATATTCCATTCCTTCTGCATTCATTCTCTTTAAATTGTTTTATCCCATTTATTCTGTTTCTCCCTCCTCTCTCTTCGTTTCCCATGTATTTAACCACCCTTCCCTTCAACCTCTAATCCAAGTTCTCTCTTCAACATACCTTCCTCTCTCCACCCTTAATCCTTTTTCCTTGCCCTATCACATTACGTCATCCCAATTCCTTATCCTAACCCCTACATCCCCTAACCTATCCCATTACCCTAGTCCCTTACCCTATTCCCTCACTCTTACCCATAATCAAATCTTGAATCTTGCTGTGAGCTGCTAACCATAATCTTGTACCCTTACTCTATCCCTTCAAACCATTCCATGGCTTTTCTGCTGATGTTTTATTCTAATCTTTCATTTTTAACTCTCATCCGCCCAATTGACTATTGCAGTGCTTCCTGACCGTTGTAACGCAATCATAGCTTTATAATTTTGCATAAAATGTGCAGTTAACTCCGCGTAAGATTCATTTTTAGATAAAATTTTGCTACAGCCGCATTTTATGCTGTCCCATATAGCTTTATTTTCCTCTTCCTTTTCGTTTGAACTCTGACTTAGCAATCAAACTTTGTGTAAGAAACACAGAGACAAGCTGTTTGTTTATCACTAACCATTAGAGTTTTTCATGGCTCTATCGATCTCAAAGTGCTTTAATTTGGCTATTGCGTATCAGTGGATAAGATTAATAAATAAATAATAATTAAGTAAATCCAGCGATACATTGAAGTTATTTAATATCCCTGAATTAAGTAATATCACCGTCTACTATGCCATAAGTTTGAATGAATAAATTAATGTATTGTGATGGTGAAAATGTCGATAGGCAATGGCATATCGTTTCCTACAACCTGACTTGATAGGACTTTACTTGCATTACTTTTTACTTCATTTCAAAGATCTTACACCGATTACTTACAACTTTTTCTACCACGAAACACTCAAAAATTAACTAACTCTCAGTGAAAAACTAAAAAATACGTTTACTCTTTTAAAAAATTCGCATTATGTTGATAAGAAATTTAGCATTATATGTAAAATGGGAAATTGTAACAATCTCGCAACTAAAGCCGGTCGAAAAATAAAATATCTCCTAAAAAGGTACATTTAAAATAAATTCAGACGCTACTATTATCATTGTACCCTTTTGGCAAGATTAGGCTAGAACGGCCTCTCTTTGACAATTAACTTTAACAGATACCTCATGAAAATATATTAAATTATTTCATGACTAATGTCTGCAACTAAAGTACGCCAAGAGAAAAAACCAATAAAACAAAACAAACTAAAGATATGATAAGTATACAATTTGTTAAATCTAATAATTATAAAGTAATAGATACACGAAAAGGAAGCATATTGTTTCAAACTTGATCTATGATAACTTGATCTATGATATCTTGATCTATAGATCATAGACCCTGCGGTGCACCGACATCTGACTTATGGTACGATATATCAGTATTGTAGGGCACTCAGACCCTAACTAACCTGGCCAACCTAACCCATCATTCCATCCTTAAACCCTTTCCATATTTCGTACCCTACTACTTCACATCCACCGGCTAAACTTACCCTTTCACCCTAACACATCCCCGTGCGCTTTCACGCTACTCTCACTTCCCTTTGTGAATCTACCCCTTTTTCTATACCCCCCTAATTTCTCTCCCCGGCTTAATCCCCTTCCCTTTCCCTCGTTAGCACCCGTTAAAGGAAGTCCCAATGGCCCTGCCCCGGGGCCCCATCAAACGGTCTCCATGGTGATAAGGACCCACACGCTACTAATCCCTGGCGACTCGAGTAAGGGAAGGGGTAGAGATTAACGGGATTTGGGACATATTTAACGCTCGTAACAATTAACTTTAAAGTCCTTCCCGTTAGAAAAAAAACTCCTAGAATATCAACGTCCCTTACGCTGTCTGCTTGCTTAGCGTAATTATCGTGAGGATCGCCGATACCTGTGGGGCCTAATTTCCACCAAAGAGTGTGAAGTACTGTAATCGAACGAAACGCCGGAAATGAATGGCCCACTGTAATGCGTCTGCACTTTTAAGAGATCAATCTGGGTGTCTGAGATGGAAACTACGTCCGCCATCTAAAAAGATACTACAATTCTATTTAAGACGTTTGATTGTATTACTTAAGTTCTTAGTAAAAAGTTAAACATAATATGGGACTAGTGAGCATCAATTTAGTCTGGATTAAAGTCGGATTTATGTATTTCGGGGAAAGACCACAATTTGTCAAGATAAACTATGATAATTCTTGCAATTACTTTATTTCTTCTGTAATTTGAATTATTTCATCAATATTATGCACCTCCCATTCCAAATATAGCATTTTTATATTATAATATTGTATATTGCTAAATCAAGTTCTGCTGTTAAAGCTCTTCGACTCTCTCTATTCGTTTATTATATATTTGTAAGACTGTTATTTTATTTTTTAACTTATCTGTTGTAAAATGGGAATGTCCTATAAAGTAAGTAATGCAAAACTTCGATCACGATTAAGGTTGCCAGATGTTTTAAATGCAAGTCGAGAAGAAAAATAGAATCACTGGTTCTAACACTGAATCGGGACAATTCGTGCCAACTAAGAAAAATATTTTAAATTATGATATATAATGATTCAAATACGTACATTAAAAACAAACTTTCCCTTGAATTACGTTTTTATATAGTCTGAGAACTTTAGAGTGAATATTTTCGTAAATGCGTTGTGAACAGAATAAACGCATCGTGCTTGCTTGAGATTTCATCTTGTACCTTGCATGAAAATCTTAAGGCATTCCTAATACACAATGATGCGAAATTATCTTTGATTTTTTAAGTTTTTAACATTTAAATTTGAGAGAAGAAACAAATTTCTATCACCTCTGCAGTAAAGCTTAAACTTTCTGTTGCGCGCTGCATTAGTGCTATGAAAGGTTTGATATGCAACAGCGAAATCTTCAAAGAATAAGTCAGTACGCGGGTAGTACTTCAATTCCTTTTACTTCCTTCCCAACGGCACACTAGGAATTGGGTATTTTGGCGGTTCCAAATCAATTTTAGGTTTAATGTAAGTATAAAGCAAATGCATGTTGAGTATTCAATTTTGTAGTCAAAATGCTTATTCTCGAAATGTCAACATCTTCGAAGCTATTGGAAACTTATACATAGTAACTCATACACAGCTGCATTCGTTAAGTGAACGAAGAACTACTATATAAATGAAAATTTCTACTCAATCTAGGAGTAACTATTCAGTCTAACCATCTATTACAACAGCAAGCATACTTAATTCTCTATTAAGGTGCAAAAATACTGGAATTTGCAACCATCAACGCAAAATTTATGTGGTGAACTTTTTAAGTCCGTGCAAAAGTATGGTGAATTGGTAACTAAGTTTCGCTTCGACATTTCCTCCAAAATCTTCGCGACACACATATTACCTCTCGCAGCAAAGTATTCTGCCAAATCACACAACTTGGAATACACTGTTGAGTACAATCATACAAAAATTACCGTCAATCTTTGTATTTTTGTTCTGTAATGATTTACACCTAAATTGGGCTTTAGATAATTAAAATTTCGACCCTGATTAGGCATGAATATCGCCCCTGAGAAAATAGTATCCACATAAAAGTTGACCTCTAAAATTCAGCCTTAAAAAGTAGACTGCGAAAAACTATTATCATTTGAGTAAACATCGTAATTACTTTGATTATATGAGGTATTTATTCGTTAATCAAGAATTTCCCTAAAAGCAAAATTTACATCACTGGCAGAGTTTAGCTTCGTGATTGCAAAAGCTTTTTTTACCTTGAATAAACTATTATTTTTATTTCATTAAATTTTTACAAAGCCTTACTCTGCGCAGTCCATCACGATTTCATCAATGTTCGAGTGAGTGAGTGGAGTTCCGTTTTAGTTTCGTTTTAAATTATTAGTCGAACTGATTTTATTTTACTGTAAAGAGAGGCATCCCTTTGTAGTTCTCTTTGAGCAACAGGATGAAAGCAATCATTCAATAAAATAATGCCATTCATCCGATGAAAATATTCAGTTAATGAGAAGTCCTCACGATAGGTAGTAAAGATGAGGAATTTCAGTAAAGTTCTATATAAAACGAATGTTTGATTTATAAAGAAAAAATAAATTCTGAATTGAACGTAAAATGAGATTTGACATTCGCAAAAAGGACTCTCGTAGATTTATATCTCATCTCTTCTAACTTTTGCAGCCCTGTACGAAAATAATACACTTTGGATTATTGTCTGTTTATGATAGCATACCGAAATGCAGGATGTGTGGATGATTCTCACACTTACTACTATAAAGTGTGAGAACAAGTCTGCAAACCTTTCAACTTCGGAGAGAAAAATACTTAATATGAAGGATATAGTTTCCGAGTCTGATTTTTGCGTATTAATATTGCGTATCTTGCCTAACTCTTTTGCACATTTAAATTGTTAACGTACTTAATGAAAGGAATGATTAAAATACCAGACCTTATCCTTTAAAGCAAATGAATGTGGGCATTGGTTAATATGTTGATTAGATACTGAATAACACTAAGATTTAATGTAAAACTGTAATATATCAACGAGTAATGTCTTAGAATGAGCTGGTTCGCATCCTAATTTCCCGACATTTCGGTTTAGAGAATTCGTGCACGTTGGCAGAGCATATGGGAGCAGCATTGAGTGAGGCGTATGCAAAATCGCTAAGACAAGCCATGTTCAGGTATTCGTGGCGGAAGAACACCAGTAGAGCGCTGATTTATCCGCAGCAGAAAATGGCGCTGGCGTAGGAATGCCTCTGACATATGCGTTCGTCTTGGAGGTGACCTAAATACTCCTCACTGTAAACAAGGCATAACGACCGTTATTACCCGTACATCTAATGAAATTAAGGAGTGCCTCTGTCCAGATTGAGCTAATGCTGTTAAGCGCTAACGGCCTTCCGACCAAAGGAAATGCGAAGGGCGTTATCTGATTTGGTCTGCTTTGGCAATATTAGCTTCGATTCGCTTCCATTTTCTCAACAAATTTGTCAAAATATTGCTGTTTTTGAGAGGGAACAGGTGGATGTGGAGCAAACATTCAAAGCGGTAGGGGCAATTTACCGCAATTTTCTAATACCCTCATCTCTGATTAATTTTTAAGATGCCGCTTATCGTCATAGATCTAACAGATGTATAGTGATCGTGAAGAAATTTCACAATTTGATTTTAATTCAAGTTCCCAGGTTGAATTCTAGGTAACATATCGCTAGCAATACAAAAGGGGAGGGCAACTGGACTATCTCTCGAAAGATATTAAATCCGATGGAAGAAAGACGAAAAGAAAACCGTAAAGATAAGACCGCTAGACATGTTACAGGGACTTAAGTGTATTTGATACTTAATTGAGTGATATGTGTGATATGAGTGATATGTGTGAATTGAGTGATATCTTTTGTGATTTCTTTACTACTATTAGAATTTTTACAATCTAAAGCGATTACGAATTATATAATCTGTCAGTTTTATATAATTATGTAAAGTTTTCTTGAGTATTGAGATGATTCACTATGATTATGAGCTACTCTAATCTGTTTGTACAGATTTGATGCTGAAGAAAATGAATACTCAACCAAATATTAGCGGAAGAGATGATCGCAGCGTAATGCTGTATAATAATAGAAATGTCAATATACGGTCTCCTTTATGAGAACTCGAATCACGAAATATATTTTCACTTTATATTGTTCCTCCTCTAATCACGTGTCTTGGTTTCACCTATGGTAAATCCTTCCATACGGATACTCTTTTAGTCTTTGACCTGATGTGCACAATAATTATAGAACGGAACTACCGATTTTTCTAAGGCATTTTGGTTTTAATAGTCTTGATGAAATCTTAAGTATTATGATGTTTCAATGAACGCTATACATTTTCATTAAATATAAATTCACAGAAAGATAATCAAATTAATGATAACATTAACATTCCACCCGTGGCACAAATAGTAAGCTGGTCCTCGACGGGTCAGCTCATAGAGGGTCTGATTAATTGGAATGCAGGAAATCACCTTCGGCTATGTGCCAATGCATGGTGCATCACTAATCTTCCTCATTTTCTAACATCAGTTATATCCTATATGGATCGCGGAAATTCGTGCGACATTAATTCAACCGCTTACAATGGCTGAGAATTTTCAGACACAAAATGCTCTTTCCAATCTGGTTTGACTTTACATGCTTTCAGATTCACGGGACCTAACCAGAGCCTAAGCTAACTACAAACAGTAGAGCTTATTTTTGTATATGAATTCGGTTTATTAATGCTCAAATGGTCAATTCCGTCAATTCTATCTCGTCCACTACATTTGCTTAGCTTCAACTGCCGTTAAAACTATATAGAATATTTAAGGATGAGACAATTATGGCTAATTAGACCACGAGAGATAAGATTAATATTTAAAATAATTGTTTAGTATTTGTCTACTTTATATTTATTAATTTATTTATTTTTAATCTATTTTTATTTTAAATTTTTTAATTATTTTAGTTGTGATTCAAGGAGAAATTTCGCGCAACTGAGTTTTCGCGGCTATATTAACCCTCTTTCAGAGGGTGTTTACTCGCTACCTGGGTTTATCCTCTATCAGCCTTTAGTCGTTGAGATCTTTTCTCACAAATCAAATCTTTCCTTTCTATTTCCCCTCCTTCTTTAATCATTTTCCTTTATGCTTTTTTCCCTCCTATGTAGGAACCTACGTCATATGAGATGGGAGGACGAGAGAGGTCTATTCAGGTCTAATCTCGCCAAATAAAGGGCCGAACGATAATTCATAAACATTGATTATCTAGCAGCAATATGCAATATATAATCTATCGCTTAGTATCACTATCGTCATTGGGTTAATTGTATCTCTCTTTCTCACAGCCTAATATCGTTAACTATTTAGTGCCATCCTAAACAGTTAAACCTAGGTAGTTTACCCATAGTACCGAAACAGTAAGATATTCTTAGATGAAATGATACATATCATGTATCTAAATAAATGAGAAAATTAAATGCATTAAAGGAAATTAAAACACAAAGTAAAACAGAATACTAATGGAAATGACAAATGACAACTTTGAAAATAAAATTTTGCTTTTTTTGACTTTTGCTTCAAGAACAGCAACGACAAACTTTCAGAAAAATTAATTTTCATTTTAAAGCATGAGTTAAAATGCAACAAGCGAAGAATTCAAACGTTTATGTATTCATTAAATGATTTTGATGAGCAAAAAACTAAATCCTCTTGGCATAAAGAAGAGGCGTCGAATTAAATGGACATTTAAAGTAATTCCTTTAACGTCATTTGCCTCGTTTTGGGAGGTTTTTGAGTTTCTCTTTAATTATATTTTGATGATAGCTTTAAAGCCGTTGCTCATATTATCCTAATATATTTTAAAAACGTAGTACTGAGAAGTAAGCTGATATAATGCTATGAATTTCTGGTTGGGACACTCTACCTGTAATATACATATATGATCTAAATCCATGTATAGTCCAACTCTCGAAAATGTACTTCAAATTTCATTCTTTGGTAAAAATCAGCCTTAACTGCCGATCCATTTACTGCGGAATTGTTTCGAAGGACTTTTAAAATACCATCACTAATTCTTTTATTTTCATATCTCATGAAGAAACAGAAACACGCTTTTTCCCAAGAGAATCACTGTATCTAAGAAACCCTGATGCTAATTTCGGTCATTAACATTTATTACAACTTAAGGAATTTTCTAAACCGCCAACTCTCATGAAACAGGATAACTAACAGATATCTAACTGGATATTTCCAAAATGAAGCTCTGAATTACATAAAGTAATGCTTTATCTTAAGGAAACGCAATTGTAATGTGTTGATAATGTTCTTGTAAGATCAAATTACAGGAAGTTATAGCGGATAACGAAAATGAGTGATATATTTTACTTCTAACATACGTTAGGTTCTTGATTATTATTTTATATACACCAATTTGGTTGGCAATTGTAACCCCCCCCCCCTAAAGAACAGGCCGAAGAATTTTTAATAGAAGACTTTTCAATGCAAAATGTCTATAATAAAGTCGACCTGTCCCTGGGTATCAAGGGTATTTTTTATCAACGTCCATTTATGTTTCGAAAATTTAAACGAACGTGAAATATAATGGTAATATGGTAAAAGTGCACGAGGTGAATGAAAAGACTGGAGCGTGCTAAACTGATTTAGGAGAACAAACAACATATAACGGAGTCATGACAGAAAATTTTGTTTCCAAAAGAAAGTTTTGAGGACGTGAAAGTAAATTTGAGCTCCCTTGCGTCCCAGGACGGCGGTTTAAAACTAGATGAGCAACTCCCATTATGGCGAGTTAGATCACCAAAGGTGAGAGCATCAAGTCACGCTTTCAATTTACACCCCGTTGCGCACTAAATCTGTGATAATGTTCCTTCACTCCTGACGTCTTTTGTACGCAGATTCGTCAGCTTCCATGAAAACTTTTTCGAGGCTATGTAAACAAAGCTAGAGAGAAGAGCTTTGAGAATTAAGTGACACAAAATAAAGCCTTTTCCGTGAGTGTGGATGAAAATTTGATATTTTAACATTCCCTGCCGCGTTGAGATGGGAATCGCGTTTAAATTAAACTTTAAATAACTGAATTTTCAAAATGGAAATGTTGTATATTGGTCAGTCTTCTCTTATGTTACGTTAATACTAACTATTCTCGTATAGCCGGTGAAACTTGGTGAATAGTTGGGGTGAACGCACCATTTATTTTAGCTAGCGCTGTCGCGCAGAGTTTGCGAAGCAAAAAGGTTATCTAAGCGACAAATCCTAGCATCTATTTTCCGATTTTCTCAAAGTTATCATTCGAGATGAGCGAATCGAATCAAAATTCGAACGTTTACTTGAATGGCGGAAATTCATGTTTACCAAACACAATTTTGCTTCTTTTCTCAATTTTCTGCATGAAATCGTTAAGACAAATTTTATACTAGTACGCTTCTAATCAAATATAATTTACCAATTAGTTCGACTACAATGAAAAAATATATATCCTATCAAAAAATTTCCTCCTTATAAATATTCAGGGCTATTCCAGCGGATTTCAATGTATGAGAAGTATGAGGCGAAAAATACGAGCGAAAAATTCACGGGAAAAGTATCAAATCAAATAATAGTTCATTTCGATTCACAGTTAGAATAATTTAGACAACTGTATTCGAAGACGATTATCACGTCTGTAGCAATTTGTCGTAATACAGTGTACACATAATATTCAGTACGTCTTTCGAGATTTCACTATTCTAATTAGAGAAATAGGAAAGTAATGAGTAAATAACTCTTTTCTCTCTGACAATACCCATTTGTCTTCAAGAAGCGTCTGTTTTACGCTAGAAAATTTATCGTAGCATCAACTAAAGCAAAAAAATCGCAGACCCTGTTATTTTACAGATACCAAATATTAGAGACGTATTATTGTCAATGCTGCTTGTAAACAATGAGTGACTGTTAAATCTGCAGGCCGTTTTAAACCTTAAAGCCTCCGCCATCAGCTAAAAATATCTTCAGAGTATGAGTCTTACTAGGTAAGATGTGAGATAGTCTGCCCATACTATTCCACGTTGAGCCATAACACTAAGAATGGAAAGCACCCACGTAAATCCAGCACGATGGCCCTATGACTTCTCATGGAATATAAGTATGAAAGTAAAAATGAATGTCTCTCTTCAGTATCATTCACACCTCAGCAGGTTTCCCAAAGTATGAGGAGTAGGTTTCCTGAGGAGGTGCGGAATCACGGCTGAGAGGAAAATAAAATGGTGGATAGAGTTGCAAACGTAAAACGAAATACAGACAATTCGCGACTTACATGAGTTTAGTATACGTAAACTCGAACTCAGGAAGTGAATTTTAACGGGCAAAAAGCATACGAAGAGTGAGAAACAAGTGCCGCTCTATTTACGCAGCTTTACTGCAGGGAATAACTCGCGCGACATCTTTCTCGCGTATTTGAACGTGTGTGAATCTCTGTCCTCAGTGCATTGGTTAATTTTAAGTTATTTCTCTATGTTCCTCTACGTTAAGTTACCCAATGAGTTCTACTCGACTTCCATAAAATAGGAGAAGTGAAGTGAGTCTAAGAAACATTCCTTTAATGTCAGTCGAGACCTGACATCTACAGTGCCCCTTAAGCCACCTCGCAGCGTGTGGCAGGGGATGCATGCACCATAACTCCAACTTTTTAATCAATTACTTTCGCGTAAGGTTCGCAAAAAAATGAATTCTTGACCGACTGGTTCTAGCATATATTTCTCTTGCATTTCTCGCAGAATAAGAGCGGTCTACGTAAGTAGGGAAGGGCATTATATCGACTACATCTTCCACGAGAGTACTCTCACAATTTATTAAGTACAAATAATTTTTATTTGAATTTAATTTCTTCTAAAGACTTCCATCCTGCATAATGAAGCATATAACGCTCACCGATTTTTCGTAGAAAATGAAAAATTACAACTTGTTAAACAAATTCAACTTCGGTAAACTTCAGAAGGTTTTCCTTTCCTAAAATTTCGTACCCGAATCGTTTGTATACTTTCACTGGGACATCCTCTCATCGCGGATAATCATCGATATCAAACAACCGGAATACATTTTCGAATTGCTGATCTTAATGAGATGGAGAGAGTGCTCATGCATGTCACGAAATACCTGTGCGACGTGAAATAACGAGACATATCACGAGGACACAAAATTTGCATCCGAAAACTCGCCGTTTCGGAAGTTGGAGTTGGTTCCGTTCGATATCGATATATTTTCCAATTAAATCAATGTCAAATGAGATATTTAAAGAGTGTTATATTTGCATTGTCCATTTTGAGACTATAATAGCATTATTTAATTTACGTTTTCACCTCTCCTTGTTATGGGTTATTTTTTCATATATCTGCTGATGAAATTACATAACTGAATTAAATAAGCTATCAAATTTCTGAGCCTCCGACCTCTGTATGCATAAAATATAGATATTTGACTGTTATTTTGGACATCTAAATCAAAGCTTTAAACGAATTGCATGGCCTTCCCCGTTATTTGCAATTTTCTGAATGTTTAAAAGAGAATAAATCAAGCTTTTACCAAATATCCTTCTGATCTGATACTAGCTTCAAATACAAACACAGATCATGAATTTAATTAACGTGATTTATAGTTAAAGTTGTACAAGAAGTGAAAATTTGTGACTTGACTGGGACTCGAATCTTACTTATTGATCTCAATGACAATCAAAAGATATTCTAAATTTATATATTCTTGTATTTTTAAAAATTTTAACATATTTAGAAAACAATAATTGAACTAACGAATGGGTTTCACCGACGAAAATAAAACGAGAATACAATCACTTCAGGAATAATTTATTATTGTGTAATATTCCTTCTTGTGATATAATATCCGATTTTTCCTAAAGAAATACATTCTTCTAAAAATTAATCTGCAATCCTGAATTAGATTACGTAACAATTAAATAAAAAAATCCAACTACCTGAAACATTCACCGTAAAACTCTACTCATTTCCCACGCTTTAATTCCTAATGTTCATAATAAATAAATTCCCACGTCTCCATTATACAGTTGAATGAGAAAGAAACTTGATAATTAGTTTTTCTATACAATTTACCAAACTTGCGGAAAATAAATGCTTGAATATCTCAAGAAAAAGAAGAAAAATACCGAAGGGTTTCTTCCTTGTTTGTTAAAATGCTGCATGCGATGAGCAATATTGCTATCCCTAACATAAAATAGAGCGGTCCGACGTAATGCCACCCAAACCAATCGAAAGCAATCCGAATCAACAGCACTCAGTCCAACACAGGATCACACAGTCAAATTCGTCATTCCATGGTGAAATATCCTAATCTAACCAACTCGGCTGGATCCAATACATTCTAACCCAATTCAACCACTCTGCATCCATACCAAGCGTATAGAAGCGTTCTACAGGTTTTGCATTTCAAATCACCCTTTCGCCAGGCTTTCCTGAAATTTTATTTGCCTCAATGATGGAAACAAAAACATCTGTAGACGTACTGTTCAGAAGTTACCTTAGTGAATGGTAATTATAGATCATCAGGGAGAGAATAAATTTACCAGGAAAAGAGTTGGAAATATAGTGGATGGTTTATACGATTACTTTTAGTTATGTATAGTTTACATTCGTTGAGTTTAGAAGTAGATGAAGCATATTCATATTTGAATTCAATTTATTATAATAGCTTATGGAAGAATGCTTGCCTATAAATGGGCCTATATAATACTTTTTCAAAAACACCAAAATTCCACCAGTCTTTTATACACGAACACTACTTTCCATTGGTTTACATACGAGAATATTTGGCCATCTGCCGTTTGATTGCTTTCAAATGTATCATGATCGAATTTGTTATTTTATAATTCTGGTTCTTAAATTTTAATTTTTCCTCGCAACGGAGATATTCTGAAGTCTGTTTCTTGTAAGAAGAGGTCTTTTTCTCATAAACTTACTCCTTAAAATTAGGGATGCGTATAAAGATTTTGTACACTCATGATAACAAAAATATATCATGCTTTAAAATAATCACACGTGTATCAAATACAATATATATCCATAAACTCAACAGTTGTTTTCTGATATTTTCAGAACTATTTACTTTCTATTAATTACGAACTATCTTCCTTTGTGAAAGAGGTTTTCATTTTATTTCTTCCATTAAAATATATTTCATCAAGAAAAAGATAAATGAAAGTCAGGTTGCATACTTGGCAAAAATAAGATAAGAAAATGTTGGAGAATTAATCGTTCTGAATTTGACGAACAGATGAAAAGAATTCTTTTAATATATAAACGAAGATAAGTATGATGATGAGGAATTGTATGAGAGAAAAAATTCCATTGCCTTCTGGTAGGTTTTTACGAACAGAAAAATCGTTATTCGATAAGATTTATATTCGTGGTGGTGGTGAAAATTTGATTTCCTCTGTAGTCAAGCTGATAAACGAATGCAAAAAACTACCAGGTTACTTTGGACCTCAAAAACCTGCCTCCGATGTTAAGAACGTCCCCGTTTGCCACGATCAAATCCATTCCAAAATAGCACACCTCCGCGCAGAAGTAAAACGCGTGAAAAAGCAAAGAATTTCATGCGCCACTCCACAGAAGTTTCAGAAGGCAAACGCGACACGGAATACATTCAAAAAGTATTAGCATAGGATTTTAACGCAGGCTATTTTATATTTTGGGCCATAATTTCCGAATCCATAAAAATGAGCGAAAAGGTTGGCCATCCACAAATTGGCAATCTGAAGAGGCGATAGAGCGCCGGTCAATGCATCTGCCTCTGCAAACGAGGCCCAATTCGTGAGGACATAAAAGCGGCGGAGAATGCCAACCATTTATCGCACTTTTTCCTCCGATCGCACATTTACTGTATCGCCGGCGGCGCTGTTTGTTTTATCTTTAAATATGGCCGCGGACGAATTCTTAGGTAAAAGGTAGGCTTTTTTGGACTGTAAACAAGGCGATTGGACGGAATTCCACGGCTGCCGACCGTGTTACAAGGAGCGTAAATTGTACGACGCGAATGATTGCGCTAATGATGCACGCGCATCTATCACGAGATTCGCTTTAAGGAATGGTGAGCTAGTTTTCCGTGTGCGCGTTCCAATATTTTCGCTCTTCAGGACTACTTTATTTATTGCGAGCTCGCGAAGTTTGCGCTTGAATTCAACGAGGAAATACTTGGATGGTTTCGATACGGGAAAGAAAGTTACGTGAAAAATTTAAAACAAATTACTAGTATTTGTTAAAGTTTCTTGCTAATGAATCTTGAAAACTTAAGAAATACAATATGAGTTAAATATGTAAAGCGAGAATTCTCCGGGGTTTTGGGTATGTTTGTCTTACATTGGTGTCCACGCTACTGTGTCGAAGTAAACTGTGTCATACTTGTACTCCAAGACCAGAAAGAAGTACTGTTGCATTTTTATTAGCCAATTCTGCTGGGTTCGAACCAATATCACTCGAATAAATTTCCATGAAGAATAAACATAAACTATCAAAATAAAATCTGATACATTTAAATTTCATTTTTTCCGATTGCGGTAATTTATTTTACAAAATTAAATTAGAAAAATAGCGAAACAAACTCGAGATAAGTAGAATGAGAAGGTAAATTTAGTAAAGTAGTTAAGTCTAACTTATACCTTCGATCATAGATTGAGAGTTCAATCCAAACAAAATTTATTAAAGTATATCAAAATTTCATCTAAGTTTATCGTACTCAAATGTAGTCTCCTTTACGACCAGCGCAATTTTTAAAAGCCGAGTTGTTTTTCCTCATAGGGTTATATTGGAAATTACCGCCGTAAGAAATATTGGAATATTGATAATATATAAACTCATCGTCATTAAATATTTAAGAGAGGTCCAAGATGAAAGAAGAATGTACCCTTTTTCATCGTTATAAACCATTTCATTAAAAAACTTCTCTTCTTAAGTACAAGTTTTTAAAGTTTTTTTCTTAAAGTAAGTTCGTTTCTATACTTTCCCTTAATTTCTCATAATTCCTGGTATTTTTTATTCAACAGGATAAGAATATTGTATTAAGAATCGAAATATTCGAAGTTTAGTCACCACAAACATTTCTTAGCTTGCTTCATTCTCCCAACTTCAGGTTACTCAGGATTTTGTATACCCATATATTTACATCAATTTCTTCGTTATTTACGGATTACATAAAAGAAACGCGTTATTATATTAAATCACTTGAGAAGGGTCGTAATAAAAAAATGCAATACACAAAAGATATCAAACGTGTTTATTGATTATAATTAAATTAATTTAATATGTTTATAAGTTTAGTGAGATGATTACAGCAAAATAAATATTATGTCACATGAATACGTCATAACAATATTATTATCACTCGCTTACAATAAATAGAGGTGTTTGATGATTAAAGAACAAAAAATAAACGATATATCTATCTTTACTTATTCCCTTACAACAATATTTAAATTGGTAAAATATCTTAGAGCGTTTCGTCGAATCCAATTTGATATTCGTAAATATCACATGTTCACTTATTTTGTCGCAACTATCAGCCTGTAAGGTTCATTGTTTTACTACCCGACGATCGTTACCTAGCATCACAATCTGAATAATCAAATCCACGTGAACGTATCCTCTTGGGAACTCTAGTTGTTAAACAAGAATTCCAGAGTTTATTCCGTACGAAAACTGCTGTTTTTGAAGAATAAAAGTTATCCTCCTCTTAAATGTATAATCGTATTTATGATTTATTTTAAAACATACTTTCCCTTCCGCGCAATTTCAATATGGAAATTCGCTTCTCGTAGCGAATCCATGTTTATTTTAGTCTGCTTTACCAACTCTCCTTTTCATTTTTTACTTTTTACGAGCTGCAAAATCTTCAGAGACCTCCCGCAGTTATCTCACAAAACCTTTCTCTCACTGGGGAACTTTTTTTTACTTTTTATGCAAAATTCATATGACGCCGTATTATTTTCAGCCTATTTCGCAAAACAATAGGAAATGGGCTGACTTATACGTGTATTAAAATCTACAGTTACGAATTCGACGCTGGTTTTACATCTGACTCACCACGCAGTTTTTCGTCCTTAAATTTACCGTTCGGAGGACAAATACGAAAGCCAGGACTCAATTACAAACTTGCAGCCATTGTAGATTTTAATCCCAGTATTTATTTATTTATTTATTTACTGTAAAAACGCTGCAATTGTATGATGTGAAATGTGAGATATTTATTTCGAGCACTATATTAATGCAAGAGTGAAACAGTTATTTGTACACAAAATAGATTATATGTGCTCATCCTTTAAAATTTAAAAGGGAACTATCGAGACAAAGACAGTTTTAAAACCAGCGTTTGCTAAAGCACACCAGAGTAATTATCACACTGTTATTTCTCCGCTGATGGTTCAGGAAATCCATAATTTAGTAACGTCCTTAATAAATAACTTGTAAATTTACAATCAATTCTTTAATCAACTTCAGAAATGAATAACTTTTAACAGGCCGGAGAGCTAAAAACGAAGAATACAGTGGATGAAGCAGAAATACAGTAAAACCTCTCTAAGCGGAAAAACATTTTTGTCCCGGCGTGCGCCCATCACTAATGGTCGACCCTGTATTGAACGGAAACCTGTCTTATCCGGAAGAAATCACAGTCCCAATGGACTCTGCTAAAGACTTTCTTCAAACGCGAAAGGTGTTTATAATTGTAACAAATATAAGGCTATGGTCCGATATCATAGGAATATCCCAGGTGACATTTAACCCTTTCGAGACTGTTGTCGGCTATAGACGACGGTAGATTTCCTTCGCTTAACTACTGTTGTCGGCTATAGACGACGGCATTTTTCCTACGCAGAAAGACGGCTGTCGTGTATAGACGACGCAGGTATAAATCGCGCGTGGGTGCAGTTTCAGAGGATTAGGATATTATAAACTTACCCTTCTGACCCTTTTCTGGGGGATTTCTGACCTTTCCTTCTGCACCACAAAGAGGAAACTCAGCCCCCGGGGTCGTTTATAACCCTTTTTACTGCATGGTTCCGCGGCAAATTAAATCTCATTGCAATAATTTTGCGAAACATTTGTTTTAGCAGTAATTGTCAAAATCACATTAGATATTAAAATCTCGCTCTTTGCTGACTATGTACAACTTTTAAACGAAATTCTACTGTTAATATTAAGGTTTTTAGTATACTACCATGTAAAAATATAGCAGTATACTGAATTCCTTAATAATAACGCTAGAATTCCGTTTAAAAGTTGCATATAGTCGGCAAAGTGCAAGATTTTAAGTTCCAAATTCATATTGACAACTAATGCTAAAAAGTACTCTTTAGCAAAGCGACAGCAATAACATTTAGTTAGCCGCGGCCCCGTGCTGTGAGAGGGAAGGTTAATTACCCGGCGACGGTTTCCCCCGATTGCGGTTGCCGAGGATTAGGACTAAGAAGGGTTCAATTCTATACCTGACACCATCTGAGTCGAAAAATGCTTCCGTGTCCAGGAGAAGTTTTTCCTTCGAATGTATTCGGTGCCAGAGAGCGATTTTAAGAATATAAGTCCGTCTCGAAAGGGTTAAAGTGGGTGATATAGTACCTATGCTTATACTAATATGTGTAGAGCCTATGGTGTTTATCGCATAACTCTAACCCAAAAGTTTAATAATTTGCCGAAATAGATAGCCGGGGACTAAAAAATTATATTGCTAAAGAGACTTGAACTAAGATCTTTCTCTTGAGCCGCATCTGACGATAGGCGAAAACAGTTCAGCAAATGGAAGACCTGGGATCGAGTTCAGGTGTGGTCATATATTTTTCACATCCGTTGCCTTAGGGAATAACTTCTAATAATTCACGTATTATATAATGTTACGCTACAAGTATTTTATAATTTTACTCCCATATGCACTGTTACCGTTTCAATATTATGAATTGAGCTACCACATTTCAGTAAGTACGAAATTCCTGTCTAATGCATAGCGAAAACAATTTTCGAGGCCAAAAATATTTCATGAGATTACTGTGAAAAGCAATAGCTGTTATCTCTCTAGTTTTCAAAATAGAATACACAAAACAGATACCTTGAATATGCATCTGATTAGGTCAAATAGAAGAAATAAATACGCTTCCCTTTTATACTCGTCATTAAGTTATTTGTCGAAACTTATTACTTGTTATTAATAGAATAGTACTTAAGAATGGGATTTGATGGTGCAGCGGTTACGTACATAAGAGATTTATTTCAAATGCCTTTTATGATCGCATACACATATTATTTTCCTCGATCCGAAACAAGTAGCAATTCCATATATATTTGCGTTGATATCAACAAGCTTGATGTCCCTTTAAACAGTAGTGAATAGTGCTATTCCCGACGTTTCAGCAAAGAACACTACAGATAATCGCTTTTCTTTTGGAAAAGTTGAATACGTGTTGAATTCTGCACGCTAGGAACGACCTAATCCTCTGAATAATTTGATCATCGATTGTATAAGACTGTAAAGGAACTTCGAATGCTTTCCTAAAATCCAGGAGGAAAGGTAGCATTTGTCTCTAATTTGTTGGCTGCTTGCAATAAGTTGTGACCAAAGAGTGGTAACTGGCTCTCAAAGAAGCGATCTAACCATGTTGACTGCACGTGATTGCAATGTTTTCACATGTACGAAAGAACTTTAGCGAAGTGTTGGTTTGGATAGGGAGGCGGAGTTGTGACAACATCCACCAGAGATTAATGTACCATACTTCCCCATGTTTAAGGCGATTCTTGATTTTCAAACCGGAATTTTCAACTCGTAACCAACGTAAAAACTATGTAAGGCTCGTTAAATAGGTACAATAAATGAGCCCAAGTAAAACAAAGGCAAGAATAAAATAACGCAAAAATTATTATCAATGACCTTTCATATCGCCGTGAACTATCGCTGCATTCGTTCAATTAAATCTATGACAATTTAATCAGATACCCTTCTTTTAGACTAGATATTCGAACCTTATGCATCAGGAAATATGATACACTAGTATCACATTTAGAAAGAATTTATTTTATGATTTAACCTTCGATGGCGATAAATATGTTAGAAATCAATCTTATATGTTGAACCACGGATACTATTCTGTTTAAAAGTTAAAACTGGCATAGTAAATTATTTTAAAGATTTCTTTTATAATGTGTCACTTTGATTGCAGTTATTTCGCTTACTATGTTCGATAAATTTTAGACAATTATATAGTGTAACTTGATAAACATCAATAGGCTCATTAAAGAGAAATATGAATCACTAATTATGAAAGAGGATTTTCTCTAATGTTTAAATTACAGCCTTGTAGAAATAAATATTGATTTATAAAAAAGCGATGTCAATAACTTCAATAAGAAATCTCTTATTCTTGTTTAAGATTGTCGAATCACGATAAATTCTACTCATTGGAATTCCAAAACACTTTCGTGATTCTCTACGCAAATGGGCAGTTTACCACATATCTCTTAGGCATGAAGGTTACTGCGGAGCCAGTAATGAGGCATAAGTCTTCCATTCATTTCAAACTAAGTTAAATTTATCGTCTTTTAACAAACAGTTTTCCTTTTAAAGTTTACACTTATCCTAAGTAAATATGAAAAAAGCATTTAAAAGAAGGTGGAAAGTTAGATGGATCAGGCAAATAAAATGCATATTCACAATCGTCAGTATATCACTCATTTTTCATCCATGTGATGCTCCTTTATGTGACAATTCCAACGTAATTATATTGATACTAAGTTATTCCACCAATAGACCTTCATGGAATCAAAACTATATAAGGTCAAACTGAAATTTACACTCTACAATTCGTATTACAGTAAGCATGGCTTATTCAGAATACATAGGATTCAGCAAGACGGATTTAATTTAATCAATTTCGCGATGCTTATAAATCAATTCATAGCAATCTTTAATAAAAACTACTCTAGTCCTAGTATTTTAAGAAGTTCTTGCTTTAATTGTAGTTCTTAAGCAAATTTCAATTTAGCATTCAAATTATCGGAAAGCATGTCAACGATGAGTGGCTCCTATAAGCTTTCAGCTTGCAGATAATTCAAAATTAACAAATAAAAATCAATAACTCGCTAGTTGATTAAAGAAGTCATCTAGCTAGTATCCTATATAAAAAATACAGGAGGATATGATATAATATCTCCTGACTGGAAATTGGAATTACTCTTAATTTACTAAATTAATTATGGGAGAGAATAAGTAAAAAAAAACTAAATTGAGTCGTGTCCTTCCATGTAAACATAGTAGTTATTCTGTCGGCCAGTTAATAGAAATTATACTACACATTTATAATGATTAAATGGTTTAAATAGTCGTAAGTAAAAATTATCCTCTGTTCTCCAATAAAATTCAAAAATTTATTGCCCTTCGAACTTCTAAAACTAAGGTAATGATTAAAAGTATATACCATATTGAAATAACAGCAATTAATGATAAAAGGAAAGAATCTCAGAAACATCGGCATATTTCTAATTCTTTAAATAGTGTCCGAATAACGCATGATTCCATTATCTAGACGGTTAAGATAAACAGTAGATGTGTGCGTGAGAAATCTTGGTTTCAAGTGTGTTGTCGTGTGTTACGTCCATCACAGAGCAAAAAATCCTAAATCTTTATAGTATTCAAATTCCTACTGAATCTTCTAACGCACTCTCTACCTTAACCAACACCAAGACTTACTCCTGAGTGCGGCACACCGTCGTTCCTGTTGGATCAGCTGATGAGGGAGGGAAGGGAGGGCGTGGGAGGGAATTGCCCTAGAGCCTAGCGAGGGGACCGCCCCAGGCCGTTGTGACGTGCTATAGGGTTCACCTCTATGCCTAGAGGGCCCCCTGCCACAACTTCAAGGAGAAGCTCCGACCTCATAGACAGAAAGAACGAGCAGGTGAGAAGTGAGTGCTTAGTTACCTCACCCCTGCAGAAGAAGGTGAAAGAAGGGCCCCTGAAATAGATGCCTGCGTCTGTAGGCCTAAGAGTAGGCTAGGTTTGTAGGGAATGCCTTCCCCACGCCCCCTACAGTGCAGGTGGTTAGTGCATTTACGGTGAACTACTAAAGAAAACTACTGCTAATTGTTCATATATGTAAATTCATTGCAGCATCTAATTTTAATCTCGTTGCAACAAACCACCCTTCTTGTTCAGGGCCAAAGAAATTATTGAACTTGAAAATAATTAGTTAAATCGGTGGTTACAATAGTTTCATTTTTTAATATATAGAGGATATTTAACTGAGAGATTGAAAACAAGATTAGGAAGAAAAGTAAATGCCTTTAATGGTGCTCAACGTTCATGAATATCTACTTAAATGAAGATTTGTCTGATGAACCAAATGACCTAAAGGCTTTAATCATGTGAAAAGAAAAGAAACAGAGTACTCACGTCTGACTCACGTGAAAAGCTGATATTGCTGAATTATCCTGCAAGCATAGAGAACAATTTCAGTATTAGATAAAGTTCCACTTATAAAAACTCACACATAGACCCAGTTTTTTAAACATTTAACATTAATCACCAATAAACTGAATTTATACGAGGACATTTAGATCATCTCCTCAGTGACACATTTTAAATTAAAATAGATTGTAATGTGTCATCTTTGAGTTGCACAATTACTCGGAGAGCTGTTCATTGTTCTATTCACGACCACTCTATGCTGAAGCTAAAATATCAATTCGTCGAATATGGAGATTAAAATTATAGATTCTCAGAGTGAAGCAATAATAAATACAAATAGTGAAGAAACGAAATATTCGAGTAGCAAACATAACAAGAATTTCTAAACTTCCTTCTTAAGGTGTACGTAGGACTATTCATATTGCATCGGACACAAGTTGAAAAAAGTTCCTGCTAAGAATATTTATCGCGGAAAACATATTATTTAAAAGAAAGCATAAGGACATTGGATGGGAGTCATTTGTGAAAAGACACTTCGCCAATGATCATTTGTGCAAAAAAATGTATAGAGCATTAATAAATGTATGTTGATAATCTATTTAGGATTTATTGCGATGATGAGGAAGTGACGAAGAAAAGGCAAACTCCTTCATAGTCATTTTCCGCTTCACAATGGACAGATCGTTTAGTAAATATAATACTGATAAATTTGATCCGAATTCTACTTGAACTGTAAAATCATGTTAACAAATCCTGTGTAATCCAAGAACATTTAAGTTTAAGTAAATTTCTCAACCTTGTTTTGCAAGTTATAAGCCTGCGAAATTGTGCTAAAATCTAACATATATTTCAGGCGCAGTAGGGCGTAAATATTGCAGGAACACATTATCATTTTTAACTGTTTCAAGGGATAAGTGAGAGATATTATGTGAAAACCAAAGAGCGGTTCATGGACAGAGAGAAGGTTGAACTAGGAATATAATAAACATAATGTTTACTATGTTTGTTTACAAACATTACAAGGAAGTATTGCTTCAGAATTGACTCGAAGGTCAGGGTTAAAGAGGCTAATATCTTAAGGGTGAAAGCAAAGGAGAGTCGTCTGTCCTTGAGATAATTACGAAGTCCTTTTCCTAAAATATCATCGTGCACTTCACAACCCTCTTATTTTCGTTGACTGCAAACGTAGGAAAAAAGGAAAGTGACGTTTAATAGACATTGACTGTTCTACGAAACGGAACGGTCCGATGATTCATTTCGAGCCAGCCGGGATTACATGCTATCCGTTGTGATGTTGGTAAGTTCTAACTGTGTTGTTCACTTAAGTAACAATCTAAAATACAACGAACTAAGTAATAATTTTCAACAATAACACTGTTCCATTGAAAGAGGAAAGAGAAATAATTCTTAACTGCTCACCAGTTGTGGTTCTCCGGGTAGCCTTGGTCCTGCATATTCCTCTTCAGTGCCCTTTCTCGATCAAATAGGAGAAACGCACAGGTATAAAAGTGAAGGGAATGAATTCACAATCTGGAAAAATAGAAACGCCAAATTAATTTATCGGTAAATAGCGAATATATTCTTGGTTAGTATTGTATTTTGCACCTGTAAGAACGAGAAGCTGCCAAGGATTATTCAAATTAGGATTATATTCAATAACTTTCTATTCCACATCGTAAATGTTATATCAGAATTATTTTTATATTTAGTCAATTAATTCAGTTCAACACGGAAGGCACAAATAAAAAAAATTTATTACACACAGAATCTAAAAAGCACAAAGAAAAATTAGATCCAGGGTGAATAATTAGGAGCAAGTAGTGAAACAATAATTGTATTTCCTTATAAAATGAACATCTGTTGAGAGAATTGTTAAATATATATATTCATATTCATACTATAATTCATTTCTAGTTATAGTTAAAGATTTCTTTCGGATAGTGGTTACAATACAATAGTTTCTGGAATTCAGTTAAATTTCAATTCAATTCAGCACGAGCCTAAGTAAGGAGCAACTTTTAAAAATTATTTCCTGAAAGCCAACGTTTAGTAGTGACAGAAAGAATCCCACCGATATAAAATGAGTAAGATGATGAAATTTTGGGATGAGCTGTATCTTATACTTTAACTTAATCAAAATGAAGGAAAAAGAGATTCGGAAATGTTAATGGAACGTTAGTGTTTCAAATTTAAAATCAAATTCTCTGCATAAAATTTTGTTTATGCTATTTGCTGATAATCTCGAAAATAGTCCCCGAGATTGTATTTAAGATGTCAAACTCACGGGGAAAAGTAAACTTATTAAAAGCAGTGTTCATTTTAAATTTGACTAAAGGTCCGGTGTTGGAACAGTATTCTCTATCACCAGAAGTAATAGAATATAATAAATAATGAGAAGGAAATACATGAAAAAAATTTAAAGGTAATAATGGAACCTTTCACGAAAAATAATATTTCCACACTATATGTCTGATTTAATGACGTTATTTGAAGATAATATCATTGGTAATAATTTAATTGGTAGTCAATGATTAATAAAAAGAACTGGGGATAAAACTAGAAAACGATACTTTAACGCAAGATAGGACCTTGGCATTACGAGTTAAGGAAAGAAGAAAAAAGCAACCAAATTACGTTTAATTTTGTACAAATAATAACAGAATTGCAGGAAAATTACAAATCAAAGAGTCTATAAACGAAAAAATTCATATAAATAAGTGATTAATTTTAAATTATGGCTTCTGTATATGAATTCACACATAGAAGGTGAATTGAAGGTCCGAATTTCACACATCCTTTAAGAAAACAGTTGACGCATTCTTAATATCAACGATAAGTATAATTTCAAGTTGTTTCATGTCCATAATGAAAGCAACAAACCCAAAAACACAAATGTATCTCTAACTTGCGCGGCAGTACCGAGATTGCAAGAGAAACCCAAGGAATTGCCCGTTAAGTAAGAGTTCGAGGTTTGAGACCTTACTGCCTCAGTATTTCACTCGATTTCTCTCATAACTATGAAAACCATATACCATAGACTCCTCATCGTTCATATAAAGCAGAAAAAAATTATCTAAGACATCCGTATTTACATGTAATTCCCATTATGTTACGCCTATAATTAAATTGAATTTCCAGTCAATATTAAATATGGAATAAGAATTCAGCGCAAATTCAATCGAATATCCAGGTAAAAGATTATTGAGATAAATTAAATTAAATAATAAATGGAAATTTATTCAGAAATTCAAATAAAAAATTCCGTTGTGATAAAGGTCAGCAACTACTCATTCTTGGTAGGGTATTTCCAAAAATGGTTCTAGGCCTAAATTAGGAGAAATTCTAGAGAAAAATGTGGTATCGGAAAAGATTCGAAGCATTCTTTCATGCTTTCATCTTATAAATTCTTCAGAAGATATGAATCAATGTTCATCATTTATAAATATTCGACTTAGCTAGAAGTTAGATAAAAAAGATAAAAGATAAATTTCCGAATTGGAATTCATTCGAAAATAGAGATTGTAAGTTAACTAAAGGGCGAATCATTCAGACGTCGGTTTCCTAACTAATCTTATGAGTCATACGTAACCGGAAAAATACTTCACCGAGGACTGTCTTATTAACTCAAATCAAAGATATCAATGACTGCCTTTAAATTCAGAAATAACATAAGTAAATTCATTTCCATTTAGTCATGTTATATACCAAAACTGAAGGAATCCCAAAGATGAGCCCACGGATATCTTGACGCCAGAAATGGATTAACTTTCTGATAATTCACTTATTGATCATCTATTTATTAATCTTAAAAGTTGCAAATCTAATCCGTTACTCTTAAGGTACTCTTCGTGATCAATCAATTTCTTATCTATCGCAATTAAAAAATTCAAACCTTCCAACGGTAAATTCTGTAATTCATTGCTCAATAATAAGATTTTCGAAATCATAAAAATGATATTAAAATATATGGAACACGATTTGAGACATATTAGTAAATCAAGAAGGGAATTTGTTTGAAAGATGATTATTTAATTCAATTTTGAAATTCTATAACCAACTTCCGTTAAGAGTATTGTAAATTACTGAATCACACCAAGAAGAATATTCTTTATTCATTAAAGGTGTAAATAGTTTGAAGTGGATTTTCCTCGAGTATTAATATGGAGGAAGCTACTTACTGAAATCCTTACCTTATCTATTGCATATATACGCGCTTAAATAAAACAATTATAGAGAACTTAACTTTCATAAATCTGCAGCACCTTAAAAATGAATATATTAATAATAAAGGATATAAATGCAACAATTTAATCAATATTTAATTTTTCAAAGTCAAATGCTAAATCCGTTACACATTTGCTTCCAAAATCGAATCATCATCTCAATCATCATGTTGCTAAAACATTACTCATGCATTGCGTTACACTGAAAGGTAATCTTACATTTTTCACTGTGTGGCACACCTGAATATTTTTATTGTGATTTGAAAGACTATACCTGATCAAAAGGTGTAAGTAAAAAATATGCCTAACTGCGAATTAAAGGCATGCATAAAATTGAGTTCCCAATAAGGATTAATTTGAAAAAAGACATGGAAAATTCAGGTAAAGCTAAAATTGGCATCAAATTTATGATAAATAATAATGAAGCTGATTTATGATTGATAAGTAAATCTTTAATTCCGAAATTTTGCTTAAAAATTTAAACGTAAATTTCTGTATAACTTTCGATTGGCAGAAGGTGTTAGTAGTTGAAAAAATACACTCCATTCTAGATCTAAACAGGCAATATAAGAAGATTAAATGTCGCAGAAATGTTTCAAAGTATTATTTTTGAATTGCCTCGGATAACGTCTTCAACACTCGAGAATCATGGCTTCATATCTAAAATATTATCGTTGATAATGAAATGGGTAAAATGAGACGTACATAACTGGAATTCATTGCTAACTAATAAGATTTTTGAAATGATATAAATCATGAGAGATCAAGAAGTATGACTCGCAGCTTAGGGAAAATATATCATACTCCACGAATTCATATAACCACTGAGATTACGTCTTGAAAATAGGTACATATAAAAAACGAACACCTATCGATAAAAATATTGCGTCGAAACCCATAATCCTTTCAATTAATTTAAATAAGATTAAGTAATTTTACTTACCAAATCAGAACGAATCCCAATGATGCGCCAAGGACACGGTGACACCGGAAATGGATTTCACTTCGGTTAGTAAAATACGTACCTAATTGGAAATCAAGAGAAAATAGAGAATGTAAGATAATGACAAAAGGATGAATCATTCAGACGTCGGTTTCATAGCTAATCGTACGAGTCATACGTAAGCGGAAAAATACCTCACCGACGACTATCTTATCAACTTAAATCAATGATATCAACGACTGCCTTTAAATTCAGAAATAACTTTAGTAAATTAATTTCTATTTAGTCATGTTACTTACCGAAACTGAAGGAATCCCAAAGATGAGCCCACAGATGTCTTGACGCCAGGAATGGATTAACTTTCCGATAAATTACTAATTGATTATCTTTTGAATTTTAAAAGTTACACAATTATTACATTACCTTTTTAATTTATTTCACAGTTAGTCAATCTCGGATCTACCACACTTGAAACAATTCAAATTTTCTAACGGTTTTTTTCAAAAATTCTTCAACAGGTCCATACGAGGCGATGTCTTCCAGTAAAGTGAAGATTTAGCGCCAAAAATCATTTGTTCAACAAAATGGCGACTTCTGATTGGTCGATTGGGTGGCTGTTCCGGTCGCTGTTACTTTTTCCGTTCCTCACCCCCCTTATCCCCCTACCGTAGAAATTTGTTACTTATTAATTATTATTTATACATTTTTTATTGAAATATTGTTAACATGAACATAAATTAAGTTTAATTTGAAATTTATTGGAAAAATTACGTTCGTATCATTTTTACGTTTAAGTATTTGGTAATTCAACTCGATGTAAAATAGGTGATGGTTCCGTGTGACGTCATTATGGCGTACGTTCGAATGCTATGCGAAAATGTATGACTATCAACTGTTCCATTTTTGAAGTGACGCCTTGGAATTTAAATAATAAATGCATAAATTATTAGTTGTTAATTTATTAGATTTATTTAACCATTTTTATATTTTTACTGTAAAAATAATAATCACGATGAAACATGAGTTACAGATTGTTTTAAGTTATTCATTTTACGGTATATTATAAAGAAACTGTATTTGGGATTAATTGATTATGATTATTGATAAGAATTAAATTGAAATTTTATTGGTTTAGGGTTATTAAAAATAAATTTTAAAGGTGCAAAACACATTACTCTGACGCTCAATGTTCTTATTACAGGAATATTTCACGGACCTCTCAATACGGTATGATATCCAGTTAGACCCGTATTATAACCTTCTATTTAATAAAATCATTACCTTTAATTCCCTTTCAATGTTTTCTTAAGAAAAAGAAATTACAAATAATTTATATTACATTGGTTATTAACCTGCGTCTTCGATACGTAAGTAATATATTTTTTGAGTACGAAGATCCTTTGCTCAAGAAGAAAACGTAAGAATGTTTACAAAAATACAGTTATTTATCTTTTTACATCATGTAGTACTCAACGAAATAAAATACACAAAGCTATTTAAATCGTTAAATCCAAGCAACTCCACCGAGTATTTCTATTACTTATATTCGAGAGAAACAACGACTCTTTAACATTTCTTTTAGAAAGTTTAGAGGATATATGTTATCCTAAGCTTAGGGAAATCATTGCACGTCTTGAATGTATCAAACAAGTTATTTTTTTAAGACTAAAATTGATTATGTATAAAACTTTTCTCCATTCAATGTTACAAATTATGGATGCCTCTTAATTACATTATATACTTTAAACGATGGAAAAGAAAATTAATCTTACATATTTAATAATGCAAAAGTCATATGCATAAGAAAACAAGAAATTAATTTTCTACCTAGATTATATATTATCCATTCCCTTACATCCGTCCTCTAAATATCAGAAAGAGACTTGTTTGAAAACAGAATGAGCTTCATGAAGCAAAAGGGGGAGGAAGGTATGTTCTTTTTTCCTCCAATGAGCTAGAAAACGTTCACAATACCTTATGAATCACGTCTAAAATATGCATTGGAAGTCGCGAAGGGCCTTTGATAGAGAATTTTATGGTAAAGAACATTAAGAAAATTATTCATGAGCATAATGCCCATTTAGAATACATAATGCATAATTACAAAGAGAGACACAATTATTACAAAGTGTAAAGTACATAATTTACCAAAATTACTGTTAAATGATTAGTTACTGTAAATAAATTAATATTTATTTATTATTGTAACAATATATCCCAGTAGAACATACCAAATACTAACTTAACATGTTTCTTAACAATAACAACCGTATAAGGCTTTGTATGAGTTTAGAATGGAGGAGACCACTGAAGGCCACTTTTAATAGTAATAGTAATATCATTATATGATGGTTAATTGGTTTACTAGAACCATTCCTATGAGTTGTTGGAAGGGATGAGGCTTGCCAGGGCAGATGAGGAATGAGGTACTCTGCCTTCGCTTTCCTCACTGAACCAGAATGTTATGAGTGTCAGCATAGAGTAGATAAAGAAACTATGAAAAACGCAGCTTATATCATTCAAAGAGACATTAGATTCAACATCAGTCATACCTTATGAGATTTTATTTTATAACAGCATCCTCAAGACTAGTAATTGTCAATAGTAAATGGGGGATATATTTTCTCAATAAATTTGCAAAGATATTTACAAATGTTATGATTTTCTGTTAAATATATCCCGTTGTGTCAAACGAGTCAGCGAATTAAGTGGATAAAAATGAAAGCAGACTAACCATTAAGATAGGATGCTTTCATAAGGAAATTTAATATAATGCTAAATTTAACCATATGATATCCTTGAAACCATATTTGGTAGAAGGGATTCGTCTGTTATCTTTGAAAATGAAATTGAAATATTCTAATTATATATACCTAGTTTTGTTCATGGCAGTGAAAATAAGATATGTTCTGAGCTAAGAGTGATAATTGATCTTTATAATAACCTCAATCCTTTTTCAATGGATATTTAGATACCTTTTACGCTACATTTTCATGAATTCTTCCCACTCATAGCATTCTGTCTCAGCGAGTAAAGCAACAGAAAGAAGCTACCTCATCCCTTACCTCGCATGGCTAGCCCAATTTCCTCTCCAAAGGATTGCATAGCTAAAGCTGGAATTTCCATTCAGCCTTTAAACAAATGAAGATATAAAAAGACATCAATAATATTCATTTAGCAATAAGATGAAGGAAATGTCGAATCAAAAGATTCACTAATCACCATTTGTTCTTTTGTGCCTTCAAAATTTGCCTATAGTTATATAAATAACGATTCAAAGCTGGAGTTGAGATTATGAAATGAATAATTGGGTTCACAATGAAATAATATGGATATACAATGCCCATTACCTTACATTACCCACCTAGATTTTAAGAGAAATAAATCACGACATTCGTATATCTACTTGTTAGCGTAATCATACTTAGCTCAAACCAGAGATCCATCCATTTTGATTGCGATAGCATCTCAACACTGTCGAGTTACAGACTTAGAATTTCTTAGGAAAAGTGCAGATTCGTCTCTTCATAAGAACTGCAAAGAAATAAGTATTCAACGGAAGACTGTTTTCACTGCTACACTTTGAAGCACTCGAAATATCACCGATCTTAAAGCTTAGTTTCTAATCCACCAACACACCTTTAACATGCTCTTCCACATACACTCACATCACGTCAAACATACTGCGATTTATTTTCCACCGGATAAAACTGTCTCAAAACTTTTAAAATAACTTATCTATAACAAATAAGTAAGATGTAAAGTTTCTAGATGCATGGGCAACCTCTCCTTAATGGCATCACGAGGTTTCCGCGCTTTCGAAAAGAATCATGGTCTACAAAATCGTGAATAACGAAACTTGTTCTTCCGACCATGTGACCTTCGTGCTTCTCTTTGCCTCGCTAAGGAGATTGTGTTCAAGATGGTAGCATTTACATTTTCCTGCGATTTTCACATATAACCATGAGTGAAATTGAGTTTGTGTAGTGTAAATTCTGTGTTGGATTCAGTGATTTCCTTGAAAAATGCGTGAGTGTGAATCAAGGACTATGGTGTATCTAGTGCATTGCATCTGCCGAATACGGGTCACTTGTAATGGCGACGTTAACATGAAATCGTACCTCGCCAACTGTTGAATTCGTTTGCATTGGAGATAATAATATGTCTTAGGAAGGCCTTAAGGAGGGGAGGAGAAATTTGAAGTGGCGATTTCTTCGCAGACAATTAACGTAAGCTTTCTGACCATATGAAGGTAAGTTAGAAAGTATATCCAGATGCAGTATTCCGAATATAATGAACATATGCATGTAAATGTGAATATAACACATAATCAGGAGAGTTTCCAATGGTTCGGAATTAATTTCAATATGTCTGGGAATATTCATGGAAAGACTATCGTATGACGTGTGAATAGGAAAATGATGAATCGTTGACTCACCACAATAGGAAAATGATGAATCGTTAATTGACCACAATGAATTATTACCCCTTATCAACTTCCATGTTCCCTATTATCAAACCAGAAGTAATCCTACATTTTCTGTGACCTTCAAGAAATCTAATCATAATTACAATTCATCCATAGATAGAATTCAGAGGACAGCAAATGCATATACGAATAACCGTAATATATTAAGTCCTATAAATACATTTAGAGGTAAACTACATTGAATTATTCTCCCCCAATCTTTATGCAGTTAATGTATTACCCTAAATAAGGTAATAAGTAATGAACATTATAAACTAAAGTTCCTTTGCTTTTTTGCTTATTTTATTTCAATTTTTTAAATTTTACATTCTTATATCTTCTTTTAATATTATTTTTGTTAAGCTGTGGCTTTTAATATTTGAGCTTTTTCCCACTAGTATTATTGTTTTTTTATTTGTATATTTTCTTGTTCTGCGACTTTGTAAAATTAAGATCAAATCTTATGATCGTAATAATTTTCAGGTGCAATAATTAATACCTCTCTGATTATATCAACCATCATAGAAACTTCTTGTTTATCATACCATCCATTTATATTTGTAGAATTTACAATGTATTTATAAAAGGGCTTTGGCCCGTGTATGTGTAAAAAAATAACCACGTAAGAATTTTATTACTGATCTTAAATAATGATACCGTTCGATGGTCGCCATAATGACGTCACACGGACCATCACCTATTTCACATCGAGTTGAATTACCAAATACTTAAACGTAAAAATGATACGAACGTAATTTTTCCAATAAATTTCAAATTAAACTTAATTTATGTTCATGTTAACAATATTTCAATAAAAAATGTATAAATAATAATTAATAAGTAACAAATTTCTACGGTAGGGGGATAAGGGGGGGTGAGGTACGGAAAAAGTAACAGCGACCGGAACAGCCACCCAATCGACCAATCAGAAGTCGCCATTTTGTTGAACAAATGATTTTTGGCGCTAAATCTTCACTTTACTGGAAGACATCGCCTCGTATGGACCTGTTGAAGAATTTTTCAAAAAAACCGTTAGAAAATTTGAATTGTTTCAAGTGTGGTAGATCCGAGATTGACTAACTGTGAAATAAATTAAAAAGGTAATGTAATAATTGTGTAACTTTTAAAATTCAAAAGATAATCAATTAGTAATTTATCGGAAAGTTAATCCATTCCTGGCGTCAAGACATCTGTGGGCTCATCTTTGGGATTCCTTCAGTTTCGGTAAGTAACATGACTAAATAGAAATTAATTTACTAAAGTTATTTCTGAATTTAAAGGCAGTCGTTGATATCATTGATTTAAGTTGATAAGATAGTCGTCGGTGAGGTATTTTTCCGCTTACGTATGACTCGTACGATTAGCTATGAAACCGACGTCTGAATGATTCATCCTTTTGTCATTATCTTACATTCTCTATTTTCTCTTGATTTCCAATTAGGTACGTATTTTACTAACCGAAGTGAAATCCATTTCCGGTGTCACCGTGTCCTTGGCGCATCATTGGGATTCGTTCTGATTTGGTAAGTAAAATTACTTAATCTTATTTAAATTAATTGAAAGGATTATGGGTTTCGACGCAATATTTTTATCGATAGGTGTTCGTTTTTTATATGTACCTATTTTCAAGACGTAATCTCAGTGGTTATATGAATTCGTGGAGTATGATATATTTTCCCTAAGCTGCGAGTCATACTTCTTGATCTCTCATGATTTATATCATTTCAAAAATCTTATTAGTTAGCAATGAATTCCAGTTATGTACGTCTCATTTTACCCATTTCATTATCAACGATAATATTTTAGATATGAAGCCATGATTCTCGAGTGTTGAAGACGTTATCCGAGGCAATTCAAAAATAATACTTTGAAACATTTCTGCGACATTTAATCTTCTTATATTGCCTGTTTAGATCTAGAATGGAGTGTATTTTTTCAACTACTAACACCTTCTGCCAATCGAAAGTTATACAGAAATTTACGTTTAAATTTTTAAGCAAAATTTCGGAATTAAAGATTTACTTATCAATCATAAATCAGCTTCATTATTATTTATCATAAATTTGATGCCAATTTTAGCTTTACCTGAATTTTCCATGTCTTTTTTCAAATTAATCCTTATTGGGAACTCAATTTTATGCATGCCTTTAATTCGCAGTTAGGCATATTTTTTACTTACACCTTTTGATCAGGTATAGTCTTTCAAATCACAATAAAAATATTCAGGTGTGCCACACAGTGAAAAATGTAAGATTACCTTTCAGTGTAACGCAATGCATGAGTAATGTTTTAGCAACATGATGATTGAGATGATGATTCGATTTTGGAAGCAAATGTGTAACGGATTTAGCATTTGACTTTGAAAAATTAAATATTGATTAAATTGTTGCATTTATATCCTTTATTATTAATATATTCATTTTTAAGGTGCTGCAGATTTATGAAAGTTAAGTTCTCTATAATTCTTTTATTTAAGCGCGTATATATGCAATAAATATGGTAAGGATTTCAGTAAGTAGCTTCCTCCATATTAATACTCGAGGAAAATCCACTTCAAACTATTTACACCTTTAATGAATAAAGGATATTCTTCTTGGTGTGATTCAGTAATTTACAATACTCTTAACGGAAGTTGGTTATAGAATTTCAAAATTGAATTAAATAATCATCTTTCAAACAAATTCCCTTCTTGATTTACTAATATGTCTCAAATCGTGTTCCATATATTTTAATATCATTTTTATGATTTCGAAAATCTTATTATTGAGCAATGAATTACAGAATTTACCGTTGGAAGGTTTGAATTTTTTAATTGCGATAGATAAGAAATTGATTGATCACGAAGAGTACCTTAAGAGTAACGGATTAGATTTGCAACTTTTAAGATTAATAAATAGATGATCAATAAGTGAATTATCAGAAAGTTAATCCATTTCTGGCGTCAAGATATCCGTGGGCTCATCTTTGGGATTCCTTCAGTTTTGGTATATAACATGACTAAATGGAAATGAATTTACTTATGTTATTTCTGAATTTAAAGGCAGTCATTGATATCTTTGATTTGAGTTAATAAGACAGTCCTCGGTGAAGTATTTTTCCGGTTACGTATGACTCATAAGATTAGTTAGGAAACCGACGTCTGAATGATTCGCCCTTTAGTTAACTTACAATCTCTATTTTCGAATGAATTCCAATTCGGAAATTTATCTTTTATCTTTTTTATCTAACTTCTAGCTAAGTCGAATATTTATAAATGATGAACATTGATTCATATCTTCTGAAGAATTTATAAGATGAAAGCATGAAAGAATGCTTCGAATCTTTTCCGATACCACATTTTTCTCTAGAATTTCTCCTAATTTAGGCCTAGAACCATTTTTGGAAATACCCTACCAAGAATGAGTAGTTGCTGACCTTTATCACAACGGAATTTTTTATTTGAATTTCTGAATAAATTTCCATTTATTATTTAATTTAATTTATCTCAATAATCTTTTACCTGGATATTCGATTGAATTTGCGCTGAATTCTTATTCCATATTTAATATTGACTGGAAATTCAATTTAATTATAGGCGTAACATAATGGGAATTACATGTAAATACGGATGTCTTAGATAATTTTTTTCTGCTTTATATGAACGATGAGGAGTCTATGGTATATGGTTTTCATAGTTATGAGAGAAATCGAGTGAAATACTGAGGCAGTAAGGTCTCAAACCTCGAACTCTTACTTAACGGGCAATTCCTTGGGTTTCTCTTGCAATCTCGGTACTGCCGCGCAAGTTAGAGATACATTTGTGTTTTTGGGTTTGTTGCTTTCATTATGGACATGAAACAACTTGAAATTATACTTATCGTTGATATTAAGAATGCGTCAACTGTTTTCTTAAAGGATGTGTGAAATTCGGACCTTCAATTCACCTTCTATGTGTGAATTCATATACAGAAGCCATAATTTAAAATTAATCACTTATTTATATGAATTTTTTCGTTTATAGACTCTTTGATTTGTAATTTTCCTGCAATTCTGTTATTATTTGTACAAAATTAAACGTAATTTGGTTGCATTTTTCTTCTTTCCTTAAGTCGTTATGCCAAGGTCCTATTTTGCATTAAAGTAACGTTTTCTAGTTTTATCCCCAGTTCTTTTTATTAATCATTGACTACCAATTAAATTATTACCAATGATATTATCTTCAAATAACGTCATTAAATCAGACATATAGTGTGGAAATATTATTTTTCGTGAAAGGTTCCATTATTACCTTTAAATTTTTTTCATGTATTTCCTTCTCATTATTTATTATATTCTATTACTTCTGGTGATAGAGAATACTGTTCCAACACCGGACCTTTAGTCAAATTTAAAATGAACACTGCTTTTAATAAGTTTACTTTTCCCCGTGAGTTTGACATCTTAAATACAATCTCGGGGACTATTTTCGAGATTATCAGCAAATAGCATAAACAAAATTTTATGCAGAGAATTTGATTTTAAATTTGAAACACTAACGTTCCATTAACATTTCCGAATCTCTTTTTCCTTCATTTTGATTAAGTTAAAGTATAAGATACAGCTCATCCCAAAATTTCATCATCTTACTCATTTTATATCGGTGGGATTCTTTCTGTCACTACTAAACGTTGGCTTTCAGGAAATAATTTTTAAAAGTTGCTCCTTACTTAGGCTCGTGCTGAATTGAATTGAAATTTAACTGAATTCCAGAAACTATTGTATTGTAACCACTATCCGAAAGAAATCTTTAACTATAACTAGAAATGAATTATAGTATGAATATGAATATATATATTTAACAATTCTCTCAACAGATGTTCATTTTATAAGGAAATACAATTATTGTTTCACTACTTGCTCCTAATTATTCACCCTGGATCTAATTTTTCTTTGTGCTTTTTAGATTCTGTGTGTAATAAATTTTTTTTATTTGTGCCTTCCGTGTTGAACTGAATTAATTGACTAAATATAAAAATAATTCTGATATAACATTTACGATGTGGAATAGAAAGTTATTGAATATAATCCTAATTTGAATAATCCTTGGCAGCTTCTCGTTCTTACAGGTGCAAAATACAATACTAACCAAGAATATATTCGCTATTTACCGATAAATTAATTTGGCGTTTCTATTTTTCCAGATTGTGAATTCATTCCCTTCACTTTTATACCTGTGCGTTTCTCCTATTTGATCGAGAAAGGGCACTGAAGAGGAATATGCAGGACCAAGGCTACCCGGAGAACCACAACTGGTGAGCAGTTAAGAATTATTTCTCTTTCCTCTTTCAATGGAACAGTGTTATTGTTGAAAATTATTACTTAGTTCGTTGTATTTTAGATTGTTACTTAAGTGAACAACACAGTTAGAACTTACCAACATCACAACGGATAGCATGTAATCCCGGCTGGCTCGAAATGAATCATCGGACCGTTCCGTTTCGTAGAACAGTCAATGTCTATTAAACGTCACTTTCCTTTTTTCCTACGTTTGCAGTCAACGAAAATAAGAGGGTTGTGAAGTGCACGATGATATTTTAGGAAAAGGACTTCGTAATTATCTCAAGGACAGACGACTCTCCTTTGCTTTCACCCTTAAGATATTAGCCTCTTTAACCCTGACCTTCGAGTCAATTCTGAAGCAATACTTCCTTGTAATGTTTGTAAACAAACATAGTAAACATTATGTTTATTATATTCCTAGTTCAACCTTCTCTCTGTCCATGAACCGCTCTTTGGTTTTCACATAATATCTCTCACTTATCCCTTGAAACAGTTAAAAATGATAATGTGTTCCTGCAATATTTACGCCCTACTGCGCCTGAAATATATGTTAGATTTTAGCACAATTTCGCAGGCTTATAACTTGCAAAACAAGGTTGAGAAATTTACTTAAACTTAAATGTTCTTGGATTACACAGGATTTGTTAACATGATTTTACAGTTCAAGTAGAATTCGGATCAAATTTATCAGTATTATATTTACTAAACGATCTGTCCATTGTGAAGCGGAAAATGACTATGAAGGAGTTTGCCTTTTCTTCGTCACTTCCTCATCATCGCAATAAATCCTAAATAGATTATCAACATACATTTATTAATGCTCTATACATTTTTTTGCACAAATGATCATTGGCGAAGTGTCTTTTCACAAATGACTCCCATCCAATGTCCTTATGCTTTCTTTTAAATAATATGTTTTCCGCGATAAATATTCTTAGCAGGAACTTTTTTCAACTTGTGTCCGATGCAATATGAATAGTCCTACGTACACCTTAAGAAGGAAGTTTAGAAATTCTTGTTGTGTTTGCTTCTCGAATATTTCATTGCTTCACTCTGTGCATTTATTATTGCTTCACTCTGAGAATCTGAAAATTTTAATCTCCATATTCGACGAATTGATATTTTAGCTTCAACATAGAGTGGTCGTGAATAGAACAATGAACAGCTCTCCGAGTATTTGTGCAACTGAAAGATGACACATTACAATCTAGTTTAACTTTTAATGTTTCACTGAGGAGGTGATCTAAAAGTCCTCGTATATCAGTTTATTGGTGTTTGATGCTTATAAAAAATGATGTTTATAAAAAATGGATCTATGTGGTAGTTTTTATAAGTGGAACTTTATCTAATACTGAAATTGTTCTCTATTCTTGCAGGATAATTCAGCAATATCAGCTTTTCACGTGAGTCAGACGTGAGTACTCCGTTTCTTTTCTTTTCACATGATTAAAGCCTTTAGCTCATTTAGTTCAACAAACAGATCTTCATTTAATAAGTAGATACTCATGAAAGTTGAGAACCATTAAAGGCATTTACTTTTCTTCCTAATCTTGTTTTCAGTCTCTCAGTTAAATATCCTCTATATATTAAAAATGAAACTATTGTAACCACCGATTTAACTAATTATTTTCGATTTCAATGATTTCTTTGACGCTGAACAAGAAGGGTGGTTTGTTGCAACGAGATTAAAAATAAATGCTGCAATGAATTTACATATATGAACAATTAGCAGTAGTTTTCTTTAGTAGTTCACCGTAAATGCACTAACCACCTGCTCTGTAGGGGGCGTGGGGAAGGCATTCCCTACAAACCTAGCCTACTCTTAGGCCTACAGACGCAGGCATCTATTTCAGGGGCCCTTCTTTCACCTTCTTCTGCAGGGGTGAGGTAACTAAGCACTCACTTCTCACCTGCTCGTTCTTTCTGTCTATGAGGTCGGAGCTTCTCCTTGAAGTTGTGGCAGGGGGCCCTCTAGGCATAGAGGTGAACCCTATAGCACGTCACAACGGCCTGGGGCGGTCCCCTCGCTAGGCTCTAGGGCAATTCCCTCCCACGCCCTCCCTTCCCTCCCTCATCAGCTGATCCAACAGGAACGACGGTGTGCCGCACTCAGGAGTAAGTCTTGGTGTTGGTTAAGGTTGAGAGTGCGTTAGAAGATTCAGGAGGAATTTCATGTAGTAAATATTTGGGAAATTTTAATGATGATGAGTACAATTATCTTTACAGTGCTTAGATTTTGTTCAAAGTTTTTATTTAGGAACATTTTACTATACAATCAGAAATGAGAAATCTTAGAATCTTAGTAGGCTGGCGTTAGGTTTTAAAAGCGAAACACATTACCGAATAAGAACATACTGAGAACTTGTCTTGATAGAGGAATGCGCATCACCTTAAACACTTTCTTTTCTCTGATTTATCAATTAACCTCTTCTAAACCGTTATTATTTCTCTAGAGAATATCGTAACCCTATTTCACACTGCGCGCTCCTCGAAACATTTAGTCCTTATGGCGATGGCGTTTTAGAATCTTACTTTTTCAGTAAGAATTTCAATTGGTAATGTAGGTTACGCTCTGATCTACTTAACACTCGAGAACTCATTAGAAAGCAAGATTTCTCTCGCTCACTTTTACTGTACATCGTCACCGTGAAGTTAATGGAGTCACGCGTCATTTGGACACTAATTAATGGATTTAAGAATGGCAATGTATTGAAGTATCAATACTCTTATTATAAGTTACCACGTTTCGGCTGCTTATGCTACTTATTTTATTATCAATTACACTTTCGAGTATTTGATAGAGAAACGTTTAAATTGGTATTAATCAGGCCATTGATAAGATAAGCTACTACAGTTAAAGGATCTTTATGGGATAGCATTAAGGATATAGTGTTACGTTCTCTCACAGTTGCTTCTTCCACCAACTTGAATTCACAATAAGTATTCATTCTGGTACAGGCTTTTTTAAAATTATAACCAGTGCACATATTTATGGTATACAAGAATGTTAGATGGATATCAAACAAATCCACTTCAAATCTAAGATCTAAATGAAGTTTAAAAAATTCCCAACACATAAAACTATTAATTTAAAATGAAGAGTTGTAAATTTACTTAATATGTATTTTCTAACTTTTTCCACATTAAATGAAACTTTTTCACCCAATGGATAGTTGTAGAAGAGTTCAAGAGTTTCAAGTAAATAATCTCGGCAAAATTATTGTTCCTTTACATTTACATACTTTACATTATGAATACATTTAAATATATATTCTTATCGCTCTTGCTTGAAATGCCCTTTTCCTACTGCGCTAAAGTGAGGCTTTTCGAAATAAACGCGCTTTAGAAGTGTACTTTTCATCCAGTAATTCCGCTTTCTGGTGAGGTAACATTCCTGAAAACAAACATCTTCGAAATACGAAAACACAACCCCACTGTCCTTCATAACCGCTCTTGAAATTCTGTTTCCCAACCTTTAAACCTTCGCTTTTTTCCGAGATGAAAGGATTTTTACCTTAATTAGACTCATTCCAGTCATCCTCACTTTTGGGAAGGAATCCGCTCTCCAGAAAGGACGAAAAATTCTAACTCTTTTTATGGATGTGGCCAAAGTTAGGATCTTTATTTGACCAACACTTGAGTCTCGTATTAGTGATTGCGGCGGGAGCGATTAGTACTGCAGTTCGAGTTTACTCGTTTCGTTGGATATATCTGCTTATATCTAGCTGAGGCATTTGATTTGAAAACCCTACCCTAACCAGTGAGGGTTAAAGAGTTTGATAGCTCTATCTAAATCATTTGTAGACTCACTAATAGAAATTATAAAAATAACTTACTAGTCCGCAAGAATAGTTTTATTTTTAACCTAAAATAGAGCCATTCTCTAATTAAAAGATAATGAATATGAAAATGATGTGGTATTGGTGTAAGGTAATTGCAGCTGGATATATTATTTTGAATGAACGTCACAAAATCAAGCAAAGTAATGTAGAAATCCAATTCTTCGAAATACTTTCCATTATTTACATCTTATATTTGTATTCTTTCAATGTATTTCTTTTTTATTTTTAATTAGATTCTTTCATTTTTTACTGAGGCTACTGTTCTAAGATCATTAAGTTGAATTTAAACTTAACTATACTTTAAATACAACCAGTTTTCCAGTGGATTTACATACTACTGCTGTATATTACATAAATAAAATTCCGGGACTATTTCCGAGATTAGAATGAAATAGATTAACCGAATTTTTTATCTAGCCTACGAATTTCAATAGAGAACTCTACTCTGATCAAAGGTGGTTCCAGATTTTGACAACTTCATATAATCTAAATAATTTGTAGTCTCACTGATAGAAATTATAAACATAATTTAATAACTTGAAAACTCGATGAAGAAAAAAACTTTTCACGAATGAAATTAATTTGTGGGGATAGATAAGCGAGGATCAAGGGCAGATTTCATCAGGGACCCATTTCAGAACCACAACAACAGATTATTTGTCTTAGATAAAGTTTTTTGAGCCACATCAAGGGTCCTTAGCTTGCACCTAATGGAAAGTCCGACCCTGGCGACGATGCATTATTGTCATGACACTATTCACAAACGATGTATTTTTACTAAATACGAATGACGCATTATTTCGTTTTTTTAACAATGGTCAGTATCCTGGAACTCAGTTTTTTATTGTGTCTTATTGTGAATCAGTTAATTCGTTTTATCATAAAAATCTTGGATAAAACGTTTCTATACAAATATGCAACCATTATAATTCATAAGATTCGTAATTTAACGCTTTGGATATTTCATGCTTAATTCCCACATTGGTAGAACAATCGACTCGAATAGTGAGTATAAAAAGAACACTGAAGGCTCTCTCTTTATAAGAGCTACATCCCCCATATCTATATATCTATCTACTTAGCTCGTTCATCGTTTCAAAGAAAATCTAACAGGACTCGTAATATCTTTCTTTCGTTTTCATCAGAGATCGTTAAGGCGATACACGTAAATCATGTCAACTTAGACAAAGGTTTGCACCAAGGAGATCTTCATTGCGGAATAATGAAAGCGCATATGCGGAAATTAATTTCGTATCTCGAGGTAACAATACAATGCTAAAAACGTTCATACATTTGATAATTCGAACGTTGAGCGATTGGTATGTCGAGGTAAGATTGTATTTGCCAATTTAGACGAATTTCCCTGGCTTGTATTTCGGCTCGAATTGGCTGATATTGTGTTGGATCGGAACGTGTTGATTGGATCATGCTTTCTCGAGGTGGATAATGTTTTATGAACGTTTACGCCTGTTTGCGAGAAATTAAAAACGCTGTTTGGCGATGTTTGAGCAGTTGTATACCCGAAGATTGCGCGCGCCGTAATTAAATCCTTCAAATGAACAAGCAGATCAGCGCTTGAAAAACCAAAATCTCATTTGGAGTTAGGGTAAGGCAGATCAAAGGGACGCATTCGGCCCGAGGGATTCGCGAAAGGTAATTTTGCCCGATAACAGAAATGAGAACTTTTAATTGCGTAGATGAAATGTTGCTGCATCCTATACGAAGCCAAACTCTAGGGGGGTCCTCAGGGCGTAGACCTGTTTTACGTTCATGTTATAACCGACAAATTGTTTAGACAAGAAGGGTTAGACCACATTAACTCGCAGCATAAATTTAATGCGATAAAAACATGAGAGTAATTTAAAAAGTTTTAATTGCGTAGATAGCGATGTAGAGAAACGAGTCACCGTTTTTACAACGTCCAGTTAGACTCCATTAGTAACGAAAGATATCACGAGGATATTTTCACCACATCTGACCTAAATCCTGATGTAGAAGCTAAGGATTTTCAATTATTACAAGGATAAAATTTAAAAGGAAAAAGCATTTTTCAAATGCTATTTTATATTCAGGATATATTGTATTCCATTTTATATAGCACATGTGGTAGCCCTGAGATAAATGCCACTGGTTTCTAACTTTCGAGTTTTTCTCTCTCGTATCGTATTAAAATCTTTTCATTTTTATAACATATTATAGTGGTAACGAACAGAACAATTCTTTCAAAAAGCATGTCATTTATCCAGGATGTAAACCTAAATCGAACTGAAAAGTTAGATATTTTGAACCTGAATCGAATCCGAATCCCACAACTCATTAGTTTCCATTTGCAAGGTAGTCAAACGTAGGAGCACTAATATTAACCAATAATGCGTAAAGATAAATTATAACTATCCTAAGGAGATGCATTTTTATAAACGATCCGATTATTTTTATGCATCAAGTGTGTCATACTTAAATTTAACTAAAGATCGTTTTTGAAAAGCTACCCATGAAAAAGAACCTTTCATTTCGATTATAATAAGTGACACCCTTAGCGTAAAAAAAATCAGAAAAATTGTGACGAAAGCCGGTAGCTGCCAAAGTTTTACCGTTGCTGATTTGAGATTTTCATTACATCCGAGCGAATACCGGAACAAAAGTTACCACGACACTCTAATATTTTATATCAGGTCGCTATTTTAACTGTTTAACATATTCAATTCTGGGGGTTACGTTCCCACGTAACGTTTAAGTAGCAATCACTGGAGGAATTTCAACCAAAGTAATGTAGATATACATGAATGTGACAAGAAAATGACCGTCATACTTGATGCCATTCCATTATCTAAATTAATCATGCTTTCGAAAATATATTCGTAGCTGACATTATAGTTTCTAAAAATTTCTAAATCTGATAAATAATATAAATCTGATAAATCAAATTCGGATGATTTGTAACAGAAACACACGATTGTGTGGAAACAATCGACTTAATTGTGTGGAAACAAAAAACTACTTCTTTTCATTGCTAAATTGTTTCACGAAGTACGACCTACGATGATAGATTGTATACGTTCAACAGCTTTATGAAGGAAAATTGTCGAAATTAAGGATAAATAAATAAATGCCATAGCAACGGAAAGATAAACTGTTCATAGCTAGGGATAGGCCAATACGAATCGGTGTTAATCCGGAGGTGAGTCTTGAGTAAAGTAAGGGAATTAATCGAACGGAGAGAGTTTACTCACCTAATGCGGAGAGAATCGCCTTGGGAACAATGTTAGCCTTGCACCTTAGAAGGACTAAAATTGCTACCTGAAGTCGAAGAACCTATGGAGCGGATTGACCTCAATTTCCCAACATCGACTGAAAGGAATGTTTCCAGTGAAGGAAATCGCGGACTATTATCACTAGACGGGAGAGTACAAGTGATATCAATATAGAAATTAAATCTACTTTTTCAAACTAAGAAAATTACAGTATATGTTTCAAAGATCTTGAAGGGAAAAAACAATAAAACGAAGTTGAATAAGTATGCTATCCTCAACCGATTGATTTTAAGCTTAACCGTTTCAGCACCTTCAATATGTTCCTGTTCACTTTTCTTCGCGTCTTAGCGTCTGAAAATGAGTTAATTTTTCCTCGATTAACTGAACCGGAAAGTAATGGCAAAGGATTTTATTTCTTTATCGAAATTTAATATACCTAAGACTTGTGAGAACAAAAACGTAACTCAATTACTTCATGTGCTATGTTCCTTATGAGTGAGATGGCTATCTTTCTGAGATTCCTTCCTCATTTCGTCTTTATAACCCTTGATAAAGAAATATCTTTGACAACCCGTTACAGATATTTTTGAATTTGTGGAAATGCAAAATCCTAGAATTCAAGAATATATGATGATCGCGACAATGAAGTTGGAAATGCATCAAATGAGAAAACGTTTCATAATAAAGAAGTAATACTATTAAAAATTTGAGGGACAGAGTTAAAGTTATAATATTAAAGGTTAAAAGTTTCCAAACGAATTGAGAAAGCAAACGAAAACTGATATTCTGCAAGTTATACTGAGAAAATGTTATATAAAAGGATATAATAACATTTAACAATTGAAAGTTTAAGAGAGATCGAATAATAATTAATTAAAACATAATACTGAAAAACGTGTGAGGATTTTTAATCACTGAGCATTTTCATTGATAAAGTATAGCAAATAATAACGCAAGATGCTTATCTAAACAGGAACTCTAACATCCGTTATTTTAGGAAGGAGATAATATTTCAAGCAAAACATGAAGAACAATATGAGTAAATAATACGCCAAATTTATCCAACGAAATGGCATCCCAGAATCTACACTCTAGATATTTTAATGGTACAAAAATTTAATAGTTTGGATAAACAGACATTGTTCGTAAAGCTTTCTTTTTGGCGCAAATTTATTGTTCCATATCAAAGAGCTGAAAATTAAAATAAATATTAAATTTCCCAGCGCGTGAAACCCTACAAAAATGGAAGCAGGCGAGGCAAAATATTCAGAAGTGCTCAAAGAAGAAAAATGGAGGTATTTTTACTCTCACAAAACCTTTCGAGAATAATTCAAATACCAGAATCTCATGAAAGACTACGAAAGCTCTAACACAAGCACGTTGTAAGGACTCCCACGTTAATGATGGGGTTAACAACCTGGTCGACATAGGAACCGAAAAATCGTGTAATTTTAGCAAACTCTCGAATCCACAATTAAAATGGGAATGACCCCAAGGGAATATGAACCATTGAATGCGGAATTAAAGATTTAATTACACTTTTGCTGCTTCAGGCATAACACCTGCATTGATTAAAAACTTGGTGGTAGTGAGAAAACTCAATCAGGAACGCTTATATTAAACAAGTTAGAAAAAGTAGTGAAAGTTCATAAAAATTCCTTGTAATCCATTTCTATTATATAAGAGAAGCAATCTAGACGTGGACTACTTATCTATTGATAGGAAGATATCATCCGTCAAACTACGAAAGAGATATTTTTCATAACTTGTGCACTTTTTGGACTCACGATTCGCTGAGGAACATGTTATGTTAAACAGGATGACCTAGTTCTTAATTCTAATTCCAGCGATCTAAATTGAATTATTTCACGGCATGATTAATAGTAGAGTTTAAATGTACTCATACTGTTCCTTAGGTAACGCTATAGAAAATTTTATCACTAACAAAGAGTAAATCAGAACAATCGATAAAACTTTTATCACTATGATCGTCATCATAATCTTTTTCTTTCTTAAGTTACAGTTTTCTTCATTCACCCATCTTATCAAATAATACCACCAACTATAAAATCAACTGAATTGCTATAGTTATTTCTGGATGCATGTTAAACTGAGATAACGAAGAAATTTACCATCAGTCATGGTAAATTAAATAATTTCTATATCACTCTGATATAGAAATTATTTAATTTTCCTTGGAGAGCGCATTTTCTAATAGAATAAGAGTTTGGATCAATTCAAGCTGTTTTGATAATAATCTAAGCGTTCAATGATTTTTAATTAACTATCCGATAAGAGATTCGAAAAACTCTCCAATTCCTCCAAAGGAGAAGTAAGCCATAGATTACTGACTGATTCTGAGTCCGACCTGGATTCTACGAGGCAGTCAATGCGCTTTTCAGCGACTAAGTTGTCATCCATAGGAGTTAATGCACAATGCATATGTGCTCATAACATTGTCCTTCGCTGAAATTAATCGTGATTTTATTCTATGTTTTCTTACAACAGTAGCGCAAAAAGTAAGCCTTCTCTTCATTCTACATGATAAATTTTTAAAGCAATTGCCTTTTATTACGAATTATGTGAAAAAATTAAAAAAGAATAAATTTCTTTCTCTCTTTCTGGAACCCTCTCTTGCGTCACTCCATACCGTTTAAAACAATAGGACTTTAAGAAACAAAAATTTTATAGCATCTCCAATCGCACAATGGACATTTTCAGCGGTGGTCAGGTTATAGCACTAGCTCAGGATATGAAGGCTATTTAGGGCAAGGCGAATTCCTAAGCAAACCTGTGGCAGCACTCGAGCTCAATTCAACTTCGACGTTACTTACGGCAAAGTGGCAGACGAACGAGGGGAATTCACTTAGAGCTCACCTTGAAGGGACTGTATGGAACAGTGGTTGGGAAGCTATTTCCAGCGGAATATACCGTTCGACCGCCTAAGAAAACAATAGGACGAAATCATCTGGAAGTACGTGAGAGTCGTGCTTCTTGTGTTTTAGCTAGTCCAACGTTGACACGTAACGGGACGGGGTAAAAGAACTTAATTGACAAGTAAAATCAAAGTAGGTAATCTTTATTTTATATGAAATCATAAAAGAATATTATATAATATGAATCTTAAGGCCGAAGGAAAGTCGAACTAGAACCGAACCGAAAGCCGATGCATACGGGTAAGAAATAGTAATTTTGCCGGAATGAATATTATACCCGAACCGAATAATTAACTAAAAGCCATTTGTTATACCATTAAATATATCCATTTCCAGAAAAATTCCTTTCGGAATAGCATAATATTTTAGCTGTGCGAGCGAAATGAAACTGTTTCAACCTTTTCGACGTAAGTAGACGGAAGAAAATCAGAACTGAATCTAAATTTGTTTTATATCATTCTACCCAAAAATAAACAGAAAAAACAGCATGGTTAGATACTCAAATCGTTTTTCATCTTGTAGAAATTTATTTGAAAGATTGTACTTGGCAGAAGAATTTTATCGCTACGCCATCAAGAGATATGTGAATTAATACTTAAGTTCATAAATTTCAAACTATTCTAGGTTCTCGGGATATTCAAGGGGGCAAAGCGTTCCACTTTAGTTAAAGCGGTTTCGGGTTTGATTTCTGTTGGGTTCCACGTTCAAAATATCCTCTTCTGCCGCAGCACTAAAAAATTACTACTATTTCTACTATTAAAACTATCTAATCTTGAAAACATATAAATGAGAATCTCCCTCTTTGTTTCTTCATATTTCATACACGTTCTAACTCCGTACCTATTTTGCATTTCCTCAAATTTCCCACTCTGAATACAAGCGGCCCGCGAATAAATTCTTTTGAAAGCGGGCGTTATTTCGGTGAGAATCGGCGTCTGGTTCCAGGGTATTGTCCTTTTGGCTCCAAGATGAGCTCAACCCTTTTAATTACCCATTAATGGAAGGGAATCCCTTCAAAATTATAGCCTCGGAATTGATATCGGATTCGCAGATGAATCGAAAAGGTCCTCTGGAATAGGTATCTTTGGGAAATGGAACCGCATGAAATATATCTCAGTGGGTGAGGCTTGCTTAAATTTCTCTGAATAAGACATGGATGTTCCTATTAGTGGTACACTTCATTTCTCCCACGAAATATCCAAAATTGAAGGATCTACTTCTCTGACATACATCTTTATTTACAAACACATCCTACTGGCTGCATATGGGTGCGTATTCAAAAGACGTCAAGACTTATTTTATTTAGTTCCTTCTCAAAGGGGGTGGGAAATGTGGCCACTAGGCATAAATCTAAATTTTACCGTGAGTGAATGCTCTGTATTTAATTTCTTCGAAAGGAAACAAGTGCGTCAAAATGACGCATACATAATAAATGGAATAAATAATAAATCTCGCATAAATGCAGTCGTGTCAGTTCAATATGATCACCTTTACAAGCAACTTAAACTGGAGCACGGATATCCGAAATATAGGCGATAAAGTAAATATGAAGCAAATGGTTTAAAGACTGATTTTTTGGCGAAAGATGCGCAATAACAGAAGGATAAAGAAGTAGCTCAAATGTGTTTACATTTCCTCTCACACGCATAGAGTAGAAATGGAGAGTAGAAATATACATATAGATTATTTTTGAGGCTGTAAAATCTCATTTAGTCTCAAGAAAAGATATTTCTTAATAGTGGTTGTAGCTTATATACCATAATGTATAATTTTACGTGGCCGAACAAACTAGTGGAATGTTCTTTTACCATTTAAGTCAACACTCTGCAATGATCAATTCTTCCTGATTATTCAAATTGAGTTCCCTTTCCACTATTTGCTCTAAGAATATGTTTTATATAAATTGAAGGGGCAATTTTAATCTAAATTTTAATCTAATTTCGTCTGACGTTTTCCATGTCATTGCGGAAATCATTTGTGGAATCCTTCCCTAACTTAGACACCGAGGAGAACTTCAGTTCGATGCATATATTGAAATAATCTGTGCCTAAATAAGAAGTTACACCTGTTTGTTGATAGTAATAGACTCATTTATTTACATCTATATTCTTGGAGAGCAATTCAAAGAAGGATAATATATCATTTTATAACTTTAAAGAATTTTTTCAACAACTGCATAGGTGACTTAATTATATTCACATAAATTCAGAGGTTGCAAAAAACTATTTTCTTTTCAAAATATTCTTCTTCTTATCTTTCTTTCTATGTAATAAAGATTGATGACTTTGATTCATAAATATTATTATGCTTTAATTTTGCATATGGTACCAATCAAAGTTGCTGTTGTGAGATTAGAATACATTAAAGTTTTAAAAAAATGATTAAGTAAATAGTTAACTGGCGATAGTAAAACTTTGTTGTGATATCGATAATAGCAATAGGGATGTTTAGTTAATGGAAAACGTAGTCAGAAAATGAGAGTAAAAGCCATGACCTTGGCACCGAAAATACGTTTAGCGGGAATTTAATGTCGATACAAATTAGATGGTGTTACTACCCTTATAAACAGCATTAGAAACATCCATACAAAACCAGAGGTTTGCGCGATTAACATACGCATGTTTAAAACGCAGGGAGCCAAGTTTCAAACAATGAGAAACCGACTTTAGTTAAATGGGGCACTTCCTTCTCAAAGATTTCTCCAGCCCTTCTCACGGATGCAGTTCACGCTGAGATGCATAATTTACAATCGCTTAAGCCTGAGATATAATTATGGTGGGGCATGTACTCGACGAAGCAGGAATTTTCAAAGGGAATTCTCAGCCCTTCTTCTGAGACTGATCGATCACCTCTCCTTCAGTTACTTCCAATTCCACTCTCATCCATCTTTAAGTCACTTCCTAGCGTTCTAAACGTCTCTCGAGCCCCATTCGCTCACTTCTTGCGTTAGAAGATAATCACTTCTTCTCAAACGAACGTGCCATTGACGTTTCGAATACTTCTTTAACTAAGCGCCATTCTTTCCCAGCGAAGAAACGATCATTTTTTTCTCCCCTTTTTTTCCCGAAGAAGTCTAGACGATAGTTGCAGAACGAAGGCTAACTAATGTTTGTAAATAGTGTCGTTTTTGTTCAGGCTGAATGGGAGAAAAGATAGAACGTTGGCCTAAATCTTAACCTTCCGTATCTGCTTTGAAATTTCCACCTAACGAAAAACTTGTGTGCCTGTTTAAGGCGCTTACTTCAGTTCGCGTAGAATTCTTAGTTTCATTAATAAGTACTCCAATTCAATATTTCTTCCACACAAAGGGAAAAAAACTTGGTGAATGTTAACACTGTAATAGTCTAAACAAGAGGTGGGGAACCTTCAGGCCACACATGGCTTTTTGGGCGTTCATTGCGGTCTTTCAGTCCCGAATCAAGTAAGACTTCCTTCTAATCTTGTTAGTGAAACAAAGTGAAAATGTTCTCTTATATTTTATTCAGAGAATGTTCGTTTTCTCATATATAACTCCTTCTAAAAAGAAGAGGTTCTATGAATCAGTCATAAAGGCATAGATTTCGAAAGATGTGATACCTTCCTCTTAGACCTTCAAGCTTTATTTAAAAAAAGTATTATTTCGAGGATAGTATTGAGAAGTAGATTTTTCCGGGCTTTTCTTATGTATGACATCTCGAATTCTTCCAATGTCTCATGCTCAAGTAAGTTAAACAGCTGCATTGAAAATAATATCAAGTTTAAAAATGGAAATTCTGTGACAATAAGATCTGTAATAAAATCTTCTACAGGCCTCCAGTGGAAGTGGTGTTACAGTGGTCCCCGCAGTAATTGTTTGAATTGCAACTAGAACAATTTGTTGTAATGGAATTTTGAAGAGAGAAGAAATAAAGTGTACTAAGGGGCATATGAACTGTCTCAAATATTTTCGAACTTACTTAAACTGAGACACGTTTTGCAAAAAACAGTAGCAAATGCATAGTTTACGTTTCCAAACACACCATTATCATCTCTTTACTCAAATACATTTGTAATTCTGCGCATAACTTGGCGGCTCTACTTGTATAGTTAAGAAATAAAGAGATAAATCGTTAGAAGTCCTGCTTCGATGGAAATGTGCCCAATTTTCAATCTATAATCTCAACAAGAGGAGGCAACGTTTTTTATTCACATTATAGGCAATACTTCAAATACTATCCTCATTCCTTGCGTATTACTTCTGATATATTTCAGCTATACATCTTCCATACACTTGGACCACCAACTAAGGAGATTTATCAGTCAGAATTGATTAAAATTGCAAATGGAACAGGCAATGATGAAGATGCAACCCTTACAAAACAAGGACAACGGGGTCTGAATGAATGGCAAACTCCCCATTGCCAAATCTGATATTCTGCCTTAATACATTCCCTAAGAATCCTATTTTCGAGCACAGATACTAGGATTCCGTATTTCTCTCCCGTCTCGACTTGGAATTTATTCCGCCTGGACCTTGGGACACAGAATAAGCATAGCGTAATGTTTGTGTGCGAATATATCCCCGAAAACGAAGTTCTAGAGAGTATTTACACGTTCCCGACGCGAAAACAGATACCTAGACATCCTAAAAACGTCCAGCTTCGATGGTGGCAATGTTTACACGGAATATTTTCAATTAGAGATGAAGAAAGAGAGTAATGAAAGAGAAATAAAAACAAGAAATCTGCACATGACATGTACGTCTCAAAATTAAAGTATTGAAAGCGGTCATCACTACAAAAAATTACACGAAATATCGATTGACTCAGGGATGGTTGAGGTTCACCGTTGGTCCATTCTGTCTCCCAAAACTTTCAGCATGTATGATTTGCTTTACGCACAGCGGTTAAAACGGATCAACGGTTGATATGAAAGTATTACATGGCCCACAGGGAAATATTTCTTCAGAAAATGGTGGAATTTTTCAGAGCGAAAATTTTAATCCTGTATTGAATTCTATCTCTCACACCGGATCCAATTATCTGAAAGCCATCAAATATCACCCACATCTCTGTATCCGCCAAAAGTAAATATCATAAGATCATCGAGCCAAGACTTCCACGTTTATCATTGAAGTGATCGTGATACTAAAAATAAATGACTCCTATAAAAGTGCACATGTGAATTTCTGCATTGGCTATGATCTATGCTAATCAAATATTCATTTAATTTCGTAGACTTGGAAAATTGCCGCTCAATCTAAATATTGTGAGAGAAAAATCACATATTCCGTAGTAAATTGGGTACAAAAACAGAAATTGAAGGCACTAACAACTTAAACAAATACATACCTAAAGATGTATTGTTTAATATTAAGGAAAGGGAAGCTGTTTTGTTTAATATTAAGGAAAGCATAGTAATCGATTTACTGAAGATCAAAACATATTTTCATTGCTTGTAAATGTGCGATACATGAATGGAGAGAGAGGAAAGGAATAAAAGCAAGTGCAGAGATGATGGCTTAAATTTGTAGGTATCAAGAATCCCTGAGACTTGAAGAAGTAATATGAAAAGGGAAGGGGGACAAAAGAGGATCTGAAGAGATCAAATATGAAGGGGAATTGGAGAGCAACAGTTAGGGAAAGGATTTCAGGCAATAAAAGAGCTTCAAAGGGAATGAAAGGTATTATAAGGATTGGATGAGTTTACAGGAATTACGTGGAAACACTAAATAAAACTAAAACTGCATGAAACGTATTATTTATGATAAAATGAAGCCTTTGATCACCTCAGAGCCTTGCAAGAACTTGGTTTCTCTTAAATATACAATCAGTTGAAGAGTTTCTTATGGATAAACCACCATGGAGAAACTATTGCCGCCCGACCAAGGTTATTGTAGAAATAATTTATGAATCATTATTTTATATAAGTTTTAAATATATAGAATGACAATTGATAAATTCATGATAATAAATTGGAAATAGTTGGATAAAATAAGCTACCGTCCTTCGTTACCATAAATTTCAGTTTACCCTGTAGATGATTTAATTGAGAGGGTTTAAATATTCGACAGTAATAATACTCATATAAAAAGAGAGTGCGTCAAAAGAAGATACTATTATTGATTAAGCATATAATGAATAACAGGGAATGGCGCGCCTTTTATACAGAAAAAGAAAGTTGACGAAAATTTCATAAGAAGACATTCAGTATAAAATCAATTTCTGACAGCACAGCTAAATTAAGGTTCAATCGTATAATGAACGAAGGGAGAAAAAAAACTAAAGAAAATTGTTGACAAATTACGATTTTCTTTGAACCGATAACCGAACTTTGCGTCTATCTTTCAAGAAACACAATCTGTTCTTACATTAAAATTTGCCTCATTTGATCCTCCTTACGTTACGTTATTAATTTTGCTTCTAAAACTTTTGAGACGAATATCTTTGGAAAATGTATGAGGATACCGGGAGTTTTCGGGAAAATGGAAAGAGAAATCTATTCGCCTGCTACTTTTCGTTGTATTTTCGCAGGAAAAACCTCTAGGAAAATCAAATCAAGTATAAGGTACGATATAAACATTTTAAGTATAAGCTATCGGAAACTTGATGTGAATATAAATAGGCTGCTACGGCTTTCACTTCTTATACTAACGTTGTTATCGAAACTTCACGATGTCCCTTGAAATTTGTGTGTCTCTATAAATACCAAGAAGTTACACTTAGAGGCTGATAGAAAATGCGAATAAAATTTAGAAATCGACAGATGTAATCCCGAGGGAATGCTTTTCCTGTGTCAACTTCATCTAAAGATGAATTTGCGGCCAAAGGTTTTTCGCTGTTTTTTGTAAGCGAAAAAATATTAATTCAGATAGATATTACATTTCTGGTGAATATTCACGCATGTAAGTGAAAATCAAACATGAATAACCATATTGATAGCAGTAACATACCCTTCAACAAACATGTGGTCAATATTTTTGCAAAATTAGAATTCTTATCATATCAAAAAAATATTTAGAGAAATGTTATATTCTTGTGCTAAAACAAACCCAAAAATGCAATAAAATAACATTTTCCCTCGAGAAATACCTGTTGAAAATTAAAAAGAAAAGCATCCTTCAGTTATTATTTTCGTTAGGATTCTAAGATAAGTACTGAGTAGAAAGCGGACAGAAAAACTTCATAAGATAGATAAAAGCTTAAGAGTGAGTTTGCGAAGTTAATCAGAATGGAAAAAATAGATGAAAATTAATAGAAACGTAATTTCAGCCAATCAATGAACAGTCCTTCATAACGTTTCTCAACACCTTTTTTACTTGAGCTACGTGACACACTTGCACTATGCGCCCGTAAGCTATATTCCGCATTATTAAAGGATAAAACTGTACATATTTCTGAGGTCTTTACACAAACTCTCTTAGCATATTTATATGTATTAAACCCCAAAAAAGGATATATTCAACTTACAGGGAATTGTATATTCGGAAATGGGCTTGCAAAGGGATTATGTGTGGCACTACAGTGTGCTACAGAACATCGGTCATTCTTGTAACACTAATTCGCATGTAGTGATTATAGCTTAGGAGAAGGACATTAAGGATAAGAAGTACTTCTACAAAGTTGATATCTTCATGATGCCATAACGAGCGTTGGGTTATCAATTATAAATGATGTAGTGAAAGAAGATTTGTGATGCTAAGAAAAGCTACGATTATTCTGTTAGCTATATAGAAATGCTCCTTGCTGTATTATGCACATGAGAGAAAGAAGATGAAAATAAATCAATAAATCAATAAATTAACAGATGATAGGAAGACCTCGATGACATGTGTCAAACCTGCTGCGTAGGTCGGAAAGCTATAGCGTCGAAAATCGGGGAAATAGATGCTAGGACAGGTCGTTTCATAGTTCATATTTTTGCGAATGATGCGTGGTATCGAATGAGAAGGAAAACTGACTGAATGGTGTATTCCTCACTTCATATATCGAAACGCTTCTAGCATAGCATAGCTATATAAGAAGATTTAAGAGTCATGCTAATAATACAGAAATGTCTACATGATGTATTTTACGGTAGCGAGACGAATTTCTTTTACTTTCCTAGAGTATTTTTATCTATCCTATCGACTATAAGCATTGCCTCTAAGAACTATTACTCACCCAAAGACACTCTTTTTGAGATTTTCTTCCAGATAACACATAGCTCTTTTTCAATGATTCGACAACGATTTCCGATTCCTTCGACAGAAAGAAGCTCCAAATTCTATTAGAGTCACCTGTTTGATGAATTTAGCCTCTCGCGCCGTTCTCTTCAGACGAGGGAAATTTCACGATTCCTAGAAGTACTTTAAATCTAACACAGCCGTTTTCCAACGATTTTCGTTAATTCTACCCCTACAGACTCTAAATTTATGTATTTTTCTCCTATATCCTTTATGAGAACATTATACGAGGTTATGTGGAAGAGAGGCCTAACTTAATATAAACGGGCAAATAATAATAATAGAATCATACTCAATAATAAACAAAATATAAATATTCTAACTCTCTTATTTCTTGCATATTCGGCAGCATTTGAAGTAAAAGAAGTATCATCACGAGTTCTTATGGATATGAACCGATAAAATTTATAATATTGATCCTTCTTAAAATTGCATAAAACAATACGAAAATCGTTAGAAGATTTTCGCAGTAGATATTTTATTTTCGGTGTAATTAATTCGTGAATCCCATAATGGGGTTGTAACATAGCCATAGAAATGTATCCGTAAAATGTTGAAATATAACTGATATCGAAAAGATATTAATTGAGAAAGAAAGAACTGTTTGAGTAAATACTTTGTTGGAGTACACTCAAAAGAATTCCTACCCTCTCCAGATTTTAATCACTTTATAATACTCGGGAGAGAACGTTATCTAAAGTACTCATTCCAAAATAAATCTCTCTCATTTCCATAATATCATAATAAACATTTAATAGAGGTAAATATTACTTTTAAACATTCACCATATACATCAGTACTTCGTACCGTAGAAGTTTTAGTAAATGAAGTTTAGCCTTTATTAATGTTTAATTTTTCAGCGGTAAACAAGGCTTCGATATAAGCCCCTTTTGTATTAATTCTTCAAATGGCGTTATATCAAAGAAAATTAAGGTAGTAATTTCCACACAAAAAATTCATCATAAACCAAGGTTGTATGAGAAAGGACTCGCGGCCCAGAATGCCCAAATGCGGCCCGCAGAGGTTTTAAAACCTGCCCGCCAATGTCCACGAAACATGATATATAAATTTCTATCTCAGATACATTTGTCCTTTAATGTTTTAGTAAATGTATTTATAATAATAATTTATATCGATGCAATTAATTTAGATAATAGCCATTCGAATTTTTGTACATGGTGATGTCATTGTCCTTTGATGGTCCATTTTCATCACTTTACCGCCCAAATGAAAATTTAAACACCCATTAGTAGGCGGTAGAGAAGGGATGAGCGAGCACTGATAGGTCTATTCTTTCTAAAAATTAATTTTTCCATGAACCTTACACGGCAGAAAATAATTAGAGAAAGGTATCTTTGGTGCAAGAACCTCCTTCCCCACGCATTAGGTAACTCTCGGAGTTGTATGATTCAAATCATAATGGATGAGTTTAGGCATGAGGAATAATCAACTTTGTAATTTCTGAAAAGTGCACCAGGTATTTATAATTTACTAAAGACATCTTAAACAACACACAATAATATTTGGCGCATGAAATCAAAGGCACTTACTGTTTGTTTATATTCTTTGATATTAGAAAAGAATTGAACCCCGATTTACTCTAAAGATATATTAAAATAAAGACGCAAAACTTGGCACTTTATACAAGTTACATCTGTTTTGCGATCCATAAGAACAGACCTCAAAGCTAGGTCACAAAATAAGATAACATAAATTTAACTTGATGTTGGTACCGCTTTATTTTACTAAGATATTCCCACTGGCAAAAATCGATTACGCTGTCGATATGCATATATGCTATCTAAAGATATGTTTGTTTGTACGGTTTCCCGATAAAGTTTAGACTTGTTTACTAAGCAAATTTCGGTGCACTCGGTATTTCCTTCGCACACAGGGTACTCAAGTGCAGGGGTTATTTCGCTTTACTATTTGCTTTATATGTTTGAAAAAAGAGTTTTTAAATTTTTATCTTTTGAGAGAACGTCGTCTCGAAGCTATAGAGTTTCTTAGAGTCGGAAAGTCGAACTAAAGGTGCTGAAAACCAGAATTACTTGAATTATTTACCGCGACAACAGGGAAAGAATCTCAAGAGATAAGTGCAAATAAAGAGTTATGATTGTTCGAAACTAATGGCGGAGAATTTACGGTCAAACTATGAAGTCGATATCGAGCTGTAGTGACAGTTGAGCCAACTTCCTCTACTTTTGAAGAATTGTTTTCTTCTAGCTGGTTCTCTCACATGTCAAGTTCGAAACTCTACTAGGACAAATATTGCGAAAGCTGTCTTATCTTTCAGATTCCTTTTGAACCCCTGAAAATCGAAAATTTCTGATGAAAAATATATATTTAATTCCATTATTTCTCTGTTTCTTGATATCATGTCACTTGAAAATGTTCATAGATTGGAATTATCCTGTGTATTATCACTATAATCATTAGATTACCCCTGGCTTAAAACCTATACAGCGATGTCAGCATATTTTATCTTGTAGCACACTAGTTACGGAAAGTTTTTTTTACGGCATATCGAATATAAATAAATATATTCCATAAATAAATAGTGTCTTTATTATGAGCAAAATTATAGATGTCTCTTCTATTCAACACATGAATATGAAGAGAACATTTACTTATATAAACATATTTTAGAAACTTGCCACTACATTATAAACTTCTCGATAACTATCTGCAATCGTTTGGATTATGCTTTTTGATTCCAATATGGCTTAAATTCATTATGATAGGATTACCTAAATGTCAGCGGGGAGTTCATTGCAGTGCTAGTTAATTAAGGATATTGAATTTAGTTTACAGTTCACAAAAGAATAATCAATAGTGATGCAAAACTAAAGCTATAGCAAATAAAGCAACTTAAAGAAGTTTCCTTTACGATTTCAGATATAAATCAATCATACATTAATTAATGAGTTAAAGAACCCTTCACTTTCGTTTTCTAATGCAAAATAAATAAAATATTGATCGATCACGGGTATAACGCTTATAGCGTGCTTTTTCATTGGTCCCCTGAAAAGTGTCTCTACTGGGTTTTGCTGCAGTTGAAGCCATGACCAGAACTGAGACAAAAGTAAACAGAAGATACATTTTTCCCTGTCCGTTATCAAAATAGAAATGGAAAACATTCCATTTATCGAGATATGCTGAAAGGAGTTGTGGATTTCCATTGTGTCCTTTCTACAGCAACATAACTAAAGGGAAACTCAGAATGATGCCTTTATAAATAACAAAGGGCGTTTTCCTCAAATCGTTCACATGGTATGAAAAGGCCGTGAAAACGCTAATTATAATTCTCAACATACGCCAAGTGAAACCGGTAAAACCGTGTGGATGGCAGCGCCGCAGTTGGGCGAATATAGAATTTCGATGCGTGAAAGAGAGCGGTGCTCTAATCGAGTAAAAGTTTAACGAAGTGTAAATACTGGGATTTATTGTCAAAAGCGCTCTTTAATATGAGCAATAAAATTCATATCGGATTGGCGAATGTTCACGGATCTGCGATCATTACCCTGTAATCGGCGAATTCCCCAAGTTTTCAGAGGATCAAACACAGCTCTCACAAAAGGGAAATGTTATAAATGTTATAAAAGGACGGTTAAACCTAAAGGGAAAGAGCTTATAACTTGGCAACAACTTGAATCAATGAAATTAAATTTTCACCAAGGTGAACGGGGAAATTAAAGTGGGGGAGGAGAAAAGTTTAGTAAAAGCTAATTTCCCTCTTTCAAGGGTGTAATTAATCACGCAATACGCAAGAAAAACTGTTATTGACGGAAACCTTATGTATATTAGTTGAAATATCTTCCAATTCAATGGTTTGGTTTCTCGTAATATAACTTATCCGTAAAAATCCTCCCTGTTTGTAATTACATATCCATATTTTGAAGAATTCAATGATTTTCATTAGTCTACGAGAACGGGCGGATTTAGGCTATCAGAAGCCCTAAGGCATCGAGACCTCCACTATGAATTATTAGGGTTAAAATTTGATTTTTCATAAAATACATAAAATGCATGTCTTTAGGAAACTCAGTGGATTGACTGCGGCAATAATAAACAAAATATTGAATTAAAAGTAGTATTTTCACAAAATTGTGTGAATAATGGATATACTTTACATTAATCAGTGAAATTAATTATTTAATACATTCTGTAAATATTTTATGCAGACTTGCTTCGTATAAATTTCTTTCCTGAAGTGAAAAACGAGCACACGTGTGCAAGTCGCAGTTTCAAATATTAGAAATATTGTAATACTTTCTGAAAAGTTTGTTAATACAATGTTAGTGAAGGCCTTAAATGTATGAGACCCTCAGTTAGCACCAATTTCGCCTAATTATTAATCCCCCTCAGTCTGCCTTACCTGGCTGGGCTTCATCCCTCCAAAGAGATGACGCACCATGAACTATACTTATCATATTTTATTTCCCCTTCTCAAACTAGAAATGGCTCTTCTTTCTAGCTCGATTTTGATGTAAATTCAAATAGTAGAGTAGCAGGTAAAGCCTTCAGGGATTCGCCAGCACAGATTTTAATTTCGGTCACTGTTAGCAAGGTAGCGATTTTTTCACAAGGTCCATCGGCTTTTTTTCGTATTAGAGACATATTGAACTCTATTTTCTATTACGCAGAAACTACACTTCCGACATATCTATACACTGACTGACTTCCGTAAAACCTTTCTTCATCTCACTCACTGAGATCAGCACCAAGAATTTAATGATATTTTGATTTAAGTTAAGTAAGTCAAGCAATTATGTTACCTTAAATGCTCGATTTACTTGCAAATTGAATCTCATAACATTATTTGGTGATGATAGACAAATTTCATGCTAGATATTTAATTTATGCTATTCCTTAATGGATATTTTAATTTAAAAGGTAGTTTAAGTCACTTTATATACAATTTAGCTATGTATTTTTCCTCATTTTATGTAATTTTCGGGGTTTCATCTGGAGACATTTAAGAAAATTACGTCGCTCCTATTTTTACGCTCTAATGAATAATTGAAAACTTGGAAAATAGGAAACCGCACAACACATCATAGTATAGGCGGAATGTGTAGATGAAAAGGCCGCTGTTTATATTTCTTTAGCTCCTCTTCTTTGTCTTTTTTTGTTATTTGAGGATAGAGGTAAGGATAAAATTAAATTCTCGCTCGTAGTATCCGAACACGTAATCAACCAAAGAAATCTCAATTACAGACACTTCACTGAAATGTAAAGGATAGTTTTTAACATAACTTTTGGTATTGATTATTCATTCAGTATTGGTTACATCAGCGGACCTTTTCATTTCTGTACAAAGCCTACAGCTTATTGCATCACAAATGCTATTTGATATTTAAAACAGCTACGAATGAACATCTGGGAACAATTTTTCAACGAAAGGCAGCATTGCATGCATATACTAAGGCCATATGTGAAACTATCGGGCGGCTTGTGAGTTTCATATTGCCTATATTCAGATAGCGTAACATCGGAATTGTATATGAGAAAACGAATTCATTCTCTGAATAAAAAAGATGAAAGTTTCTACTTTATTTTCCCTCGGCATCATTAGCTGGATTCGAAAGAAGAATTATTTACATACGTGCATTTGTTTCATAAGTGAAAGGCCGCAATGAGCTCCCCAAAAGGCCGTATGTGGCCTGAAGGCATATTGTTTTCCACATCTGATATAGATCTACGTCTGAATATGTATCATTCAAACAGCCTTTTATAAAAGGGAATATATCCACAGCTCAATCTATTTGCCTAGTATATCCCGTATCTCTTGCAGTTATTTCTTATGATGTCAACATCTATATATGTAATTGTTCTTCTGTTATAGATTGGTATATATAGTAAAGTAGTGAACTCATGTATTATTTAATGCGTATTTGAGAACGTAGAATAACAGATTAAGTAAAAAGTTCCACTCTAAGTCTTGATTTGCTTTGTTCTTACGATTTCCACCATATATGGATTTATATATCTGCAAAGTATATCAATTTATCCTGGCGATTCTCCGCTGAACTAATGGCTATTAAATATTACAGTGGAAGAATATGACGTTTGTCACCTATCTCCAATAAATACAGTTAAAAATATTAAGTGGAGAAAGCCACTAAAGAGTTCATCTACGTATTCATTTATCTATGGGATCTAAAAATCGTAATTTAATGAGCCTTGTGGAGTTTTTCTTCGCTTCTTCAGGCTGTTTATTTGTTGACAGCGAACATTTTAAGTTCCTATATACATGAGTTTCAGAAATGGTATCAAAAACTCTTAGTATAAGAGAGGTTAGTGTTATGAGGGTGAAAAGCCGTTTTCGATATGGCAATAACTAAATCTGTCAATGATATATTAGAATGGAAACAGAACACACGAAATTTCCCCTTGCCTTCGCCTTAAGGTCTTAGCTAAACAAGGAAAGAAAAAATCGACGGTCAATAGACCATTTTTTTAAATTTAATTTATTTAAGTTAAAATTTCAAGTATAAATTCGTCCCCATTTATCTTTAAATGAAAAATATCATTCGGTAAGATCAGTAATTTCTTTGTAAAATGAAATACATTTAATACAAACATACATAAAACTAAATTGAACCCAAAAGGTAAAGAATGATAATTTTAAGTAAATGCTTTTGTAAAACAATTATGCAGTTATAACCTTACTATACGTAGATGCGACATTAGGTTAAATGTGTCTATTTACTTTTACGGGTTGCTTATTATTTGCTTCTAAAAGTTCGGTTTCAGCAGAAAACAGGAACTTTATTATCGTGAATGTAATAACGTAAAGTCTAACTATAACATTCACCTCTTGAAAATTAAATTAAATTGACAATTATTCCAGCAATTAAAGAAATTTAATTTGCAGAAAACATTAATTTGTAAAAGGACGCTCTAAACTTGCAGACTATTACATATTTTTAGTAGAACAGGAAATTTTAAGGGAAGACACATAACTTTTCAAAAATATCTGTTAGTTTTGGCTGCTAAGAAAGTCGTAGCTTTCTAGTGCTTGAAGTTGAATATCTGCCTAAGGAACTAGTCCGTCTTAGCAACGTCAAGTACTTTATTATGAGTTAATTACCGATATTTTTTCGAAATGCTTCCCTTAGTAAATTCAGATATATAACCGAGTCACCAATATCCTGTGGAAGGGAATGTATATAAATGCTCATACCAAATCTATTCTATTAGCTTTTCTAATGCTCTGTGAAAAGACCGGCCAGATGTAACAATCTGTTTCAACGATTAATTCCTTGTAACGCTTTGTCGACGCCTCTCGGAGTTCTCGCTCGTTGTTTACTTAAATTAATACTAATAGTAATCTGAACCTATTCCAACGCTTGATCACCGAAGTGGAAAACGCAAAATTGAGATTAGAATCTACCCTTAAAAAGTACACCACTACATCCATTGCATGACATAACATAGCATTATTTGCGTTCCTTCAATTCTTTATTAGAGTGATTTCGGCCAGGGCATCGAACCGTCATATTTTTCCTTCCGCTTTATTCTCCGTTTCAATGAAAAAAAGAATAAATATCGGTTCAGTTCCGGCTTTGTTTCCTTCTTCCAACGTCGTACCAGTTGCTTCGATCTGACCATTGTAATGTGATAACCTCCAGAAAGTAGGATTTCTTATATCTAGTTTATTTCGTTTCCACTATATTACCTTTAATTTTAGATTACAACTTGGTATCAGTTAGTTATAAGATGTACTTACACGTGTTTAGTAAACCTGACACCAATTATACTTAAGCAAAAAATTTTGGGAATGAAAATCCGGAACGGAATTAATAACGGTTTTCGCTTTCGGTTCGTAGCTCAAGATTGAAAATATTCTCCTTTAGAATTAGTTTGTCGCTCAGGAAAATATAATTTACATTCAGTTGTGGTTTTCGGTTTGGCTCTAGTTCAATGTCCTGATGTTAGTCCAATTCAAATAAAATTGCGTCACCCTTAATTATTAATTAAAAGGACGGCGAACGCATCTTAAAGTAAGCAAGCTGTAAAAATCATCTATACGATAAAATTCAGATTTCATTTAACACGAGAAAATAGTAGGGGATCGCCTAACAGGGTAATGTACAGTATGTACGGTGTTTATGTACGGTGGGGGCCCGTGGGCGCCACGATAGCCGTGAAAGCCTATCCCTAAAAAAATCTCACATAATAAGTAATATTAACAAGTGTGTTATTGCTAGATCAAGTAAATTTAAATATTAAGTGTAATAATTTCACACTTTTCAATACAATGAAATGTATATACTGTATTTGTACATACATGTAAGGCTTCTAGGGAATTTCTCTAGTTAACTATTAAAGTCATATAGTTTTTGCAGCTGTTGAGGATTTATTTTTATTATTTATTTACTGTAGTACTTTATAGATTTTTAAATTGTAAACTAGTATAGCTTGAGAAATGGATGGGATTTGTAAATAGTTATGTTCTATAATTGTGTTCGTAGAAATTTACAAGAGTGCGTAGTTGTAGAGTAAATTGACGTCGCCACCTGTCCTAGTAACTACAGTGGTATTTTCCATAACACTGATAGAATACTGATCAGAACTAAATTCCTAATAACCAAATAGAATGCGCGTGCTGGAAGTACCATAATCTATCAGACGGTGGGGTATCGGTGGGATTCATTAAGTAACTGAGAGAACGGTCTGGAATGAGTCGTGTTTATCCTGTGGAAAGAAGCAGAGGCGAGAAAGAGGTGCAACTGAGGCGTGCTTTTTCAACCCCTGCGAACACCAACAGCAGAAAATGCGAACGAAGCGTGAATGGCTTTAGGGCTGCCGTCCACCGGACGTCCGAAGTTCCCTTTAAGGCCTGAACCCACCGGTGCGGCGCGGCGGCCGCAACGCGTTTTTATGACACTTGGGAGGGGGGCCAAAGGTCCCTTAGGTGACGTAGAAATGCACCCTGGCCGCGTAGTAGGCCCCACCGGCGCGGCTGCGGCAAGAACGACCACCAGTCGTGAACACATGTTCTTGTCTATCATTAGTATTAGGAAAAACTTAAAATGAACTCCATCTGTTTCTATTACGGTCGATTACGCTTGGATCCGCCTGGGATCGAAACGAGAACCAATATCACAGACGAAAAACTTTTATTCATTCTTAGGGGATGGATATTCATAATACGCATTTTTTAAGGTTTCACTAATTCTTGTTCTTGAGTTTTAAGTAAAAATGAACACAAACCCCGAGCTGATAACCAAATGATCGTCCCCTGTAAATAAATCGATCCTGCAAATTGTTCGTAACTGCAAATGTTAAAATTTCAGAATATTAATGACTCCTATTAACATATTTTATTTCTTTTGGTGCTAGATTCGATTTCGAACGACTATTATTTCTAATTTAATTTTGCAAAGGAAATGTAATCTGCAACCGATAAAAGTGAGGTTTGCGTGCATTTATTACGAGAACGGTTTTTATTGTCTGGGTTCGAACTGGGGACCTTTAGGTAAATACAAAGTAGCCTGTTATATGCGCAGGGAGTATATATAACACACACCTATTACTTTATTTTAATTGCCGCATATATTACATTGAGGAAACATACAATTAAGTAAAGTAAATATGCTTGACATAAATAAATTAAGCATTCTGTCGCAAGAATTTTTATTGATAATTTTGAACGTCTTCCGACAAAAATTATCAAAACTATACAACTCTTGGCCGAAAACAGTCACTTGTATGCCGAAAACACATCGTACGTATCATTTTTGCAGTACTTTACGGGGACGAGATTCTATGGAGTACTATCGCTTTGATTGTTTTGAAAACTTATCACGGTGTACAGATATTGTTAAGGTATCGTGTACAAGCATCCTTTTGAGGAAATTTATCAAAATAACGACAATATTTGATTGCAAACGGGCTGCGGCAAATCGAAAAAAATCGTGCATGCAGAGTTCGTAGCCGAGCGGCGTATTTGCCGGCGCGAAAACGTTGCACTAATCCCTTGAACTAATCCGCCGGACGGCGCTTTCCGCGTCGGTGGGGTCGGCCCCATAAGAAACCATTGAATTTGAGTACGTGACGAACGCAGAGAAAGGACCAGGTACCATCATAAAAACGCTTGCGGCCGCCGCGCCGCACCGGTGGGTTCAGGCCTTTAAAGGCCTCGCAAGATCCCATAAAATGCCTCTCCCTCAGAAAGACTCCGTGAGATTTTGAGGAAACCATCGGTGACTCTCTTGTGCTCGCTTTTGTTGGGCTTGTGGAATAAGGAAGTCACCTGCACTGATAAAATTGTAAATTTTTCTTTCGTCTTATTGGTTATAGGCAATAAAATGATCTATTATAAGGATTATAATTTTCTATACATTTTTATCTTAAATTTAAAACCAAATTTCGGGAGTTTTAGAGTTTGTACGTCGTCATCAATACCTCATATTTGTACTCACAATCAGTAATGGCTCTAGATATGCTAGGACAGTTATATTGAGCACCACCGTCGGTATAACGTAATTTTTAAATTTCCATAGATCCTATTGAGGAGAATATAGTATTCATTGATAAAGGAAGGTCTTCTGATAACACCCTACATTAATGAAATATTTAATTTTAAATCATAAGGAATTAAAGAAAGGAAAAATCGTCGTTCAGCAGCATTCTTACTCTAAGATAAATGTCTGTTGTGAAATGTTTGCAAGGATTCCAAAATGAAGGAATGCATATGCTACCCTTTCTCCCTTTCTTTAAGCCGTAGTTTTTAAACATCTATCCTCAAATCGTTTACGCGTTTATCTGACGCTATTCCTGTTTCTTTTGTCAGCTGCCAATGCAAAAGAAAATGTATATCGTCTACCAAAGCAAAATCTTTGCCTCAATTGGTTCTCGCTCGTATTGTCGTCCGGCCCTGACTGTACTAAGTTGTAGCTCTGCCTCGGACATTTGCCTCAGAATATTTGAAGCATAGGAACATAGGAACAGCGGATGGAGTACAAGGATAAGTCAGCAGGAATCTGGAGAGATGATCATCAAGAGTAATAATAGCGTTTTCCTTCATGATTTGATCTCATTTAGAATTTAAATGTACGATTTGAAATATTCACAAAGATTAATCTTCGATTTATAGATGGTTCAACGTAGAGCTGCTGGGTTTTTAAAAGAATATTTAAGGTTCGACAGCTGTGCTTCGACTATAAGTGGGATTCGCCTGAAGATAGAAGAATTGATTACTGAAGAGAGCCATTCACAAAGTTTATCTTTGAAAAACAAATTGACGAAATCGTTAATGTTTTTACTCACGTAAATGACATTCGCAAACTCCCAGAGAAAACGGAAAATCATTACAATAAATTAATCACTGGGGCAGAGAGCTACTCCTGGTCGGTTTTACCGCAGAGCATTAGAGAAGCTAACAGAGTTAGTGAAAATATTTACACAACCCCTAACATACGCCATTGGTGGATAGCAGGGTAAATATGCAAACGTAATGATAACAATCTTGATCTCTGAAGTATCCAATTCTTACTATAGTTTCAAGCACTAGAGTTGCAGCTTTCTGCAGCACGAAATTCGCTTGTACATACTAAATATATAGATGGTATGTAAATTCAGTCAAAATCCTATGGCTTATGTACTTTTAACGAATTAAATATCACAAAGCTTCCATTTGTAAAAGAGATAATAATCGTAAATATATTACAGTCGAAATGCCGTTACAAAAATTCAACCTCCTGAATACTTTAGGTACGCTTGCCTCAGAAAACACATTACAGATGAAATATTTAGTCAATCTCAGTCATCTAAAGTATAACTTGTTTGGAATGTTATTACGAAATGACAACTATTCAGTTCCATTCAGTCGTTTATTTTCTCTTTTTCGATAAGGATTAGCGTTCGGCCATCTTTAAGCTGTTGCCTTTTCAGGGCTGTTGTTTTTATTGGGGGAGGAAAAGACTGACTTTTGCCCACGGCTGTAGGGTAAGCCTTCAGTAAGCAAAGGATAGGGATGTGTTTAATGTGGGATTAGGGGTTGTAGTACCAAATATTAAGAGTAGATAGAGAAGTAATTACAAAGCACAGTAATGTAACGCCTATTCTTACACAATAATTCAAGTCTTACACAGAGATGTAGTCCTGCGACGAAATGTTAGAATTTTTATAATAAATCTTACGTAATCTTCAGCCGAGAAATAAATCTTACGTAGCCATGCAGTCATCGTTTCTAATTATTTGCACTTGCATTAATAAACTTACATGAGGTAAAAAGATACAAAATCGAGTGAATAGGGTGAGTCTGGGACGATCTTAGGGCAAAAGATCCAGTGCAGAAAAACTTCAACAAAGAAGGGGGTGTGAGAAACCTACGTAAACTTAGAATAAACTAATTATGTAAAAATAATTTTGTAATGCAATGGAAAACTGGACATAGCATGGATATCACAAAAGCAATACTATAAAGAAATAAATAAAATGATATCATTAATTAGACACATTGCACTAATTCACTGAGAAAGATTTAACAATTGAAATTACAAGGAAATCAGGAAGGAAACTATCAAAAGCTAACAATTAGAAGAGAGAATAGATTTTAAAATTCCATTTTCTGATTCAAAGGGAAGTCTTGATGATTTCCATATCGCTGTGATATTAATGGACAGGAGTCTCCGTCCAATGCAACTGATTACTTATCACATTCGATTTATTTACATTTTTTATTTCAGCTGTTTCAAAATACTCCACCTATGGAACTAGTAAACAACAAAACCAGTACAATAATGAGGACAGGTATCGTGCGTAACTTACGCTCAAACAACATTTACAAAGCGTTTAATTCTACGCTAGACACAGAAAATGACATTTTGACATTGACGTATGTCATAGCTAAAGAGCGCCCTTTGAGTATGAAACAGATATGAAGTTCTCAATCAAATAGTTCGTAAATAGAGTTTTAAGCAGTCCAAGTTACAGCTGTACCAGAATTATCTCCAAAGTGAGGTAGTGGATCCTTTTCCGAGAGTATTTACGGAAAATGTTTGGAATTGAAAGCTAGCTTCTCTACGCCTCTCTTGATTCATATATCCGATTCGATTTTCCCCTTTGATACTGTATACACATCCTGAAATAAATATTCGGACAACGCTCTGCCACATCCTTGGCCTTCCAGTTTATTTACATTTTTTGCCTTTTCGTGCCTAACTCCCATCCCAATATTATTTATTTACATCTTTATTCCATTTTATGCACAGATTTACAATGCAATGAGAAAATATTAATGTTTATAGTATAGTTAATATGGCAGAAAATAAAGTTAAAAATGCAAGCATGTAGGATGTAGAACAGATTTTTGGGGTAACATAACTCAATAATTACAACCACCATACCATTAGGCCTCATTAAAATTGTTTTTTTATCGCATTTATTATATTTTAGAGCAATTATAATATGCTATTCAAAAATTTTCAATTTGCTTTAGAGAGTATTATAAACCTGAGCAAAATTTTGATGGACAAGAAAGGAATATACAAGAGAACCCTCTTTGAGTTAACATTTAAGCGTCACTCACATACTGTGGCTGTTTCTGCATTAAAACTTAAGCATTCGCGGGACATGCAATTACGTAAAAGGTCACGTCGGGTAATATTGACCCGAAACTTAAAATCGCTCTTCAGACGTGATTATCCTAATGAGATCATATCCTAATGAACATCGTGAAATGTTAAAATCAACTCAATCGCATAGGAAATATAAAGAAAGACGAGATTTACTGCGTAATTTCTTTTAAATAGTGAATACTTCAAGATTAGTATTCGTTGCCATGCTTAAAAATAATAACACGATGCGACGATTCAATAATCCTATCAGTAACTTAGTAAGTGTTTCTATATTTATCAAAAGACTGTGAAGGAAAGGGAATGTTAAAAAGGAATGGGAACATGAGATTATATCAAGAACGGTGATTTTCAGCCAAACATGTCAACTTTTAATAGTTTATAAATAATTTTTGATAACGCAAACCCTCTCGTCGAGTCTAATCGTAAGTTTAAATATAAATAAGCTTCATGCATCATTTATCTCGATTCTGAAGAATGATAGATAGAAATAGATAAATAAAAAGCCACGATTTCTTATTTTCCAACGATAACTCCAAATATTACATTTTCACTAAAAACATTTCATTCGAGTCATGGACGCTTGAAATGGGTACTTAAGGTTCTTTCTGAGACCTACTTAAGTCTCTCTAAGCCTACAGCTCATTATTATATGCTATCTCGTTATAGCTATAATAATTGTGAAATTAACAATCATAAAAATGATTATGATTATAATCATCGAAAAATAATATCTAATGGATCATCATTGATACATTGTAAACTACTATTAACCAGGAAAAAGATCGATATTATTAATCAAAAGAAACAGATATTTTTATTCTGCGATATGCGATAAAAGTGAGATGGAATTCTTTATATTCTATTTCTTCAGATTAGAGATGTTCATGAAATACAATTGTGCCAAAATATGCAATCCATTTCTACTGTTTCTATATAAGTAATTAAAATCGATTTCTTTTATATCTAAATAAGAACGTAAGATTTCTATTTCATCTATTACTAAAATCCATTTATAAATAATTGTTATGAGTAATACCTAAGTCTTTGATACCCTCCTAAGTTAAGTTTGTTTCCTTACCTTCCTATTTTCTACTCGGACTAACTTTACTCTGATTTTAAGAAACAAAGTCTCTAATTTTAGGTACACTGGCGGATCCTGATAGGGGTATTGGGAGATAATCCCGCTGAAAACATTTGCAAGAAAACGGGGAAATGATGATTGGTTGAAAACTTAAAGAAACACAATTAGAGTGCAAAAGATACTGAGAGCCCAAGAAACCAAATGACGTATGGAAAAGGGACATCAAGTACTCGGACGTAACCTGTCAACACAATGGAGATAATTGGAGAAGTTTTGCGATGGCCAGCGTCGGATTGATATCGACCGAAGAAGAATATTTCGGTGGTAAGTTATTGTATTTTTACGAAAGAATGACAATTTTCATCGGTGAATGCTTTATAACAGTGTCAGTATATAGTCAGTTATATAACTAACATTCTGTCTTCCAGATGGCATTAAAAATCAAGTTTCGCGGCACACTAAACCCCTTCTTTCCTGTTTCAATTCAAATTTCGGATTAAAAAGACCAAAAAACAAAACCAAAATCCAAATTTAAAAATTTTAAATCCAGAAGTGAAAATTTTTAAATCATTTAACACAAACTCTTACGAAACAAAATATTCCTCGCAAATTCAAACGCATCCGTAATAAAAATTAATCAGTTGGAAAGGACTGCTTAGGATATTATTAATTCAAACACCTTATGCTTCGAGTTCGTAAAAGAGTTTATGAGTCATTGAATGCTAGATAGAGAGCCAGAAGTCGCCAAAAAAGATGAGTCGCAAAAATAAGAAAAAGTTCGTTTTATCTAGCAGAAAAATCACTGTATTGGCAAATGAGGCTCTGAGCAATGAATTGAATTTTGCGATGCGGAAAAATTTTTGCATAATTGGATTGTTTACATCAACTCAGCCCTGTTTCCTCAGTGAATTTCCTTTCATTTAGTACCAATAGGTGTTTTCTATTCATATTCTGAGGGGAAAGGCTAAGAATAACATCAAGGGCAGTAGCGCAGACTGAAAGTTTCGCTCAAATTGAAATGAATGCTGAGGAAATGGAAAAGTATTTGCATTACGCTGTGCAGATTCGACGACTGGCTAATTGTAAATATTCGCCGGAGGTATCGCTGACCAAATAGAGAAAGTCACGTAGTTTCACGAATTTCAGAGACAACTTCCGTAAATATACAAGTGCAGTCCGTTCTTACAAAAATAAACGACGACTCGCTTCTATTCTACAGGTTACAATTGGTGATGCTAACGTGAAAAATATGAAAACTTTTTGCAGATGTAATAGAATGACTGAAGTGGGACTGACGTATGGATGGCGGAAGACCTTTAGAAATGGTTTCTATCATTTAATGAATCCATCGAGTGCTTTCTACGTTCGATAAGATAGAGTAGATATTCCTCTGTAATTGCATTTCAATTATAGGCACGTACAAACACAGCTATAAATGCTGTTAAGTTGCAACTTTACTACACATTTTAACATCTACATTTTGCAGATTACATTCTCCAAGTCCACGAAAAGATAAAGGCTACCAATGAAATGTAATAAATACTTTGTACTATTATTTTCATTAGTACTTATATTCTCATAATATTTTGTGTTTACGAAAGATATTTGGAAAGGGATTGATGTTTCTTTCCAAATATCTTTCGGAATCATTATACTGAAGTATAAAATGTGAGGAACTTTTATGATAAGCATGAATTCAAATCAACGCCATTTTAATTTTATATTCTGTATTTATATAAAGATAAAAACTGCCTCGATAAAATACCGAATATACAAAGATCAAAAGGGAGGCGAATGAAGACCCAATGTCATTCATGCACACGAAGAATCATCCTCCATTTACAAAGCATCATCGGTAAGGTAAGAGTGAATGCTTAAGTACGTTTCTTCCTAGTGCTTGTTCTTTTCTGGCTCATCATAAATACCGTTCTAAAAATAGAGTGGAAAGAGATACTTAATAATTAAATCGTAACGACACTGAGTGAGAAATTACCATATACATCATTTCTTTTTTATCCAAGATTCTTTCCAATCTGAATTTCTTTCATTTCAAGGATTCTCCTGAGATAGAGGACAATGGACAACGTGTAGGCCCTTCATGATAAATGTAAATCGTGAGTATTATTTTTATAAAATATTCCATAAGAGTTACCTTGGTCTTACTTTTACAAGCAAATATTGATGCAACGTATTTGTCTTCAACTCCAGACTAGAACTCTATGAAATACAATTATTTAATTCAATAGAGTGAAATTATAGATGTATGAAAAACAAAAAATGCTAAAAAAAACTGAACGGATATAAAATATGCCTGAATCCGTCAGGACCCAAGTTTTAGTGACATACTACACGCATAGTAAAATGTATCGAAAATAAATGCAACAGGAAAACCTTTTATTTTAACATTAACGTGCTGCTAATCATCAATTTAAAACGTGTAAATTTCGACTATAAAATTGATTAAGCGATGATTGCAATGACGCTTTTAGACAAAAACAGTGCTAATTAGTTTATAAACGGCCGCCATCTTGTATGAGATTCAATATAACTCGGTAATTTGTAATAAATTATTCTCTTTACACTATGAGTGGGTGAGAACTCGATTTCTCCCATGGAAAGAATGATTATTACGTCCTTTGTGTGAGCTCTTTGAATGGATATGAGCATTGGATCGAATAAAGAAGTGGATCAAGGACGATTCGCCGCCGTTTCGTTTAATTCTGCTAATTGCAGATTCTTTTTACGATTTCTTGGCTCTTGAGAGCCACCAATCGGAAAGAACGTCCGTTTGCTGATTGTATAACTTATTCCTCACCCCACTTAACTCCCTTTTGAATAGAAATTCAGTGAAAGTAACCAGAATATTTGCATGTTAATTAATATTGTATAATTTAGATTATATATATTTACATCTGTTTTTGTATCAAAATTAGCATAGGTAAATATTTTGGGGAATGTATTTGTTTTCTGATTCCTTTTTATCTTTTGAACAGTTAATTAGATCCGTTATTTAATTGAATAGTCTGTCCACATAAGTAACACAAGTTATTTTTTACTGAAAATAGTAGGTAACTTTTGAGGATGTACTGATGAATAATATACGTATATAACAATATATCCTGATGATATTTTGACTAAAAGATAGAATTTTAAGCAAAGATCTCATAACATTTAACAACGTTAATTCGGTTTCTTCTGAAATAATTGTAACATTTATGAAAGAAATTATTTTATCATTTCAATATAGAATGTTCGTTTATATGTTGACTTAAATCCTACTTGGAATAACTCTCTAGAATAACTTAACATGGGGTACCTCGAGGTTAAGCCTCACCTTGAGTATGCATTTATTATATGTGACCCTGCTGAAAAGTGTCGTATTCGCGAATTAGAAAAAGTATAACGAAAGGCAATTCATTCAGCAAAAAATTGGTGTGACAAATCGGTGAGCGTTACTCGGATGCTTCAAGAGGCAGGATAGGAATCTTTAAAAGAAAGAAGGTTCAATCAAAGACATAATTTACATAATAAATTCAGAGAGAACACGCTCGTAGCCGATATTATGAGTCCTCACTGTTATACGGGAGGTTCTGATACTGCGAGGAAGATCAGAGAAAAAGCTGCTAGAATCAGTCGATTCAAGAATTCAAATTTCCGCGACGATAGGCAAAAGTAATCGATTCGAAAAGTAGAGACGTCCTTCTTGTTACATACACCCTTCTGATACTGCGATAGATTAGAGATATTGATGCTAGAACTAGCCGATTCAAGAATTCATATTTTCCGAGAACGATACGCAAAAGTAATCGATTATGAAAGTTGAGACATGGTGGTTGCACTCCCCGAAAGACGGCTTTTAGGTTACATATGCCGTTTTAGATGATACGAAACAGAACTAACCAAGCTTTGAATTAACCGAAATTTCGTGTTATACATTTTAGAGTTAGCCTGTAACCTAGCATGTGCGTATATTTCGCAAGCAATAGATAAAAGAGAAGGTGGAATATGTGATGAACCCTGTACAAATCCGTTTAGCGTCCGCTTAATTAATGACCGCTCAAACACATGAGCTATAACTAAAAAGTTGAGTCTTCTTAGTTGGAATAGAAGGAGGGAATGGAATCGCTTAACCTCATTCGCTGTGTGACGATGAGAAACGCCCCCCCATTAAAGTGTGAGCGGCTTTATGGGGCTTTTTCGGCTGGATCATGAGCACGCGAGGAAAAACAGAGATGGAGGAATTAAGTGAGGAAGGAAACGAGAAAGAGAAAATGTATGGAGAGAAGAATAACAAAAAAGAGAAGAAGACCTCCATGGTAACCGAGTTGGTAGAGTCTTATAGAGTAAACTCCAAAAGGGCCGGTACTGAACCGAAAATACCCTTATTTCTGCCTGAAAGATAACCGAAAAAATTATCATTGAACACAATTCGCCAATTTACTCCAATTTTTCGTTCCTATCGATGAATATTTCACTTAAGAGTAATTAGAAACTACACTGAAATGAGTAACTACAAAATGGCTTCATGACTAGATTACTCACTTCACCACACAATTAAATATACACGACCTAGGTTTCGTAGCGAAGTTACCACCTGAACAATTGATGGAATTGAAAGAAACTTTGCACATGAAGTTGTGCGACTGACCCAAAGTTATACGAGAAATTGTGACTTGGCTGGGACACGAACCCAGGTCAACAACTTTCTTGGCAGGTGTTCTAACCACTGAAGATATCGCTTAATAATCAATTTTATATCCCCCTAATGGAGGAGATTTAAGCTTTTAACAGAGAAATCTTGATAGATCGGTTTCGTTTCAGGGCAGGAGATTAATTAAATTTAGTTTTCTTTCTCTCTCACTACTCTAAACACTGTGAAAAAAGTCGTCATTCATATCCAACTATCCTTATGGGAAATATTTCTTCTTTATAGGGTAAAAAAAAGACCTAAATGAAGTAAAAGAAAGTTGTTTTCATGGTCCGAAATCTATTCTTAAAAAAATAAGAAGATACCTACATGGCAGGATTTCAATGATCGCTATGAATGAACTTTTATTCTCGTAAAAATAATAACAGCATTACTTTTGTTGGAGGGGACTTTAATCTCCCGGATATCGATTGGCCGAATCACGTAATTAAGAAACGAGCTCGGGATAGCGATTCTTGTAGGACTTTGTTCAGTGTTATGCAAAAGAATTCGTTACATCAAATCGTTAAGGAGCCAACTAGGGAATTAAGTATATTAGATCTTTTTTTAACTAACAGCCCCGAGCGTGTAAGGTGCGCATCAGTATGCGATGGGTTATCCGACCATAGAGCTGTGATTATAGATATCGATATTAACTTGACAAGGCACCAAAAACCCAAGCGCAAAATTTATCTCTACTCTAAAGCCGATTTTGGAGGATTTCGTAATAAACTCAATTCCGATTTTACGTTTTACGAAACGCGCGCGATGCGTTTAAATACCGAAGAAACTTGGAACCTTTTTGTACAGATAATGCGTAATCATATGGATAAATATGTTCCCTCCAAATACTCTAAACAAAATAATGAGCCTAGATGGTATAATAGAGATACTAGGAAAGCGTTAAAGAAACAAAGACGATTGCATTTGAAATTAAAAACCGTTATGAGGCTTCCTAACAACATAATAACGGATCAGGTAAAGGCCAAATATAAACGAGTAAAATCAGAAACAAAACGAATAATGCGTGATGCCCTCCGTCAATTTAAAAAGAAAGTTTTATACGAATACTTAGACGAGGACCCAAAAGCTTTTTGGTCGTACGTGCGTGAGGTCCAAGGTAAAGTTCAAACCGTAAGTTCGTTAAAAGATAACAGCGGCAATGTAATTAACGATTCTAAGGAAAAAGCGAATATCTTAAATGAATATTTCCATAGCGTATTTACGTCCGATATTACATTAGGCGCCCTACCAGTAGTTAATAAAGCAGAAACAATGTCGAATATCACATTCAGGGAAGACGGAATTATTAAACTTTTACAGTAGATTAAGCCAAATAAAGCTCCTGGTCCTGAGGATATACCAGCTTGAGTATTTAAAGAATTAGCAGAGAGCATAGGCCCTTTTCTTAAAGTAATATTTGAAAAACCTATAAGCGAAGGTAAGGTCCCAAAAGATTGGAAAATTGCAAATGTCACCCCAATTTTTAAAAGCGGCGTAAAAGATGATCCATCGAATTATAGGCCCATTTCGTTAACTTCATTGAGTGGTAAAATAATGGAACATATAATTACTAGTTCCTTAATGGGTTTTCTCGAAACCTCTAAATTCATTGTTAAGAATCAACATGGTTTTCGTAAGACACGTTCCTGCGAGTCACAGTTAGCGTTATTAATTCACGATATCTTGAAATCGGCCGAAAGTAAAAGACAAGTCGATGCAATATTTTTGGATTTTCGGAAACCGTTCGATAAAGTCCCACATCGTAAATTGTTGTACAAATTAAAACTTGCGGGCATCAACGAACAAGTAATAAGTTGGATAAAAGATTTCCTGTCCGATAGAGAACAACGAGTAATATTAGATGGTATTAGTTCCAACCTAGTCAAGGTGACCTCAGGCGTCCCACAAGGAAGCGTAATCGGGCCATTATTATTCTTAATATACATTAACGATCTTAATGAAAACATCGACAGTAACGTTAGAATATTTGCGGACGACACGGTTATTTACAGAGAAATAAAAAGTAATGACGATAGATTAAGCCTGTCGAATGACTTAGATAAAATAGTAAAATGGTGCGACGACTGGCAATTGGAGCTCAACGTAGATAAATGTTCAGTAGTTAATTTTTTCGAAAGAAAATCCTTTGCCAATCATAATTCATATAGCCTTCGAGGGAAAACATTATCAACTGTCGATTCGGTAAAATATCTCGGAATAACCCTCACGAATAACTTAACTTGGGGTACCCACATCCATAACATATGTGGGCGAGCTCTTAAGAAACTAGGCTTCGTCAAAAGAATAGTCGGTAAAAGCGAAGAAAAAGTCCGCGAGCGATGTTACTTTGCGCTAGTTGGGCCTCACCTCGAGTACGCATGCAGTGTATGGGACCCTGCTGAAAAGTGTTGCATTCGCGAGATAGAAAAGATACAACGAAAAGCAATACGAATTGTAAAAAATTGCTATGATAAATCGGTAAGTGTTACTCGGATGCTTCAGGAGGCAGGATGGGAATCTTTAGAAGAAAGAAGGCTCAATCAGAGATTTAAATTACTTGATAAATTCAGACAGAGCACGTTCATAGAAGATGTAGCCGATATTATGCGCCCTCCTTGCTATATAGGCCGTTCTGATCCAGCGAGAAAGATCAGAGAAATAGATGCTAAAACCAGTCGATTCAAGAATTCTTTTTTTCCGAGAACAATACGCGAAAATAATCGACTGGGCAAATAGAGTCCTGGTGCTTGCACCCCCTGCCACACGCCGAAAGGCGGCTTGCAGGGTACAGATGTAGATGTAGATGTAGATGCTAGATATCCTATATTCAGTTGTGGTAAATGAGAAAAATTGCAGAAAAATAATTTTTGTTTTGGAATAACTATTTATTAGAGAAAGAGCCATACAACTCTTCATGTTATTTTCCGACGCTTAAGAAATGAAAAGTTGTCATATTCCGGTTAAAATTCTATTCCATTTATAGCGCAGTTTTCAGTCGGACCCCTGAAAACTACTTAAACGCACTTTATCGTAATTAAATTACAACAAGAAGAAGGACATCGCCTGTGGTGCAGGAATATTTATAGGATCTATCCCTAGAGCCTATTGTAGGTAATAATTGACCTAAACAGTGGTGCGTAACCTTTATTGTGAATTGTCAAAATAATACATAAACTCCCTGGACGGAGAGCAAAAATTCTGGACGTGTGTAAATTCTGAATGTGTGTTAATTATTTAGAAGTAATACTTATAAAATATCTCATATTTTCCCGATCGTTATGCTTAATTCCTCTTATAGTATACTTGAATTAGCGAAGGCTAGATAGGAGTCATGGGTGAGTAATTAAACTTTTACACTATCTTATATATAGTCTAATGATCCTCAATGATTTTAACTCCGAACATCTTAAGGAAGAATGTATGCGCTGGACCGCCTTTTGAACACTACTGGTCTAGGTTTCCGAACCTCAAAAGGGAAACATTATGTTACTGAATAAGTAATGAATAATGCCTAAGGGGTATTCCAGGGAATTCCTTCTTAAAGCAAATACACGTAGAAAGCATATTTTTCCCTCTTGATAAGCAAACTAAGTGTACTAAGATTACCACGTCAATGATTGTTACTTACACCTCCTAAGTAACTGTTCTATACACTTTCATGCCGTAAATATTTTCATAATTTTTTCCATAAATTTTTTATTTTCTTTGCCTTTGAATTTGCTTACGCGCTGCTCCTACATTTTAATCATAAAGTATTACAGACACTTTAAAGGTAAATAGATCTTAAGTTTTAAGTGTAATATATCTAAAAATGAGATTTATTCGTATATGTTCATGTAGCATAATTTTTTTTAACATGCAGTTAAATCAATGATGGTTATAATAATAAAAAATCTCAGCACCTTTAGAGTAATTCAAATCAGGACTGCACAACTAAACGGAGGAAAGTGCATGAAATCGCATGAATATGACAAAAATTATCGCGGACCGCATATGAAGAATTTTGTAAAAATTGAGTTTCTTTGTATGTACAAAAATCATGAATATAAATTCAATTTTGTGAAGAGGAATATAATCATAAAAATGTGCATAAATAAAAAAATGGTAATTTATCTTTCTTCAAGTGAAAAGCTTGTTGTACTCGTAATTAGGAATTAAATTGGAGGTCGACATTCTTAAAATGCCTCTTTGAGAACTTCTTGCTGGTTATCATGTATCATTATAAAATTGTAAAAAATAATGGGAACAAATTTAATTTCCAAAACTGATGGCGGGCCGCAGGGTCAAATCTATCGGACTGCATATGTTCGTATGCCGGATTTTGTGTATACCTGATCTATGATATAGTTCGTCAAACGTGCTGAGCGGTGACAAAAATACATATCTTTCCCGATTTCAGATGCGAATGAGTAAAATAGGGAAAGAGAAGGCAAGTGATAAATGACTACAGAGAGAGAGCAAAGTGAAAGTGGATGTAGAAGAGATAATAAAAATGAGAGAAAGGGAAGGGACGGAGAGAAAAACGATCTTTTCATGTTTATGGAGATGGAAAGAGGAAAACAAAGTGGAGGGAAAATATAAGGCAGAGAAAGGGAAGTGAAAGCGGCATATTCAACGTGAGGAAGTTAAAATAGGGACAATGTGTGAAAAATTCTGCAAGGATACATACTGCATTCTCCATTCAACATTTACCTAAAAGGGATAATGAGCACGTACGTGATGTCGGCATCAATTAGTTGGCTGAATGACGAATACATCTGAGTTCAGCACACAGGATCTCGACATTTGCGAATAAACCTTGTGCCGCTTAACGTTTGATCATTCAAAATAAATACAACGCCATTAAGGCAGTGTGTTATTAAGGGGAAACGATAGAATGTTGTATAAGCGTTAAACCAAGGTATATCCGCTCAAAGGTATCTTATCATTGCTTCAACATTTCGGTTATTACCTCATTATCAGCATTCATGACAGAAAGGGCAATAATATCTCGTTTATTAAACTATTATTATTATTGAAATTAAATTAGAAAAATAGATGAGAAAACAGAATATGCTACCAACAAGCTGTGCATATCGTTTATCAATTGTCTTTTACTTATTTATAATCAACCTTGAGGTTATTAATCGCTATGAAACGCTAGATTGACCCCGCCCACTTGGGATTTAGAATTTTTATTTTACCAAATTTTGTAATTATTTGTAATTTTAGATGGAAACGCAGAAATCATAAGTCTTCCTCAGTCATTAAAATATGTACCTCTAATTTAATTCCAAATTACAAGCTTGTCCCTGAAAAAAACGTAAATAATTACATTGGTTATTCATTTGTATTCTATGATAGGCGACTAGCGGGATATAAAGGAAAATGTAGACCCAGATCTCTGAGAGGATGCCAATAGAGAGTAAAAGAGAGAGATTATTATTACCTCTGTATACAAGAGTACTCTATCATAAGAATGAGTTATTAGGCTTAGCATCGAGCACAGCTGCGCGATCCACACTAAGTAAGGTTAGTCTCAGAAATTCTTTCGATTGAAATTCGCTCCATACGATCTTATTATTCAAAGAAGCTTTTCAAAAAATTCACAGGTTTAGAACTTTTTGACGAATTATATGGGATAGTGATTCCAGTAGATGCATCTTGATCTTAATATAAAGCACTCAGAGGCTTCTTCAGACCATTATAAGGGGTTTATCTTTGAAATAAGTAGTTAATTCTAATCCTTCTTCCGGCAGAACAGCAGAGAATCTAACAGAGTACACTGCCATACACTGCTGGAGGCTCTCGGGGTATAAATCGAAATCTCAACATTTAGATAATAAGTATAGGCATCATTGTATGGCTCGCCATTGCCGCCCAAAAATAGGTGGCTTAAAGTATGCTAATATAGATATATAAGATCTCCTTGCTTCCTCCAGTAAACAATTCAGCAATAGGCGCACACTATTAGACATTGACTCGATAAAAAATTGTTTTAAAAAGCAATATCAATGCGAAGTACCCATACAGAAAGCCAAAGTTTAATGCGCATCCCTTGTGCTTATCCACGATGACTAAAAAGAAAGAAAATTCTGATATAAAAACTATTAAGTGCATATTGTATATATAGGTGAGTTACAACAAAGACAATCGCTCTGTGTTCTTAAAGAAGTTTAATATTTGATTAAGTAATAACTCGGGTAATAATAAGCGTTATAACGCATGATCTTTAAGCGTAAGTTTACTCTAGCATCTCAATAGAGGACATAAATTCCTCTGAAAAAAGTAAACGAACTTCAGGAAATGAAAGTGTTTGCAAATGTTAAGAAAGCAGAAGTAAAACCAAAAAATGTTCCTATTCTATAAAGATAGAGGTTTTGCAAAATAGAGCAGAAGGTCAAGATCAAGAGTGTGCGGCACCTTAACGTACTCGCCTAATAATTTTATCGGGTTTTATGAAGAAGAAAGTAACTCAGGAAGCAACTCTTGAGTACATACATCATCGTCACATCATTATAATATGGAAATGTAATAGCGTTATCACGTAAATATACACGCAGCATATAAAATGAGGGTGTATTGGCTAATGGTAGAACTATTTCAGAATGTGACCTCAGTTAACTATCCCCCCACGGTCTACGGTAGAGACGGGACCATTAGATTATGGTTTCTTTTTAAGTTCTCAGAAGCTGTAAATAACAAGTTACATTATTTCATCTAAATTGATAAGGAAAGAAAAATTCGCCAGGGGTAAAAATATTCAAGTCAACTCGATAGTGACGTTGTGACGAAATCTCATTGCTTACAGGGCAATAATCATTGACTTTTTGATTCGTTTCCTATGAATTTGTTGACAACCCAACGAACCCAATGAGCTTAATCTTATCAACACACTGTGACAAGTAGAAATAGCTCTAATAAAAGATATAAATGGAGATAAGGAAGGTCAGCAGCAAAGTCAGAACGAGGGAAAAATAAAGTGATTATCAGATAAAACTTACCTAACGACAGGTTCCCTAGCTGCATTCGACAGACTCTGAAGGTACGGCACTTAGTGGTTGATGATTTAATCCAACAGAAGAATAATGGCACTGAATTAGAGGTGGAAAACACTCCGTTGGTCGAAATCAGAGTCTTCTAAGTATCGGGAAAAGTCTTCTCTAAGTCGCGTGCCATTTATTATCAGCAATAACACTATTCGTTTGTTTATTATGCTACGTGACACCCGCACTGAATGAAACGCGTGCCGAATCGCCTCGTGTTCGACCACAAGCCATGACAGCACCACTCGAAGTGTCTCCGAAGTAAGTTCTAAGTATCTGAAACGATATGTCTCTTCAGGGACGTTATCCTCACCTTCCCCTTAACCCTCCTGCATCGTGATTGGCCTATGAACCCTCTCCCCTCACAGCCACTGAAAACAAAACAAAAACAAGTCCAGCGATAGAGCTACGAACTGGCATTTTGAAAGTGACACCACCTTGGCTAACCGGTGACCAGGAAGTGCTTGACTGGAATGTCGAATATTGGCTAAGCACATGATTGTATGCACCGAGTAAATAAAAATTGCCAAATGATATTTGGTGCATCCTGGTGCAAAGTAGTGAAATTACGTCATAAATATCTAAAATTCACTGTAGAAGGCAATATCCATCAGGAACCATGCCATGTATCTTTGAAACTTGATCGTATGTCTTAATTGAAAATAAAATAATTACTGTGGAAGAAATGCTACATCTCTCCTTAAATCAAAAATGTACTTTACATTTTCGAGTTTGAAAAGAAATCGCATTACGAACGAATGTGATTCTAGAACTTTCGTTACAGGACATTCCTCTTTTGCTATATGCATACTTCTGAAGGACGTCATCAGAGCCTCTTCGGCGGTTAGTTTTCCTCAGTGAACGAAAACAAGTCGCTGGTCGGAGAGAAGGAGTGCAAAGGATAAATGTCATCATTTTTATTCCCACAGAAATCTAAATCCGTATGGACACTAACCAATAATTACGTACCAAATGAATTGAAACAAGGATCTTCTCGTAATCTTCGCCATACCAAAGTCCAAATCAGCTCTCAATAGTCATATCTGCAGTTGAGGGTTCCATTTGACGTTTTCCTATTTTCAAACCAGTAAAAGCAATAAGTTACGGTCCAGGAACTCTTGAAATCTCCCGCTGTGGAATGGTCAATGACGTAATATCGAGCAATAAGTATGTCCATGTAGACCCAATTGCTGAACCTTCCTTTGTCTCGATACCTAAGTAAAATAGCGGCGAAGTAAACATAATGGCCTCGCAAGGTAGAGCCGAAAGCAAAAAGGAAGTGGAAGAAGGAGTGCTTACATACATTTGACCCTTCGTAAAAACGACCTTCGTGCGTTGAGTGCGAAGGAGGGCAATGTTTCAGAAGGGACGCTCACGCCTGTCCACACCGTGGACCCAAGGGCACTTCTAAACACACTAAATATCCCAAGACTTCCCAGCAAAATGTTTGTAAATAGGACTATCGAAGCAGCTCTATACATTATGTAGTTCAACCTATAAATGCTTCATAATTAATGAAAATGTTTCTCTATTTCTTTACGATTGGAATGAATATAAATAGCCGACAAGCCGGCGATAATCATAATGTAAATATCTCTACATCTTCAGTAGATTTTATTAAAAAAATTCACTGGAATCCACCCTAATTTGGGAGAAAACCCTTCTAAAATCTCCCGAAGGAATTATGTTTTATAGTACAGTAAATGTAGCAAACATACGTCATGCGTAACAAATGTTGAAAATTCAAATTACTATGACAATCGAAGTACGAGGCAAATACAATTAAGACATAAAGGTAATAGCACAATTAACAAATAGTTATTTTCAGTACACAAAAAACTAATTAAACTCCATTTAAAAGTTATATTTTTAAAAATTTCAAAAAAGTAAACTTATAATATCTTTATTCATAATTTTATATTTAAAACGAGTTAACGATACAGTCGTTACGTTGAGATTATAAAGTCTTATTTTACCTGAAGCTACGTTAGAAAGTGTTGACTGACACCGACTAAACTGTAATTAATTTTTTAAAGAATCGTTTAAATTTTTCTAACATAGCAGAATCTTTTCTAAATTTCCTTTATTCGTTCATTTTATATTCGATGATGTTATTTAGTATATTTTCCTGGTCATACCTTTGAGTCGAATATCTGCTTTCACATTACTCCTTTGCTTTGCATTTTTCATGAAGAAGTTTTCCCATATTGTACATCTAAAAACTACATTTCCTTTGAGGAAAATCTCTTACGCATTTCTTAAATAGTTCATTTCTTTCGAGGATTTATCTGCATAAAAATTTTATCTCGAATGAAGCCTAGATTTTGTAATAGAAAATTTAAACTCCTGTTTTCTTATTTTTTACTATTTTTCTTTCGCACATTTCCACTTTTATAATGTAATGCCGCATGAGAAATTATATTCTTTATCAACGGCAGTGAATTCTGAAGTAATAACATCGACAAAGTGGGACAAGGGATTTAAATCATCACTAAGATGGATTAAAGAAAAATTTTTAAAAATCGAAAAGACTACATCAAATACTGCAACGAAGGCACAGAAAATTACTTTTCCCGAAGGCTATGGTATATTTAAACTGGTCTCCTGTAATATTACATTCATGTTGGTTATTGCATATATTTTAATGAAATTCTGCTACATTTTAATTTTCTGTTTCGGTTTCATTTGATAAGATAGACTTAATATAAAGTTTGATTTGTTTTGGTACTTCTACTAACACTATTACGATACTCATCTAAACTTAACTATACGGAATATAATACATTGCATAAAAAATATAGCGATACGCATTGAACTTATAATCAAGAGCCCTCTACGTAATACACATCACATTTTCAAATCAGACTAAAAGATATAAACCATTCTAACAAATATTCTTCTGCAATATTAAAACTATTATACGTACCAAATCAACTCCACTACAGTAAATAAACTGTCTAATGTAATAAATTCCAACCAAAATGAAGGCATCTAACAGCGATGACACTAATATAAAATTTAGTTCAACCGATGAAATGAAGGTGAAAGATGAAATACAAGAGAGGCTAAAAAATTATAGTGAATCTTAAATGGAGATACTTAAGTATGGAAAGAGCTAAGTATGAATTCTTTTCAAAATTTAAAAATGAATATATATATATATATATATATATATATATATATATATATATATATATATATATATATATATAATAAATGGAAAGAATGGTATTGAAAAGGTGAAGAAAGAGGAGAGAGAAAAGCTATAAAAATAGGAAAGAGAGAAAGAACTGAAGGGGAAGCAAAGAGGATTAGAAAAGCAAAGATTCAGAGTGGTGTCTGCAAGAACCACAAGAAATTCACACAAGCAAAAACTTTCAAGGTTTAACTGCAGATTGTAACCATTAAGGAAAACACCTAAGGAATGGATTGTAGCGCAAAACACAGGAACATTCTATGAATGTCCTAAGAGACCACACCCGGTGTTCCTACAAAACCAGTCACTACAATAGTCTTTTATTAGTCTATCTATTTTTATTTGAATCTATCCAAGGAGTTAAATATTACGGAAGAAATCTTAAGAAGTTGAATTCTAGGATATTCAAAGTCAATCTTTCAGAAGATAATAATGATTAATTACTGATTTAAGGATTAACAGGTAGCCAATCTTTTTGCAGTTTAATTAATATTTTATTTATGTACTAGCTAATTACCCGGAGATATAAATATATTTATTTTATCTATAGTGTAAAACTGAAGTAGTTTTAGTAAAATTTATTTAAAATTATACGCAGTGTACAAAATGTAGAGTAAAATTTCTTACAATTCACTACGTACAAATTAAGCTAAATTTAATCATCAAGAAAATCTTATTATCACCTATAGGAACAAGAATGAGTACATTCTTGGATGAATCTATCATTGAGTAGTCATTAAAAAGTTATTCATGAGAAAAGCATGGAGATCTCATATCCACCCCGTAGCACTTATTAGACTGCTTTTGTGCCTTGAAATATTCACTTTCACTGAAGAATGATAACCAGGAAGACTTGTCTAGTTAGCTTCTCTTAAATATCCAAGATTCGAATTAGAGCTGTAGTTTTTTCAAACATTTAATAATTATCACTATTCATTATCATAAGTCAAAATGTCATTGGTCTTTAAACAGCTAAGTCATTCCGAAAACCATGGATTCGGTACTAATCTCGGTCACTTGGGCATTTTTCTCCTTTCTCACCCGCCATGAAACAATATGAAAGATTGAAAACAGTAATTAAGGTAAATTATACGAAGATGAAAATAACGGACATGAACAAAGGCTGACAGGACCAGGAATCGAACCCGAATCTTCCACTTTCCTGGCGGATGCTTTATCCATTGGAAATTTTCTTTATCCTTTTTATCTTATAAATGCACAAGATATGATCTTTTACCTTTCTATATACATAAACATCTAACAGTAATGCAAAAGACTACGTTAATTGCAAAATAGTCAGACAAATAGGGCTATCTAAAAATTCATTCACTGTATGTAAACTTCACATTAAAATTTATGTAAATCAGAGCATATGGAATAGTAAATCATTGTATTCTACGATCATATTCCTTAACATAAAAATAATATTCAAGCAACATTCGTGATAATAATTCTACTAAAATAAAAATAAAATTGTGAATTTGATTATTTGATTGTTTTATGAATTTCATGTTTTCCCCTGGATGACCACCATATAGCTGACCCAAAACCTTGCTGATTAGATTCTGTTTCTTGCAATAAATTTCCCTTTATTACTTCCTTTGAATAAGAGAACAGTTCGATAGAAAAGATCTTGAAAAGCAGCTTACGAGTTAGGAACTTCATCGGCGAGGTGAGATATGAAAAAGTCGAAAACTTCTGTGGGTATATGAGTAACTCACATCAAGGTAAGTACGCTGTACTTTGGGCGGCTGCAATATTGAGGAGGAACTACAACGAAGTTTACCATTCTCTACATGACATTGGAGGTACTAGGCATCTTATAGTTACTATTACAAAATTAAAGCTTAAAATTTTGCAAATATTGTGTCAAAACATTTTTTCGAAGAGAGGACGCTGAAGAGTTGGTGATGTAGATGAAAATAGATTGTGATAAATTTTCGAATCGATAGGTGCGCATTAATCTGTACACGTTTCGTTGTTACTATAAGGATATTCTTTAATTGTACATACGTTATGAGAGAAATTTGTGTTCCATTCCATACATCTTATGTTAGTAACAACCAGTTTCAATGCAGGAAGCGATCACCAGGAAAATTATCAGAATCGTAATGTATGATTTTTTTGGAGAGGGATTAAGACGAATGAGTTCCTTCTTACATCTAAGCATTAGATGAAATTTAAGAAAAGTTAATTTGATTGAAAGAATTCGAAAAAAGGTTATGACTGAGGGTGAAAATTACCGGTAAACCGTTTTCTTTTTTTCTGATGGTACGTCTCTTGAATGAAACTTCATGATACCAATTCCTTTATATACTTTCCATTAATGTATGATAATCTATTGGTGCACGTTTGTATATGGTAAAGCTTAAGTAAGAGGTTCTAAAAACTCTCCAATCGCCGAATGCCGGTGACTGTCCGGCGTCGATTCCTCGAAAGGATCAACGATGACTGTGTCTTACTCAGAGGGTCTCTCCTATTCATTTATCTCTTATTCATTAACAGCCAAGTTCCATTTTCTTTTCTTTCTATGATAATGCTGATTTATATTTAGTGAGGAAGTAATGTGGTTAAGTGTTTGAGGGGGATATTTATAACAGGAAACACATGTAGATAAGGATATCTTTCAAAGTTTCAGTGCATTGTCAGTATTATGATAGTTAAATATCATACGTTTATAAACAGCTACCACTATTACTGTGGCTTTGTTCCCCGGAATGAAATCATGTGAAAGCTACACATTATTATATATGATATTCTGGTAGTTTATCGTTGTTGTATTTTCAACTTTCGTCTAATCGCTAAGTTCAGTAAAACATTATCCGCTAATCGGAGGGATCAAGGGGTTTAATTCTTAATCGCGAGCATGCACACGTTCGGATTCAACACCTGTAGAAAAGTACCGATTTACGAGTGATAATTTCTTGAAGGTTATGAGCATTAAAAGCTAATAAGTTGTAACGTTTTAATCAAGTGATTATGGTCCCTTTTAGAGGGTGTGCAGACTGGGGAGAAAGAGGAAGGGCATAAAAATTGGAGGAAAGGAGAGGTGAAATAAAGAGAGAAAGATAAAAGAGAGAAGAAGCCAATCTCCAACGCCGGCTTGGGGAACCATCGCCTTAAAAGGCCAATCTTACAGACAGGTTTTTTTCGTCAGGCTTTAGCAAGGCATGTTAGATCGGTTTAACCTTAATATAAAACGCGGAAAGTACACTGAGGGGATCCATTTTCCGGAGCATTTTGAACTCATTTCAAGTAGAGCTTGTAATCACCTTTAATGAAATAAGAAGGAGCCCTCGATCTTCATCTTTAATCTCAGACCGTTTCCTGCCATCGAGTGACTCCCAATTTTTGCATTTTTTATCAATTTTCTGATTTCCAGACACGTTGCCCAGCCTTACAACTAGTTTCCTCTTTATTAGCGATTCCGAAAATTAATGAGGGAGGAAAGCAGCCATGCCGTGTGACAAGCCAATGTTTATATATGACAAGGTAATTCGTAATCATTAGCCTCCGGAATGGCCCATCAGCAGCACTTTGGTGAAGCCTAATTTTAAATGGGATGAAAATGAATGAAGACTGAACCCCCATCTTGTTTTTTTTAACCTTCAGTTCAGAAGATTTTTTTCTGCAATCTGAATCTCTCTGCATATTTATATCTATTATCTGTATTTATTTATCTCTTTGTTCATATCCTTTGTTAAGCATCGAGTATCCTTCGTTGTTTGTATTAATCGTCTTATTTTTCTAGATTTAAGTTAACTGTTGTTAATTCTTTCATATAACTGTTGATTAGTATTTAATAACTTTAGATATAAGAAGGAATAGAGACCATTTTTGCCTAAGATTGCCAAAAAGGTATGCTAGAAATAACTCAATTATATCATTCTTATAATCAAATAATGCTTTATCTATGACTAACGAAATAACGTTTAAGAATTCAGATTTTTCCTCGTAAATATTAAATATGTACACACCCTAAACATGTTTTTTCTCTCCATAAAGGAATCCTTCTTTCCTCTTTCTGTATGTATTTTATTTTACAAAATTCCTTGAATATGAATTTATATATCTATGTACTTTTAAAAAAGGGTAAATGAAAGATGGGACTATCTAGTTCATACTTCGCCAGTTAATAAAAACATTTGTATGTATGTATGCATGTACTACTCCCTTGGGAATATCAGGGTTCGAGAGTCGGTCTCATGATTTTTTTATAACCATCCGTTTATATCTTGGGTTTTACCACTACGCACCATGTAAAGCTTAACCTAAATCCCTAACCTAAGTAGAATTTACGAGAGTTTCTTCAAAGCCTTTTTTGATTTTCGTAAGGACCTTCAAATTTCTTCGTCACATACCTTCTCTTAGTCACTTCGTCACATATTGATTTTTGTTATGTCAAATGTTGCCTTTTTTGTTACCAGTTTTTACTGCGTTTTTGCGGTTTTTCACCCCCTTCTTGTGCGGACGTTGTCCTCACATCGAGGGTTTTCTCTGTAGACCTTCAGTTGAGGAGTGTTTTTCCACAACCATTCCTTTTCTGTTTAATTGTATTTAGATCTAGTTTGACACCTTATGTTTTCTTATTATTTATCTACATCATGAGATTCATTATATTATATTTTACAAAATAAGCACTTAATAAATTGCTTGTTTTCTTTGTAATTGAGTTTTTCTCTTTAGATATAAGATGATATTAGCTTGGAATTAATTTTGTATGTTTTCATGTAATATCTATAAAGGTTGAATATAGGCCATTCCGGTCTATTCTCGCCAACGGAGTACAGTAATCATCATAGAGTTTGTATTTAATATGCCTCAAATAGCATCCACTGTAGCGTTAGATAGAGCAGAGTAATGGAAAGTGAGCTCCTAATAGGTGACTCAGGAGAGGGCTTCCTATTCGGAAAAAGTGAATAAACGCCTACGAATGAGTAGGTACGCAGGGAATGGGCTCGCACATCGCCAACAACCGGAAACTGGGCTTAATTAAGCGGATCACTTGTTTCCGGATGGACTTTGAGGACGGCAATGAAGACATCGGTTAGTAAAAGGTTTGAGGAGAGGAGGTTATTTACGAGGAAAGAAGGAGGGGCCGAGTAAATGCAGAGCGATTAAGGGAGAGAATGGAGGAAAGAAGGCATTAAAAGGATGGAAGGAAATAGAGAAGGGCATTCCCAAGGACATTCGAGATTAAAAGTGGACATCGTGGATGCATGTTCCTTCTCTATCTCATTAAAAGGGATTCAAATCTTGCGATTAAAATTCTCTAACTTTTCTCAATACACCAGTGTATATTCTAGCCAGGTGAGTGTACTCGTTAGTTCTGAATCTCTAGAGCGAGAGGTCAAAGAGTTCTCACACTTCGCACAAAATTAAACGCAGACTTTTCTCAGCTTAAAATTTTTATGCGTTTTATGTCGAAAGGGAAAAAATGGAACTCGGCCGTTAATGAAGAAGACGTTCGAAAAACTCTCCGATAGCCGAATATGCCGGTGAACGTCGGTGCTGTTCCTCGAAAGCAGAAAGAAAGCCGTGGATTAGCAATCTGCTAAGAATCACCCAATGCGCAATTCGGTGACTATGTCGCCATCCTTAGGGGATAAATACATAATCATTTTGCAAATACCCTCTGGGAAGGCTTTCTTGCTCCGTTCGAGGAATTGACCCGATTTCACCAGCATATTAGGCGATAGGAGAGTTTTTCGAATGTATTTTATGTTAAGTTATAATTTATTTGATCTTTTCAAGGTTTTTAAGGAGTTTTCATAAACGTGTTTCTCATATCAATAAGCCTTGTTTGTTTATGAATAATTTAAGGACATTTTCTATTGTAATTCCTGAACCTTGTGTTGAGATTTTTAAGTGGTATCTATCCATGCAACTACTACTACGAATGAATTGCTGAAAATAGAATTGATGCCTTAATTGAAGCTGGTACTCGAATGAAAGATAGAATGAAGACAAAGAAGAACTTGAATGATATGAAATCTGCGCGTTATAAGAGAATCAAAGAGGTATAAGTGAAGAATTTGATGGCCATGTATCGAACTTCTTCAATCCTTGGATTGGTTTTCAGGAGTCTTTCATTCGGCTATATTTTCTGCTTTCTTTTCCGTGCAGCTGGTGCAGACATCTGCCATTATCTGTTGGACTTATATATGACGTGGACATCTCTTCCCACCATCAATCTCTCTAATATTGTCTTAATCAAACTCTCGTGGCCTACAATATGCCCTCCTGTTTCCTGTACTTTTCTAGATTGCTATCCTTTTTACTATGATAGACATTATCTACAAAAGATAAAAGTCACTCTATCCCTCCAACCAATTCTGAGTATTCTTCCGTAGTACCACTGACCAAAGGAATTCAGCCGCCTTTTCTCTTCTTCTATCATCACACCCATACATGGCAACAACGCATACGTTTGTCTCAATGTCTTCCTTGAGCTTAGGCTGTAGTCGGTTGTTATAAAAAAGGCTTTAAGTTATAAAACCACATATAGTTAAATGTAGCTTCCGAATTTGCTGCCCTATTCTCCTTTCGAAAACGTATCAAATACAAACTAATAATACTCATGCTCTTATTAATAGAAATATGAACCTTCGACATGATATCCTGATACCCTTTCGGAAGTGAAGTTTTCATAGTTAAGTGTAATTATTTTGCAATTATTAAAATATTTGCTGAAATTTTTCCTTTGGCATAGATTGCACTAAAATTTGGCTTCCTGGTAAGGTGAGAACGCTGGAGGGGAGCATATCATGATAATATTAAAAATGTTGTTGGAAAGAAATCCTCCCTTAGCATACAGTACATTACGCTTTCCGTAAGAAGAACATAATTCGTCATAGAAAAATTTTACATCAAATATTTTACGATAGTAAAATTTTAAGGAGGGTACGCCAAATTACAATTTTCCTGCTACGGAAGATACATATGATCATCTACATAATTGAAAAGTCTATGATGACTAATACAAAACACGGATTAATATTACACAGAAATTCATTGAAGCTTATGCACTAATCATAAATATTACATTTCCACTGTCCCAAAAATACTACGTTACTAGTTTTAAGCTTATTTTTTGACATTTTTACATTTTTCGGCATTAGGAAGAGAAATTCAATTTTTGATGACCGAGATAATTTCCTAGGATGATGAGTTACGATTAATTGAATTTTTTTCATTAAGAGTTCGTTTTTCACCGATATTTTTCACTGCATCTTTTCTAAATCCAGCGAGTAAAGAGCGTAAAAACATTATTCAAATTATAAAAAGAGGCTGTCGGTGACCTTATGAAATAGGAGTATGAAAATCGCCTTTTTAAAGTTACGAACTACGTAGAGCGCCGCTGAGTGGTGATCCCTGAAAAATCTTGCAGAGTTAGTATGCATCGAAGAAGTTTTTGTGCAACCGTGACATATGGGCCCATACAGACGGAAAATTACTCGAGTGTGTATTTGTAACTAGGAGCGTAATCTAAGCTGATATTTTTGAAGGCTTTATTCTGCATAAACTTTCAGTAAAGGTGAATTGTAACTAGTTAACTTTCTAAGCAAAGCAGAGGGGAAACGGCTTGAAATGTACTCTAAAATGACTATTTGTGTTTTTTCTTATTTATACTACATAAAACGTAATGAGATCACGTGAGGCTTTCAAGGCAAGTGTTGTTTTCATTATACAAAACATAAAAATCGCTTTTTAGTTCGAAGCATCTCTTATCATTCAATCTTATTTGCGAAGAAATTCCCCGGGATTAAAAATGTTGCACCAGAATTATTATACTACAACAAAAGCTCCTACTGATATAAACAATTACTTTTTACATAAAACTTAATTGAGCTAGTTCTAGTTCAAGATTAACTAATGACAAAATTTCCTCCATAAAGATAGTTTGCAACTTATTCCAAAGATTACATCTTGATCCAAACGGTCATAAGTATCCGGCAAGAGAATATAAAAACAGTAATAAATTACAATTTAGTAGGATCTATCATATAATATCTTTTGCCAATTGATCATTGTTTCATTAAATATATGTGTCTCCAATATCTTCTCTGTATGTTTCCTCTGGATTTTTTATAAATTATATGCCTCGCTTTATCTTAATAATTTCGTTTTTTCTCTTAGTATTATTTTACATCTTGATAACCATGTATCTTCACACGAGGTTAGGTGGAAGAGAGGCCCTCTCGGGCCTAACCTCGCCTAATAAAGGGTCCAATAATAATAATAATAATTATTATTATTATTATAGTTTCTAGATAGGTGAGCGACAGAAATCGAATTCGTGTATAAACTTTTCTATAAATTTAGTATCGCTTTGAATAAATATTCAAAAAGTTTCAATTTCTTTTCTTTAAACCTTTATTGTTGATTTTAAACTCCAGATATGATACCCTAGGAATACAATCATAATTAAGCTATCAAATTCAACAAACATTTAAAAGAATTATTATTTATAATTCCGTGAATTTCATTTTAAATACCAGCATAAATTCTATGAGAATACTATATACGAATACAGTTACTGCAACGTGAAAACTACTTTATGGGAAGGAAAAATAGTCGTGGCGGAAGTTGGGGCAGCAGAGTGGCGCAAGTGCTCGGTTAAAGGCGCACGAAATGGAGGATGATTAAGAGAGGGAAAGGAAGAAATAAAAATTATAGCAAAGAGAATGGTTTCCTCCCTTTGAGAGAGGTACGTAAGGAGGCTGTCCATCCCACAATGCTGTTCAGCCGAACACGGTCTTGAGATTGGGCGGAGATTTATTGAGTCCTGCGGTGGGAGAAAGTCTTACTCAAGATGAACGCTCTTCCAGGATAAATATTGCCTCCAAACATACTCTGTAATCTTCAAGGCTGCTTGTGTAATTGCGAAGGAAAATCACATTTCCTACTTCCTCCGAATTGTTTGTTTACTTTTCCTTTATTTTATTACAGTAAAGCCTGGTTGAGACGTTTTATTAAGGAACAAGTGACAACCGCGCTATAAAAGGGATGACGTTGCGATAACCTGGTTATGTTAACTTTGTATTTTTTGCGTTGGAAAAAAGGCTTAGGATTGTTTTTTGGCTCTCTAATTTTTAAATGAATGCTTTAAGCCTAAAATCAAAATGATGCTTCTTTAGTTTACTCTATTTGCTACGGTTAAAGTTGAGATATAAGTGAAATTGTAAATGCTCTTACTCGGAATTTTAAGCCCAAATACGAGTATATATATTCATATTTTTCTCTCTTGATTTATTATTTCTCATAAAATAATTTTGTAAACATTTACTTCGCCAATACGCATATACGAATGGCATATAATGCCACTTCCTTATTTGTATTCCCATAAAAGCAGATGATATTTTGCGTGGGGTTCAATACATAAATAAATACTGATGTAATACGGTTAAGTTGTCACACATTTTCCGGGAGAAAACCAGTTATACGTATGAATTCAATCAGCATGAAATATTGATTAGAAGTTGTCAAATCCAGTTACATTCAGATTTTCATATCCAGAGTTCTGAGATCGAGAAATGTTGAATACATTTCGCTTACTTCGAATTATTTCATACTCTCTAAGAATTAAATGAAAGAGTATAATTTCATTGCATATTGCAATGTATAAGAGTTGGTGAATCCATTTTGGTGAAGAATGAATATGGTGTTACGAATTAATACTTTTCATTAAATGGAATTACGGTTACATAGTGTACTAAAGGTAAATGACCGCGTTATTTCTAGCATTTGCACAGTATTCGAATAAGTGAAACAAGGTAATTGGAATGCCAAGTCATTCAGTGCCTGAATTTTAAATTCGGTCATTTTACTTCCTAATAATGAAATTTTTTCAATGCTTTCCCGATAACCAGGTAAGATGAGACCCGGGATGTGAACAGAGGTGATTGGCAAATGTCAGTCACTCAGTTCGCACTTTCTTTGATGATCCTTGGTTCAATGACAGAGCGTCATTTCGATTTTACCATACATTTTAAATGGGGGAAACGGAATCTTATTTTCGGAACTTCCAGATGTGATATTTAAGTGAAACATTGGAAGCGGAATATTAACATGCAGTCAGCTCTTCCAAAGTGTTTCTGGGATCGACACCTGGCGGTATTAATTCTCCAATATAATATCTATGAATTTTATTATAAAAGATATTTTATAGAAGAATTTCCCGAGAAGATAGTATAATATATTTCGTGCTGTGAACAGCAGTCATGATTAGGTTTTATAAATGAAGTTTATTCTTTCCCCAGTCTTTCGTTCGATGCCAGGACATCAGTTTACTTCTATCATACCATAATTGGGGAATACGGAATTACGTTTGATGACCTCCTCGATAAGATAAGGACTTCAATGGGTACAGAGATCCTTTCCCAAACTTACTGAATAAAAGCGATATGGTTACGGGTTCGACACCAGGCGGTGACAATCCTGACGGGTGCGAAGATTGGCATTTTTTCGGAAATCAATTCTAGAGAATCTACCTCACCATATCGTATGAATTTTTGCATTGTATTGATTCATTACGTTTAAGTTCTACATCTTTAAATGTTTTTTAACTATAACGATCAACTTTAATATCATGGTCCAGGGAATAACCCTCTGAAAATTTTCTTCAAGTAAACACCCTTTTAGTAGAATCGAAGATATCAAAATCGACTTGTTTATATTCTTGTATGTAGTCTCTCTGGCGCATCGGGGGAGAATTTGAATTTCCTTAAAATACGCAAACGGTACAAATTTAAGCAAAATATATTCCATTTACACGGTCCGATTTTTAATTATTATAAAAAATTTAAGAATGAAACATCCGCCCCGATGCGCAATAGCGAATTTCGCAAGGAACATTTTGGTAAAATATCATGCAAATCGGATAACACTGGATTGGATTATTGTGTGCATCGTTCGAAAAACACATTTCGAGAAAACCGCCTTTAAAGCATATAAAATTGAAAATAACCTCATCAGTCGGTTTTCACATTCCTTGCTCTGATTGAACCATGTGTTTACTTGTTATTTTTGTGCTTTGTGCACTCACTAAATTGAACTGTTGAATTATTTGAGATAAACATAAAAAGTTAAGTCTTGACAATACTTCTGCGTCAAGTCACAATAAATAATTTGCACTAATATTCGCATGTATCAACAAATTCTTCACTTCATTTTTCTACTAAGAATAAGAAACGTCGGGTACATATCCTTTTGATAAAAATTTTTGCACAATCCATCTCTCGTTGAGCTTATCAGTCAAATTTACTAGAAATTAGTAAAGGTTCTCATCTTACTCACCATTTTTGAAAGCTTATACATCATACATAGTAAAATTCATCAGAGCATTTATTTTAAAAAAATTATCTCTCAGATTAGGAATGAATGCAAATCAATGTTACAGGTAAAAACATTAAACTGTGGAAAAATTTGCATATTATTAAAATAAATCCTTCAACGACAACATTTAGATTTGTAAAATACCTTGGTAAATTAGCCGTTTTTTGAGCGAATTTTGGCTCAAATTCGAAGATTTTTCAATTACCTTGCTAAATAATCCGTATCGGAGCAATTTTTCGCTTATATCAAAAGAATTTTAGAAAATAGCTTGCTATATAAGCCGTTTTTTGAGCGAATTTCGGCTTAATATTGAAGATTTTTAAAATATCTTGTAAAACAAGCCGTTTCTTGAGCGAATTTTGGTTCAAATTAGAAGAATTTTCAAATATCTTGCTATATCATCCGTTTATCAAGCGAATTTCGGCTTAATTTGGAAGATCATGCAAACATCGTGATAAATAATCCGTCTTTCGAACGAATTTTTGCTTATTTTGGAGATTTTGCAAATTTCCTGCTAAATAAGAGGCCTTTGAGCGAATTTTGGCTTAATTTGCAAGATTATTCAAATATCTTGCTAAATTAGCCGTTTTTTGAGCGAATTTCGGTTTAATTTTGAATATTTTGCAAATATCGTTCTAAATAAGCTGTTTTTATAAATAAGTGAATACTAAATAAGCTTATAAAAACGCCTTTTATCTAAATTATTCGTAATAATAAACAATAGAAAACTAAATGCGCTTCCAAAAACTCCTTTTTTATAAAAGTATTCCAAATATAAAACAATAGAATTTGAAATGCGCTTCCAAAAACGCCTTTTTGTAGTATGGTTTCTACTATGAAACAAAAGAATACTAAATGGGTTTCCCAAAACGCCTTTTTCTAATATTATTTCGATTAAAAAACAAAGAATGCTAAATGCGCTTCCAAAAACTCCTTTTTTATAAAAGTATTCCAAATATAAAACAATAGAATTTGAAATGCGCTTCCAAAAACGCCTTTTTGTAGCATGGTTTCTACTATGAAACAAAAGAATACTAAATGGGTTTCCCAAAACGCCTTTTTCTAATATTATTTCGATTAAAAAACAAAGAATGCTAAATGCCCTTCCAAATACGCCATTTTTCTAAAAGTGTTCCTAATATAAAACAAATGATTAGTAAATGCGCTTCCACAAACGTCTGGTTTTTAATTATTCGTAATATAAAACAAAGGAATAGTAAGTGTGCTTCCAAAACACTTTTTTTCTAAAAGTATTCCGGATATAGAAAAAAATGCTGAATGCGCTTCCAAAATCGACTTTTTTCAAAAAATATTCGTGATGTCTAACAAAGTAATACTAAATTTGCTTCCAAAAACGCCTTTTTTCTTAAAGTATTCCTAATATATAATAAAGGAATACTAAATGCGCTTCCAAGAATGCCCTTTTTCTAAACGTATTCCTAACATCAAACAAAAAATCCTAAATGCCCTTCCAAAACCGCTTTTTTTAAGTATTCCTAATATAAAACAAAAGAATACTAAATGCGATTCCAAAAACGCCTTTTTTCTTTGGATTCTAAGAAGGATTTATTTTAACAGATATTAGAAAAAGGAAGAAAAATATTCGCTAAAAAAATATTTTGTGGATGACACCCGTAAAATCTAGCAAAAGAAGTCGAAATTCGCTCCTAAAACTGTTATTTTTTACCAGATATTAGAAAATGAAAGAAAAAATTCTCTAAACAACGGTAAACCGCACATTGCTGAAACATCACTCATTTCATTAATGATCTGCGGAAAAGTTTATCGATGAGTGGCTTGTGTTCACATTGAAAGAAGTGAATCGACAGAGATAATTACCTAGATTTTGGTTGAAAATTCTTAATTTTGTAAAGGAATTGACATAACTTTAAATATTATAAACTGCTAGAGTGGAGTAGAAGGACATACGTTAGTAGTTTTTTCAGAAAAATGCCACTTGATTACGGTAGCAGCAAGTATGCTTGCTTTTAACACAGGTCTACGGCACATTGTCGCAACATCATTCATTTCACTTACTATATGATCTGCGGAAAAGTTTATCGATGAGAAGCTTGTGTTCACATCGAAAGAACTGCATTTGAAATGGATTTTCGTAGTTTATCTTACTCAATGGAATGAAATTTACCAAATCAAATGTCGTGAGCGGAACCCATCGGCGTCCGATTGTATTTTCCGCGAAAAATTTCAAAGGGGAAGGACGTGAAATAGGCGATGGAGTAAGAAAATGAGGAGAAGGAAAGAAGCAAGGTGATGAGGGAGAGAGGGTGAATCCCTTGATCAGAGGTCACCAAGAATTTGAGCTCACGGTCTACTCAACGAACCATTTTGAATCTCGAAGACCATTGATATGGATTATTATAAATGCACAAGAATACACAAAATAAGTATCACCAATTCTCCATTTGATTTACATGTTCTCGTTCGACTACCATCTGTGAGACAAATAGTACTCAGAGTATGATATGCAAAGAGATTGCAATTACTGCGTAGTTTTCTCCAACTACGAAAACCTTCTTTCGGGACAATGGTAGTCCGTAAACAATCGGTTGGTGACCGCTGCCCTTGGTATCATTATGAAGAAAATGAGGATTTAAGGGGCCCCTCTGAAGTCGAGACCACCCGCTGATGAATCCGCTTTGTTCTGTTGGCAATAGCACTTTCGAGAATGACAGAATTACTTATCATGATTCAAACCCTTCGATTAAAAGGTACACTCTACCCCAGTGGCAAAGCGTACAAATTTTATCCACCAAGCTACCGCATATGCAAATACTAAAAATGCAAAATCAATTTTTACATTTTCAAAACGAACAATTGGAAATATTTATACCAATTTTACAAAATCAACATCAATACAGAATCTTAAGAAAGCTATTATACAAATACTAAATGAAGTTTTGGGCAACAGAATTGAAAAGAAACGGAATGAGGTTCAAAAATCGGAAACGAAGAGATAGAAGATGCCAAGAATAGCAAAGCATGCAGAGAATTTCTAAAGAAATTATCACAGGAAAATAAAAAGAAATAATAAGGCAGGCGTATATGACATCTTGGGATACATTTATAAGTGCTGTAGAGGATGAATTACATGGTAGAAAAGAAATATCATAAATACTAATGAAACTTTTTAATAGAACAGAAAAAGATACTACTCAATTAAATGCTATGCCAAAAGAAGAGTGGATAAACCATCAACAGAGATTATGGTATGTTCCGGCATTAGATTAAAAACCTATCTCTGCTCCAGAGGAAGCAATAGGAGTAGATCTTATTGAGTTGAAAAAACTGGAATTCAGTGTGAACAAGAGAAAAGATAGGAAACATACAGGCATGGATGGAATTGATTCAAAGCTGATAAAATATGGAGGTAGATCTCTGCACAGAAGAATCCTACAATTATATAACACGTGTTGGACAAAGCTTTAAATCCCTGAGGATTTTGAAAATTACCAAGGTTGTTTTATTATTGAAAAAGAGAAAATGAAATAGCTCAGAGAACTATAATGGTATATATCTACTAAATACTGCTTATAGAATTTACAGTAGCATAATCAACACTAGGCTGCAAGCTATCTTTGGAAATGAGGCATACTCAGGCATTGTATTTCTAAAGAGAGACTCATGCTTGTCATTGAAACACAAGCATCAAAAGGAAACTTAGTAGGAAATACTTTAAGGAGCACACATTATAAAGTAACACTTTTTCTGCATTATTATTATTATTATTAGTATTTTATTGTATTTCTTCCTTCATTCAAGTGGAAGGGGTTTTTTCATATGAGTCATGGTCTGATTTACAGTTAGCTCTTCTGTGGCTGTCTATCTTATGTACAACAGATATATGTTTCCTATCAATTATTACATGGTCAATTTGGTTAAAAGTAATCCCATCTGGTGAGCTACATGTTACCTACATTATGATCCCCCCCTAGAGCCTTAACCATCCTTAACCATCAAAAGGGTTTAGGAACATTTAGTATTCAGTTTCATGCAATAAACGTCTTCCCACCTGTTTTCAAAAAATTTTCTTTCAAGATGAATAAAGGATTTCAAATAGAGTAGAGGTTTTCACATTTCATAAAAACTATTAAGGAATGAAAAATGGATTGATTTAAATACATTGAATATTTAATGCTGATACCTATGACAAATGCATATCATAAAAATTTACAAAAGTAATTCAATCAACAAACATAAGACTCAAAACCCTATAAGTAAATATCTCACTGTTTGTGAGAGAAATGGAATATTAAACAACACAGTCACAAAGAAATGCCAGAAACTCTGAATCTCTCAACCTGTTGAGAAGCTGAGAGATAAAATCTATTACCAATGAAAAGAGTAAAAACAATGATGCCAACAAAGTATACTTACAAGGAATGAAAAGATCATTCTGATCAGTGGTAATATTGAAATTTTACCTCAGTTTTCCAATCAATAGCATTTTAAAATTTATGATAGAGAGATTGAAACAGGAAAAATGGCAAATTGAATTAATTTTGAGTATCATTTTTACAGAATCAAAGGATAAATTAAATAATGGGGTAATCTGGCTAAATACTCATTGAATTATCATGATTCCTTCTCAACTACATAAGCCAACCGTTCCATAGGAATGTAAAAGGAAGAGAGAGGATAAATATTTCACAACCATAAAATAAGAACCTCCAACACAGCATTATCTAAATGTTACTTAATTTCAACAAATAATGAAGATGGAAACATGAAGCAAAAGATGCATCTAAAAATTTACAAATGAAGTGGAATGTAAAGAATACCAATTGAACAACTATACACAATAATTAATTTCAAAACATTTCGCTCTCTTGTGCAAAAATAATGTGTTAAACATTTCATCAAATAAAAGAGGAATCTATTGGGTACAAAGAAATTTATATTCAGAACTGCAACAAGCTATTAGAACAAAATTATTGAAAGAGATCCTGATGAAAGAAGACAGTAAATTCTCAGTGTTGCATTTTTCAGAAAAACTTAAGAAATCATTTTGAGTGCCCCAAAACCTTACATAAAAATCAACTTTTGGATGGCTGCACTTAGAATATAAGACATCATTCAAATATAAATAGAATGACTTTGAATTTTTAACAGAATCTCATGTTTCAACCTAATGATTGAAACATTTTCTCTATATTAAGTTGAACTCTCAATTAAGAGATATGTAAATACCTAAAATATTCAGAATGGAGAAACAAATTAATTCAAAGATAAGATTCTGTTTATATTTTTTTGCCAGAGATTAAGTATTTTCAAAAGCAAAATTGTTAGTTTTTAGGTGTTGACAAAACAAAAAATTTCAATCATAATATCAGGTTATGAAACCAAAACAAAAAATAGGAACAGTTTTACCTCCAAACTACTCTTATTTTGAATATACTGTAGGAATTTAAGTCATTGTCCTATGTAGTTGTATCCTGTTGTTTTTGAGTTATCAAGTACAACTTATTAAATTCTACATTATTAGTAAATGAGAGCCTAAATTTTGTATATTTTCTGTAAGTTATTTTGTACAGTATTTTGATAACGATCCTACCATTCTTAAATATTTTGTTCATAAAGAAATACAACATCAGTATAATCAAGAAACAAACACAAAAGATTGACCTTAAAGCTTTTTGTGAGAAATAAAAATATACATTTTAATAAATGTTTCTCTTTTCTGTGAAAACATGATGCTAACAAAAGTATTAAATTAATAAAACCTCTGTCTGATTTTTCAGTGACTACAATAAATGAGTAAGTTATGATGATTCCCTTGACAGCTTTAGAAATTTCCTTTATTACCACAACAATTCCTGAAAGATAACCTTTAAAATTGTTTAATTTGCTGTTTAAACAGACTTCTATGCCGCAATCAAAATGAACGAGACAAGAAAGAAAAACGAAAGATGATAAATTGAAAATAAAATTCATTCCCATTGAGAATGTGCAAGTTAGCATAAAATATCGCTTTAGATGAGAATATTAGATGCTAAGATGGCTTAAGGGGATGAAGCTGGACTTAAGAATCTCTCTCTTTACCTTTGACTTTGCAGATGTTTGAAAAAGAGTGAAAATTAATTAAATTTGAATGAAAATAAGTTTTACCTTAAGATTGCAATTGCAGGTTAGAAATGGTGGTCAAAGGGCTAGAGAAGGTAAGAGGTGAATTGAGATTTATAGACTACAAAAAAACAAACCAAGCTTGAGCAAAACATTCTGAATTATGTTATTTAGGCTACTTTGCCTCATTAACAGTAAAAAAATTATATTGTAGAGTCCACATTTAATATGATAATGGATATAAAGAAGAGATATAATAAAATTAGCTCCCCTAACGATAAAGTTTAGGCTACTAAACAATAGCTAACAAAGGGACAGGCTTATTGTGTTTAAATATTTAAGGATTGTCACAATAGGAAGCATTTAAAAAATTAAAGTTGTAATAGCTAAGATGTGTGTTTTCGTTATTTTAAATACTCATTTGTATACCAAAAATTACCAGATAGTATAATTCTAAAAGTTACAGTAAGAAAACAAGTTATTACAGTCATCCATCCTATGCCAGCAGGAAAATGTTGATGTTATCAGGGACTCAACGAAAAATTGGAACTGCTTAGAACACACTTCACACAGAACAAAGACATAATCCACTGTAAGATTCACAACATAGACTCTATAAGATACAAAAGCAGGCAGCGACTGAGGCACCATAGTATACGGTATGCAATATTGAAACACTTTTTGAAAACTTCTTCATGATCTCCTATGACATCCGAAAAATGATGAAACGGGTACTAATAGTCGAATAGCTTCAAGGCTTCTTAGTATCGCGGCTTCCACTATTTGAAAGGTAAAAGACATCTTTATATGAAAACTTAAAAGGATGATAAACTCCTTTATCAATGCTTACAAAAAAACGTCTAAAACTATGTATAAATACCGCAAAGATGAAAATCTATTTCAGTACTTTCCGGAAAGTACTGATGGTTCATCTAATATGATAAACGCGGATGCTTTGACGAAACTATCGAATGCACTTTCCAAAATATTATGGAAAACAAATAATAAGTGGTAACACTACATTGCTCGAAAAAGCAGTAGTACCTGGAAAGGCTGGGCCTTGTACTTACTTAATGTCAAAGCAGAAAGTACTCGCGCGTCTTCTGAGTGACAGTTAAGCAACAATATATGTCCAAGGCACGAACAGGGAACCATAAAATCGGAACAAAATGAAGTTATTTATTCTTTTATGAAGTTTTGAGATCGATAGACTTCGGAAAACGTTCCGAGAAATGCATTTTGGAATCATCATTCTCTTTGGACGAGAATAATTATGCATTTTAATCAGTAGGTATTTCTTGAAATTTAAATTACTTCTACCGAGACGATTCATTGCTCCGTAAGATAATATTACAGCAAGAGGTGTTTTGAAGCAGTGAAGTTGATGAAATTTCAAAATTGCATACAGCTTAAAACTTTGTGAAATTCATTTTCAGACCATGGTGCTTCAATCAACTTACTTGGAAATCCTCATATTTATCTTAGAAGATAACAGAACAGAGTTTCCAAATTTTGCACATAGCAAACTTATTTGGAACCTTTTCATTTGAATAAGACTCCCTCTACCGTTCCAGAATGATGAAATTCTTCGCTTTATACTTTTTCAACATGACTTTTGTGCTATGAAATAAAGGAAATGGTTTACTTTTCAGTTGTGCCTCAATAAATTATCAAGCATACTCCGTTACCAAAAGGTCATTGGGTGAAACAGGCACATGCAGCCACTGATTTCTCATAGTGAAGATCAGCTGACTGCAGTTACTCTTGAAACGTATTGCATGCATCTGCGATGACATGCAAAGCAAGATAGACGTTTTGGTGTAATAAATTCACAACTAATGAACTATAAATATTATTGTATTTCATATAATCATAATGTAATTATCGAGCATTGTATTAAACATCATGCAGCAAGAACTTAATTGGATATATTTTTGCTAAATATATTTGAAGATCACTTTCCTTTGAAGATATATATCATATAGCACGTTTTCTGTTCCTGTTTTCCCTTTTCCTCAATACAAGTTCAAAGTTTTCTTCAGTTCCAACAAGTTCAATTTCATTTTTCAATCTGCCAAAGCCTTTTCTTTACTTTGCCTCACCTTTATTCTAATTCCGTTACCTTAGAGTTTGACAACCGATTTGAAAATAAATGATGTAAACAGTGGAAAGAAATGGAAGAAAATGTACTGTGATTGCCAGATATTCGCAATTTTTAGCTGCAGTAACAAGGATATAGCAACTCTGTTGGCAGACCTTGATGAGAGACAACGAAGTTTTGAAAGGTAGAGGTTTTAGTGTAGAAACACCACCTGTGATTTTCACCACCTTGATACTAAGATTTTTGGTTTTTAAAATACTTCATCACTGGTGAAAAAATGAGAACAGTATTTTATCTTTGAATTAATTTGTTTCTCTGTTCTGAAAATTTTACATATTTATCATTCAGTTTCTTAATTGAAAATTAATCGTATTCTTTGACGGAAAAATATGAATCGAATCTTATATCAGTATTGATTTGTTTCTCTGTTCTGAATATTTTAGATCTTTATCATTTCCATATCTTAAATAAGAATTACTCTTTATATTGTGACAATAACTCAGAATTCATGAGATTCTGTTAAAAATCTTTCACAGTCACAGCTAGCAACCTTTGGAACTCACTTCCATCCGCTATGGAAAACTTACCATCCATGTATACCTTTAAGCGTAAATGCCACAATCTTCTATTAATCCAACAAAGTAAAACTTAAACGTTATGACCGCACTCCAATTCTTTTAACACACTATGAATGCACCAAGTCTTGGCCCACTCCCCTCTCTCCGTTAGAAAATCTGTCTGTTCTCAATCCCTAAGATCTGTTCCGTCCGTCTGTTCTCTACCCTTAAGTAAAGTAAAAGTATATTTGTTTTTAACTAACCCTCCTGTAATTTAATCCTGAATCTGAAGTTATTGTATCACTCATGTTATTTTATTGTTTGATTTTTTGTTGATATGTAGTCTTATATTTTATTTTTCTTCTTTTAAAGCTAAATTGATGTTAACCATTGACGATATTGTATATACCTATGTATTGTGTTTATATGTATTGATTTTCCTATGGTTTTTATTTTTGGTAATCTGCAGTTTCTATGGTTTATTCTTTTTCATTGATACATTTGATTTTTTACTGCTTTTATTGCTAAATTGACGCAACCAATGGTGATACTGTAAATATCTATGTATTATTTTTTCTCACTTCCTTTATCATCTTGCAATGATTCTTTTTCTATCATATCATTGTTCAGTTATAATGCTTTTTAAAATTCCTTTCAGTAATGTTGCAGTCACTTCTCTTTTCCTTATTCCCCTCTTCTTTAAAATTTTTAGATGCTACTGTCTGTAGGTTTCGCAGGTTTTTCACGCCCCCCTTCCTGTGGGTGTTTTCCTGCAGGGTTCTATTTTTTCCTAAGTGTAGTAACTTAGGTTTTTTTAACCCGCAAACAAATCTCTTTATTATTTCCTTTTGTTTAAACCCATAATCTATCTCTTTACTTCTTTCATATTATAAGGGTTAGATGTAAGAGGAGGCTTACTAGCCTCAATCTCCCCCTCTAATAAAGTCGTTTATTATTATATTATTATTATTAAAAATTAGAAGTCATTCTTTTGCCTTCATATTTGAACAATGTCTTATATACGAATTATTCTATGTTTTAAATTCACATTCTATTCTCTACAATGTTTTGAGGCACTCAAAATGATTTCTTAAGTTTTTCTTAAAAACGTAACACTTAGGAACGTTTTTGAAAAATGTATATCTGAGAATTGAATGTCTTCTTTCAGCAGGATCTCTTTCAATTATTTGGTGTCTATTGGTTGTTTCAATTTAGTGTATAAATTCCTTTTTATCCATAAGATCTCTCTTTTCTTTGATTAAGAGTGGAATACATTATTTTCTTTGCAAGACTGAGCAAAATCTTTTGAAATGTAGTTTTTTTGTACAGTTCATCAATTGGTATTCTATTCATTCTTCTTCATATGGAAATTTTTTAGATTCATCCTCTGCTGAATGTTTCCATCTTATTTGTTTGTTCAAATTAAAGTTACATTTCAGATAATTTATTTATTCGTCAGATTTGTTGCAGTCTTGCTTCTTGTTTATTTGTTGGTCTTGCATCTTAAAGATTATGTCCCCAACATCATTGGTTTGTTGAAAATTGTTATTTGTTGTTACTTGTTGTCTCAGGTATTGAATTAGATTGTATTTCTTATTTTTCACCTCCTTTGTAACATTTTCATCTTTTATTTCATGCTTCTACATTTTTCAGATGATTTTCATTGTGCCATGCTAATTTCTTGCTGAAATCAGGGCTCTAATTTATGAGTGCAGCCTTAAATTAAACCTGGCCACCATTTACACTGTAAGCAGCCAATGGAGTAGGAGGGCTGTTGAATTACTTGAGAAATTTTCAACCACAATAGAAACAGTGAGGATAGTTTCTGGCCATGTAAAGACTGCAATATAATATTGAGTTGCTGGGACAAAGATGAAAGGTTATAATTCAAAACTTGATAATTTCAAATTTGAAACTTCTTTATTGATTTCTGGCCTAAACTGTACACTTTCAGAGTTTCAATAAAACTGCTAAGAAAGAGTTGTGATTTGAATGTTTCTTCTCACCTGTTTCCTTTGGACATATAGCAAAAGTGATCTGATGTCTTTCTGGAGAAATATGCCAATCCCTAGAATAGAAATTCTTCTCTTTTGTGAAGAAAAATAGAACAAGCTACCCCAAAACATGACGCTTCGAGAAAGCATTCTGAAGCATAGGAAAAGGAGGTTTAATGCAGAAAATGAATGCTAAAGTCATGAAAATCTAAATGGTATCTTGGTTCAGAAAGTAAGCATCAAATTAAAATAGTTTAATTTTAATTTATTACAAAGCATTAGTTGAGTAAAATTGAGTAATTTTAAATTGATTTATTAATAAACCATGATTTCAAATGAAACTGCATTAGTTAATTTGATTTGATAAAGCTCAGTTTACTTTTTTGAGCACACCTATTTAGAAAAGAATTGAAGATTTCAAATTAATTGAATTGAAAATGAAGCAAAATTTTGTTAAGATCATACTTGGCAAAAATTAGAGATTTTTATTCGAAGCTGTTTATTCTAAATGTTAAATTGGAAAGAAAATCGGCATTTAGTTATCTCATTTTAGACAACGTTTAAACACTTATTACGAATTCCAAATGGGGGAATTCAAAAACAGGCATGGAATATCAATCTATAGGCAAGGGAACTGTCAGCAGACCGAGAAAAAGATGGTAAAGTTCCATGGAACAAGTGAAGGCTGAACGGGTATAATGCATAACCCAGGAAGAAACATGATGATGATTTATAAAATAGCTCATACTGAAATATTTATGTGGAAAGTCAACCAGAAGAGGTGAATTCATGAAGGTGACAAAGAAAACATACTTGTCATGTAACGCGTAAACCAATATTTTCTTGGTTCGCCCTCATGGAATTAACTTAATAAGGCAATGTATTTCTAAAGAGAGACTCTCTCTTGTCATTGAAACACAAGCATCAAAAGGAAACTTAGTAGGAAATACGTTAAGGAGCATACACTATAAAGTAACACTTTCTTTGCATTATTATTATTATTAGTATTTTATTTGTATTTCTTCCTTCATTCAAGTGGCAGGGGTTTTTTCATATGAGTCATGGTCTGATTCACAGTTAGGTCCTCTGTGGCTGTCTATCTTATGTACATCAGATGTATGTTTCCTATCAATTATTACATGGTCAATTTGGTTAAAAGTAACTCCATCTCGTGAGCTCCATGTTACCAACCTTATGATCTTTCCCTAGAGCCTTTACTACCCCAATATCAACTTTACCTATTTGCTTATTATCATTTTTCATACCCTGAAGGTTTAACTTTCCAATTGTTTCTCACTTTAAGTTCCTTTTTGCCAAACTTAGCATTGAAGTCTTTAAGAATTGTTTAAATATCCTGTCTTGAGATACTATCAATTTCCTTTCCTAACTGTCCATAGAATATGCCATTCCCATCATTTTATCTGGCTTCACACATAACCATCAAAAAGGTTTAGGAACATTTAGTATTCATTTTCATGCAATAAACGTCTTCCCACCTGTTTTCAAAAAATTTTATTTCAAGATGAATAAAGGATTTGAAATAGAGTAGAGGTTTTCACATTTTATAAAAACTATTAAGGAATGAAAAAGGGATTGATTTAAATACATTGAATATTTAATGCTGATACCCATGATAAACGCATATCATAAAAATTTACAAAAGTAATTCAATCAATAGACTTAAGACTCAAAACCATATAAGTAAATATCTCACTGTTTGTGAAAGAAATGGATTATTAAACAACACAGTCACAAAGAAATGCCAGACACTCTGAATCTCTCAACCTGTTGAGAAGTTTAGAGATAAAATCTATTACCAATCAAAAGAGTAGAACCAATGGTATGCCAACAGAGTATACTTATAAGTAATGAAAGGAACAATCTGGTAATAGTGAACTTCTACCTTGGTTTTCCAATCAGAAGCATTTTTAAATATATGTTGGAGAGATTGAAGTAGGAGAACCGTTCAAATTAAGAGATGTTCAGCATCATTTTTATAAAATCAAAGGTTTACATAATACCATAATTTATCTGAAATACTCATTGAATTATTGTAGTTCCTTCTCAACTACTTAAACCAACCATTCCATAAGAATGTAACATGAAGGGAGAGAAGAAATATTTGAATACCATAAAGTGAGATCTACCAATACGCAAGATCATGCTCATTGCACACCAATGACTGAATATAAATGTGGAAAGAGAAAAGGTAATCCGATACATAGTTAAGATTTATATAGATCAGTTTCACCAAGATGCATTCTTTAGCGAGTCACAAAATGTCCTCTATAACACCATATTTCAGCCCAAGAATTTCAAAATCAGTTTAGCACCAGTATGATCATTGCTGTTACTGCACTTCACACTCACACACTAATTCATAGAACTATAGAATTATCATAGAATATTTCATGACATAATAGTTGTACTTATAAAGGAAATTTTAAAACCTCACAATTGGAATTATAGGCAGTATAACTTAACTTTTAAACTAACAAACTCTTGATTAATGATGACCCTGGAATTTGAAATAATAGTTAATTGTTTTGTATATATATCATAATAATTTTACAAAAGGGGCTGATTTTTCATGCACCAATAATATAAAAAGAATTCTTTCTTCTATTAAAGAAAGTTCTATTACCCAACAAAAGCAATCGTCGAAAAACATCTTATGAAAAACTGACTTATAAAATTGTTAAATTAAATGAAATGCAACTTCCTCAGATGTTGAATGAAAAGGATTGGCATGTTATTGATTCTGGATAAATTATTTATAAAAGAGATTGATTCATTTAGGACACAAAGTAATTCCTCTGCTTAGGTATCTAGTTTTTAATTTTCTTCACAATAAAGTTTCTCAAATTGAGAATTTCATGGTATATACACTCACAAGAAACTTATATTAAAATTATATTTCACATTAGCAGCTTTTAGTTCTCTACTAATTACAGTATCACCAGAAGAAAAGAGCTTATATTAGTTTATATAACTGAACGAATTGAATAAATGATTTTTTCTCTCTCTACTTTCATTGCAAAAAAATACAACAAAGTATATAATCCAAAAATATCTATGTGATGAGAAACACATTTTCGTTAACAAATGTACAACAAAAAGAAAAGAATTTTTAAGATGACAATTTCAACTCAAGTGGAAAAGAGATATGAAATTAAACCTTTCATTTTATCCTATCATATTTAAAGAGGGATGTGTATGTCATCCTTTGGCAGTACCTCTAGGCCTATATGTATAGTCAAAGTTACCCTTGCCAGAAGAGTCCAGAATAGACCAAAATTAAGTTTATTTAATAACATATATACAAACTATCTATTAATTGGAAGAAAAATAATTTCTATTAATAGCAGTATCTTATTTCGAAGCAATTTCATCAATGAAGTATGGTTTTTAAAACTTAGCAGATGAAAATTAATCAGAACACATTCACACAAATATACATTTTATAAATTTCATAAATTACATCAAAACATTTGAAAGTATTGAGGCAAGATTTGCTAAGTATTATTTAACATAGCATTTCTTTTTATGAATAAAGCCCAAATATTTGAGGATAATATTTCCTAAATGAACTAATATATAATAAATAAAAAATTCAGAAAGTATAAACAAAGTAATTCTGAAATAAGATTCTATTTATAATTTTCTATCGAAGAATGGAATTAATTCTCAATTAAGAAATTGATATCTAAAACACTCTGAATGGATAAACAAATTAATTGTAAGATAAGCTTCAATTTGTATATTTTCACAAGAGAGAAACTGTTTTACAACCAAAATGTTAGTATTAAGGTGGCAAAAAACACAGTTGGGTTTGTACACTAAAACCTCTTCCTTTCAAATCTGAGAAAGACAAAGACCATGATTTTGTCATTCATTTTCTTTACTACTTGGTATTCAAAACAAAAAAATATTCCACTGACAATTATAATTCTAAGAATGATATATACTATAATTTAATTGAGTTCAAATAAACAATATTTCATTAAAAAGCTGGATCCTCATCAAATTCAAGCTCTTAAAACTAAGAGGAAAGAAATTTGTATGCTCTTTGTAGTAAAAAAGCTGCATATTTGCATGATACATCATTAGAAACTATAAAATTATCAACTTCACTATTAACAAGATCTCTCAAAAACATAGGATACCCAAGGAGAAGAAGCAATTAGGATTTTTTGCAATATGAATAAGAGAAGTTTATTTTATACATCATGTTAGAATGCTGTCATCAGCATTCAACTTTGAAGAATGAGATTTCAGAAGCTTAAGTTTCCCTTTAGGGAATGAAGGTGAAACAAACCAGCCAACGGATAATTTAGGCCTCTTATCAAATTTTGCCAACAGAGTTGCTATTATTTTTTCATCACAGCTAAAAATTGTTAATATTTGGAAAGCAGAAAACTTTTCTTTCCATAGCAGTTATCTCACTTTTATTGGAATATCTCTTATTTTAAAATAGGTCATCAAACTGTAACCTAAACAAATTAGATGAAAGACTTTTTGGTACACTGAAAACTGAAACTGAACTTGTGGTAGTTGGAAGTAAACTAGTCTCTTAAATTAATAAAGAGGAAAGGACAAAAATAGTTACGTGCAATAGAATTCCCTGGTTTATATCTTCAGAAAAAGAGGTCTTACTAAATATTCATCAAATATATATCTGCAAAGTTTTAGCTCCATAATCTTACATTCAATACATGATTAACCTTAAATGCCAAAATAATGATAAATGAGGAAAGATCACCTAAAACTTCTCATAATAAAAAAAGCTATTTCCAAAGGTATAGAGCCTCATATCTCAAACTTACTTACAATGATAACAAAGACTGTGTTAATTGCGATGCATTTGAAGAGTAATCATAGTCAGTTGGTAACCGCTATGAGCAATCATTCAGTAAAAAATCTTTTACAAATAAATAGAAATTCCTTAAATGTTGAAATAAAACTTAGTATCTTTGTTTACAACTCCATATAAACAAATTCAATTATCATATCATGTTATGAAACCATAGCAAATAATTGGTCATTTTTTCAATATCCAAACTGTGATTTAAATTTAATATTACTTCTAAATGCTCTCATTTTAAATTTACTGCAGGAATTTATATCAATGTCCTAGGTAGTTGTCTCCCATTGTGTTCAAGTTATAAACAGCTACTTATATATTCTACTTTATTAGTAAATGAGAGCACAAAGTTTGTATATATTTCCATAAGTAACATTGCAAGGTATTTTAACAATCTTATGATTCTTAAATCTTTTTGTATACAAAGAAAGACAGTATCAGTATAATCGAGGTACTACCAAAAAAAAGGAATGAAATCATGATTGACTGTAAAGCTTTTGGTAAAAAATAAAATATATATAGAGATAAAGGTTACCTCTATTTCTACTTCCTATTTGACTATAATAATTGATTCCGGTTATGATGATTATTCGACAAGGTTTAGAAATAACCATTACTACCACTACAATTCCTGAGAAATACAACTTATAACTAGTTTTAATTGCAGTTTCAAACAGACTTCTATGCTGAGATCCAAATGAATGAAAGAAGAATTTAAGATGATAAAGGAGAAAATAAAATTCAATCCCATTGAGAATGTACAGGCTAGGATAAAATATCGCTTTAGTTGAGAATATTGGATGCAAAGATAGTTTGAGGGGATGAAAATTGTCTCAAGGATCTCCCTTTTTTCCATTGACATCACAGATGTTTAAAAAAGAACAAATATTGATTATAATAATAATCTTGGTCCATAGTGATTTGTAGAAAACAAATATAGGACAATTCATTATACATTTAAATACATTCAATTTATAATGTCATTTAGACAGTAAGAGCATTCATTTATCAACAGGTAAAGAAACAACTTTCCTAAAATTCGTAGTGCTAGCAAGAGACTTTATAATAGCTGGTAATCTATCAAAGCATTTCACTGCTATATGAGAAGGATCTTGATTGTTTATTTTTAACCTACTGTGGTACATGTGAAGTTCTTCCCGATTTCTCGTTCTGTACTTGTAAAGCTTGTTCTTACCATTAAACAAATCCCAAATTATTTTTCGAAAGGGATTGAGCAGTAAATATACAAACAAGGAATTTCGTATGGCTTGAAGAGAAGCTTACAGTGCTCTTTGGGTTTAGTTTTGGCAATATGACAAATAGCTCTTGTTTGCAAAAGGAACAAATAGCAAGCATAAGTACAGGAGCCCCAAAAAATAATTCCATAGAAGATCCTTGAGTGAAACATAGCATGGTAGAAACATAGAATTGTTTCACTACTAGTTTCCATTGATAATTTTCTTACCATGAAACAAATGGTACTCAGTTTGTAACACATTTTGTCAATATAACTGTTCCAGTTCAATTGAGCATCGACATTCAGCCCAAGAAATTTGGTATCCTCTACCTGTTGAATAGAAAGATACTCAAATTTCAGGAGCTTCATCACTTTCTATTACAGCTGAATTTCATTAGTATCATTCTTTTTACTTTTAGTTGTAAGTTGTAACCGTGACACCACTCGATCATTGATGATAAAGTGGATATGGTTTTTACATACACATAGCTTCAAGGGTGGAACCGGAGATCAAGACGTTGGTGTCAACTGAAAATGTACAGGATGGACACCCGTAGGGCAAAATATAGGAAAGTCATAATATACAATAGAGGTTCTGAGAATTGATCCTTGAGGTAAGTCCTGAAGCATGGTTAGGAGATTGGATCCATTCAAGGCTGTATATTGACGACGACCACCGAGTAAAGATTGGAACCATTTCAATGGAATTCAGCAGCAGTGATATAAAACTAAAATACAATTTTTACATTGCAATAGTTATTGTAGGCTTTTATGTTGATTTGAGCAATTTATCGTAGGATTTTATAAATTCCTGATGGGATATTTTTGCCTCTTCTGATTCGTTCTCTTTGATATTGATTGCTTATACTTTGACCTCCCATGCCATACCTCTAATTTTGTCATTAATCCATTGATTGGATTTGCTAGCTTCATGAGACTAATTTGGGAAAGCCATTTCAATGTTATATAAGAGTAAAGATTGAAAAGCATTAAGCAAACAAGAGAATTGTTGGAGTAGACTACAAACAAATTGGATCTAATAAGCAGGGAGTGAAATATGAGCATATTAGCATTGTCAAGGTTTCTCCCAAGTCTCTTTACTTTAATAATTTATATTAGAGCATCAGCCTTAAAAGCAACCAGAATGGCACAGTGATCAGATATGGCAACATCAAGAATCATAATTAGTTGTTTGGCAGAACTTCTATTGGTGAAAACTGGGTCCATAGTCGTTCTGAAGGACAGCGATACCCTAATTGGGTCACTGATAAGTGGGAATATCCTGAGGAGTTTATTAATTGTAAGAATTGAATTTTTGAGAAGTCTTTGGACAAGCGGATATTGAAATTGCCTACAAATAAAACAGACTTCTTACTAATCAGGTTCAACTTATATGTGACAGATAATTAACATATACCAGAAGATAGCAACTGAAGGTATTCTATAGTGGTCAAAGAGCATTGGGAGTCTTAGGCAACGTCTATGGACAAGTTACTATGCAATGAGAGCCAACATCAAAATGTATGATTACAACTGATACCGAGGTTGACAGAGTATAAAGGGCAAACCAAGCTTCAGTTACACATTAGGAAATAGACTATCAAGGCTACATTATTTCCTTAGTGGTTAAAAAAGTTTATACTGTAGAATTCACAATTAAATATGATAATGGAAATCTCTAAAGGAGAGATATGCTACATTAAGCTCTGTACACAAGAAAGTTTTTGTAACCAAAGAATAGCTAACGAAAGGGACAGGTTCATTGAGTTTGATCATTCAAAGATTGTATTAAAAGGAAGAATTTAAAAAATTCACATTTTAACAGCTAAAAAAAGTGTTTTCTTTACTTTAATAACTCATTGCATGCCAAAAATTATCAAATAGTATAATTCTTAAAGTTGCAGTAAGAAAACAAGACATTACAGTTATCCATCCTATGCGAGCAGGGAGTTGTAGATCTTGTCAGGGACTCAACGAAAACTTGGAACAGCTTACAACTAACTTCACACACAACAAAAACATAACCTCACTATAAGATTCATATCATTGGCTCTATAAGATTAACAAACAAGAAGTGGCTGAGGCACCATAGAGTAAGATATTATAACACTATTCGAAAACTCCTTCATGATCTCCAATGACTTCCTAAAAATGATGAAATGGCTCCTAAGGTCGAGCATCTTGAAGGCTTCTTAGTAAAGGGTCTTACACAGTTTAAAGGATATCTTCATAAGAAAACTTGAAAGATTGATCGATTCGTTAACTTTAACTTTGCCTTTAACTACCAATTAAAACACCTCTAAAGTTATGTATTGTAATTGCACTAGATGCACTGAAACTATACCTTTACTTTCAACTCTTAAGATGCCAAACTGTTCTCACTGCGAGCCGCTTAACAACATTTAAATGTAATTATTCTGCGTAAATTTCCTACTTATTTAATATATTACTTTAGCTTTAAAGCGTAAATATAAACCATCATAAACTCAACCTGTTGCGGCGAAAATTCGACACTGGTATATATGACAAAGATGCAGACTTGAGTTTCGAAAAGCAGTGATACATGCTGATAGTTCATCAACTTTACCAAATGCTGATTCTTAAACGAAAGAATCAATTGCAGTTACGAAATACGTATGAAAATAATTAATTATGGCAATTTTACAGCGTCCCAAAAAGCAGTAGCAACCACTTATGCTGGGCCTCATGCTCACTTACCGTCAAAAATGAGAGCCTTCGCGCGTACTCTGATAGAGCGAAAAATATCCAAGGCGCGAAACACGAAGCCATAAAATCCGAACAATATCATTTGTAATAGTTTTCTGCAGCGAAGCCTCGAAAACGACACACTTCATGGTTCAGCATTACTGCTCTACGTTAAACTAATGAGTTGTTTATGTGGAGATTGTTAGCAGTTAGAGATTTATCTTCTGTGACAATCCAACATAAGCGGCTTTCGTTTTGAGGAGCGTATTTTCGAATCATTCTCGGTAGACGAGAAAGGTTACCATCCCGATCAGTATTACTTGAAAATAAATAATTTATAAAGTAATAAGAAAGAGAGAATTCACTGCTCCGTAAGATAAAATTAAGGCAAAGGTGTTGGGACATATGCACGCATAAAGTTGATTTCGCCGATTTTCAGAATAATCCTGCGGATTATTCAACGTGCAAAACTTCTCTTTGAAGTAGTGAAGTTCATGAAATTTCAAAGTTGACCGATTAAAACTTTTTGTAATTTATCTTCAGACCATGATTTATTCAATCAACCTACATGGAAAGCTTTATAATTTAGAAGATAACAAAACAGATTCTCTAAATTCTCCAATTACAAACTTATTTTTAATCTTCATCATTTGAATAAGATTGCCGTTCCAGAGTGATGCAATTCTACGGTTTATAATTTCGTAACAAGACTTTTGTGCCATGTTGTATGTACAATGAATGATTCAGTTTTCAGCGTTGTCTCCGACATTATCAACAATGCTCCGTTCATTAATTAATAGCTAAATTGATGCACCGGGCACACTCAGCCACTGATTTCTAGAAGCGAAGACCAACTGACCCTAAGTTACTCTTCAAACCCATTGCCTGCATCTGGTATGACCTTTCAGGCAATATAGGGTCAATAAGTTTACAACTATTGGACTACAAATTTTCTGTATTTTATATAATAATAACATTAACCATGACATATATATATCATCCTTACCCAATAACCAAACCTATTTATTGAAATCAACATGGGAAGAAAGCCCAAATCAAATCACATGCTGTGTAAGCATACTTTTTCCTAGAGAGCAGAGAAACTGGCAATCAAAGTGAGCCTATAATAGTATGCTTTCAATCCTTGATTCAGTACCTGTTCAAATCAAGAGTAAATCTAGATCTATATGTTCGACATCAGAGGAGCACGACGGACTAATTCTCAATTCCTTCACATTCCATATTTGTAGGCAGGATCAATAAATCTCTATGATGCAGGTAATGTAATATTGAAAGATATTTTCATGAATTTACTGGCAAATAAGGATAGTATTGATTAAAATTGAATTAAAATTTAGCTTTCAAACTTGGGTGATGTTGATGCGGAATATCGTAAAATATTTCCCCATATTCGCTCTTGAGAATTCCTCAGTAGAATTACATTATTTGCCATGAAAATTATTGGAAAGCATGGAAGTATTGTGTTCTTAAGTTTTATAACAATTGTTTACTCCATTTACCCTTAGTTCTGATAAATAACATTGTATCCCTGGATTAATTTAAATTCACAATAAATGAAAAATATTTTGATTTACAAAAAACCACCTTCTACCACCACGTTCTCACTCAGTAAACTCGATTGGAATACCTTTCAACAATAAGATATCAAAAAATCAGTTGCGGTTCTCTTAGTTATTCGACAATTTGTGACATCACTACGCCAACGGCTGTGCGCGCCAGATCGGTGGTACCAAGTTCAAACAATGAAATCTCGGATACTTTTTTATCCATTGTCCTCTTTTTTAAAATAGCATAGAAACGTCTTTATTACATAATTTGTAAACAAAAATGTTAGTTTTTATACCTAATATATTGTTTAAATGCTCAAAATATTAGGAATGGGATTTGAGGACAGTAGTTTTGATGGTTTCGACGAACTAAGTCATGGGTATTTATGCATAAACTGGCTTAAGTCTGACAGAAATAGTCACACAAAATACACAACCTCGGGGTCGAAGGGCATCTCAGACACGTGTGTCCGTGCAAAGAAAGTTAATGCTGGAAATCACTAAAAATATACAAAGACAAAGATTTGATCGGCCATCTGTAAGGCGTGTAGTCCATGGTTTTTATCCTAAATATTCCACGAACTCTAAGCAGTGTTTTAGGAGACATGCAAGTGAAATTTCTGTGAAGAATAATTTCGCGCAAATCTAGCAAAAATCATCAACTTTATTTCCTCTCCTCGGTCTCGGTTCGCAGTAAAGTGAGAGCTTAGGAAGCCGCTGCGACTCGAGGCACGAAGCGGATTACACTCACAGATATAAAAGTCAAAAACTGAAGTTCTATTCAAGATATCGTCAAGAAAAAAACTGTAAATGAAAATTTCGACATTTATCTCGATTTCTCTCGCGACAAGTTCTTCTTCACGTTAGAAACCAAAAATTTTTAGGCAACGTATAGATTAGAATGCAAAATGGAATTTTTTCATGTTACGTTCAAACTAAATAATTTTTTTACATAGACGTTACTCGAAAATAAATCTCAGATGACTTTTATGCATTCAAATGATAAAATGAGCAATCGAGGAAAAAATCAGCCTTTTAAGTTGAATTTTAAGAGAGTAATGGTAGTTCCGAAATGTTCGACGGATCACAGGAGTTGAATTCATTCAATTTTCGCTCAAGCTTTGTTGCTCTTGATATTGCCGAGTGTTTAACCGTCTTTTTCTGAGAGTGGTTGAGGAAAAGAATGGAACAAAACAATATTTATATACCATCTATTTTTGAGGCTCACCAACCAGACCTCGAAATAATAATACTACTACAACGCGCGCCGAATAATAGGCAATTTCAAGAAAGTCGATTTCCAGAATCTGATGTAAAGAAATGACGCACCCCTCGATCATAATTCACAAAGGATGCTGTCCTCACTTTTAATGTACTTACATTGTAACGTACTCAATCTTTCTTTCATTTAAAAAGAATATTATAAATCTCAAATTCTTGTATTTCATAATAAGAATTTCACGTTTAGGGTTAGGGTGAATAGAAAAAACTTAAGAATATAGTATTGGTGTATTATCACAATGAGGAAGGCTCGATATTCACTTTTGCTCTTAGGTACTTTTTCTTTTGTTTCATGTATTTGAACGTCGTAAGCCCGCTTACTAATGTAGCGGCCATTGCTCAGCGGGTGGCGATTGTTTGTGGTGGCGACAACGGCCACCAGAGGCGCCCTATTAGTGAGGGGCGCTGTTTACCGGACGTGGCCATGGGGGGGGGGGGGCCTTACAACAATTGGCATGGCAACCGTTTGCGTTTTTCTTTGCGCTACGAAAATGCACTCCGTCGGGAGTTGTTGGTGGTTTATGAAGCGATAAAATATTTCCGCCATATGCTTGAAGGCCTCGAAATCACTATATTTACGGACAATAAGCCATTGATGTATGCGTTCGAACAAAAACGAAAAAAGGTTTGCCCAGCCAATTTCGGCACCTTTATCGTGCACCGATGTGCGGCACCTATCCGGTTGCGATTACGTGATGCGTTATCGAGACTGGAGGAGATTACTACAGCAGTGGATTTTAGAATCTCTACATTACATTCGCCTTTCCTACATCTCGAAAATGTTCTAAATAATGAACTTCTGCTATATGCGACTCATTCTCCTAGAATCGCATTTTCCGGAGACAGATTTCTTGTGGTTAGCAAAAGAATGGCAGCGTCTTCTTTGATCTGGAAAATTGTAGATCCTGAAAGTAAAAACGGTCCAAAAGCCCCAGTCCCCGATTTGCTTGCCCTTTGCGTTGACCAGTAATTAATAATTCGACACGAGTACAATGAAATCGGATTTCAGGCTTAACAGTACATTTTTATTTATTTTGCTAAGGAATGACATTTTTCGCAAATTGAAAAGTTCAATCGTAACTACTAAATTGTACGATTTAATGAAAATGACTGGAAATGTTCTTTCAAATGGTACGAAATATTCAGTTACTCGCGAAACGAATCTTCAATAACAGAAAGGTTTGGGTGGACTGGATAAGTACCTGAATCAGGGAGATCGGGAGTCATTTGATAAATTAAAAGAAATTAAAAACTTTTGATTTCACACAATTTGCGAAATAGGGAATGAACGTGGAAAATTTAGGAAAACAGAATTTCTCGCATGAATGATTAGCCATGAAGAACCAAGATATTAACCTAAATGAGTACTTTTTCAATAACGAGTTCGAAGTATTCGATTAATGAATTCCTTTAGCCATAAAAGTTGCTTTATATTCCCATTTCAAATCTTTATGAATTTCTGCGGACGATATTTTCCAAAATTTTGAAACTTACCTGGTCACTCATAGCTTCTCTTGCACAGTAGTACTTCATGTTACACCTCTGAGTAAACGTTTGCCATTGCTTTCTGAAGGATCTCCTCTCAGAAGCTCGGCTGCGAAAGTGATCTGTAAATTAAAAGAAAAACCTCAAAATTATACAGCACATCTAATTCTTTTGACAATACAGCATTTTATTTTAACTATTCGTAACTTCTGATGATATTACATTGCGTGGAAGAGAGGTATACGTTTAAACATAACAGGAATAATTTCTCAAAAACAGTCAATGACATTTTTCAGAAATGTCGAAGAATGTTAGAAAGAGGCAAATATTACAGACAACGGTACTAAAAATTAACTTGAATAATCATTTGGAATATTAAGTCAATGGTATTTTGCACGAGTTTCCGAACCACGCAAAGACGTATCGTGCTCGGTTCGTTTCCCCTTTTGAATGGAGGGGTTTCGCCAGCTTACTGCAACTGGAATTTGTTATTTCGAGGGATCGCGTCATCAGTTGCAATAAACCAGCCCTATTAAACCATGATGTGACTACGGCATGAAAACCATAGCCACGGAAAAGAGAGAAGAGGAAGAGTTTAAGAAGACAAATTAGGTTTTATTCTCTAATGGCTAAAAAGCCTGTCTGTATTAGTGTGTGTATTACCTTTCACTTCAATTTCCCCTCCCCCCAATCACTATCGCCCATCGAGTGGGCCCTACTTCACTTCATTTCCCATTCCCCCCAAACTCTAATGCAGACCTGTTCTCTAATGCCCGTTGGATGGGCCCATTTCTAAAGAAATCTACTCTCTACCACCCTTCCAAGCTGAAAGACGTCGATTCCTTACCTTGTGCCGAGGAATTCCTCCAGCGGTGGCCGAGCTCTGCATTCCATCGGCGAACCGAACCTCCTCTTCAAGTCACTATCACCAATTCACTAAATTTCACTATAATGACCATAGCTCACTACACAAACAAACACAATTCTTCTTTGCCAGGAGTCTTCTTCAGCTCCTTTCGAAGGCCTCCACGTATTTCGGTCGTCTTGTTTGCCGTGGTGACAGGTCAGCGAGGCATCTCTATGGCGATCTTCGAGAAGTTCAAGTTGACGTAGAAACAGCATGGTCGCCTCGAGTGATTTCAACTCCCGGAGATCTTGCGCCGACTTAGGTTCTCGTCGCGAACGTTGGGCAAAGACTGCGTCGACGACAACGATTTCAGGGTTTATATACTTTGCCCGGGAAGGAGGAGAGGGGTAGGGGAATAGGCTTTGGGAGAAGGTTTTCCTTAATTTTTCTCTTTAGCGAATTCGAGTTCGAATGGAGACTCGTCCCTTTTCTTCTCTTACTCATGTGTCGCATCTCGTCCCATCGTAGTAACTAGTTAATCGGACTTACAGAGCAACGAGTATTGGATGACTGCAGATAAAACTTGGCGAATTATAGCCTAATTTGCCTCAGAATGCTGCTTTTCAATAATGGACGCCATATTCAACAAAATTTACCATAATTTATTAACTTTCATATATTTCAAACCAGGTGTTTAAAAATTCACAAGAAATCGCTCTTTGCCATTCGCAGTAAATTATGTTTTTGTACGTTTCATTGTCGCTCGCGGGGTCTTAAAGAAGCTATTTATTACCTATTTACAAAAACGCTGGGCGATTATATCTATCGATTTTATTACCGTTTGAAACAATGCAAGAATTGGTAGAGTGTGCTTCAGACCTCTCGAAGGCCCCTCTTTCAAAACGAAATTGAGATTATTCGACAGGAATTTGATCAAAGAGAATTACATTTCTCAGTTTTCAATACTTGCAAAGAGGAAATTATCGACGGTAAAGTATCTTAAGGTGCAACAATGTGAAACCTAATTTCCGGCTGGCATTCCTTTAATTTACCGCAAATGCTCCTCTCGACCGATTAGATTTTTAGTTGCTTTGTGAAGTCCTCACGTAAATCAATTTGACTGCTTGGACTGTAATGACACCACCCTCATCTACTGCATACTTCTCGTAATATTCCCATGCTCTAAGTGGAAGGGAAACGGCATTATCTTCACGGAGGAAGTTTAAGCTCTTAATATAATTCACCGCATTTTGGCTTTCAGTATAACAATCTTTCCATTTGATGGCAGTGACTGTCACAATGCTGAAGCGTTTGTTAAAGTCCCTCCTTCGGTGATCTCAGGATGACCATTTCCCCGTATTCGTTTACGGCGAGTCCCAGAAATTTAGAGAGAGGGGTATTTACTATTGGAGTGCTGTCAAAAACCCTCGGCAAGCGACCACGAGCTCCCACTCTACATCTACATATGTATGTACCCTGCAAGCCGCCCTTCTGCGCATTTACTCAGAGCGCGAGGTTAGCAACGTGGGTTCGATTCCCGGTGGGGGCCTATGTGTGCGAAAGGACGTTAGCTGTCCAATCACTTTTCAAATTATACTACGAATACAAGTTAGAGCGAAATCACTGCAAATTTGGATTATTTTTAAGAATATTCATACATTCAAAAATTATGATCGGTTCGTTAGACCTTGATAATACTTATCGATAAGGTGTAGCTATTGCAAGTATAACGGAATGAAATTTACCAAATCAAATGTCGTGAACGAAGCTCATGTTGCGTCCGATTGTGTTTTCCGCGAAAAGTGCCAAAGAGGAAGGTCGAAGGACGTGAAATAGGCGATGGAGTAAGAAAATGAGGAGAAGGAAAGAAGCAAGGTGATGAGGGAGAGAGGGTGAATCCCTTGATTAGAGGTCACCAAGAATTTGAGCTCACGGTCTACTCAACGAACCATTTTGAATCTCGAAGACCATTGATATGGATTATTATAAATGCACTAGAATACACAAAATAAGTATCACCAATTCTCCATTTGATTTACATGTTCTCGCTCGACTACCCTCTGTGAGATAAATAGTACTCAGAGTATGATATGCAAAGAGATTGCAATTACTGCGTAGTTTTCTCCAACCACCGAAACCTTCTTTCGGGACAATGGCATTCCGTAAACAATCGGTTGGCGACCGCTGCCCTTGGTATCATTATGAAAAAAGTGAAGATTTAAGGGGCCCCTCAGAAGTCAGGACCACCCGCTATTGAATCCGCTTTGCTCTGTTGGCAATAGAACTTTCAATTTTCAATTTAAAATATTTTAGTCCAATTTTGTAAAATAACCATCAATGAAGAATCTTAAGAAAGCTATTATACAAATACCAAATGAAGTTTTGAGCAACAGAATTGAAAAGAAACGGAGAAGAAGTTTAAAAAAATCGGAAACGAAGAGATAGAAGATGCCATCAAAAGCAAAGCATACAGAGAATTTCTAATGAAATTATCAGTGGAAATTAAAGAGAAATATCAAACAATTAGAAACCGCACAAAAGGAATAATAAGGCAGGCTTATATGACACCTTGGGATAGATTTATAAATGGTATAGAGGATGAAATACATGGTAGAAAAGAAATAGCATAAAAACTAATGAAAATCTTTTAATAGAACATTTTAGATACTGCTCAATTAAATCCTATGCCAAAAGAAGAGTGGATAAACCATTATCAGAGATTACGGTATGTTCCGGCATTAGATGAAAAAACCTATCTCTGCTCCAGAGGAGGCAATAGAAGTAGATCTTATTGACTTGAAAGAACTGGAATGCAGTCTGAACAAGACAAAAATAGGAAAGATACAGGCATGGATGGAATAGAATCTTAACTGATAAAATACGGAGGTAGATCTCTGCACAGAAGAATACTACAACTATATAAAACGTGTTGGTCAAATCCCTGAGGATTTGAAAATTACCAAGGTTGTTTATTCTCCTCTTTCTTTCCTTTCATGCTTTTCGCTAGTTTCAAATTCGTTTCCCATTTCTTCTTTCGTCTCATCAAAGTTGGAAGTGGTTTTGTCTTATCCTCAGAATCCGCTACACCCCCTACCGGCGCCTCATTATCGCTGTCACTCACACTCGTATCTAATTGTTTACATTTTCCAAATCGTTTCCCTCTTCTGTTTCTAGCCGTAGCTTACCTTCAATGATCCCTTCCATTGCGGTCGGCGATCCACCAGCTGTTATCCCCTCCGACTGACCTTTGGGTACGGCAGCCTTTCCTTACGTTGCAATCCCTTCCGTATTTTGCCCCATTTTCAGTTTCGCTCCATTATCTTCCTTCATAGAGGAGGTTTCCTCCTCTTCCACATTTTACTCTTCCACCGAACTTCTGTCTTGCTTCCCATTTTTCTGCTTTTCTGGAAGAGACGGGAATTCACCTTCGGCATTCCTACTCGAAATTCCCAAGATGTTCCCTCAGGTGTTCGTTATTTCCGCAGATTGAACCATACTTGACCCTGATACCATATAGTGGCTCTTACACCACCAATGTATAAATAGGAGGGAATCGGTTTCTTAATGTCCATTTCGACAGCTCTAGTACCAGTACTTACAGGAAGAAACTCATCACATCCCCATGCATTAACCTCATAAGTCATAATCTTCCCACCTTTTTTTCAGTTCATTTATCACCAAGTCAATATCAAGTTCATAAGGGGCATGTAGCACTTTAAACTTTTACACGCCGTAGGTTCAACAATAACGTACCTGTTTTCCCAATTCTCGTCAACATATCTATTTTCTCCTTCGTACTGCTCGACAAATCTTTCATAAACATCCGAATTAACAAATTTAACATATACAGTCTTAATCTTTGGCATACTCTGTATCTATTATATATAGCTAACTCTCCGGATATCTATTATATATAGCTAACTCTCCGGATATACCTATATATATATATAGATATATATATATAGGGGATACGAATTCTGACCATGTTCCACAAGCGCCATCGACGTCAGATTTTTTCGACGTACTGGCCCTACACTCTAGATGCCAGAATAATGCAGACATCGACGCTAGCTATCATGGGTTCGATGCCAGAAATTCCCAAAAATCGCAATTTTCCCATAAGAATGCATTGCGCGGATTTTTGAAAATTATTTTGAGGCACTTATCGTTAAGATAGAGTAACCAAAATTTCGGAGGTTGAAGTTGAGGTAGTCTTCTATGCTTCTCATGGAAAAAATGTAGCCAAATGACAGTGAGTTCGACGCCAGGTGGATGCAAAATTCTTCCATAAGAAATGCATTGCGGAAATCTTTTTAAATGGCTTCCCGATAAGCTGGAAAGATAAGACCCGGAATGGTGACAGAGGCGTGGGACCTTCCCGATAAGATATTGAATCGAAACTTTGGAACAAGTAAGGATGGCACTTATCTAATATTATTTTGCTGTCTTCTCTCACGATCGGGTTCTTAGTTCGTCGCCAGGCGGTCTTTGGCGCGAAGTTTTAAATTTGAACAGAGGCAGTACTTGGTATGATACTGTATTCAACGGATAGCTTGCAGTATGCAAGCAACTTTTACTCGTACCATATAAAATCCACACGCAATTTTAGCTCATTTGAAATAAAACGTTGCACCTGCAAAGGCGTTGATTTAACTGGAATATTTTTCCAAATAAATAGGAATGGTATTCACTCGCTCCATTTCCAAAACACTCCAAATTTCCAAACTCGAAAATTAATCCCTCTTACGAGGAAACTTGCTCTAAAAAGCAACACATGAGAGATAACACGTTCACTGAGAGCACGCAGAAACACGTCCGCTCATTTCCAATTACGAAAGATATAGCAGGAACTTTTCAGGAGACTGATTCGAATGAAACAAAACAAGTAATTTGATGTTTTCCAGAAAACTTTTATTTACATAAGAAAAATACATATCTTTGAAAATTTCATCGAAAAACTACAAAAAAATTATCCAACCGAAATCAGACTTCGTTGCCAACTGCGCTCTTTTCCCAAAATCTCTCCAGGGGAATATTTCTCGTTTTTCACCCCAGAGAGGAATTCAGTCCCCTTCAAGCATGCAGATTCGCGGCCAGCATTGGCAAAATAGAACTAATCAAGACACTTTCCCTACTGGTAGCACGTTTTTTTCCTGAAAATCAAAACAATATATTAGTTCTAAATACACACACTAAAATAAGCTCCCATTCATGTATCCTATCTTATATTCGAACCATTACTTTTAAATGGGAGTAAAATTCCCGTGTATTCTTACGGGAAGATGTATTTGCTCGGCTTCAACAGTGTCATTGTTCGTCATGGTTTATTACAACCTCAAAATTTCACAACATTTTCTTTCACACTAACTGCATTCTCGTCATCTCGAGTCGATAACGATATTCCACGATCAAAATAAAAACCTTACTCGATTTCCTTTCATTTGGTATTCGTCTGGAATTCGAGGGACTGTTGTGTCTAATTTGATATCGCAATAGAATGGTACTCAGCAACCGATGAGAGTGAAGTCTACGTGTATTTCAGATGAGAACGATTAATCTCTTTTGGGGTCGATATACAGTCACTAAAGTAATAAAAACTTAGACTTTTTTCGTAGAAAGGAGTACATTTTACGTCGTCCAATTTCCGAAAATCGTGCAGCTTTCGTTACTCGAATTAGAGCGATCGTACACACATCTAACTTTATTATAGTAGATAATGTAATAATTTTGCGTTGAGACATTCGATTCCACACGAGGACAACATTCTGTGGAAGTCATTGTATTATAAAATCAAATTACATTAAAATAAGAACATTAAAATTGGCCATTGGCTCATCGAAAATTAAGTAAAGGTAATGAGTATTTATTTTGACTTCCGACCGCGTACTAGATCAACGTTCTTATGATAGCTTATGAAATACAGTGGTACCTCGAGATACGAGTGCCCTAACATACGAGATAATTGAGACACGAGCCTTCGAGCGAGCGAAGTTTTGCTTTGAAATACGAGCAACATTTGAGATACGAGGAACGGCCGGCTACACACGACCCACCAGTGTGCCTCGTGCGTCTCGCATTATCCCACGCATCCCCCCAGTATACTTGTTTACCTCGCTGTCGAAGCATCTTTGATAAGCTTTTCTAGGGCTTTGTGCTTTTAGTGCAATTAAATACTTTATCACATTTCTTTTTATAACCTTGGGTCCGAAGAAAGTGAGTGGAAAGGTCAATGCTCAGGAGAAGATGATGTCTATTGAATTAAAGCGTGAAATCATAGAAAAAATGAGCGAGATGTGCGAGTAGCTGACTTAGTGCGCTCGTAGTACTTCAACGATATGTACTGTGCTTAAACAGAAGGAGTCAATAAAGGGTATAACGTCAGCCAAGGGCGTTACAATAATTTCTAAGCTCCGGAGCTCTCTCCATGAAAAGATGGAGAAACTGCTGATGGTTTGAGTGACGGAGAAGCAGCTTAAAGGCGATATTTTAACACAGGGCATCATATGCGAGAAAGCACGAGCATGGTGATTTGCTGAATCGGACCCCGCGCACTTCCACGGACGAGGCATCGTAAGACTCGTTTAAAGCCAGTAAGGCTGATTTGACAACTTTAGGATAAGGACCGGCATTTACTCCGTTGTCAAGCATGGTAAGGCTGCAAGTTCGGATCTGAAGGCAGCTGAGGATTATCTCAAAACTTTTTCCGAACCGATAGAAGCCAAAGGACACATCCCCCAGCAAATCTTCGACTGTGACGAGACGGAGCTTTTCTGGAAGAAGATGCCGAATAGGACTTACATAACGACAGAGAAGAAGATTAATCGCCTAACTCATTTCCGCAACATTCTGAAAGGGAAGAAGGAACAAACCTCCTTGGACATCTTTTTTTTTTAATCCGGCGAAAAAAGGCAAAGACCAGTGAAGAAAAAAGCAGTAACTAAAGTTAAGCATACAGCAGCATTTAAGTTGTGTGTGAGTTGCATTTTAGTGACCAAAATACAAATACACTTTAAGCCAGTTTATTTCTTTACGTTATCTTTTATTATGTTTTTATACAATATTTGTCATTTATAAATACATTTTTCCTATTCAAAAACACGTAACAAGAACAACTGGGGTGGCATTTTGGGGCCTGGAACGAATTAATGGAATTTCAATTAATTTCAATGGGGAAAATTGCTTTGAAATATGAGCAATTTGACATACAAGCAAGGTTACAGAACGAATTAAACTCGTATCTCGAGGTATCACTGTAGCTAAATAGCCCGATGGTTCCCATCGGCATACGACATTTGATGAATACCAAACTAATCGAGACTTACTCGACTATCATCAAAAAACAAATTCTCAACACTTTTTATTTTCAGCATTATAATATTCCAGATTAGCACCTTCCTCTAATATTTTAGTAGGTACGCATTTTTCTATGCCTTCTTGTAAAATATCTTTAAAATTATCCCATATATCCTCAATATTAGATCACTCATTTACACACACCCTATATTCATCCTTAAGATAATTGCAGAAAGCATTCACGTTCACCTAGTGGAAACTATGAACTTTTTTATTCTTAGATTTAACTACCTTTTTGTTGCTGCAGAAGAAAGGTTGTTCCATTATTTAAAAGGAGAAAAAGAAATAACCCAGAGAACTACAGGGGTAAAAGTCTACTAAATACTGCATATAAAATTTACAGTTGAATAATCAACACTAGGCTGCAAGCTATCTCTGGAAATACTTTAGTAAAAGAACAAGCAGGCTTTAGCGTGGTTTGAGCTTACATTGACAATGTTTTTACTCCAAAACAAATCAAACAAAAACGAATAGAGATTAACTTATACTTGTCATGTAACATGTATAGCAATATTTTCTTGGTTCAACCTCATGGAGTTAACTGATCAAGCCATTGTATTTCTAAAGAGAGACTCATTCTTGTTGTTCAAACACAAGCATCAAAATGAAACTTGGTAGGAAATACTTTAAGGAGCACACAATATAAAGTAACACTTTCTTTGTATTAGCTTCCTTCATTCAAGTGGAAGGGGTTTTTTCATTTGAGTCATTGTCTGATTCACAGTTAGCTCCTCTGTGGCTGTCTATCTTATGTACAACAGATATATGTTTCCTATCAATTATTACATGGTCAATTTGGTTAAAAGTAATCCCATCTGGTGAGCTACATGTTTCCTACCTTATGATCCCTCCCTAGAGCCTTAACCATCCCTAACCATCAAAAGGGTTTAGGAACATTTAGTATTCAGTTTCATGCAATAAACTTCTTCCCACCTGTTTTCAATTATTCTTGTTCAAGAAAATAAAGGATTTGAAATAGGTAGAGATTTTCTTATTTTATAAACACAATTAAGGAAACAAAAAGGGATTGATTTAAATGCATTGCATATTTAATGCTGTTATCTATGATAAACGCATATCATAAAAATTTACAAAAGTAATTCAATTAACAAACATAAGACTCAAAACCCTATAAGTAAATATCTCACTGTTTGTGAGAAAATGGAATATTAAACAACACAGTCACAAAGAAATGCCAGAAACTCTGAATCTCTCAACCTGTTGAGAAGTTAAGAGATAAATCTATTACCAATCAAAAGAGTAAAACCATTGATGCCAACAAAGTATACTTATAAGTAATGAAAGGATTATTCTTATATTAGTGAACAGTGGTGATAGTGAAATTTTACCTTGGTTTTCCAATCAATAGCATTTTAAAACTTACAATAGAGAGATTGAAACAGGTAAACTAGCATATCGAATTAATTTTGAGTATCATCTTTACAGAATCGAATGATTTGAATTATCATGATTCCTTCTCAACTACATAAGTCAACCGTTCCGAAGGAATGTAAAAGGAAGGGAGAGGATAAATATTTCACAACCACAAAATAAGAACCTCCAACACAGCATTATGTAAATGTTACTTAATTTCAACAAATAATGAAGATAGAAACATCAAGCAAAAGATGCACCTAAAAATTTACAAATAAAGTGGAATGTAAAGAATACCAATTCATACACTATACACAAAAATTAATTTGAAAAGATTTCGCTCTGTCGTGCAAAGAAAATGCAGTTCCACTTTAAATCAAATAAAAGAGGAATATTTTGGATAAAAAGAAATTTATATACAGAATTGCAACAAGCTATTAGAACCAAATTATTAAAAGAGATCCTGATGAAAGAAGACAGTAAATTCTCAGAGTTGTATTTTTTAGAAAAACTTAAGAAATCATTTTGAATGCCTCAAAACCTTGCACAAAAATCTACTTTTGGATGGCTGTACTTAGAATATAAGACATCATTCAAATATAAATAGAATGACTTCAAATCTTTAACCGAATCTCATGTTTCGATCAAATGATTGAAAAATTTTCTCATTATTTAGTGTAACTCTCAATTAAGAGATTGAATGATAAATAACTAAAATATTCAGAATGGAGAAACAAATTAATTCTAAGATAAGATTCTTTTAATATATTTTTCCAGAGATTAAGTATTGTAAAAAGCAAAATTGATAGCTTTAAGGTGGTGAAACACACAGGAGGCATTTCTACACTAAATTCTCTTCCTTTCAAACCTGTGAAAGACAAAGACCATGATTTTGCCATTTGATGTTTTTACTATTTTTCTAAATTTCAGCAAAAGCTCAGCATCTCCTCATGCTCCTATTTTTTCTGATGTCAAAGCTGAGCAGCAATTGCCAGAATTAATACATAATGTTTAGTGATGGCAATAGATATGCCCAATTGCAACAATTAATGCAAAAGATATGAACAGCTATGCAGCATTTGCAGCAAATGATGCATAAAATATAGTGGTTGGAAAAGCTGTGCTTGATGGAGTACAAGAGTAACAAAAGCCCAAGCTTTTATTCCCAATCACTATCTTCGAAGCGCAAAAATGTATTATTTTGCCACATTAACGATGTTAGATAAGGATTTTTTTAAATATTATTTGCAAAAATTACTTTAATGAATTTTAAGTTATTATACCCCAAATGGAATAATATTTAATACTGTTTTTTGCTGCCAAGCAGCAAAAGAATTAACAAGAAATTCTATTCTTCTATTCAAGATATCGCATCGAAACAAACAGTAAATGAAAATTACAACACTTATCTTGATTTCTCTTGAGACGAGTTCTTCCTCACGTGAGAAACCAAATAGTTTCAGGCGAGGTATAAATTGGACTGCACGACGAATTTTTCTTGAGTTACTTTCCAACTAAATAATTTTTTACTAAGATTTGGGTGCTCTAAAATTAATCTCATGTAACTTTTATGCATTCAGAGGATACAATGAGCAATGGAAGAAAAAAATCAGCATTTTATGTTGGATTGTAAGAGAGTAATGGCAGTTTCAACAATCTACACGGGTGAAAACTCAGCAATTCATAAATACATAAAATTTTCACTGTTGTGTTGATAGAGTTATTTTCTTTCATATTTCATCAGAACTTAAGTTTGAATCGGTCAATGTAAACAACAAATCTTAATTATACCCGTCCAAATCTTAATTATACCCGTCCAAATCCGTAGCTCCGCATAAAGGCGACCCAGCGCGAGGCTAACTTCTTTGCTCACGGCAAATTACATTGAGTTTTTCCCCCGTAAGTCCTCCATACTGACTGGAATCTTCAAATGGATAATAGATAATGAATAGTGAGAAGAAAAGGTGAGCAACATTGCTACAAATAATGAATATATAGCGATGCTGAGCAGCTTTTCCATCACTACATGTTATGTATTTTTTGCAGCAATTCTTGTGCAGTTTTTTCCATCACTATATTTTATATATGATTTGCAGTAAATGATGCGTAAGTTTGCATATCACACTGTTGTTTGCATTATTTGTTGCAATGCTCCTCAGCTCTTAATATCACTATTTATTATCCATTATGTTATCAATGCATTGTTAATTCTTCAATTACTATTTTTTATGTATCATTCATTGTAAATACTGAGCAGCTTTTTACATCACTATATGTTTTGCATTAGTTCTTGCTATAGGGAGCATCTTTTTCTGACATTATGTATTATGTATTATTTTCAGTAAGTGCTGCTAAGCTTTTGACGTAACAATATATTATATATGATTCTCAGCATATGCTGTGAAGCTTTCCTCATCATTGTAGACTCAATGCCTTTGCAGCAAAAGCATTTGCTGTGCAGCTTTTATGTATTAAGTATCATTCACAGTCATTAGTGCGCAGCTTTTCAATCACTGTATATTATGTATTATTCAAATATATGTTACACAGCTATACCCATCCCTCTATATTAATTATTATTTTTAGCAATTACAGTGTAGCATTTCCAATCACAATATCTTATTTATTACTATCATCAAATACCGTACAGTTTTTCTGATAAACATATATATTGTATTATTTGCCACAAATTCTGCGCAGCACTTCCCATTCCCAAAAGCTATGCAGCATTTGCATTTATAGTGATGGGAAAAGCTGTGTGGCAAATGAAAATTAATTGTGTAGGAAATGCATTAGCTGCGTAGCAAAATATCTGTCCAGCATCACAGCAAAAAGCTGCCAAGCAGCCAAAAAGCTATAATACGCATTATTTGCAGTAGTTGTTTCAGCAGCTTTTCCAATCACTATATTTTATGCATAATTCACAGAAAATGCTGCCCAGCTTTTCATATCACTATATTTTAATAATGATTATAAAAATATTTTCAATTTTTGTTGTAATACTGCACTGTTGTAATCATTTCCCGACACTATGTGTTACGTATTATTCGCAGAAAATTCTGGGCAGCTTGTCTCCTTTGTGTTAAGCATTATTCATATCATCTGCTGTGCAGCTTTTCTCATCACTATATAGTATGTATTTTTTAAATACAATGCTGTGAAGCTTTTCCCATGCCCATACATTATTCGCTGAAGTTGCTGTACAGCTTTTCTCATCACTATGTGTTATTTATTATCTGCTGCATATGCTGAGCAGCTTTTCCTATCAATATATTTTAAATATCATTTGCAGCAAATGCTGCGTAGGTTTTCATTTCACTATATATTCCTATCATAAGCTGTGCAGCTTTTCCCATCTCTGTATATTATGTATTGTTTTCATGAAAGCTGTAGAGGTTTGCTACAAACAGTACATAATATATAGTGACAAAAGCTGGGCATCATTGCTACAAATAATACATAATATATAGCGATGCTGAGTAGCTGTCCCATCACTGTGTGTTATGTTATTCCCAGCAATTGCAGCACAGCTTTTCCCATCACTTTATATTATTTACTATTTGCAGAATAAGCTGAGCAGCTTTTCCAATTCTATATTTTATGTATCATTCATAGAATATGCTCTGAAGTTTTGGTATCACTCTATGGAGTATAAATTAATAAAATTTTAGAAAGCAATCGCTATTTATGATTGCGAAATCCTAAATTACTTGAATGCAAGCTCCTTTTACGTTCTTAGGATAGTCGTTAACTACCTTCAATGGAAAAATATTGCTTACGAAGGTTACTTAATAGGATTACAAATTGAGCATACTATTTATTATTATTAATAAGTCAATAGTAAGTATCAAGGAAAGAATTTAACGAACGAAAAGAAAAATTTAATGACAAATATACCAGAGAACATCGCGTTCTTTCATGCATACTCGGCTAGCATGAGCGTGTATTGCGGGGTTGCCTATTCTCCGGTTATCAATTTTCAATTATTTATTGCAGCGAAACTAAGGCCCATTCAGACGAACGCCGTCACACTTTTTCATTACTCTACTTACTGCACCACTGCAAAAAGTTTCATCAAAATCCCCGGACAAAAGTGAGAGTCTCTCCTTGTAAGTTCCCTTTCCTTACCGTATCAGTAATGGCAGACGTCTCCTTATCCACTTCCTGCTCAATTTCTGGCAACATTTGCTCTCCACCACGTCTAATGGGAGGCGGATTGCGGCTTAGGAATCCCATTTAATTACAGATTTCAAATTTTGCAGAACTGTTTCTATTGAAGACGATAGAATAAACATGTCATCCAAATAAATTGAGGCGAGGTTCCAAAAGAACTCGAGAGGTCCCAAAGTGGCATTTATGGCTCGCTGAGACACTGCCAGGGGCATTTGCCAGCCCAAAAGACATTCTTAGATATTCTTAATGGCCATCGGGGGTCATAGAGCCAATTTTCTTTACAGATTCCGCTTCGATGGAAATTTGATGGAAGCCAGACCCCATGTCTAAAGGGGAATACAATTTCTGGCAAGTAAATCGATTCGGTTATAGATTATTGGTAGCGGACATTTGTTTCACAGTATCTCGATTTAACGCCCTGAAATCTATGCACATTTTCTGCTCCATTCTTCCTCTTCTTGATTAGGAGAATGGAGCTGGCAAAAGGAGAACAGCTTTCTCGTATAATTCCATTGACCAACAGACCCTTCACTATTTCTCGCATCTTTTCCCTTTTTGACAGAGCAAGACTAAGGATTGTAGGATATAATTTGGTTCTCCATCAAACGAACATAGACTACCCATAGACACAAGATTTGCAAAGATGCCCCATTTAACAAATCTTCATACTCTCCGAGAGTTGATATTAACTGTTGACGAACCGCTCCCTCAAGATGGTTAATTAAGGTGTTCGTCCATTTAGAGCTCTCGAGTTCCAAATTCATCAAAGATGAAAGCCAAATCTGAGTTAATAAAAATGGTTCGGCCAACAATAGCATCACAATTCAGATTAGAGAGCTAAACTTCTAAATAATCCCATTCAACTGTAAATACTTCAAACTCGGTTACCAACGTCGTTTTCCAAGACGTAGTCAAAGTGACCTACTCAATTCCATTAAACACATCATAAGCGAGGACCTTGCGGCATCTAGCCAACCTTATCTTCTATGCCCTCTGAGATTAATGAGCAGTCCCGAATCTAACAAACATCTTACGGGTTTCCCTCGTATGACCGCTGGGGAAAACTCCGTACAGAACGTACAGAAATTACATTCTTCTAATAAAAAGAGATTAACATTTGTCGCTGACGTATATCGGTCGACTAGGTCTTCCAACATCCCACTGGACTGTGACCTGGCTTAAAGCAAATATAACACAGCCCGACTAGTCGCATTAGATCACGCAGACTCATTAATTGATGGTCCCTTTTAACGCGGTAAGGTGAATTTGAGGTGATTGTCAGTCAAGTATCTCCTTTTATCCCCGTCTTAATCGGAGAAAGTGAATTTCGCTATGAAATGACCTGACCGATTGCAGCGGAAGCAGCGTTTCCGGTCGCTATCGTCATTCCTTAAACATCTTTCACTTAGCGGAACCAACATGCATATGCTATGCTACTCTTACCGCAATTTCTCCATCAGCCCAACCGAATTCGGTTACCGGTTTACCAATCTCTGCATTCCACTTCAAAATCAACAACCTCTGGATCGTACTTTGGGACGGAGAGGTTCGGATGGTCCGCACGAGGATTCGCCGAAATTTTATCCCTCACATCAAAAAACATCCCAGACAGCCTCTTCATTAATTCTTCTATATTCAATTAATGTTGTCCAAAGCGCAGTTAGGATCCCACTTCTGATGTTAGCTCGAAAAGGTTAAGATACACCAAATGAAACAAAGGCACCGGATTTTCGTGATATCTAGTACGCTAAGTAGCAGGACGCGGTTCTGCGGTAACATTGTAATCGGTATCCCGGCTATTACTATTTACTCTCGCGGAGCAATCCCTGAGGTCACAAATATATACCTCCGCGTGACGTCACATTACTCATCGCTAACACACGACTCTCATACACGACTCTTATACTCGACACTCATACACGACTCTTCCCCCCTCATACACGACTCTCATATTCGACTCATAGAACAGGATTTATTCAATAATGGCGAGTACTGAAGTCCGCACTCAAAATAAAGAATTTTAAAAAAGGGTTTTTGAACAGGTTTTTTCGATTCTAGCCCACTGTGCTGCGTAGTATTCCAGATATTTCTACATTTTGTTCCGATTACGCCGCGCCGCCGCCGCCGATTTAACATTCGGCGTTCACGCCGTTACGCCGCCGCCGCCGGTTTCATTTTCCCTTACGCCGCCGCTGACCAAAATTAAGACGGCGCCCATGTCTACTTCTACAGAAAGAATTTCAAAATCCTTATCTTTAGAAGTCATAATCTTGAATAGTTCTAAGAAACACATATGAAAACGTCTCCCCCCTTTCCCCCTCTATCCCTTTTATAGACTATTTATTTAGACTAGAATATTTTTGGAAATACATCTAATGACCTAATTTCCTCTTTTAAGCAAGACTCCGTACCTATGACTATATCTACATTACTTGATTCTAATAATGTATTGAATTGATGGATTTTATTAAATTGCTACTACAATTTACTTCTCTTTTCAAATAATGATAGAATACTTTTGCTATAATTCACATAGTGAGCTTTAACACCTAACGCACCATCTCTCCTATACACCTCAAACACCTATGAAAAAATTTCCCCTGAACCATTTTCATAACTTAACCACTCTTTTCCAATTAATATATCCACATTACACAAGTCTACTAGTTTATCCAATCTTTGATTTTATTACAAATGCTACAACAGTTAACCTGTAAGAGCCTTAGATCCCCTCCTAATTGACAATCAGCAACATGTCTTCTCAAATCCAACTGAGTCAATTCACTTGCCCCAATTCACCTAAAGTTTAGTTTCCATTATTGAAGCTGCAATCCATAACCCTCATCAGTAATTTTCCAAACTTGTGAGAACCATCTCTGTTGAGATGTAAATCATCTCTTCCCAAATCCGCTTTACTCAGCTAACCATTTGGATCCACAAACTTTACTACACACCCAGCCTAAACAGTCATTAATTTTCCTAATGAAACCATAAGAAACAACCCTTCTTCTTATAATACCACTTATCACAATTTTTGCTTTTTTAAAAATCTTCTTAGCAGCTGTACTATAAAAGTCCCACACACAACCCACCAGTTGCTCTGCCAACTTTGCCAAGTTCACATCATTAGTTCCCAAATGCAGAATCACCAATTCTTCATCTCTTACTACTTACAACTTTTCAATTTTTCTTTCCAGCTGCTCAACCCTGATTCCCAGCAAATATTCCACTAATGTATTGCTATTTATGCAATACTTACTCTCTGCTGTACCTGATCATCCAGTCTCCCATAATTCTCACTGAACACTTCTTGTATTCTTTCTCTTTCATTCTCACTTCCTTGTGCTTCATTTTACAATTATATCTTTCTTTTTCACTGAAAAACTCTTCAATTTATTTCTACTTCTTCTTCTTCAGCTCCTTCTTTACCCTCTCTATCTTTCGATCCTTCTCCTCCAATAGCCTCCACAATTTTTCTGTGCTGCCTCCTTTACATTTCTTTCATTTTCAATTATCCATCATGCAGTCTTCTAACACTTTATACACTTGAAGTGATATCTATCATCACACCCACCACAGTTAACCTTGTTCTTGCAGATATTGTTACACTCAATGCACTTCACTGTTTATGCCATTGTTCTTTCATTTAAGCTACCTTACTACCTGTTCCTTTCACTTCCCACAACCTCTCTCCTTGACGGCTCAATCACTACTTACTTACTTGTTAAGTAATTGCCAAGTATATGCCAGTTTCAAGCTGTTAAACTAATCATATACTATTTTTTAGAGTAAAGTAATGAGTCATTTAAGGAAGAAGTGAGAGATAATGTTGATACGGGAAAGAAAAATCTAGGAGGTTTTCAGGGAGCATCTGATGACTTATTCAATATTAGGCTTTTTTCCGCATCATTACATTCTGCATAATCTAAGTTACCTTTTTGTTAAATATGTTTTGGAACACTAAGTGGGAAGCTAAAGTTGTAAATGTGTTGATGAAACAAGGTTGAATATTAAAACTTAGGAGTGAAAACATATTACATGAGTTGTTTGATAGGACAAATATAGTGATAGTTGTTTAGAAATCCTTTTTGGAACAATTAATATACTTAATAATTGGTCAACAGGGATATGTTGTTAGTAAAACTGTGAGTTGGGTTACATTTTTAGAATTTAGAAATAATTTGGAGAACATGAAACTTTGGAAACTGGACCATACAGTCTAATCATTTGGCCATCTTTGATGACACAAATATATCAAAAGAAGTAGGTCATAATTCAACAGAGAGGCTGGTTAAGTAGGCTACTCCATGCACCCACCAGACAATGACAGATACATTAACATTAATACTCTGCAAGCTGCTGTATGGCAGGGGGAGTGAACACCAGCAGATAATATCTTAAACACAGATTTTATTTAGGTGTCTTCGATTATGAACTTTGATTGATTTATGACTGCTTCATATCAGCATGGGCTGATATCGGATTCTATATCTTTATATCAGATTCTATAAATATAATAAAATAAAAATAGAAGTATGAAAAGGAGGGCCGATTGACAGATAGCCTTACACTTAGCCTGAAGAAGTCGACAGTATTTTCAACAAAACGTCGTTTTTTAACAAGATACACACGCTGTGAATCCTGAAAGAATTTTACTTCAAATGGAATCCACACATAGGGAAAACCTTTATACCAAAGCGAAAAATAATTCATCGATAGGCCACAATCGCAGCGTAACCTGAGCAGCAAAAATAAACTGTGTTTATGGCTGAGGTTATGGCTGCCACTGATTAGCTGCAAAGAAGCTTATTAGCAGGTATCTAATCTCCTACTTTTGAAGAAATATTTGAACAACCATATCTTGCAAACCAGTGGAGAAAAACCCCAGACAAAGGCAGTAATTTTTGTATTCAATTTTCTATTATTTATTTATTTCTTATTATAAATATGATGCAAGTAGATTTTCTTCTGGTGGAAGCTTCGACTATTATCTATGAACAACATAATTCAAATCATACTAGACGTTATTCAGATAAGTATTCCAAAATAAAGATTTTTCCTTTCAGCTCCTCCAAAACTGGTAAGAAAATTAATGAAAGGGATTTGTAATAGATGAACTGTATTTTGCTTACATGAATAGATGCAAATAGAGGATTTACAGGTTTGCAGACAGCTATAATTGGTGATATCGAGGAAAGATTTGGAAAATTGGGGGCATAGATAGGGACCCTGTGTGACCAGTGACAGTGTCCTGGAATCAGTCATGGCTTTGTGTAGCTCTGAAATAAATTTTAAATATTAACCATATCTTCGTATCAATGGATATCATTATCAGTAAACAAATTGGCTTAGAATCCTTCAAAAGTCAAGAATCACAACAAATGGATATTATATCTGAAGAATTGATAGTCAAAACAAACCTTACCTTAGGAACAGCTGAAAATTCTGAGGAAAACACGGCTAACTTTTAGATTTGTTTTCATTACATATGACTGTCTCAAACAACTCTCTTGGAAAACAAAAACCAGGAGACTTATATTCTGAGGAGAACTTACTAGCATAAAAAATAGTAAACCCATTTCTCTAAATATATAAATAAGATTGATTCATGTAATTATGATTCATATAATTAAAGTTAATTCTCATCATAGTCTAATGGCTTGTGCATAGCCAAAGAAAGATTTGTTGATCTTGTCCATCATATTCAAAGATTCCAAAAGAATACTATCCATTTAAAAACTATTTATGTAGCTTTTGCATCATTTTACTTTTTTCTTCAGTGATAGTTGATCTTAATTTCTCAATAAATAACTGAGATGTTTTGCAAAACAATTTTAATCGATTGAACACATTATGAGAATAAATAAAATATTAAAATAGTTCACAAGTCCATTTATATAAAAATATATCTTCCTCCATAAACACAGTTTTTTGATAAATGATGTCTCAAGTGAAAAGGAAACAAGGAAAATATTATTTTTTTGTAACAAGGAAAGCATAAATTTTCATCGGAAGTTAAGTACTTCCCATGAATTCAAGTAAAATAGAAAATTTTGGAAGTTAGTGAAATATAAACTTCTAAGACATAAAATTTCAGTTAGTGCCTTTTCAGTTCAATATATGGGATATGTAACCTCGTTCAGGTATATGGGATAGGTTATAGACAGTGAAATTTAGATTCAATTTTAATTATTTTAAAAACATATTCGTTGATTGACAAATGTTATTCTTATATTATCACAGGTCATATACTCTAATGAGTATTAAAACTTTAATTATTCTAGTTATTCGAAGAAAGAAACAGAAGGAAACACTTAGTGAGTCAAATTCCAAAATTATCTGTTTAGTGATGATTAATTTAATTAATTATATAAATAATATATAATAAACAATATATTGTTGTTTTGATAAACAACTGTATAGCAGTAACTTTGTAATTACAAGAGTCTTTTCTTAAATGAACATCAATGTCAATAAATTAAACATAATATTTTTATCTCAATAATCAGTCCTAGAAGTTCACCGTTCAGTTCCACCAGGCCAACAAGATACGAAGAAAAAGCTTTTTTATAAACAGAATACTGATATCTGAGAATGAAAAGTAAACTTTCCTAAATTAAATCATGGCACCTGGAATCATGCATATATCAGAACACACTTGCACTCACAGAACTTCTTCCGTGAGGCTTCAGTTTGATTAATGTTTCTGAAAACCAAGCAATATAACTTAAAGAATCGTAAATTGATTGATTGATTTCTTCCTATCCATTCCTTACTAGAGCTTTTCACAAAGAAGAAACTTTTTCACAGTGTCAATTTATTCCCTTCATCTTCAGCTGGCTCATCTGTCCTAAGGTTTGTCGATTCGAAACCGTTTTCATCATTGTTTACATCTTGGTCCGTTACCACACTGACCATTTCCCTTGCACTTAACATACCCGCGCCTGTATTTCCGTTGTCTATCGGTGTCCTGAGATTCTTGGGTCTTCTGTTCACCTTTCTTCTTCGGCACAGCTGCCAACAGCTACCTTCTGCAAATTCCTTTTCGATTCCACTCAAAGTTCTTCCATGCGTTTCTGGAAGCCATGCTGCCACAAAGAGTGTCCCTAAAAGCGAAAAAACTCCGAAAACAAAAAATACTCCGTGGGGTCCGATAGCGGACTTCAACCCTGGGTACGCCTTGATAGAGGCGAAGCTAAGAAAATAAGCAATGGAAGATGTAGCTCCGCTAGCCGGACCACGAACACTGGACGGGAACACTTCGCCGAGCATTGCCCATGGCAGCGTCAAGAAACCGATGGTTCCTAGGCCAATGTAGCCTAGAAGCGCCACGGCAGGTAGCCAGCTATCCGCTGCAGATCCCTTAACCTCAAAGAAATCTGTCGTGTTCGTGATGTTTCCTATGTGAAAAGAAGTAGTTCATCATGAAATTTCTGAAACTGAAAAAACATTTTTAATTACCACTTACTATGACCGACATAAGCTTGATCTCCAGAAAATACAGAATTCATAGTTTTGTGGTATTCTGCTTCAAATGTTATGGATATCTAATCAGAATTTGAATCATAATGAAAGAGAAAGCAAAACTTTGATACATTTTTATGGAAAAGATGAAAATTTCTATGAAAGGGTTTTTATTGGATAAGCAAAACGAAATACGACACAGTAACAGATGCGTGATCCATAAATTAAGTAAAAGAGCGGGAAGAGCTCGGTATGACTTTGCCGTTGACTATTAATCCCAACCTAATTTTATTTCTTATCCGTTAGGAGAAAAATTTGGATGTATCCACGACAAGAAGATCAACCATGGAAATATCTGATATTGAAAATTAAGAAAAAATATTAGAAAACCTATGAAAACAGGAAATAAGTTTCTCTATCAATTTTCTTATATTAATGAGTTTACCAATACGATCCGGATTCAAAATGAAATAATATAAACGAAACATACCTAATAGAAGTAAATGATCTTCTTCAGCTGCTTGTACGCTATTTTTCTTAACAGTAAGATAAATAGCGAGTGCAGCCATTGTTACAGTCATCCCCGCACCGGAGATGATGGCCGGTGGTCTCCGTCCATGCTTACGCATGCCCAAACTGACTCCAATGCAGACGAGCAAACGCACCAGTCCAATGAAGACGGTTGCCAAGAAAGGATCGATCCCTACTACACCAGCTTCTTTCACGATCTCAACGGCGTAGAATACAACCACAAATGTTCCTGAAAACTGTTGGAATAGGAAGAAGCCGTTCATGATGACCAAAGGCTTGTAAACTTCGGGTCTCATCATGGCTGCCAAAAATGAGTGGGAATAAGAGGAAAAAGAGGTGGACAAAGTGGACATGGTTGACGGACGTCGGCGATTCTCCCGGGACCTCGCCGCAGCGGCACCAAGGGCTTCAGCGAACTCCGCATCGGCGACCGCGACGTGCCCTGCACGGTAAAAGGTGAGGGCACGCCTCGCCTCGTCCACCCTCCCTTTGGTCAGCAGCCACACTGGAGACTCCGGCATGGTCATGAGGAGAATGGCGGAAAGCACGGGCAATGAGGCGCTCAGTCCGGCGACCATGCGCCATGGAAGGCAAGCACCGAACATGTAGACGAGCAGGACTCCTAAAGATATGGCGACCGAGTTCCAGCAGACGAGCATCCCGCGGAGTTTTGGGGAAGAAATCTCACCAACCATTATAGGCCCCGGAGCTGAGGACATTCCAGTAGCAAGTCCAGTTAATGCGCGCCCTGTATACAACTGCAAAATGAATGAAGAAATGCTAAAGTTTACCATTGCAACACAAGCCATTTTTATGCCATTTTTTAAGCACTCTGGCTAAGTGAGAAAAGCAAAGCAAACTATTTTACCACTTCATCCTTACAAGTATCCTTCGCTCCTTCTCTAAAGCTTAACGTGAGTGGTTGAGGATTCAGCTAGCTTTCAGGATAACAGAAAGAAGGCAAATCGGCATAGAAGCAAGGATAAAGATACTAGAATACTAATGGGTAGTCTGAAAAGTTTCCGACATTTCGCCATTTCTCGACATGTTTTCTGAAAATTTCTGAAAAGTCTGGGGTCGGAAACTTTTCAGACCACCCTCGTATATCGCGAATGATATGCCACGTTCAATATGAAATAAGTTTAAGCAATAATAACCGCAATAATAAAAAATCAAAAAAGTTGGATTTTGTTACTCACACTTGCAAGGAATGGCGTAATTTTTTTAGCAATTTTCTTGTTTATTTCGGTAATCGGAAGCGAATGGCATATCGCCTGTCGACAGAAATTTCAGAATAAATTATACGCCGATTCATCTTTTTGTATTCATCGAAACACTCACCAAGGCCATTGGTGCACTTCCACCTCCACCAAAAATCCCTCCCGTTGAGGTCGTCTGAGGCACAAAGGCTATGAGCAGCCATCCGATGAAGCAAGGGATATTGACTGCAAGCAGAGCTCCTCTCCTGCCCAACTTCTCGCAGAGGGCCCCCGCTAGGAGGCATCCGATAGGAGTAGTTACGGAAGCAACGCTAGCTAAGAAAGATAGGATTTAAAAATTAAACCATAAAGAGATGATAATTATTTTTCTGGCATTTCTCGCAAGGGCACTCTACGCTCAGGTGAAATCATATACAATTCTTTATATATTGCCAACTAAAACGCTGTTATACCTCTAGTATGCCTTCTGAATGACTTGGTCAGTCTCTCAGAGCGCAAGGTTTCATCGATCAAAAGAGTGCTTATGATGAGTCACGCGCGAAAATTCTAGGATGTTTTCCAAAGGCTGCGACTGCAAGCCAGAAAAAGGTGAAGATGCGCGAAGTAATATAGTATTAGGCAAAAACTGAAGGCATATCTCTATATTTTTCAATGGAAGAGTTTTTATGACTTTTCATTGATCTTTATCATTGAGACACATGAGTCACATTTTAGCAAGATTTTGATAAATTTTTTCACGAAATTAACTTCGGAATAATTAATACTGGTCAAATGATACCATAAGTAATTGATTCTCGTCTAAAATCAATTAAAGTTTAATTAATTAATTTTATTAATTGCAATCATAAAGATTTTCTCCAGGAAAGATGAATACCTAATGACAGTTTCATAATATATCTAATGAATATCTAGGGTACACATCAAATATAATAATAATCAATCAAAGTACAACGAATATCATCTACGAGGCATGTCCCAAAAATAGGTCCCCATGCGCCCAAGAAATATTTTCTTTTCCAAGTTTACTATATTTCAACGTAGATTGACTTTTTCCCTTTTCATGGATATCTAAGATCAGGTTCACAGATCAGGCGTTTACTTTGAGTGTGATACGCATTAGAGGTGGATGCTTCCACGTCGGCCGCCGCCACCTTCTCGTCTATAGTGTGAACTCCGCTCCGTAACTCATTTCTTTAATTCAAAGGGGAAACGCCAATTTCCATTCATCAAAAATCAACAAAGGCATATGGATCGAGATGCATGTCAGCAAAAAATGCAAGGAAATAGTGTAGAGAATCTTCAGAGGGTTGGACGGAAGTTCATGACGAACAGAGACACAGTCTGCTCGGAAGTCATCGCAGTAATTTTTTTGGAACCGGAAAGGGGCTCTTTTTATCGAGTTTATGGCTAAGAACTTCGCAAATCAATCCAAAATCGAAGACGGGATATTCTAACAAAAGGAATTTGCCTTCTGCAAGACAATACTCGGCCCGTGTCACAAACGCTGCAGCGCGCTGTTTTGAATCAGTTTGGTTGAAACGCATCTCCCTTACAGCCCACATCTTGCCGTGGGACTTTCACTTGTTCTTGAAGCTAAAGAAACATGTTGGAAGAAGAAGGATAAATAAAGACAAGGAAGTGAGGAAATAATACCCGGAAAGGAGCTGGCGGCGAATTTATATGAGTAGGGTATTAAAAAAACTCAATTGTGCCTTGAAAAGTGCATCTGAGTGAATGGTGATTATGTTAAAAAATAATGATTCTATACGCAACATAACCGTGAAAAAATTTATTGAATATAGCTTTTTAGAATTTTTAAAAAATATGGGAACCTTATTTTTGGGACACGCCTCGTATAATTACTATATCACTGTTGTTTGTATATTGATTTATCCTATATCAGAAACTCCCTTAAGAAATACATGGGAGAAATATTGTAACATCAATTTCACGCACTTCCCGACGAGATCAGTGACCTAATACACATCGATATTTTTCTACCAATGATGTCCTTGGTTCGACTCTGGACGATTCGAAAATACTCTCATAAGAAATGGACGTAAAATTCATTCTGATCGATTGCAGACTTCTTCTTCTGCAGGATAAAATCAAAAATGATCGTCCTACTAACGCGACCAACACGATTTGAATCCGAGCGTCTTATAATAATCGCATAGAAAAATTCATGTTATATAGGCAGAAATGATCACTGTGAATAAAAGGAAATAGATGCTAAAGCAAGCCGATTCTAGGATTAATTTTATAAAGTCTATAAATGAAATAAAGTGCTTCTTACAATACCCCCAAATGTATGTAGATATACGGTAATTAAATAAGATAAAAGTACCTGTAATTCATTTAATAAGTAAGGGAGGGGAATTGCTTTATTGAAATAAACAAGCCGTGGCAAAGTATGATATATGAAGAAAGGAGTCGAAATGAGAAGAAAATTATACGTTATATGCATTTTAGAGTACGAATTATTCAAAAATTATAAAGCTATTATGAATACCTATATCTATAATAATCGTAACTGTACGCTATTAAAATAAACAATTGAGTAACCAAATAAAGAATTGCAATCTTAAAACAAACAAGCAATGGGAACTTCTTATGAAGTCCTCTTATGAACATCTTAGCGAACCTGGAACTTAATTTTCAGAAAAAAATATTTCCCCTAAACAGGAACTACTGAGGATGAACTATTAGAAATTTGAACTATACACTTTAACTACTCGGCCATTTTGTCGATAACAAGGGTTTTAGGTTATAATTCAAGAAAAAGGTTGATTAAGTAAGCATGCCAGATGATTACAGATACATTTAAATAATTCTTTGACATTTTGACGAATTAAATAATTAAATTACGACCCATATAATAAATAATAAACAATTAAATTAAATCCCGTCATTTTTGATGGAGAAATTCACTAGCCTAACAATAACAGAGAAACGTGATAAATAAAATATCGTTCTGACAGGATCGTGGTGTCTTAGAACCTCTTTTTATGAAAATAATATATTTCACCGAGATTAATTACTAATAAGAACTTGAAGCATTAATATAATAAAGTTAAAAAAATCCAAGGTTCTCGAAAAAGTTCTTCGTAGTAAGTAGATTGTTTTTACCCTCCTTTCATAAGAAAAATATTTGAAAAATTCAAAAAGGTACTACATTCTTGAGTTTTTACGTCTAGAAAAACTTCCGTAATTTTCGATGACGCCATCTGACCGTTTTCGTAACAATACTTCGACGCAAATGTGCACGCACGACAGTCTGGAATAGAGGTCAAGGACTCGATGCTTGGACTTCTCGTCAAGCTGAATTATCTGACACGAAGACCGAGTTTGAAATCTTCAATTTAAGGGGCTCCCTCACACTCAAGTGGGAAATGTGTTCGTCTTTGGTGAGAGCGGTCCCGGGTTCGATTCCCTATGTGAAATGACCTCGGCTGCCGTAAAAACCAATTCCAGCAGAACTACTGCTTAAAGTTGTGTTTTTTTGTTTCCAAGAGAATTATGCCCTATAGATAGTTTTAGAGTGAAAATACATCTGGTACCCGTAAATCAGTGCTTACCAACAAGTGAGCCGCACCATAGATCAACTACGTGCCTCAGCACAACGGTGCGCCGCAACAAGTACAGCAAAAATTGCCTGTAGAGTCGAAGCGACAATTTTATACTATTTTTGTAAGTTCGGTCGGTGAGCTGTTTTTATAGATGTAAAGAGTAGATGTAATTGTACATAGAATAAGTTGAAAGATTTAGGTATCTGCTGTTTTTTTCGTTCTCTGAGCTCCATCGCATTAACCTTTGTAAATGGCTCGTTTCCAGGGTTCCGTGACATAATCACAAATGACAACAGCTTGCATGACAAAATCGCTCTTGGGAAAAATGCTCAAATGGTAAATTTTGAACGCGTAAGGGCAATTTAAGAAGTAAAGTGTTATTTTCGCTAAACTATGTTTTACTATCCTTATCGCATAAATGTTTCTGACCAGCGTAATCGTGCAAATTATGCTGCCATGCTTTATTAAGCGTAGTATTATCGAATATCGGCATCGTCATTTTCATTGTTTAACAACTGTTGTAAAAATGTCACTACTAGAGATAACGTACGGTAACCTATGCCTACATATATTACATATATGGTTGGATCCTCAATCTCTCCACCGTTAGCTAATAAAAGCTGTGAGATTTGAGCGTACAATGCAAGATGAGGAGTGAAGGAGTCTCGCTTAACCGGACTAATGATAGGGAAACGAATTAACAGAATGTACGGAAAATCCAAAATTTACATTTTATATCTTATAATCTTCATAATTTAGATAAATAAACAATTTCTTATTATTTCCTCATTCCGTTAATTTAGATTGTTTCATGGACTCATTAAGAATTTATGACCAACCGCGAATCTTCTTAGCAGCGGCATTGTCATTGTAATAGGAATTCCAATGCTCCTTAGATAAGATTTTATATTAAGTCATGCTTATAAGAGAATGCAGAAATAATAATGCGTTTTATGAGTTTGAGGTTTTCATAAAGCCATGGAAAAGGGAGTAAATAATCTTTCTCGGATAATCGGGAATTCACTGTAATAGCTTTCCTCGCTGAGCTGGATTGCAGTGGAAAAATATCCTTAAGTCCAGCAAAAGTACCTTCTATTTTACACTATTAATTTAGAAACAACTGAAATTAATACCACTTTCAGCTTTGTTTATGCCTTATTAACTTAACTTTTTTATCGCAAAGTTGTGCCAGAAAACTTTAAACGAATATAAATTTACACGAAAGAAGGAAATCAGATTTAAGAGAATCGTTGACATCGGGTGCTTCTTAAAATATACGGAATTTAAAGAAATAGATAAAAACGTGAAGTTTTAGCGGAAGGCTTTTCAAATAGCCTTGGGAAATAAATAGAGCTCTCATGCTGACGGTAGGGGAACGTTGTAAACTGATTCGACGTGCGGCAAAAATTTCCTTCAAATATATGTATTCCTTTTCTTGATCGACAAGTAACAAAGAAATTATGCGTAAAATCAAATTTATGGGAAATTCACCGAAAATATGCAGCCTGCAAAATGCGTTATATCACAGCTGAGATAACATGCAGAAACGATGACGTTCATTAGAGCCTGAGGTCAATAGGAGCATAGGTTAGGGGAAACGCAGCGTCCGTTATCTTGCATACGTCATTTCTTGCTGGAACTATAAGCGATTAATCATAGGATATCTACTTAGAGAGTTTTTCAAAATTATTAACTTACTTATCACCCCGAAATTCCAGAGAAAGTGTAAACTGCAGCGATTTTCAAATTTCAAAGTACAACTCCCGACGTCATTCACTATGTTTCTCTTTTATTATTATTGCCCTTCCAGCAAATATCCGCTTTATTTCTTTTTCTTACATTTAAATTCCAATATAACTTACACTTCTTCATCTCTAAAATTTTAAACCACTAATTCTTCTAGAATGAAATCAAAACTTTCGTATACGCACTTTCTTGGAATCTATACAACGATAGCGACCTATTTTTTAATCTCTTTTCTCCGAAGGATTCCCAATCCACTGCAGATGGCTTTTTGTACTGCATGCCGTTTTACTACAGCAATTTTCAGAAAAAAATTGCACCGCCTTTCGCTCTACTTTCTCAATTTCAAACATGCAGGTCTCGTTCGCAGGTCTCATTCACTTGCCGCCGAGTCTATATGAGGTCTAATCAAATAAGGTAGCATTGCTCTCTCGCCTTTTTATTGCTCTAGGAGTTATTAAAATTCATGAATGACTGTTTTATAATTGCTTCACATCGATTTGCGCCATGGAAAGCATATTATTCCAGTGACCCATGAACATAAACGACCATAACCAAGGCGATATTTCCTCGAGGGAACTCAGCGAAGCTTTTTTTGTCTTCTAGGATTTCCAACAGATTCATAGGAAATTTAACACAAAATTTTCCTGAACTTTAAGATAATTAGCGTTTTCTTTTACAGTTAGTTATTGAATATATACGAAAAGATTTGCCTTAAATATCTTACAGAAAAGTAGGAGACCTGAGTTCGAATCCCATTCATGCCACTATTTTTCAATTCCGTTTATCTTTCAGTTTCAAGGAGCTCACACATTTACAAAGTTTGACATCGTTCACTACTTTCGCTCCTTTCTTTTGACTATACCTGAAGCAATAATCTCAGAACTTTCATCTTAACGTTGACTCTAAGCTTATGGTAAATTAGGAAAGAATTTAAATTATTATTAAATAATTAATCAGACCATAGTTTAGTTTGACTCGTACCCGATCCCATGAAAAACGCCAGTTAGAGGATTGCTTCCCAATGTTTCAAATTTACACTTACCTATCCAAGAAGATTGCTCTGTATCTAAGGTGGCTTCTTTCTGCATTTGTGGGAGAGCGATCGCTGAGAACCCAAGACTCATACCAGGAGATATGGCAGGGAAATTCGCAACGATGGTCGCTAAAACCTACGAAGGCGAAGAAGGGAAGCATTAATTCGTCTTTGTATTTCATATCTTCTTCTTATTTAATACAACGGTTAGGGATTCCAAACTCACGACATTTCGAATCCTTCGGGTATCAGGAGCGGGAAATCGGACTTCCCAAAAATCTTCCAAAATTTCCGAATCGATAGGAAAAATTATTATTTGATGATTATCTGTAATAAATGCTGCAACGGTAGATGTTAAATCAGAAAAAAATTCCGGAGTTCGTGACCCGTTGCAGTCATGTTTATAATTTAAACGTTGGCTCAAAACTAACTCTATATAAATTCTCTATATAATATAAAACTAACTCTATATAACTAACTAAATATAAAATCTCCTTATAACTGGGCAGAAATTTTTATATAATTTGTTTGCAATTAAAAATATTTCAAGGAGCATTCCTTAGTCAATTTTAATAGGAAACTTTAAGAAACATGAGTTATAAATTGCCCGAGTAGGTAATCAATTTTCGTTTTGTAACAAATACACTCGACATAAATTAAGTATTTTCATTTTCCATTTACGTTGGTCTTATTGTTTAGAGTACGGTTGAAATAGTATATTCAATATGGAAGAAAGAGAATGTTATGCTTGATAAAAGATACTTTCCTTCCTTAGAAAAGCGTTTTTTTGTCTGCATACATATTCCTTATTACACTTCTAATTATTTCTAGCTCTAAGAATACTCCAATTACTTCGCAAATCTTCGAATTCCGCCGATTTACGAAAATTTCACATCCAGTAAATCGTTGTAATCCGGTCGGGGAATACTTTCTCAGAATTACTGTTTCGTTTCTGTAACATTTATATTCTATTTTCTACATAAAATTATCAGAAGATGGCGTGAGATAATGTAACGCCATTGAACTTCAAGTAACAATAATCTTGAAAAAGTCTAAAGGATAAATTATTAATAGTAAGTTTATTTCCTATTGAAGGAGCTGTAGTTTTCCAACAGCCATATTTGTTTTCTCGAGATTCGGGAATGGCAATCGAAGAAAATTCCCGAAAGCGGGTGGAAAGGAAACACTAATAGCTCCTATTCATCGTTTAGCGCAGGTATGAAAGAAAGTCTCTTTGCCTCAATTTATTTACAGAAAACTAACTATATACCGCCGATTAAAGGTGCATTTAAAATTTGAGAAGTGTATGAACAATTTCATGTTTATGTATAATAGTTCCCCCATAAAAACTAGGGGTCGATGTAAACTCCTGGAAATCAATGATAATCCTTACTTTTGAGAAGTAAAAGGGAAGAAACTACCTTTATAAAACTTGTTATATATCGACTAATACGATTTTTGAAACCCAATACAATCCCATCCAAATGAAAACTACATTTGCTGATATTATATTCCACAAATTTACCCACGAGAGACAACTGTAAGAGAAAAACGAAGATGTGCTGCATTCCTCTTAACCTAAACACTTCAACGTCAAGGGAGTGTTCATCAATCCAATTTTGCAGTGCAGCTTTGGTAAAGGGGGTGAAAGAAGACATCGTCTGATTGAATTTGAAGGAGCCACGAATCTTTCCGTTGCGAATTCATTCTTCAGGAAGAAATCAAGAAGAATTTGAGACTAACTGGGGTCAAACAGCCGATGACGGCCACTCCGACTTCCCGAATTCGAGTTGCACATGTGTGATTCTGCCACGGCTGTGATTTAGATAGAGATAGAACGATACTTTTTGAGAATCGCATGTTTTCAAGTCTTCTAGATTGAACGGAATGGTTGAGGATTTGTAATTTTGATTTTCAATACTCTTTCTGGGAGTGAATTTAAAAAATTAGTATATCCCCTACGAGGATAGAAAAATTTTGGTAAAGCTCTGAACATTTGGCCGCTGAAGTGAAATAATTGATTGGTGACGAATATCATATCGAAATTAAAATCACTTTACAGCCTTAAATCATTAATTCATCTAAGTCCTTGAAATTCAATTTCCGAAAGAAGGCTGTTTAAAGTCCATGGGTATGGGTGATATCGATTCTTCCAATGCTTCCTGGAGTTAGTGGTGCCCACGCACTTTATTATGGCTTCGATGGTATTTAATGATAACTCTTTCATCTTGCATACTACTTGTCGGGGTAGATCTATTAGAGATTCAAAAAAAAACATGGCATGACTGGTAATTAACGAGTCTCTTACTTGAGAAAACTTATTAAACGGAGTTCATAAATCAGTATCAAACGAAAACCTTCCTGTAATATTTAAATAAAACGGCATCTCAAAATGCACATTGGTTTATATAATAGTGTCAACTAAAGATTGAATTCGTAAGCAATAGTTAATTGACTGTTCTCACAACAATAAGATATTTCCGATAATCTGAAGAGCATAAATTATTTCCTTGTAAATCGATCAGCTGTTCAAAAGCTTTCTGAGCTTCGTTTATCAGGGCTTACGTAAAACTATCCCAAACATGCAATTCTTATCACTATCCACACAATCTTATCATTTTTATTTGATTTTTTTCCTTCGACTAAGATTTTCAGGATGCGATGTCACACTACATTTCTTCAAAAATCTCAGCTGATAATAATACTTCAGAATGAATTTCAAAACTTTCCATTGTCGCTTTAAGATGTGAAAGTCAGTTGTTTGTAGTACTACTCATTAGAGCGGTGTTGTATAAGAAGTATTAAATAAGATAATTTTTAATCTTATGGTCAGATTTAATTTTATCTACTTGGTTCTAAATGGTGCTCAGTGGTACATAAACGTGGGTTCTATCGGAAAATGGCTGTTATGATCCAGCTTTCATCAATACGATTCAAGTTTCGAGTGTAACTGCATGGAATTGTTTTGATAAATTTCTACCTTAAGACGATATCTTTACTGCATATCTTGAATGCGATTAGTAATCTGCTAATCTGATACAATCAATTGAGTCAGAGTAGATTTGATTGAGCGCAATATCTTCCGAAGAATTTGAAGAACTCTAGAAATTGAAGTTGAAAATAATCTAAAATGAGCGATCGCAAGAACAATCGTACCTGAATGCAGGCAATTTTCAGAGTCGATGGTTCGGAAGAACTCGCAGCCTCTGCAGGATCTCTCTTTTTCGACCACATCTTCCTCTATTTAGAGATGTCTTCTTCTTATCCACAATCAAGTCACGGTTCTTCTGCAAGCAAAATCAAACATTCAAAGATTAATAAACCGGATTCCTTGATATTTTCTTGATCGAATCACTTTGCTACTTGAGTAAAATCAAAGTGAGATATCACACCAACCAAATACCAACATACCCTTTTAAATTCGTTAAATTTACGTTGAAAATGCCATAAAATATTTACCTAGAGTAATTCATACATATCTCGATTGGAACGCCTAAAGAACAGTGTTGAAGGCGAGAGCAAAATACGTTACAGTTTATAAACTAAATAGTCAACGCGTACTTAAAATAGGAAGACATAACACCGAATGAGACATTTCCTCCTAAGAAATAGAGATAATTTCAGTCATATAGAAAAATATATAGAAAAAAAATCGACACTACCGTATCACGCGTCGCAATATGGTTATTCTAATTTTAACGATTGGCAAAAATGGCACGACAAATTGATCTATAAGCACCTAAGACGACTTTGGAATGTTGTCACGATCGACATTAGCAATATGAATTATTAAAAATTATAACTTTAAAAGTTTAAATTATGTTACCACGAGTTCTCGTGATGAGAATAAATTTTATAAAATGATGAGATTCATCAGATTAATCCTGCTAACTCGATCATATGAAGTGGGAACAAGAATACCTCATACAACGATCCTTGTCCCAACCGAATGTAGCATAATCGGTTGTTTGCAATCGCTCAAAACTCTGAGTGGAGAAGACGTAGTTTTGGTCCAGATGCTAGGAAGGAAGCGAACTTGGTGAGCTATCGCTTGGCCATCAATGACTTTGGAATGGAGACCAATGCGTGAAAAGCATCGACAAGCTAACTATTTAAGAGATTTTTCATAGCGATTGGCGAAAGATGTCGCTCTTACTGTCGTAATTTCAAACATCGATGAGACGATAGACTTCCCTTGATAAGATACGTAAACTTATGGAAGGTAATCCTTCTAAGCTAAGATAAATTTCCCGCTTTTCTAGTTTATCTTTGAATTTACGATGTGTAGTTTTTAATTCTGTCATTTCCCGTTTACTCATCGTTGTAACTCTTTCGTTGTCTCCTGAAATGTGGGTTTTTCGCCCGTTGCTGGGGTTTTTTTCCAACATTAACAGAAGAAGAGTTTCGACCTATAATTGACGTCGAGATCGACTATAATTTTAGAGTCGCCGAGTAATTATGCAGCTACCATGATAGAATACAAGCATGGTGCAATTAAGGATTAAGAAACTGACTTTTGAAACTGACGCAAGTAGATGGGTGCTTTCGCAACATCTTATCCAAGTGGTGAAAATCGGGAAACAGTTAATCCTACGAGGAAATGATTTGAGTTGACCAAGTCCCTTCATTAATTTTCAGTCTTATTATAAACTTTGCTGTTCAAATATTAATTCTCTTACTAGCTATAAGGGTCATTAAATTCAATTACGCAGTTATTACGTAAAATTAAGCAGGAATTATGCACGTAATGTATAATTAAGACGCGAAAGAAAAAAATTTGAAAAGTTGACGTGACCAATCCAACTGGTAACGGAGAACCAGGATTTATCACTGTCTGGGCTTCCTTTCTCGATATGCAGATTCTATCAAAGATAATACCGCTTCTACTCACACGTAAGAGCCCACATCAGTCTCTATCAGCTGAATTCTTCGTAATAGCCTCTACTTTTAACACGTTTTTCACATCTCTCATCCAGATCCAACGTTTCATAGCGTTTGAAGGGTTACATCGGATGACCTATGAAAATATTACATCACAGTCGTCGTCAACAAAATGAAAAATATCTAAAGTGTCATTTTGAACAGAAAACCAAAAGCGAAAAACACCGTCATTTTTATCGGAGTAAAAATAACCCTTGCTGAAGAAATTCAAACTCTTGGAACCGAACCAAAACAGGAAACCGAAACTAATTCAGTTACGATTTAAAGTTCTCCACCATACCCATTTCACTTAAGTGTAATTGGAGGAAGGTTTACGAAACATATGTAATTACGATTTGAAACTAACGAAAAACCGTCATTTATTTAAGAAAAACTTGGCTCTTCTTTGAAGAAATATTCTATTGGCTTCATCTATCTAAGTCAAAACTATCTTACCAGGCACAGGTATCTGAACATGAGTTTTTTCATTCAATTGTATAATCATAATAATAAATTTATCTTAAATAGGTAAGGAAAACTCAATGAAATATGATATGAGAAATAACAAAGTTAAAAGTATTGACTGATAATTGGTGGAAATTAATTTAAAAGAAATGAGAAGGAAATTAGGAAAGTAAAACTTTTAATTCTCATTGAATTGATAAAAAATAGCATCATTGAAACTTATGAAAATTTGTCTTTTCATTACTTTAGGTATAGCTCCAGTATTTTCCCAGAAAGTACTATTTATTTTATTGTAAGTTCGTGATCAAAAGTAAAAATGCTAGTATTTTATCTTAATACAATCGAATATTGACGATTCAAATGAATAAGCCAGAACGCGGAACTCTAAGGACTATTACAATAAATGTTATCTTATGGCTTCAATTCCGAGCTATTATCAAAAACTGGCGGGAGTGGCGGCATTAAATTAATATTATCTGTTAGAAAATATTCTGAATACTTATTATCATTAAATAAATTCAAATCCTGTAATATCACTTCCTTACTCTGAATCTCACCATATACGGAAATCGACGAAAAAACGCATTTAAGATTCAGCCTTACGCTTCACAACTAAGATTCTCGATAGTATGGCGCTTTCTTTATCTTAAATAAACCTTTACTCGCAATACTTCCGTGTTTATCTTTCAATAGAGTTCTGAAGAATAATATTGCTTAACTGTTTACGAAAATATAAAATCGATATATAATAAAAGTGCGTAACTTTAGACTCCGTCTTATTCTACTGAAATACAGTAATTTATGATCGCGGAAGAAGTTTAACGCTATCCATTCTGACCTCCGACGATTTGGTCAAGAAATTTTCTGATTAACTTATTATTTCAATTAAAATAATCAAAGTGATCAAGAGACAATGTGATCAAAGAAGCAGGAGAAGGATTTAATCTTAGGTCTTTTAAATAATATATGGTTTTAGTTAATAACTTTGAAGCTGTGTCACGCATTATAATCCCATGAGACCTCCAACGGGCGATAACGCTGACATGCGGAAGATGTATTTTAGTCCACAATATCAATTACTTCAGATATCCTTGGACAATTGAAGGTTCATATTACACTCGTGCATATCTCATGGAAATATATTCTACAGAAAAAAACCTTGGCAAAATTCAATCACACTCAGATATTTCGGTTTCAGCCCCTGAAAATGGTATGTACATTATTATATTTTTCAGGAGACGCATGAAATGGCACTAAAACGCGAGATGAGCTTTAAATTATATAATGCGGCAATATTGTAAAATAAAATAAAAATATTCATAAAATCCATCTTGGTAATACGCACAACTGTATGTGGGATAGAAAAATATATCGTTTACAAAAGGTCTTTTCAAAATGGATCTGATAATTGTGGGTATTCTCTTATATTATTAATAACTTTGTAAAATATAATATAGTTGCTACATTTTGGTCAGTAATACCATGTCATTTGATTCATATCTGATATACGTAAGAACTTATATTAGTTTCGAGATAATTGAGGAGTTATTGAGAGATGGATGCAATTATGTTGGATATGTTTACATGTTATTTATGATGCGAATGAAAACAATATCGTTTATCCACTTTTGACTTCAATCAATAGATATGGAGAGGTTAAATAATTAATTTGCCTAATTTTTCTTCGATAATTATCTCGAAAAGTTCCATCAGAAGCATTAAAACAATAACCAACACAATCAAGCTCGGTAATATGAAAGTATAACTTTCACGATCGCACCGATTCATTAGAAGCATTTTTAAAAGTCCGTTGACTACTTAGGTTATTTCGCACGTATGGCAACCCCCTGGGAATCGCATGCGGATCGTTTTTACCAAGTACGAACGAGTTGCCTGGCTATCACCCTCCTTCACACTTTCACCATAATCAAGCCTCTTTTATTTCAAAGAATCATTCATATTTAGCTGTCCTTGCAAACTTCTTTTGCTACTAACCCATGCATGTACATATTTCCATAAATGCCTTTCCTTTTTACGTAAGTACCCTCTCTTTTCATCGAAATCATTCAACCAGTTTTTCTTGGTCTCCTTCTCGGACCAGCCACTTTCTCTTCATTCTCCGGATTTGTCATTCTACTTTCTATCATCTTCTCCATATCCTCTAGTTCCGCTTTAAAATCTCTGTTCATTCTGATCACGCAGACTTTAATATTACACTACTCTTTTAGTATTTCTCTACCATGCAACCCCTCTATCCTCGTGTCACTTACTCCGTTTCTCCAATGTTCCAAAAATTTCTCTCATGTACTCCACATAGAGCAAAAATTCTTCATACAATGCAACTATTTTTGGCTGGAGCGATAACAGACTGTTTGAAGTTCATCAACGATAACAAAGAATATTTCTTGAACGCTTCGTTCTATTTAGTTCCATTATCCAATAATGTGAAAAATATCAACGAAAAAATGGCAAAGTAGTTTCTACGATGCTTTTAAAGAAATGATTCAGATTGTGTTCTGGGGAAATATGCATACTAAGTAATTAACTGCCGTGGAAATTAAATTACCAGAGAGGAAAGAAGAAAGACAAAAACTGGTTAATTGATGAGAGCATTGAGAAATTTTTCGGAAAACTCTCATGGATATCTCAAAAGTCTATTCTTACTTTTCGTTTGTTCGTTGTTTGTTTTCTGATTCATTCTATTATCCTATCGTGGAATTCAAATTCATTCCTTTCAAGTCGACTTTCAGGTTTCTACAGTTACTTCATTATTTGCATTCAAAGGCATCCAAATACTTTATTTTAACTATCGTGACGTCTCTACTTTAATTCTTGTTAATTTAACCAAGATAAGTATAAATAAATATATAATAAAAGTATTTCTTAGCTCCGATTGGGCAGATCACCAGAAATTTAATTTTGGGGAAATCGCTCTTACAACCCCAGTGAATCTAATAAGCGATGTTTTATTATCCTTAGCCACATTCGACTCTTACGTCACTTATTTGATTATTGAAAAGATTAAAAAATGTCATGGCCTTCATAAGGCGTAAAACCAAATATATAGTGTTAATGAACTAATAAAGATACAATATTACTGCTTTTACTTGAAATTTATCCTGTTTAAGTTCAAGTACAGGTACAAGATTTATCTAGTACAGCATAACGATTATAGTAGATGTAAGTTTCAAAGAAAACTGAACCCTGAATGGTGGAAAATTGAGTCTCGCTAATTTAAGACGGTTTTGAAGATTATCATTAACAGGACCTTATTTGAACAGAAACTATAATACAGCAGTTTTTATCATCGCCAAATGTTATGTTTATGAATTTATGAATGCTCTTAAAATTTTAAAATGATAAAAATTTGAAATAATTAAAAATGCTGTTAGCCTTTGTTGACAGTTGGGTTTGATAAAAAAAGTTCAATTATTTTCTTCTTCCTCTCTCGTTATGTTTCTGGAAAATTGTGTGGGCTTTTATAAAATAGAACAGCAAACACATTTTGATAACTTAAAATATGTTTAGATTCTATTTCATAGCAAATTTTTCATCCTCTTAAGATTCTGCCGAAATATTTAGAGTTCAGCAATCGCAATTCTTTCCCATCTTCAGATGAAAATATTTTCTCCTCTTGTAATTGCCTGAAAAGCTTTCTTCTAGAATATCGGTAATGCTCCCGGTAATCTCGGTAAATAAGTTATTTATCAACGTCTACTTTCGGTACCTCCGACTTAAGATAATGAATCATGGAAACCAGAATCATAATTTGTGGCCCACATATGTCTTCTCTTCATTACTAACGGGAATACTAGCTTTCCTCCTTGCTGGGTTGTGACATTTAATTTTGGTTGTTTGCTAATCTTTTACCATTGGCTGGATTACTATGACATTATTTCCTTGCTCCAAAATGTTCTCATAGTCATGTAATATTCACAAAAATTTCAAACCAAAAAATATTTAAAAATTGCTCTTGTGTTAAGTTATTACGACATTTACGATTATTGGCAGGTCTGTGGACTAACAGAGAAGTAGTTTGGGAAGAAAAAGTCTCCTCTACAAAACTGAATCGCACTGATAAGTCTTGTTGTATGGCCCTTGGATGGCCAAATGCATTATACAAAAATACGTTGGAACCTGGTACAAGCTTGCTCTATGATGGTAACCTGGTACCTTGCATAAGGTTAAAAAAATTAGAAGCAGATTGTGTAGCGCAAGTTAAGCTTCCATGTACTCGTGACACTTAGTTAATTCAGTCTGGATTCTTTTTCATTACCCAGGATTTACGGTTAAACGTCCATAAATGACCAAGATTGGATTTAGAGAAGCTACTTTAACGCTCTGAGATTCTCAAAGCAGTAGATCAATATTGGCAATACAGTTTAGTATTCGTTAATATAAGTAATGTTAAATTATAATCAAAGCCGGCTTTAGGCGATAAGCGCGGTAGAAGCAATGGTAGCGAGGTAGAACCCTTATAGCAAAGCATCAGGGTGCGAGGTGCCGATGTTTTCCTTTACTAATTATGCCACTTTTACTTCGCATGGGAAGACGAACGAGAGGGCACCTTCTTTGCATCGGCGCGCACAAGTTCCTGGATTATCGTTTATTCGCTCATGTATGATTCTTGAGAATTCATTCATAACAAAAGTAGTTTATCCATAAATGACACGCAAAATACTATTCAAAAATGTGCTATACTTAAGAAAAGAATAACAAAAGCGTATTAAATACACAGCACTTACCGTTGATCGCTTTGATTAGCAGCTGATAGATGTATACTATTACTCTACCGATGAGACGTAATTTTGCTGTTTGATGACCGACAAGCACTGACACACGCTGCCGTTATTTTGAATTAGGGTCACAAGTGCGATTTACCAAGTCGTTTACTTCGTCGTTATATAAGAACTTCCTTATCAAAAATCGTCCTTATCAAAAATCGTCCTTAACCAACATACGCAGAATTTTCCTTCTTTAGAATGAGAAAAATTTTGGTTACCTCAAATGAGTCACGTTTTAAAGTTCAATTCACGCCTAGAAAAAGATGCAATTTGAAACGCTTATACGTTTGCTCATGAATATGGCTTACCTAAACGACGACATTCTTCGTCGCAAAATTTGACGATTAATGATTCTCTGCTTGAACAGTTGAGTTAAGGGAATTACCAGAAAAGTTAATGCAAACATACTTGAAAGTAGCTCCTGCTTCAATTTTTACTGCCTTGAACAAGTCAGCTCTTATCTTCACTTGCACACAGCATAAATAAAAATTTTATGCTCGATATTTCTCGAGTTTAATCCCCATTCCTCACTCCGAAAGAAAGTTTCGCTAACGTGAAGAGTTCACATCGTAAGTTTCCACAATTCGTTTCAAATCATCTCCCAGGATTCCCCTAGGATTCTTTTTTGCTTTCGGATTAAACATTCTATTTGTAAAATTTTTCCCTTCCTTTCGTCTATTATTTTCTTCTTAACCTTTCTTTTATTCATTCTTAGCATGAAAAGATATTCAATCGGAGTCGTCAGGTTGTGCATGACAAGAAATGTACAGTTATAAATAGCAATAGAGAGGGCTCTGACAATGAGTACAAACTGCCACAGCAGTTTTTACTTCGCTTATCTCATCATGTCCCATTCTAGCGCCTCATAATCTCCTGATAACTTCCAGAGACGTATTACCCTTAAAAGCCAAGCTTCGCACACCACTTCGCACAGCTTAGCTCATTAAACAACCTCCCCCATATTTACACAAGGGACATAAAGATATTGCCGCATTGCTGCCTTCAAAATGTTTGATCTATCCACAGGACTGTATTGCATGAATCATGCTTTTTGTAGTCGTAATTTATAACCGAGCTATGGAATCGGAACACAAACGAAAACCGAAATCGAAAGAAAACGTTATTTTCTCCGGAGTAAACTGAACCAAAAGCGAAAAATTGAAACCGGAACCCGTACCGAAACCGGAAATCTTAAATTATTCTTCTATGGTTTTAAGCTCTCAACGATGCACATTTTACTTTATTGTAATTAGAGAAATTTTTACGCAATATATAGTATATGTAATTAAGACTCCAAAATAACAACTAATAAGTTTCATTATAAAATTTTGTGTAATGTAGTATACACAAAAAAGAGTTATAGAAATAAAACCAACGCTCAGAAGGAATAGTAATATTATTAAAAATACTTCGTCAGCTGAGGTCATTTAGAAGGATGTATATTAGGGTGTCCCGTATTTTATAACTTCAAAATTTTTCAACTCTCACCCTCCACTTTCATTCCAATGACTCTAAAACATACCAACACAAAATTTTGCGGAGATCAGAGCATTCTAACCCATGCCGACTTGAGCGCAATCTCACATGAAAAACATGTCCAGACTTATAGCGAGATATAGATATTGCGAGAAAGTATGTACCAAAGAGTGTGCAGGGAAGAGACGGTTTACGTGACGTTCACCTTTTCAGGTGGGAAGCGAGTGTTGTGCTGTTCTTCCTTCGTTTTACAATACGCCGAAGAAAACGGCAGTAGTATGACATTAATGAGAATGAAGTCGCGTCTGTTACAAACAAAATTTCCATCGTATTTTGTTTTAAGGGTAAATTGGAGTTGCGTGGAGGGCTTCTCTCTTATGTTGCCTAGAGCTTAAGCAAATCTGAACACCTGGTTAGAAGTTAGCTTGAATATTTTCTCGTTTTAGGCCTCAAGAAAGATTACCGTTTTATGGTGAGCTACTGACTCGTGAGCATGGCACTACTCACGATAATTTGAGAATTATCGATTTAAGAGGTCAGTCCCATAATTTTACTTCCCTTCAATTACGAGATATTAGATTTAGATCATATAAATAAAATACGTGCTATTGAACGCAGGCTAGCGACAAAAAATAGTACACTAAATTTCACTGGACCTGTAAGCCTACTCAAGCTTCAAGTATACTCGATCGATTTCAATGACATAAAATCCAGTGGTAGAACATGCAGTAACATGCTCAATTCATATCAAATTAAAGGTTTTACTTTTACTTCTATAGTTTTACTTTAACTTCGGAAAAGTACCCGATTTTGGTGATGAAAAATCGGTGGTTAATTTTCATCGATTGGCGCTCACTCAATTTTCAGTTTAGAAAGATGGAATCAGAACATATCTTAATCAAGGATTATTTCAACATTTTTGAGTAAAATATTGTTCAAATCCGAAAGATGAACTAGCAGTGGACAAAGATGTAAAATTCGGCTTACTATGAAAATAAAACAGATCCGATTGAAGCGGGATCGAAACAGGAGAAGAACCATTGTAAGTATGACTACAATTCCAATTAGCACATCACATTAGCACATCAAAGTTACAGATACATCGCAGTATCGATATTATCGATCGATATTTATTCATTTTTTAATTTCGCCGGTCGCGCTTGCAGCATCAGCTGGTCGGCCATGAGTGTAGAAGAGGAATGTGACAAAAAGGAGAGAAGGGGGAACTATTAAACGACAGAATAATAGCAAGAAATACCATTTCATAATCATGAGACCTTTACGTCTTAGTTAAATAATACTTCACATTAGTAATTCTGCTCTACCTGTGGTCACAATGGTTTAACTTCAGTTTCAATCGAATTCTTACTTTCTGTGTTGGCTGAGATCAGTCACCAAGGTATTCAGAGGTCTACATTATTATCCATTATGTGTGAAACTACCAAAACACAAAAAATAGACTATATATGCAGTTTACATTTTAACTGGCTCACAAACAAATTGGACAATTCCTCTATCTTATACGATACGATAATTATTTTACCAAAAAAAGTTTTCATCTTAAAACCTTCAGAATGAAATTGAATTTCCTCTATTTGAATTTCCAATCTTATTCGATATCGAATCTCACATTTAACAGATTCCAACTTGAAAAGGTTAACGTCGCGTAACCCGCCACCTCCGTGCACACTCTACTTTCGCGTAATATTCCAACCATTTGGCAGTAGAATCAAAACTCGAGCCAGTTTGCTCGAGCGGGCGCGAGGTGTCGCTAACCCAGCCGACATCGGCCGTTCGATTTTGAAATAAGTTTCTGAAGAAGCCAGGGGGGAAACATCCCATTTTTCTAAGGATTAGCCGTATATTTGCAACGATCCTTTGAGAGGAAACTTAGTTCCATACCGAAGAAATGGCAAGTCTTGAATCTCAGATTGTAGTTGTCGGGTTCGGATCAGCGCAGGATCTGGCACAAGAGCGAAAGAAAAGAAAGTGAAATATGTTTGATCTGTCGTGATGCCCGACGTTAACCAGAATTTTCTGTACTGTTATCCTAAATGGCGGAAAATAAATTTACGACGACTGAAAATATTAAAACTGAAGATTTCTTCATAGCTACATGGCGGACACTCTGATGGAGAGAAGCATGCGTCGGTTGGAGAATTGGCTGCATCTAATGTTGAGGGGACAGGGATTGCTAAAGAATACTACTTTAGGCAGAGTCTAAGGGGAATCGCAGCAGTCCATACTTCACTCTCCGTGGCTAACTATTTCAATCAGTCGAATTCGTCTCAACAACGTAGACTGTACCCAGATGCAAAAAGAAAACACTCAAAAGAAAGTATCCACAAGAAAACTAAAAACCATAATACAGTATAAGGAGTAAAAAATTAGATTTTAAACATGTATCAATCCCTATTTCAGACTTAAAACCACAGAACCTACGTATAATTCCTAATATTCAATTTTTCCGCTCAAGGAAAATCGGACTATTTTGATGAAATTTTGTTTTTGAGTAAATCTGACCCAACGGAAAATATTCAGGGGGTGAGCTCAAAAAAATAATCAAATAATTTTTTTGCAAAATAAGGGACACCCTAGTGTACATATACAATTTAAGGAGGGATAAAACAGTCAGAACCGGTTCGATGTCGGCAGGAGGAGCGAACTGACATTATTTTAGCTTGAGCTAAAACCGGAACGAAAAATTTTACGGTTCGATTCTATTTTTAAGTGACCCAGAGATTTTATAAAGCAAAGTAACGTATATATCTACTGCAAAAGATAAAAAGCAAAGCCCAATATCGTCACGTTTTCCGTCACGTTTATACGTGCGATTATCTCGAGAACCAGAAGTCGTGCAGTCTTCAAATTTTGCTTGAAACGCTATTCTATCTCTTTCCCGTGCAAAAAATGGGCTACCTTTATTCTTCAGACGGTCTCCGATTCGAACCCAGATAAGTCAAATTTCCATAAGAAATACATGTTAAGTTCATTTTCATGGATCTCAGGCTTTATATCTTTTGCAAAACTAGAAATAATAGCCGCACGAAATTGAGATTAGCAGCACAAGAAGGAAAATTGACCGCAGATCCTATTTTGGGCGTAGAAAATTGTTTTTGGGATCGAAACTGCGAGAGATAGAAAATTATCCTCAGTATTTATATATATGAGCATTGATGTATGTAGATTATAGATTTATAGGATAAAATAAATCATTCGTTATTTCGAATAGGAAGACTAGTGATTAGACAAGCGATTTCGCTACAGTTCTAACAACATATACTCTCGAATTTCGGACCGATATTTTAAGGGGAAAACTATCCAATTCAAGTTTAGAAGGCGGAATTTCACAAAATTCTAAGCTCAGTATAAACACTGATTTCCGAGTTTTTTTCGCGCTTTTATAATATTACATACCAATCTGGTGAGTTGCTTCATGTAGTCCATCCGTTTATTCCTTCGTTTCGTCAATTAAATTGCAATGGAGCGAAGCGGTTTGCGGAGGGATTTTCCTCCCGTCTTTGGGTGAATGCCAGGGAATGTTAAAAATTATTTAGAATGTTAGAGTCATCTTAACGTTGCCACCTGGCCACGAGGCCAAATTGCTAAGTAAACATTTATAAATGCCTTTCTTCATCCTTTACTTCTTTATGGAAGAATAATCTGTCAAGAAACTAGGAACTAATACGTCTAAAATTTTCCGAAAAGCAGATGCAAAACGAATTCCTCTACATAAAATGACTTCGATGGTCAGTTTTAGTCAGCTCTTCTTCATTTCTGAATCATAAGAAATATAGAGATTGTAATTGGGAACGATAAGCGAAAAACATGTGCTGGAATTTTCTAGAAAACTTCACAGGACTTTCTTGCGGTAAGGACGAAATAATTTAAGGCATATAAAGATAAATAGTACAACTTAATTTATGTGTTAAAATTAAAATCAAAATTATTGGAGCAAAGCGTACACAGCTATCTTAGCATTTAATATGGTTTTTCCATTTATTATTCTCCTTATTACAGGTATATTTCGCGAGAACGATTTAGGAATACAACTCATTCTGTCAAAGTTTGGCGATATCACGTTCTTATTCCGATTTTAAAACCCAAAACAGAACGACACAGTCTAAGCCGGCGAATTGATTATCCCCAAAACAACAATTTGATCAAAAGTTAAAACTGCGCAATCAATTAAACTCTGTAAAACATACTGATTTTCCACAATAATTTAATGCGCCAATAGAAAATACAAACAATCAGAATCAAACACTATAGTTTTTTTTTCAATTTTGTTTGATGATTACGAAGTTTCAATTTTAAGAAAAATTATATCGAAGCCATCGTCATGCATAAAACTGTATAACTTATATTTGTGAATGATAGGAGATTTCCTTTAAGCCAGCTTTTACTCCGTTGATGCCATGTGGTTATATGTAATTAGTTACCTAATGTTACACAAGGTAATGAGGACCTACCTTGGAGCACGCCTACGCAGCTCATTCCTGGTGCACACGCAATTGATCTTTCCTCAGCCGGAGCAGTTGCGACGTGCTCTCAGAGACGTGAACGCCCGACGCGACGAGGTCAAGCAAAAGACTGGCACGAAACAATGTTTTGTTGGTAAATACTAGAAGCACAGCCTCCCCAAGAATTCCCTTAGCTGCTAGGTGACCCGTTTTCGTTTTAGAGGCTGAATCCATATGATCTATAACCAAAGAGGGAAAAGGTAGCCTTTCTCTTGAATTGGCAAGACACGAATCAAGGAAATTATTGCGCAAAGGCTGAGGCTGTTGCCGGCAACACTGAGTAGTGCGAACTCCAAAGTGCAAAATTTAAGCAAATGACGATTTCCAGAAAGACAAAATTAACATCCAATAAACCAAAAGACGAAATTGAAATTTTCCATTGTAAAAATATTCCACCGGAGGAGATAAAAGGAGGCAAATTTATGAATTTATGCCAATTTTAATCTACAATTAATGGAAAATCTTTCCTATTCAGTGGGTGAGAATATAAAGGAGAATAAAAATATGTCGATCGATGCTCTTCGAATTCATGAATCTGGGAAATACAGAAACAAGGTACGAAAGAAAATGTAGAATAAGACCTAATGTTTGAATAAGACCTAATGTACAGCTGTCAAAACCTTCAATACCTAGGCATTTAAAAAGAAATTTCAATATACTACCAGTATTGACTCGCGTTTTCCACAGATTGCATTGGGCAGTCATCAGAATTGAAGAAAGGAGATTAAGAAAAGATGGCAAAAGAAACGTCATCCTTGTTCTTAGATTTTCGCAGAGATAAGGCAATATATAAGATCAAAAACAAAATCGTAGAAAGTTAGCAAATTCACATCGGGAAATTGGCAAAGTGCGTCGTCAACATTTCACTGCCACGGTGACTGAGGAGGCACACCTCAAAGGACAAAGAGAAAGCGCGTTTTCAATATAATAACGTATAGCCGAGATCAATCTGATGGGAAGATGTGTTTCGAGTGAAACTGCGACCAAATGTGTTCGAATAAATCGTAGAGTCTAAACGAAAATTACCATCTTAGAAGGAGGCATAACAAGACAATTGGGTACGATAATTCAATCAAAACATTAGAAAAATCAGTCATTACCATAAGTAAAATCTTCCTGAAAATATCAGGAATACATGTTTAACCGAGAAACGGAGAGTTCCATGAAAGAACAAACCTACAAGAAAGGTAGTTTCTTTTTGGGATTATTTTCTAACACAAAAACTAGATTGATTTTAAAATTCTATGACGATTGAAGACAATGAGTGATGAACTTTAATTTAATTTTTATTTTTTAAGTTTTAAAATTCCGAATGAATAGTCGGAAATTATTCATTTCACTGCACCAATTAACATGCAACCCGGTATGATAATTGTAATTTTAATTAAAGGTCAATAAAAAAGAAGTAATTGAATAATTACTTCTTGCTAAAATTTCCGAAAATAAACTTTAAATTATATTTAATTCGAAGTCAAGACAACAACAAAATGTTACAAAGGAAACCTGCAGTAAATTCGCCAAGTTCAAGGACACATTATTTTAATCTGACAGTAGTATGATGATAACTAAAACCATCCCATAAGATAGTTACACTATCAATATTAACTAATCAAATATGACTGTAACCACCATGAGAAATGGGCATCCTGGGGTTAATTTTTTGCATACGAACATACTCTGACAAGTTTCGACGCATAAGTGAATTTTCGAGTCTTTAATTCTATTTCTCTTATCCCTCATTCACAAGGTCCAAGGATGAAGCAAGTGTCTATTTAATTAGTATAGATTTAAAACTTTCCCAAATACTTTCAGCTGCTCTTCCGTCTCCCATCAACTGAATACATAACTAGATACATGACTTAGAAACACTGCTTCATCAACGTACCGATATTCCTTTCCGATTCCGTATCACCTGAAATCAGTTATACCCTCTGCAATCATTAAAAGCTAATTCTCTAGGTAGATCGTATGTATGTACGATACTTTGCTTGATTCTAAACATAATATTTTGGACAAATCCACGTTTAATCCCTCATCTCACAAATTTATGTTTCCTTCCCAAATAAACTTAACCAGCCGATATATTTGTTATTTCTTTTGTAGGTTCCTTGAATTAAATGTCAATCCTTTCAAGGCTTCCACATAAATTTCTGCAGGTCTACAACTCGCAATTGCAATTTTACGTGTTGTTTCACTTAGCGATAAAACAAGCAAATATTACTATGGCTGTTGACAAAATATCTATAAGAGAATGATTAGGAAGTGAATAAAATAAATATTCCATTTGAGACTGACATTAAATAAAATCCTCCATTCTCGACAAAATTAACATATTTTTTACATTGCTTCCACATCATAAGGTGAAAATATAAATAATGATCAAACAAAAAAATTCAATAATGATTGCAGAGATCGTTCATATGCGATTCGGAATTAAGAAGCTCATTGAACTGTCGAAAAACGATTAATCGAATACCTAAATCTTTTAAATATCGCACTTCCTTTCGTAATCCCAGATACCAATTAAAATGTGTATTGACTGTTACGAACAACGTTAGAGATGCTATGATTTCAGCAAGTACTCCATGTATTCGTTAGGGAATTTTGCGTAGCTCTTCTTCTTCATGCGTTCATTTCCTGAATGCTTAACTTACACCAATCCTAATGAATGACATTCTCAGAAATACCCCTTGTTATATTATCTATTCCACTTTTATTTATAAATGATCTATTAGGGCTCAAACTTCCTTCATAGAACAAATCATTTCAACTATTAATGCGTATAATTCATCATATTTCTTGAAAAGATTATGAAAAATTCTTACCCTTAAAATCTCCTTCTTGACTCGAATCAAATTTATATTCAGCTTGCGATCACAACTAAATTCAGTAAGTCTTACTACCTAAATATGAAATTGATAAAATCAGAAGTTCTGCGACATCGAATGGAAACTAAGATGAACTTAAAATATGAGCAGAGAATGAATTATAAAAATCAATACATATTCTGAATCTTAATATTAATTTTATAACTAATGATTAACGAACAGAATTCGCAATTTTCGATATTAATAATAGTGTACTAAGTCGATATTATATGTCGATATTAATAATAGTGTAATAAGTCCCGTAATTTCTAGATAACATATATATTTTCTTTTGGTTCTTCAGTCAATGATAATGCCTGTATTTTCCAGAAGAAGAGCCTGTATTGCCAGAATTCCATTTCTGTACAAATTTCCTTACCTTGTTTATTTGTGGCTTAAAATTTCAGATAGTTTTAAATGCAAGGTTGCGAATCTTGACAAATTTATCGCTTAATATTGCCTTTTATATCATGATTTTATAACGATTTTGACAATGTAATCTCTTAATGAAGAAATCTAATCGCTGGTAATAAGAGGGTTAGAGCGTTTTAACGTATGAAAATAACTTTTGCGACCTATTTTCCGAAATTTCTCACGAGCTTGATCTTATTCCACGAATTTATCGGGTTTATGACAGATTTTTGCTTAAATAGAACCAAAAATCCTATAACTTTGCTAAGAATAAGATTCGAAGTTACAATAGCTGTCATATTACGCTTAATAGTCGCTAGTTGTAGAAAAGTATCTAACACCTTCCATTATTACCCCGTCAAGGTGATGGAGACGAATTATTTAATCGACAAATAAAGGTTTACAATTAGATATAGCTATTAATAGCATTTCAATCAGTTAAGTCAAAAGAAAATACAACTAGATTCCGTTGTTGTGTTATAGGGGAAACAGGTGATCGTAAAGCAATGCCCGTTCTTGGTCAAGGCTAAGATCAAGAGTGTCCAATGACCTTGTTTTGAGAAAGGAGAAGTTGATGCCACTTCAGTTTTTGGCGGGCGACGTAGGAATTCTAAAGTGAGTCATCTCTCTTAGCAAATTGTAGAGTCTGATTTGATGAACATCGTCACTATCTTCACTTCGAGAATTAAAGCGAGTCCTGAAACAAAACAAACAAGTTCAGGTTTGAGCGGGTGCGAGAAAAACAAAATCCATAGCTATCACATTTAGTGAACCAACAAACTAAACGCATTATGATACAACAAAATAAATTCGACCCGATATTTTCCGCAAAGCTTAACTATCAATTTGTAAGTCAACAATATAGTAAATACATGCACCAACGAGGAAGAAGGGTAGAGCAGATTTTTTTAACGAAAAAATACAAATTAAAAATTTGAAATTAAGAAATAAAAATAAAAAATAAAAACTTAGAAATAAATAGTAAGTAATAAAACTTAGCGAAAAGAATAATGAAGAATAGTTTGACTCCTTTGTATCTTCGGCGCTAAGCTCCCCGGTTTTTTTACTTCAAATAATACTTGATCAGCAGTTGCGGGATTCATCCTTCGATGGGAGTCGGGAGTCATTCAAGATTATTATGGTTTTACTGCGCGGTGATGATACTCAATCCGTAAGAACGACATATATATATATATATATATATATATATATATATATATATATATATATATATATATATATATATATATATCATCATCATCATCATCATCATCAGCCATTTTCAATCCGATGTCGGATGTAGGCCTCCCCAAGCGCTTTCCAATTCTCTCTATTCTGAGCTTCTCTTTGCCATGTCACACCTAAGTACTTAATGATGTCTCTGTTCCATCGGTCCTTTGGTCTTCTTCTTGGTCTCTTCACATCTCTTGGTGTCCAGTTCAGAACCGCTTTTGTCCAACGGTTGTCGTTTCTTCTCGCCACATGGCCTGCCCACATCCATTTCAGTGATCTTACTTTATCTATGATGTCTGTCACTCCGGTCTTCATCCTCACCCAGGTGTTGCGTTTCCTGTCTCTTCTTGTGATCCCAAGCATACACCTTTCCATACTTCTTTGCGTTGTCTGAAGTCGCTGGGTTATTGCTGCGTTTAACACCCAGGTTTCACTTCCATATGTCAACACTGGTAGAATGCATTGGTTGAAGACCTTTCTCTTCAAGACCATTGGCATTTGTGACTTTAGAATGTGTGCATTTCTTCCGAAGGCACTCCAGCCGAGTTTAATTCTTCTGTTTACTTCGTTAATCCTGTTGTTCTCTCCTGTGGTTACTAGTTGTCCTAGGTATGTGTATTCTGAGCAGACATCCAGAGGCGTCCCTTCAAATTTGATTGTTTCTTGTGATATATATATATATATATATATATATATATATATATATATATATATATATATATATATATATATATATATATACATAACGGCATATAAAATAAAATCTACTATTTGCCTTTTTGCGGACAATTGTATAATTTATAGAGAGATAAATTGCGACAAAGATAGCAAAAGATTAAAGGAACACATTTTGATGTTTGAGTTTTCAAGTTGTTAAAAAGTGGGCTTTAATAAATAAAATACACGTGAAGAAAATTAAAAAAGCAACGTTCACTTATAAGGTAAAAGAGAAAGTGGTTTGTTATGAGGTTAATGGACAGAAAATTTTCAAGGGGAAAAATGCAGGTTCTTACAGGTTATACTAACAAATATCTGGATTGGAGGGCTTGGATATTGGATCTGGAGGAGATTGAAGAATCTCATTTTAGTACAACTAGGCTGGCCATACGTCCCGATTTTGCTGGGACGATTCGGGCCTTCCGTCCAAATCGTCAAAAAATGTATGTAAATACATAGACCCGCACAAGCTTTCGCCAAAGAATGTAATTTTTAATGATATTCACTAGCGAACATATAGAGAATTAAAATTTTCAATTAAAATGAAGCTCAATTACAAAGTTAAGTTGAAAGTAAACTAATAATCAGTGTTTTCGGTAAATTTCATAATCATGATGCTTGAAAAACTCCATCTTCAAGTTACGATGATAAACAAGAGCTTACAAAAATTACGCTAAAATAATTAATCCATTGTGCTTTGCACTTCATTATCGCACATGACCTAGGGGTAATTCATAACTGGATAGGATCTTCCTCTAAAAATATGGTCTCGAAAATAATTCCTTCAACTACTATCTACGTTGAAGCGATGAAAACATCTCTCGAGAAAACTTTATCCCATTGCACTGATGGGAAACATCATCTAAATGGGATATGGTCAGGCTAGCTTTATTTATACATAGCCTGACCATATCCCATTTAGATGAGAACGTGATGTTTCCCAGTGAAATGGGAAATGTATAAATAAAGCTTGCTTAATAGCTTAATATCACTCTATGTGTTATCTTGAATAAGGACTACTACTAATACAAGAAGTAGCAATGCATATTTTTGATATAACTAAAAGTTAGACGTAGAATATCGTCTCAATATTTCCGCTCTCCTTATCCCCTCTCCTCTACGTCTCTTTACGGACGTTGGATGACGAATATGATGAAGCCAACAACATCAACTGGTCCATATTCAGCGAGAGCCTTCAGCTAAATTCCTGTTATTGCCGCATAGGATCCTATTTATGGTTCATAAACTTAGACATGAGTATCTCTCACACAGTCCTTCTAAAACATTAAGGATGCATCTCACCAGCACAACTTACTTTGCTGTGATTCCACGACTACATCTCATTGCCATCTAGAAGCCTATATGAAGAATATGAGTAAGATTTACACTTCGATACCTTTATTTGCTTTTGTAAATTAAGCTACAAGAGAATGCAACAGGAAAATCCATTAGTCGATGGTACCGTTCAATTTTCGGGTATGAGAGTGCCCTGACCGACTTAAAACCGTTCTGTGTTCCATTTTTGCACGGAAAAAGTCTTCCGAAATCTCTGAAAAACATTATGTTATCAAATATCCAAAGAAGGCGAGAGATTTTTGTACTAGAAAATGTAAAAGACGAATCGGCTATCATGTGGCCGGCACAATTTCTATGACGATTTCAAAGAGTGATTATTTCGTAGGATTTCTTGATTTCCTATTTCAGTGAACTATATTTCCTATATCTAGAAATTACTCTATTGTGTTGTACATTTATAGATAAAAGTTTTAATACTTAAAATAAGAATTAGATTCTCAACCTATTTACGGAAATGAAATTCTTAATAATGTTCAGATAAGTTTTATCTGTCACCTACTTACAAGCTATGAAACACGAAGAGAATAAATCCGCAACATATCAAATGAAATAATTCAATAAGCATTATGAAACAATCCTCCTTGTACTAAATTTTCTGCCGTGTCTAATATTTAAGCTTCATTATGAATTGCTATCAGCCTCTGTCGCATAAACTTGAGAAATTTTCATGATAAAGGAACATATCATCAAAACATTAAGTTTTGGCTTTTTTACAAGAATCTATCTTGTATGATTCATTTAAGACTCCTAGCTAGAAGTTTTTGAAACTCAAAACAGAAATTTGAATGAGCTTTCTACACATTCGTCCTTTTGACATTCATCGAGAAGCGATTATTTCAGAACAGAAGAGTTTCAAAGATGTTCGTATTCATCTATTTCTCTTCACTCTAATCCTACATTCAAATTAAATTAATTCTCATTCACATTGACGAAAACTCTGATGATATCTCGAGAGGAAATGTTTCTGAAAATATAAGTGAAAACCTAGGGAACGCAAGAGAAGAGAGAGAAATGCCGGTAAAAATTATTGGCTCTCCCACGCCGCCAATGTGCTCTTTATTTTGTAAGAATTCTTGCGAATGTATTCGATGAAGGATTTGCGATAAAGGATTTCAATTACTAGACTTAAACTTACTCTTTTCTCTCCATTTATTCTAATTATGACTGTAGCAACAAAGTGAATTATTTATTGTGACACTAAGTCAATGCCTCGGTGTACCCTGGAGAAGATACTGCCCCAATCTCTCCCAATTCGCGAAAGCAATCGCGGCTGCTTGTTGCCATTACCTACTCCAACAAAAAATTAATGTAAATGTACATTAATTTTTCCCTTCTTTAAATATGAAACTTGCAGTAAGTTCACCACGGTGTGTTACTGTCGTCAAGAATAGAACGCGAAACCTTTGGTATTAGTCATCGAAAGCTGGTGAAACATTGAATGAGTGTGAATTTGACAACAAGATCAAAATGAAAAAAAGCTGTTTCCGTCTACATAGAAGGCTGTTATCCTGTAAAGTCTTGAGTACCTTGGATTCAGCGAATACTATGACGCAAACGGATAGGTTGACGATGTTAGCTCTGACTCGAGTGATAGAGATAAACTGCTATAAAAATTACGTAAGCCACGTGGATTTTTATGATATGTTGAGGCTCTTTCTGTACTATATTTTTAAAAAGGAACTCATATAAGTTCAGAGCAAATGTTTAATGGACAGAATATAAAAGAGCAATTCATTTTATAAAAATGACAGAGGAATAAGGCATAATGAAAATAATCGTCATACATATATTTTAGATTAATGAACTTATCCATCCTATGTGAATAACTTTCGTACGAAATTTATTTAAATTCGTTTCTCGTTATGCTGTACACCTTTTCCTTTGGTATAATTTAATTTTTTAATATCGGCATACGTTTTCGGGATAAGATATGGTAAGGAATAAAACTTTTATTGGAGATTCTTATTTTTATGATGGAATGCTGTTTTCGATTTGAACTGATTTTTTTGGCATAAATTTTTCATAGCAAATTTAGTAGATATTTACGTTGCTAACAATAAAATTGTAGTTGCTGTAACAGTATCCCCGACGCTTGAACTTCGAGAGTTTATTCATATAGTTCGCTGAATTACAAATGGCAATCGTCATTAAAAGCAAATGAGGTCGACTCAGTCCGAAAAAGTAAGAATACTACGACAAATTTCTATACTAATGAAATTTTCGACCGCAAAATACAAAACATTGAATGATACGATAGATTACATTTATAGCTGTGGAATAACCAAATGCGTCGGAAATCCGTTTACATTTATGTATTTTAATGAATGAGAGAATACGACTTGAACTTTAGAAAATAGAAAATCCTATATAGTCTTACGGAAACTCATTACTGACTCCTGGGTTTCTATTCAGGATTTATTCAACTATTCAGGAAAGGTTTCCATTATTTTGACAAGGGCAGAAAGTAAATTATAATAAATTCTACTACTATGCTCTATGATCTATTTGAAAAAAAAATTATTCTATTTGAAAAAAAAAGGTTTACAATTCCAACCTCATAGGCGAAAGCATGAACAACCGGTTCTTGCAATTGCAATTTTCATCCGAAAAGAGTTTCCATATGATGCAGCAACACAGATAAAGGCGAAGATCAAAGAATGGGATGAATGAATATAATTACTTCTCTTGAAAAGTGTTATAATATTCTTCACATTGAAGTAGCGTCGAGGGAAAAAACATTTGTTCCACGAGCTAATTTGTATCGTGATCTAGTGTGAATTTATAGACTTCTTGCCATTTAAAAGGAAACGCACAGTATATATGTTCAAACGATTATTATTCAAATAAACTTTGAAATACAATGTTCAACTATATACTCACTGTAATTGCAATTAAACAAAGACAAGTGCTCTCATTCAGATGTAGAAAAGACTGTTTGATAAAAAGTATTGCAAATGCATGTACTATCCAAAGCTGAAACAGTAGATATTCCATATATATAAATAGATAAATTTAAAACAATTACTTACTTACTAATTAAGTGATCTAATATCTCGAAGAGTCAGGTAGAAATGAAAGAGATAAATATCACCTCCAAAAGAGAAGAATCAGAAAAAAAGTGATGGCCTATATCTTTTGGGTCATATCATTCAAGATATGCAAAACAAAGCACGCCACTACCCTTCCCATCGCAAAATGTTAATCCTATCTGAAAATTTATGTTCTCCTCAATGTGCATTCGCAACATAATAAAATATGGAATTTTACAAGCTTTTTAAACGCTGACGCAATAACTGACGACTGAAAATAGGTACTACGATATTAAAAAAGCTGCCACGATTTCGAATTTTATTTTCACAAAACACTTTAACGGAAAACAGTTTTGAAATAGTCTAAAAAATTATTAAATATAATTCACGGAGACGAAATAAAACTCATGCGGATAACGTACGTTTCACCTTCTTAAAATGAACAGAATAAATAAATTCGATTACTCGTTAGTGGTAAGATGTTCCTTTCAGTATATAACAATCTTAGCATGAGAGCTACTTCTTTCTCGCAAAAAGATACCCTAGCACAACAAACGCGAATTTGATAGGAAAATTTCGTTACCCACCTCAATAAAAACGCAATCCTCGCAACTGTGTTCGTCGCACCACCACCTTTCGTTATTTGTCTCAGCGTTCTCTGCTTACAACTTGGAGAATGAAACCGCGGAGGGATTCCTCGACATCGTCTTCATTTCTCTTTCCCTTTGCCCCGCGCGACCTCTGTCGAGACGCAGCGTTAACCCATACACTTTGCCCTAATCCTTTCCATCCCCTCGCACCCCCTTCCACGCACATCTCAGAGAAAAAAGCAGTAAGTCGCTCCAATCAAACGGTTAAACAGAAGAGCAACATGACCGCGGTTTTTCCTTCGCCGGACTTGCGGCGGATCGCAATTCCTTTTACGTCGTCACCCACTCCTCCTCCGGATAAACAATCATTCGCACTCAGTAACAGTTTCCAACCCGTCCTCGCGAACCATCATTTTATTCCCTTCTTCGGACGTCAATATGCATTCTAGATTAGTAATATGGACCATGCAATCGCCCATTGAATCTGGCATTTGTCGCATATTTTAATCGTCGAGATCGGGGACTCCAACAGCAAGACGAGATGGTAGCTGTCGTTCAAATCCGCTGCGAGTGCTCGTCGAACGCCAATAAGAATCTTTGAAATTGACTTTCGTTAGCTGCGCTTTTCCCGTTCTTCCGCAAACAATTACCCCATGATTTTCAAATAACGGGAACCCTCTTCGCTCCGCCTTTTCTTGCAATGCTGCTCGAACAACTGAGCTCCCACAGCATGTGAGTGAGGTTTCGTGGATTAGTTAGAAATTACTATTTATCTTACTTCTTTAAATCATTTTTACCCCTTAAATCATTTGCTTCTGATGTTCACACCCCTTTCTCTGACGTTTTCACGCAATGGTTTATTATTTCCTTTTTCTTACGCTTTCCTGAGATATTTGTATTCCACATCTCCTTACTTCATCATAACTATTCTTTACTATTGTTACCTTGATTTATGGTTACCCTTATTAATTAAACTAACTTGAAATTTAATTTACTTGAACTAACTTGAAATTTATCATCAGCAGTATTGTTATAAGTGCTTAGACAGTCATTCCACACATATGGTCTCCCATCAGGAATCGAATCCTGGACCGCCTTCACCGAAAGCACTACCCCCTTGGCAATCCGGGAGCCATAAAGTTTAATTAATTTGTAAATACTATTTGTAGTGATTTCCGACCGTATAACCTTGGCCTAACAATTCTCCCGTGATCAAAATAGAATTACACTTGAAATACAAGTTGTCTTCTTTCAATCAATTGGTCTGTCGGCAGCGTTTTTTCGCTTCCATTAACCGATTCATTAACTTATTTTCCCGTATTGGATACGGGAAACGCGTTTAAACCGCTAAAAGGCACCTTTATTAATCTTGATACAATTTTATTTTAAATTAGCTCTATAATCAAGTCATTACACATAAAACGTAACAATTCGTAGTTGAATTTTTCAAAGTAACTCGTCTGTCAACGGTTTATACCAGATAATTATACGATAATTCTCGAATGTTATCCGCAAATCTGACAACAGATACCAAGATCGAGTTTTTTCCATATAAAAACCGAACAAATAAATGCAGTGACAATCTTCTCTTTTTGAAGAGGTGAGGGGTAATCTAAACTCATTCGAGCAAAAAAAGGATGAGTTAAGGAATTCCGTCCTCACAGATCCCTTATAGAGGGCAAGTAACGCTCAGAAGGCAGTAACCTTGAAATTCGGCAATCTCCCCTGATTCGAGTCAGGGCGACCTTACCTTGAAGGACAACGAAATGAATCGAGCGGGCACGGGTGCACAAGGTTGCCAAAAATGAAGCCACGTGTCAAGGATAAATGTTCCAAAAAATGCGAAGATGTGAAGAAGATGATGGACCGAACAGGCCAGTGGGGAAAAAGTACGAATAATAGAGGTCCAGATAGAAGCTTAGAGTGATTATTGCAGCTCGTGAAAGGAGCGACACACGAATTGATAGCAACTGTTTCCTATTTAGTGGTTTGCGGCTGTAAAAATGCCAATACAGTGCGGTGTAAAAACCGCGAAATTAGGCGTTCCTAAAACCACCGTGGAGGTAAAAGAGATTACAAAAATATTTATGATATAAAGGTCAAAATCTACACCCTGAAAGCCGCCAGTAAGCATATGACAAAAGAAATACGCTCTAAGTGATCAACTCGTTCATTTTTACTGATAGTATGGTTTTCCGAGGCATTCATTTATAACTACGGTTATTTTAAAGCTATACGATCTGGTCCCCACCCTATCTCTTACGCCTGCCCTGAGACAGGGTTTTTAACCGGAAATTGGTTAAGGTATTTCGGACTTCGGCTGGGATAGGAGAGGGCGTCAGTAAGAGTTTCACTAAAAGGGATTCTTAGTACTCTCTCATCTCACTCTCTCTTAATGATTTCAATTTTCAGCCATGATCTAAGACAATCAGGAGCCACGGGGGTGAGGGCGGTATTGTAACTTATCCAGAGGGATTGGACTTCGTATAAGTCCTTGTGATACCAACGGAGATTCGTGATGTATTCTCCAGGACATTCAAACTGATCGACTTCGAATTGATTTGATTTGTAATCGAATTCTGCTGATATCACTTGCAACTGGAGGAGTTTACTCGCGGAGAATAATCTCGATATTTATATACATTTAGACACGATAAATTAAAAATAATCGTCCTGGCTAATCAACATAGTCATACATTCGCTATAGAATTCTCTTAGAATATTTCATAGAACGCTATGAATTGAAAAAATTCTGTTTTGTACGTTTATTTGAAGGGCGGTTTACACTATCTATTAGACGACATAATTTTCTATGATTATTCTTTGCAAGAGACAATTAGCGAATTGTTTTCAATTAATTTTTCAGCACATAGCTTGACTAATATTGAGGATAAACATAATCTTTAAAATCCATTCAATTAACTTTTTCTGGTTATTTACGGTTTGTTGCATTCCGATCAGAAGGTTGTACTGTTACGTTTAAAAATTATCATCGGCCTCAATCTATCCTGTTCTTTTAAGATTTCTATAATAAGAAGTACTTGTTTTCGGTTTCACTGTCATTTAGTAGAAAAAGCAACTCGTTCGTTTTATCTTTCTTCGTATTTGAATGGATGAAGTTATTTCGGCTCCCCTTCCTGAACGAGACTTTTTCAGACAGCGAGTTTCTCTCCAAAATAGCTTACGATAAAATGTTTCCTTCGAAACTGGAATGTTTTATTGTTTTTTTCTCTTTAACGTAAATTTTATTCTGAAACTGCTCTTAATGAATTTTATCCTAAAATTTCACTAGAATTAAGTCCCGTTTTGTTTTACCCTGGACGAATAAAGAGTACATACAAATCTAATATTTTGAACCATTAAAAATGACAAGGAGCAGCTTATTATAGAATAATCGATTTAGTATAGCTTATCTAATCAACTACTTATTGAGGGAGTGGGTGGATAGAGTTAAGGGAAACTTTTAAATTTTTTCCTCACTGAGATGTTGCATCTCTCCGAGAAACGTGTTATCTGACTTTAATACCCTCAAATATTTGCAGTTAGCGCTGTTTGTCTTCATTGAAAAAGCAACTATAATTAAACACTAAACTAACACGTTTATCTTTGTATCATTTCTACCTTTCTATGACTCAGTCAATTCCCTTAAAAAAAGCTTAATTTCCTCTATGTATTAGCCCATTTTTGAGTAGCATTGTTTTCTGAATAATATGAATTATAGAATTCTTAAGAATGAAAACGATGCATCCACCCATATTTTATACTAGTTTCCGCAACTCCTTACAAATAATAAAGAATTTAGATTGAACACGTCAATCCAAAAACACAATAGTAGCGTAAAATATGATCCTTTATTTATACCATACAAAGTCTCTGATTTCTACTGGTATCAACTTCTTGCAGTGCCTAAATTCTTATAATAATAAAAGTTTAGGTCGTAATAAAACTACCCGATAAGACTAGGTAGTAGCTAGTTACTACACTAGCTGTTCATCTCGACAATTGTGACTGTCTTTGATTTACCAATTGAGTTGGTTCAAAAATTATCTTTGTGTGTCTCATAGATATCAAACTCCAAACTTAAAACCTCAGGTAACACATTCGTCCAGCAGGAGATATTTTGATCAGGGAAGCATCAATGAAAGTCAGTTATATTTCAGCTTCCTTCTTTCATAGTATATTTAAGGAATAGAACTTAAGTCCTCATTATAAAGTTAACATTGACAATGAATTCAAACTTTCATAAAGCAATTACAACAGAATATTTTGTAATGTGTTACTCTTGCATGACCTTAAAACTGCTGACAACTGCCACCCAAATGTTACATCATAAGCATAACCAGTTGCTGGATATTACCTTCTCCATTATCACCTTAATGAACAAGAGGAACTCACTTTGATACTTTCTATTTACAGAAGTTTATTCATTCAAAATTCGCTATCATCTGCTATAAATTTCATGTTCAATTAACATCTTATCCTAGATACCAGAAATTTCCACATATTTTCTAAGGATGAGTCTAATTTTTTGCAGCTCTTTGCATATAAGCAATAAAATATTTTGATAATTTAAATATTTCATGATAACCTAATCTGAGGATATTTAAATATTACTAGTAACAGTAATAAAATAAGTTGATAATTTAACAATGAATTATTTATTTCTTAGGATAGTAAATAATCCAAATACAGTAAAAGTCAGTTAAGATGCTTTTCGGGGTACATACAAAGCAAAAACCGCATGATAAGCAGGAGAGCATTATAACCAGATTGTGCAATTCTTGTGTTGCCTTAATTAATATTTCTGAAGAATGGTCTTCTTTATGCAAAATGAGAGCATCTTCTGTAGTTACTTAATTTTGGTCATATTCACTTTACAATGAAGCAGGTTTTACCAGATAGAGATTTAGGGAAGAATAACAATTTATTATAGCAGTAGTAGTGAGAGGACATCGGGATCTCTCTGAGAATATGCTCTATAGCCTACAAAACACTCCTTTTCTGCTTTTTTTCGAAATATGTAAATTCTCACATATATGAATTGAAAACAATATTCCACAACCAAAATAACAATCTTTGTCTGTTTTCATTCTTTTGATGCTTACCTTGATTTTGTACCAATATTTTAAAGAAAATTCTGTAAAAGAGCTAAGTCTACAAGAGATAAAAATCAACCTGAGGTGCAACTCTTATGGGAGTAACGTCATATGCCACAGTTCTAAGTCAATAATATTTTCAACCAAAGATAATGTAACTTTAGTTCAAAGAACCTTACCAGGCATTGTTCATGCTCTGTGATATTTGGATTGTTTACACAGATAGTTATTTATATTATATAGATAGATTTTCATCTTCATGAAACCTTTTAAAGAAATAAAACATTTATAGTTTTCCTTTATTATCTATATATTGAGATGTAAAGGCACTTTTGATGTAAATAATTCTGGAGTTTTTAACTGGAGGAGTTTTTAAATTTATTTGAAATAAACTCAAGCACAAATCACTGATTCATATAACTAATTTATACTCTTATAAGTCAATTCAGATTTTAGTTGCCATAAAATGCTACTTAATTATCTATCTATTGGGTATCATTTCATCTACTGTCTCATTTAAATAGGATTACAGTAACAAAAGAATACCTGAATTAGTGAGAATTCATGAGATTATTTAAACATATATGTCATTAAAGTGGTAGGAATCCAATAACATAAAATATTTCAAGTTTATACAAAGAGACCCAAGCAAGAGGTAAAGATTTTATTTTTCTGTAGCAATACAACTCACAGCACATTGCTAAAAACACCATAGAAAAATAACAACTATGATTTCACAAGGATAAGAAATATCTTCTACTTGTTTTTCCAATTAAAAGAATTATTACATATTTTACAACTGAAACTACAACTTTCCAATCAAAACCAGATAGACTGCAACAACAGAAAATATATTCAGGAATGCAATAATTACAAGCAAAGACCCCAAAAAGTACTTCTGAATAACATGAAAAGTTTCTAGTCTTGTTCTTAGATGCTACAGTTTGCCATAAACTTTTAAAATACCCAGACAGAGAATATGAGTAATTATTTATGGTCTTCCAAACTTGGAGCGAAAAAGGCAATTTCCATTTACTTTAAATTTAAGACAATATTAAACATTTATGAATGAGAAAGTCTTCCATCGAAAGTGAGATGTTTCATTAAGGACATAGAAAACTGAGAAAATAAACTCTTACAAGTCCATAGATATTCTCCTGCATAAAGAGAGCTAATGATGAGTTAAGAAACAAAATCTGTAAAGATTTAAATGAAATTGTAAGGAAGTATAAAAGTTATCAACCATGCTTGTATAATGTCACAAATACAGACAGACCTAAATAAGATTAAATTGGATATGCTACAAACAGTAAAATAACAAGGAAAAATGAGCTACTTTTCACAAGATGGTTGACGGTTGTATCCCAACCTCAGGGGAGATGAATTTCAAAATACTTGCAGACACAAGCAATGGCATACCCTCGGTCCCACTTTATTTGCCAAGACACTGTCTAAATAGCATTACTTCAATGAATGTGAACATACAAGCCTTGTAAGTTCAACTTTACATCCTACTGTTCCTTTGATTGAGTGAATATGGCAACAGCAACCTTACTATGCCACAGAGAAAACATAGAAACATTAGTCGATGGAGAGGTGACAATGATCTATGTCAAGCTCTGATATATGGTCTTTCAAATATGCCATCAGTCTTTGCACAGCCACTCAGATAGTGCTATATGAACAGAGAGTGTTAGTGGAACAGGTCATAGTTTTAACATCCCTCTGCTGATGATGCAGGAAATAGAGAGATTTCAGAATTTGAGCTCTCAGAACAACAACTGTCTACTATTATATTAAATTTTGGTATGGTTAAATAGTTTTCCTGATCCATACATCCTTGATTGGAGGTCATCAATTCATGAAATTACACAATATCTAGATTACAGTCCCAAGAAATGAATAATTAACTATTGAAATTTTAGAGTAATAAATATTATATTTTCATTATTTATTTTATTATAAGCCCCATTATATATTTTCCTTGAATATAATAATTTAATAAGCAGTAAATTTCAACCAAATTAAAGCAATCATTGAATTTTGACTTGTTTTTTAAAGTTAAATGGACTTTTACATTTAATTTTATTAAAACAAGAAAAAATCCATATACCAGCAAAATATCTAGACCTAATGAACTGCCAGCAAAAAAAGTCTCTGAAGGGAAAGATTTACTATTCATTACATAAGAGAACGGACCACCAATATATTTGAGGGCTTAAAACTGAAATAATGCAATTGGAGTAAAATTAAAATATCCTTATGGGAGGTCAAGGTTCGTTGAATTTTACTTACACTCATCAATGTGTTCAAATTAAGAAGATTCCTTAATAATATTATGAAAAATGTCCGTTTTTAAATTTTATGAGCTCAAAGATATTTCAGCTACACTCAGCCTACACTTCACAGGAAAGTAAATTATCAATTAAGAAAAGACTTAAATGCAAATTATAAGCATATTGAAGTACAGTTATCTTTTCAGGTACCAAAATATTATTTGCATATGATCCAATGGTTAGTAATGACAGATTTTCAAAATGGCTCCACTTTTGATAAAACAGCATTAAACTAAAAAGTACACAAAGCAACATTCACCTACAATGCTTATGTCCTCAACCATTCACCAAACAAATTCTGGCCATTAAAGCACAAATCAAAAAAACAGCTAAAAAATAAAAATCTTATTATTTAGTATTCATCAATAAAATGACTACTATTGTTAAAATAACTAACAATTCTATAAATTGTAAACATGACAGAAATCATTATAAATTATAGTAAGAAAATTGTGAAGATGAACATTAAATTGCTAAAAACACAGCCAATTGTTGATTAAGTTAAAACTTTGAATAAATTAAGAGGATGTTTGGTTGATGAATTGTCAATGGAGAAAATGGATTTCTTTGGAGGGCAAAAGCCAGAACTCAAATTTTATTTCTCGATTTTTAATGACCACATTTAAGGTAAGCCTACTAGTGCAAAAGTATACAAGTACTATAGTAATTGACAAAAGGATGGAAGAATAAAAATCAGAAATGAATTGCACAGAAACCCATACATTTGAATTAATGGATACTCTAACTATTGAGCTCAGATCTGTCCCACCTTGAATTCTAAATGACTTAATCTGATATCTTGTGTACCTCATGCATCATTTCCATTTGTTTAAATCTTTGTGTTCCAATCCTTCATCTGAATAAGGCTTGTAAAAATTGCACAATTTTTAATTCACAGTTATATTGTTTCCTAATATAATGACATGTAAAAGATTTCTAAAATATTAAATGAAAAAGAAATATTGGTATAAGCTAAATAATGATTGAATGAAGAGATGTACATGTTATTTTGACGGCCTTGATTAGGCCAATATTTACAATTTCAATTGTGCAACGACAATTATGCAATTTAAAATTATGGTTGAAGGAGATCCCATCAAATATATTGCATAAATAATCAGAAAATTATACAGGATAACCCTTATATTAATTAAATGAAAAAACAACAATATCACAAACTGATATCAATAAGGAACATCCGTATGCTGCTGCTGCAAAATACTGCATTAACTTTCTCCTGAAAAGAGCCATTTATTTCTGAATAAACGTTGCTTATTCAATGAGGCTTCACATTTGGCTCTAGCCATGAGAGGGAAGAACTTTCTCATAAAAGAGCATATATGCCACAGAATCTAAAACTTTGCTCAAAGGGCATTCAATCACTTCAGAATCCGATGTGTAATACCACCTGAAAAATAATTTAAGTAACACATTATAAAACAATCTCATAAAATAGGAAATAATAATACTAGGAAAACCAAAAATTTATTAAAATGATACCAAAAAAATGTTATAATTTTTAATCTACAAAAAATAGGTAATAAAATCTATAAACCTTTGCTATGAACATATCTGAGTTATTTTGCAAAGAATACTTAATTATTTATTAATTATTACAAATAAATAGAATCATTAACTATTGGAATTTCAACATGATATGGGTTATGGACTAGGTCATGAGTAACATGGAGTATTGGAATGAAATTTGCTACAAAAATAACAACTCTTGAACCATCTTCTTCACAACATAAATAATCACTATTGACATTAAAGAAAGTTTTGCAATGAACTCTCTCTCATTAAACTTACTTAAACAAATAATATAATAATACAATGTTAACTTTTACAAACTTCATCCTGCACTTTACATGTCAAAAATACAATTTACTATTGGTTGACTTTGCTGGAAAGGCTTTATAGAAAATTATTTCAAAAAACATAAATGGAACTAACCTACTGTGAAACTAATAAAAAAATATGTGAATAAAGGTTAAATATGTTTTTTATAGTAATTTGTAAAACCTAATAATTTTATTACCTACCTACTATCTTCTTGGCAGGAAGATCTGTACAATATAGAATAACTTAAGTCCCTAAAAAGTAAAAACCTTTGTGATACACAAAAATTATTAAAAATTATTCTAAAACTAAATTACAGTATTAATTGCATATGCAATACATCCAGGTATAACATGCACTGTAATTTAAAGAAGGAAACATTGGTAAAAGAATGTTAAGTTTAATGAAAATGGGACTCCAAAATTTTTTTACATAATTCAATAATCATTTATGAAATTAGATTCACTTTTAAGTACTGAAACAAAGGAAAAGATGGGTTAAATGAAAAAGCTCCTATTTACGCAAATAAAGGTAAATAATTATGTTTTACAGGTATAACACACAGGTAGAAATTAAACCATGAATTTCAGGGAAAAAGTGCACATTATACATTGATAAATATTGTAGTACTGTTGATGGAATTTTAGGAGAGAAATCACCCAAGAAGAGAAACAATTGTTAGCACCATTAGGTTAGCTTAAAATTGATTTACAGTCCAATGAAGAAGAAAAAGCAAATACATTAATACCAATCAAGCTTTTCTCTGTTTGAAACTTTTCTTATCAGCCTATTATTCAGATAGAGAATGAACAATCCCAATTAATTTCAGAGAAATTATATTATAGTAAATCTTGGTGAAACCTACAACAATTTACACTTAATATCAGATTCTTGTGAGATTGCTTACCCATTTCTTTCCAGTGTTGTGGCTTTCTGCTTAGTAAGTCTTGCATTAGGTGAATGAGGAGGTCCGCGACGATAAGTCACAAAGTGCCCTGAATTACTGTCTCCAACATGAACTACCACAGCTGTCAGTCTGAATGTGTTACGTCTATGAATGGATGGCCTGTGCCAAAGCTTTCCTTCACTGGAGATACAAAATATAACGATTAAATCAAAACTTAAGTCTCTTCACAGATACAGAAAAGAAAAACAATGCAAAGGAAGCTTCACTAAAACCACCCATAAATATCAATTACTCGGGGAAATCCAGTCTCATAATGGATGAGTAATGAAATTGAAATGGAGAACAGTAAGAAAAAGTAAATTTGTTGAAAATCGTCACAGAAATTCAACTTGGATGTATCTAATCCTCTTATAACAAATCTAAACTTCCAAAGTCAATTACTTTGCTTTAATTGCAAGTTTTGATTTTTGCCCTATATTTTACTTTTCATTTTACATATAAGGGTTCAAATGTTATAAGTCCAAATGAAAAGGTACAAAACAACACTGTGGGTATACAAGGGGGGACCCAAAAGTAACTAGAACCGGGCTGTGGAGGCGAGGAATGTCAGGGGACCGAGTTCTGGTTGGTAGGGTATTTTGGCGGGAACTCTCATGAGTCAGTATGCAACGTTTCGTCGCCATGAGAGCAACTGTTTGTGCGCAGCATTTCTTTTATCAAAGTAACTTTTTCCCATGTGGCGATTTTTGTTTCACTTCTTCCACAGTCCCAAAACGTTTTCCTTTCATGTTCTTTTTGAGCCTAGGGAACAAAAAGAAGTCACAGGGGGCCAGGTCAGGTGAGTACGGTGGGTGAGTAATCGGTGTCATTCCGTTTTTACTCAAAAACTGCCTCACAGACAACGCAGTGTGAGCCAAATTTGGCTGCAACTCTTCTCATGTTCAAATCCTCTGATAAAATCCTCTGAATTGAACTCCATGACATGCCAGAAATATTAGAGAGCTCATCAATTGTTCGGCGACGATCTTCACGGGCTAGGGTGTTGATTTTTTCAACGTTGTCGTCAGTTCTTGAAGTTGAGGGGCGCCCGGAACGAGGTTGGTCTTCAATCGTCATTTCGTCCCTTTTAAACCGCGAAAACCAGTCGTAGACCCGAGCTTGACTCAAAGCATCAACCTTGTAAGCTGTTTGAAGCATTACAAGAGTTTCCGCAGCCGTTTTCCCCACAGAAAACAAAATTTTACCACCGCGCGTTGCTCTCGAGCGTCAGCCATCTCACGTTTTCGCCACATGGGAAAAAGTTACTTTGATAAAAGAAATGCTGCGCACAAACAGTTTCTCTCACGGCGACGAAACGTTGCATACTGACTCATGAGAGTTCCCACCAAAATACCCTACCAACCAGAACTCGGTCCCCTGACGTTCCTCCCCTCCACAGCCCGGTTCTAGTTACTTTTGGGTCCCCCCACGTAATTGAAGCTTTATTCAAACGTAATCACCAGAGGCGTAAGCATAACTCTCTCACCGCTTAACTAGCCAAAGGATTCTCTTTTCCCTGAATTCCTGTAGCAGTGGCAAGAGCTTGACCTTTACTGTGTCCTTCAGATCATCGTCCAAGTTGAAGCGCATCCTTTTGAGATGTTTTTTAGGGGACCAAACAGATGGAATTCACAGGGTGACATGTCTGGGATGTAAGGTGGATGATCAAGCCACTTGGCCAGTACACTTTGTGTGACCCTGGTGACGTGAACGCGGATCATTGTAGAGCAGAATCATTCCCTCCATGAGCAGTCATGACCATTTGCTTTTGATGGAATTGCGTAGGCTACAGACACACAGTCTACCCCGTATATAGCCACCATCCGGCGATGAATATTGGCTGGTTTAACACCTTTCACAGTCAGAAATCTGATGAAAACTTGCTGCTCTTCAATCATCAAATTTTGCAGCGTGAACGCAATAATGTCCTAATACACTCTGCCACATCAATTAGACAAAACATACGATCAATTGGTGAACGACTGACTCTTGTCACTGCCATAGGAATCCTGGGAGCAGGGAATCCTTTGTTTAAAAGTAGGATAGTTTATCCTGTTTAATAGTGGAATAGTTGTGCACAGGCTTATGATGATTAGTGTTGAATAAAGACTTCAATTATACCCATAGTGTCATTTTGTACCTTTTATATATTAAAATATAACGCCCTTTATATATCAAAATATCTACAAAACCTTTAAGCAAATCTACACATATACATTAAAATATTATTTTCATAGATAATTTGCACAACATTAATCCAAAAATTCATTTATTTAAACCAAAAATTCAAACAATATGATAAATAGCTAATGTTTCCTTCTCTTTAACTAATAGTTTATTATTGATTTCACACAAAATTTCATGATTTTCACACGAAGGAAAATATTGCAAGCCATTTAGAGGAAAGAAGAAGAGAAAAAAAGAAGTATATTATAAAATGTCCACAGAGAATGCAAGAAAGTACATGAAACTTCTCCACTTGCAGGGATATAAATATTTCACATGTAAACACATAATACAATGTAGGAACAGCATAAGCATAGGAAAGTAACATGAACATTCTTATAACTACTCTTATAATGGTATTCAGTCAATGTTTAGAAATTTTCTTTTAAGAAAGAACATAAATGTTTCTCTAACATTAAATGTCAGAATTTTTGAAGGAGAACAGAGTAGGTGATTGGAATATATAAATGAATGACGACAATGCAGGTCAATTGAAAGAGATGCTGATTGACCTGCTTACATGAAAAAAAATTCTTAGAGATCACTTATTATCTTATCCAACCTTGCAGTATAAAAGAAACCAATGGCTGCATTGAAAAGGAGACAAGATTTTTGGCTGCAGCAGAAAATTCAAAGGGCCAACAATATTAAACAGGAAAAGAAACACATTGATACTATATATACATGCTAAATTAATACAGACTACTACGGTTTTACAAGAAAGTAGAGCAATTTAATTAAAAATATATGCAGTTAATCTTGCTTAAGATTCTTCTCAAGGGGCTAACTGAAACCACCATTATTTTTAAACAAGTTCTTTACACCCTAAAGAGAATGGAAGATACTTCTTTAATTTGTTTTATTTGCCACAGCTGTAGATGGGCTTATATTTAGAAAGCCCATGAAATACTGCTGTAATACTGTGTCATAATGGGTGCCTTCTCATCATATTTCCTATGAGTTATCAGCTTTTCAGTGAAAGAGAAATTCCTTTGTTACTTCATCATGGTCCTTTTTCACTTTATGATGAATCAATTTTTACTAGATAAAAAATAATGGAAGAATAACCAATCTGATAGGAGCACTGGTGACAGGCTGTCACAGAGCATGATCTCTATAAGATTAAATTCAATAGCTCACAAAACACTTCATTGTCATTCTGGTTAATTTGATTTGTTTACAACATGAGATTGTGAAATACGGATAGACCAGCAAGCAAATTTCTAATCTATCTTTCTGTCCTGAAATGAGACTGTTGGTGAAGTTCTCACTCAGAGCTAGAATCGGCTCCAGAAGTGGGATAAAAATCATTTTGCTTTTTAATATCTTCATTTTCTTCCAACAAAATAGACTTCCTAAAATAGGCTTACAGAGGCAAAACAAGATGAAACAAAAGAAGAGAGAGGACAGCAAGAAAGAAACCAGTTTTTGGTCTATCAAATGAAACAAGAGATCGGTTACAGCAGGCTGCAAGTGAATCTGGGGACAGAGTAAAATCCATTATGAAAGCAAGTAGCAGAGTGTCTTAAGCAGTATTTTTACTATGTTTTGTGTGAAAATAATACGGATGGAGATGAAACTGAGCATTCGAGTGGAATAGAGTCCTATACTACATGGCCTGAAAAGTCCCGAGCCTAACATAGAGATGTCGCCACTAGTAACTTTTTCTGCACATTTCACTTGAGAACCAACCTTAAGATGGCACTGTTTTTAATTTCATGACAATTCATGTATTAGTTCCCGAATGGCAGCTGATAGTTTTCACGAAGTTTAGGCATTTCGCGAACGATGGAAAAAGACGAGTTTCGAGTTTTGATTAAACATTGTTTCTTGATGGGAGAAAACACTGTCCAAGCCAAAACTTGGTTAGATAAATGTTACCCAACATCCTCGCCTTCGGAAGCGACAGTGAAACGGTGGTTCACGGACTTTAAACGTGGTCGTGTCAGCACCAAAGACGCCGAACGCCCTAGACGCCCCTCCGAGGCCACCACTTCAGACAATATAAAAAAAGTCCATCTGATCGTTTTGAACGATCGTAAAGCAAAGTTGCGTGAGATAGCAGAGTCTGTGGGTATATCGATGGAACGCGTTGGAAATATTCTGCATGAACATTTGGGGATGAAGAAGCTTATCGCGCGATGGGTGCCGCGTTTCCTGACTCCGGACCAGAAGCAAAGACGTGTGGAGGATTCCGAGCGTGGTTTGGCCTTGTTTCAAAAAAACAAAAACGACTTTTTGCGCCGATTTGTGATGATGGACGAATCTTGGATACATTATTACACTCCTGAGTCCAATCGGCAGTCTGCAGAATGGTTGGAAGCGGGAAGCAGTCGTCCGAAGTTTTTTGGGACGCAAGTGGAATCATTATGATTAAATACTTGGAAAAGGGAAAAACAATCACAGGCGACTACTACGTTGCTCAACTGGACCGTTTGGACATCGAGATCAAGAAAAAACGGCCACACATGAAAAAGAAGAAAGTGCTGTATCACCACGACAACGCACCAGCTCATTCGTCAATGAAAGCGACGGTCAAATTGAGTGAATTGCAGTACCAATTGGTTTCACATCCCCCATATTCACCAGATCTGGCACCCAGCGACTACTATCTATTCCCAAACATGAAGAGATTTCTTCAGGGGAAGAAATTCACGTCAAATGAAGAAGTCATGTCCGAAACAGAGGCCTATTTTGGAGGACTTGAGAAATCATTTTTTTCGAAAGGCATCGAAATGCTCGAGGACCGGTGGAATAAGTGCATAGCTCTAGATGGAGATTATACTGAAGAATAAAAAGGTTTTCAGGTAAAAAATTGATTTTTTTATTTGTTAGGGTTGGGACTTTTCAGGCCATGTAGTATGGGATTACCTTTAAGATTTTTTTCAGAAGACCAAGCAAAAACTGTATCTTAACAGAATGACCTTATAACTGGGTTGTGTAATCCTGGTTGCCTTAGATAATATATTTTGAGAATGGTCTGCTTTTTGTACAAGGAGAACACCTAAGTTACTTATATAGTTACAACTTCCAATTCATCTAGAAAAAAGAAATGAACGGTAATTTTTCATTATACTTATAATTTATTTATTTTTTCCTTGATGAATTTCTGCAACAACTCGCCCGGTGCTATGAATTTTATTATTTAATTAGTTTGCAAATGAGAAAATGTTTATGCACTTAATGCAACAAACGAGAAATCATAATGCACATTTTCTTTGTGTCAAAGATTGCATTTTTCATTATTATTAAATAGGAATTATATTTTACACACAAATTCAGTGAAAGAAGTCTAGAATATATAATTGTAACAATTGTAATAATTAGTTTGCTGCATCCCTGTGGATCCTGCTGCTATGGCGGTATTCTCCAAAGAGGACATATCACATTTTTAAAGAATTGCAAGTTATTCCAGAAAGAAAGCATCTTACTAGCAATTTGTATTTCACTAATAAGCAATTAGTTATCATATATACAGAAAGGGATGGTGATAAATTGTTCAACGGTGGTGTTGAGAGGCTGTCACAGCTCACAAGATGCCCCTCACCTCACAAAATACAGCACTCCCAAACTGCCAAAGTCAATACTTTTAGAACTTGAGGTTAAAAAAAGGAAACACCCTAAAGTGACTTTTTATCTAGCCTTTTGCATGAGACAAGCCTGATAGGGGAATTCTCACCTCTCATCTTATAGCTAAATTCAGCTATGAAGGTGGAATGCAGGTTGTTCTGTTTTGCTATATTGCCTTTTTCTTCTCACAAATTAAGTCATTGGAAAGATGGAAGTCAAAAGGAACCCTTTTATAGCAAGGCAGAGGAGAGAGAATGGCTATATAGTTAAAGTAAGAAAATGTTGTTCTATCAAATGAGGTGGACATTCAGTTTAATTGGGAGGTCCTGCATCTAGAGACAGGCAAAATTTGTGTCTCAAGCTGTATTTTTACCACGTGATTCATGTGGTAGAGACAAGGATAAAAACATGTCTTCAGCAGGATGACATCTTAAACAGGTTCTACTGCATATAATTATGTAGGTAGTAATTTCTGACATGCAGATGAGTCCAGAATATATTTTAATTTATCACAGTTACATATTTTCAAGTATGATGCTTTTTTTATCTGTGTGCTAAGATTTAAATATTTTTAACATCACAAATTAAAAATTAATCATGGAAATAATTTGTTGGATAGCTTTTTTACACTTTACTTACTGTAATATATTTAATAAGAATATTTACTTGAGGATTTTTCAGACAATTAATGATATAATTAGGCACAAATAAGTCTCAATAATTCTATGCTTAACATAAACAACATAAATAAGCTAATTTTTCAGCAGTAACACTATTCTGTAGTTTTATACATCAATATATACAACAAAACAAGAATATATCTTGTATATCCAAAATTTAAACTATAAAGCTTAAATTGCAAAATTTCAGCATGAATTTTCCATAAAGATTTAGCCCAGATAATGAATCTATGAAATAATTCATTAATTATTATAATTTTAGGTACCAAAAAACTGTGAGGATAAAGAAATCAGTCAAAACAGAAGTAAATCTCATATTAGGATACCCTGCCAAAATGCATAAATAACTGAGTGGAACAGAAAAATTTATAACTATTAATCATATAAATACTTATTCAATATTTGTTCTCAATTATTCAGCCACACAGATTGAAAGATCTATGTCTATGTTAAATCTAAATTCAAAACCAAAATTGAGCTAGTTTCTGTTTGGAGTTCAGAAATAAGCTCTCCATCATCGTAATTTTCATGCTGAGTGGGTACTACATATGGGGGACATATGATGAACTGAGACTAAAGTCCCAATGAATGTTAAATAAATATATTCTAGTCATTTAGCTTTTTGGGCGAATATAATTAGAATCCATCAGAGATAAAAATATAGATTGCAACTATATTGAAAATATTCATGTAAATAAATTAATTTTATTTTTGGAAATTTTCAGATATATAAGAAATTCAAGAGAAAGAGAAGATAAATATCAATATTACTAAAATTCAAACAAACATCCTTCACTTTTCACACAGACATTCTAACAGCTGAACTGCTATGCTGAGTTTAATTCTCTGTTTGTCCTTTGGTGATCACCTTTACTTAGCATTTGGTTTGAATGTGTATGATTAAATATGCTATATTCTAAATTCCTTTACCCTGATCCCAATTAACGAAAATTCACAAAGGATTCTTGTCCCAACTTCATATTGAGACTTAAATACATTTTTCATTCTTCTTTAAAAATTTGTTTAAGAAAGATTTATTTTTGTAGCAGTTTTTGCCAATTATGTCATAATAAATTGTTTGGCAAACTCAGGAAATTCTAAGAATCAGTTCACATGTACTGACAAAATCCAACCACTGCCTCATCTGTACAGTTATAAAATGCTGAATTACACTATGAGCAATAACTAAGTACACACCTTGTTGATGGAGCTACGAGGTCCATTTTAAAGGGTTTTAAGACTCCTGGAGGAGATAAAGGAGCTTTTATTTCAGTCTTTCCAAATTCAAGAGATAGTTGACTCTTGCTAAGTCTATCATTGGAGGAGTTTTCATCCTTCATGGCTTTTAAGCCATAAACTTTAGATTCCCTCATTGATGCCTACAAATAAACAAAAATGCAAAATAAATACCCACATAATAGAAGCAAGGACAAGCAAATCAGGATTTATAGACATGGATACCAAGATTACCTGTAGGTAGGTGTACATTTCCATGCAAAGGTACTCTGGGAATGCGACAAAATCATGCCGCTTAGATGTTAGGCCATTATCAAACCAAGTAGTCCTTTGTATGTGAAAACATAGGCACTTTGGCAGCTGCAATGACAGAAATAAACTATTAATAATTTGCTTCCATGGATAGAGCAATCATTACTTAAAACCTGAAAATTATTGAACTCAATTATTTAAATCTATAAACTAATTTCAACCTAACACATTGCAATAATTCAAAGTGATGATGTATTTAATTATGTATTCATCTTATAGATGAGTCTGACATATCTTCAGATCATAATATATTTTCTAACAATAGAATGATCAATTAAACAGCAAAAGAGAAAATTATTAAGAACAAAATTCCCTTATATACCATATGAAATTAACTTTGCATAGTATCTTTATCACTATGAAATAAAATTCTAGCATCTCAGTTATCTTTTTTAATCATACATGAATAGTAAAAACTAAAGCCCATAGTACAGCATCTCTTAGAGGGATAGGACTGAGCCAGGCAGCACTCACAGAGAGTGAATGTAGTCAGCATATAGACTTCCACATCATAATTGACTTTCAAGGAAAAGGATTTAGGATATTTGGCATATAAGGATGTCCATCCAGGAAAATTCCCAAGGAGAAATTGACAAGAAAAAATTCTGACAGGACAGGGGCATGATTGCGGGATCGACCTCTTTCCAGGAGGGTGTTCTGTCCAACTATCTAGCTAGCTTTGTCCAACTAACCTATCCAGCCAGAACATTCTTCCATACCCTTTAGGGATACTTTCAAGGCCTGTCAGACTTTTTATATGTACATTTCTCTCTAAGAACACTTGACTTTTCCCTATCCTAAGGACCCACTACCAGGGTTCCCTCCAAGCTGTGTGCCTGGGTAGCACGCAATATGAATTTGTGGAGCACTTACTGTTTATTAAAAATTTGAAAGCCTTAAACTTTAGTTTTCATAAATGCATTAATAATTTTGTACATTAAGAATTGAATAATTAAATCTTACAGTTCTTCTTTCATAATAAAAATGAATAAAATCAGAAAAATTGGGACTCAAAACTCTAGCTTAGGAATAGGGTCCCAGCTCTGTAAACAAAGCACCCACATTAAGTTTCTTGCCTCCCAAAGATGGAAATAATTAGCCCACTACCTATCAGGTCTGATAGCTACTCAATACATTCACAATACCAGATCAACATCCCTGGAAATCAAACCCAGAACCACTTTCAAAGGAAAAAGTGCTGCTCACTTGACTGACCTTTTACTATCATACATAAGTGCAAACTAAAATGACCCCAAAAGTTTTTGACTTTGTGACCAAAACTTACACGACCAAAGTTGAGCCACTTAAGAAACGTAGATTTAACAGGACTAGAAATATCTTCATCAAAGGCATTCATTCCTCTCATCTGTTCCCTTCTTTTCTGAGTGCAACCTTCACAAGCAACTCCTTCAACTGTTTCTCTGGAGACAAATCGATGTAAGAGGAACTCTAAAGTAACACCTTTTCTACCATTTCCACTGCCAAGAAGCAAACCTGCGTCATTTCCTCTAGGAGGAAGACTGAGTGAGAGGCTGTCAAACTTGTCATACCGAACAGGAGACTGTAAAAAGTAAATAAATGGCATTCGTAAATAATACATGGAATCAAAGCAATATGTAACTAGAAAAAAATATACAGCAAAAGCAAAAATTTCACCCAAAAAACTAATTGACTGAATAAAGCAACACTAATGCATTAAATACAGCCACTACTCCCTTAATAACCAAACTGTTTAACAATTAGATTAAAGATTATGGTTATTGAATGGTGGTATGGAATGAAAGCTATGGTTTTTAATGTTTTTCATTTCAGGATGTCAAAAATACCAAAGCAGAAATTCTTGATTGATACCAATCAATATTTGCATGTTTAAGATCACCGGGATAGTTTAAGAACCAGGATTTGAGCTACATACTGTTGAACTTACCCCTCCTTGTAGGTGAATAGGAAATGTCAATAAAAGTTAATAAATAATTTACAAAAGTTTAAACTTTCATAAAACTCATAAATAAGAAGCTGATTAATAGTTGTGATAAAAGAAGTCATATCCCTTCAAACCAAACTATGCAATAAGTGAATGATAGTTGATGTTTGAATTTTTGTCCCAATATTAAAATTTTTGAAGATTTTTTTTCCTTCAACAATATTGTTGAGGAAGAAGAACAAAATCTTCTTCCACCACCATTTTGTCTCAAGTGCAGTAAGATAAGAGACATAGGTACCCAAATAAGGATAGTTACACAGCTGTATTGCAGCCATAAAATCATTGAAAATAATTTAACTAAACTGCCTATATAATTAAAAATCAGAAATACTGAGATATCTTCTAAAAATTATCATCAGAGGAACTTTAAAACTTAGTAAACAACACAAGGGAACAAGTAAATGTATGAATGAACAGTACTTTGAATAAGTAAAACTTATATTCCAGAGCCCACACAACTCCAGCTGCAAGTTTTATTTACCTTAAAGCCGCAGGACATACATTTGAGTTGACTAGTTAAGAATCCACGAAATGGTGAGCCTGAGAGAGATGAAACCAATCCCCCAGCTGCATCCCAAGAACTGCTTTCCAATTGCTGGGAAGTATATCTCCCATCAGAGTATCTAAGAACTCGCTGCCTCCAACTGAGGGCAAACTGCACCCTTCTGCTTCGCTGCTGCACTTTCTTCTTAGGGGATCCTGATGGAGAAGCTGATTGAGTAGGAGATTGCACAGATACTGGAGAGTGGGACGGATTTGGTGATCCAGGATAAGAAGATGCATACACTGCAAGTGAATCCAATGTCTTTCCTATGGAATCAATGTACCCATCATTCCCTTCCACATTTTCAATAACAACAGAGTCTTTCTCTTCTGACGATTGACTAAGAATAATTTTAACACCTGTTTCTCCTTTAGCATTAACTGAATTCACAGACATCCCCTGGTCAACGCCATTACGTACAGTAATTTCACTTTCTTTTCTCAACATAACTGTATCTCCACCACAATTCTTTCCTCCGTCATTTTCCATAAGTGGATGACTTTGGAAATTCAATGCACAACCATTATCGTTTTGAGGAGAGGGAATGCTCTGGGGAGAATGCAAATCATAGGCATCAGAGGTATTATCCAAACATTCATTTTTGGTGGGTAGGAGTAAAGCATCTGTTAGGGAAGGTTTATGAGATTCTATAGTTAAACCATTCCTGGTTGTATTCGTTTGCATTGACATATTCTTGTTTACACAGTGACTCTCAATCTCTTCTCCCATGGTTGATAATAGAGCATGAAATAATTCATGGGCATCCTGCTCACCAGGGCTGATTGCCCAGCCACGTCTGCCAAGAGCATGAAGGACACAATATGGAGCATATGCTGAACCATCATTAGGTTGCTCATTCGCTTCATTTCCATTCACAACTAAAATTAAACAAAATTTAAAATGGGTCAAATTTTATGTAAAAATTTAAAGCTCACACTTACTTTTAGATATAAAATCATAGAAAGCTGTTAAACTTTCGAAGACATATTTACCTTGAATAACTTTGTAAATAGCAGCAGCAAGACCTGAATAAGCCCTTTTCTCTGGGAGATAATCACCCGTTAATTCATCATCCAAATCTGAATGCCATGACAACCAACTGACAAATGTTGGACAAGAAGCAAGTGCTTGCAGCAATGTATTAAGAAAACATGTGTGGCCCAAATTAGCAAGACCAACTATTCCTGTCAATAGGGAGAGTAGTAGAATTATAGCAGCTACAATAATAGTGATCATTATATCTAACGAATAAGCAGTTAAAGGAATTATTGGACCAGACACACTTTAAGGTGCAGGAAACCTAAGAAGCACAGCATTTCTATGCCTGCATTGATGTACAGTTTTCATAGTTTATACTTTACTCTGCATTTGTGTCAGTTTACCAAGATGGAAAAAAGAGAGATTAAATGGTCAAGTATTATATACTATTGTCTATCAGATATAGAAGAAAAGGAAATCTTACGCGTACATATGGTATATAAAAATATTACAAAAATGAGTAAAAAGTATTAATTGTATGAAAAAAATATAAAATAAACTAAATTATAAGAAAATGAAATGAATGAAAGTTTTGAGGGAGCAAAAACAAATAGCTAGCTTACAAACAGCACCTCAGTTTACATTATCTATAAAATGGACAGAAACCTTTCAGTGGTAGATTAATGAACACAGCAGATGCATTTAAAATGGTCGGAATCCAACTATAGACACATTTATTAAAAAAACAAGTGTTATTCAATATTTATGAGATTTCTTCTCATTATATTTGAAAGATTTGCCTGAAGAAATAAATATATAATTAATATATTTTAACTCAGGAGGTATTCTTTCAAATATATGCCAGTGTTATAATTGCTTCCTTAAGTAACTGACTGAGAGTTGTCTTTTCCTCAAATCATTTAGTTTTCCTTATAGAAAACTAAATGTACTCAAGAAATTATTCTTCTTTTCCAGAAATTCTACATCTTGACACTAAGGACATCTTGACAGAGGTTCTCATATTTTGGGAAAACTATAAATCACTAAGAAAATGCAACCATTTCATTCTATCATACATTATACTTGTTTCTCTCTCCCACTTCCTATTATTGATAAAAAAGTAAAATTGCTTATTTTCATTCTATCAGCCTCATGATGACTCTTAACTGTTGAAACTACCAAAGCAAATTTTTAGTAAATTTTGTAAATTTATAAATTAAGAAGTTTAGTTAACTTTGTAAAGCTGATTTCTATATTTTATTCAAACATATAGAATTCAGGAATGTAATCACTTCTTCAGTGGCCCTCATTTCTGATTTAATGTAATCAATTGAACAGTTAACAGAAATAATAAAATATTGCAAAATAAAATATGAACTAATATTAATAAAGTAAACAAGATGACTATTCATTACAAAACACTAAACTTCTCAACTGAGTAGTTGAGTATCTGAATAAGTTTGGGCATTTGTACAGCCAATTGGGTAATGCATTCAACTTTTGTGAAAATGGTCCCGAGTTTGATTCCAAGTGGAGGCTCATGTGAGAAATGATTTCAGGTGTTGAAGCACTTTCAAAATTTCTATCATTGAATAACTTCAATAGTTCAGGAAACAAACCAGTTTAGAATGCACACCATATGGATTCACTAAATTAGTATAGAGCAGGGGTGGCAAACCTCCTACACACCTAAGTTGATGACAAGACAATTCCTGGTTCACTTTAAAGATGAAGTCCCAGAGTAAAGAAATATGGATTCTGTTCATTGGCCACGATAATTAATTATTATTTACGTCAAATACATTTTAGTTCCACAATTGACTTTTAAAACATATTATATGCCTCTCACTCAATGGCTAAGCAAACAAATCCTCAATCAAATATGGCACTCTCGTCACAAAATTATTCCCATTTCTGGTACAGAGGAAAATGAATTTCAGAAATATCTCTCTAAGCATCTAGCAGATGTGATAAATGGAGTATACGATATAATAATCCTCTGATACAAATAAAGAGAGTTGCTTATTGAGAAAAACTCAAAATGATAGGCATAAGAAATACCTAGCTACAGCAATAGAAATAGCATTATAACTTAAAACTGCAACAATAAGGCTCTACCTCAATAGTCATTTGGCCAGAAACTAGTTGTATGACAATGATGTAAAAGGTACTTGTAGTTATGACTTGGAAATTATAAGCTACGAGATGTTGAATCCTTATCTGATTATAAAAATCTTAATAGCCCTTTCAAGGTTATCAATAATTTAAGATTCTAGTGTATAGAGGAATAACAAGCCAATGATTAGGACTAAATATTATTCTTCTGAGGTCTCTAATTTGGATTCCCTTTAAAATATTACCATACTCTCCATTTAAAAGAACAATTCACATAACTCGATTATCACTACTGGAACAACAAAGAGGAAAAAGAAAATCATTCATTGCAATGAATATCAAATACATAATGTTAAGCATCACCTAAATTTAAATATTACGAGTCGTACATTATCAAGCACAATAAGAGCAAATTCTAAATTTATTCGTAACAAAATATAACTTAGTGGCATGCAAAGAAGTTTAAGTGAAAAAAATAAAAATCCGCAGATAATCAGGAACTGACAAGAAAGTCGGGGAGGGAAAATCATACAGACGCGGAGCCTCAGGGTGAATTATTTAATCCATCTTTTCCTCTCGTTTCTAGCGAAAGAAGACAGAACAAAACGACCACGAAAACACTACAGCTTTCATATAGATCGATCGTTCCAATTTTAACCATAAGAAATGATTTTTGTCTTAATGTGATAAAATCGAACTACATTCGGTTAATAAGAAACTATGAAGGTTTCGGTCTTAATCAAGAGGGTATCAATATGAAAGTTTTTAAAGTTTTAGAAATTAACTAAAAATTCCCGAATAAATAGAAACAGAAACCGTCAAGCGCTATCTTTACACTACGGTATCCCAATTAAGATAAGAAATAACAAAGACTCAGCAGGTCTCTCGAGCATCACATTCAGTACTGCGATGAAAAACTAGGTTGATCGGAATAGTCAGTGCGGAATACAACCAATGAGGCATCCGCACCAGAGAATGGCATCTTCTAATATTCAGTTTAAAAAGGATACCCTCATCATATGACCTCAAATCGAAAAACTTTTCAGCATTACCTGACTTTTTTTTCTTCTTGATGGTCGTTGGACCCCATAAGACATATAATCCAACAGCCACAGCCAATGACACGCCAGACAAAAACAATATCTTTTCTGAATCCATCGCATGAATTGAGAAGGAACCCTAAATTGTTAAAAGATATGATGAGTAAATTGATTTACTATATGTTTGTATTAGAAAATCACATACTTACGGGTAAGTTTTCCCAATATAATTTAAAGAAACATCAATGGCTTATAAGCGACAGTCCAGATCATAGCTTGCAAGCTGGTATTAAAAGATGCATATGTTTTCATCGTAATTAAAGTCAATCGATAATTTGCACGTACAACCAAAAGAAAGGAAAGGAAGTGTAGCTCTCAGCCCGTAACCTCGTAAATGAACGCACGATGGTTTCACTAAAACAAAGTATAAGCGAATCGCGCTCATGGTAACAGAGCGAAATTTGTGAAAATGTCACCTCTATTCTTCAATTTCAAGCTATGGAGAATTAGTTGAATTTAAAAGAAGTTATTCTACTGCTGGCAACTTTTCTGTCTTTGAAGTGGAATAATTAGGATTTTATAAATTACATCTTACTTAATAAATGAAATAATTGGTCTCATAACAGAAATAAGTAATCGAAGTTTCTTCCTATCCCATTTTAAGTAAACAATTAGCAAGATAAAATGGGATTTGTTTCTCGAATCATTTTCGTAATTGCGATACTAGATACATTTGGATTTTCGCTGACGTCTGGATATGGTATTCTTTATCCAAGAGAATCTGAATCTAGAGAAATAAGGAGCTTAGATGGATTATGGAATTTCAGAGTTACTTCTGATTTCTCCTCCGATCAGGGAATAATTGAGAAGTGGTACATGACAGATTTGTCAAAGGTAGACAAGTCTGTTTTTATATGTTATTCTTTAAAAGCCCTTTGTCATAAGATGACGATTTTACGTTCCAGTAGTCTATTAGAATAATATTTCTACAATTGTTCTTATTATGGTTGATTCATTTTGATATTCATAGATTGTATACATTAATTTTTCGGTAAACTTTTTAACAGAGATTGAGTATGAAGTAAATTTTTTTGTTGATTTATTGTTTACTCAGATGCAAACATTTTTATTGATTAAGAGATGGTTGGAATGACATTGTGTTTATCAGCTGTCATCGTTCTCCTTTTATTCAAGACTGGAAAAGTAGATACTATGCCTGTTCCATCAAGCTACAACGACATCACGGAAAAACGCGCCCTTCGAGACCATATTGGAGTTGTATGGTACGACAGAACATTTTTCACACCTCGTCATTGGGCAAAAGAGAACAGGCGTGTTTTCATTCGCTTTGGGAGTGTTCATTATTTCACCCATGTGGTACTTATATCTTATTCTTCCTCATTCTAATCTTTTAAGTTGCGATTGAAATCCTCGTCACTATTATTTTTGACTATTTTATGAAACCGATGATTCTTCATGAAAAAACAGGATGAGGTTTACACATGAAGTACTTTAAATCCACATTAAAATCACATTCGACTCGGGGTCGAATACAGAGGGGAGAAAATCTCTCCCACTGAAAGTTGTCAGTTTATACTATTAAATTGCAGAATCAAGTAGCTTAGGGTAAAAAGGTGCAGATTTAACCCACAATGTGCTGCTGCAGCTTTCTATATATAACTTTTAAGGTAATAGATTTTTCAGTATGGTAAACATTACATCCCATGTGTAATTACACAGCTTTCTTCTAACCCACCAAAGCTTGAAGTAAGAAAATTAAACTGCATCATTAGATAATGCCACATTAGGTAACAAAAAAAGAAGCAGGTTTTATTATTTTATTGCATTGAATGCAGAAAAGTATTATGCTAGCATCTTCTTATTTTAGAATTAGAAACTTGATTGAACTGCCTTTAAGTTGTAGTCCTAAAAAAACTATGGAATCATCTTCATGTTTAGGGAAAGCCAAATACAACAAATATCATCATGTTAATCAGCTTGATTGTTAATGAAGTACTTCTTTCTATGCATTAAAGAAGTTTTAAGGAATCACCTTTGTGGAATTCTAATTTATTTGTTTCAGAACAATATGCAAGATTAAAGTATTAAAATGTTCCCTATACACCTTCAAAACATCCAACATTGTGATGGTGTATGGGTAACAATTAAAGTCTTTATCTTTTGCCATCAGTCGTCATGGTTACATTCACTTACACAAGGGTAAGAAAGAAGTAAACTCTTAATTTTCCACACTATTTTTTATTGTCGACCGGTTTTGCTACCCGTGGTAGCATCTTCTAGTGGGGTAGCAAAACCGGTTGACAATAAAAAACAGTGCAGAAAATTACAAGTTTACTTCTTCTTTACCATAGTAGCTTTTCAAAAAGTAACGCCTGAGCATGTAGATTTCAACTGACATTAGATTTTTATGCAAGATTGTCTAATTTATTATCTCAAATTATTAAGATATAAGGAAATCAGATACTGCTTATTGTAAAGTGACATACTAGATGCTTATAACTTCTATTGATTGGGAATGTTCAATAATTTAAGAAAAAGATGTCAACTCTAAATCATTACTTAGAAAAGAAAGTCTAAGAAATAACAAAACTCACAAATATCTCGTTAGATGCTTTCTACATAAAGATCTTTTGATTTCATCTCACGATTTCTTTTGATGATCATAAAAATTTGTTAAGAATTAAGAAACGATTGATATTTTAAAGTTACTCTATGTAATTCGATTAGTTTGTGAATTTAAGTGTCATCTTTTGCTCATTCCAAGATCCTACTTCAGAATTTTTTTTTTTAGTGGATAAATGGCATGTTTGTAACTTCCCATGAAGGGGGTCATCTTCCTTTCCTTGCTGAAATTACAGCTTTTCTGAAATTCAGCAAAGGATATGATAGAATCACTGTGGCAGTGAACAATACTTTGACCTCAACTACAATACCTCAGGGTACAATCAAAGTTATGAATGATACTGAAAGGTAAGCTTTTTCTTAAAAATTAGATATTTTATACTGAAATACGTTTTTCTTTGACAAAATGTTTTGTAATAGTATTACTTATTTAATTGCAAACAAGGTAACAAAAGGTAGAAACTAAATGTAGAGATATTCTGAAATCAATAAAACCTATTAAAATACATAAATTTGATTATTTATTGAACAATGCTAATTCCCCAATATAACATTCTCACATTTTACATTATTATTCCATTTGAACGTATGTCTTAATGGGTTAGCATTATATTCTTCACCAAAAGCCATAATATTTCTGTCATGAGCAACTATGCATGAGGTGATTTCCTTTTTTTCAGATGCTTTAGTTTTCACCCCAACTAATTTTTAAATATGCTATAATCAAATATCCATGTCTCTAAATATGAAATCTTCTATGCTACTAAAAACAAATATGGGTGATTTTCTAGTTTTCATGCTGGTTTCTATTTTGAACCAAATTATAGGTATCCTAAAGGTTACGTTATTCAAAGTTACAACTTTGACTTCTTCAATTATGCTGGAATACACAGACCTGTTATGATATTCTCTACACCAGAGGTTTACATTGATGATATAGACATTTCCACTAATTATTTGCAAGAGAATTCAGGACAGTCTAATAAGCTAATGGGTAAAAAAAGGTCTTACGAATTCAAACATTCAAAGAAAAAATATACAGAATAACCTAGGAGTCACTGAAAGAATAAAAACTTTTACCATTTACAGGAATTGTGCATTTTAATATATCAGTTGGTGGAAACTCAAATCTAGAAAATTCAGTGCAAAAAGACCCAGAGTGTAAGGTGACTCTCTATGAAGAATGGGATGTGAATGGGGCTGGAACAGAAGATAATGCAGTTGCATCCTCTTTTTCTTGTAAAGGCACAATTAATATACCAGAAGTCAAATTATGGTGGCCATACCTCATGGACCCTAATCCAGGATATCTGTACACCATGGAGGCAATGTTTCACAAATAATTTCAAGAGATTACTTCTTAATGGAATATCTGCAATTAGTTGGCAACTAAATTGATTTTTCATTTTTACTAAACCAACATCTTAAAAAATTTCTTATCTTCTAAATAGGTCAAAATTATAGCGAATGAGGTTAAAGATATCTATAGAATTCCTATTGGAATAAGGACTCTGAAATGGACCAATTCCAGCTTCCTGATAAATGGGAAATCATTTTATTTTCGAGGATTCGGAAGGCATGAGGATTCAAATGTAAGGCTTTCAAAGAAATTGATCTTTTTCTGCATGAGATTTTCTATGGGTATTTATTTGAAAAAAAAGACCCTGGATTATGATCAGATTACATCAGTCAGTACAATGGTTTGAATTCTCACAATTTCCGGTCTTTTTCTTTTGGAATCATTAATTGTTAAAGCAACTATTTATGATTGAAATAGAATGCTCATATTCTAAAAATATATCAGCAGTTAAAAATAAATGTATTGTTGGAGCCTAAAATGAAAACATAGAAGCTATTAAAGAAGCAAATTTATTCTTTTACTACAGTGAACGATGATACTTTGGTAGTACAAAAACCAGCTTGAAGTATGCTGCAATGGCACAATGGCTGGCCAAGTTTAATAAGGAATTTTTTCAGAGCTTCTATTTGCAAGATATTGCTAAAAATTTACGAAGAATATAAGTTTATCCATTTGGTGAAAAATTCAGCATGATATGTAACTTGTCCCTCATTGCCACCATTTTTTTTAGATTCATGGCCGGGGACTAAACCTCCCAGTAATTGTTAAGGATAATAATTTATTGTACTGGATAGGTGCAAATGCATTTCGCACCTCCCATTATCCATATTCAGAGGAAACAATGGACTTTGCAGACCGTTTAGGAATAGTTGTCATCAATGAAAGTCCTGCAATTGGGATCAAGTCAGTAACCTCTCCTTACCGTGTACTTTTTAATTTCAATGAAAATTGATGAAGGAACAGAAATATTTCTATTGCAGTAATTTTACCTCAAATGAACTACTACAGAAGCACAAAGTGGTGATGACAAAATTGATTAAAAGAGACAAAAATCGTCCAAGTGTTGTGCTCTGGTCTCTTTCAAATGAACCACTTTCACAATATAATGGGGCAGATAAGTATTTCAGGTAATTTTCTCTTCACTATTTTTCAGTACTGTATTTTGTGATAATCCACCTGTTTGTTCATGGCAGTCATTATGTTTTTCAGTATTTTAGTAAATCATACAAAAAAGCTTGATCCATCAAGACCAGTCACGTTTGTAACTAGTCAGTCATACTCAAATGATAAGGCTGTGAGTAAAAATGTATTTCATATAAAAATTATGAATTTCATATAACAATAATTTATCAAACACATGAAATACCACTAATAACTGAAATGTTGATTATGATGAGTAATGAATGCCCACGGAAACTGGGGAATTTTCCTTTCATCTAGGTCCAATACATGGATGTAATCTGTGTCAATAGGTACAGCAGCTGGTACAGTGACACTGGGCATTCAGATCTAATTGATCGTCAAACAGAATCAGAATTGTCTGCATGGCATAAGAAATACAAGAAGCCAGTCATAATGACTGAATATGGAGCTGGATCGGTAACTGGGTTTCACTCTGTGAGTTAGACTTCACAACAGAAAGAGAAGAAATAATATCATAGCAATCACTGCACTTTGTCCCACTACATGCTATTTATTTAACTGCTTACTTTGGAGTTCAACATTCTCAATTCCCTTATCTACAATGTAACCCAAAATAATAGTCTAAATTGCACATCAGAAAATGACACTAAACTATGGATCTAAACTTACTGAAGGGTCTTAAATTACAGTTAGATGACTATGTTTAAAGAGTAAAAATAATCAATGTCTTTTTCTGTTAACTATAGGACCCAGCATCTGTGTGGACTGAAGAGTATCATGTGATCACATTAAAAGAGCATTTCAAAGCATTTGAAAGACTCCGTAAAAAAGGGATACTGATCGGTGAAATGATCTGGAACTTCGCAGATTTTGCTACACCTGCAGGTAAAGAATTTTGTTGGGTGACAGCTTTCAACTTTGTTGGGTACATTGCTAACTCCTAAACGCAGTAATAGTTTCACATGAATCATTTATTCCTGTTTACTATCATAATATTTATTCTCTCTTGTCTTATGGGATACACTTCCTTGTCTTTATATCTTATCCTGTGCCCTATTCGCCAGGTACAATTTATAACTTTTTCTTCCAATTTTGTCATACATAGCTATTTTGCATTATATTTATATAGTTATGAAATAGTTACAATCATCTGTTTAATAGTTTTATGCATCTGTATGATCATTCACTTACCCTTTTCCTAAAAGCTCCTCTTAGATTGTAGAATTTATTTTGCTATCATTGTTTTGTCTTAGATTCTATCATTTGGTTGTCATTTATAAAATTTAAATTATAAATGATGTACATTATTATTGTAAATGTTAGTAAATTATTATTGATGTACAATAGCTGTTTTTAAAGTTCCATTGTTGTTTAATGGAGTATACTATTTTTAATGATAATTTCAACTCTTATAGTGGGAGGTCTTCAGAAGTGTTCAAAAATCTTGACTTTTTTAACTTCCTAAGTAGAATTTCTCATTGCAGGTTGTCATAATAAACTTATAATATTATCTCTTGCCTTAAATAACATTTAAAATTGCTCATTTTTCAGAATATTTTAGACCAGGAGGATGTCTGAAAGGTGTATTTACAAGAGACAGGAGGCCCAAATCAGCAGCACACATAACCAGATGGCGATATTGGTACTTGGCTAATCAAACATCATCTGTAGCACTTCCCAGTGATCTTCTATATACATTGCAGTAATATGATAAAGTTTTAAGGTTCAATACACCTAAATCAGTGGATGCTAAACTTTTTATCTTAATGACCCATTCAGTGGTGCCATAAAAGTGGTGGAGAACCTCAGTTAAAGTTTACTGTCAAATACATTGATATCTATTTGATTTTTGAGTTGTTATTTTTAACCTATTGTAAGAAAAGCATTTAGTTGATTACTATTTCAGCAAAGAATATTGAACTATGTTATAAAAATTAACATTAATTGAGTAGTGTTAACAATTTGTAATGAACCAAAATTAATCAATAATGTGAAAGATGAGCTGACCCTTTCACCCACAAAATCTACCTGAAAATAGAAACCAAAAATTTGATCATTCATTGACTTAAATAATACAATACAATATACTGATTTACCTTATAATACAAAATTTACATCATAATACACTTATAATTCTAAAGAAACTATCACAGAAATTGATGTAAACACTCTGTATTTGTCATAATAAAAACTATTGATGATTAAGAATAGTCAAGTTGCTTACATTTTTACTGTAATTAGCAATGCAGTATAATGGTCTTCACAGCCAAAGATATAGTTTCAAAAGCAGATGCTAGCTTCAGTATGTAATCTTTCTGCATTATTTTCCTTATAGTGTCCTTTACTTCTAGCTATAAAATCAATTAACACCAGGATATAGGTGTGCTTCTATCTGGCAATGTATGGTTAAAGATGTCGCATTTATCTGGCACTATGTAGTTAAGGATGTAGCACGTGTTATAGTTAAGGATATAGGGATAGGGCAAGGGTATAATGATAACTTTGGGGTGATGTATAGAAAACCATGTGTTTCGAGGATGCTGTGCTATGGACTCATGATGGAGTATGGACCCTGACCAAAGGAGGGGGAGGGTGGAAGATAATGAGGGAGGCAGAATGTAAGAAGACGTAGATAGGACCTGGACGAGAAGAAGAGCAGAGGGTGGAGATGGGAAGCAAGCTGTGTTTGTTTCACTCACATTATTAAATTCAATTCTTAAGTTTCCAAGCTTTTCTTTATATAATTTCTTCAAAGAAACCGTAACCCTTCCCATTAAGGCAGCCACTTGACTCTGTGGGAAGATTTGTCGTTAACATCCTAGGCCCAGACATCAGGATGATACATAGGATAAACCCGTCAATCTCATATAATTGATTATCTGTCCTCACCCCATGGAATCAGGTTATTTACTTCATTGCTGAAATATTCACCAGTGTATGTATTATTGTTTCCACTATAGTTTAATACCAACAGACTTTTGGTTTCAACATTAAAATTTCATTATTCGGTCTGAAAACAAACTATTAAAACACAAGGATACCCTTCAAAAGATGGTAGTCATAATGTATTTTTTGGAGGATTTCCATTGTTTTTAATGCATCTAAATCATTCCCTTCAATGTGTGAATGAAGAAGTATTAGTGTTAAGCACAAAGAATGGTTATTCTTGTGAGATGTTTAGTAAAATGGAAGATATTGTTTATTAAGCAAAATGAGGAAGAGTATTCCTTCACTATAATTGAAAACTTTCAATTAGCCTAGCCATTATGAATTGCATCGCAGTCTTTACACAATAATTTATAAACTCCAGAGTCACATTCTATGGGTATTTTATTTTTTCATATCATTAGAAATTTCCCTGTAGTATTCAGGTTGTAAAATGCTGGTTTTAAGAAAGAGTCCCTGGGAAGAGAGTTACATATTAAAAACCAAAGGGTCCTTTGAACAATAGCTTAAACCACCATGGTTTCAGTGAAGGTGAAGAGGCGATTTTGAAAATCGTCATTTTCCTTTTTTTCCCAAAGAAAAGTGTCAATGATAACAGGGAGTAATACTTTGCTTTCTCTTGGATTGTGACTAGTTAAGAATGACAGAGAATCAGAATTAACGAATGCTATAATTTTTATAATACATAGTTTCTCTCCTCCCATTAGAAGGATATGACTTTCAAAATATCATCCATTTTAAGTTTTCCCAACAAAATTCCTCGAGAATCTTTTATTAAATTCATCTAAGAATCTCCTTTACTAATCTTAGTGCAACTCTTATCAGCACTTGTAATAGCAGAGTTGGTTGGGACACACTTAAGTTTTTGGTTGTTATGCATGCATGGTGAAAAAGATTCAAATACATTCAAAACAATTGATAGAGCTCTGGTGAAGAAGGTCAGCAGTAAATTCCTAAAAGATTATTCCCTAAGAAAAAATTCATAATTAGAGAAGGGAAAAGTCTGTAGGTTGGTCTTGCAATCACTGAGCATGCTTGATAACAAAAACTAAGGCAACTCTGATATCACATCTACTGTGATATAGGAGAGGGATATTTTAAGGAAATTTTTGGCAGAAATTTTTAAAAAATGTGTAATTTTAAAATAGTCATATCTTCTATTGGGGTGGATAGAAATCCTTATAAATAGACACAATATTTCTTAGTTTTGATCCTCTGTCACCCTCAACTACTTTCGTTGCTTTTTCCAATCAGACCCATTGAAATTCATTTTATTATTTTAATAATTGCTGGGAATTATTCTATTGACAGTTCTGGATTTATCGGCACCACGTTCAAGACTTAGTTGACTCTTTCCATTAGTACATCCGAACTTACCATAAAGCCAGAGCAATTGAATTTTTATTTCTCTTTTCTGCGTTGGCGATCTTGTTAAAACGGATGGGTGCACAAGGGAATACCCGGAGGACCGGCTGGGATCCACCATCAAAATTCTAAGGCTGCCAACGCCGAGGAGTTGATCCTGGGAGTTTCCCATACCAGAGTGGTTAATTCCGGGATAAGTTTTTTAAGCTCAGCTTCATATGTAGAAGAATATTTATTCTTCGTCAATTAATGACAAAAATATGCGATTTCATAGCAATTTAAGTAGCTCTACGCTGCAGTCCCCAACGAACCAGGGAGTGTTGGTAACCCTGTAGAATACACGTGTAATTGGGGATACCCATACCATCTCTACACATTTGCGGCGTCTCTAGAGTTGCATTTGAAGTGCTAAGGGCAAAATGGATCGTCGGGCGGAGAGCAGGAAGATTGTTAGGCTAGAAAGACGGAAAACGTTTCCAAATTACTCGCCGGATATCGATAATTTAAATTTTATGGGTTTCTATTCCGTAAATACTAATGTTGAGTTTGTGGACAACTTATCTCAGCTACGCTACCTTAAACGTCCGCCTAGACAAATCGTGAATTTTGATCTAAAAATTACAGCGGGAAGGAATATTCGGAGAAAATTTATTAATAATGAAATGAAGTTGGATTCTCTCTTGAAGTGGATCCTTGCACACCAGAAGGAATGCGCTGGATCTCCTGCAGGGTAACTATTTCTTTAAAATTATGTCATCAGTCCTGTATGATTTTCATTGTCTCGCTCTAATATATTTTTTTTATATTCCCTACGGATTAGAGAGATAGTGTGTTATCGTGGACTATTCAAAAAGGTGATGGCAACTCCATATGAAAAACGCGAAGGCTGGATGGTTTGTGCTACAAGGTTCCAAGGTATAGTGAAACTTTAATATTTCACGCATATGTGTATACGAGTAAAGGTTGCTTGCATACTGCAAGCTATCTGTTGAATGCAGTATCGTACCAAGTAATGCCTCTAGTCAATTTTGAAAACTTCGCGCAAAAACCCTGCTGGCGTCGAACTAAGGATCCGATCGTGCGACACAATTGCATATAAATATAAAATAAGTGCCATTCTGACCTGTTCCTAAGTTACGATTCAATATTATATCGGGAAGGTCCTAAAATAAGATTACGAATTCCCCCATTGAAATACAAGGTAGAATAGAAATTACTCTCAGTCATCGAACAAAGAACCGTCAGAGGAACGGCGAACAGCGTATATGAAACATGAACTCCCTCTATGTACATTCCATTTTCTATCATTCCCGGTTATCTGATAAGCATTCAAAATAATTGTCAAAATTGACCGCCATACATTTTATATCGGAGAATTTTGCACCCACTTGGCGTCGAACTCGCGGTCATTTGGTAACATTTCATCAGTTAGTACAATAGAAAACCACGGCATCTCCAACCTCATACATTTTCACTGTTCGATCGCTCCGAGTAGGACTCGAAACAATTTTCGAAAATTCGCGCGAAAAACCGCCTGGCGTCGAACACAGGACCCGTTCGTGAGAGAAAATGGCATACGAATTTTAGATAAGTGCCATTCTCACTTGTTCCAAAGTTTCGATTCACAATCTTTTCGGGAAGGTCCCAAAATAAGATTCCGTTTTCCCCGTTTGAAATGCATGGTGGAATCGGAATAACCGTCTTGCATCGAACTAAGGACCACTGGAGAAACGGTTCACCTCTTGTAAGAAGGAATTCAAACGCCTCTGTCACCATTCCGAGTTTTATCTTTCCAGCTTATCCGTAAGGCATTGAAAAAAATTTCAAAAATTGCAGCAATGCATTTCTTATGGAAGAATTTTGCATCCACCTGGCGTCGAACTCACGGTCATTTTGTAACATTTCTCCCATTCGTATTATAGAAGACTACCTCAACTTCAACCTCCGAGATTTTGGTTCCTCTATCTTAACGATAAGTGCCTCAAAATAATTTTCAAAAATCCGCGCGATGCATTCTTACGGAAAAATTGCGATTTTTGGGACATTCTGGTATCGAACCCATGATAGGTAGCGTCGATGTCTGAATTATTCGGGCATCTACAGGGTGGGGCCAGTACGTCGTAAAAATCTGACGTGGACGGCGCTTCTGGAACATGGTCAGAATTCGTATCCCCTATAAATATATAGGTATATCCGGAGAGTTAGCTGTATATAATAGATAGATATGTGTGTGTGGAGATGGTTTGGGTATCCCCAATTATACCTTGACACCTTCATTCTTGTTGATGTTACTCTGATGTCCATCTCGTACGATCCGCTGATACTCTCCCTACAGATTTCCTCGAGGCGCATGTGATCATTCACCTCGTAGACTATGACTGGAGGTAGGTTTTTCTTTGGTTCTTCGTCTATTGGTCCCTTGGCCTTCTTCTGCCTGACTGGGGGGGCCTCAGATGGCTGGAGGGCCGGTCTGGTTTATCAACACAGCTACGCCTCCTCTTCCCTGTAGTGGAAAGAGGGGGCAGTTGTGTCCATTTTGTCTACTTCTGCAGTGGAGGCAGGGATGGTTACCTCGTTCTTCTCGGCCTCATTGCTCTGTTTTTCTAATTGTTTCAGCAGCTTTGTTGCATTTGCAATTCTGTTTTTCAGGTATTCCTTTTTCTTTTCCACCTCCAAATTCTCAATGGGTGGAAGAGAAACATCTCCCAAAGTCTTTTTCGAGGAGCCCAGCTGCAGTTCGTTTGGCTTTACCGTCTCCTTCACTTCCTTTTTCTTGGGGAGGACCGGGAAAGGTGCAGGTTCTTTTTCCCTTGGTTCTGGTTCACCAGAATTTGGGCTCTTCATGAAATCTTTCGCCATCATTCTAGTACGCATGTTGTTGTCGCCTTCGTTTTGTTCCCCCCTAAGCTTGCTTTTTCTTCCCTCCCCTCTTCTGCCTGGATGTTGGAAGGCTGAACCTTGGTTCCCCTTTTCCTTGGGTGGAGTCGAAATAGATGGACGGCGCCTTCCTTTTTCAGCGCTTGGAGGTTTCCAAGTGCACTGTTGCTTATGCAGAGATGGGAGGGAGCCTAATAATTCCTAATGACTGGACCCTATTCTCTTCTGTGAAGGGGAGCTTATATAGGCAAGAGAGCAGTGCTCCACTCAATGGCACCAACCACTGTCAGACATCCTCACTGATGAAACTGGCCCATGAAAGCGATGTTTTGAGATAATCCTCTCTATGAATTTACACAATTGATGGAATGGAATGAAACTTTGCACACGAAGTTGTACTACTGAGAGGATCCTAAGATTTCACTCTTAATGTTCTTCTTCACATTCAATAAAATTAAATGTACTGAATGCTTAGTTTTAAATATAATGACCACAATCATTCAACAGCATTAGATCACAACCCGATTTAGATGCTTTTTGCAAATAATGATAATGTTTGACTTTTCAGCTGACCAAGCTTCAATTGTTTCCTATTTGATGTAGTATTATAACTGGAAAGTTAATGCGAAAAGTAATGTCAAAATGGGATTTTAATTCCCATTATTATTTTAATGAATTAAAATAATTTGTTCATTTACAGAGTAGTAGAATTTTTGAAAGTGCTTCAACAGCTGAGGTCATTTTGCTCATGAGCTCTCACCAGTAATCAAACCTGGGACTGGTATTACAAAAGTCAAATACACTACTCACAAGGCTGTCAGGGAGCCTTCATTTCAATTTTGAGTGAGAAGAATGTATTTATTTGATAGATAGTTTTTCTGCACTCGTTTAAGTTATGTTCTTTATGTTTTCAGGAAAAATTTATATTTTTAAATATGATACCCCACAACAAGTTTGGGCTGAAAAAAACAGAAGTGCAAGAGAAAGGAACTTGAGTGATTGGGGTTATGTGTTTGAACAGTACATGGTTTCGGGTAAGTAATTTTAGAATTATTTATATCTCAAATAATCCTCTATATATTATTTTAAAACATACATTTTTGGTGACCGGGGCTTTTCTTCCTTACTACTCCACCAATACATATAAATGAATGACCATTCGAAAGGAAAAGTTTTCAGATTCCTGCTAAAAATAGTCAAACAAATTGAAAAATCCACCATTTGTTAATCAAATTGAATTAATATTTTAATCATCGCATTGCATCCTGGATGAAAATATACCCAGGTTGCTATATAAAGATTTAATTTGTTTACTTAGTGACGTCTTTAATCAATTTTCAAAATTGGATAGATATATCTATTTATGGTCTTAAATGATTGAAGCAGGTTTTGCAATTAATATTATACATTAAATTAATATAACCTCGATGTCATACACATTCACAACAGTTTGATAAGCAAGCCACATTGCATCTTGCGGGAGCAGAACAACAGCGAAAGAAACATGAACATTGCCAAATATGAAAGTTTGCGTCATGGTTTTATTGTGTGGTATGTTTGAACAATGTTACTGGTAGTTCTAATTTAAGATCGACCAAATTTAAAATTCGATTTTGGGGTATTATGATTAGATTTTGGAGTATTCATAGAAAAATTAGAGATTTAATTACAAGTCATGCCATCGAAAAGAATTAGGTTGTTAAGTTGTTTTCCGAGTATTCAAATTTATTTTGGTGAAACTTTAGTCTGTTGCAAATTTTCTATATATCTAAACCTGTTATCAAATGATTTTTAGTGTTTATACTTCACTAACTAAATAGATAATATTCAACATTTAATCATATTTCTGAGTAAAGAAAAGGATATCCTGCGATTTCAGAAAACTCACCAGCATGGAATATTTGCGTAACGAAAGCACAAGCTTTTATTCCCAATTGCTATCTCCGAAGCACAAAAATGTACTATTTTGCTACATCAACGATGTAAGATAAGTATTTTAAAAATTATTGTTTGCCAAAATTACTTAGAAGAATTTTGAGTTATCATACCCGAATTTGAATATGACTGAACACCATATTTATAAGAGAGACTTAATAAATGCATACGCATTTTGGCAATGTAACACAATGTATGTTGGTATGAAAGTGTGACATATAGCTTCCCCTCTAACTCTTCTCTCCGAGATCACATCACTGCAGACGAGTAGTAGTTATTTTTATATCTTTTGTATGAAGAGAAGAACATAGAAAATAAATAGCATGGATGCAGAAGGTATGTTTTGTTGTTTTATCTTAGTCATTTAAGTGAAACAACATTGCTGGTATAAGAGGAAGTTGTATTTATAACGATAGAGTTTAGGTAAAGCAGGCAATGATGTTTTGTATCTTTACCATAATTCATTTTGTCATAAATGCATTGAGTTAATTGAGGAATTCAGTTTAGGATAAAATACATGTATTGTTATAGTGATGACGTGCACTATTCGTGATTATACTGCTAAAAGAAAATTTTTTAAACATTCGATAACATTCATACTCTCACGTTCACTAATATAATAGGGATTTTGTTTGGGTTCATGTCGTAAGGCATTAGAAAATGCAAGGCATTTTATTTTTGCCATAGAGTTTCATTCCTGGATGTGTAGATAGCAATATCTATCGCTACAAACGAGTTATATCGAAACAGACACTGATAAAGAATATGAAGGTGTGAGTTTATAGGTATGTTTTAGTGTTTATGTATTTGTTTGTAGCAATATGTGTATGTTGAAGTGTATTTGCGAGGGGAATTCAGTATCAGTATCGTCCGTGAAATTTTCACATGGGGCAACTAGTAATACCTTATTTCAATTTAAGCATAATATTTTAACTATACGTTTTGGATTCCAATTGTGGTAATTAATAATTGCTCCAAAGTAATTCTTAACTTTACATGGAGTGATAATTTGCATGTCACCAAATTTTTATACAAGACTAGTAGAGGGCAAAAGAGAATAAAGTTTGACACATGACATAACTTGTTGATAGCTAAGCATGAATAATGGTTATAAGTATGAGCTTGACATACAGACCTCTCATAAAGCACTTCAGTTCTTCAGTTGGTGAATTAAAAACATTTTCTGACCCAGCAAGTTGTTTACCAAAGTAAACTTCTAAATTGTTTGTGTAATACATTTTAGCATCATACATTGCGAATAATTTATACATTGTTTGTCTGTTTTCTTTATATATATATTATCTGCAAGAGTATCCACCACAGATAGGATGAAGGAATTTCTCAATTCTCATTTGCATAGAAAAAAGATTTGGCTCTTTTCCTCAAAATTATTTTAACACCACCAAAAGCCTTCTTATGTACGTCAGTTTTCTTTCACCTCTCGTGATTAGTCTGTCACTGAAGCAGATGGATATCAGAACAGTGACCATGTCTAGGTTCCTGTTTTGTTTTTCTAAGTCATCACAGCTAGCAATATGAGGGTCATTCCATTAGTACCCAATCTGACATACAAATACATATCAATCTGACATATAAAATGGTGGTAGTTGCCTGAAAAAATAATTACTCTTCAAAAGTACCAATCCTATGAAGTTTGAGTGAATTTTGAAGACACAATGTTGTTAAGTACTGGTTTGACAGCTGAGCTAGAAAACTGACAGTTGACTACTCAAAAGCTTGAATGAGGCTGTGCGAGCTGCCAAGTTGAAGATTGCAGTGGTTGACCGTATGAGGTGACCACTCCATATAAATGGTAAAGAAACTCCATTGAATGGTATTGGATGACTGTCAACTGAAAGTGCTTGAGCTAGCCAACATGGTAGGCATTTCAAAAAGTGCAGTACATAGCATATTGACCAAAAACTTTGACATGAGAAAACTGTGCACAAGATGGGTGCTGCAATTGCTCACAATGAATCAAAAACAGCATCATTGGTATGTTTCAGTCAAGTGTTTGTCAGTGTTTTGCAGCAATAAAACCGAGTTTTTGCATCAATTCATTATGATGGATATAACATGGGTCCATCACTTCACACCTGATACAAAACAGTTGAAACAATCCACTGCAAGGGAAGAATTAGCTCCAAAGAAGGTGAAGTCAGTTACATCTGCTGGCAAGGTCATGGCATTAATTCTTAGGGATGCACCTGGGATAATTTTCATCAATTATCTTTAAAAATGTTAAAAAATCAACAGTGAGTAAGATGCCAACTTGTTACAGTGTTTGAGTAATGAAGTCAGGAAAAAGTGGCCATATTAGGCAAAGTAGAAAGTTCTGTTTCATCACCACAGTACTCCATTTCACATCCCTTATCGATGTGGCCAAAGTCAATCAATTAAACTTTTAATTGCTCCCTCAAGCACCCTATTCACCAGATTTATTCCCTTGAATTCTTTCCTATATCTGAACTTGAAACAATGGCTCAGTGGTAAACAATTTGCTGATAATGCAAAGGTGATGTCTGTGGTTGATGGCAATTTTGAGGAACCAGATGGTTCTCACTATGAACAGGGTATCAAAGCTATTGGACATTGCTTCGAAAAGTGTATAGAGCTAAAAGGAGACTATGTTGAGAAATAAAGATATGTTTTCCCAAATTTTTGTGTCATCTTTGTTAGGCTGGTTACTACTGGGGAAACACTTTTACTTCCATACAATACCAGAACCAGAAAATTTTCCCATGATTCCCATCAAATTATGTGAGATCAGTTTTCTATTATATTTCCCACTCAGTATTTATATTTGTAAATTTCATCTTTTGATCAATCACATAAACTTAATAATTTTTTTAAAACTTCCAATTCATTTGAAACTTCATATCCATAATTTGGTTTGAAAACTTCATGATGTTTTTGGTATTGATTTTCAAATAATTTGAATATTTTTTTCCTCCAAATTGTTGTTTTACACAAGTAGATATATTCTGTTACCCTATAGTCATTTGTATCCTCCTCTGACCTTTGATTTGATCTCCTTCTGACTCCAAATATATTTCATGATTGCTGTGCTTTATGTCTTCATCAGTGAAATCATTATCCCATTTTTGGTATAAGCACCTGGTTCTATCATTTGTTTCTTCTGAATAACACTTGAAGATAGGGATTAAGTCCTGGAAGCATTTCATCGTCATTTAAAATTATACCTAATGAGAGTGTTAACAGAATGGGCTGTATGATAGATAACAAAATCAAAGAGACAAACGGGAATATTCTTGGAGGCAAACTGAGGGCACTCACCTTAAATCTTCGGCAAGGTGGGAAGGTGGCTAGACCTCTTCCGATACTCGTCATTTTTCTGTGGTCGGGGATCCCTTAGATACGTCTGCGAAAAAGGACATAGGTGAAGTGTGTCCACGTCTTTGCGGAGAAAAATAAAGAAAACTCAAAGACACTGAGTCCCCCCAGTCTGCTCTCTAGAGGCAGTCCTTCAAATTACCATTAATTACGTAACAGAGAGAATAATCTGCATATGAAAATAAAGTAGAGCTTGTAAACAGAAAACGATCCAAGCAGTCATGCATCGTGCTACAACAGTCTTGGTGGATAAACAAAACTATCCACACCTTTAAAAGTTATCCAAGGAGCATAAAAGGATAAGACCCAAGCATATACAAAGCTTCATGGAACTACCTAGATAGTAACAGCCTGAAAAGCTATCTTTGTTTTATGGAATATGAGGATACATGACTAATAGAGTAATAAATTTTCTTCAATATTTCTAAAAGTAACAATATCATCTTACTTTATTAGTACTTGCAGGTCCTTCAGTTATGTTAATTATACATCTTGTATTTTTTTTTTCAAGATCATCCCAAAAATTCTCCGGATATGAGTAAACCAACTGACCAGAATGAAGAATTTTCTTGTGTTTTTCGTACTAGACTGGGGCAGCATAACTTATTGTTTGCTGCTGAAATGGATGGTCTGAAAATTGAGTAAGTTATTGGTATTTTTATGTGATATTGGTATTTTCAAGTGACTTAAATCTGATTTGTTCAATTTTCTTTAGTGAAAAGCTTGTTAATTTAGAAGAGCCTATAAGTGATGCGGGAAAACTGAAGGATTTACTGGAGAAAGGTCATGCAAAATTTGTAGAGTTGAAGACCTCTGCTGATTCATCTTTTAACCAGTTTGAATGGTCCAAAATCTGCAGGTAAGATGTATTATATAGGTAATTACTACATGGCCTGAAAAGTCCCGAGCCTAACAAATAAAAAATCAATTTTTTACCTGAAAACCTTTTTTATTCTTCAGTATAATCTCCATCTAGAGCTATGCACTTATTCCACGGGTCCTCCAGCATTTCGGTGCCTTTCGAAAAAAATGATTTCTCAAGTCCTCCAAAATAGGCCTCTGTTTCAGACATGACTTCTTCATTTGACGTGAATTTCTTCCCCTGAAGAAATCTCTTCATGTTTGGGAATAGATAGTAGTCGCTGGGTGCCAGGTCTGGTGAATACGGGGGATGTGAAACCAATTGGTACCGCAATTCACTCAATTTGACCGTTGCTTTCATTGACGAATGAGCTGGTGCGTTGTCGTGGTGATACAGCACTTTCTTCTTTTTCATGTGTGGCCGTTTTTTCTTGATCTTGATGTCCAAACGGTCCAGTTGATCAACGTAGTAGTCGCCTGTGATTGTTTTTCCCTTTTCCAAGTATTTAATCATAATGATTCCACTTGCGTCCCAAAAAACACTCGCCATAACCTTCCCAGCTGACTGTTGGGTCTTTGGACGCTTCGGACGAATGCTATCCGCTTCCAACCACTCTGCAGACTGTCGATTGGACTCAAGAGTGTAATAATGTATCCAAGATTCGTCCATCATCACAAATCGGTGCAAAAAGTCCTTTTTGTTTTTTTGAAACAAGGCCAAACCACGCTCGGAATCCTCCACACGTCTTTGCTTCTGGTCCAGAGTCAGGAAACGCGGCACCCATCGCGCGATAAGCTTCTTCATCCCCAAATGTTCATGCAGAATATTTACAACGTGTTCCATCGATATAACCACACACTCTGCTATCTCACTCAACTTTGCTTTACAATCGTTCAAAACGATCAGATGGACTTTTTTTATATTTTCTGAAGTGGTGGCCTCGGAGGGGCATCTAGGGCGTTCGGCAACTTTGGTGCGGACACGACCACGTTTCAAGTCCATGAACCACCGTTTCACTGTCGCTTCCGAAGGTGAGGATGTTGGGTAACATTTATCTAACCTATTTTTGGCTTGGACAGTGTTTTCTCCCATCAAGAAACAATGTTTAATCAAAACTCGAAACTCGTCTTTTTCCATCGTTCGCGAAATGCCTAAACTTCGTGAAAACTATCAGCTGCCATTCGGGAACTAATATATGAATTGTCATGAAATTAAAAACAGTGCCATCTTAAGGTTGGTTCTCTAGTGAAATGTGCAGAAAAAGTTACTAGTGGCGACATCTCTCTGTTAGGCTTAGGTAGCAGTCATCCGAAGCATCCAAAGACAAAACAGTCAGCTGGGAAGGTTATGGTGAGTGTCTTTTGGGACCCAAGTGGAATCATTATGATTGAATACTTGGAAAAGGGAAAAACAATCACAGACGACTACTACGTTGATCAACTAGACCGTTTGGACATCAAGATCAAGAAAAAACGGCCACACATGAAAAAGAAGAAAGTGCTGTATCACCACGACAACGCACCAGCTCATTCGTCAATGAAAGCAACGGTCAAATTGAGTGAATTGCGGTACCAATTGGTTTCACATCCCCCGTATTCACCAGATCTGGCACCCAGCGACTACTATCTATTCCCAAACATGAAGAGATTTCTTCAGGGGAAGAAATTCACGTCAAATGAAGAAGTCATGTCCGAAACAGAGGCCTATTTTGGAGGACTTGAGAAATCATTTTTTTCGAAAGGCATCGAAATGCTGGAGGACCCGTGGAATAAGTGCATAGCTCTATGGTCCGTTTCAAGATTCCAGTCAGTATGGAGCGCTTACAGGGGAAAAATTCAATGTAAATTGCCATAAGCGAAGAAGTTAGCCTCGCGACGGGTCGCCTTTACGCGGAGCTGCAGATTCGGACGGGTAAAATTAAGATTCATAGTTAACATTGACCGATCCAAACTCAATTTCTGATGAAATTCAACTGAAAATAACTTTATCAACACAATAGTGAAATCTTTACGCTCTTATAGCAAGAACAACAAAGTTAAAAGCGAAAATTTAATGAATTGCCGAGTTTTCACCCGTGAACATTTTTGAAACTGCCATTACTCCCTTACAATCCAACATAAAATGCTGATTTTTTCTTCCATTGCTCATTGTATCATCTGAATTCATAAAAGATACATGAGATTAATTTTAGAGCAACCAAATCTTAGTAAAAAATTATTTATTTGGAACGTAACTCAAGAAAAAATTCGTCGTGCAGTCCAATTTATACGTCGCCTAAAACTTTTTGGTTTCTCACGTGAGGAAGAACTTGTCTCGAGAGAAATCGAGATAAATGTTGTAATTTTCATTTGCAGTTAGTTTCGATGCGATATCTTGAATAGAACTTGAGTTTTTGACTTTTATATGTAAGAGCGTAATTCGCTTCGCGCTTCGAATCGCCGACGCTTCGAAACCTCAAAGCTTTACTGCGAACCGAAATCGAGGAAAACCGGCCACAGTTGATAATAATTTAGTATTCATTATTTTGTTTTTAAGTCAAGTAAATTTTTAGTAAATTATTCAATAATTTATGTTTAAGTGAATATATTTTGACTTTAGTCTGGATAAGTAATTTCAGTCACGTCAGAATCCCCTTTGATACGTACCGTTGAATTGTATTGTTTTCGGTCGGTACGTTAGATCGATAACCTTATATTTTTAATTGCAGTAAGTTCATGAGCTTAAGGAAATATATATTAAGAAGGAAGATTTTATCCCAGCATTCTCTTTAAAGATATTCTTTTTACTTAAGAAGAAATCAAAAATTTAGGTGCCCGAGCGCATACTGGGTAATTGCTTAGGGTTCCGATGTGCTGGAGCGCATGACGTTCAACGTCAATGGAAGATAAATTTTCCGCAGGCAGGAATTCTTTTTTCTTTCCAGATCGTTTTCACAGCCAAACAAAGCTATCCCTGGCTCATCTTGGCGGTCCTATAAGTGCAATAAAGTAGGGTATGTATTTGACACGTGTGCAAGCGTCTCACGAAAAGTGGTCGTAACAGCATTATTTTCCTTCGGAGAAAAAGTGAAGGGAGAATTGAGAAACAATAGCAACCCTCAGCTGAGTGCTCTCGTTTCCATCACCTATAGCTTTAAAGGATTAAGAATGGTAATCCTCAGCTTTCCGCGATGTCTTTCTTAAGACAACTGCATTGAGTACTCCTTCAATATTTAAAAATATATGCGTAGTAAGGGTTTTTCGTCCAAAGAATTCTTTTGGCTTTCCTTTTTTATTACTCTTCTGCCATTGCTTGTACCTCCATGAGATTTTTAGCTAAAATAGAGCTCAGTTGTCCTTTTCCATTCGTTCGGAGGAGTCCTATCAGTGTTTTGTGCTAATTTGCAGCGAAAAAGGAGTTATCTTATACAGTCGTTTTTTGAGTTTTGCGCAACTATATAACTTTTTAGAGTAGAAGAGCAAGGATCATAATCCAGCATAATTTCGTAATCCTACGATTGCTTTGCGAAAACCCTTGTGCCGTGTTACCAATAATTAATTTCCAGTTTAAATTTTCGGAAATAGGAAATTCTCATTTATGAGAATATTTTCAACACAAAACTATTGAATATCATTAACTTTGGCCGGTTTTCCTCGATTTCGGTTCGCAGTAAAGCTGTGAGGTTTCGAAGCGTCGGCGATTCGAAGCGCGAAGCAAATTACGCTCTTACATATAAAAGTCAAAAACTCAAGTTCTATTCAAGATATCGTATCAAAACAAACTGCAAATGAAAATTACAACATTTATCTCGATTTCTCTCGAGACAAGTTCTTCCTCACGTGAGAAACCAAAAAGTTTTAGGCGACGTATAAATTGGACTGCACGACGAATTTTTTCTTGAGTTTCATTCCAACTAAATAATTTTTTACTAAGATTTGGTTGCTCTAAAATTAATCTCATGTATCTTTTATGAATTCAGATGATACAATGAGCAATGGAAGAAAAAATCAGCATTTTATGTTGGATTGTAAGAGAGTAATGGCAGTTTCAAAAATGTTCACGGGTGAAAACTCGGCAATTCATTCAATTTTCGCTTTTAACTTTGTTGTTTCTGCTATAAATGCATAAAATTTTCACTATTGTGTTGATAGTTTTATTTGCATTCAAATTTCCTCAGAACTTAAGTTTGGATCGGTCAATGTAGACTACGAATATTAATTATACCCGTCCGAATCCGTAGCTCCGCGTAAAGGCGACCCGGCACGCGAGGCTTTGCCTTTCTCCCATAAGACAATACTGACTGGAATCTTGAAACGGACAATAGATGGAGATTATACTGAAGAATAAAAAAGGTTTTCAGGTAAAAAATTGATTTTTTATTTGTTAGGCTCGGGACTTTTCAGGCCATGTAGTATACCTGCAGTGATATGTCATTTCAAGCTTCATATTAAATGTGTATTACCAAGATGAAACAAAACATACCTTCTGCATCCACATTGCTTATTTATTTTCTATATTCTTCTCTTCATACATGAAATATAAAGATAACTACTACTCATCTGCGGTGAAATTGTATCTTATCCATTCATTGAATAAGATTAATTAAAATACTGAGAGATACATAGTAATGTTCATTTCAAAGCTTCTTCTCCCTGCCAGTGTAGAATGAGTGATAATGTTACTAACTTGTGATAGGAAAGCTGGAGGGGAAGCTATATGTCTCACTTTCATACAACCATACATTTTGATACATAGCAAAGTGCATATCATTGCCTCCACTTGAGCTTTCGTTACGCTTGTATTCCATGCAGGAGAGTTTTCTGGAATCACAATTATCATATTCTTCTCTTTACTCAAAGATCTGAATAAATTTTCAATATTATCTATTCTGTGAGTGAAATGTAAACACTAAAAATCATTCGAGATCAGGTTTATGTACATTTGTAACAGACAAAAGTTTCACCAAAATAAATTTGAATACTCAGAAAAAAACTTAACGATCTAATTATTTTGATTGGTATTGGGTAATTTTATGTCTTGTGATTAAAATCTCAAATTTTTCCATGAACACTTGGGGTATCATGATTAGAAAATCTAATTATGATACCCGAAATCAAAATTTTTAATAAGGTCGTTCTCAATTTAAAATGACTGGGCTGTAATATGATGCAACATTACTCAAAAATACTACACAATACTACCATGATACTAACTTTTACATTGGGCAATGTTTCTGTGGTTGTTATTCTGCTCCCAGAAGATGCAAGGTGGTTTATTAAATGGTTTTGGTTGAGTATGACATTGAGGTCTTCGTTTATGGAGACTATGTATTACTTCTGATAACTTTTTCATTTATTTTAAGACTGAGGATAAATATCACTGTCTGACATTGAAAACTAATTAAAAATGTTATTAACAAGGAGAGTACACCGTCTGCAGCGATTTAAGTGGCAAGTCTATAATTTGATAGATATCGAGTCAAGATTGACGAATCAACCCCAAAGTTGGGTTTTATGAGTGATAATTTTCACGGAAAATGAACTTAAAGTTGAAGAAAAATTGTCAGCTTGGTTATAGTGCTAAGAAAAGCACACTCCATCAGCCGAATGCTTGGCGCAGTATGGCATCTGCTTTGAATTTCCTTTTGGTCGGGCTCAAGCCCATCTGCGGGAAAAGTTTTTATCTCTTTTTTTCATTTACGTAGTCTTTTATAATCTTAATCTATGTCTGTTTTCTTCTTTTGGTGAATTTTGAACTTATTTTCAAAAGTTAGAGAATTTTTTCCGCTGTGAGTCTCCCGTTTCTTCAATTAAACGCAAATTCTTCTGTCTGCATTTATTAGCATACTTTTGAATCCTAATTCCTGATATCTGAAAACTACAATACTGGAAAGGTAACACAGAGGACTATTTCAAACCTCTCCTACATCCAGCTGCTCGCTCAAACGGCAACCTTTTATTGCACTACCCGACTTACATTTACCAATTCTGTTTGTAAGAAGGTGACCGTTGTGAAACGCTTTGAACGTATTTGTACCGTCTTTATTAGTACGAAATCTAGTTTAAATTTAGTGTTACTTTTTACTATATCAGCAGTGTAGTATTAAAAAATGAATGAAAATCGGATTTCCTTATTTTGGCCTGAAATTTCTGCGTAATTCATCTTTTTCTGGAGGCATCGGGTAAACTTACTTTAGCTGCTTCAATTATCCAATAAAAAATTATGTCATTGCAGGATAAAAAAGGATTATATTATTGCATTTTTTATGCTGTTGATGCCTACAAGACAAACTTTTAAATTTATTTAGAGGAAATTCACGAGTATGACTCAAATAGAAACATGAACGAAAACTCTGGAAGGAGATAAAGAATAATTAGGAATAAGAACACAATCAACTGTATTTCAACTAATTTATGTTGCAGAAAAATGCTATCAAGAAGGGGAGCATGAAAATACTGCAAAACCTACTAAGGAAAGCTAAGATGAAAAGAAACTTTATCTGGATGAATACTCTGAGAAAGAATCACTTTAAGTCAACCTGGTAAAGAGCTCTGAAAATTAGACCCAAAACATATTAAAATAAAGTAAATCACGATCAACTACCTCAGATAATTGCATCAAATATTATAAAAATTTTAAGTTCCACCAAATCAATTGATAGATAGACAGTAAAATATTAATTGGTGTGCTATCATAATTTTCTAAGGTAATTGTTTAAAATTCAAATTGCTATTTTAATATTTTAGAAAATAACATAGATATTAGAATAGTAGCACTTTTAATTTAAATTCTGAGGACTACAAATTTTTTTAAAACACCTCGAGTAAAAAATTAATTTATGACAAAATTAACGCCGGCATCTCGTAACACTTTTCTGAAAATATTGTTCATTGCCAGCCCCAGAAAAACAATCCCTTTAATCAAATAAAGTTCATGTTCCTTGTAAAATTAGTATGTCCCAACTTTTATCTAATGCTATATCTCTTTCTTGCCCCATGGTGCAAATTTTGACGTGATTTCTTCGCAGTTGAATTATTCTGCATATTCGTGATGACTGTATCAGATGAAGCATTATGATTTTGAGATGAGATTTGGCTGTTTCTGACAAATTCATGTCTGAGGTTTTACTAATTCTTCCAGAGTGAAGGGAGGACTTACCCCTCCACCCTGGCCCTAGGAGTATCCTCTATTCATTCCTTCGTTGTTTCTTTTTCTTTTGTTTTGTCCATCAAAAGGTATAGTCTATTTTCTTAAAGGAACCATAAAACAGCCAATAGGTGAAGGTGAACTCTGCTCTTAGAAGATAAACCCCCTTCTCGGCATATTGTAGATGGTCATATGTATCTAGGATAGCAAATTTGAAAGCGATAATGAGGATTCCCGACCACACCCCTGCTGAGCAGGTATCTAAGGTTAGGGTATGGTGGCGGTGACCAATCACAAGTAAGGTGGGAAATGGTGGAACCGTGATTTGTAATCTTCCCCACGGGTATTCCCTTAGGGAATGAAGATATTCATCTCCATTTTTGAGGTAGACGACCTTTCAGGACTTCTTGCTAGGAATCCAGTTTAAGATGGTTAAGAAACAACAGTTAGTATGGAAAATTAGAACCTTAAGACTGATTTGAATATTGTATATACATTCCAGGTGTTCTATACTTGCATATTGCAGGTTGACATGTTAACACCTGGTTCATTTACATTTACATTAATACCCCACGAACTGCTGTATGGCATATGTCAGGGGGTGTGAAAACACCCGCAACACGATTTCCATTGTTATACTGAAATGATTTTCAGAACTATGCTCTAGGTGAAAGTGAGACTAATGATTAATGATCGCTGCTTCAGTTTCTGATTGCCCCAAGTAAGCTTCATAACCCGAATTGTTTGAATGGTGCACAATATGTATAATAATTAAAAGAAAAATCACTATCAATAATTATGAATGATGGGTTTAAGGAGTCATGGAAGAATACGTTATAAATAGAAACCAACAGATGGTAACCAGACTTACATGAGAATATTCCTCTAATTCTCATGATTCATACCTTAGCTGTTAAAGTATTCTTGGTTCTTGGTATATGTAATCCATTACTACAACATTCACTCCGAGGACCTTCGTAACATCCTTCATCCTAGGCACATCATAATTCTTTACGAACTTTGCGAAGATGTTTCAAATTTTTTAAAATAGTAATGCAAGGAAGATCATTCCATTAGAAATAGGACCTTTGGAAAATCTGAATGATAACATAAATTTGATAATGTTTGGGTGCATCATATCAGAATTAGCATCTCTATATTCTGCTTTTAAAGTGAATGGCATAAACTGTATTAGCTTATGCTAAATAACTAATTCAACAACAAAAATGAAAAATAAGTAATGCTGCCTATCGTCAATTTATATGAATCAAGATCCTTGTCAATGATTGTTTACTTTGTTTATAAAAATTGTTTTTTTATGGTTTATATTGTCCCTATATTGAGCCAAAAATTTTGTAGTTTGAAATAACTTGAGAAATGAACAATGAACTAGAGAAATGCTATCTAATATTTATTCCTTACGAGAACCAAATCATTTAACTTCTCTTACAACATCTATGATACAAAGTAGATAGAGTGTTGAAGATGATCTTACTAGATCGACTAAAGTTTCTATTATAATGTCACTAAAATATGAATTGAAACGTAAATATGGAATTGTAGACACTCCGCATATTCATTGTCTCAGAAACTTGAAGTTTTTTACACTGATTACCGATAAATTACATCTCTAAGGTTAGTTAAATATTAGAATAAATCATTGGCTTGCATAGATAGTAATACTAATGTTAGCAAATTCTATTGGTTTGAAAAGACCTCGAAATCTCTTTTCTAAATAAATTGCTGATAAGAAGATGTTTTAGGTTAAGAAACTATCATGGACTGCCTTTTACTGGACTAAAGTCTCCCAACTGATTTTTTATTCCCAAATGAAATGTCTAAATAGAGTAGCTACAACACAAGTGTATGATCATTGTACAAGTGCCAACTTCAAAGGTTTTTTATGATTACTTCTCCCTCGGCATTATCTGACGCACACTCGCACACCTTAATGTGTAAATTTATCTTTATCTTTTTGCAGTATCTGCAGAATTAATATCAATGGTGATGAAAAGATCTTGATAAAGAATCTCCAACAGAATTCAAGCTTATATGAAAATGACCCAGACTTCCTGTAAGGCTGAGAAATGTTGGTTTACAAATATAATTGCTTTTACTCGGTCCCTTTTATACTGAATCAACTATTGACAGTTTTAAAAAAGATGCTTATATAAATTACAATATCAACAATAACATTTAACAGATTAATTGTGGTATTGAAAAAAAAGTTATTAATAAAATTGTATAAGATGTTAATGTTTTTCATGGATTTTATCCTAGAGTAATTAATATGATATAATTCCCCTGTAGGTTTATGTCAATAAAGTATACCAAAAAATATTTGTAATTGATGCGAAATAGATTTTAGCTAAAGTATCCTTGTTTAATTTTTTCTTCAGATTTAAATCTCTACAGTGGTGGATACAGTGCTACTTGGGTAGCATCAAAGAACTCATCTGTGGATATAGGGGAGATGATGGAATTTTAAGATCAGTAAAGACTTTTAGTGTTGAATCTCTGCCTCAACTTGGACAGGTGAATGAGGTTTTATTTCTCGTTTGATGATCAACATTTTGTTTAGTGTGATTTTTGTGATTACATGATAAACTAACTACTTGTAATATTGAGCATGATGTTTATTATAACTAGTCCATAAATGTTGTATTCTATCAATTTTTGTTTTCATTTCTGTGCTAAAATAATTCTCATTCCATTTATGCTAAAAATATTTTTCAACAAGTCATTTGGGAATGCTTATCATAGCAAGTTCTATCAGAGATGTTTCCCTGACATGTTCTGCTCTAGTTTTTTCTTGCCTGATCACCATTGGTATCAGAAAAATACTTTGGCAAGAGATTCTCTTACTTGTAGGAGAATCTTTTAATTAACTTCATTTACAATAGACAAGTATCCTTAATACTCATTTTTACCAAATTAAATGCCAGATGACTTAATAGTTAATGAGCCCTTTCCACAAATTCTCCTATCAAATTGGTAGATAAAAGGAATGATTTATGTTGATGATTATATTTTTTAAGCTTTACTGATACCTTCTAATAGTAGAACAAGTTCCTCTTTCTTTAAATTTATCTTCACACTTCTATCACATTTTAATCTCATTATATAGAAGGACTAACTGTGCTATAACACTTGAGTTACTTTTTTACCAGCTGCAATAACAGGCTGTTCAGAAATTCTGACAAGTGCACAAATTTGTTCAACCAAAGATAGAATAAATTTTGTAATGTCAATAGCATGCTTGGCAACCCTGCTATTGTTATCAATTCAAACAATAAAGTTGAATTGTGAATGGTACAAGTTTACTATATTTTAAAACCCAAGCAATATAGAATACTCCGCTAAATTGAAGTTTTACTCTAGGGTCATTGGAAACCAGATGTCTGCCTTGATTATTGCAATCGCTTTTTGGACTTGATGACTGAACATGTCTCCAATGGACCTGATGAAGTTCTGTGGAGCTTTGTATGGAATCCTGGAAGTCCAGATTATATTCAGATTGAACAACTTGATAAGGACTCAGAGTATTGCTTTCTTCATGGATGGTTTACTGATGAATTAAAAAAGAATGCAAATTGAAAGAGGCTATCTTATTCAGGCTTAAGTTATGTATTGATGAATCAAAACTTCAGGTTAATGTAGGACAATAGTTTTATTATTTTTTATTCTATTCCATTTAAATATTTCCATTTACTATGAGTTATGTCATTATATATTTTCTACATGATACTGTAATTGAACATAATAAATGTGAACATATTAATTGAGGCTATTCCACCTATGTAACAAACTTAGTGAGTGATGTAACATCATGTCAATCATGAGGATATGAATGTCTCAGTATCTCTTTTCAAGTTTAACTTTTTATGACTTCACGTATCTGATACCTAATCAATACATTTCATTAATCATTATATTTTTAGGAAAGGTACGCATAATGTTTTTGAGGTCTTAATAAATATCCTTTTAACCTTCAAATTTTCTTTTTCTTATTTCAAATTAGGCTTTAAGCTGGTTCTGGAAGGCTGTATTTGAATCTTACAAGTAATATGCTCATAGGTTTTTTATAAAGACAATTCACTGGAATGTGTCCACACCTCCAACCTGTTGAGCCAATGGGGTACTATTAGTTTGTCCCTTTTTGGTTGTCCTTTCTGCTTGGTAATTGTGTACTTGGTACTGGTCTTCTAGGCACTAAACCTCATACCTCTCTATTAGGAGCTTATGCTCTAGCCAGCATAGCTCTCTGGGTCCCAGGAGCTCACAAACATTCCCCCATGTTATAGTGGAAAGGAAAACATTAAGTATCTGGATGAATACCACTTCCCTTTTCTTTGACCAGAAAAGAATTCCAGGTATGGAAAAATTATCTCAACAAAGTTGCTTCTTTCTTATGGAAAAACCAATGACTATAATCTATAACCTCAGCCGAGATGTGGTAGAAATACATAACTGAATACAGATTTTTACTTTTCCACAGAAGGTCTTATTTAAGGACTTTCTATTCATTCACTCAAAGTATTTTAAAGTTAAGAAAAATTTTATCATTTTTCATTCATTGAGAAAAAAAATTGCCAATACTTTTACCCTCATATGGACCATTGATAGTTTTTAACTAGCTGTTTTGTTATGTAAATTAATGTATAACTGTGAAAATTAATTCCTGAAGTACCAGTTTTCCTTGTGTGGAATTTTCACATTTTAATGACGTTTCTATAAACAAACTTCAATGAAATTGATATGTTCAAGCATAACTTTGTGGAATTTGATGCACATGATGGAGAAGTAATGAAATCTAGTACAATTCCATGAGAGATTTATTACCAACTAGTTATGTCAACAAGCTGACATCTTCAGGTAAAATAGAATATCAAGGTTGTACTTATACGATATCGTATATGAGAAGGTTTGGGGAACAGATATTCATTGGTTAAGTTTTGGTTTCCTCCTGTGATCTCCACAATCTCAAGGGCATCAAGCCATTCCTTTCTTCTGAAAGGGAAGCTCTTCAACTCAGACAATGAACTGAAAGTCTAGCTCTAGTCTCAGCTACAGGAACTTTGGGAGCAAGGAACCCTTTCAGCTTATGAAACAGTGAGAGTTTCACCTAAGCCTCTGGTGATGACTTATGAATAAGGCTTCAATTATATCCTCAGTGTTATTTTTGTACCTTTTAATGCCAGATCCAAACTTAACAAAAAGCCTGAGCAATTGAATTCTTATTTCTGTGTTGGTGATCATGTTAAAACAGATGGATGCACAGGGGAATACCCTGTGGACCAGATGCATAAGATTGAAAGACCATCGAATTGCTAGGGCTGCCAACCCCCAGAAGTTGATCCTGGAAGTTTCCCATACTAGAGAGGGTGATTCCGGGATAAGTTTTCAAAGCTCGGTTTCAAATGTAGATGGAAAATTATTTCTCTATTATTTGATAGAATGTTTTAAACTCTGGATAATAATTCTACTTAAGATCCCTATAGTAGTATTTTTAATAATATTTCGACTACTTATTTCGCTGTCCGAGGAAGTAAATTTTATGAATAAACGTCAACCCCCCAAATTTCATTGCATAACATTCAGAGGTAGTTAATATACTTATAATTAGTAATGTTAAGTTGGGGTATATATCTTATAGTACAGCTAGTTCCAAAGAAAACTTACCACCTAAGCCGCAACCCGCATTACAGGCAGTGAATTTTCTGCAAGCGAGCCTTAAGAAGTGAGAGAGAGAGAGGGAAAACATGGAGGAGATAGTCTGTTTCTGTCCTGGCTTGCAGAGTTGAAATGGCTTTATTTGCGTTATTGATATTGCAAAGATTTATTAGTATCCTTAGTTTGGTGTAGCAGAATAGTATTATACCAATATGGATGTCGTAATGAAAGAATTCAGTTGTTATAAAATGGTTATTACGAATTGTATATATTCTAGCTTTGCTTCTGGCACAGAGGGAAACACTGCAAATGAGGTCCCGTTATTCCGAGGAAACCGAGGCAAACCCCCTTCCCTTCCTGTCGTAAGATATGAGTCTGAGGCGAAAAGCACGAGCAGGACAAAGGAAATTTTCGCAAAATCTGCCACTGAGCCACTCTAAACTTATGTTTAGGACTGAGATGAGAGAAAGAAAATTTCCATGCAGTTTGAATCAGTGTCTGACCATAAATGTATTGACCTCGAATTCGACGTCTTCTTTTGCAAAACTCTGCGGTTATAATGGGTCATATTATATAATACGAGTAAAAGTTACTTGCATACTGCATGTTAATCATTGCAAATTTACCAAAATATCTGATTATTCTTCCATACATAAATATGACCACTGTTCACATTCCAGATTTTCTTTTTCCAGCTTATCAGGAGAGCATCCAGAAAAATTCTTAAAAATTATTATTATTAATTATTATATAATGTGTATCTTATGGAAGAATTTTGCAGAGACCTGGCGTCAAACTCACGGTCATTTGGTAACCTTTCTTCAGTTAGTACAGTCCCTTACAAAAAAGTTACCTCTTCCAAGGGGCAACTCGTCCAACAGACCCCACGTTTCGGGAGAGCAAGCCTCCAGAAAAAAAGAGAGAGAGAGATGATGGAGATAAATAAAGATGGAGGACTTTGCCTGCTATGCAGGTCCACGTTGAGCATTTGAAAGGTTTTGTTATTGTTATTAAAATTACTTATTTAAAGCGAATTTTAGTGACATTAACATGGCAGAGTAATATTATAGTGAATCGGAGGTCGGAATGGATTATTTGGTGATTTAAAAGTTGTTTCTTTGATACAGTTTTACTTTAGAGTTTTTGCATGTAGTATTGCAATGGTGAACGTACTCTAAGCTAAAAATTTCAGAAAAGAGATATTCCGCACTTTGTGCTTGAAAGACCCTGAAACCTGGCGTAACAACATCAATTCTTTGATGATGTTCTAGTTTAATCCAAGATATTTTCTTAAACGTATCGGAAGTATGGTCATACTTTTTCAAGTTAAATATAAACCGAGCAGACGCATTCTGGGCACGTTGCGTCTTGCTAGCTAGTTCTTGCGATAAATCATAGATTGAATTTACCAACTGCATTTTAATATAAGGCGTTAGGAAACTTCCTGAGCATCTGAGGATATGGACTAATTAATGGAATTACTGGATTTTAGTAAGGCCTTCGATTCTGTTGACGCGGATATATATTAAATATTAAATTATATTAAAAACTGTAAGCATCATTTATACGCTGATGATCTGCAGATATATCTCGATTCTACAGTTGTCTGCTTCCCTGAATGTGTTCAGTATGTGAAACATGACCTCCAGCGAATTCACAATTGTTGCAAGGACAATTTTCGGAAGATGAATCCATTAAAAGTGCAAGCCATTGTCATCGGGTATCCACTGTTATTGAATTATTGGAGATGTTAATGCAAAGCTTATCTTGAAAATACTGAGGTCCTATTCTGTAACTCTCTTAATAATATCGGTGTTTGCATAAACATCTGAGGGGATGAATGGAAGAGTAAACTTTTTCAGAAATTTTCACGACCGTGCTCCGAAGCCGTGCCGAGCATTTCAGGGAAAAATGGAGTGGGTAGTGAAGGACGGGAAAGGACCCTCCCCCTTTATCTGGGGGAGGAAAACAGCAATAAAGTTGAGGGCCGTTTATGACCTCCAGAAAATTTCGAAGTCTCTTTCCTTCTTCTTGGATGCACTTCTCAGGTAGAATCGCTTACATATTTGGCCGCAGCCAGAAGGAGATACTGCGAGCCGGGGGTTGCCCTGGGCAACGATGACAAGAGGGGGCAAGGTACGGAAAGTAATTAGAATTTTTTAGGGAATGCGGCAAGCTTTGAGATTCTATATATAAAAAAACCCGTTGAAAGGCACTTGCGAAGATAATCAGCTGTATAAACGAGTCTCAGGATAACGCAGACATCCATATGTATATAATAATTTAAATTTTCATTGCTAACGATATGTTGTAGAATAACAGAAAATTATATTTTTAAGGAATTTTCCGGTAAACATATTTAAAGTGAAAATCTTGCATCAATTATGATTAGTGCACTTATTGAATCAGAAAAATAATGCTTGCCACAAATCAGAGCAAATGCAATATATTTCAATAGATTTTAATACCATATTCATAGTAATATGAGTAATGATAATGATTGTAACTTGTGTTATTTGGATTGAAAAGGAATTTTGCAAAGGTTATTCTTCGAAAATTAAAAATAAAAATCCGAGCAGTGGTGCACAAATAAAAGTATTCAATCCGTGTATGGTAAGGAGGGTATTAGAAAATGATCGGGAATAGAGCCAGACAGAAATTAAGTAATAAGAAAGAACTCCGCAGTGTCCTATACCCTCGGTCACACCGTAAGAAGAGGCATTTACGAGTAATCTATATCTATGAGTAAAAGAATGAGAAATCGACAAATAATAGTTTGGTATACAAACAAGATATATTTTTTACATTTTCCAGCCTAACTTTGTGGAATGGTGCCATAATGCAAAGAAAAAAACTTTGTGAATTCCACAGAAATAAATTAATTGGCAACTAGTTTCGTCTGTCAGACATAATCTCAACTCCCTCCAGCAGACCCACCTATTCTGACCTCACCATCCCCTCTCATTCCTCACATCCTTTTTCCCAGAAGTTACCCGCTTTCCACAGTATGATCCACCCACATCCCAATGTCACCGGCCAATTCCCTTTAGACTAAAGAAGTTTTTATCATCAAACAGATTGCTATAAATAACGGATACAGCCCAGATATGATGGATAAACTCTTGAGGAGAAAACCAAACATCCTCTCATGCCATGAAATCACTCCTTCCCTCTAATAATCCTCCACTACCCCTTCCTCATGGCGGAGAATCCCCTTCCTCGGAAGTCTCTCCTATAGATTGGGACACATGCTTCCCAATGACCTGAGAGCGGCTTTCTATGTTCCCTGGAACCTACGGAGAGCCATTGGCCACCACAAAGATAGAAGACCCAGCGACTCCCTCAGGGGGGTGTACGGTAAAGGTATATTAGGTAAAGTATATTATATATTACTTAATAAATAAAGTACTATATGTAAAGATATTGGAAAAACCAGAAAATGTGTTTTGTGGGCTGTTGAGCATGGTCTCAAGAGATTAGGATAAATTCACTGCTGCTGTTTAAGAAATCATTATTTTTTCCTAATTATCTATTTGGTAAAATCTGCTTCATTGTAGAGTGAAAAATTACCAAAATATAGTAATTAAGACACTCAATTTCTGCAAAAAGTTAACCATTCTTCTTAAATATTATGTAAGGTAACCAGGGTTACACAACCTGGTTATAATGCTATACTTATTAAGACGCAGTTTTTCTTAATCCCCTGAGAAACATCTTAACCGGGTTTTCTGCAAGTGTCCGACAGTCCCCCCCGATCCCCTTCCCTCAGATATCCAAAATAATTGAAGCACTAACTGCTAATAAAACGAAAAACCAGAGCAACATGCGGCCTTCATTCACTAGCTGAAATTTATGGCCGTGTTTATATACAAGAGAGAGAGATATTAAGACTAACCTCAAGAAGGGGAATATTGAATGGATTGCTCTTATTAAAATCTAATGAATGTACTACTTGGATTTAGCAAATCGATAAGCGAAAATAAAGTTATTAACGGAATTGATTATCAAAAAAAAGATGCAACGAAGTACGTTAAGACTTAACAGCAGCCTCTGATCTGAAGTAGCATTATCTGTAACAACAATGAAATATATTGGCAGAGATTAATTTTTATCGAAGGAAGAAAAATGAAAGGGGAAAAAGCTTTCCCTCACACGGAGAAAATAGGTCGACTGATACATAAATACAAGTCTCAAGTATATCTAGACAACAGTCGCCTTTTTATGCGTTCGTTACCATTTACTTCCCGCAAAAAAATGCTTTCATGATCACAGGGGGTCCAATGCTGAATTCATTCCCATTCAGCATTGGACCCCCTGTGATCATGAAAGCTTTGCTTTCGAAATGCGCATAAGGGATTCTGAATAACTGGTGACTGCTAAACGATTATCCGTTTCCCGGGAATCGCCCTTAGATGGTCGCCGTGTTCGGCGCTTGGAGAACCTTTGTCTCTTAACTGTATTTGTTATTGGAGATTCAGTTGAGTCCCAAAACTGTATATATTTATTTTCACTTATCTTACAAGATATTTGCATTAATGATAATTACCTCTACCATCCAATTTTATGCCAGCATTTCTTGAGGTAAGTGATGTTTTTCTTATACCATAGGGCTTAAGAATTAGTAAATATTGCAAAATTTTGTATATATTTTTATTGAATTGCTCATACATTATTTTTCACATCTAGTTCTGTTCCTTTGGGGCAATTAAACATTTCTCTGAAGATGTAATTCTTTTTGATATTTCTCTCTGAAATTATTTGTAAAGCAAAAGATTGGTCATGTAACTACCATTATTCAATATGGATAAGAAAACTCTCTCATCGAATCCCTCATGGATTATAGTGCCATATCTTTACTAGATATTTATTTTGAGATAATGAAAATATACAAAACTTAGTTTCCAATAAAGGCTAAATTATATTCATTTTTTAATTAGGAATAATAAGAAGCTTCATAGTTCCTGAGGATTTGTAAAAAAAACCACTGAAATGAATTGCAGCCAATTGCCTCCACTATGAAGAGGTTTGCCATTATATGTATATGGTCATAAATTCCCTATGTACTCCTAAGGTAAAAATGCAAATAGGATTAAAAATTGCCTTAGTCAAGGGGAGGATCTGTTCATAACCGCAATATTTTCATTTATATTAGCTACATATACTACCCCTAGCATACACTGCTACTACCTGTTATTGTATTATTTCTAAAGATCTATTTTTGGAGACCAGCGCTTTTCTCCCCTCACACTCCATCAAAACACTAGTGCAAAAACATTGATACAAAACATTGATTGAGCATTTGAAAGAGAAGCATTCTTGATTCCTACCATAAATAGACTGAAAAATGAAAATGCAACATTTGGTCAAAAGATAAAGTTTAAATTTGAATTTTCAAAGTTAGTATTTAAGTCTCTGTAGAATATCGGCATTGTCATGTTTTGAGTTTATTGTTTACTTGACTACATTCCTTGTGGTAAATAAATAGTAATTCTCCATGATATTTATTCTTGTCTTAAAATGATCAAAACAGTTTTTGCAAATAATATTATTGTCTCTTTTGAATCTAGCAGCAATTGCTGAGTTAAGTTGTCATAATTGGAATTGTTATGTCGTACTCAAATGCAAAAGTTGTTATCAGTGAGTGAAGACCACAAGGGCACTCAAAATGTGTGAATTGGTTACTCTTGCAAACTGAATCAGAATAGCAATAGTTAAGCTGTAACTTTAGTCTCCATAAATGAAGATCTCAACATAGTATGTATCCATGACAAAATTTTAATATACTGGTCACCTTGCATCGGTTGAGGAGAATGACAACCGCAGAAATGTGAACAATACCAAATATAATGGTTTGCGTCACACTTTAAGACAGCTTACTTTTTCACTTCAATCAAACTACAATTTTATTTTAATAAAATTGCATCCACCTCAGTACGACCATTTATGCAAAAATTTTATACAGGACAAATATTTTCCTCTAATGAATGACTATCACAATAAGAATATTTACTGAATTTCCCTTTTTTGTATTTATTGTTCTTAGGACGTTGTGATTTATTCATATCTTCAAAAGAAAGAAGGCTATGTATTAGACGGTGAATAACACATTGTATATAATAAAAAGGATTTTTAGGTGCATTTCCTAAGGAAATATTTTTTTATTGTCAATGAATGAACCTAGGATACTTTTGTAAAAGTAAGTACAAATGTTAATATACAATTAGACACTCTTACAAATCCTAAACTGACAAAGGTTATGGGGAAGTGCAGCACATTATTTCTTCAATTAGTTCTTCTATGCATTTCAGAAGTAAGTTACTGATATCATATAAATACATACATGAGTAATTATTATGCTACATACAAATAAATTCCAATACCCAAGGTTTTATGATGGTCTTGCTGTGTTTGCTTTCTTAATGTAATTTGCCCAAAAGCAATTTAAGCCTCAACCCTACAATTAATACATACAAAAACCTCTATACAGAGAATGAGATATACTAATTATGGTGAGGTATGAGGTAGTTTGCTTTTCATTTTCTCAATGATCCAAAATGCTCTATAAAAATACATCCACTTAAATGCAACATAATGATCCCTTGAATAACTAATTTCAAAACATTCAATAATTGATTTTTAATGTCTCTTTGAGGCCATATTACTAGGGTTATTCAAAAAATAAGCAATACTCTTTGGCCATAAGGTATATTTGTGTAATGACAATAAGAAAGTCGGATTAATTTAGAGTTCTACATCATATAAAACCATTAATATTTTATTAAAGAAGTATGGCTGACTCTGTACCATAGTTTTTAAAAGTATTATTTTTAACCTATCAGCATTCAAGCCTGACTAAATGATGTTCAGTTTTTGTGTATGATACCAAAACTTTGGGGGTAAATTAAAAAGTCATCACAATATTATTTACTTACTAGTTGCCCCCATGCAAAAATTTTGCAGACAAACACTATTACTTAATTTCCCCACCAAAATATATTTCAATAAACACTCAAAATAATCACTACAAATGAATTTGCAATTCCTAATAATCCCACCTTCATATTCCATATCTGTGTCCATTTTGATATGTGTACTTTGTTTGCATTGATATCTATGCATCTCGTAACAAATCTGAGGGAAAATTCAAGCTAGCATTTTCTAATGCCTTGCCACTTGAACCTAAACAAAATCCCTAATATATAAGAAAGCATGAGAATATAAATGTTACAGAACGTTTAAAAAAAAATTGCTTTCGCAATACAGTCAAGAGTAGTATGCATCTTTGCTAAAATGATATATGTATATTACCCTTTAATGAATACCTCAATTAACTCAATGTATTTATTGCATAATGATTTTAGACAAAAATCATAAAGATATTTAGAAAAATAACAAAGTTATAGTTATCAAATAAAAATAGTGATGGTATTATCCTAATAAGAAATATCTTATTACTATAACGGTTTAGGAAGATGTCTGTATATAAGGACATACATGGTGTACATTAGGGCGTACCGAAAAACAAAAATTTTTAGTAGCGGGAACGTAATAGGTTGGAAAAGTTGCCTTTTTGGCTCAATAAGAAATGTGCAAAAGATGGGCTCTAACAAAGTTCGTCTTGGGCCTGACCAAAGAGCTCAAAAATTCGAAATTTTAGTGAAAATTGCGTTTTTTTAGGTAAGTTAAATTTTTGACGGAGCATACATACATTTGATTAAATGGCTGTTTTAATTCGTTTTGATAGAGGAACAGTTAAATTAAGCCATTAAAACCGAATATGACGAGATATCATAGTTTTAAAATTTTTGGAAACACCATGAAAAGTGGCAGCTCCTCGCTGGTTCAGCTGCAGTGAGCTACCCAGGACTCATCATGAGGTAGAGCTTGCTAATCGAGTCCCGCCCGCCCACACACCCGTAGAAACATACCAGACAACTAGTTGATGTCTTTGAAGGCTGATTTTGTTCCAGTTTTTGGTATTCGCGAGAGGATCATCTCTCTTATGAACCCATCTCTTGCATCGTGGCCGTAGACTAACCGTGAGGCCTCTGTGACTTCTTTTACGTATCGTTCGACTGCTTGAGAATCATTTGGGAGGGCAAATAATGCAGCAAGCTGCTTTATAAGTTCCTTTACATTACCTTTAATGCTTTGAAGATCCTCGAGAAAAGGCTGACAGTAAGTGGTGGCTTGGTGACAGTGACCTTATCCCAATCTATGAATTCTTCATAAGAAGGCAGGTCGAACTTCTCTTGCGGGATGATGAACTGACAAATCTACTCCGTTTGATGGTTTCCTGCGTTGATGAATCTATGTCCTACCTGTGTTCTTATTTTAGGTCGCTCATCAGTAAACATAGCAAATCATAACCCGAAGTTTATCATGCATGTCTACGTTCCAATGTGGTATGTCATTAAAAGAAATCTCACAGTAAAAGATAGAGCCGTAAAACTCCATAGCTGATACACCATACCTTCCTTTGCAAACAGGAAAACTTGTTGAAGATGTAATTCAACATAATGTCTTTTATGCTCGCCCAGAAATCGTTTTGGTTGTCACGATCGCTTATGAGTGTGTATGATAAATTATCGAGATGAATAATGTGATAACTTCGAAGTGGGGTACCATGATATGTACCGCAATAATATTTTTATGTTTCAAAACGCTTTATAGATGACCGTAGAAGGTGTTATGTTGAATTAACCATCAAACGGAGTAGATTTGTCAGTTCATCATCGCGCAACAGAAGTTAGACGTGCCTTCTTATGAAGAATTGGTAGATTGGGATAAAGTCACTGTCACCAAGCCACCACTTACTGTCAGTCTTTCTCCCGAGGATCTTCAAAACATTAAAGGTAATGTAAAGGAACCTATAAAGCAGCTTGCTGCATTATTTGCCCTCCCAAATGATTCTCAAGCAGTCGAACGATACGTAAAAGAAGTCACAGAGGCCTCACGGTTAGTCTACGGCCACGATGCAAGAGATGGGTTCATAAGAGAGATGATCCTCTCGCGAATACCAAAAACTGGAACAAAATCAGCCTTCAAAGACATCAACTAGTTGTCTGGTATGTTTCTACGGGTGTGTGGGCGGGCGGGACTCGATTAGCAAGCTCTACCTCATGATGAGTCCTGGGTAGCTCACTGCAGCTGAACCAGCGAGGAGCTGCCACTTTTCATGGTGTTTCCAAAAATTTTAAAACTATGATATCTCGTCATATTCGGTTTTAATGGCTTAATTTAACTGTTCCTCTATCAAAACGAATTAAAACAGCCATTTAATCAAATGTATGTATGCTCCGTCAAAAATTTAACTTACCTAAAAAAACGCAATTTTCACTAAAATTTCGAATTTTTGAGCTCTTTGGTCAGGCCCAAGACGAACTTTGTTAGAGCCCATCTTTTGCACATTTCTTATTGAGCCAAAAAGGCAACTTTTCCAACCTATTACGTTCCCGCTACTAAAAATTTTTGTTTTTCGGTACGCCCCAGTGTACATGCTGCAAGCATAAACCATATGTCCTCATCTTGAGTGAAGAATCAAATTTACATTAAGAAATCAAGTCAATCAATAATAAATAAAATTTCAGCCCTAGATGTCATGATTGTTCTGGTTATAGAGAATCAATGCAAAGATAAAATGAATCAGTTGAATCAATAAAATTGTAAATCTTCTATATTTGAAATTTTATGGTGATACAGATAGTGAAAACTCTCATACAATGCCAACTTGAAGAAAAATAATTCAATCTATCCTAATTCATCAACATATAGTTAAACAAAGATGGTAGTTAGAAATAGAGGTTTGTGAACCTAGGCAATAGAAATGAAGGCTCACCTGTGACATCCCTCTCACATGGAATTGACCTTCCAACAGAGTTATTAGCAAAGCAGAGGTATGACCAGAAATTCTCCACAAAAGTTTCAAGAGTGAGGACACCATTGAGAGGGACCAGCGTATTCCACATTCTCCTCAACTGTTTCATTCTCCCTGAAATATTCTCCAAAAGAGGTCAACTTCTTCAGGATTAGCATTGGCTCTGCATAACAGCAACAGCTTTTCCTCGACTTCTGAGTAAGGGACTGCAGGGACGGGGTGGTGGGATGTGACGGGAGGATTGGGGCAGGAGGAATGGGATGGGAGGGATTTGGGTGATATGGGACGGGACTTAAGGTACAGGGTTGGGATGGGACGGGGCAGATGGATGTATTTCAATTATGATGATATAAAATGATCCCAATAACCTGACATTTAAGTTATAGTAAGAAACTAGTGAAGCTGAAAATCGTTTCCTACCGTTAAATATACTTTATTTACCTTTTTTATTATTTATATGTTATATTTGTTATACCTTATGCCTTTGTCAATTTCACTGCTTGAGAGAAAATAGTCAGAAAAATTGGAAGAGATAAGATTTTCCCCAAGATTCTTAGATTTAGATGTTAAATTTGCAAGATAACACATTCGTTTTAATATTCAGCTAGCAAAAAATTATTTTTCACTATCTGTCCTGGGCCATAATTAATTAAGATTCCACCACAACTATTTTGAGAATAATCATTTTTTGTAAAATCACAATATCTGCTGCTAATTTATAATAGTTTGTGCTCTTGTTTCCCAAGTTTCATTCGAGATAGATAGATTTTATAAAGTCACTGCACAAAATTAAACGGTAAATATAACAGCATAATTTTGTATTACTTCGGAACTTTGACTGATAGCAGGGTGAGAGAATGACGTTAGCTCTAAAGAAAACTTGCAAATGTGGATCTTAACTGAGTGCCTATATTAAAGATACTGAAAATTATGGCCATTCTGCTGGAATTAAAATATTTGAACTGTCTTTTTCCTTGGTTGACAAACTCTTGGAGGATGAGTGGTTTTAGTTAGTCCCGCGTATCCTGCATTTTGATGACAAAACACTTTTCAATATTTCTTTCCACCATTGTACTATTGAGCTTATTATAAGATTATTAACAATAGCATTACCTTATTGAATAATATTGCTTAATTTATTTGAATGAAAACTGATAAATATCTCCAGAAATTGGAGTCTTTCAAAATGGGGTCTTACTGTAAGAATATGTAAAAGGGGCATGATTAGAAGCCCTCTGCGTTTATAGAGCTCAGCTAGCTGATTTCCAGCAGTGCATTGATGCAATCCTTAACACTGCTTTCAGAAACCAATTCAAATAGACGGAAGAGAATAATAAAAAATCTTAATCCCCAATTATAAAGATATGTATTAATACGGGGGCAGGGGAAATTGGGGGGAAAAGAGGGAAACGGGAGAGGGGAGGAAGGGGTCTGTAAAGGTATTTATTATGGGATGGATGGGGAACATAGTACAAACCTATTTCACACCTTTCTTCACGTATGAGGAGCTAAAAATCTAAAATTACCATGCCACAAAATGGTGAGTACTTCATGCTTAATTAACAATTAATTTTCCAGACTTTTGAAATTTTGAGAGAGTCATAAAATTTTTGATTGCAACCTTTTTCAGTAAAATCAAACATACGTACAAGAGTATCTAATTAAAGGTATTCTAGTACTTTTTAGCTACCTACTATAGAATCTCTACAGCAGTTCTGTTGCTAGTCCAATGGCACCGATAGACTAGAGATGTGGCTAATGTGAGATGTGTCCAATCAATTGCAGAGCCATCAATGAGTCAAGAGCTTCTTCTTTTAATATGAATCTATAGTATGACAGGGCTTTGTAGGACCTCTTGGCATTCGGGAGGGCAAATTCTGGACTTCAACATCTAAAGTTCATAAAATTTCCTAATTTTAATCATGGTCATAGCAAAAGAACTACATATGGGAGCAGGTATTAATCATTTCAAAAAAGGGAAAATATATTATTATCAGGCAAGTATCTCTGATTAATGTAGAATATGATCCTCAAAGACTGAAAAGGACGACAATCCTGTCAGAGTCACAAAATATTTAGAAGTAACAAACTCTCAGAATATTATTGCCAGGAAGTACTTAGAAAATATATTTGGGTCCATACAAAGGCTTTATTAAACCATTTCAAGAATGATTTACAGTTTGATTTTACTTCCAGCCTAGTGCACAATTTATATAGTAATGTCTCTTGCACCAAAGTGAGCATTATTTAATGCAGGTACTATTAAATTTTTCTATACTAAAACCTCTTGCAAAAGGTAGGTCAATCGTAATTTAAAGTTAAAGAAACAACAGTGATTATTATAATAGATGTATTACTTGATCTCAATTAAGTTTTCTACAGCATAATACATTCCATACCAAGAATGGATTCAATACGATACTAGTTTGAGTATGTGTTAGTAATCTATGGCTAAAGGTTTATTGTATGACTGTATTCATGTGCCTTGTTGATATGGACAGGTGAGAGTTTCCCGTTATGTCTGGGTATTAATATATATATATGACTTTCATGTGGTGTTTCACAAATATTGTTGTGTTTTATATTGGATGTAATGTAATTGATGTTGGTTCCACTATGTCTTAATTAAGATTTTATGTAATCGACATATGCAAGAAACAGATGTGCTCTAACAGTAACTGTGATTGTGGTATTTATGTGGCATAATGTGTTGGTGATAAAGGGATACTTGGGGTGATGATCTGTGTTGAGCCTCACTTTTTGAGTTTATTCTAGGACTGTTCATGGTTATAATAAAGTTGTTTGGAAACTTTGGTACTCATGGTATTTATAGTGTCCAGGATTGTGGAGTGTTTATGTATGTAATTTCACTGGAAAATGCATAGGGGCTGCCACCTGACAATAGTCTAACCACAGCATATGTAAATAATAATAATAACTAATAGACAATATCAAGCAAAAGCATTTAATATTCTGGCATAATAGTCTAACATATAAACCAGATCTCCCTTCCTTTCCCACCTACATAATTATCCTCTCTGTAGTTGTGTAAGTTTGACTTACCCAAAATCTGTAAGTGGGACCTTTCCTTTGCCATAAATTATCCATAAAATCTTGAGTCTTCTACATGTGTACTTGGAAATTTCTTGTTCTGTATAATCCTTGTATTCATTTCTGTATAATCCTTGTATTCATTGGAGGTATCGCTCTAAGATTTTGAATCCTTTTCTAAGCAATCTTCATATTGCAACTGATCCTAAATGAGAGCTATTATCTGTGGATCCTTCCCTCTATTCACACTGGGCATCTATGAAATAAGAAAATATGTTAGAATATAAAAAACAATTAATTTTTATCTAATACATTGAATGATGCCCCATAGAAATGATAGCCAATAAATGCAAGTAATTCAGTCTCAATCAAAATGTCCAAAAAGAAGAATACAGACTCATGGTGTTCTTTCAGCAAGGATCCACCCTAAAAAAATGTGTTTGACAGAAATTGATTGGCATAAAACTAAAACATTTTACACACTTATTCCTAACATGAGTCCCTAGAGCTACTGAAAAGTATGGGGCCAAAAGGGAAAAAAAGGGGAGCAACTATCTTAAAATTAGGATAAAAATCTACCCTGCATCATTAACCAAGAGTTAAAATTATCTACAATTTTGTAAAAGACAGATTTGTAGGAGCATTGTTTAAAAAACTTTGGTCATTTCAATCATATCAGCCCCCATGAACCTGGAACTGCCTTTGTCAAAGAAGACATGCTGCACACTTGGATATCCAGGAACCTCTGTGACAGACTCATCTGGGTTAAAATATCCAACACCTTATTTCCCAAGTACTTCATTGCATTGCTTCAATCATTGCTGCTCTTCCCCAAGGTTCAATACTAAGGCCCATTCTCTTTAACTGCTAAATTAAATATAATCTCCAAACTCAAAACAGTCACAAAATTCTCTTCACATATGATACTACGTTCTGTATCTAATCAAACTATTCAGAAACTGATATCATTGGATATAACATCCACCTCATCAAATATTTCAAATATTGTCAAAATTGAAGAATATTAGTCATCCCTGCAAGAGCTGCGTGCAGGATTTAATCGAAATGTATGGTGTGTGCATTGTAGTAGGATTTAATTGAAAAGTACTCATATTCCTACCCTGCCAATGGAAAAATGCATCCCAAAAGTAAAATCATATAAATTTTAAAAGTAGTTTTAAGAAAAAATTAACAGAACCTCACGTCATAAAAAGGAAAATAATTCCTCCTCTTACTTGCCAACTCCAATAGACTCCTCTCCATGTATAATGCGTCAAAGACCTCTACATCTTCCCTCCGTAGCCAAAAGACTGCAGTTAGAGATTGATAATCTAATAAGGAAAAAATAGTAAAAACAATAGTATCCATCAGGAATGATAAGCATCTATAGTGTTTATGCATATTAAAAAATTGAACCTGCACCTATTCACTTAACTGCTCCATTCACTCCTCATCTTAGGAAGTATCAGCAACACTTCTTTCATCATTTAGTATCATATTTGGTAGACGTTTCTAGCTACTCATCTCTAGGAAGCCAAATAAAAGGAAATTTCAGAGCTCATTATCAGGCACAAAATATTGATGATTTTTTTATAAGTAAGAGGAAATTCTGAATAATTTAACTGCTTAATAACATAAATATAAACATATATGAAAGAGCCATTGAGCAGTGAATCATGAATGACTCCAGCAATGCTGTTGGTCCAACTTACAGTTTCCTAGAGGAAGGAATGCATCAACTGGGATTTATACAACGAAATACTTCATTAGGAACGCTTACAGAGACATAGAATATGAAATACGTTAACTATAATGTACGTTAATGTAATCATTTAGCAATATATTAGGAATTCCTTAACTTAAATTCAGTAAAAACTGAACTCACTTCTTAAATACCATAAAATTCACTCAGTAGCCACATCTCTCCGTAGTATATCTTACAATTAGACACCTGCTTACTAAGTACTTGCCACATCTCTCTAACACACGACATTCACCATGTCTAGAAAAATAACTAACCGGACGGAATCTGCGGAGCGTACCAGTAAAGTTTCCTTACAACGTAAACAAAACACAATAGCATGCGATCTAACGCATTTTTTCGCAATAGTTAATGAAGATCATCGAAAATTGTGTTACGTATTTTTTAATTTGATAGTCGAGGAACCAAAAATGTTTTGTTTTTACCATTAACGTGAGTTCAATTTTCTACAATCTTTGTCCATGGATTACAAGTTAAGCAAATTATTATTGAAAATAAAACATTTCGTAATCATCATGCTTAGTGAACCTTAAGTGAACACTTGAATTTTACCTTCTCTAATTCTTAACGTTGATAATAACTCTATACAAAGAATGATTATGAATTGCAATATAACACGATAGTTCACATAACTAATGACGCACAGTGGGACCAAATCGGAAAAAGCTGGCCAAAAATCAATTTTTCGACTTTTTAAAAATTTTTTTTGGCAATTATATTATTGTTGTCCACCCAAAGGACTACGAAATCCACCTATACTTGAATTTTTTTAGTCTGTAATTTAGCCTCAATAACCATTCAAAGTTAGGAAAAAAGTGCTGTTGACGGCCGTGGTAATTTTTCACATTAAAATGCCTGAAATGTATGTCGACAGGCTGTGTTTTACAGGCAGTAATAAGCATTTTAAAGTATATGGTGCTTAAATATATATATCTAAGAACAACCATCTCTATTTTCATACATTTATAAAATATATTTAACAATTAATATTAATATTTCATTGAAAAATGCACCTAATTTTTCGATAAAAAGTAATAAATCTTTACCATCGACACTTACCGACAGCGAGATTTTAGCACAGAGATAGTATGATGTTTGTACATTAAGAAACGAAAGAAAATTCTTGCTGATACTTGCAATCTTGGCGTTTCTTTTGTCCGTTTCAAGCTTCCAGTCAGTATTGTCTTATGGGAGAAAGGCAAAGCCTCGCGTGCCGGGTCGCCTTTATGCGGAGTTACGGATTCGGACGGGAATAATTAAGATTCATAGTTTACATTGACCGATTCAAACTTAATTTCTGATGAAATTCGACTGAAAATAACTTTATCAACGCAATAGTGAAAATTTTACCCTCTTATAGCAAGAACAACAAAGTTAAAAGCGAAAATTGAATGAATTGCCCAGTTTTCACCCGTGAACATTTTTGAAACTGCCATAACTCTCTTACAATACAACATAAAATACTGATTTTTTCTTCCATTGCTCATTGTATCATCTGAATGCATAAAAGTTACATGAGATTAATCTTAGAACAACTTAATCTTCGTAAGAAATTATTTAGTCGGAACTTAACTCAAGAAAAAAATCGTCGTGGAGTCCAATTTATGCTTCGCCTAAAACTTTTTGGTTTCTCACGTGAGGAAGAACTTGTCTCGAGAGAAATCGAGATAAATGTTGTAATTTTCAATTGCAGTTTGTTTCGATGCGATATCTTGAATAGAACTTGAGTTTTTGACTTTTATATCTAAGTGAAAACTCGGCAATTCATTCAATTTTCGCTTTTAACTTTGTTGTTCTTGCTATAAGAGCGTAAAATTTTCACTATTGTGTTGATAAAGTTATTTTCAGTCGAATTTCATCAGAAATTAAGTTTGAATCGGTCAATGTAAACTATGAATCTTAATTATACCCGCCCGAATCCGTAACTCCGCGTAAAGGCGACCCGGCGCGAGGCTAACTTCTTCGTTTATGGCAATTTACATTGAATTTTTCCCCCATAAGCGCTCCATACTGACTGGAATCTTGAAACGGACCACTTTTCAGTCGCGCGGCGCCCCGACTCTTTCCTACGGCGCGCGGTACCTATCGGGAGAAATGTCTCCTCTTATGAGTTATAATTCATAAATTACGGAGTAAACTTCATGAATTGTGTGACATGACGTTTTCTCAATTCTGTTGTCCTGTCCGTTCACACATCAGCCCTCTATAATTTCTGCTTTACCTTTAACTACCCAACCATCGCCCTGTATAGACTGGTCTTGATGCAGAGGGATGGAAAATGACTGCTTCTTCCTACTTCACACCCTCTCTTACTATATTGCATAACATAATAAGTGGTCAAAGTATCTCGGATTATCCCTTAACCTCGCAGACGTTTACACACGGAATTATAGAACTATAGGCGAAAATGCTCAGTCTGTCTCGTGAGTCACAGCTATTTTGCTGGCAGCGAGAAGTGCGCAACTAATTCTATCAGCCCAGTATTTAAGCGAGGAGAACTTCATTATAAGGCGAGGATATTTTAAACTTTATTTTGTTTATTTTCGATGGAAAATTTTGTGCATTCTTTCGGATCGTCGATTGCCATTAAATTTTTAATGACACATCCTCTAATCGTCTTCATAAATTAAACATTTTAAAATTTTAGCTACTTTGAAAGCAGAATGGAGAGTATAAAAGTAACTCGTCTCGAACTGTATGATAAAATAATGGAAAAGAAAGGTGAGTCAGTGGAATTTAGGAGACAGCATATCCTAGAATATTGAAGAGCAAAATTCAATTTGAATGGAGATAAAACTGCCAATAATAAAAAGATATTCGTCGTTTTAGAAATTAGAATTTGAGAAAATATTCCAGGTTGGCGGTTAATGATGACCTTATCCGAAGGTTGTTTTTAACTTCTGATCCAGTGATTTCTAGCTTACATGAACTACATGAACTAAGAAGAAAATGAGGGAATTGGATGCGAATTTATACAAAATTTTGCTTTTAAATGATGCAGAAAATAAGTTACCAACTGAGGGAAGTGACGAGTCGGAAGATGAGAACTCTACGTTTTCGATTTCACATGAAAATTAAATATACGCGTTTCTTTTACTTTTAGTTCTTTTCATATGAAGGTTTAAGATTCCTTATTACTTATAAAAGTTTCCATTTTTTATTTTAGAAATATGAAAAATCATATTATTTATTACAGCAAATGCTCTCGGTTTAATCGTATTTTTACTATTTCCATAGTTATTCATCCATATTTAGCATATATACGGCAAAACTGATGCCAAAATTGAACTTAGGAGGTCAAAATTACCCTAGGACGACATTTTCAGACAATTCGAGTCATATTTACTATTTTTGGCCAGCTTTTTCCGCTTTGGTCCCACTGTAAAACATATCCTGGAGATACTTGCCGACCGCTATGTTTTAGGTGGCAAAGCGACCGCAGAGATTTGATGATCGACCAAGGAGTATGACCGGTTATAAATGGCTACTACGTATGTTTCGAGTCTTCGCCTTCAGAGTTTCTCATTTTTTTCGTATTTTAGCAGAAAAAATATACGTATGAGTACTCGTATTAAAATATATTGATAATTGATACTTTACTCAAATTTACTCTCTGCAACCATATTAACGTCATAATTAGGTAAGGAAGTTTGCAATCAAGATACTAGATAACAAATTCGGGGAAGGGGGTCAGTAACAAACAAAAAGAATGCAAGTAAAGTGAGTAATACGGCTGGTGGTAGAAAGGAAGGGTTACGGACAGATTCGTAACGTGGAGCAGGAGAAGATAATGAAGGCAAGAGAACAGTTATCAAGATGTAGGACTATTAAAAAACTGGTACTTATAAGTGTAAAAACGGCTCTATGTACTATCCATGCAGTAGTTCTGGAACAGAAATGTACAGTCACTTACAAAAAAGTTACCACTAAGAATGCAACCCGCTTAACAGACGAGGAGCTCGATGAGAGCGAGTCTATGACTGTCTCTGCTTTTAGCGTGCGTTTCGTTACGCACGTTTTGATGCTTTGACTTTATTTTTTAAATACCGGCTAAAATACATTCATTTGGATGCTATTTACGTAATATTGTATTATAAAGGAAGTAAATTCGAATTTTTCTTAAATCGGCTCAAATCTCTGCGTAATTCATTCTTCTTCGAAAAGATCGGACAAGAAATACTTTGGTTGCCCATATTTTCTCCTTTCGTATAAATTCCCATCAATGGAGGTCTGGAAAGGACTTCGTCATCTTGCTTCATGCTCCACATGCTCGCAGGACAAACTTCTACGTAAAGCATAATAAATAATAGAGCTTAAATTTATGACAAATAAGAGAAAATGCAGTACTATGAATAAGGTCAAAAGAAGGGGAAATTAGAGAAAACGTAACCAAAATAGAAAGAGTAACAATGTAAGAATATGTTAACCCTTCAAAATCCGCCTTTACTTATGGGGATAATCTCGTTTGGTATATGCGCAATAGCGAACACATCGGATGAATAAGACATTCTATGCGTAATTTCTCCGCTGGCTAATATTTCTAAGTTAGATTAGTCAAACCGTGATTTATATATTTGATTATTTCGTGTATATAGTGAGTGAGGCGAGGGTGAGCGCTTGCGCTGAAGTTGTTAGCGGTAGTTTTGATGAAAATGTTTTCTTAGAAATTGCGCCGGGAATCACGCGTGGGACTAAGAGGAGAAAAATTTACGGATAATGGAATGGTTAGGGAGTAGCAGGAAGGCGAAGTGGGCTCACGGAATTCCGCGTATGCCGATCTCGGTACTCTCAGGATAGTAGGCATTTTCGTCCTTATAAGCAGTAGTTAATTTTAGATTGAACTGTGAAAACACATGGCTGCTTATCCTTTTAGTTAGGTTGTAGGAACGAAATGCCACTAAGAATCAGAACAGGCAATTCTCAATATTAACTTTTATTTCACTTAAATCTCCCTGTGATTACATCAGACAAAACTAACCATATAGCAAAACAGTAAAACTGACATCACAAGGAAGACCGGAGGGGAAGAACAAGTCTGCCTGGCATTCGTCCGAGGTTGGAAGGAAAACCCCTCCGTAAAAAACCTCCCAAAGGCAGCCAAAACCACAAAAGTTAATCAGTAAAACATCTCAAATTCAGTGATTTACAAACTAATATTTAACTACAAGCGATTCCTCAGATACTTTTACAATAACGAAAAACCATGTTTGATTCCTTCAAAGCATAATGTAAATACATTATCTGGTAATGCAAGCTGACAAGATTCCAAAAGTAGGCAAAAATATCTATACATATATAGAGAACACGTAATAATTAAAGTACGTGATAAAACATTTACATGAATAGAAAACTTGGTAAAATTAAGTTCACTGGATCTGGTAACCTACTGTATTATTCATCACTCACTTCTCCTGAACTTCGATTAGGTATAGCACCATAGGCCACAACATTAAGTTCACAAAATAGATTGATTGCTCCATGAAGAATGAATAGTACAGGGTTAAAACAGTTAAAAATGCGGTCAGCTCTTTACGAGAACATGGTTTAATAAGCACTTCAGCACGTTAAGTTAAAGTGTGACTTCACTGGTGGAAGAGACTATAGTTCAAGTAAATGCTCTGCAAATGTATCTGATGCCATAGGTCAAAAGTCACTTAACAGAGTACACACACACAGCACACAAGTGATTTGGTGTCCATTACGGGCGCCCCTCTGGAAGATGACCGTGGATGAAATATGCTGCAGCATCACACTTCTGTCTGTAGGATTCCTAAAACTGAACCAAAGGGTTGTAATCTGATGGACTCGAAGAAACTCCTCCACAACCTCAGCATATCTGTTGTTCAATTGGCAGCAAGAGGCCAAGAATCAGGCAGACCAAGGTTATCCTATCTTTGGGCACCTAAAACGGCTCAAACAGCACCTTCTCCACTAAAATTCCACCAGCAAATGAAAATTGTGGCTAAATACGAGGCTGGACCTGGAAATTTTGAGCAAAATTACATGGAATACAAAATACACAAAACAGACCTTTCAAAAACAAAATTAGTCGCATAAGAATACTAGAAAATAAAATTAGAATATTAATGCAACCATTGATATTCACACAAGTAAGAAAAGGCAAAGGGAAGGAGAGGAACAATAAATTTTATAATACAACAAAATCTCGAGGAAAAACATCCTATCAGTAATAACAACCAGAAATCATGAATTCAAAGTTTCTTATAAAGTTAATGACCTCCTATAAAAACAAAATTAACCACATGCGAAAACCACAGAAAATATATGTATTAGATATTTAACGCAACATTTGATACTCATATTATGACAATAAGAAAGAAAAATGCATAAATTATAACACTACGCAAGACTTCATGAAAATAAAATCAGTAATAACATGGCGAGAAAAAAACTAAGCTCTACAAGCTTGTTGACTTCCTATAAAAGAAATGAGTATAAAGAGTAAATATTAATTAAGTAAACAGGTAATATTAAATGAAAAAAGGACACTAAAATATAGTAGAATCTATGGCAGTAAATAAATGACCAATAACTTATTCCGTAAAAAACAATTGCAACAACAAACATGTTAAATCGTATACAGGCGTTAAATACATAAGTCGACCGCAGACGCGTTTTGCGGGAAATCTTTCGAAGTGTAGAGCGAGCATCAGCTGCAGCTACTGGTGACGTTGACTTAGAGATCGAACGCATTACGTCGACGCAAGGTGGTGATAGGATTATGACAGAGTAATTGGGATAAAGCTGTATTCAAAACAGAACAAAAAAGAAGAGTTAAAAACCGCCGTCTTCAAAAATGCAGTTTAAAAACGCTGTCTTAAACGCAGAGTTAAAAAACGCAGTGTCCAATCGCATTACGTGGATGCAGCGTTAAAACGGACTTTTTAAACTTATTGTGGACGCTCCGTCTCGAGAAATATTTGTAATACCACAGAAAATTAGAAATTTTATGCAACATATGATCCTAAAATTCTCACAATAGGAAAAAGCAATACACAAATTATAACACCATGTAACACTTAATGAAAATAAAATCAGTAATAACATAACGAGAAAAGGCATACTTAAACCCTCAATAACCTTACTGACATCCAATAAGAAAATTGGGTATAGTATCAAAGGGATATAAAAACAACATAAACTAGCAGAAAAAAGTTGCCTTAAGGATGAGGCGACATGTAATATTAAATGAAGGACAAATACAGCAGGATCTTTTGCAGTAAATTCATGAATAATAACTAAATTCGTAAAAACCAATTGCAAAAACAAAAAGGCTAAGCCATATGCAGGTGTTATATAGATAAGTCGACTGCGGACATCGTCCGCAAAAAACCTTGCATAGTATAGTGCGAACATCGGCTACAGCCGATGGCGACGGTGATCGTACGCATCACGTCGACACAAGGTGATGATATAGTATGATGATCCGGTAATCGGGAGAATGGAGAGATAAGAATAACTTAAAAAACGTAGTAATTAATCGCATTAGGTGGATGCAGCGTTTAAACGTACTTATCAGACGCATCGTGGACGTTCCCAAAAATAACATCCTACAAGTAATAACGGACAAGGAGATATGACGAGTTCAAAGAACTTTCATATTAAGTTAATGACTTCCTATAAAAAAGGGGAAAATAAACCACATGCGAATACCACAAAATATTATAAATTTAATGCAATATTTGATATAAAACAACTTATGATAATAAGAACGATGGACAACCAGTCCATGAACCATTCTATGAAAATAAAATCATCAGCAATAACGAAAGTAAACACTAATTCAAACAACTTCCTTGTAAGCTTAACGAGTTCAATTTAAAAAATTAAGTATAGTATCGAAGGCATATAAAAGCAATTTATACTCTAGCAGAAAATTATAGCCTTAAGGATAAAGCAACATTAGATAACATATGAAGGAAGAACACTGAAATGAAGCAGGATCTTTGGCAGCAAGTACATGACTAATAAATAAGTTCGTAAAAAACAATTGCAACAACAAACAGGCTAAGTCATATACAGGCGTTATACAAATAGGTCGACTGTAAACACCTTATGAGGAAGTCTAGCGTAGTATTGTGCGAGCATCGGCTGCAGCAATTGGTGACGTTGACACAGTTGTCGTACGCATGACGTCGACGCAAGGTGATGATAATATGATAATCCAGTAATTGTGATAACGCAGCGTTCGAAAACACAGTTTAAAATCGCTGTCTTCAAAAACTCAGAGTTAAAAAACGATATGTTCGCTGTGTCATATTCGCAGTGTTCAATCGCATTACGTGAATGCAGCGTTTAAACGGACTTTTTAGACGTATTGTGGACGGTTCGTTTCGAGAAATATTTGTAGAGACGAAGTGTTGCCGCTGTATACGTATTCGGATCGGTGTGTGAAGTTCATCGCAGCTATCTTCGTTGCTTGGCTTCGCCTGCTGTTTGCAGGCTCTTCTTTGTCTTCCCTCTGCACTGCATTCGGGCTCGACCTGCGGCCACCGCTGTGAGGTTCAACCTGCAGTAGCGTAACTCTCGGCACCTCCTACGGACGACAGACACGCAGGCATTACTTACTGGCACACCTCACGCGTACGGCCTCAAGGATCTACAGGAAAGCCTCGAAAGCCACGAAAGAGAGCGTGCAGGCCTCGCTCACACAGCTAGGCTCGCAGAATCGTCTCGATGCTTCGGCTCCCTGACCGCTTCATCTGCTCGCAGAATCTTCTCTACGTTGACGTGAAAGCTCCTTCCTCAGGTCCCTGCACAGCCTCCCTCCGCACCTAATACATTCGACTGCCGTCCCGACACTTTTCAAACGGATCACAAGCAGAGAAATAATCTTATAAATGCATAACATCTAAACAAAATACAAAAACATACTGAAATTACAGATTTGTATTTAAATTCTAGTGTCCAATCTACTCTATTATAAAATATAGCAATATTAAAGTCCAATGCATCCAGGCTCCATGAAGTACATACATCGAGTCTTCTAGCAGAACTTTCTGCTTCTAATGGGTGCTGCTGTACGGATCCGCATTTGCTGCTTGAATTCAGTGTTCCAAGGTTTGTCTCCTTTAATAGCCTTGTCAGTTCCTTTTGGAGGGAATATTAACTTTATCCTCTTTCCAAAGGCATCATATGCAGGCTACAACCTCAGGTTCTGCAAGCAAATATGATGAATATGTTGCAATCTATAATAAACTCAGTGAAAGCAGGTCGAGAGGGTAAATAAAATGAATTTCATAAATGAAGCAAAGTAACAATACAGTAAAAATAGAAACCGCTATGTATTAAATATCTTGCAGAAGTTCAGAACAAGTACGTTGTTATCCTTAAATACGCATGATGTGCAAGGTAAATTAATTAAATACGCATAATGTGCAGGATCATGAAATTTGAATATATAAAACTGCAATTTTCCACATTCAAAAAATTCCCAGACAAACTGATATTCTTTTCCCCACCCAAATATATTTAAACGAACACTCCGGTAACTACGAACTAATACAGAGATACATACTAAAACACCCAAGAACGCCTTGTCCTGTATCAGTGTTCATTTTTTCTATTTTATTTATGTCTATGTCATATTAATAACATTCAAAAGGCTTCTGATATATAGTTTACCTGAAATGTTTTATAAATTCAGGTAATTCATTTTCCATTTCATTTTCGCCGAATCTAATAAAGCATTGTGGGAAAAGTCATGCATAAAACCATGTAAAATTCAGGAAAAGAAAAGCTGGTACTGAACGACAGGAAGGTCATACAATGCACAAAGGTTGCAGGATCCCCGTTCATGAGCTAAGTAACTATAATCATTGTCGAAGCGGAACCTTTTCTAATTAAGAGCTATAACCTTTTCTGAATACACTTTTTAAACTTGCATAAAGCAAACGATTTAGAAGTATCACAAATAAAAGTTAAGGAAAAATATTATGTCAATGTAATTCTACCTTGCAAAGCTATGCTCCTGTATTATCTAATCTAAATCTTGTAATATATTGGCTTGAAGCTCTATCTTTTTTTCTTATAAGCGTTACTTCTGTTGAGTGTACAATATGAGAGGGCTTGAGTTACTGTTCAAGCCAGCAGCACCGCTGTCTTAACAAGCATAGCAAAACTCACTTTAATTCCTCTACACAAACAGAAATGATACAATTTAATAAGAGGAAAACCTTACCCCTTCCGGGCCCCCAACTGCTTCCTTTGTTCCTTGATCTTTTAACTGCTCAGTAAGCTTGCATGATGTGGGGGAAGAAACCTCTGGAAACACCACTAATTCCCTCGAGTCTTCCAATGACATCCACTCAAGTGATTTTACTGAAAGTGTATAACACAAGATTTAAAAAGTTCAATTTGTGTTTTGATGTAAGCTGCAAGCCCTACGTTATCTATAAAGATGATTTTGGAAAGTTAGCTGAATTACTACAACTCTTAAATTAATCAACACAGCATCTGCAGAAGATTTTAAGCATATCCCCTCCAAAAATTTGATTAACTTTAATTATCATTATCGATATTTTCCGTCAAAAATGTATCTACTACTTTAAGGTGCTCGAATAAAGGTTACATCATAATTGAGGGTACTCAATCAATGTAATTCTCCGAGAAAGTGATTAAATTTAAACGTATTTAAATATACGGAAATTACCTTGAAATAACTCCTTAGTAGTAGTACCCTGACCAAATGGAAAAAATTATTAGAAGTACTAATTGCGCAAAAACTAAAGGGGGCTTTATATTTAATTACGTTTTAGTTGAAGTTAAGAAGCACTCGAATTTAAGACAGCTCCAGATGTGTGCCGCGCGTTCTACATTGGAGAAAACAGTCACGGGTTCGATTCCGGTGGGAGACCACGTGCAAAATGATCTCAGCTGTCGAAGTACTTAAACCTAAAATACTACCATTTCTAATCTAACATGTACCGGATGATTTGAAGCTCCGAAAAGGCAAAAAGGAGAGTCGTAAAATTACAATACAATATGTATAGGAGAATAAAAGCGGTACATAGAAAACAGATCAAATGTAGAACAAAAAAGCAAGTCTAAAAACAGATTCAAGATTTCTTAAAGTATGCCAACTTGCTCAAACGGGAGAAATGTTCAAACTATTCCAGCAAAAGCACATTAAAAATTCATTACATACTGGAATATTTATTTAGATCGATAGTTAAAAGCATCTGTCAAAATCTTCCGCGATAAGTGGATTTGAAGCAAAGCAAAGGATGGTTTAATTACTGTCGCAGTTTTCTTTAAAAATACATCAGAAGACCTTAAATTTGTTCGAATATGCAAATTGGATTTTCATCTTCATTGTTATACCACACCACATACATGAAATGAATAGCCATTAGTAACGATGGAACTAAAACTGATAAACAACCTACCATGGAACTACGATTGCTAATACTATAATCCATCACCAAATACACAATAGAGAACACCTCCAGTCACATCACCAGACACTCCATTCTCACTGAGCAGACAAACGTACTACCAAAACCAGATACATACACTCTCAAAATTAATGAAAATGAAAATCCAACTTAAATGAATATATAGAAACAAATCGTTTTAAGTCAAACAATCCTCGCTTTGCATCAATAAAAATATTTCTATTCACTCATTTTGGATATTTTACCATATTTGAAAATTTGAATATGACTGAATGAAAGAATTTAGTGATCCATTCCCAAATTCATAGCAACGGATTACTTTCCATTAATGGAATAAAAATGCAGGAAAAACAAAATATAGATTTAAAAAGGGTAACATTTATGATTTACGTCTGTATCGAATTCAGGACAAAATTAAATCTAAGAAGAGCCGACAGCTTTGAGGTCTTGATTTACAAGATTGTAAGTCTCTTACTATTCTCCTAAGTACATACGTACCCACATAATGTGGGCGATATTAATGGCTTTGTCGGATCAACCAAATTAACATATTTAATACCGGTTGTATGGTTCAATTTGTTTAAAAGCAGAGGCAATTTCGCGCATATGACATACCAAGGAGAATCGAGCCCGGGAACGTTACCACCTAAGTATTACACTCGGCTAACCGATTGTACGACGCGATAAAGTAACTGAAATCTGATGGGGCATATTGATCTAAGGAGAATATGAGCAGAGACCTACTCGAAATCTCTTATTCTGTGTGGTTTTACACATCTCATGCTCGCTAAAGATATCCCTGATCGACTATTCTTCGTGACTGAATTTAATTTCGGAGGAATGTGGAAAGACTTTCGACTTTCCTATAATGGAGATATTTCATCAATCCTTAAATCCCACTGATACTTCGACGTAGTAGAAGTATTCCCTAGGGTTTCTGGCGAGCACATGTTAACCCTGACAAGCATCCTGTCGTAGGTGATTATTGAGTCGAAATGAATTCTCTATCAAATGGAGCGACTGAGGGAAATTTTCAACCGAACATACTTCAGACTGAAGAAACCTTGGCAAAAATTAGGAGATTTTACATTCATCGACAATTAATGTATAGGAAAATGAATTTACTAAGCACGCCGAAACCTTCGAAAGAGTTCGAATGGCTCAACGCCGGTCCAACCATTTCATCAAATGCCAACGATTCAGATCGCAATTTCTGAGGGATGCCTGACATTCGAAAATGTGGTGCGATTCACCATGAAAATGATGGATTTACCGAGGAAAACCTAGATAAAATTACTTGGAAATAAGAAGGAATGACACGCTTTAGAATTCATGACTGGAAGAAGTCTGGAAGAAATGTTCGAAATCACTTAACTTCTAATTGTAAGTCTCATTGAAGCTCCCTCGGCGCAGTACCTAGGCATGGCAGAGCACATGGTTGACAGGATAAGACTTCCGAAGACAAGCCACACATCCAATACACTTTCCAATTTAAGAAACGCTTTCCTGAAATTTAGAAGATTGTAAGGTATTTAAACTACTAGCATGTCGTAAATTACGTATTCATAAGATGTGAAGAATCTGATGATAATAAAGTGGATAGACGCAGAGTTTAAGTAACGTAGGTATCGAAATCTTTACTTTACCTAATATTCTTTACCAGAAGAGCTCACGATGTGAAGACGACTGGCGTTGAAGCATTGAAGTCCAGAAATGAGGAGAAGGAAGGAATCTATGAAGGTTCGTGGGGGAGGAACTAAGTGATGGTTTGGGGATACTCTCTACCAATGGCGTGGCACAGAATATGGGTGAGTAATATCGGAGAGGAAAAAAAATGGTTTAAACTTTTCCAAAAATATTATTCACTAAAAATGTGGAATTTTTACATATAATTTTATAATTTATATAATCGCGTTGAATATTGAATGTTGAATCAGTTTTCATGTTATTTTTTCTTTTGAATATTCTTTGCCCTTTTTCGAACCCTTACTATATCTGTCTACATCGTTGCCATTCTGTCAACATTGTTGCTATAATCAACAACTCCATCTTTTCTCATGATCTTGTTTTCTTACTTAATGCTATCATTTTCATATGCATGCTTTCCAGTAAGCATGGCGTATTTTATAATAATTTTAGGTCGAAACATGGTATGACCTTGTTATCAACTTTAAAATAAGTTAAATCAGTATACTAAATGTAAAAGAAATATTTCTCGGCGAATATGAACTCCATTCCCTCTCGTGCGGATCCCAATTATCTATAATTGTAAAAGAAATCGAGATAATTATTATATATTTTCCTGATCCAGATACCTGATTGCCTCCAACTTAATCAACCGTTAATGTACTTTATTTATTAAGTAATTTATAATATACTTTACCTAATATACCTTTACCGTACACCCCGCTGAGGGAGTCGCTGGGTCTTCTATCTTTGTGGTGGCCGATGGCTCTCCGTAGGTTCCAAGGGACATAGAAAGCCGCTCTCAGGTCATTAGGAAGCATGTGTCCCTATAGGAGAGACTTCCGAGAAAGGGGATTCCACCACGAGGAAGGGGTTGTGGAGGATTATTAGAGGGAAGGAGTGATTTTACGGCATGAGAGGATATTTGGTTTTCTCCTTAAGAGTTTATCTAACATATCTGGGCTGTATCCGTTGTTTATAGCAATCTGTTTGATGATAAAAACTTCTTTAGTCTAAAGGGAATTGGCCGGTGACATCGGGATGTGGGTGGATCATACTGTGGAAAGCGGGTAACTTCTGGGAAAAAGGATGTGAGGAATGAGAGGGGATGATGAGGTCAGAATAGGTGGGTCTGCTGGAGGGAGTTGAGATTATGTCTGACAGACGAAACTAGTTGCCAATTAATTTATTTCTGTGGAATTTACAAAGTTTTTTTCTTTGCATTATGGTACCATTCCACAAAGTTAGGCTGGAAAATGTAAAAAATATATCTTGTTTGTATACCAAACTATTATTTGTCGATTTCTCATTCTTTTACTCATAGATATAGATTACTCGTAAATGCCTCTTCTTACGGTGTGACCGAGGGTATAGGATACTGCGGAGTTCTTTCTTATTACTTAATTTCTGTCTGGCTCTATTCACGATCATTTTCTAATACCCTCCTTACCATACACGGATTGAATACTTTTATTTGTGCACCACTGCTCGGATTTTTATTTTTAATTTTCGAAGAATAAACTTTGCAAAATTCCTTTTCAATCCAAATAACATAAGTTACAATCATTATCATTACTCATATTACTATGAATATGGTATTAAAATCTATTGAAATATATTGCATTTGCTCTGATTTGTGGCAAGCATTATTTTTCTGATTCAATAAGTGCACTAATCATAATTGATGCAAGATTTTCACTTTAAATATGTTTACCGGAAAATTCCTTAAAAATATAATTTTCTGTTATTCTACAACATATCGTTAGCAATGAAAATTTAAATTATTATATACATATGGATGTCTGCGTTATCCTGAGACTCGTTTATACAGCTGATTATCTTCGCAAGTGCCTTTCAACGGGTTTTTTTATATATAGAATCTCAAAGCTTGCCGCATTCCCTTAAAAATTCTAATTACTTTCCGTACCTTCCCCCCTTCTTGTCATCGTTGCCCAGGGCAACCCCCGGCTCGCAGTATCTCCTTCTGGCTGCGGTCAAATATGTAAGCGATTCTACCTGAGAAGTGCATCCAAGAAGAAGGAAAGAGACTTCGAAATTTTCTGGAGGTCATAAACGGCCCTCAACTTTATTGCTGTTTTCCTCCCCCAGATAAAGGGGGAGGGTCCTTTCCCGTCCTTCACTACCCACTCCATTTTTCCCTGAAATGCTCGGCACGGCTTCGGAGCACGGTCGTGAAAATTTCTGAAAAAGTTTACTCTTCCATTCATCCCCTCAGATGTTTATGCAAACACCGATATTATTAAGAGAGTTACAGAATAGGACCTCAGTATTTTCAAGATAAGCTTTGTATTAAAATCTCCAATAATTCAATAACAGTGGATACCCGATGACAATGGCTTGCACTTTTAATGGATTCATCTTCCGAAAATTGTCCTTGCAACAATTGTGAATTCGCTGGAGGTCATGTTTCACATACTGAACACATTCAGGGAAGCAGACAACTGTAGAATCGAGATATATCTGCAGATCATCAGAGTATAAATGATGCTTACAGTTTTTAATATAATTTAATTTTTAATATATATCCGCGTCAACAGAATCGAAGGCCTTACTAAAGTCCAGTAATTCCATTAATTAGTCCATATCCTCAGATGCTCAGGAAGTTTCCTAACGCCTTATATTAAAATGCAATTGGTAAATTCAATCTATGATTTATCGCAAGAACTAGCTAGCAAGACGCAACGTGCCCAGAATGCGTCTGCTCGGTTTATATTTAACTTGAAAAAGTATGACCATACTTCCGATACGTTTAAGAAAATATCTTGGATTAAACTAGAACATCATCAAAGAATTGATGTTGTTACGCCAGGTTTCAGGGTCTTTCAAGCACAAAGTGCGGAATATCTCTTTTCTGAAATTTTTAGCTTAGAGTACGTTCACCATTGCAATACTACATGCAAAAACTCTAAAGTAAAACTGTATCAAAGAAACAACTTTTAAATCACCAAATAATCCATTCCGACCTCCGATTCACTATAATATTACTCTGCCATGTTAATGTCACTAAAAATTCGCTTTAAATGAGTAATTTTAATAACAATAACGAAAACAAATCCTTTCAAACGCTCGACGTGGACCTGCATAGCAGGCAAAGTCCTCCATCTTTATTTATCTCCATCATCTCTCTCTCTCTCTTTTTTTCTGGAGGCTTGCTCGCCCAAAACGTGGGGTCTGTTGGACGAGTTGCCCCTTGGAAGTGGTAACTTTTTTTTGTAAGGGACTGTACTTTAGAATTAGTATACTATCTTTAATAACCTTACTCACCATATTCTGCTTACAACTGAATTCATTCCAAGTCCAAATTTTGTTGACTGGTGCCTCTAACAATACTTTGGGTTTGGGAAGAAATTTTAATTAAGTTTAGATAAATATAATGTACTAATTTGAATGACAAACTTTCTTAACTGCAATGTAGATCCTTCCATAAACTTGAACCTGTTGTTTTTGGATACCCTATTTATCAACAACTGTACAAATTATTACCCGTATCACTCTATTAAGAAAAACGATTTCTCTCTAACGATATGTATCAATAGCGGCTAAATATTAAAAAGCAATTCTATCACTGGAATTTATTTCTTCTATTACTTCCTTTTACAACTTGTACGATTAGCATGACATTTTGGTGAGATATGATGGAAGTCCTTTATGATAACACACAAAGAAAAACTCATTAGGTAGGGTCTACTTTTTGTGAGTCCAATTAGTGAGTTTTCCTATGTGTGTGATTGTACGTACGATTAGCATCTCTAACCGTTATGTTCCTTATTCCATTTCAAAATGTTCACGTAGGAACATTTTTAAATCGTACCAGAATCGGAAATAAAACTTGCAATTAGAAGTTGTGAGAAACGCTATCATTCTAGTTTGCAGCTACATCTATAGGAGACAAATCGCATAAAATGTTGTAGGAAATAAGGGATAAAAGAATAATCTCTAAAGAAAATATGAGAACATCAAAATTTATAATATGATATACATGTTTGCAATGTTGTATATATTTTCAATTCAAAGTGCTTTATCATCAATTACTCTTAATTAAGGAGATTCGACTTTCATTCCTTTACATTACTATACTACTGATATATTATCCAAATAATTTAAATTGTGGCAAATGCTTACGATAATAGTAACCTCAAAAAGTCTTAAAAATGTCTCTAGGAAAAGAGAAAGACAAATTACTCGCTCAAACTCGAAATTCCCATAAACTTCCCGTCGAAGAGTGTCTACTGTGAATCAGGGTATCCGACACGATAATATTTTTTTTGGAATTAACAATAACAGCTATAGCTGTAGCTAGAAACTAGCTATAGTGTTATAACATTCTGTAGAGGACTTAAATATTATAACTAAATAAGATATAGTTCTTGTATATATAATTATGGAATTCTAAATATGCATTCATGAATTATTTGAATGACATTTGAGTCATGATCAGTTCTGCGCTATTTAAGAAGATATTTAAGGATTTTCCTTTGAGATATATGCTTCATTTAGTTTGATTTACCCAAATTCAGCCTTCTACATCAATTTTTTAATGTATATGACCCCCTCCCCTCTCAGTGCTATTCTACTCCCCCTTATTTCATTGTTATCAATCACTAATTCAATTGTTTCCTAAGCTTCACTTTGGTTTTTTCAATCCACTACTCAAAATTCATCTTTTCTAATTTTAATTCAAATTTATTTAGTACTTTCTATGGGTTAAATGGAAGAGGAAACTATATAGTCTCAATTTTGCCCAAAATAAAGACAGTATTTATTAATTTAATAACTATTTATTAATTTGATACATCCCAAATCACAATTGCATTACCTGTGAACAACAGGTTGCAGTCAGCCCTCAATTGTTTCTAATGCACCCCTCAACTGCTCTACTGCATAATGCTTGAAGAGACCAAAGCTCAATATTTACGTTCAAAATATTTGCTCTTTGAATTATTAGTGATCAATGCAGGCCTTACTTATCACACCATCAGAAAAAAGAAATGCAAAATATTTTAAGATTAGTTTTCTACTAATTTTTCAAATAATTTTGGAATTAAGTGATAAATTTTTGTGAAATTTAATGAAAACATGATGTTTCTTAGTTATTTTTATATCTGTCAATGTAATAAATAATTCAGATGTACTAAGTAATTTTTCTATTTACCAATCTTTTTCTAAGTGCGACCTACAAGATTCTCAATATACTGAGACTTAAAAAGTTGGTAACAGTACTTACCTTACTGCACAGCCACCAGTAACATTGGTCATATTGTTGCTGATTTATGTGAGCCACTGTGCACATAAAGATCGAACTATCCTTCAACATCACTATCAATGATCAATAAATAAATCTGTACCCACAACTTTCATAAGGATTTATGAAATTAAAAAGAATTTGTGTGGGCAATGTATTCCAGCCCTCCTGCTTACAGAGTCAGGCTATGGGGAATGATAAAAGAACTTAAGTTTTTTACAGTGGAGTTTATTTTTGGAACCAGAATTTATAAAATAAAAAATACTGTCTAAGAGACAAAGGTTTCTCCAAGTGCCAAAAGCAGCAACCATTGAGGGCAATTCCTCAGAAAAAGATTATCACTCGGGCATCTACCAGTTTTCAGAATTTCCTGATGTTTATTTTGGAAGCTATGCTCCCATGTCCAAGGGGGAGGGCCAATTTTTATTCTAAATTTATTATAAATGGATATTTGCACATTTATCTCAATTTCATTTCATCAGAGAAGATCAATCTCATTGAAAAAAAAAGAAAATGTAACATTGTTGTTTATGTATTAGAGGCTTGAAAACAACCCAATTGCTGGTTGGTATACTGAGTAGTGTTTGCAAAAGCCTGAAATGCAAAGTATAGAATTACCAATCTTCTAGGAACCCTGAGAAACTATCAAATTATCAGGTTCTACTGACACATAATATGAAAGTGATGAATTCCTTGAGTGACATCAACAGCTTCCTCCATAAAATGAGGATACAAACAAAAGCCTTAATAAACTCATAGATTAGTTATTTTTCAAATTTTGTGCAGTTTTCACTTCAGCTGTAATTAATAAATTTTACACAATCTTGGGGAAAATTAATTATGATGACATCACAGTTTTTTAAAGACTTTTGACTGTACTTTAAACTAGGACTCTGACTAACAGACTCAGAAAAATAGTCCCTGTCATCTAAACATTCTTCCATATGATTTCATATGTACAAAACACTATTTACCATTTTATATATCTATTATATATAGCTATATATATATATATATATATATATATATATATATATATATATATATATATATATATATATATATATATATATATATATATATATCTCATAGACACCCAAATAATGAATACTAATGTATAAGGCATTTATGGACATGAAGATTCAATGATAAATTCCAATGCGTATAAGTATAAAAGTTCCTATACCAGTCTTGTGCTGTAGTCTACCTTTCAACAGCAGTCATATCACACATCCTATGTTCAAGAAGAAAAAACTGTACATTTAAACTTCTACTATTTCAATTTTAGCGCTCACTATATGTTAATATAGTTCACTTAGGTGGCACACTACAGTTTCAATATCTTGGACTGCCACCGTTGTCACATTTTCTCTTGCAAATACCAGTGGATCAGCAACAGTAGTTGGCTCACGAGAACTTGATACCACAACAGGGAATTTTGATTCTAAAGCTGCAAAGGAGCTTCAAGGTGCTCCACCATCAAACTTTCCTGCACTCCATCACCCAAATCATCACTACCACCATGATTTGAACTTTCCAAGTGATCCAACTCTCTCAGCATTTTCTTCAGAACATCGTCAATTCAATTCTGGAAAGTCTGGTCTCATGCTTGACTGTATGGAATTAAAGGCCTGTGGTCACCGTAATTACAAGAAGAATGATGACTTGTGTCACTTTGTCTCTTCATATCTTCATTGCTCACATCAGAGACTTGTGCATCATTTCGCTCTATTTCCTCATATATGGGGTCATCTTCTGGTATCAAGAGTGCACGGGAATGGAATTCAACCAGTGGATGTAACAGGGGATGACCCTCTTGGATTTCAGTGTATGTATGATTCCAGGGGCTCATTGAATGATGAAGACTGTAGCTGAACTTTTTGGTGGCTCTCCCACTTTGATGAGGTGCCAATTGCTGAAGATAGGGCAGCAAATACCCTTGTCTACCATGGCTTGAGGAAGAATACTGAGGAGAGCTTCTTGAATCCTCAAATGATGTTCTTCCAAAATAGCTCTTGGGCTGGAGTGAATGCTTCAAATCAATGCTTGGACAGTGAGTGGCAGAAAGATTGTTAGTTATTCCCTGGTGGTGATCTGGAAGCAGGCAGACAACAAAAATAGAAAGGACCTGGTGCTTTCTCAGCGAATTTTGTGAATAAAGTTCTGTCGGGTTACAAGCCGGGTAGTTTCTACGATGTCCCTCGATGTTTCACTCCCTGTCTACAGAACCATCTTCAGGAGCAAAGTGATGCATGATATTTCTCATCCGGTTTACATAGGGGGCTTTCTTGGTTCCTTTCACTTCTAGCTCTACCTTTCACTACTGCGGTTGGCTGGTGATTAGTTGAGGTGGTGCCGTCCCCCTTCCCCCTTTTCCTGATTGGCTGATGTTGTGGCCAATCTGTCATTCTCCTCTTTGATCTTTTGGAGTATGGGTCTCTATGTCTTATTCGGAGCGTATCCTTGGTCTTGATTCTTGTTGTTTGGTTCAATTGTGAGTTCAATTGATTTCTTCAGGATGCGATCCCAGAACTTTGGGGCATTAAAAACGGCTTTTGTTTCATCAAAATATAGCTATTGTCTGTGGTCCATAGCATGTTCTGCAATTGCAGAGAAAGGGACCAAAACATTAAGAGATATTGAAAAAACCACTCAGCTTGTAACCCGAGAGAACTTCATTCAGGCAATAAGAATATTTGGAATTGTTCAAGCTCCTTACATTGTTCAAACTGTTTTGCAATGTTAAATTATGCAACCTTGAAAAATCCTAGCAGCCCCCATGTACTGAATCTCTGCTGAAAACTTAAAGGAAATGTTCTGTGGAAATAAAAGAGAGTAATAAATAAATTTTGAACAAATCACTGAACACTGATGAGAGAAGAGGCATAAAAAGTAATAAATTGAGTATTAGTGAGAAAATTATTAGTGCAATGAAATTTAAAAGTTTTAGATTCTCAAATATTCATCTCTTAAATAAATTAGAGGTGGCAATTGTGAATCAATTTGTACAAATGACTCACAAGATAGCAAGTCAAAGTAAAGTAAATTTCATTAAATAGTCTACTACAAACAGCAGCCATAAATCAATGACAATGCCATGCAGTTACTAGTAAAAGCTAACTAAATTTGTAAATGAATTATCATGATCCTTAAAAATTTCTCAATAAATTCACAGTGTTTATGTGGAAATTCTACATAAAATGGAAAAGCTCATCGACCAACATGGAAGGAGGAGTTCATACATTAACATTAAAAGCTGCAGGGGGAATAATAAAATAGGAAGAATAATGACAATATTTCCAAGGGGTCAGAGACCTCAGTTCTGAAGTATGGACATAATATGTCACATAACCTCTGGATTCTGCATTATCAATCTTACGATGTTAAAATCACTAAAATTAATCTTGCGCTTGTAAACCTCTCTCATTGAATGGATAATGATTTAATCTTTTCTGCTAACAGAAAAATAATCCCTGGCCCAAAATAACAATTTTTATTGGAATTCAGATCATAGCAGATTTGTGCAATTTTTCTGGAAAGTAGTGTAAAAGCACTCTTGCATAGCCTGATTTCATCCACAATCAAATTTAACAGTTAATACACATCTGATTCTCAATTCTTTTAAACCTTACTAAGGATACACAGAAACATAAAATAGATCATTCATGATCTTCAGGAAAGAGATGGAATCATTAAAATGGTTCACTATTTTATTGTACTGAATTAAAGGAGGCATTATAATTTGGAGAGCCAATATGCAGAAGAATCAAAATGTTGCTTGAGATCAATTTTGTCCCTCAGTCTCAACATTGGACAATGGCATAATACATTGACTGGAAAATTAGAAGTTCTTCCTTAAAGTCATTATTTCAACAACAAGATTTTTAAATCTAATATCAGATAAGGATAGGTAAAATAAGCATTTATGGTTATGGCTTTAAGTTACATGAATCCCCAAAAGGTAATTTACAAACAAATTCCTTGAGTTAGAACTAAATATCCAGCACTGACTAGCAAAATTACCTCAAAAGATAGCTTAAGGACAGTTAATTAAAGATAAAACACTTCTAAAATGACAAAAAATATAATTCCCAGTTTGTTTTCAATGCCAAGAAAATTTGAATTATAAGACTGCTTACCTTGTTTCTGGGGCATAAAGTGCTTAAATGTATGTCAATACTTCCCGATTTTCAGATTCTGGTGAACTTTGTAATGGGATTTGGACTAGTTATTCCAACCAAAATTATCCATGATTTGCCATCAAAGCATTATAAAATAAAACAATATTCACAAGGGCTACAGGTAAGTATTTTTTTAAATCTCACAATTTTTAAGCAGTATAGTCTTTTAATGCCATGAATTAATGTGTAATAAAAAAAATTTGGCTTAAAAGTTTTCAAGCAATAGTTATTGTGATATGAAGTTGACAGTCAAGTGGATAAAGTGTTAACCAATCCAGAAGAATTCTTCATATCTATAATATTAATGTAGAAATGTTTAGCCTTTAACAGTCATAAGATTAAAATGAAAATTAAGATTAAAAACACACTTCGTATGCAAATAGCTGAGTGTAAATTGAAGCAAGAGGATTTCTTTTAAATAACTGTAGCTCCCATGAAATATAGAAGATAATAAAGACAATATTACTGCTCCTAGGAAACTGTCACTGGAATGTTCCACTGAGGTACACCCATTTGCAGAAAATGAACCATTTAGAGATAAAAATCACAAATATAAGGGAAAAAATAAAGATAGATAGGAAAAATATTTAAGGTTTGATGGCAGCTACTATGCGAAAGACTTATATCTCACACGTCTGGAAGATTAGATATCTGCAGCAAATAAAAGGAACTTTGAAACTACAAAGAAATGCATAGAAACTATTAGAAAAGATGATGTGCTATTCCACACTCACAAGAATTATATTCAGTAATAAGAAATAGACAGTAATACACCATTGTCTGGGGGGAATGACTCTCTTTCAACGGCAACAAGGACTCCAAAAACACAATACACACAAGTAAACAGAAAGTTAAGATTACCAGCTTGCAGAGATGTTTGCAGATATGATGATACCACCACCAGATTCCTTTTTCTCTGACAGATACAATTTTTCTGGCAGTACCCTTTGACTCCAACCAATATCTATTCTATTATATATAGACGCTTCTCCGGATATCTCTTATAGGAGTAAAAGTTGCTTGCATACTGCAAGCTAATCGGTGAGAATTTACCAAAATATCGATTATCCTCCGATACGTATATATGACCCCAGTTCACATTCCGGATTTTATTTTTCTATGTTATCGTGAAAGCATTCCAAATAATTCTTAAAAATCGCCGAAATACATTTTATAGGGGAGAATTTCGCACCCACCTGGCGTCGAACTCTCGGTCATTTGGTGACATACCTTCCATTGGTACGTACCTACTATAGAAGACTACCTCATCTCCAACCTACGAGATTTTGGTTCCTCTATCTTACCGAGAAGTGCCTCAAAATAATTTTCGAAAATCCGCGCAATGCATTCTTGTGAGAAAATTCCGATATTTGGGACCGTCTGGTATCGAACTCATGATAGCTACAGCACTAGCGTCGATGTCTGAATTACTCTGGTGACTCCAGGATTGGGCTAGTACATCGTAAAAATTTCAAGTCGACGGCACTTGTGGAGCATGCTTAGACTTCAAACGGGGAATCCCGAATTACGGCTTAGTAACTTCCCGATATCTAATGGACGTGTAATTTTAGAAACGGTCGGTGTTGCCACAAGCAAACAGTCAAGTGAAATCTTATTTCCCGAGAAGGCCCAAATCGGCTCCAGGCGGTCATAAATTTCCCATAAGATGTATGGCGGAATATTGAAATTTTTTAAAGAAACATTCCCAAAGAAGATAGAAGTCCGTAACCCGATATGTGAGTAGCAGTCAAGAGTAAGTTTTACAAAAGAAGTTTACCGTTTCCCTGATGGTCCTTGGTTCGTCGCCAGGGTACTAATTGCATTCTACCATAAAAATAATGGGAAATTCGGAATGTCAGTACCTTCACGATATTATATCGATTCGAAATTCAGCATACAGTAAGAAGGGTCTTTACTGAAATTTAATCGGCGGCAACGTTTACGGCAATGGACCTTGGTTCGATACCCGACCGGGCATATTTTCCCGTTTTAATCTACGCTTAGTTGAATTTAGGAATGCTTTTGCAAGCAGTTCCGAGCGTAATTAAATCTTTTCAAGCAAGCCAATCAGGAAAAAAGGGGGAGGGGGACGGCGCCACCTCAACTAATCACCAGCCAACCGCAGTAGTGAAAAGTACAGCTGGAAGTGAAAGGAACCAAGAAAGCCCCCTATGTAAACCGGATGAGAAATCTCATGCATCACTTCATTCCTGAAGATGGTTCTGGAGACAGGGAGTGAAACGTCGAGAGGCATTGTAGAAACCACCTGGCTTGTAACCTCATAATATACCAAAATGAATGTTTGCTTCCATATAATGCACAGTTTAATCAGGTAGAAAAACTTATTAAGGCAGTGGAAAGGAACTCAATACTTGATTTGTATTCTACAATATCTTCATATATGTTTACAAACTTCATTTTAGGTAGGTAATAAATTGTTTTATTTCTTAATAAAACTGCCATCCAATCATACATTTTCAACTTAAATACAATCCTCTATTAAAAAATTTTCATCACTCTTTTAAACATAAATATGAAACAAATATGTTTAGCATTTCATAAAACCAATCTCTGGCAAAAGCAACTCTTAGAATATTCCTCAAAATATGGAAACTGATTTGAAAAATGATTCCAATTGAGAAAAGTACATACTTTTTTACTATTACATCAAAAATATCAAAGAAATAATATTGTGTTCAATGTTATCCCATTTTTACCATAGATGGATGAGAAAATAACTTCCAGGTTTTGGCAGGATGATAAATCATCATTTTGCAAAACATTGTCAAAAATATTTCATTACTGCTGCCTATTTTACATAATACATATTATATCATTACAATGAGTTCAATAAATGAACTTCTATGCTGACAACATCAGCAATGGCACAACAGCAAGCAAAGGAAGGAGTGAGCTAAGCAGTAGCATTTAGAGGGAGTAATAGATGGCTTCATTTGGACAAGATAAGTATTTCTGACAGACCTTCCATTAAAAAAAACAGATGATTGAAATATATTTCCAGAGCTATACTGAGATAATTTTGGTACAATTAATTTCAATCAGGAAGTTGCACATACTATATATTAACACTGATATATTTAAAGAATCTCTGATCCACTCAGTTGCCTTTATAAGAAAGTACTTTTATAATAACAGGTAACTGAAAAGCTGGAGACAATTTAGCAAAAATTATTTTACACAATTTACATTTCAGCAAAATGAAATCAAACATGAAAAGTCTGTATCTTATGGACAACAGCAGTTACTATTGATGTAAGTATATGAACAGAACAAAAATTATATGATGAGGTACATAAAAATATTAGTTAATAAATAAATTTTCAATGCCACTGAAATATATTCAAAGGCACTGTTTAATGATGGACTTCACGATTAATTAGATAATCATTAAGGGAGTTTTATATGAAAAATGTAGGACTACAGAATAAAGTTTGCTTTCCTGTGATGCAAAAGTTATTAGTGTAGAACTTTAGGACCAGCCCTAATATATGAAACATGTTTCTATATTCTGCTTTTCATGAAACTGTAAATTGTTACAGAAACTTGCTATTTCATACATAAGTAAAATTCTTCACGAATAGAATGGAAAGATTAGGTACAGAAAGAAAACTTAAGCTCAGTGAAAATGTAATCTTTCTAAAAAAGGGTTAGATAACCTGTAATTTAAGATCCTCAATTTAAGCCTTTCCCTCATTTGACATAACTTTTCAAATTCCTAACATGTAACTATCTCTTCAATTATTTTCTTCTCATCAAAATTTTTAGTAGCTATAATTCAATTAATGCAGACATCACAATAAAAACTAAAGATATTTCAAAGATGTTATTTAGAAAAAAAGAAAATAATTTAATGACATCATACTTCAATTAAAAGTAACTCTCATAATTCTCAGTAAGTAAATAGAAAATCTACCAAATGTTAATGAGAGTCAGAATTAACTAAATGGAAACAAGTTTAAAGGTGTAAAACAAAATAGCTTAATAAATACTTTAAGGTAATGAGGCTTAGGAACTCATTTAAAATATACTAGTATGATATTCTACAACAAGAGGTAAGTTCAAGATTTAATAGAATTCAGGATATAATTAACAAAAAATGTCACTGCAAGGACTGATAGAACATATTAATGTATAATGTGCAGAATGTGAAAATTTTATTTTATAAATAATTGACATCCAAGATATTAAAAATTAATTGAGATTTAAGTCATGTAGATGCTTTCAACAAGTCTTTTTGGGGATCAAAAATGATAAATGCTACTTAAAAAATATGACGGTGATACTTAAAGGTATCCAAATTTGGAGGCAAACTTGAAGAATCACTATGGAAACAGAGGAGAGCTTGGAGCATCTTTGACCAATTCTAATTAAAAACTATTAAATATCAATCAAGTTTTGGCAAATTGGAGATAAAATGTCCATTCCATAGGCTTTACAATCTTATAAAATATCACAAACACCTTTGCATTCAAAAAAAAGTTTTTACAGATACAATACTCTTTTGCATGTTCTATTCAACTATCTATCTGCCAGGTTAAGAAATCCATACCCAGGAATCTTTGGCTATTTCTCATCTCAAATGCACTGCTAATATTTGAATCGGTTGCTAAATAATAACATGTAATGCAATCATCAAAAAGAAACACAGTCCATCTCATAAATATTTACAAATACAAATTTGTAATTACAATTTACTGTCACTTGAAGGGCATTATACTATTGTGATATGAATTCCTGTCTAAAAAACACTTAAACCTTATCAGTCTACTTCAAACACACAAAGTGGAGTAAAAAAAATAGTGGGTACAAAATATCTTTGTACCATATGTATATGTACTTCTCTAATTGATACCATTATTTAACACAACCATGCTGCAATAGGATTTATTCTCAATTTTCAAGACATCTTATTAGAATTTGCCTTTTACAATTAGTAAATAAGTAATGTGTAACTATAACAAGTGTTAAATCAACAAATTACCATGTCCAAATAAAACCATTATAATTTATAATTTCTATGTTGTTTTCAACCATTTAACAACATACATTGAAACATGAAATTAATCACATCTCATACAGAGTGTCAATTACTTTGCATACAAATTGTAAACTCACTTTCCCAAAAATAAACTTATAACCTCAAAGCTGAACTTTAATATTGAACAATGATTTATAACAAGTGTTAGGAAGTTGAAAATTTTATAGTTACATCTCAATCATGTTTCATTGTCTTCCCTTCCCCAGTAGTTTCAAAATGAACTTGTCACAGGTATCTCCTGTGTAGCTGAGAGCTAATGTACTCAGAATTGTCAGTAAAAGGGAAATTCAAAGTAATTTCTCATGTAAAATAAGTTTAATCATGAGGATCTTAAGGCCAAGAAATTAAGAATTCCTGGCTTTCCTTTAGCTTTCCCTGCTTAATCCAAAAAGCTAATGATATAAAATTTAACATATCATTTATACAAAAGTAAAAGGTATTTTTATCACCAGACATTTACACTTACACAAGAGTATTACCTGACATTCATATTTTCCCTACAACTTCCTTAATTTCAAATATAACATCCAAATGAATAACATATGATACTGGCACAATAATCCACTCCATAGTTTCCAAAGAAATCTTGCATGCTTGACTCTAAAAAGTGATTTAATTTCAACAAATAATAATTTGCAAAGGGAAAGTGATTTGAATCACTTGTCAATCGTATTTCCTTCTCAAGTCTCAACAGAGTCTGCATTTTCTAAAATTTGGGAGAGATTAAATAGAGTGATTAAAAAGCCTTTTTTATGGAACATTAAAGGAAGAAACAATCACTTTCTCAAGATTTTGGATGAATGCAGGTAGTCTTTAAGTCACCAGCATAGTGGGCCTGCCTGAATCTAGCACCAACCTTAATCTCGAGAATCGCCACGCCTCCCTACACCTCCATTGTGACTCTCTCGGAGATGGTGATGATGAAAATCTCCACCTCCCTCATCCTCCTCCTCATCTTCCTTCCCATCTCCACCCACTCTCTGCGAGCTCCTCTTTCTCCGCTCCCCTCCACCCAACCGATGTCTTTGTCCCCTTCTGCACCTCCCAGCTTCTCCTGGATCCACATCTTCTTCAGCTTCACTTCCTACATCTTCTCCATCAAATTTTTCGATATCTTCCTCATCATCCTCATCAGGAAGCAAAGGTTCTGCATTTAGTAGAAGGTTGTCTCTTGATGGAGCTGGACCCTGGCTCAGGATGTGCTTTGCTCCACCACTTCCACTCCCACTTCGCTTCTTCCTGCCCGTGAACACTCGTGCCAGCTGAGCAAATTTCTTTCTCGAGACTGAATAGAAATAATATTATTCTTAGGATTTAAATAGTACCACAATCACTTCAAACTTGATCTGTTTAACCCTTTCACTATAGAATTCTTGTAGGAATGATATCAGGATACAAAGCACTTTTTAGCAAATGTAAGTGCCAGGTACAGTAACTTACCCTTTTGGGCCCCTCTCAGCAGAGATCTAAACCCCACTTTAGGGATTTTCCAGCTAAATCCTAACCCCTTACCCAGCATGGGGCCTCAGTATACAATAAGTTACCTCCATCGTTTTTACTAAAGAATTATACATTGTATTCATTTGAAATACTACCTACAAAATGAAAATATTATCTTATCATAATATAAAATTTTTTAAACAAAACACTACTGCTGATATTAAATTATTATGACCATTACTGTATAAGAATACTGAAACATGCTATTTTTTCTATATAAATGGTAATCTTGATATTTACAGTAGAGTTTTTTATAAAAGTTTTATATAACCAGCAGAATACAAGATTTTTGTTTTAAAGGCAATGTTGACAATTTATGCAGCAAATTATTCTTTATCAAAAAGAATGCAATATCACTTAGTTTTCCATGGCCCTAATTTGCGATAAGAGCTGGGAATCAGCTCATGATGTTATCGCCCAGGGAGTTTGCTGAGGTAAAAGTCAGGCCCCCCACAGCTAAGGGTCAGAATGGATAAGATTTTATAACTTGGAGATCAGTTTATGGTTTATAGCCTACACTTATAGCTGCATCGTCTATACATGATGCTCAGTGTTTTGTGTAGGAAAATCACTGTCGTCTACATACAACATCTGTCTTGCAAGGGTTATAAGTATCCAAATTACATGTTATTGCTCAATAATAATGAGGGGCAGCCATCTACCTGGTGCAAATTCTTACTTGGGCCTTTTCTCTGAAGAAGTTTTTTCAAAAATGCTTCAACAGTTTGGGTCATTTAGCTCATGTGGGTCCCCACCACAAATCCAAGCGACTGCACTTCTAACTTGTCTATCTGGTAGCCACCCTTCTCTGCTTCCTCTGACTATGTGATAAGTTACTTTTTATAAAGAGAAATATTGATATTTAAAAAATTTGTAAGAGCTGTACCATTAGCCATATGCAAATTAAAAAAGTTACCCTCAACCTCTCAATCCTCTTTCTTGGTTAGCCCCGGTAAGGCTGTCAAACAGCATATCAAAATTTGAAAGACAAAAATATGTTTCTTTTTGCCATACATAATCATAAACAAAATGCACCCTTATCACTCTATATTATCACACTATGCAAGATGTTATTAGAAGTAAATTGTGTGCGTAGTACCAAGTGGTTACAGATATTCAGGTCACAGATGGGTGAGGTGGAGTATAAACCACTACCGATGCTTCTCTTACGGGGAGGCAAGTTGAATATTAAGTTCTTCATTTTCTTGATAATTGATTTTTAAATTAGATAAAAATAAAAACTTCAGCAAGGAAACATGCATCAATCTCTCTTTTTATACACATACACACACCCACACACCGAATTTACTCTAAAATAATTAGCGCCCTTTTAAGACTCAAAAATCGGGTACATGTTGGAATCAATGGTGTAGAAGAATCAGGCACAAATCTACTCATGGACATGATCGGAATGCACAACCTGTCTGATCCTTTGCTCACCCTGGTTCCATGTAACTTATCAAATATTTCACCCATGAACTATTTATGTTTTGCCTGTAAGGGGCCTTGCATACTGCAGACTGAACAGTTGGCATATAATGTTTTAATTGGAAGGGAATTTGAAAGTCAAAAAGTGTTATAATTGGCCTATTTTAAATTGGTGAATGTGCGCACTTATGTGAGCATTTATGGTTCATATCTATAAATTCCCCTTACAAGATAGAAGGTTCAGCATGGATGACTACTGGTGTTCTGTATACCACATATACAGTACTGTGAATGTCGTGACAACATGTCTTGATTTGTGCATTAGATCTGTGGGTCCAATGTTCAATTCTGAGGTTCCCATTACATTCGATGATGCATTATTTTTGAGTAAATACAGTATAATTTATGACAAAAATAATGGAAAATGCATTAGGAATATAATGAAAGGCAGCATATGACATCTCACATCAAATTGGCTCTGGATGACTCTGCATTATTACTCACCTGGATATATTACTAAATGAATAATTATGTTTATCCATTACAATGGATACTTTAATGGCACTAAATATTTAAAATAGATTTTATTCCTACATACACAGTAAAACTATTGCTTTAAAGACAACATTTATTGAATTTTACATTCTCAAATAATAACATGCCTTTTTTCTCATTTCTTTGAGTTATCAAATGATGAAACAAATCACAATATAGATAAAATTAACTTCAGTTCTTACCTTTTCCCATATTCCGCAGCCGTTCTTTGAAGAGAGCATCTTCATCATGGCCTGAAGAAGAAAGTGATTTCCCTAGTGGAAATGAACCCATGTGATCTTCAGGAGGACTATCACAATCTCCTCTTTGCAACTGATCTATAGAAAAAGATGATAATTGTGTTATATCATAAAGTAATAAGAATTTATATTATTTTATTGAATGCTCTCAGTTTACATAGAAAGTGCATAATAATTGCAGTTCAACTACATAACACTTCCAGCTACAGCTAAGCTAGTTAACTTTAACCATCATAATATTTCAATTTATTACTACATTTAATTAAGTTTAAAATTTGAGTATTTATTACACTGAATTTCTTAAATGATTTCAGGCTTTGGAAATGTGGTCTCTCATTCCTAGAGCTAGGTTAAAAAACATAGAGAAGTGAAAGGATGCCATGTGATGAAATTGAATTACTTTATTAAACTTTAAAGTGTTATCTAATGAACTAACTTGAAAAAATAGCAGCATACTACCACTAAAAATCTATAACCATTTTATGTGCATGGACTTCCTTCATAAATAACATCTGAGCTATTAGCTAGCAAACATAATTTTGTGTGATGACCTACAACCCACACTACTAACATCATTAATAAACAAAAATCTTAAAACTCATAAGTATTCTATTTCTTGATAAGTTCATGCATCTAAAATTTCCAACTCAATTCCATATCTTAAATCTATAGATAAATACTCTCTCCCTTCCTTTCATCCAACATCTATTGTCTTTGTATTCCCTTAACTTTTCTTTCCCCTAACTTTAATTATTCTCATAAAATCTCTTCTTCTATTTATTTCAATACTTGACCCATCAATTTCTTCTGCCAACATTTAATTTCTTTAATGAAATTTTTTACTTCTCCAAAAATCTATAGCATTTCCTTGATTGCTTTCCAATCAATCCTACTCTTAGAGCATCAGTAATTTTCCTTACATATTCAGCTCAGATTGGGCTAGGTTCAGCCCACAAAGTGCATTATTTTACTGCTATTTTTATACAAAATCACTAAAGTCAGATTTTGAACATGGAAAACCGCTTTCCGCATAGAGACTGTGATTATTATAATTACTAAATTCTAATTCTTAAATCATATGATATAAATTAACATTAAATAATTGGCAATCATAAATAACATGAATGAATGGCCACAAAACTAACTACACAGAGGTAAGAAATATTCACTATCTAATCATTCCTTATTTCCTTCCCTTCCTTTTTTCAATTAACATTGCTCACAGTATCTGGTGCAAGTTTTTTTTATATCTTTCTAACATGTCTTAATACATGTACTTATGTTTATGATATTTAATATATATTTTTAGTACTACTGCAGCATTTTTTTACCTGCTGCTATCCCTCCAATATCCCACTGATTTTCCTCCATGACCTTTTATTCTGGCATACTTTATACTCTGTTACTTGATATATGGATTAATCTAGAACATCATCAGAGTACATTTGTAGACTGATACAGCTGATGTGACTTACTACTCAATTTCCTTGGGGACTTTCATGTTCTTAAATGTATCTTTTTCAGAACGAAACATGCTTACAGCATTGTTTAACACCTTGTAGAAAACATCTTTATCTCTTTCTTAATCCTTTATTATCATTAAATACCATTTATAGAAGGAAACTTATCATTGATTAACAAATATGTCACTTTAAAATATTCACAATATTCAAAGTGAATATTCTACACAATGAATATTCACTTTGAAGGACAATAAAACTTAAAACAAAAAAGAGCAAAAATGAGTCTTTTGTGGACAATGAAAAAAATTAATAAATCAGAGAGAGTATAATAGTTGCCATCTTATGTTGTTTTCCTCCAAACTTTCTGATCTTTTATGTCTCACCATTAACAAAGTGAAGTGTAATATCTTTGCTTCAAATGCAATATAATAGTGGGTTACATCAATAATACACAGTAAACAGCAACATTGCATTTTAAGTTGACTTTATGGAAAAATATATTAGGCATGGCTAAAATAAGAAAGTATAATTTAAATAAACCTATGTATTGTTGTTATTAAAAGGGGAAAATTAAACAAATGTTTACTTGCAGAGATTTTTATGGTTTACTATATAAGTACATGATTTAACAATCATTGTCCAATGCTTGAGTAGGTTCTCTTTCATAAAAAGAATAATGAAATGACAATGCTGCAAAGTACTACATATGAATGGAATTCTAGCATTGGATAAATTGAGTAGAAACAATTTAGATAAAATTTTATATCAGCTTAGCAAGAGTTTATTGTACCATTCTCTTTTGTAACAATAATTATCTCCAAAATAAAGAATAACTAGTTGCTCCGTGCAATACTTTCACAGACAAATAGTCAATCTACCCACGCAAATACATTTCAACAAACACTCTAATCGCTACAAACGAATACACAAACACTAAAACATACCTAAAATACACTCCTTCATATCCTGTGTCCATTTCGATATACCTCTATTTAAGCCTTAGAAACGCCCCAAAACTCTATGGGCGTTTTCTAATGCCCTACCATTTGAACTTAAACGAATCCCTAGTTTATAAGAGAGATTTATATGTCATATATGACTCTGATAAATGCTTTAAAAACTTTCTTTTATTAATATAATCATGAAAAGTATGGGTCATCACTATAATGATATATGCATTTTATTTTATAATGAATACCTCAATTCACTCGATGGATATATCACATGACGAATTTAAACAAAAATCAAAACATTGCTAACAGCTTTACGTAAATTGTCTGTATACCAGTAATGATATGTCACTTAAAGCTTCAGGTTAAACATATATAACCAAGAGAAAACAACAAAATATACCCTCTGCATCCACATTACTTATTTATTTCCTAGATTTTACTTTTCTCACAAAAATATAAAAATAACTACAACTTGTCTGCAGTGTAATTACATCTTATGCATTCACTGAATCAGAGTTATTCAATTAATGAAAGATGGGAAATGGACAGCGCATATGAAAATTATTCTTATTCAAGGAATCTCCTATTCAAAATGGTATCTAAATAAACAGGGATGTAAACAAATTTATAATACACACCATTCTGCTGAACATCACTTTAGTTTAAATTCCAATTTAGATGAAGAGAATATTAAGCATAAATGTATAATACCGGGCAAAAGTTAGACACAGATCTTTGCATTCAGCATGGTTAATGTTTCTGTGACTGTCATTCTGCTCCAAGAAGTTGCAAGTTTATAACGGCTTATTAAAATATTACTACATGACGTTGAGGTCTTTGTTCATGGAGACTGTAATATTACTTACAAAATCTATTTCAATCATTTTAAGATCGTAAATAGATACAATTATCCAATTTTAAAAATTGTTTACAAATGTCACTAAGTAAACAAATTTAATCTGTATATAGCAATCCGGGTATCTTTTCCTCCAGGACGCAATGCGATGATTAAAATATTAATTTGATTAACAAATGGTGGATATTTTTATGTGTCTGACTATTTTTAGCAGGAACTTGAAAACTTTTCCTTTCAAATGGTCATTCATTAATATGTATTGGTGGAGTGAGAAGGGAGAAAAGCCCCGGTCACCAAAAAAGCATGTTTTAAAATAATATATAGAGGATTACATAATAAAAGGCTCCAAAAGAATCCCATGAGAGTGATATCAACACAATAGTTTTTCCATTAATTTAAATCTAGCAAGAAACTGTCTCTAGAAAACATGGAGTTTGTATGAAGAAATTTACTTTTAATTATCAAGAAATTCTACCAAAGCATTATTTTATATACTACAAAAATCGTGCAAGTGTTTTTAAAGAGAGAGAAATATATATACAACCTATGTAACAAAAAGAGAACTGAATTCTCTATTTAAATATAAAGTAAGATATTAAATTACCCAAAGGATTTCACCATTTCCCTGTGAATAAAATGATGCAGGGAGGTTTCAAGAGATTCCAACCGAGTTATTTTAAATTAGATTGGGACACCCACTAGATAGAGACACTTTCCACAAAGTAATTGTATCGTGAGAATATCCCAAGGGATAACTGTAAACCAAACTCAATTTTGCAGTTACCCAGTTTAAATCCTGTCAAACCTCCATGCAACATTAAATTAAGTATATTATCAAATAAAACTCCTGAAGATTAACTTGTATAGATTCAGAGTATAATAGTATAGATTCAGCTTAAAAATCATTATGATATGATTGGTATTCTATTATTATCTCTAAGATATAAAAGCCCAATATTAAGCCAGCTTTGTTATAATACCATGCAGAAAAAAAACTAACTCTGCTTTAAATTAGTGCCAAGGCATGATGAATCAAAAATGACAAGTAAGAGACAGACAGAAACTACTTGCCTGCTTAAACTAAAGGAAAACTTTTGGAGGCTCCAACCAAGGATGTCATCATAAATAAAGCAAAAAATAGAATTGAGTTAATCCTTTACATTGGACATATTAGTTTCCTGTTTCTTACTTACTTTAAGAATTCACTTGACAGATGTCTACATTGATATCCCAAGAGCAGTTGCAGAGCAAAAAAAAAGGAAGGTTGTCTGTTTTGTTTGCCTTGAGCAAAACATAGTTTAAATTCAGCTTTTAGCCATATATTTACTATAGATGCCAAAAAAAACAAAAATGAACAAACAAAGATTTGTAGAAAAGAGATCCAAAAAGTCAAATAGAATATTTCAAAAGTTTGGCAGAACTATCCATACAAAACTTAAGCAGAAAGTTATTTTGAAAAAATAAAATTTTTAATTCATGACAGGGATCAATCTTACCCTTTTCAAGGGTTGACAAGAAATCTTTATTCCATCTTAATTCAGCCATAAATTCTTCATTTTGAAGAAAAAGGGCAATCCGTTCATCTTCCAGAAATCTGTCAAGGTCAGGATCTCCCCCTGCTCCTCCAGCTCCAAGGAGAGCACCACGACGTTCTTGGTTTTCTGCATAGCGTTGCTGAAGCAACTGCTGACTAAGCATTAAAGCCTGTGGGATAAACATCATGCTACAGTCACATCAGAATTTATATGCTCACTTTGAAGAAATAACATAGTACATTTGGCATTTAAAAGAGATAAAGACATGATACATACTAATATCAACTAAGACAGATATTGAAAAAATAATAAAGGAGCAAAAAATTGATTAATGAAATAGAAATAAAAGAAAATAGGCTAATAGAATTAATTAATATGGATCAGTGAAAGGAAACAAAGTTAAATCAGAATTGTGAAAATCAAGGAAGGAGAAAATTAAGTTTTGCTGCATTTAGTTCCCGAGTCTCATTATCTCACAATGGGATAATATTTTGATCATCTTAGATCAAGAAAATTTGCTGAGATATACTAACTTATTTGTTACAAAATTAGATGTATTAAAGTATAAAAAATCTCTCTTATTCATGGGTTGAATAGAAAGAAAAAGAAGAGCTAAGAAACTAAAAACCATTTTAAATGTGAAAAAGCAATGTTCTTAATGATGAAAGGACAGAGAGATTTAAAATACAGTATCAGAATTCAACCATTTACCATGTGATATAATGTTTTCGAAATGCTTATAAATTGGGTTTTGAAGGAGGATACTAGAGGGTAACTAGACTTTTTGTAAAATGAGGCCTAAAAGACTAATGAAAATAAAGGTAGAGTGTCTGGGAATTTAACTCATCAGTTTAAATCAAACACCAGTAAGTAAAGATGGATATAAAAGTACTTTGTGGTATCCAAAATCAGTTAAAGAATATCAGAATAAGTCATAGCAATAAGATCATTAAAAAGTGAAATCTATTGAGAGATATTGCCTAGTCAGTCTATATTCACCTAGGGTGGCACATAGAGCATCAACTTTCAAGCTATCTTTTCTAGATGGAAAATCAAATTTCTCTCTGACAAGAAGAAACTCAGTTTTGCCCGGGGATTTTGATGAAAATTTTTGTGATGGCTTAGGAAGTGTAGTGATGAAAAAGTGCGAGTTTGTCTGAATAGGCCTTAGTTTTGCTGCAATAATTAATAAAAAATTGATAATCGGAGAATAGGCAAATCTTACAATAGATGTCCATGCTAGCCGAGTAGGAAATAACGCGTTATTTTCTGGTGCATCTTTCATCTCAACGTTTTCTTCTAAATCATCACAAACTAACTAACAAACTTCCTTTAAAAAAATCACCGCCCCTTCCAGGATTACATGCTTATGCTAATTAGCACACAAACATAAAAAGGACTCTGAACTCAAACTCAAAGGGAAACAAAGGATAATCAAGATCTCAAATAAAATAAATTAAAATTAAATGCAAATATTTCTCTCCCTGTCAAATACAGAGACAAATTCTTATGTTCATGCTTAGAACATAATCAAAATTAGATCATTCAAACAGCACAAATAGAAGTACTACTAAGAAATTTTACACTATGTACTAATGGTCCTCACCAGTAAGGCGCTAATCCATTAAGCAACTTATCATTTAGAACGAATGTGGCAACTAATTTCTGTTTTCCTGCAAACAAGTTCTTGTTACTCAATTTCAGACTTCATATTTACAAGTTGTGAACAAATATAAAAATAACTCCAGAATAGAATTTTCACAAGGAAACTAGGTCCTAATTTTATTAACCTTGCACCTTCCACAAAGACAAAAAGACTGCAACTAAAGTTGAAAGCATGACTGTCATCTGCTAGTATCTGCTAAAACAAAGAGGCTCAAACTATAAAACCTATTTTGTCTAATTGTATAAATGAAATGCGGAAATTAATAAAATTATGATCTAGTTACCCTTGGAAAAGTTGATTGCTATGATTTTTATCATGGAATTCCACAGTCACTGCCACATTTCTTATGTTTACATCTCATCTGAAAATTGTTAACATTCTCTTCTCCAAAGTTACTCCCTTAACTTCCCACGCTCCCTTAACTTCTCAACGTAGGCCTTGAATCGACATGGGCAACCCCAAAGGGGGCAGAAGGTGCTAACTATGACATCACGGCTAAGATCAATATATGCTACTTCACAAACTGATATATCATGATTGAATCAACCATCCTGTCCACAAGTTGCTACGATATGGCATCTGACCTTCGGGAAGGATTATGGAAGGGCCCCTTTTTGCATGCGTTTACAATTTACGGCGAATACAATTTGGACAAGAGAAACTCAGGCAAAGAAACGCGGGACGGTTACCTCAGTTACTACCAACAAATGCATCCAAGAGTATTTAGAGCGTCCCTTGCAATATACTTTTGAGTTCAATCAATTTTACGTTGAAATGAAAATTTTGTACTTGCGCAGTTTTGCATACCTGAAACAAAAATGAGCAGTACCTGCATAAAATACTGTCAATCAATGATGGTATGATCAATCGGATATATATCAGAAATTCTATGGGGATCGGCATCGGAGAATTTACAATCTAATTTCCGATTCCAAAAACGATTCTTTGCAATTTTTAGATCAAATTTCAATTTTCCATTTCTGATATTAGTGATAATATATAAATACTTATTAGTTTTAACTAAGAATTTCAGGCTCAAATACTTAGGTACTTGGGTTTATTTTTATTTATTTATTATACGTTAATTCGATTTAAATAAAGAGATTTTTCATACTATTATTTAAACTTCCTTTTCAATTATTTTAATAAAAATGATATCCTACTCAATTTCATCAGCTGTTGTATGAATTATTCTACTACATGTTTTATTAATTTATTTCATTTGTATATTGTTTGTCTTCCAAACCATAGGTAACTAAAAATAGTAAATTTTAATCATTGGAGGGATCGAAATCGGGACTTTCATCGGAATCAGAAGTTGGGAGAACAACGATATTGGAATCACTGAAAATTTTGGTATCGTCCCATCGCAACTAACAATGAAAGTTTAAAAAATAAGTTAAATTAACCTACTGAAATTTTATGCAGAATTTAAAATTTCGCTCACTTTTTTTAGCGTTCATAAGACTTGAATAAAATCTTTAAATAGACGCAAGACCTACGATATGACTTCTGCAAGAAACGGCGACCTTCTCAATAATTTGTGATTTCCTCTGAAATTGCCGGGCTCAGAAGATGATTTATGCAAAATAAAACCAATGCCTCATGAAGGACAAAAAGGTTTATTACCTGGGTAGAAATTCGCTCGAATAAGATAATTATAAACCGAGAGAGAATAGGTAGTCTTGCAGAAAACAGGTCTTTACGACTGAGCATAGCCTAAACACTGCTCAGAAGACCAAAAGATTTTGTCGTTAGTAATATTATTGAGAGCTTTAACCGAACTTAAAGAATCAATCACGACTGAATTATCAAAACTGAAGTATCAGGGTCAGGAAACTCAAGAGCTCCAAGAAATTTATGAACACAATAGATGTGTAACAAAATAGATAAATACATAATTTATACGAGCAACATAAAGAGATGCGCGAACTCTGATATTTTTAAGGATAACATATTTTCGGAAAAGACCATTAGAATTTTTCCGATGTTCATTAAAAGCATTTCATTTAGTGCTTTTTTTTGGAAAAATAAAGTAATGCCTAGATATCTCCCAATGGAATCTACTACAAGCTCTTTTTGATTCGCGATTAGATAAGCCTTACTGTGAAGATCTCGTAAATACAATGAATTGCGTAATTTTCTCATCGATAAACATCGAAAAATTCCCTAATCTAGGACAGTGACCGGAATGCTTCACTGATACGCGTAGCATTACTAAAGGTTAGATTTTCATCAAGATGAATAGTTTCTAATGCTGATAATGCCAAAACCGTAATACATTACATCATCATCGTGATAATCATCAGCCGACAGCATAAGTGATGAGAATAAAAGGCTACGAAGAAGATGAACAATAATGAAAATAAAATTAGTAAGCGAAGTTTAAATTTAAAAAGAGCAGATATACACCCCGTTAGTTGAAAGAAAATGAAAGAACTTGATAGCTAAAATTTTACATTATACTGTGCCCAGTAAAATGGCTATTTTTTCAAGAAGTGGAAGAGTAATTTACTGAATAGCTGAAACCAAAAAAAGAGAAATTCCTTAAAGAATTAAATCCCTTGAAAAATTAAATCTATCGTGGAGGTTTACACTTTCTTTCTGCACCCATTAGTCACCAGCATCATGTCTGGGAAGGCATTGCTTGAGCACGATGCCCTTTTGCAATTGACGAGCGTCGGATCATCTGACGGCCCATTATTCTTATGGAAAAAGGAGAATCGTTTTAACTTACTTTCTCTTCTCGGAGGAATTTCCGTTGTCTCCGTATCCATCTGGCTCTGACGCGTCTATCATGCCAATTACAAATCCTGCCGTCCCACCAACATTCTATGTTTTCAAAAGCATCTGAGGCCAAAACTTTTGCATTACGTGCCAAGCTGAAAAAATCAAACCTACTGACAAAAGTCTTCTTGATTCGGCCGCCTCTCCCCATGTCTATCGCACAAGTACTGCCGCAACCTTCCACTCCGTGACGCATGCAATAACTGGTCCGTTTACCGAGATTACTTAACGATGCCGAAGTTTACAAACGGAAGTCAATACGCACGCCTCAGTCAGATTGATTCAACGCGCTAAGAAGTTCGGAACTCACGATGCCCATGCGAATGAACACAAAGCCTTCGAGTGCTGCTTGGGGAGGCCTCTAAAGAAGAATGCTAATTGCTGTCGTCAGAGGCTAAGAGTGAATACGCACTCGTCAATTTACTTTCGAAGTCAACAGGGTTCATCCAAGTCTAAAGGGGATGAGTTCTTTTTCTTCATCTTCCATATTTTATCACACCAACATATAATTTCATTATATACATAATAAAGCAGAAAGTTTATTTGTATATTCGCCAGAAACTCGAGAACCAAAAGTTGTACAGCACAACTTTCAACCATTAAAGATTGTTAAATTTTCCTTCTTCACGGAAAATACGCTCCTTTTTATTAACCTAAATGTCCACGGTTTGAACCCAGATGAATCAAAGCGTTTCCTTTATAAATGCATGTGAAATTCACTTCCATCGCTTGCAGGATTTACTTAATCATCAAATTATAAAGAATAGTCGAAGGAAATCAAGAAAAGTATCAAAAGAGAGAAATGCTAATAAAGATTCTTTATTAGCATTTCATTAGGAATGTTTATTAACCAGCTTGATTTTTGAATATTATGACTGGGACAGGTATATGTTGCTTTTTCACAATTGGAAGAAATAAGACACTTATGAATGCAGAAACAACAAATAGAGAACTTTTTTTACCGAAAATTAGGTGTACACAGAAAACTTTGCTTTGTATTTAACATTTGTGTCACCATGTTAAACAAAAGACAAATTAAACAGATTTACATCTGTACTCTTTTTTTAAGACTTCATTTGGCAAATTTCTGCATTTCTTTGTTTTCTACTATAAGTTAAAATCCTTTATTTACATATTAAACAAATACATTCTAAAGTGAACATTTTTTCATCAATGTAATCTCAAAAATGACGAAGCAACAAAATGCTTTTGGTTGAGCAAATAATTATTCATCTCATTAGTTAAATTAACTATCCAGTGTTTTCTTAGTGTAGTGAATTGCAATTAGTATTGTGCTCATCAATTTTTAGTTCCCAATAGAAATCTACGTGAAACTCAGCTAGTATATAATAAAAATAATTACAACATATGAAAAAATAGAAGCATATATTTAACATTCTCTTTCACAATTTAGGAAACATAGGTTATAAAATCCATTTTCATGCTATATCTCAGACAGCTGGAAAATTTCTGAGTGAAGTACATGAAAAATGTTAGGCCAAAATTCATCCAACAACTGATGTGGCACAAAACCTAAAGACATGCTAAGAACTAGCTTCTACATTTATATGAAAATTCTATAGGATAATATCAACTTTCAATGAATTTTATCTGGCATCACCAGAGAATTGAAATTTGATTCTAAAGCTACCACAATGATAACATAAATAAAATATTAAAAAACATAATATAGAAATATTTTTTCCATGCAATTTTCAAAGATACTCTATATATTTGGCTACAATGACAGAATAAAAATGTAGAAGCAAATGAAAACATGGAGGAGGCTGGTTGATATTACAACTTTTCTATATGTACAGTCACTTACAAAAAAAAGTTACCACTTCCAAGGGGCAACTCGTCCAATAGACCCCTCGTTTCGGGAAGAAGAGCCTCCAGAAGAGAGAGAGAGAGAGCGAAAATAAAGATGGAGGACGTTGTCTGCCATGCAGGTCCACGTTGAGCGTTTGAAAGGATTCTTTATCGTTATTGTTATTAAAATAACTTATTTAAAGCGATTTTTTAGTGACATTAACATGGCAGAGTAATATTATAGCGATTCGGAGGTCGGAATGAATTAATTTGGTGATTTTAAAGTTGTTTTTTAGATATAGTTTTACTTTAGATTTTTTGCATGTAGTATAGCAATCGTGAATATATTCCAAACTAAAAAATTTAGAAAAGAGATATTCCGCAGTTTCTGCTTGCAAGACCCTGAAACCTGGCGTTACAACATGAATTCTTTGACAATGTTCTAGTCTAATCCAAGATATTTTCTTAAACGTATCGGAAGTATGGTCATACTTTTTCAAGTTAATTATAAATCAAACAGACGCATTCTGGGCACGTTGCGTCTTGCTAGCTAGTTCTTGCGATAAATCACAGATTGAAATTACCAATTGCATTTTAATATAAGGCGTTAGGAAACTTCCTAAGCATCTGAGGATATGGACTAATTAATGGAATTACCGAACTTTAGTAAAGCCTTCGATTCTGTTGACGCGGATATATATTAAAAATTAAATTATATTAAATTCTGTAAACATCATTTATACGCTGATGATCTGCAGATATATCTCGATACTACAGTTGTCTGCTTCCCTGAATGTGTTCAGTATGTGAACCATGACCTCCAGCGAATTCACAATTGTTGCAAGGACAATTTTCGGAAGATGAATCCATTAAAAGCCATTGTCATCGAGTATCCACTGTTATTAAAACGAATTATTGGAGACATTAATACAAAGCTTATCTTGAAAATACTGAGATCATATTCTGTAACACTCTTAATAATATCGGTGTTTGCATAAACATCTGAGGGGATGAATGGTAGAGTAAACTTTTTCAGAAATTTTCACGACCGTTCTCCGAAGCCGTGCCGACCATTTTAGGGAAAAATGGAGTGGGTAGTGAAGGACGGGAAAGGACTCTCCCCCTCCCCCTTTATCTGGGGGAGGAAAACAGCAATAAAGTTGAGGGCTGTTTATGACATGCAGAAATTTTAGAAGTCTCTTTCCTTCTTCTTGGATGAACTTCTCTGGTAGAATCGCTTACATATTTGACCAAAGCCAGAAGGAGATCGTGCGAGCCGGGGGTTGCCCTGGGCAACGATGACAAGAGGGGGCAAGGTACGGAAAGTAAGTAGAATTTTTAAGGGAATGCGGCAAGCTTTGAGATTCTATATATAAACAAACCCGGTGAAAGGAACTTGCGAAGATAATCAGCTGTATAAACGAGTCTCAGGATAACGCAGACATCCATATGTATATAATAATTTAAATTTTCATTGCTAATAACATGTTGTAGAATAACAGAAAATTATATTTTTAAGGAATTTTCCAGTAAACGTATTTAAAATGAAAATCTTGCATCAATTATGATTAGTGCATTTATTGAATCAGAAAAAATCATGCTTGCCACTTCAGTGCAAATGCAATATAATTCATTAGGTTTTAATACCATATTCATATGAGTAATGAGTAATGGTAACGATTATAACTTGTTAAGTGTTATTTGGATTAAAAAAGAATTTTGCAAAGGTTATTCTTTGAAAATTAAAAATAAAAATCCGAGCAGTGGTGCATATAGAAAAGTATTCAATCCGTGTATGGCAAGGAGTGTATTAGAAAATGATTTGGAATAGAGCTAGACAGAAATTAAGCGATAAGGAAGAACTCCGCAGTGTCCTATAACCTCGGTCACACGGTAAGAAGAGGCATTTACGAGTAATCTATATCTATGAGTAAAAGAATAAGAAATCGACATATAATAGTTTGTAAACAAACAAGATATATTTTTAAAATTGACATTTCACAGCCTAACTTTGTGGAATGGTGCCATCATGCAAAGAAAAAAACACTTTGTAAATTCCACAGAAATAAATTAATCGGCAACTAGTTCTGTCTGTATGTCAGACATCATCTCAACTCTCTCCAGAAAACCCACCTATTCTGACCGCACCATCCCCTCTCATTCCTCCCATCCTTTTTCCCAGAAGTTACCCGCTTTCCACAGTATGATCCACCCACATCCCAATGTCACCCGCCAATTCCCTTTAGACTAAAGAAGTTTTAATTATCAAACAGATTGCTATAAATAACGGATACATCCCAGTATGGTGGATAAACTCTTGAGGAGAAAACCAAATATCCTCTCATCCTATAGATTGGGACACATGCTTCCTAATGACCTGAGAGCAGCTTTCTATGTCCCTTGGAATCTACGGAGAGCCATCGGCTACCACAAAGATAGAAGACCCAGCGACTCTCTCAGCGGGGTGTACGAACTCCGTTGCAATGAATGCCCATCCCGACGCGTGGGGGGTGGACAAAATCCTTACCAATGAATACCTCTTCCACAAGTCCTCCCCTCCTTCCTCATCCCTTTTCCGTTGATAATTCCCTGTTTTTTCCCACCACACCTCCGTTGCCCTCGGTCTTTCTCATTTTCGATATTTCAGTGCCTGATGATTTCTTATAGACGAAACTAGTTGCCTTTAATATATCTGTATGGAATTTACAAAGTTTTTTAATTGCATGAAAATATACTGTCTAATAAGTGAAATGTTGTAGCAATGCACCTCTCGAGTGAAGAACTCAGCGTATCTGAGATTTCATCGATTAGAATGGACGAAAAGGTGTGGAAAACCCAGATGCTTTTGGGAGAAGGTTCTCGAAAATGCATATTCATTGATTGCTTCCTAGAAATACTACGTTCTAAAATGGACCTTCACGGCTGGTATCCCATTGACCCCATCTCTTCCCCCGCTGCTTACTCCTTAGACCTCGCTATTCTTTCCGAGATCAGCATACGCAGAATTCAGTGAACCCCTTTCGCCTACCTGCTACTCCCTAGCCATTCCATTATCTGCTAATCTTTCTCCCCTTAATCCCACACGTGATTCCGGGCATAAATTCTACGAAAAAACTTTTACCAAAACTACCACCAACAACTTCAGCGGCAGGGCTCACCCTCACCTCACCCACTATCGCTTTATTGTAATCTGGTCGTCAGTGGATTAAATATATATATTAAAATATATTGCATTAAATAGATCGACGTAATTTGTGGGTGTTTTAGTTGTAATTTTCCTATTTATGGATAATACCCATGGCATCCTACTTGCCCGGGTGCGATGCACCCATAGGATGGCTTAGGGTGAAAAAATAGCGTTCATTTCCCTCTCTTTATCAAGTATCGAAACTCATTTAAGGTTCTTCCATTCAGTCATAATGATATATATTCGGAGAGATGAAATGAATATCAACGAAATAATTAAAAATATATTCAATACGGTTTCACTAATCTCGTTTAGAAATATTAGCCAACAGAGAAATAACGCATAGAACGTCTTATTCATCCGATGTGTTCGCTATTACGCATATGCGAAACAAGATCATCCCTGTAAGCGGATTTTGAAGGGTTAACGTATTCTTTCACTGTTACTCCATTTCTATTCTAATTACGTTTTCTCTAATTTCCCCTTCTTTTGACATAATTCATAGTATTGCATTTTCTCTTAATTATCATTTATTTAAGCCCTATTATTTATGATTTTTTTATGGAAAAGTTCGTCCTGCGGGCATGTAGAGCATGAAGAAAAATAATGGAGTCCTTTCCAAACCTCCATTGATGAGAATTTATACATAAGCAGAAAATATGGGTAACTAAAGTATTTCTTGTCGGATTTTTTTTAAGAAAAGTGAAGTACTCGTGAGATTTGAGCCGATTTAAGAAAAATCAGAATTGAGTTCCTTTATAATACTATATTGCTTATACAGCATCCAAATGAATGAATTTTAGCCAGTCTTTAAAGATAAAACGTCAAACAAGCATCAAAACATGCGTAAGAAGGAAGTCGAAACGCGCGCTCGAAAAGGCAGAGCCGCTCATAGACTCGCTCTCATCGAGCTTCATGTCTGTTAAGCGGGTTGCATCCTTTAGTGGTAACTTTTTTTTGTAAGTGACTGTACATACTATAAACATAAGGAAACTTCAAAAACTCTGTAATATGTTCCTCACTGATAAGACATAAAAATCTGGAGTGAATCAGATGCATCTGGATCTTGTTCCCTAAAATTTTCAATTTATAATTAAACCTTTCATATTCATATTGAGCTTTGAAAGAAATAAAATGATATAAATATGTAGAATGATCTATATCCTAAAAAAACATGTAATATTACAAATTTTTCCATTAAACTAATAAACAGTACATTTTGTAGGAGCACAACTCAAAATACTTAAGCAATATTTACCTTTTCTAAGTAATTCAATCAGATGTTTAATATAAATTAGATTAATCTGAGAATCAAGAAGTCAGTTGCTGATATCTAATGATATCCCCCCTGTAACATGCTTAAAGAGAGCTTGCAGGGTACATATGTAGATGTAGATGAATGATTGGGAAATATGCTACAATAGTTCTGTTACACAGAAAAGTAGCTAGCTATCAAGTAAGCTACATTGCCAAAATTATAAATATTGAGCATGTTATCAAAATGTTAGCAGTTGTTTTCAACAAAATGAATGAAGAAAAGATTGCATAATGAGTGTAATTAGAGCGAATATTAAATTAATAAAAACAGCAAGAAAATTGTTGTATTCTGTAAAGCAATAAATGTTTATTATGACATTCAGTAGAACCTCAAATATAAGACCCTCATATATACGACGACCTCACTCATACACAGATTTTTTTTTGGTCCCGTGAATAACCCCATAAGACCCCATGTATTTCCAACCTCCCTTATGTAGCCTCAATGAACTCCGTTATGCAACGTATTTTTCTGGTCCCATAACAGGAAGTACCTCACTTATACGACTTGCCAGAGAGAACCAATTGAAATACAGTAGAAGTCCGTCATAACGAGAGCTGACAAAAATTGGAAAAATACTCGTTGTAAAGCGTATCCGTTATAGCCGATTTCTAATAGAAGTTTGGTAATCCGAGTGCGGCAGAATGGAACTGTATGACTTTTAATTCTTATGCAATATCTAGTGATATTCTATTTTTGAAGAAAACTAGTTAGATTGGAAAAACTTTTTATCAAAGCAGATTTTTATAAAGAAATACTTCCATTTTAGAATATTTTAGAAGATGAACTGCCAGTAAATATAATGGTTAATGTGTACATAGATGTGAAATCTGTAATAATCCCTTCACTGGAACATTAGAAAAGTGTGACTAAAGACATCTCTGAAAATTTTCAGATTTTTGTGTTTTTCTATTATTTATTTCACTATTAATATGCATGAATTTCATCAAGGTTCTCACTTCTTCAATCTTTAATCTTGGTCTCCATCCTGGTTAAAATGAATTGCCTGAAAACAGCTATTCATGAGAAAAATTTCTTCAAACATTGGCTCCTCTCATTTAGCATCATCATCACAAAATTTCCCAAGTGTGCATTTAAACTTAAATTTACTAATATATGCTTCAGCATTTGACCTGTTTTCATTTTGCTACCTTACGCTTTTACAGTCAATCTAGCAATTCAAAATCCAGAAGTACACAGAAATTGACACATTAATCTCTCTACTACATTAAAGCTTAATTTCATACTTCACCTGAGGCTTCTTGCTGTTTGGAGTCCAATGTGTAGCTGAAGAAGGAACAGATATTCGTAAGAAGTCATCAGGAAGTTGTCCTAACAATGGAGGTTCCCATCCATGAATAATTCTTAAAGGAATTTTTTCATCACCATCTTTTTGATCAGCATCCATGTCAAGCTCTATCATTTGAGCAACATCCTCTCTATCTGAAGAGCTTTCTCCATTTGGCCCTAACCTAACATGAGCATCTCTATCATCAGCTTTTCTTGGAGAAGATGTCACAGAAGTAACAGGAGAGGGATTGAGCTGCTGATTTGCCACCTCTCTAAAACACAATTAACAAACACAAAAGTAAATTTTCTATTGAGACATTTGTTATTAATTGGTCACAAGGAAAGGGAACACTTCAAAAAAATAATAAATAACAATTAATCAAGGGGCACTAAATTTTATTTGATAAATTATCTCACAATCAAACTTATCAAAATTGAAACTTTCTTGTGAATAACAAATTAATTATTCAATTAAATAGTAAAAAAATTGAAAATGCCAAACAAGTCAATTTGGTAGAACCACCTAAAAAACCATTATTCAATATCACCATTCTATTATTTGATAATGATATGAATTCCTCATGTCATTCATTTTTCATGTGTACAAAAGATAAATGAAACAAATAATATTCCAATTATACTAAAATAAATAGGAAGTATACAGTATCATAATAAAAAGATACCAGGAAGTTGGATGTGCAAGAGTTTTGGACTGAGGGACAATCATTAAACCATTGAATAGGAACAGGACAAGAATTTGAATATGTAAGATGAAAGAATTTTTAAGATGGAAAAAAAACAAAAAATTACGATGGGAAAATAAAATAATATTTCAATAAACCACCTCTAGAGAGTGGCTTCTAGAGTTAGAAAATGTTAATCCATGGCAGGCAAAATTCCATTCACAAATAAGAAGTTTTGAGAAAAATAGATGAATTGCCATAATCACCAAGCATTTTGAGAACTGCTGGATAGAGATAGTGATAAAGGATGATCCTATACAAAGCAAACAGTTTTTGTATAATTTACTACATAGAAAAACCTTGATGGAAACACTGAGGATTTATTGTGAAAGAAATCCTAAGTATGTTCTTTAAAAGTCATTGCAGAAAAATGAGACTTAATATTCTTTCAACCAGAATGGAAGAAATGCACTCAAATGCTATAAAGAGGTACTCAAGATTTTGTCTGAGTGAGTATTGACATAGTAAGAAAGAAACTTTGTATTCAGGGCCTAACACTGATTTGCAAAACAATAAATTCATGGGGAAAAAGAATATATTGGATCAGATTTTATATTACAACCCCTGAAGGGGGTTAACCCTTTCAAGACTCTTGTGGTCTACAGACAGAGATTTCCCTACAAAAAACGTGTGAGAATTATGTATAGACAATGCAGGTGTAAGTGGAAGCTATAACCATAATTTTTTTATATTGACAATAATGTAATATTGCCAATATATGCAGCAAATAATTCTTTATCAGAGCAAATACAATAACAGTTTCCATGGCCCAAATCTGCAACAGGGGTACTGAATTAGCCCATGAATGGGAATTTTGCAGAGGGAATGGTCAAGCCCTCCACAGCTGAGGGTCAGTAAGGATAAAATTTTATAAATTTCTAGAATGTATTTTGCTTAGAAACATCAGCAATGGTGTTTAATAGTAGAATTTGAAAACATAAATACAGTAGAAGTTCGTTATAACGAGTACAGTATATGATGAGAGTTGTGCTGTAGTAAGTGATATTTTGGCCATTGTCTGTCTTATAGCAAAAAGGAAAGAGAATTGCATCCCTAATAATGAGAGGTTATTTCTGAAGTATCAGCAAAATGAGTGTCATGTTCGGCTATAACAAGTATACTTTATAACAAGCACTCTTCCCATTTTTATCTCTCATTATAATGGACTTCTACTGTAAGTGAATAAGCATAGTTCATCATTTCAAACATTGCCAGTAACAAAATATGATATGAGGTAATAATCATGGTCATCAAATAATCTATTCCATGGGACTGACTAAATCATTATAACTAGTTCACTACTAGCTTCAGAGTAGTAGTAAGCCCTATTTTAAAAGACCTAAATGAAGAGCATACCACTCATATATTAACATTTCATTATATTTAAGAAAAAAGACTTTTGACTATCTTTATATTTATTGGTGAGTATAAACATTTCAGTTACGAGTATAAGTCGCTTGCATTGCTTGCTTTCTTCCAGAGAAGTAGTTATATATAATAGATACAGTGAGTTAGAATGGGACTTAAGCTATAACCAGGGTATATTTAAATCAGAAATAGAGGATCAGAAAATATGTTCCTTTTGATCTTACAGTCATAACCAAAACAATTTATTGTTCCAATATTCTATGTGAACCAAGAATAATCCCATGTAATAATGAACAAATGAAACATAAGTTGTGACAAATTTTGCTATTCCTCTCCATGGTTCATCATTTAAATGATCAAAAATTACCTCTACCAAAAATGTTGCCTCAACATAGGTTCTTTGACTGGGATCAATAAGGAAGTATATTACATTAATAAAAAGATATGACTCATATATTTAAATTTTAAAATAGTGCAAACAGGACAAAAGCTCAAGGACAATAAAATTGAACTTCTTAAGTAGTCTCAGAAGAAATTCTTTCATGTGATACATTGTAAAGGGTATTATAGGTTGTATAAACAACAAAGGATATTGTAGAATATAAGAATTAACAACATCAAGAGAGCAAAATGATGTGATCTATGCAAAGGTTAAGCCTAGCTACATGAGGCATTACCATGTGCTTGAAATTTTTCACTCACTTATTTTTAGATGGCGAGACTGAATTGCCACTGGGAACAGCAGAAGCTGTAGAACCTGGATTGCAACAGCCAGGAGAATGGGAAGATGAAATCTGTGGGCTAGAAACAAGAACAGGTCCAGCTGAGGGTGTGCTTTGTTGTTGAGACACAAGCGGAGAGGAAGTCTGACGTGATTGACTGGAGTGGGATGTCTGGGAAGGAGCTGTTTTGATTGAGGCCAGCAAAGATGCAGAAGATATGGGTACTGTAGCAGATGATGGCTGGGGAGAATTTCTCTGCTGTTTCTCCTTCTTTTCCATTTCATTTCGTAGGCGCTCATTTTCATTATCTGTGCTCATTGCAAGAAGCTGATCAATAGTTGCATCTACTGCTCCTTGGTTGGCTCGTAGCACAGCCTTGACAGGTGAAAATAGAAACCAAAAATAAGTCTCCTCAATGATGAACAAAATTAATGCCATAACCAATAAGAATCTAGAGTAAAGTTCAGCTTGACATATGAACTATTCTTTTGATAGAAAATATACTAAAACCTGAATAGATGACGAAATGCAACATATTTACAACTGCAATTGTCAAAGCCATGTTGAGGCATGGAGACTGAGTCTGTCCTTTTTCTTTTGTTTCCACAGTTGACATTTCATGGTAACCACCATCATGTTGCTAGTTGTGTGCTGACCTCTGAACTAAAGATTGTTAAACAAATAAAATTAAAAAATGAGGAAACTTTCACAAAACATATCAAACAAAAATATTAAATAAAAATGAGAATTGTTCATAAGAAGAAAAGTCAAGCTGATTTTAATGGGTAAGCGTGCAAGAAAATTTGGGATGTTTGAACATCACTATATCTGAAAAATTATAAACAGTCACAGGAATTAAGGATAATTAAATAATAGGAATTAAGAATAATAATAAATAATTCAATCTAGAATGAAAGAATATAAGAGAAAATTGATGGTGCTCCATCTCATTTAATATAATATTAAGAAAAGCACAGACCCTGTAGAATTAGCTCCTTCCTATTTTTCTTATAATTTAGTCAATTATCTACTTTTAAAATTTTCTTTATCATAAATATGCTAAAGAAATTATATTTGCATTATATACATACAAACATAACAATAATCCCAAGAATTTCAACACAAGACACTGCAGCTTCATTTAAACAACTCATAAACATTACAGCATCTTTAAATCAAACTCAAATTTGAAAGAAATCTTTCCAGAAGGAAGAAATATAAAGAATATCCATTACTGCAGAATAAACCTTACTGTGAATCCTTAATGAAACACCTTGTAGGTAAGGTTACCATGTTCCTGATCTACTAAGCTGGGACAAAGTGTTAATTCCCCAGAATCAAAGACAATTTCTATAACATATTTCACTGATCAAAATGTTATAGGTTGCACAAATAGAGGTCAAGTGTGACAAACTTATCAAAAGACTTTACATGAAAATAAATCCCTTTGTCCTCTTAAATCTAAAGAAAATATTACTAAAACTTTTGTTGCAAAACTCAGAAAACCAGTAGAAATTATTATTATTATTTTTTTTACCTTTAAGACCTTTGGAGTCCCAAAACCAGTTCTGTCCAGACTAAATCATACACAGTCACCTTATTCATAAGATGTAAAAATAATTTAAAATTCATTTGCATGACACATCAGTGACAAATAAACTATTTGTCTGGCAATTTTAGGAACTGGTTCTTTATCTACCTATTCCCACAGAATACGAAACCCTCCACAGCAGCCTTAATTTCATATATCTTCCCATTTTATCCCAAATTTAAAATTTGTTCATTAAACTTAAGAGGAAATATTTGATGTATTTTATGATTCAAAATTGACATTACATTCTTCATACATAATGAGTGGATTGTAGTGCCACCACAAATATAGTCCTGAGGTAGGTTTCCAGTCAGTTACCTAAGGCCAAATATCTCAGAAAGACAAATTATAACTCACTCTGATGATAACTATAAATTCTCTTATACTAGAATATTAGCATTGCATTGTATTCTAGTATAAGAGAATTGATAGTTATCATCATCAGAGTGAGTCCACTTAAAGCTATTATAATTTGTCTTTCTGAGATATTTGGCCTCAGGTAACTGACTGGAAACCTATCTCAGAAAATTACTGAAATTTATCTTAACTTTGGACAATAGAATGGAGGGCAAAGAAAATTATCTATTTTCAAGATTGTAAAAAAATTAACTAAGGAATTATCCAAACATTGTAGACAAGTGATCAATCAGAAAAATCTAAGTATTCATAAAGGCCCACACTATTTCAATTTTCAAAGACATAATTATAATAGGGGTTGCTCTAAATGATAATGTCATAGAAAAGTTTATTACGGAAAGGCAGAGCTGCATGATGTCCACTAGATTCTTCTGATGACAATAGGTCATTGAGTAACTTACTTACCCTTGAGTAACTATAAGATATTCAGAAGAGAAAACTGTGTCAAGATAATTCCCAATATTATTATGTAAATTGATTACTTGAAATAAACCAAGTGATGCACATATATCAGAAACTAGAGTTGCTTTTGAAGAGTTATTATATGTGGTGAGGACTGGGATAGGTCCCATTATGCACCAAGAAGATTAAAGTCACCAATTATTATCACAAGGTCAAAATAGTGAGCATTAGTAAGAAGTACTTTAACAGAGAGGCAGTGAGATTCAAAATGATCACAACAGCTTCTGGATGTTAGATGTAAAGTACACATTCTCCTTTGAATGGAAACATATATGGGTTTTATTCTTGAATAACAGCAAGAAAGAAGACTACAATAACTGAAATTGAAATTCCTCCACCACTAAAATTTACTTTAAATTAATATAACAGGCATGAGTATCTCTATCTTATCAGTAAACACTGAGGTTAAGAAGACACATATTCAACATCATTAAGAGAAGGCAAAAGATTAGCTTCATTAAGAATAATAATATCAAGATATTGAAGGGGAAAATGATAAACCGTAAATTTTGCCACTGCAAAATACCATTGGAATTTTGATAGTGACACTTCAGAGTAGACTGCCAATAATCAAGTCTCTAGTAGGGGTTTAGGAACACTATCAATATATTTTATGGTAAGATTTGGTTCACCTTTGTCAATTCTCTCCTTCAGTTTATTACGAAGTCTATTCAAGTTTCTTTCCTTTACAGTTTTATCTCTGGATAAGAAAATGAAATAACCAGTGTAATGTTTCATGCGCTAACTGATGAGAGATAAAATTCCAAAGAATCAGAAAAATAATGAAAAACTACTTTCAGTGGTCTGATCTTGCTCAGTTATGGTCTGCCAAGCCTCGTAATCTTGCCTTCATGGACACTTTTCAAAATTTTATGCAGGAAAAAACCATTCCTCACTTGTTTCAATTTTTCAGTCATTCCAGCAACTGTAATCTCAATAACTTCATCACGATACAGTTTCAGTTCATTTATTAAGTCAACTAGTTTTTCTAATTAACTCACAGTAGAATTTACATAAAAGTAACACAGAGATAATGATCGCCGATTAGGTGCTTTCAATTGAAGAACATTACAAGACAGGCCATCACACTGCATGAAGCAGTTATAAATAGTTAGCACATTTAATCTCTTTCTCTGGTGTAAGGATTTCCTTACAAACTAGGCACTTATACTAAAAGGCTTTTTTACAATTAATTTAAACAAACAAAGCAGTAAAGATATTTTAAAAAGTAGAAAACTAACAAAAAGCTCACTACACAGTGTTCCAACAGTACAGATACTGTATTGCAATTGTCAATGTTCATACAAAAGGGGCATAAGAAGAGTACTCTACACTTTTGAAAGTCCCTCTTAATTGGGAAACTGCAGTTAATGTGATAAATGTTAAGTTTCTAATTATTGCAAAGACATTGCAAATAAATTATACAGAATTACCATAGGAAACCATATTCTGCTAAATGAGGGAATCTAGTTTTCCTCAACATAAATATCTAACTTTGTCTGTACCATCATTAGCTTGAAGGCTGGATGAATCCTCAGTCCCTCCACCATTAACTTAAAGAAGCTTTGGTGAGGAAATATAATGTGACTAAGAAAGGTGAGAATTGTTTTGTTCTTGCTTTTCTCACCAAGCCAGAGTGGACAATTCCATGTAAAAGCAACACAACAACCAATAAATACCATTCCTCATAGAATTTGATAAGGAGAAGAACTAAATTAACACCTTTAAGCAGAATTACTAATGCCTGATGTATGACAGCCATAAGCAAGTGAGACAAAAGTGAAAAATACATTTTGCTTCGTCCTGTACCAAAAGACATATGATAAGTATTCTTTTCATCAAGATGTGGTAGCAAGAACATCTTATTTCAAAAACAGTGCTAATGTTAACTCCCAAAACTTAGCTCCAATTTGTAAAAATTAATCTAAAGCTAATTTTTTAGCTCAAGCTGAGTACACAGAGGTATTGCTGCATATGGCAATGTAATGTATATAATCTAATGTAATGTAATGTATATATGTATAAATGGCAATGTAATATATATAATGTATATAATCGGTAAATCAAAATAGAAAATTTGATGAGGACCATGCTCTGATTCAAAGTCTCAACATGGACATAGGGAGACTCATGATGATGATGCAGATGGATTCTGACTGGGAGGAGAAAGTTCCTCCTCCTCCCATCCATCTGCATCATCATCACAAATCTCCCAAAGTTCATATTAAAACTTTGAACTAGAGCATGATCTTCATCATTTTCACTTTTGATTACAATATTCACTTGAATATACATTATGGGGTAGTGACAGAGGGAAAATGTGAAAGGGTGCATAAGATAAAGGGAGAATAATTTGAAAGTAAATATTCATTCCCAACTGTCTCTCCAGAAAGTTGGTGAATGAGTATTTGCCTTGTTTAGAGGAAGATTATCTTCTTTTCTTTCATAAAGTTATGGAGGATAATTGGTTCAAACAATGAAGAATTAGGTTCTGAAAGTGATTGAAGACCTTTTCAACCAGTCACATATGGATTGATGTTGTGAATGACTTTACTGATTAGTGCTTGTACAGATCAAAATTATTTTCTTATCAGTAGTTTGTATTACTGCCAAAACAATGGACTAGCTATGGGATCCCCCTTCATAGACAACACTTAGCCAAATGTTGATATGTTTTAAAAAGTTAGCTGAAAAGACCATTTTTTAAAAAGTCAAATAAAATCTCTCACAACTAGGCAAATGTAAGGCAGCAATTCTTCAGGAGGAGTATCAAATACAGAATTAAATATAAGTTGGTTTGATAGATAACTGTGCCAATAGAAGTAAATAACTAATGGCATCACCACCATTCAACACAAATATGCTTATCAATAAACCTGTCTTATATTTAAAGCAACCTTTCCCTTCTTTGGAACTCTAGGAAACAGACTTGATAGTTTTGGACTAGTTACAAATTGAATTGCAGTTCAGTCTTTTGAGCACAATTTCTGTGAAACTGTCAACACTACATATAGGAAAATAATGGATCAAAAATTTGGATAGGAAAAAACAGCATGTTAATATGCTGAGGAATATATAAATAATTTAGAAAGTTGGAATGTCAGATTTGTGGAATTTTAATTATTTCCAATGGTTTACTGACAATATTATCAAGCCAAATTGTCAATTCCATAGCAAGAGCCATGATGCTTTTGATTAAAACATCATTACAATTGTACACATACTCAACTTCATTAATTCAAAAGGAAATGCACTTATATAATCCCTTTTCATTTCACCAAAATTATTACTAAATTCCCAAATATTTATGCAACATTACCAAAAAGATAAGAAGAAATAAGCATCACCCTTTTTAAATTCATCATTTTCCACAAATGAAACATCTAGAATCAAAAAAGTGACTACTAAAACAATAATTCTGGCACTCCCTTTGATAAGTCTCAGAGGAGGTAGTCTCATCTCTATTATTCAATTGTTAGAAAGGATATCACTAAAAATAATAAACCAAATTAATCATATTTAAAAATCTATTAAAATATAAACATAGTGATAGGTATTCTCTGAGGTTTAACCTCAGCAATAAATTACTCAGATCATTATATTAATTGGGAATATCTTGTCTACTAAATTCGATAAATATAAAATAATATATTCCTTATACTATGGCAAGGAATTCACCATATTCTTATCTACTTAACAGTGATGAAGAATACCAGAATTCCTTTTTATTATCTTTTTAGATGAGCTACTTAATCCTTAAAGATATTAGAATAGGATTAAAGATACCTCAATGACATCATGGTCCATTTCAGGAAACATGACTTTGAAATCAGCCATTGCTTGATGAAATTCCAATTGGGTAGTTTGTTGCTGTACAGCAGCCATTGTTTCAAGTTGCGTTTTTTCAATGAGTCTGTAAAGTAATGGAATTGAAATACAGAGGATTAAAAAGCAAAACAAAACTCTAGCTTAGAGGACAACTTTACTCACCAATAACTTGCAGGTTTAATTTAGGTCATTATATTAAATGAGCAGCCACATAAAAACTAGTGGCATAAAGAATGCACTTCTTCATTGAGTACTACAATCGTAAACATTTTACAGAATCCACTCTTAAGTCCTGGGAGAATAAATTCATATTTTGAGGAGTAACAGCTGCCCGAATAATTTGTTAATGATAATATGTTGCTATTTCTTTGGAGATCCATGGCAAACAAAACCGTCTGGGCTTTCGATTTCTAGAGATGGCACAAATTTTAGCATCACATCCAGCCTAGAAGTAAGAACAAACGCAAAGTAAAGAAACTCTCAACGCAAAAGGCACGATGTACCTTTATTGCTATGCATCCATTCATCTCAAATAAAAACAGAAAGCAGTACTGCACACACCTTTGCTAAAAAAATAGTTGCAGCTAAAAGAAATCTGCTATCGACGAGCAACTTAGCTATCCCGTGTACGGTGTATTAATACTTACATATATAATTACACGTTCCAAAAGTGTCAGTATCTGAATTTCCATAAACCCTCTATTCTTACACAAGTCATCTAATATTCTAATAATCTCCTTTTATACACATTTGTTGACCGAAAACTTTACATAAAACAGAATCACTCCACCGACAAAATCGTACGCAGCCGAAAAGAGATAGCAACTTAATATATTCAAGAACTACACTTTACTGTAAATTTATGGATGATTTAAATGCAGTAAATAATGCCCCTCAAAATCATGAAAAAATTAGGGTTGAGAGCAGAAGACGGATATCATCATTGATTGGATAATCAGAATTGCCAACACTGAAAGCTTAAAACTTAAACCCATATTCGCGGGTACACAAGTCTCAACTGTAAAGATTGGACTCCATCGTTTCTAAAGTCAAATCTACCATTAAAAACTAATTTACGTTCGTCTACGAAAAACAGTGATTATATTTCTCAGTCGTCATAGTATAACAAGATGTTTTATGTTCGCGAGAAAATATCTGTGCATTGATAGTTCAGTTAAGCTGTGAACTGCAATCTGCAATGACTTCTGGGAGAAAATGTTTGAAATTCTCTGTGAAATAAACTTTATTAATTTATTTTTATGTAATTTATGGTATATTAATCTTTCATCCATCTTAAGATTACTTAAGGATTGATACGAATATCTTATCGAAAATACTGATGAAATTAATTTTGATGAATTGATCGATACATTTATTATATTATAAATTGCATTTTAGAGCAAAACTCTTTCCACAGTATATTTTCAAAAATTTAGGATTTCAAGTAATTGTGTCTTAAAGAACGCTTTTAATATTGTTGACCGATATACGAAATCAGCCTTCTGTTATGAGTTATTCCCAAGATTCATTTCACCTTATGAGTTCTGCCTCATTGTATCGAAATACCTTTAAATATGACATTATTCAGTTCTTCCTTAGTCTTGCCCATCTATGCAATACTTGTATAAATTGATCTTTTAACATTCTTCTGAGTCAGTTTTCAGATCTGTATTCTAGTATTAGTTAAGTATTCTATCTATGAAAGAAGAGTTGCTAATATGCAATTTTTGCAAGGTAAATTATATTTATAAGTTTCTAATCTAAGGTTCATTTATTTGTTAAAAGTGGATCATTGCTGAGATCAACATCTTTCATCCTCAGGTGAAGACTTTTTCAGAATATAAAAATATATGGTAGCAAATATGAGGATTGTATTTGAATTCTTCACGCTTTTCCTGTGAAATTTTCCAGTTTTTTTGAGAAAAATGCAGAAAACTAAGCTAGCTCAAGATTCAGTGAAATAATTTTTTAAAGTAATTTATTTAAAAAAACATTGTACAGAAGAAGACAGTAATTACAGTATTGGTGGATAATACATATAGCTATGCTTAATAAATAAACGGTAGACTCACTTTAGAAAAGTGTTAGCAAATTTCTGCCATAGGATTTCTAAGAAATCTGGAAGGACTACTGGACATTAATCTATTTATCCCAAGATATAGAATTTAAGAATGTCGAGACTCTTTGAAGGGCAGGTATTACCATCAGCTGGTGCATTTTTGCATGTCAATGTCTTGCAACCTTCTACTGTAAGAAAAGTATCATCTTCAGTTTTGAGAATGGCAGATATTGAATCTAGTCCAAAGAAGGTGATCATGTCTTTTCTTTCCCTCCTGAAGCAATATACAACTGTTGTGGCCTATACTATTGATTTACAACCAATAAAGAAATACAACCTAGCCTGTGCTAAATAAGAAATCAGCCAACCTTTGCTAATCCTTTTCTAACCTGCAGCAAACATGCCTGAGTAGAAGCATCTTCTTGAAAAACCAGTAATTACGATAAGAAAACATTATGGAAGTGATTTTATTTGAGATTGAAATACTTAAAATCATTCCTGGAAGAGTTTTCACTGAAGTTGATGCTAGGCTTTCATTTGATAAGGAGGATTTTATTAATAAAGCTAAGAAACTCATTAGCTTATATGGACAACATGAAATGGGCAAAGAAAGAGTTCTTATCAAGTTGGCCTCAACACAGGAAGGCATACAAGCTGCTAGAGTACTTGAAGGCCATAGAATTCCTTGCAACCTAATACTGTTGTTCTCCTTGTGTCAAGCTGTGGCTTGTGCTGATCTTAAAGTTACCCTTATTCACTTTTTGTTGAGAGAATTCTTGACTGCTAAATTGTACATACAGATGTGAAGAGCTTTGAACCCAAGGAAGCTCCCAGATTTCTATCCATTACACAGTTTTACAATTATTACAAGAAATTTGGCCATAAGGCTGTTGTGATAGGAGCATTCTGCAATGATGGGGAAGTCAGAGCAGGATGCAATTTTCTGACTAGAAGTTCCACCTTGGAGAACTGGACTGCAGTAATGCAGAAGTGCAAAGGTTGCTATCTAAGAAAATAGCACAAAAATCTGATTTCAAAGAGTTGAAAATGATTTTATTTCCTTCTGTTGGCTTTTCAATGGAGATCAAATGGTCACAGACAAAGTGAAGGAATCAGAAAATTTGTTCAGGATGGCAGAAATCTTGAAAAATATTCACTGAACTTCTGAGCAAAGCCTGAAGTAAAAGATGATTCCAATACCACTATGCACTTACATAAAAAAGTGGTAGGGATAGAGATAAATTTTGACACACTAGGAAGTGTCAGAGTTTTATTTTAAGAAAAAATTATCTTTTATACAAGAAATTTTATTTTCACAAATTAGCAAGAAACTTGTCAAATTTTTATATTTTAAATGATTTTTGGAATGAATGGTAGGTATAGTTGTATTTTGTTGGTGTAATATTACAGTTATATCTTATCTTAAATAAAATACTGAATATTTAAAAAAGATATCAATATCACTTTATATTTGGTTTTTACATTCACATTAATGGTGTAACATATTTCTTCGAGCAGTAGATAACATCTTTCCAAAGAATGCCTCTACTTAATATTTAATGAGCAACCCATTGATCAGAAATTATATAATGACTATGACAAACATCATGGTAGATAAATTTTCCCTGGTGACTAATAATTCTTTTTCTATTTCCAATTTCCAACCATTCAGGATGAAGGGTTAATAAAAAAAATGGAAACTCTACCTCTCTTTTCTGTACAAGGATGCAAAAACTTTTAAATGCTTCTAAAATTCCACATTCCGATCAAGAATTAATGAGAAAGAAGAACAAAAATAATTAAGAGGTACTTTCCCTCCAAATTGAGGGTGGTTGGTAACCTTAATATAAAAATGCACACAATCAGGGTAATCAGTAACAGGGGCATTTTCCTGGTAGCTAAATCATTAAGTGTTCATACAATGGAAACTATAATGTATCAATATTAAAACATGTATAGTTTCCTTTTTAAGAGTATTTTTGCAAATGTTGATACAAATTTTTCATCTGAAACTTTTCCTGTGTTTAATATAGAAGAGGATGTATGTCTTAATTATAACTGTAGGTTTCCTTGAAGATGTTCGAAGTTTATCATCTGTCCTCTGTTGAAATGTAAAAAATGAAGGAGTTGAGAATAACAACTGTGATAAGTCTTAAATTAAAAGCAGATACTCCAAAAACAATCAATAAAAAACTTACAGTATAGCCTACATGTATTTCAACTTCAATGAAGTCAGCAGTGACAGTCCAACACTGTCACCGCTGCCCTGAGGATGACTTCATTGAAGTTGAAATATGTATAGGCTATACTGTAAGTATTTTATTGATGGTTTTTGGAGTATCTGCTTTTAACTTAGTAACCATCAGTGGCCAACCTGTTATTTTATTATAAGTCTTAAAATTCAGTTTTTCTTCTTTCTACTACAAGCTTACATATAATTAAAGAGATTGTCAAAAAATATATTTCATATGGGAACTAAGGAAGACCATGCCTCTTTTGACTATGCAGAATATTCTACCTGATCTATATTGTGAAATCTTATTGCACTCCCTCTTCTATTTCATCAGATTGTTTTATCTACCTAATTATTCCCTATTAATCCTTTTGAGGGTTTTCAGAAAAAAAGCCTTTCTTCCACAATGATATGGGTTGCCAAATTATAAAATATTTAATCAATGATTTTAGGATTCCAAATCTAAAATATAATTCAGTCCTAGGAAAAATGTATAGTGAACTCACTTCCCTATGGTATTTACCACAGGCACATAAAATCAAGTTTAACTTTGCAAGATAAGTAAAGACTGCAAGCTTAAAAAAAAATTATCTCACTTGAAGTTAATGTGCATAAAGATGATGTTGGAATGAAACCAGAGACTCAAGTTGAGAGAAAGCTTGTAATTTAATAATAAATCTAAACTTAATGTTTTAAGTGTCAAGATTTAACGATAAGCACAGCACAAAGAGAGGAACTCCTGATTTTTGAGATAATTGAATATTGCAGAATGATTTCACAAAATGGTTTTTAAACTTATCTCATTACCTAAATTAGGAAGAATATTACCTTAAGAATGAGAATAGAAGTGTCATAATGCATTACTTCTTGTTGCAAACATTCTGACAGCACTTTATTTCCTTACTCAAGAGTTGTGTATTGAAATACCCTGCATGAAAATAAAATAAATTTCTAAGTAGATATTAAATGAAACAACTTACAGCAAAAAGAATCTTTGCTAAGTCTAAAATTTCAAAGTAACTATCATAAAGTTTAGGGAAAGTATCAAATGAGAATTGCTAAAGGAATCTCTTAAAAATAGCTCTTAACAACAAAAATTGTATAGTATTTTTACTTCTAAATTGGAGATATTGATATTTTATTGCATAATTATCATACTTCATATTCTCATCCACTCTATTTATTTTAATATTAATCATGATTTCCTATAATTACTCAGGGGCATAACTTTTTGCTAGCTTTTTTGATTAACTATATTTTTTCCAATATGGAACTTCTCACTGTAAACCTTTCGTAGAACATTATTTAAGTTTTCTAAAGTGTTCTTCTTGAGTTATAAAAATATACTTTGTAAATGAAACTTAATTCAAGGGCTAGACTACCAAACAACTTATAACACCTGCAAACAGAGCCAGCCCAAGACATGGGTGAAAAAGGAGGTTGCTTAGGATGCCGAGGATTAGGGGGCATATGATGTTGAGTGTTGGTCAACTGTTTGATGAGGTGCAAAAAGTATTGTAGGATTACCTTTTCTTGGATAAATCACTTATACATTTCCCCAAAATTTTGGGATGTTACTATGGTATAGATTAATCATAGCTTATGATTCTGCTGAAGGATTATTTGATTGTTACTGGCTGTATTTGAATAATAACAAAAGCAATGAGAGTTAGGAAGTTATTTGGCAATTTTTAAAAAATAATAATAAATTATAAATATTTAAATAAATAATGATTAGAAAAATTAATGAACTAATAGATCATAATTGATAATAACTGGTTTGTTATGGTGCATTCACTTTCTATAATAAAACCCAGTTCCTTAAATTTTAATATTGTATTGATAAAAATGAGTAGTAATAATAATATTACCAGAATAAATATTCTTTTATATCAGTTCTAACAATAGCCAAAATTTTCACTTGCAAAAATAACCCATTTGATAAATAAGCAATGAATATCTTGGAAGTATCTATATAGAATAGGGGCCATCAAGATTTGAGAACGAGGCACCAGTATACCTCAGGTATGTTTGAATGAAAACTATTTCTTACATTGAAAGGTAAAGTTAAATTAATGATAATCTTAAGCACCACTGACCAATTTTGAGAATAAGTAAATTATTAATATTTTTCATTCATATGAAATTATATTCCACAAAATGATGTTTATGTCATCTTTTCATACTTGCTACTATTTTTAAAATACTTAAAAATTATACATTTTACAAATATTTTTCTCATAACGGCCAATGTAATAAGTCCAGCAGTAAGGTAAATAACCTTACTGCTGAATAGTTTACTGGTACAGTATACAGTGGGATATGCAACCCTTGGTAATAAAATATTTCCATTCTAAAAAGAATAGTTTTATTTGAAAATCATTAAGAATATTTACAAAGAAAATAAAAGATATAAAAAGAACTTAACTTAAAAAGCTCATAAAATCAAGAGAAAGTGAATGGCAATGTTAAAGTAAGAGATATCAAAAGAATATTTTGGAAGCATGAGTATATGCTATGTCTATTCCAAGACCTCTGACAGCTTTTTATAATACACAATACAATTCAAACCAGCCAACTTTAAAATTTAGCAAGTTAAGTCCAACAGAAATTTTTGACTTAATAAAATACTTTTTGATTTGTAATATCATCTTATTTATGATTTGCAGGAAAATCATATTTTAATTCTTTTAAATTTTATTTAAAATTCTCAATAATTTCTTTCATATAGCTTCAATTTCAGCAAAAATTTTAAGACATGATAATTAAAATGTCTCAGATGAGAAATAACTATTAAAAGACTTTAAAAAATGTTACTACTATTTTGCATGATTCTTGGCAATTTGGGATTACATTGTGGCAATAACACTAAGAATGCTGTGATGATTTACTGAATAAATACACTATGATAAATACATTCAGATATAAAATCAATGAATCAGAGCATTTGATAGTTAATTGTATTTTACTCCCACTCTCAAATTTACAGCGAAATACTTAAAAAGAACTCCCTAACTTGAATAGAGCCCATACCACATGATGACACCAGCAAAAAATTACATAACAATAAAATAAACTACATCAGAAATAAACAGTCATTCATACATTATTGTCTAACTTTTGACTCATTTTCTAAGGAAACAGAGTGTCAATATTTACAAGTAAATCCACACTTGCATTCTATCTAGTATATTTGAAGGCATAATACAAGTGTCATCTTGTGGTAGGAAATATACATTCTACTTAGGAGACACAGACTACGATGAGTACACACTATAGGATCACAACACACGAGTGAGACCAGGCACTCGTCTGATGCCTACAACCCTTGGCCTGGTGATTTGGCTCAGTCTCAGAGTTCTTCGTCTTTGGGTGTCCATTAGATGCTGTAGCTCACTTCAACTCAAGGTATATTCACAAATTAATTCAACATTATACTCAGTCTCTCTTCAGCCAGGTTGGTTACAGAGACAACAAATCTCAACCACGTTTGACAGGCCATTTGATAAATCTATGAAGAGGATTTATATTCTTCCACATCAATGTCATCACTCATACCATATTTATTTATGTACCAACTATATTCATAATTGACAAAGATGACAACTAACCTGATTACACTGTACAAGGTTACATTTCAAAAATTTGTACCAATCACAATGCAAAATCTTGGCGATAATTTAAATTGCGTAATAACTAATGTAGGTTGATGTATTGAAATACTGAATCAAATTAGGATAACATCAATTTTTATGTAAACCTGCATTAGGATGGTTGAGAATTCCTGCTCTATTCACTACATGCTGACTCCATTACACCATAAATAACTTTTCTAAATGCCCCAAGACCATGGGAAAAGGTTGTGAGAAAAGGCATATGTATATATGCACATAAAAATTAGTGTGTCCTATTAATCTGAAGATACTAATGGCCAGAACAAGGCTTTTGTGCACAATTCCAACATATGCACAACTTTTGACCGGCACAATAAGAAAATGAAATGTGCTGGGATGTAAACACTTGAGAACACAAGAATTGCTTTTGTATCAATTTTGTTAATTTGATTTGAATGGGTATCAATTGATTAATATTTATACGTTATCAATAAACTGAAAACTACTCTAAGATAAAATCAATATTCAGTTTACTATTACAATTGATGTTTTAATGTTATGTAGGAGCACCAACTCTTTTTTATCTTGTAAAATCAATATTCTATAAAAGGTTGTTTGTGCTGGTTAATTTGAAAGGACACATTATGTTGATCACAATTCAACTCCCACAATCATCACAATGGATAATTAAGAGAAAATATCCCTTATTTCTACAGTAAGGCTTTGAATATTTTAGATTTCTAACAACAATGAAGGAACACATTTTCTACTGGACTTCAAGTCTGTAAACACACATCAGGCACATTCAAGTACCCAAGACACAATTATCAACATCCTAGGACACAGTTTGAATATGCTCAGTAATGATTATGGGAGAGGTAAATATTGCCTTATTTGTACATTTTAAGTACACATTAAAGTATTTGAACAAATAAATACAATAGGAGACATGTTATTTCAATTTACAGCCAAAATACACCAAAATGATACTATCCCTAAATTGTAAGAAATACTGGGAAAATGAACTTTGGTTTTATTATTTATTTCATACAAGTGGGAAACAACAAATAATAAAGCAAACACTAGCTATTAATATGATAGTTCATTTATAATATACATAATATCTTTTCATAACTCACAAATTTTGTGAATTATAAAATATAATGGTTGTTTAGTCAAACAACAAACTCTTCTCAAACTAATTCCTTCCAGAAAAATACTCACTACAAAATGTTTCCTCACATATAAAAATCTTTTAATCATAATTACTCCACAACAAACACATTTTAGTAGTGCAATTTTCACTCTATTGATCCAATTTTTAGGATTACAGAAAACTTTACGAAAAAAGTTTCTATTTATCAATTGACATTAAATAATAGGCGATTTTCAATGATATACAGAAGAATGACAATCTTTATACTTGAAAGCACCACACATTCTTAGTGACCCGACAGCCTGAAAATACACCACTAGCTAACTAACTAATGAATATAGTTGACCAATTACATGAACAGTAACAGATATTATTTAGTAACACAATCATACCTCATACCAATGGTGAAATTTTAAGGATGACTTGATGTACTCTCAAACTACTATGTCAAGTAGATTTTTTCACTTGGTGTTTATCAATATGAAAGAAAATGTGGCAGAATATTTTTAATTGTCACGATGAACCAGTATTTAACATTTATTTACCCATCTAATAGCAGCACTTAGCCAGCAAATTGCACAGTATTATAGAAGAATGTTGAAATTTCATGCCGTTATAAGATAGGAAAGAACATATCTGAGTTATAATGAATATCAACTTCCATGTGATATGTTCACACTTTTCATTTCTACTTTTCAATTTGATGTGAATGCTGCCATGAACTACTAATGTGACCTTCAGAGGGGACATGGATATGCTGTTGCTGACACACTCACTCTGTCAGATCAGTTTTCATTAAAAGGCAATAGCATATGCCAATGTGAGACTCAATTCTTAGCTGACAGCACCAAGCATATGCATACACAAATGACACTGATGAGTAAAGTCACTCACACAAATGCCAAATAAACCATGCACACCTCATACATCCCAAACGAAAAAACTAATTTTTAGATAAAATAGAAAATAAGGTATAGAGAAAATTGGGGAAATCAGTTTCAGAAAATAATACTTTAATTATACTTTTGTGATTCCACATATGTAATGAGAAATACAAACAAAATTCTTCAAAGTCTATTTAAAATTAAAAAAATGTATATATTAGGCCTACATCTCAACAGATGTTGATTGTGCACCTTAAATTGTGATCAGTATGGATACAAAAGTACACTAACTGTCCAAGCTTTGTTGTCTACTTTTCAAAGTCTATCATCCATTTTGTTGGAAAATAATTTCCACGGTTTGCTTTTCCAAGCTCTTCTTATGTAAATTTTAAATATTCATTGATATCCAGGCAAAAATAACATACTAACTCAATAATCAGGCAATTTACACTAATCTCAAATGAAAAAATCTTGCCAGGATGATCTCTTCTGAAAAAACTTATGCTTATTTGAAAAGAGAGTTACGTAAATCTACCAATGGAAGTCACTGGTAAAATTTGTTCTCCTACACATAAAGAACAAGAATGCCATCAGAAAGACTTCATCAACATCACATTTTCCAAAGAAGTGTTTAAGTTAAAAATTTTTAAAGAATTTACATTTTACTACATTTTAATTCTGTACAACTTGTGTAATCTATATGACATACACAAATGCAATATTCTATACAATAACAAAAACAACCTGCTGCTAGATATCACATGAAAAAAATTACTTACCATTTTTATTGCTACAGCAAAATGGTTCACTCATTCAAATAAAGGCTTTATTAAAGTCACCGCCATAACAAATTCCCCCACTATTTTCTCCAACCAAGTGGGAAAAAACATTTGCATGGTCTGTAGAAAAGTAATGAGGGAAGGAAACATGCAAACAATTGAAATGTATGCTCATTACTTCAATATGTAACATTCATTTTACTATTCCTACTTTTGCAATATCTATGAAGGCCCATGAGCAAATTTTTAAATAATAACCAAGAAAGAAAGTTTTCGAATTTAAGTTGAACATGCCATTCCTTTAAAATGAAAGTATGAATTTATGAAGTCAACACTTATGAAAAGAAAATAAACTGTAATTTTAAAATTAAGAAAATTGCACATGAATGAATCACATAAATGGATATTTTATGAAAACGATACTAACTAATGTCTCGAATAGGATTAATTATGTTATGATTATCATAAATTTTTATGAGGCATCAAATATTCATGGAACAAAGTTTCTATATCTCTGGCAGTACTAAGATTGACATCAGCTTTGCTTCTCTACAAAGCAGGAGTGGTAAATAAATCCAATTATGACAAGGCTAACTTACTGCTGGCTTATAAAATGGATAGTTAGCATGTGAAAAGTTTGGTAAACTGAGAGCTTCATGCAAAGCACGAGATAATGAGAGATAGAAAATGGAATGATTAGCCAGGTTGATAACATTGGCATACTCAATCATAAGCAGGTTTCTCATTTAAAATGATGAGCAGTATGAACATATGCACTGTATATGGTAGTTGAAAAGAGGATTTATATTACTCTAACAACAGGAAGAGGATATGACCCAGTAACACATCCAATAATGAAAATGTACACTTTTCTTTCAGATGAGGATGGAGTAAACATACTCAACCAAAGATACCTTCTGGTAGTGTGTTTCCCAACTCAGCACAGGAGAGGTATTACACGAGAAAGTAAACAAGATATATTGGCAGCAATAAATCCTAGTACTTTTTACAAAACACATCTATGAAGTCTTTTGAACAGAATTATTTAGTTTTGTTTCAATGTTATTTTGTTAATACTTTGAAGTTATGATATTCTCTCAGGCGATGGTTATTATCCAACCAGCAATCGGCAACAAAACAGCTGAAATGTGAAACACAAGAAACATTTTAATGTTTTGAGTTCATAATACATAATAAGTTCATAAAAGAAATCAGCTCTGAAACAATCAATAAGATTATTTATTATAGAAGCAGACTTTCCACTATTTTTCACAATTTCATTATTGAAAGGAATCACACAATTAAAGGTTTAAAATAGAAGTTTGATAGCTTATCACAGATTTTTGGACAAATCATATTTTAACAGTTTTGTTATCAAATTTTATAGGCAAGTCAACAATTAATTAATTTTCAATTCTTGTCTTACCACAAGTGTCAGTGGGCTGCTGCCAATGATGTTGCCACACCAACACAATCATTTCTCCTTCTCACAGGCCAAAATACCCTCCAATGGTGGAGGCTAGCACCACTCCCAAAACAGCCAAGCAAATCATGATCATTATCTTCTTCTGCAGGGATGATAACAAGATGCAGAGAGGAAGAATTGAATGACAGGAATAGTGAACTTCATAAAATTCACTTTTATGTAAATTGTTGTAAGGATAAAACATTCACAAAGTCAGTATTTATTCCAGAAGCTAATGTGATAATTGAGATTTCCATCAAACACAACACAATGTTACACAGTGAAATCCATTCCTTTCAATCACCAAGAAGTATGTAGTGATAAATAGTTTACAGATGAATCATTTTTATCTTCAGCAATATATATATATATATGTATAAATATAATAAAATTCAATTTTCTTCAATCCAGAAAGAATTAATTTTGAAAACCTTCATTTACTTTTGTTATGTGAAGCTACAAAAATTATTCAATTCTATATTAAATAATGAAGTTTGGCAGTTTTCATGTTTTCCTTCCACAACTCAAGTTTCAGTGTTTTTCAGATATTCATATCATGTTATATTTTGCTGAATCTGAACCACTGAATCCTAAATATCAAATATATTTCAATTGACACAAAATAGGGTAGTTGTAAGGGCACATTCTTGGTGTTTACAATTTCAACAACCATTCAAGAATATAATAACATATAAAAATTTCATTTGAATATCTTTACACTCTCAGAATAATCCTTTAATAAACACAAGGCATAAAGATATTGCAATGTGTAGTATTTTATTACAAAATTAATATAAAAACTTCTCTATTAGGAAATTCTTCAAATAAAAACAATTACCATTCATGATGACAATTCTCACTTTTTGGAAAATTAGTAATAATCTTTTCTAGTAGGACCAATCTCATTTGATTCTATTCTCTACAGAACAAAAAGATCTAATGACAGTAAATATTACAATCTTATTTATATTGTACCCAAAATAAACAGGCTTTAAAGGGAATGCAATGATAGTGCAACAAACTAAAACCATTTACTTTGTTTAATGATACACCATGACCTTAAAATGATACATTATGATACAAATTCACATTACCATTTAAAAAATTACTAATAACACATAAAGAATAATTAACAAAGATCCTACCCTAAATACCTGACACCATGTAAAGTAATTCATTAAAAACTCATTTCAAAACAATAAGAAGTAGAAGCATTATAGCAGAGGTTAAAAATTGAACCATCAACTATGAAAAAACAAGTGTCATATGCTGATAAGTTAGGTTTGGGAATAGGATTAAGTAATTTTTCTGAAATACATACAGGATGACCACCATAAGTGTAAAAATAGAAAAAATTAACATAGTGCAAATTTTTCAGACATGCAGAATGATCTTTGAAATCACACAGATTCGTCAAAATATCCAGCATGCCTCTTGGGTAGTATATTTCTTTCTAAGAGACTAAAGAATTGGAATCCAGAAAATTACTAGATTGCAATACTGGACTATGAAGATGGCTGAATTCTCCATAAAAGATGGTAATTCGTATAGCTGTTATTACATGAAGAGGTATGAATAAGAAAAAGAATGTGAAAAACTAAATTTTATGAAAATGATATGAATTCCCCAATATAATAGTTAAAATCCAATCATTATATAGTTACATAATAAAGAACCAATCTGATAACATCATTGTGACATCCATTAGGGGATTGGTTCCTACATTTTAAACTAAATAATTTTAATAAATAAATTTAGGATAAACATATAAATTATAATTATCAGTGAAAATAATTGAAACTGACTCCTCAGAATAATGAGCCTGCGCTGATAGCTTAACATATTTTCAGAATTGCTACAAACATCATGAGCTAAATTTTCAGGATGCATAAGAAGGCACCGATGATAAGATAGGTGGTCACCCTATGCATGAATATTGTCTCATTTAGGATGATTATCACATTTGTCAAAAATGTTGTTTCTAGAGAAAAGCAATTCACAGGGGTGAACTACAACACAAGTTTTCAGGGATGAAATCTTCAGGGAGAGAGTTCAAAATGTTATACATCCTACCTACTTGAGGATGACATCCCTTTATAATGTTATTCTATTTTACCAACTGAAATGTCAATTCAGATGTAATTTTTCTTGCTATCTCAATTTCTGATTTTGTTAAGTTTTAAGCTGAATTCAGTGTTTCAATTTAATCATTCATTTAATGTAACTAGGACATTAATCTCTTTCAAAACCTAAAGTATTGTAAATTTTACAATGCACAACTCATTTCATTTCAATTTTCATGTGTCCTGTCACTCTTAGGATAAAGAAAAGACATAAAAATACTTAGGCTATAAAGACAAACCATAAATTCTTGAATCAAGATTTCTCAAATATGTAGGCAAATCTCCACTCTAAACAATAACATAAAAGTTACAGAAAAAATTTCATTTCTGAGATGCCTATTCACATGAGAAAATAAAGTACCACTGCTAATTTTTTGTTAAAAATTGTTTTTTTTTTGCATTTTAGGCAAGAGCCAACACCAATACACCTCTGATATAGACAGAAAAGATATCATCGACAAGTACATGTATACAAATAATTTATTCTGTGTTAAACATTGAAGGATTGATGGTCTAGTAATGGTTTCAACAGCTCGAGAGGCAAGAATAAAATTATTTTTCACAATATTTAATCCGAGGAATTATTCAGAATATTTCTGGAAAATAGCTCCTATTTAAAACTTAAACTTACCTCTATGCAAAGTAACAAATATTCGACTGAGTGTCATATTTCTACATGAAAATAATGCGGCAAATGATTAATAAAATAAGAAAAAAGGAAAAATTCATACAAAATAAATTTATTCACATTGTTTACATAACAAGCGAAACAATTCTTATCAAACAAAAAGAGGAAAATTGGGCTTGAATAAAGAAAACATTTAAAACAATAAGAAAGGATATTCAAGGCTCAGAATTATCCATAATAATAATAAAAATATTATGAATGAGATCCTTTCAAAAATGTACATAAAAGCACAACGTGTACACATTATATACTTCAGACAACTTAGTTTTCATACAGAAACTTAATATATAATTATAAAGATATTAAGCATATTAACAACAACAATTTGTACAGATTAACTTTTCAGGCTGACAATGGGAAAACTTGGAGCCACTGAACTCTAAATTAAACCAAGCTTATATTGTTAACAGTTCATTACTTGTAGTATGAATCACGATGAAAAAAGAAAAAATTACAACATTATAAATTAATAACAAGTTACTACATCATAAATATAGCTTAGTTTTCATGATAAAAATTATACCATGAGAAGGCTTTAGTTTTATCAACCATTCAATAAACTATTTCCAGTACTGAACAGAGAAATACAAATACTCTTTCAAGGATGTGATAGCATCTGATAACTAAATAATTCATTCATCCTTCATCAGATCAACTAGATTAAATAACACAAAACACCAGAAATGATTCAACTATTTATCAAATGATAAAATTATACCGGCAATCAGCTAACAGATCATGATTGATGAAAATACAGCACCACAGCTTAGTGAAAACTCTTAGATGATTGGAATGTTGCAAAACTGTGTGCATATTATTTACAAAACATATACATATTCTGACAGCAATTAGTTTCCTCAAACAAACGATAGACAGATGACATCATACTATCATGCAAATTGAAGAATATCAATAATTATAGATATTCTTGAATATAAGGATTGACTGCATAATATAAATTATAAGCTGTCTACAAATCCTTTATAAACAATATTGATTATTCAGTAAGAGTTTATATACATTAATTTATTGGTATAAATATTAATTAGGCATGTATATTCTATATTATAATCAAAAATTATTAACTTCTTTTAATATTTTAATATACAATTATTGCTTTAGTCATACTAAAGTCACTCTTCATAGACATCTAGCCTGGTAAAATATTTAACTGGGAAGACAAGGGAGACAGGATAGCATGGATATAATAATTTAAGCAAACATTTCTATGGAAACAAAGGGAGATAAAATTTGCAAATTTCCTCACAATACAATGCCTGACTAGCAAAAGCTTTTCCAATGATTATTCAAATAATTCAGTAGCTGTTTAAGCTCCAGTAGATGATTACCACAATGATTGACTTATCAGCATCAAAACTGAAACAGAAAGTCTTACTTGAAATACTAAACATTTGAACACCACTGGAAAGCAAAAGTGTAAATCTTATGAAATGCTAAACTTTCACAGGAAAAAGCTCCTTACTTTCAGTTTTAATATATGGGCCTGTAAAATATTCACATTTTATATTGAATTTCAAAGATAGTTAGGTAGACATTACTTTGTAAATTTTTAAATATTATATTTATTCGGAATAAAAAACATTGAAATATTAATCTAATTAAACATGATGATATTAATTTGATTATCAAAGATATAATTGATTATCTAACGTGCATAAATATAGCACCCTGAGTAGGCAGTGTCTTAGGTACAGTCCCAACTTGACAAAATTATATGCACTCATGTATTCTGCAACAATAAATTGATATGACCGATTAGTCCATGCCACTCACTCAATAGAGGATCCCATATCCCTGTGATGGACAATAGAGGAAAACTCTCGCTTCAACTGTGCTATCTTTTGAAATTCCCTCCACTTGAGATATAGTTTCAATACTATCATTGTTAAAATTACAAATATTATGGCACCTATTATAATCCAGAGGGTAAATAAAGAACCTGAGCTGGAATGAACTATTGGAGCCAAAGAAAGCAGAATTTTGAAGTACACTCTTAGAGAACGATTTTCAGTTCTGGACGGCTCTACATAGGTCTTTTGCTGATATTGCCTATAGTTGAGATAAATCCTTATTACGGCTTTTCTGCTAAAGTTTTTAATTGGCCTGACATCAATGACTTACTTTATCTTGACATGCTATGCTAGCCCTCTTGATAATGACGACTATCGTTTGATAAAACCACAATCTGTAACATGCCATTCTTCACTGATGGGTTACTAGTTTTTTACTGGAGAAATAAGATAATCAAAATCTCTCTTCCTAGACCTTCTGAGATCATTAAAGAGGCCTGGAAGGATGTAATGATAAGTCCACTCAAAGAGTATCAGGATTTGGACACACGTTTGGAACCCATAATAAATATTATTGAGAAGAGCATCAAGGAGAGACTAGATACTTTTTCCGAAGAGGTTTATTTGTCTGTTGAGGAACGGAAAGAGCTCACTGAGTCAAGATCACGTAGATCTATCTGGTCATTGCTTGTCAAGTTCTTTAGACTATCAGTGCCTCAAATTACTAAGAGCGCCAATGGAAGACTACTATGAGAGCTATAATTAAAAATTCTTTATGGGCCTCTCTCAATGGTGCAGTAACTTATGGAATCACCAAATTAACAATATCTGATACTACTGTAATGGAAGAACAGATGCATTTGTTGAAGACTGCTCAACAAGAATTATCATAAATACTCTCTTACATTACGTTAGTGAATTCTATGACAATAGATGATGTAACCTACTTCTCCACAGCAATGCGGGCTAGTTTTATTGAGTCTAAAACTAGTCTCGAGTTAATAAATACTGTTTACATCCTTTTGAAAGAATTTCAGACAGATCTCTTCTTCTCACTTGACAGATTATTTGCTGGTCATATACCTAATTTCTTGATGTCACCTGGAGCTCAATGTGAGATGATAAGTACATCTACTAAAACTTTGAGAATGATTGAAACTATATCCCCTCATTTTCCAGTGTCAGTTGTCTATGTTGATTCCGAAAAATTTTAAATGTTTGTTAAAGTTAAAGTTCCGGTGCCTCAAGGAATCTCAATAAGAACTTTCGGAGACTGAGATCCAAAATTACTCATTGATGAAGTCTATTATACTACTCCTCACACTTCATGGGTCTTGGCACTAAATACAGACTATACTTCTGCTGGAGTAAGGGATGTAGAAGTTTTTGACTCACGAGCCTGCAGGATGAAAGGTATGCCAATCTGTGAATCAGAAGGAATGGATTGGATGAATGAGCTCAGACCTGATAACGACTGTACTCGATTGAAACACCTACAGGGGAGATCCAAGAGATCAACCATACCCACTAGTAGAGTGAGAGAAACTCAATTTGGGGAGAAGATTGCTCAACTTCTTGTTAAAATGTACAATCAAAGTATGTATGAACAAAAGACTTTCCCACCTATTCCACCTAGACATCTATTACCTCCTGTCGAAAAAACACTTGTGGATCTTCAGAACAGAATCAGTGTAAAATACCAGCGATTTGACAAACTTTCAGAACAAGTTCATTCCAGCTCAGGTTCTATACTTACCCTCTGGATTATAATAGGTGCCATAATATTTGTAATTTTAACAATGATAGTATTGAAACTATATCTCAAGTGGAGGGAATTTCAAAAGATAGCACAGTTGAAGCGAGAGTTTTCCTCTATTGTCCATCACAGGGATATGGGATCCTCTATTGAGTGAGTGGCATGGACTAATCGATCATATCAATTTATTGTTGCAGAATACATGAGTGCATATAATTTTGTCAAGTTGGGACTGTACCTAAGACACTGCCTTCTCAGGGTGCTATATTTATACAAGTTTGATAATCAATTATATTTTTGATAATTGAATTAATATCATTATGTTTAATTAGATTAATATTTCAATGTTTTTTTATTCTTTATATTTATTCATATTGATACAGAAACATTGAATGGAAACACTCACTCTTCAATTATTCCACTCAGTCAAACAGTAGTCGTAATGTCTGATACTATAAGACAAATCTATATAAAACAAATGAAATTATTGTAAAGAGCAAAATTGGTAGATTTTAAAATTTCTATGAGGAAAAATAAAAACTTGATGGTCATTAACATCAAAGACCCAAAACAGTTTTTGCCTTTAACACCATTCTTTTTTAAGTCTTTCTGAGTCCTTTACTTTTGTAAAATTTCAAGAGGATTTTCTTTCTTAGAGTATACACTATCACTGAAATATACTAATATCATCTGATGGAGTCATTATGAACTATATATGTTATTTTCTTCCCCATAGAAATTTTTCCCAACTATACTTTCTTGCTAAATACAATAATTTTTCATTCATGAACGAATTTGATATTGACAAACTAAACCATATCAACGTTTTTTGAAGATTTACATAGGTAGTTGACGTATTTTATTTTAAATTATAGTAATATTGACAGACAACTCTCAAATATTTGACTCATATCTATAATTAGGCCTAATATATTTTGTAAGTAATAAAATATGTCAATCAAACGGTTACAATTTAGGCAAATTAAAAAATATTTCAATTATGTTTATCTCAAACCAACAGCAGCAAAAGGATATGGAATTCTAAATTTAAATCATTATTATTTAAATAAAATTACAAATAAACATATCCATTATTTAGATTTATTATGAAAGGTAAAATATCAAAACATCATTTATTCTGAGAATTATCTTATCAAATGAGTTTTCATAATCGCTTCCTTAAGTCAAGCAGTTTGGTTAATATGCTGTCCTGATTTATTCCAATTTGCAATATGCTGACATAAGATATTTTGGAGGGCCAAAAAGATATCTGAGGTAGGAAGAAGTAAACTTCAACAGCCTGTAAATTAACAGATCTAATCGATGTAGAGATTCGTAGGTACCTATCATAAACATCTACATTACACAGATAACTATCAGATCATTAATATAAATTCAAAATAGTCAGTACTGGAACTATGCAGCCCCTCTTGGAGTTCAACAGTAGACCAATACCTTAATTATAATTTGAGCTACAGTATAAAGTAGCACTGAAGAAATCTGATTTTTGAGCAGTCCTGGATGCATATTAAATTCTTTTTGTAGTGTCTGAAGATAAGAAAAGTGATGTATCTTTCTACATGGCATAGATAGGAACAAAGGATAAGTACAGGGGGCAGTTCTGGGTAACTTAAAAAAACACCCATTATCATGGCAGCATCTCAAAATCTGAGTTGTCAGCTAGGATCAGCAGGTGTGATTTGCATCAGCAGCAGCATTGGTGACAGTAGCAGCATTGGCAGCAGAAACAGCAATCATGACCACCTGCTGCCTCATGATCCCAACCAGACTGCCAGGGCGATAATTAAAATGGCTACTACAACTACCAGGCACACTATGATGAGTATCTTTTTCTGTGGAAAGAAAATGGAGGGGAGGATGAATAGGGAAGGTGTAAGGCAAACCAGAGGAGGAAGAGGAAGTTTCCAAGGAAAAGGAGTTGGGAGGGGAGAAACAAACATAAAATTAAAAACAAAGCACTGGAGACTGGCACAAAATAGCAATTTCATTGCCTTAAAGTTTATGGATTGCTTACTCAAGGAAAGAGAACAATAAGAAGATTACATAAATTCATACATGGAATCAAAATGTTTTGTTAACAAAAGATCCTCTTTCAGTGAGATCTGCAACCATAAACATAAGAAATCAGACCAATGCATAATCGTGATGGTGCTCTAGCAAAATAGTGCATAAATGTATATGTGCAAAGGATAAGGTATGATGCAGAAAAAAATAGGCATTCATCAGGAGTAAAAATATACCACCAAGGTAGTGGCATCAACATTTTGCACAAGAACTTGCATTTTTAATTTTATAAAAATTATTCTGCAATACTTCCATAGCCGTGCATGAATTTTTAATTACTTATCCACTAGATTTCTAACCATGTAATAGGAATGTTATGGCAATTAAAATTTAATTTTCTCACAAAGCTTCTGACAAATCATTCACCAGATTTACTAATTAAATTTTAAAACTTTTACAATAAACATATAAATAATGTACTTCATAACTTTATAATAAAAGGATACATTATTTAGGTGAAAAATAAGAAAATTATCAATAAGTTTATCTATTTTCTTCATTCTATTTTAAGAGCATCATTAATTGCCATAGCTATAAGATTTATAAGACAAAGAATAAATAGAATATCAAGATATCTTCTTGACTAAATGTACTTGCATAAAAATGTACAAATATTTATTGAAAAACTTATACCTTCTGAGGAGTAATAAAAAGGACATGGAAAATATCTGGCCAACAACTACGATGGAAGGCATGCTTTTATACCAACCTTTAGAAATGAAGGCCACACAAGATTCAAAAGATCCTCTACTTCAGTTGATTTTCATTTTTTGAAAATTTCTAATGCTTTACATAATTACTAAAATATTTAGATTTCTTCCTAAACTTAATTAACACTTTCCCATTTCACTCTTACCTTTAAATTAAATAATGAAATATGAATACATATACATTTTCACTGAAGAATTGGACAAATTATATAAAAGATAAATATATAAGTTGGCCTGAACAGGATAAGCAGAAATCCACATGCAGAGAGCTATAAAACCTTTGAATACTGCAGTGACAATCTACTGAACTGAAAAATTTGTCATTAGCTATAATGGTAAAATAAATTGTTACCTTTAAAACCCTTCTGAACTTCAGAATGATCATTTGATTAGAGAATAATTTCATACTCCTCAAGAAAAACCTTGAATTTTAGTCTTGCAGACAAAATATTATTTCTCATCCACACTTCCACCTAAACTAAAATGTACAGTAAAACCTGTTAATGATAACCATGCATGTAAGAAAATCCCACCTATTATGAAGGAAGTTCTTTATCCTTTAGACTTTCCTATGGTCACAAGTGTTAATTATCCCATTTATAATGAGTAAATTTGAAATAAAACCCTGAAAAAGCAAACATTTCTCTAGTACTTTGACCAATTATTACCTCATTACTTCATTCTTGCTATCTTTATCACCTAACCCTCAGGTGGGTACCTGTGGCCTTCAGTCAAAATATGGCCTTTCTAGGTATTCATTGCTGCCTTTTAGTTATATCCTGAAACAAATACTTGTGTTTAAATATCTTTTCTGATGTTGTTAATGACGGCAAGAGGAAAATATTCTCTTTCAGTCCACTCTGCTAATCACTATATTTTCTCATATAAAAGTTTGATATTCTACTGTTTGAATTCAGGCAGCAAAAAGCACAAGCATAATCTGATGTTTCACATGTGGCCTTCCTTATGAGACCAAATGCTAAATAAGGCCTTCCAATGGAGGAAATTCTCCATCCCTCACTATGTACTTTCTCCTGACACATAGTGTTTCCTAGCTCTTTTTTCATTTCTTTCTTACATTTTGCATAGAATATACTGATCTGGTGTGTTATGACTTCATTACTTATTATCAGATTTTTGCAATTTAAATTTCTTGAAGTAAGCATTTCCTGGAAACCTCCTCAAATAAGGATTCCTAATGTTATATCCCATTTGCAAATGGCATTAAACCATAGAGATAGAGAGAGTTAGAAGAGAAGCGTATAATTCAAGGAAGGAAAATAAGTAGGAAATAGTATATGGCTTTAAAAATGCAAAAGAGAAGAGAATGTTTAATGAAGGTAGCCATCAACATGAATTGGCTCTGGAAAACATCATTCTTCGGAGCTATCAAAGTGAGGATAATAGCTTAGAAGATGTTCAGAGAAAAAAGCAGACACCAGATAGACCATCTCTTGGTCAACAGAGATTTAGAAAATCAATTTAAGGGCAGAAATAACTATAAGGAAGCAAAAATTAACAGTAATCCAAATTTAGTGGTAATGAAATGCAACCTCAAACTATGATGCAGAAAAACTGAAAGATAGTAACAACGAGGAAACTTTTGAAGAAAGGAATTTATGAAGAAATTAATACCAGAAGCTGCTAAGAAAGCAACTCAAGTTACAAAATGAGTGAAAAGGGAAAACATGGGTGACAGACAATTTGGAATAATCAGCTAAAATTTCCAAGCTTCAAAGATTCAAAGGGGCATAATATCAAAAAATGGAAAGTGAAATAGTATTTAAGTGAAGATCAATTTGGATTGAGAAAATTTTGAGGTTAATGCAAGAGAAGTTGTTCTTGCCTTAAGATTAATAATAGAGAATATAAGGCAGACTGCAAAAAAAACTTTCTTTCGTGAATCTAAAGAAAGTTCTCAACAATGCTAGTTGGTGCTGAATGCTACAGGTACTAAAAGAAATATGTAGGTAAAAACTACTGCAACAGAAATCTGATCCATCCTCTCAATAAAGAGCAAATAGATGTCACCAATGAAGTAGTTTGAATAAAGAAGGGAATAGGAAAATGGTGCAATTTATTACATGAAGAAGTAGTATTTTCAAATAGATTAAATCCAAATTCAAGGAAAACACAGGAGGAGGACTAAAGATACAAGTAGAAACGATCAGCATGCTATTGTTTTCAGCAAATACATGCTCAAATGAAAGAAGAGATAACAAGAGCTCTGTCCTTCATAGAAGTGTATGATGAAATATGAGCTCAAAATAAATGTAAATAAAATAATGTATGTATGGTATGTAGCTGAAGGAGGAGAAAACCTTCAAGTACAACAAGGATTAGACACACTTTATGGGTCAAAAAATTCTGCTATTTAGGTACCAAGATAACTAGTAATGGAAATAGCAATAGAGATATATTAAATAGAATAAATTAAATAAAGAGGGAATTCTATCAGAAATACCAATTGTTGATAGCAAACAGTACAAAATTTAATATCAGGAAAAAGTTCATGAAAACCTATATATGAAAAATCATTTTGTGTTGTTGAGAAACATGGACTGTAACATCAGCAGAGTAAAGAACATTAGATGCATTAGAGTTGTTACTAATGGATATTGAATATATGAGTGATTAGACCAGGTAACCAATAAAGAAATCCTTCAAAGAATAAATAAAATGAGAAGCCAAAAACAGATAATTGAAAAGAAAACTTAATAATGAATAGACTAAGGCATGACAGTCAAAAAAAGTTTCTAGTTCAAGAGAGATGGGTAATCACTTTGATTATTACTTTGCAGAAAACTCCTCCTTAGAAGAAAAGCAATCTAGTCAGACCATACCTACTTCATCTTCCTCCTCTCCTAAACATACTAATATCCACCTATTTTCTACTTATGGCAATGAAATTAATGGGATAGTAAATAAAATTTAAAAAAGCATTCTTTTGGATGGTGTATGAATCTTGCTCGTTATTTAATGACAAAATGATTCCTTACATTTCAATCACAAGTACACACCTAGTTAATGCCTTCTGATCTTCTAGCCACCACTGATTCACTTAATTATCTACTGTAGCTCAATTGCTAAAAAAGGAGACTGCCTTAATTCAAAATTATCTTCCCATTTTAAAAAATGTGATAATTCAAACATACTTGCTAAATGAGAAGTATTTGACAGTATATTAGTAAAAACCATAATTTTAAATAAACAAGGAAAACATTTGAAGAAAATGTACATATTATTTATTTCATTTTAAAGGTAACAATTTTCTAAATGCTAAAGAGAGAAAGGTTGCAGCATTTTTCCAAGACTATTAATTGAGATTGAGCATGCATCAAAAGCACAATAGTGAAAATTCCTTAGGTTACTTTCATCAGAATTATTTATAATTCCTTTCCGAAAAATATTAAAGGAAACATCCACAACAAAATTTTAAAATTAAGAGAAACTATTTTGACTGCATTGTCATCCAGTAAAATTAAAGAAATGAAAAATTGTATTAAAAACATAAAAACAAACTAGACAATTTTAATGTGATGGAGTAATTTATCATGTGTATATATATATATACACATACACACAGGTGATCGCAAGAAATCGATATTTCAAATACATTGATGGGAAACTCCTAAAGTTGCCAATTTGTACAAAAATAAGATTGTCAAAGTTTCACCTTAATTGGATTAAGTCATCATCATCAGCCCTAAACAAGAAAGATAAGTTTTTCACAAAAAAATCAGGGGTTTGCCATTATAAAAATAGAATGGTTTATCCTGGGTATGTTTTTCTAAGTTTTTATACAGAATGTGTCAGGCTTCAATTTTTATTCACACAACTTGTCAGACAAACATACAGATCAGAAGATATGTGGGTTTTACGAAAATGGACCTTAAAAATCAATTTTAACAAGATTTTATTCGAGTAAGTTGATGATTAAAGAAATGTTTTTCTTCAATTTATGAGTTGTTTAGAACCAAATATTTCAAGTAAGATGCTTTTCTCAGAGATTTATTTTAAATCAATTCCTACCATGCTGCGAGTCATCCATTTTGTCTCTGAAGGCGCAAAACTGTCTGTCTCCTTAATTTGTTTTAATCATCACATCCTGGAGTGCAATATCAAACAGGTCATCAAGGTTTGATTTAGAAACTTCGACTTTATTTTTTGGACTTGACTTGCATTTCTGCTAGCATTTTTTTTGCAGTTTTCTCCACTCCTTTTAAAGTTTTTCAAGCTTCATCATTCAGACTTCTAAATGTTTGGTAGTTATCTTAGCTTTCTTCCAAAAAAGTAGAACTTCCTGAATTGTGAGCCTTACAGCATCTTTGATTTCAAACTTAAGTTGGCATTTATTGTCAAAGAAAATTTTACCAAACTTGACCATTGGATGACAACTTACTGCCATTGATTTGCTGGAACATATATCCAATGAGAAAAACTTGATCCTTCTGTCTCAAATTTATGCTACTTGTAGCTTTATTCCTCATTGTGACACTTTGATGATTTCTCTCGGAGATCACATTTACTTCACAGAACCGAAATTTCACCCAGCTTGTCCTAAAGTTCAGAACTGAGGAAATTTTTGAAAAGCTTCCATTGGTAATCAAAACTTCTAGCCTGAAGTGAATTCCAACTGAGAAATTCTACTATGGGGGTAACGCTACTATCAAACCTGAAATCTCTACAAGCTGCTCAAACCATCTCTAGATTTAAGACTAAACGTAATTTGTGTGGATCCCAAATCGTAAAGCAGTATTTGAGGCTAGATTGAATAAGAGAAAAATAAGCTATTTCTTTGACTGTTGATGAGCATCCCTTCATCATTTCATCTCAGTCTCTGCATTCTATTCACCTTTCCTATAATGTCTCAAATATGTTCTTTAAAAGATAAACTACTGCTACAAAGACTCCTAGGTATTTAATGTGATGCATGAACTCTTAAGGATGTCCTGAAATTTGGTACTCATGGGAATAATGTTTGTGGAACAAGTGAAACTCATAACAATACATTTATTTATGTTTAACCTGCCATTCTATACACCATCCTGATAAAACTTCCAGGTCATTCTGTAATATACTGATATCATTTTCTGACGAAATGAGGGTATCATTAGCAAACAAACTAACTTTTTTCTTTACGTTATCTACTAAGTCATTAATATAGATAAAAACAAAATTGGCCTTAGGACACTCCCCTGCATAAAACCTGATGTTATACTAACTTCATCACATAAAATTCCTTCTAATGCAACTTGCTGAAATCTGTTTTCTAAAATAGATTTTCATCCAATCAATGAGGATTCATCTGATGCCTATCCAATCACTTTTCCATCAATTGAATAAGAACTTGGCTTTTGATTGAGCTTTTCATGGGACACTGTGTCAAAGGCTTCCTTGAAATATACAAAAATTGCATCTGATCTAACTCCCTTACCTGCTGCTTTAGTTATGTCATTCATAAAAATGGCTAACTGGGTATCATAAGACCTACCTTCATGGAAACCATGCTCTGACTGATGGCTCCCTTTCCATGGAGCTGTAATATGCTCTATAATTTTGTAAAATATCAAAGTTATTAAAATTGGCCTATAGTTGTTGTCTAGTTTTAAAGTATACTCTTTCTTAGTACTGGAGCGACGTTGTTTTTTACCATGACATTAGGACAGTACCCTCATGCAATGTTTTCTTATAGATTACCTGAGGATGGGGAGCAAGCTCATCGGCTAAAGTTTTAATGATAACAGTGGGTTGGGTGGGATTTGACCTAAAAAAGCATCAATAGCGCTAAACACCCTAACTTGCCACCTTCCTTAGATTCTTGACCATATAATGAACTCCAGAGCCGTTCAGAGGTGTTCTACATGAGTCAAGAACATAGCCCAGTTCAACAAAGTCCACTTCCTTGTCCCTTGTTCAGACCCACTATCCTACTCGAAATACATTATGCGCTTAAAAAAATTATACTGAATCATCACTAAAATGTTTAAAATGATTACTTACAGTATTTTAATACTGTAATAAATTGTACTTGTAGAAGAAATTGTAATTGAGTATTTTATTGTACTGTAATAATTTCTTACAATAAAAATCAAAGCCAGACATATTTTCTATTAAAATACAAAAAAAAAACGCTCTTAGGATAAATCATTCTAATTTTATAGTAGCATACACAATTTTATAGTATTTTTTGTGAAAAATAAAATTCTATAAATTAAATTATAAATATATAATAAAATTATATTTTTTGATATGTTAGGGCTCATGAGGTCTTAACTTTATCCAATCAAGTTGAAACTTTGACAATCTTATTTTTACACTAATTAGCAACTTTAAAATGTTCCGTCAAAGTTTCTCAAAAAAATTACCTAAATATCTTGCAACCAACCTAATATAAATGTATTATGAGTATTACACTTTGGATATAAAATACTGAATTATTACTGAAATGCTTGTTTATTTAAGAACCCAAAATCTTATTTAAATGCAGTTCGGTATATACTTTTGAACTCACGCTGAATTTATACATCCAAGAAACATTTCCAGCAATGTATTGTTGAAAAGTAAATAAATTAAAGTTGAGTATGATTAAAAGGAAGTACAGCATGAAAGTAAAGGAAGATTATCTCAAAAATTAATTACAAACTGGAAATCAATAAAACCTTATCCTTACCTTCCTTGCTTTTGTCTGATATCCTTCTGCAACTTTGAGTTCTACCCGCGCTGTCTCTACATGGTTCTCTGACTGAGCAACATGGTACTCAATCCGGTCCACCAATTCTCCCTGCCCTCATACATACAAACACACACACAAGCGCACAAAACACAGACACAAACACATGCCCCAATCATAGTTCGCATGAAAGGTACAGATACATCAGGGTTATCCATATATAGCAATACACAACAGTGAAAGAAAAATAACAGAGCAGAGAAGATCCACATGAAAGAATAGAAAGATATTGCAAAAGTTGGAAAAATGAGTGAATGATAAGGGTTTATTAAAAAGAAAGACATTAGTGGGTAGAACAAACCAAAAGATATATTGTAAAGAAGTTTAATTTTTACAGAGTAACCCAGAAAACAGATGTTAGTAAAAAGGAAAATTAGAGTTTTTACCATCAAAGGTATCATTAGTAGAGTTAAAATAGGAGTAACCAATGAAATGATATTTGACATGTTGATAGACATAAATTTGTCAAAGATTCATGTATGATGCAGCCGACAGGAGAGAAACACCGTATTAAGCATACACAAATGACAACACATTTTTAACATAAGCACACCAATTAATACAAATTATCATTTTTGACATAAGAAAGAAAAACACACCAAGAATGAGTTTCATTTACAAGATGAATCCCATTCAACCACATTCAAAATTAAACCAAAATCATTGCAAGCACAATTCATAGTGGCATACAAATTATGCCAACAGCACAGCAAATGCCACAATAACAACACAGAGTTGGCCATTAAGTCGTATTACAGGAGAAAGGAGCAGAGATTGGTCCAAGAGAAATATGGTTATTAGGTTTTATATTTTTATGTGTGTTAGTTGATGAGTGAGAATGTCATTTTTGTATAAAGAGATAAGGAAATGAAAAAAATCACATTTTACCACCATTTTAGGTTAGAACAAGAGGTTTAAACTTATACACAGAGAAAATATAAAATACATAAAATTACACAGATTGTAGCCCATTCATACAATTTAAAAATGTAATATTAAATTAAAATATGCCCCATAGAGTGAAACCAAATTGTTACCGCAAATTTACATTTAAGTACCAATTTTACCCCAATTTACAAGGAGTACCCGTATTAGTCATAAAATCAATGTTAATAAACAAAAAAAGATGTTTATTTATCCATAGATTTGGTGGTAGGTTGAAGCGAGGAGTGTTAAGAGATTAATGTACAAATCAGGAAATTAGAGAGAAAGGGAGAGAGAAAGAGAGAGGAAAACATTCATTAGTCTCACTTTACACGTTGACGTATTCCTTAACTTAAACCCAAAATGGAGTGGGTGTTTCGAAGATGGATGGGAGGTCCTGCAGAAAATGTTGATAAGATTTAGCATGTAGCTAAATGTACTTACCCGCCTTGCTTTACTTTGATACTTCAATGCTTTCTTGGTATCCTGTGTTGCAGTCTGTACGTAATCCACGGCATGTTCTACATGATATTCAATGCGATCAATCATTTCTCCCTGGTCAGAGGCAGCACAGGAGACATCACAGCCCAAGGAGAGTTATGTTAAGGGATTCACAGGGACAAGAAACAAAAGCAGGAGAGAGAGACACAAGGAAAGACAGTGTTAGTGAAAGCAGTTAATAATTAATTCCCAAATTCCAATAACTAACATCCCTCATCCAGATGGCAAGCAATTTATTCTCAAAACCAAAAACAGTAAAGTTATAATGATAGATTTAAAGAAAATCTATCTGCATGATTTCATTAGTTAAAAATACTAAACATCTTTCCACAAGTACATTAAACCAAAATATGTTTGTTACTTAGACTACTGAGTTAGATATACTGTTAAGGATGAAGTATAGCAATATGAAATACATCATCTTAAAGAGCTAAAGGTTCCATTTTTAAGATGATAGGATGAAAGATATCAAATTTTACTTCTGTAATTTTCATTATTTCACAAAATTTCATCACATTTGATCCATTATAGCAGGGGTGTCCACCAACCCAACCATAACACCCAATGACCATATTAGCTCCTTCATTGAATGAAGCACATTATGTAAAGACTTTGTAGAAATCAGGCATTACATCTTTACAATCTTTTGAATAGTTATGGTATATGACAAACAGAATTGTTAAAGACATCAGAATTGGTTAAATAATAACAGGTTGGACACCTCTGCATTGTATGGTGTGAGGAGCTATTTAATATTGACTAATTCCACTATGAATTACATATATGCAAATGAATATAATCTGAAGTTAAAAGTGTTCAAGCAGATTTAAAAATATGTTGACAAATTTTCAAGAATATAACTATTCATACACATTATGTATTCTATATGCATAAATTACACAATCAAATTGCCAGACAACTTAAACATATTACCACTTCAATTTTACAAGCAATATGGAAAAATAGTTCAATACTGATATCCAGTGACAAAGAACACAGAAGGAAACTTTTGAAACTAAAAACAAATGAAAAACTACACTAAGCATAATAATATGCAACTAAATGATGGGTTGAAGACAATCATGTAGGATAAGCAACACAGAACATTTTCAGAAAAATAAGGGTAAAAGATGATGATAATTATACAGATAATAAGTATAGGATGGATGACTATTGAGAAACCAATTTTCATTCTAAGTGAGCATTCCCGTTTTAACTTGCTATTTTTACCATGATGATAATGAAGCTGAATGCACTTGGAAACCATGAAATTTACAATACAAAAATTAATTGTAATCCATTCTCAAAAGTAAATAAGAGTAACTGGAAAAAGGAATAAATAATAACATAATCTGGTTAAATGTTAACTAGATTAATGTCTTGCAATACAAATAAGGTTACACTAACCCACCACAAAATAAATAAGGAGATTATTTCAACTTAGGTTAGAGCATTAGGAAACTAATTCTATATTTATTCATAATTTCTGAAATTTCTCTATAAAAATATCTGAGATTGTCAGAATAATTATAGTCATAAGTTATGAGTAAAAAACATACAGTTGAATCCAACTCTTTGGTTAATTTTAATTTAGAATTCAATGTTGATGTCATTTTAAAATGTTATTTAAAAAAATTTTAGAGTATACAGACAATTGTTAACTCAGATTTTTGACTGGGTATCAAACCTCTTGACTTTTGCATTCCTTTACTCACTACTTCCTTGCTTACCACTTTGACTCTAAAAATAATCTCATCAAGAATATTCTCTGTTATTCAGAACTCATAGTAAAATAGAGGAAACATTCTTTTTTCCAAGCAACTGAAAGAAATGTAGCCAGAGAATATAAACACTGACTTTTCAGCACTATTCAATTTCTAACAAATTCTTGATTAACATGCATGATCTCACAGCTGTACTCATATCTCAACTGCTGATGTAGTAAATAACATGTGTTTTTGACAATTGATGGATATTATGATTATTTTACATTGTAAGTTAATTCTTAAAAGTTATGTACAGTTGTTCCTCAAAAATAGAGCAGGGCGATAAAATTTTGGTGATTATCAGTTTCTCATTTTATTAAACATTTTTAGAACATTCTGAAAGTAAGTAATCATAATTATTAAATGGTGGATTTTCAAGTCACCTTTGATAAACTGTAGACAGTCCCATAAACAGTCATGCATTCTAATTTAAGGAGCTCAGAGATAAAAAATGTGAAATTTGTGATAATCATATAAAGATCATCAGAGTGAAGTATGACAAAGTATTGAACTGTTAAATATAGAACAAAGGTTATGAAGCTTAAGTTATAGATTTCTGCTTTAAACATTTATGACAATGAAACTTTATTTTATTCAGAAGGGGTAGCTAATATAAATTTTAAAGCAAATTAAGCACACCCAGTTAAACCACACACAGACACCAAAGTTTCCTCAAATTAAACCAGAAATCCTTTACAATTCATGCAAGTATATTGAAGAAAATATTCTTTTGGGGAAAATTGAGTTATTAAAAGTTATTAAAAGCCATGGTTTCTCCTTGCTCTTTGCCTCTTAATAGACCAATTTTTTATAATATTTAAAACAAGGTCTTAAAGGAAAAAATATAAAAACAGATCCTACAACTCCTCCCAACCATTCCAAATCAAATCACCCAAACCAAACTTATAACAAATTAATATAAAATTTGACTTAATTAAATCAAAATTATAAGTATAAGATAACACAAATAAAATTAATTTCACAAGTAAAGAAGAAAAATAATGTCATAAAATTTTTAAAAATAAAGAATGCATAAAATTTCTGATTGGTTATGCTGTAAGAGTGATCTAATTAGACTAATATTTGGCTAATGAAGAAACAATTATCATTGTTATTGATTTAATTTAAACAATTAGCATTCATTGCTGTATATAAATGAAGAATTTAGAGGACTTCCTCCCCTTCAATAATTGACCTAAATTAACTCCATTTTATGTAAAGAATAAAAATTGTCTTGTACTGCAATTAGCTTTCCTAACACTTAAAACTTTGCTTGCCATTGAAAGCAAAAATGGTTTCATTTGACATTTCATTCACAGAGAAGAAAGGGCTCAAGATTATTTTCATATTTCAAAATTATTAGCTATTTCAATTTTTAAGGACAACCAAAACAGCGCCAAACCTGATTCCCTATGGATACATGTGGCAATGACTGCTTGAAAAGAAATTTAATTTCTCAAATAATTGGACATTAAATGAATGCCATATATACTCAAATAAAGGTTTACCTCCTAAATATTTCTTGAAATTTCTAATTAACACATCTCATTCACAATGATAACCCAGTTTTTCCAAAACTATGAGGTACTACTAAACTATTTCTGGCGGATTTATTTTAATGCTGAATTTTTCAAATCCTCATGCTAACTAGTTAGTTGTCTGAGTTCTACTAATAATTCAAATCCATTCATAGTGCACTTTCATTATCTTCCAAAACATAATAAATAATCATTTACTAAAATCTTTTTTCAATGTGCAGATGATGAGATTTGGTGAACAGAAATAAAGTTCTTTTATAGAATTATGCTTAAGTAGATAACAAGATGTTTTGGAGTGGAAGTAATACCAAAAATAGGTAATGTATCTACTCCTTGTGGTAGTAATCGGCAAAACAACAACTGTAACATATAAAAATAATTAAAAAGAGAGGAAAACCGAATGAGCATCAAAACTGAAAGTTAAATGACAATACAGAAAATTATAAAAATTAGCATAGTAAACAAAATTTTAATTACATTCTAAATGGAAGCTTTCGATAACATTTTTAAATTTCTTGAGCATTCATGAGACAATGCATAGAAATGCCAAAGCTTTTCAAACTTAAAATTCAATGGGCTTAATCTTAACATAAATAAATTTGACATGAATGGAAGAAAAATGCCTTGAACTGGCTAGCTACATAAAATTCATGTAATATATTAAAATATCATCAAAGTTACTCAGATGAATGTTGTAGAAGTAGAAAAAATTATTTCATTAGAGTTCACTTCACAGAATTCCAGGAGGATTATACAAATATGAATACATGAAAATCTCTTATTTAAATAAAAGAGGCTGCACACCATTGGAGTAGCTCTCATTAAAAATTTTATTTGATTACAATATGATGATATGCTGTGAAATGCTACATTTATCTTCCTTTCATGACTATCTAATTGGTTTATTAATTAAAGAATCAATTTTGTTGCCAAATCAATGAGAATATATTGTAATACTTAAGAAATTAAATGTGCCTTAGAAATACACTCATAAAATTAGTAAAAGATGGCATAATTGGGAGGTAAACTCTGTGGCAATAGTGTTGGGTAGAACAAGGAATGATTAATGCTAAACATAGAGTGGTGATACCATGATAAGTGAGAAATGCTGCCAAAAAACATTGAAATGGAATGAGAAGTAAAAACTTTTTATGAAATAATGCTTCTATCAATTATGATTCAAAGAATCAAGGGAAGCTATATTAAAAATCAGAAGCATTATCAGTATCCCATTGTAAAGATTATTGTACTTAAGAAAAAATAAGTTGCACAATCATAATGGAAGGATTTATTGGGATTTTCTGGAAGTGATTATTTCTTCATTGTTCTTTTCATTCAATTTTGATTTGTGAAAATTAATACTAAAAAGTATTTATTCATAATAATAAAAAAAACTTGGAATAACATAACTTGTAAATATAAAGGGGAAATATGATTAGCATGAAAATAACATTACCTGACTTTCAACTAGCATAGCCATGTCCATAAACATATCATGAAGCTCCCGAATAGAATTTTCCAACTTAATGATGTCAGCATGACGAGCTTCAATATCTGCCAATGTTTGCTTTGCTTGTTGAGTTTCCATGATAATCTGGGGATTTAAATAATGTTACAATAAACACATTTATAAACAATAGTTTTCCATGCAATTCCTGAATAATAATTAATCAATTAAACAATATATTTTTAACTAACTAGTAGCATAGTGAATATATTATATTTTTGAGCAAGACACAATTTAACAGTCTTTCACATGACTTAATGTGAAAGTAGATCTTTTAGAATGAAGCAATTAAATCCAGTAAAATAGATAAACTTACTCCTTGGGTGAACACAGCGGGGTTTCCTTGCTCAAGCATCTCTTCAAGTTCTTCATTAGTAGTTGTTCTTCCAGCTAAAATCAATAATTGATTATTTAGTGAATGTAATAAAATCAATCATATAAAGAGGAAAATATTATGATAATAATGAGGGAAAAAGCAATTAAAATATCAGTATTCATCAAATAAGAAGTAAGTCATAAATTATTTTTGAATAAATTAAATAGATTATTTATGAATAATGTAAATCATCAACTTACTTATTTCCAACTGTCTCTGTATCCGGCCTTTACATCGCTCTCTGTAATCTGTTTGCGTTCTATTGTACTCTGTCATCACCTCTACAAACTTTCGAGAAAGGGTTGAATGCTGAGTTTTCCTAATTCTCAGATCTGCTGAAGATTTATTAGTGTGTTCTTCTTGTTCAATATTTTGCTCTATCACTGTAAGAGAAAAGTCATTTGGTTAATGAAAATTGTAAACCAACTTTCCAAGGATTGCACCATAAATTGTAAATCATAAGAACATACACTACCCAATGAATTATGTAGTGAAAAGATTTCCTTTTAAGCTGTTTTGTTTTCATAAAGGAACAGTTACACTTTGTATATCTCATTCAAAACCTAAGTAAAAAGAAAAATCTGTATCCTGAATTAGCCCTGTAATTTCTTTTAGTTTGTTTTATGATCTTAGCTATAACTGAGAGATAATATAAAGAAAAATTTCTTCACATAATCCCATAAAGTTGCAAAAATAAAATCATCAGTTATAAAGCTCAAGATATACAGATTTTCTTGGTAACTTTAACTTTAAAAACCTGAACTGGCATACAAAGATTTTGAAGGCTTTCCAACATAAGATACTAACTAATAACATCCAATTAAATCAAGAAATTTCAATTGGAAGTACATCATTATTCTTACCAAAAAGAGATTTAAGTTATAAAATTACTTCATAATAGAATAAGAACACTATGGTTTGCCCTTATTCAATCCTTGCACATGGTGTGTTCAGAATGTGAAAACTAAGTTTTAAATCTTGATTCCAAAAGTTTTTGATAGTTAACTGATAGAAATAAACAATAATAGTATTGAACGCATTTCTAAATTAAAACTTGTCATTAACTGATTACAGGCATTTGAAAACTACTAAGACTTGTAACAGGCAAATAATAAATAGTTCTGACAAAAGAAGAACTACAATACTAGTTAGAAGAAGCATCTCCATACTTTCTTGTGTTAAGTCAAAATTCATTACCATCATTGATTCATATGATTAGTTTTTGTTACTGGTAAAAGGTGCACAATAAGGTTAATGTTCTGCAATTTTTGTGTTACTCTTCGTGTTTGTATAAAAACCTGCCACCAGTTATGAAAAACATTGAATTGCATATGGAATTATATTCCATGGGTGTAATTGAAATCTAACAAATAATATTAGATGTAGAATACTGTAATAGGCAATTTTAAATGTTTCACATTTGCCTCAACTAAATGATACCAATGAAAACTAAGATATCTGATGACATAATACCTCTCATGAAAAAATTCTATTACTTTTCACAGTATCATTTTGACTCAAGTATCACCACAAAAGTTTAAAAAAAAATCTTTCAGCATACCAAAACTCATCCTTAATTAAGGAGATAAATAAATTAAATTATTGAAATTTAATTTAAATAAATAATTGAAGTTAATTATGAAATATTAGAAACTACTGAAATAAAAATTTAAATATATAAATATATTAAAATTACAGAGCCATGCAAAACTTTACCTTTTAATTTGGCACGGACTTTATTGGCAGTTTTCTTGATGTCAGCCATGAGGTCTTCCAGCTCCTGTTTGACCTCTGAAAAGGAGGATGATTAAGCAATTAGTGAGTGACAAATAATAACTCTATGCTTCAACTAATTTTACAGAATTCCCATACTGCTCCCAGTTGATTTAGGAATTCATTTTTTCCAAGAACGATACTCCAAAATAATTGACTAGGAAAGTAGAATTATGGTGCTTGCACCCCCTGCCACACGCCGAAAGGCAGCTTGCAAGGTGTGTATACGTATATTAGTAATTAATTTCTGTAATTACTTAGGTAACAAAAATTTTATTGAAATCAACGTAAACATTTACCTGATTAGATTACGTAAATCGGTGTTTAATCATTATTTAAATGAAATAAAACAAATCTTGACTGAGCCCACAAAATATCAGTCAGTAAGTTCCACCAAGAATCGTTAGAATTATTTAGTTATATTCTATATATTTTCGTGACATTAAACTGCAAAAAATCTTCAATAAGGATAAACATCTCCATTATGTTTTCATTCATACGGTACTCATCCCGATTTCGCAATAACATTCTTTCTAATACCATCCAAGCATAAAAGCTTCGTAACGTATTACGTATTTTTTCAAAGAAATTACGGAGTTATCGGATAAGTAAATATGGAAATATGAAACGCAGAGAAATATACATTGAAAGTACGAAATAACACTATATTTATGTAGAATTTAAAGAAATGCAGGTTAATTATCTCCAATCCGGAATTCCAAAGTTGGAAAACCTCTTTAAAACCGTAGTGCTGTTCGAAAAATTCTTTGAAAATTAAATCTGGCTCCGATTTCGGATAAATAACAGATAATAACACGCATAGTAACAAACTAGACAAAAGAAAGGTTTATAAACTAAAAAAAGCTCCGGTAAGGAAGTAAAGACACGATTTTTTAAAATTTCATATGTAGCCCCTTCTTCATACTCAGAGAATTCGATTCTTCGCCCATCAACATCATATTGCTCTTTCTCAATATCACAAAAGAATATACGTTGCTTTCGGCAATTTCATGTTTCATATCTCAAGTAAAAAAAATAACTTCTGAATCGCGATTCTTCTCAGTTCCCATGGAATCCACCGAATAATGTATTCCAAAAACCAGAAAAATCCCGAAATAATCTTGGGCTCAATCACTATGAATTTGGGATGCTCAACAGGTATTGAAAAGATTATCAGTTTTAATGACTAATTACCTAAAATCATCGTTATTTATATAATCATCGGAATCAGGTGTTTCAACATTCAGTCTACAAACAACTTCTTTCGCTACCCGAATTTTCGTTGGATAAACACGGAGAATAATTTTGAGAAAATCTTTATGTGGCTCACATTTTCATCATAGAATGAGCACTTGGTGGATCGCTCACTTTTGAGACGGCAAAATAAAAGGAAAAACGTGCGGGACAGGAAAATTCGGAACCGGTATACGTCACGAGTGTCTGTTCAATACCGACGCGAGTAAGGAGAGGTGAATGACCAGACAGAATCTTCGGGAGAAGCGTACCAGGGAGGGAGCTTCATTCACAGTCTGGAGCAATATTTGCTCGCAAAATGCAGAGGCTCAAAAAGATTTGGAAGTGGATCGAATGCTATGCGGATATCAACGAAACAGAAAGGAGGTTCCTGCAGACAAGAAGCGATTACGACCGAACTCCTCCACAGTGACCACTCTCCCTTCTTCATTCAAGTTTCGTACTTTCTCGCAGTATAAGGTAGAATCAGGGAGCACCCCGAGGCAGGGAAAGATGAGAAAGGAACACAAAAGATGAAAAAACGGGTACATGACGCATAATGAAATTCTAAGAACCCGCGAGAGAAAAAAGGCGGCCATCAGTGAACAAAAAAAGGTTAAAGAGAAAAAGAGAAATGAAGCAGAGGAGGTAGAACGGACGGAAATAATTAAGTCAATGACTAAAGACCTCCGAAAGATACTAAATATACGAGTGAGAAAGACAAAACGAAAGACTAAGTACAGAAGAAAACTGAAAACTTGAAATGGTAGGTACATATCAGAGAGGACACTAAATGGAATTGGCAACAAGAGCGACAAAAATATAGAAGGGAAAAAGAGAAAAAGGTAAGAATAGTGCAAAAATCCCAGGATAGGGAATGGTAGAACAAAGGTAAGAAACCAACCAAGGAAACGTAATGCGATAGTTAAAGCGAGGCAAAAGAATCAGCGAAGTGGTCAAATATAGGCAGTGAGGTACAAAAGGAAGAAGTAGACAAAGGAGAGAATAAAGGAGTGTTGTGGAAGAGGACGTTTCTCAATGGAAAATGGAGGAGAAGGAAGCGAGAGATTCGTCTCGGCAGGGGGTGACGTCATGGCACACACACGACGCCACAGAAGTTCATCTGTGTGTGCCGCGTATCGATTGTGGCGAGGCGAAGGGGAAAAGAGAGTGACGTCGCCTAGGGTCACAACCTGAAGAAGTGCGGGCGGGAAAATATCACGCACGACCAAAAGGAAGAGAAGTGGGGGATGTGTTTGAAAGAATGGCGAATGACGGGAATGTAGAGGAAGAACTCATAAGGCTAATTTTTGTAACTGGCACTTCCTAATATCAATATCCTAAACACACGAATCCTCTTCTGAAAAAAGGCTTCCCGCGCCAATTCCAAGCGCAATTCGTTAATATGCTTCCGAGATAGGACTGAGTCGATGGTCTGCACTCCGAATGGTCGCAGCACCCAATAGATGAGAACGTGGCTGGAAAAGCTTTGGGGAATTGCAGGAGTCGTATCTTAGTCGTTATTGAGGGGTTGCAGAACTCTAAATATTCGTTTTGATGGATTTTAGAATTGGGATCTAAAACGGGACTAAACTAATTACATTTGACTACGGATGGCCGAGGCAATCGAGTGTCGCTTTGAGCATCACAGCTATTCCCGCATTGTCGTCCACGTGTGGGATCACTCACTTAGAAGCCATTTTCAGATGCATCTTTCTTAGCCACGCTTATAAAATTCGTAAATACGAATTCTCTCCAAGCTCTGGATTTTACGGGAGCCAAGAGTTAACGAAATATGAGTTACTTTACGCCTAAGGGCACTGCTGGAAAGAGAGCTCTCAGCTAACAGAAGCCTACCAAATTAAAGATGAAAACATTCGGGAAGGTAACAGGAAATTCTGAGCCGTATATCTCATGGCGAATGAGTGACATTATTCGGCCATGTTGGGCAAGGCCTCGAGGAATGAGCAATTTTCAGCCACGAAAACTCAATCGAGCAAGCTTAACCTAAATAATTGGAATAAAGTTTGAAAATAATATGAACGCGAAATTATTAATAAGAACCCATTCCATTGCTTTCTGAAATTAAAACTTGAATCAATTTTTACTTTCGGAAAGATACACAAGAGCGATAAATAGCGACATGAATGGGACACGAACTCAGGCTCTCCACTTTCTGAGCAGGTTTTCTAGAATAATACTTAAGATTACCTGCTGGTAATAAATAAGAATACCAGTCTTAAAAGAGGGAGAGCTAGGCCGAGTCCCTGTCATGCCACTATTTGTCACTTCATCTTTCGACCTTAAGATGCATACTTATATGTGCAAAGTTTAATATATTTCTCTATTCTTGTTAACTTTTACATTATTTTAGTCGTAGGAAGTCCTGCAGGAAGATAGTTCAGGTTGATTTCTCAATATTGAGACGAAATACTTATGAAAGAAACCTATGACAAACGCATGAGGATTTTCAAGACAAAGTGACTCATAATGTGGATACAAGAGCAAAGTTACTTCCTCATGCAAAGTCCTCTATTTAGAGGAGCGATCCCTCCTATTCCCTGAAAACGAATCATCTAAAGAAAAATTAAGAAATATTAATAAAAGTACCCTCCCATTGATTCAGAAGCAAAACTAAATTAGACATAGTACGAAATTTCGATTTCAGGAGATTGTACTCATACGAAATTCGTAAAATACTTGAAAATTTCATAAGAGTCAAAAGAATAGCTAAGTGACGGGGGCGGGAGAGACGGAAGACATGTTGGCAAATAAGCAAATGCTATTGAATGGCTGAAGTTGTGAAATGCGGGCGGAAGTACCAAATTGAGGGGTAAAGATACTGAAGGGAAAGTGGTGAAATGTTCTCGAAAGCAATGAGAAGAAAAGATTACGAAAGAATGTAAATTTACTGCTTATTACCCCGAAGCATAGAAAAACAAGCTAAACTATACGAAAAATATTGACAGTAAACACGAAGGACTTTATTGAATCACCGGAACGTGACTGGTTTCGGACTTTCTAAACTAGCATTAATGTCGGGCAGAAGTTATATCCTTAGGTATTCCCGTCAATTACTTCATGCAATTAGGGAATAACCCAGAAGAGTATTTGTTTTCGTTCTTCATTATAATAATAATAATAATTTTATTAATCCAAAGAACAAACATGTTATAGGACAAGTCAAAAAATAAAAATAAAAAATACATCATCATACATCACCATCATACAAACATTACTATTTTACAGGACATTTACAAATTAAATACATTGTCAGTACAATATTATAAATTACATTTATGAAATCTTTTCATTTATAAATTCATTCAGACTGTAGTATGCTTTAATGAGCAAGAATTTTCTTACTTCCTTAGGAAAGAGTGTATCATTTGAGTTCTTCAAATAACTAGGCAGTTTATTGAATACTTTTAGTGCCATTATTTCAAAGCTTTTTCCTGTTAGGCTTAGTCTGTGGGATGGAGCCCTCAAGAAAAACCTTCCTCTGGTGAGGTGGTCATGATTATTTTTCTGCTGTTCATATTTATCTCTGTTTGAATGAATGTGTATCACACAAGCATAGATATAAGCACAAGGCATAGTTAAAATTCCCCACTCCTTAAATATAGGCCTACAGGATTGTCTCCCTCCAATCTTTGCCATTACTCTGAGAACTCTTTTCTGCATTACAAAAATGTGCTTCCAATGAGGGGAATTACCCCATACCAATATTCCATAGTTCATTACTGAATGGAAAGTGGCAAAGTAGGCAACTCTCGGTACATTTAAGGTAACTGTAGAGGTTAGTTTGCCAATCAGGTATGTTGCTTTGCTTAATTTTTTACCAAGATATCTAATGTGGTCATACCAGTTTAGCCTTTGGTCAATCTGAACACCTAGGTATTTTACTGATGTTTGATTTATATTAGCTGCATTCCTTGCAAGAGTGATCTTTAGGGACTGGTATTTACTTTGGTTTACAAATAGTTGATTCTCACTGAACCAATCGGTGATTCTTTTATATTCAGTCTGCATTACAGAGTCAACATCATCATAATTCTTGCTTTTAACAAGGATCGCAGTATCATCAGCAAATTGAAAGATTTTGGCAGTACAAGAGTTGCTCAGGTCATTAACATAAATTAAAAATAGAAATGGTCCAAGGACAGATCCTTGGGGAACTCCATACCTCACCAAAGTTTTTGTGGACAACTTATTATCAACTGACACATATTGGTATCGATCAGTAAGAAAACTCTCAATTAGAAGCAAAGGAGTACCTCTTATACCGTACGAGGATAATTTTGACAGAAGTTTTGCATGACATATACTATCAAAAGCCTTAGATAGGTCATTGAAGGCAAGAATGGTACTCTCATTATTTTCTAAAGAGAAGTATACATCACTAATCATTGACATTATACATTCAATAGTTCCTCTACCCTTTAGGAAGCCAAACTGAGTCTTACTTATTAGATTATTGACTTCAAAGTACTTATTTAACCTTACAAGTAATGCTTTCTCTATGATTTTAGAAATTATTGGCATAATAGCTATTGGTCTATAACTTGAAGGATCGTTCATATTACTATGACAATCATTTTCAGGTCAATCACTCTATCTCCGATTCATGTAAATTGTCTCAATTTTGTGGAAGGTTTCACTAGCACTACGTTAACTTGAATATCTGTCATACTGTCACTTAACCAGAATATTTGATGCATTCATTAAAAATCCTATCCTGATAAGTAGATACTTCGCTTACATATCAACATCGTTCGGTTGATAGAAAACCACCAAATTGTCTTATAGTTAATAACCTCATTAAACATGACGACGTCTAACACGCGGAATAATACTCTCTGAAAAATCTCTAAAAATAATCGGATTTTATAAATGATACAACCTAATATTGACCACATAATATATGGCTATCGGTGACTGCCATATCACTTTTATATTACCTAGAGGAATAACATTAACAGATAGAAATGCGTTTTAAAAAGTAGGAAAGAGTTTAAACGAATCAGGAAAGCAAGCGAGAACGACTAAAGTGTGTGATATCAAGAATCGGAAATGAGTGAATTAAAATGGTTAGTAAAAGAGCTTCAAAAGCAATGCGGTTCGCAAAAGAAGCAATAGGCGAGCACTTTCTCTAAAAAGCGACAGCAAGAATGGAAGAAGAAGAATCTATACGGTTTCTGTGAGTTTTGAAGACTCTGATTCAACGAACGACAGAAAAATTCATAGCGGAAGTTGGCGTAATTCATTAACTCAGAGGGAGTTGATGGGCGAGACGAGAAAGAAAATATAACACCTCAGAATTTCCGATTTCTTATAACGAAAAAATATATACGAAAAGGAACTTAAAACGAACTTAGTAGCTATGTTACATTAAGTAGAATATTTTTCATTTATCTTGACTTGAAGAAAGAAATGAAATTTGGATACAAAATTACTGAAAGAAGTTTGAAAAACTCCGATAACAGAACGTCGGACTAAGGACCAGTTCCAAGGGATGGAAACAAAGTTCCATCCATTTTGCCTTGTACCCCTAAGGCTTAACTATAGAAATGTGCATTTGGTGATTCTTCATTGCATTTGGTGACGGTCGGTAACCAGGCATTTCCGTTTCCATCCCTTAGAACTGGTCCGTAGTTCGGCTGTCGGTGAGTTTTTCTAACATCTTATACAAAATTATCGAAATAAATGCATTTGCTTCAGGAAGAGACGAAAAGCATTGCCGCTCAAAAAGCCGCATCGAACACCCAAGAAGGCCGCAGGTTCCCTACCTCTGGGATACGCATTTTTGGCAATGCTTAATTCTCTTGTCCCAAAGCAATCGAATTTAATCCAAAAATGTAATGTCGGAATTATGAAAAAAAGCAAAAATCGGTGAACGAAAAGGTCATCCTCTAAGACATAATGAAGAAGATGTATACACGTTATTTAGTTTTTAAAAACGTAGCGACGGAGACGGGATTGGGAGTGCAGCTTTTCGGCCAGACGATGCAAAAAGAGATAGAAAAAGGACCTGCATCGTCTGCGTCTAGAGTTCTACTACGACTAGACGAGCGAATAGATTATTCCCATCCGAATGAGGGTTCACGTTTTAGGATACGGAGACACACGTGAGCCACTTTTCGCACTCAGTTATATAATCGTGGGGAATTTAAGGATCATATCAAAATGATGCTCGCAAGATGGGAAGGAAGGGGAAGACCCAAAATTATATGGGATGATGGGAACGGCGATGTTTCCATTTGCAGATATAGAAAACGATAAGAAAGAAATAAAGACGAGAGAAAGATACGAGGATTGGAAGAGAAACACATACGGAAACGAAATGATAAGAGGAAAGTCGGGAAGCGATGAAAATGACGATCATTAGTTATGAAAACGAAAACAGAAAACTTAGTTAGAGGCAAGCAATAGAGGTAATTGATTAATTTGTAAAGGATACAAAAATTTCATGGCGATCAAACACATTTGAATTCTGATGAGCATTATCTTTAAATTAGCTAAATTTCGAGATAAAACTTGCCTCGGAAATCATGAAAGTATCATGATGTAAACGTGAATAAACGCGTTTCACGTTTTAAATCAAATGAAAACGACAAAAAAACCATTTAAAGCTTCTTAAAAATTTTTCCAAGTTTTTACTCAAGAATTTAACAAAGCGATGAACTTCGTGGCATTAATACGTAAAAATAAGAATGTCTTATTAATTCATGCATCCGAGGGCAGAGAAGCAACAAAGGAGTAGCGAAAATGATCACTTCTAACCAACAAAAATGAGTAAAACCAGAAATTCATGACGCTATGAGATAATACCGCGAGATTCACTTTCTAGCGTTTAAGACTTTTATGGCAGTCGATCAAGAGCGATTTTCTGTTTTTATTGCTATAGATAGGAAGCAATCAACAAGTTACAACCGGAAGAGTAAAGGTGCGTGGGAATAATTAAGAACGCTCGGCGCAAGAGTTGAATGTGCAAGAGTTTGGGCAGGAAAACAATGATTGGCAAAATAAAGACAAGATCGTTAAATGCTCACCTTTGATTAGGAATAGGTACCGTCACCTAATGAAAATTACAAGTGCTATTCACAGTCAATGCCCAGTTTAAGAGGAAAGAGAACTTTGCTCTCCTAACAAAGTAGAATGAAATCCAATACTTCCGAGAAGGAATCTTTCTAAAATCGATGTGATGTATGAAAGAAAGATTATTGGGATGGACATTGGTTGATTCCAATTTGATTTTGTAAAATCATAAGTAGATTTTGGAGTAATCACAGCTAGGATTTACTACATTCGCATTATATCGTCAGCAATGCGTATTAATAGGATAACATTTTAATTTTCGTGTTTTAAACTGAATTTTAACGAAAGATTTACCCTTTAATGATTACCGCAACATGAAATTTCTTCTGATATCACAAGACTTCCTCGAGTATGAAAGAGCGTCCGAAAGTAAAAGAAGGTAGAGCTTAAAAATTACCAAATTAACAGTTTTGTCTAAAACGCAATGTCGTATACATGGGAAACCATTAAGTAAAAGAGTAAATTGAAAAAGTGACAGTTGGCAAACGAACTTATAGAAAGAAATGGTTATTTCTCAGTATTACGTCAAGGAGAAAGTAGACAATTTCTTTTACACCAGGACAGGCGAAAAATCGCAGACAACATCAAAGCCAACATCATTGTGAGCGCAACACGGATCCTGTTTTACATTAAGCCAACAATTTGTACGTTTAATTTAATAATATGACTTGTATTATTAAGGAATTCCCAATCGGCAAATATTACTTCCCACTTCGAATCCACAGTGATTAGGAAAAAATCAAAGAGAGAGGAAATTAAGACAATGAATATCAATAAGATCTAAAAAGAAATTAATAACGGAGTGCAGCGATGGCTGAGGAGATTATGGTAATTTGTGATTCTTCGGAATAATTTAACGTAATTTAAAACTGCCGAATTATCACCACTGGGGACAACGCTTTGTGAAATATTCCGATTGAAATAAATTTCAATAAGACAGTTGATTTAACGGAGCAATTCACTCACGAGCTCGAATAAATTTAAAGCATAATCATTTCTATGCAAATACCAAGTATTTATGTGACATTAGAATGACTTTAATATAAAAACAGTCGATAATTAGCGGGCATATAACACTTATTATAGCTTTTGTATGTGCTTAGATCCATCACTATTTCGACGATAAAGGAAGAAGACAATTTTAATCCATTTAGGCGATATACGTAAAATCAGCATAAGAAACAACTTGTCAGAAAAATAAAACGTAGAGCAGAGTCGATACTTCCATGAGAATCACTTTGAGATGAGGAATGTCTGCGACTCAATGCATAAGACGGCTGTGGTACGTAAATATGTAAGTTCCGCTTTTATAAATGAAACCCGGCTGCACACTAAAATAAAGAAGACACTGAGCTAAAGTAACGGAGCCCAGAATTTCGCTACGCATGCCAATAGATTGCTTTACTCAAAATAGATCTTTTACTTTTCTCAAGGCAAAGCGTCTTTAAAATTAATCGTCCCTGAAAATTGTCGATTAATTATTTGATTCTGGTTAAACAAGATCGAATTGATTTCTGATTTTAATTTCTGAAATGAAAAATGATAGACAAGAAAAACATTCATGGAAATGTAAGTACGTCGTGCATACGGAAACCTATTTTCACTACTCTCAGCATAAGTGCTGACAAAAAATTACAATGAAAAAATTATGTATATATAGCATAAATATTGTGAGTGGGTACAAAGATGAGAAATATGACACTAACATCAACGATTTTTAACCATACCATTAATAACAAACGTCTTCATAATCTCATAATTAAATTAAATTAAAAACTTCCACAATTTTAGAAAAGAGGGCTTCACAAAACAGACGAATGACTGAAAAATATAGTCAGAACTTTTCAATTAATAGCGAAATGAATTCGTAAGATTTGCACTTCGACTACATAGATTCAAAATTGTAGCCTACCATAATATTTTAATCGAAATAAATCAGAAATTAAATGGCATAAAGTTCGTTTTCCATATAATCATTATAAACATTTATTTTCATTACTGACACAAATACGTATAATTAGACAAGTTAGCAATAGCTTACTAGCAATTTTGAGAGATTTTTAAGGTAATCTAGGAGAGGGAAAATTTAAAGCTTCACAAAAGTGTACATTATAACGATCTAATAAAGATGAGAAAAGGAAAGGCAGCCGTAAACACGAATAATTTGTAACCTGGATACAGATAAAAGCATTTTTTCGTTCGTAAGTTAAAGCCGTTCAGTTGTCCAAAAATGTATCTCGAATTATATTTTTATTTTTGCCGAAAAAGAAAGTTATGAGAAACCTACTTCGAGGAAAACAGAGCGTATCCTAATCTTCAACCATCTTATCTGAAAAATAAAATGCCTTAGCCACCTCAAATCGTAAGCTGATAACCACACGCTTTCGGAATTCGGCCTATTTGTATATCTATACTTCATGAGCCGGTCGTAACATTTTCAAACAGTAATCAAGCCAAAACTGGCACACATGCTATCTTTCATGGCTCTCAGTAAAGTTACATTCCATCAAGTTATATATACATGGGGCACAGGGGTCCTTATAGTTACTTTTATCACCATCCATAGCTACTTATGATTTTTCATTATTATACAGAGTAAAATATTGTACTCTTACGTTTATGTATGAACATTTATGATTACCCAGTTCTGCGACCATCTACAGCGTGAAATACATTAATAAAAATAAATAAACATTTTAAATTCCTTTCGGACACACGGAAAAAATTCTGGGTAAGAGATAAAATTAATATGCTCCATAAATCCTTCGACGAAACTAGTCACCAAAAAAAATATTCTTTCGAGGAAATTAATTCATTCAAGATGGGTTGAGTAAGAGAGCTGGAAGTCTGATAAGTAAAACTCGGCTTATACTTAAACCTATAAGAATTCCGAAAACGGATCCATGGCGTGTAAAAGGGAAAATATTTTCCATACCAATTACTAAATTTTGAATGACTTCGGAAGAAACATGTCTCAAACAGCAGCATTCTTCAGCAGTAAATACAGCAACTACTTCCTAATTTATAAACAACGGGTCTTCGCTAACCTCCTTAGAGGCTTACGTAGCAAGTTAAACTTGTCGACGCTTGAGCAAATACATCGGGCGGCGCAGTGGCCTTCCAGTCATTGCGGTAAACTTTTGCCAAATCCGTGTTTACTCGAGCAATCGATCCCAAGGAGGAATTTCCTGACTCAGGGGTGACGCCCAACTTGTTTCCTGCAAGATTCGTGAAAGCGAAAGCTTCTTCATGTATCGAATTTGCGAAAATCACTTTGATTAAATGATAATTGCAATTTTTATCAGAAAATGGAACGATTGATATAAATTTTTAAATTTAACACATTATATAAACATAAACTGCTAAACATGCCGAGAAGGTGGAGAAATATTCTCTCCTGTAACATGATTTTTCTATTATAATAATTATTATATTTATTTATCACGATTCATTATTAAATAGGTTTATTCTTACTTTATAGACAAATAAATTTCGTTTAATCCCCCGCAAACCATATACTTGGATATCTCCTGTTACTTGAAGATAACAATCAATGTAATATCAAAATGAGAGTTTCTGCGCAAGAAAAGTTTAATAGGATCTTATTTATAAGGGGAAATAAAAACGAATTTACTCAGTCGGCATAACCTTTGTATCATTAAGAAAAATTTCCAGTATTTTTGTATGAATTCGAATGTGGCCTGAGTTACCTTTGTTTTTATTTCACTCCCAAATATTTACAGTGAAAGTAGACGGGCCTATTCACAATATACATTAATAATATGGTACAAAAATCATGACACTATTTATTTGCGCTCTTGATGATTAAAAAACGTTTATACGGTTCATTTTTACGGATATAATGTATCCTTTCTTTCATCCATAAAAATGCTAAGCATACGTACTTATGTATGATTTAGGTGTACATGGGTGGTCTGATAAGTTTCCGACATTTCGCCATTTCTCGACATGTTATCTGAAGATTTCTGAAAAAGCTGGGGTCGAAAACTTTTCAGACCACCCTCGTATGCCAATAGATGGCAAATAATTTCTAATTTATGTTGTTCACTAACCGAAGGTTAGCGCGAATGTCTGCATTTTCTAAAACACTAGTACCATATCGTAAAGCTAAGTTAATTTGTTTATCGTAGTTAGATACATTGTTTTCATAAAAAGCGTGCGTATGCAAAATGCAAAGTAAAAAGTAATAAACTTATTTACCATAGTAACTATACAACTTAAACTCTCCTTTACATTTATTGTTTCATTAAAAATAAATAAAACACATAAATTTCTATTTAATTATTTACTTTATTCATTGCCTTTTGACCATTCCGCAAATAATTTAGACACTTTTAACAGGTTTATGATTAGTTACATTTTCCGAAGCCTCATAGCTGTAATTTCTTTATTTTACGGTACCTTTCCTGAATTTTTGCGCGTGCGCATTCCTGATAAACGATTCCCCTCGTTTAATCTTCTCATAGGAATTTCATTCGCCGATTTTTTTCTCCATTGTCTCACGACTCTAATGCGTTCCAACAAAATAATGCTGAGTAGTACTATTGGCACACTCAACTAACCTCTCTTAAGGATCCAGTCGATCGATCATTCATTGAAAAGCAATCAGATTATGGTATTCCTAGGCAGACACACCTTAATTTGGGACAAAGCAGCAAATTAGAAACCCCTCATTCAATGAAAAGATTCCCCGATCGTTATTTTAACCAATAAAAACCAAGCGTCTCCGAATAAAAAAAAAATCTGCTGACCTTGGAAATCCGATACATCCCTAAAGGACATCCTATAAAGGAGTTTCTCGGAATAGAAAAGCAAGTCGCCAACACAAATTACAAATTTCCCATACCATTGAGTAACGAACTTTGAAGCTCGAAATAACCTTTTAACTTAATGACTGCTCCAATAAGAGCGGATTCAGTCATAATCCAGGGACCTTAAGGGCAGAGCATCCCGCAGCTATCTAAGAGTAAAAGCGATTCGGAATAGGACAGATAGAAGGCGCCTAAATGCGGGGAACAAATGCGGGCAGAAGCTGAGGAAGAGTTATAGGCGATTATTTTTCAATTTGTGAGGGGATGGCGAGACAGTGCGTGGGCGGCGTCGGAGGGGAAGGCGGACACTTGCCGCACCAGCAAATCTCTCTACAGTTTCCTTAGACAGTCACGATCCTCTTCTCAATTCAGCATCAAAATCCTCAATACCGGTTCCCCACCGGTACACGTATTCGTGCATAGTTCCCTACACCCTTTTCTTCTATCAATTTAATTTTACTAAGCTCAAAATAATTGTATTATTGCTTAAATACCGCTATATAGGGATTTCTGCGGCATTTTTTCTGAAAACAACCCGCGATGGACGCGTGGTTTTAAAATTTTTATGGTTGCTAATCAGCGATCTCCGGCTTCTTGCGCAAGCAAATGTGTTTGATGTTAGCCCTATTCTTTTCCGAGCTCATCCATAACGCGAATCAACTTTTTACTCCATACTATATCCTGCCACAATACTTCCCAGCATTCAACTCTTTGATCATCCACTCTCTTCAGCGAGGGTGACCTTACCAGTTTCTACTTTTTTATAGTATCCTTCTGTAACCAATATTTTTCTGTACCTTACGTTGTTTCGCCAGCTAATCATCCATATTCTACTTCATGTCCACGTCTCATCACATACTTACCTTTCATTCGTGATGTCCTCGTATTTACTCCATTCAAGGCACAAGTGCGCACGCAGCATTTCACTAGCATGTTAAGTAGTGATGTCTCGTAATGAGAACTATATCATACAAAGTTTGTCAGAAGAAAAGGGGATCGATTAGGGCGACCTTCAGCAAGAAACGAGGGCATATTCAAAGGGAAAGTTCATTTATAACTATGGAAACAGCTTTACGCGATCGCTCCAAATTTTTCAACTCCATATTTACCAAATAAACCGAGAAATCGGTAGCAGTCGCTTGATTCGTAGATTAACTGATCAGTCTCAAAAGCATATCAGAGACCAAAATCCGATCTTAAATCTCAAATCCACGGAGGAAGGCGTCCTTTTGTGGGACTCCATAATAAATGAAACGAAGACAGGAGGTTATACTTTTCCACAGTTATACTTATTTAACGCCACCGTTCTCGACGAATAATCGTCTTCAAGGAGAGAACATCTGTTGTCTTTTTGCCAGTAGATGACGATTTTTCTTCGTTTATTATGATAAATATAACTGTGGGAAAGTACAACCTCCTTTGTTCGCTTCATTTAAAACTCATTAATTTTTTTACGTCTCAACCGAATGTATAAAATTCTAAGCGTATGTAGAATATAATTTAATGTTCGACAATATAAGGAAAGTGAACTCCAGTAAACGTTATTATTAACTGACGAGTGGCGCGGTCGTGTGAATTTTTCAAAATACACGTCTCATTAAAAAAATAAATAAAATTAATTACCATAATTAGATATATTTTTCATAAAAAATAAAAGAGCGCATAAATCTTGATCTAATTATTCAGTATTTCTGCCTGTTTTCATACGCATTTCATTTTAGTGATACAAATTCGAATGAAAACCAAGTGACGTAAGTAACACCAGCTATACAGAACACTGTATGACAGCCGATTACGTCATTAACATTACGTAATAAACGGCAAACGGCGATATAGCAGTGAGTTGGAATCAGTAAAATATGCGGAAATACATTTCGAGCAAGTCAACCTGTGACCTGAGCGTTGCTCTCAGATACCGTCAAAAGTTGACTTCAGAAAGTGAACTAGATAAGAATAAACATGAGAATTTGGCTTTTCTAAAGACACGTACGTTTTTATTTACGGAGTATACACCTTAATATTGACTTCTCAATTGTCAATTGACGCGTAAAAAAGAGAAATGGACAGTACTTATTTCTCTTTAAGTATTCATGCAATGACATTTCGAATAAAAAGGAAACTCTTGAGCACACAAATCTTTGCGATGTTTAGAAGCATTATCAAATTTAAGGAAAAACAATCTCATAAATTGCTAAAGCTGACAATTTTAGAGACGAAACAAGTTGGCAGTATTTATTTGACATATAATTGTGCTTAAGGCCCCAATTATAGTAGTTAGTAATATTCGAATGTGTCCCTTAAACGCAAAAAAAAACAATTATAGACGTCCAATGAGGAGGATTGATTCATAATCACTTCTCCATACACTCAGAACCGTATGAAGAGGGACGGGGGGCTCTACTGGGAGTTTTTTGAAAATCTCCGGTGGAAATTGCCCTCGAAAAATTCTATCTGGAAAATAGAGGAATAATACGTGAGGATTGTCAACGGGGATATAAAATACGGGAATAGATTATAAATAATATACGGGGGTAGGTGATAAAAGGGTCCTGCGGAGAAGACACGTGAATCTGCGAGGGGAAGTCAAGGATGGTCAACCGAGAAATGCGAAAAGTCGTCAAGTCCGAAATCGGCTTAAGAGTTTCAATACGAAGGAAGCAATGTAACAAATCTATCAATTTCATAAAATCATAATTTCATAACAATCATAATCATAAATCATTTCTTAAAAAATCATAATCAAAGTTATGAAATACTCCTATACAAATTGTTGAATATTCCCTCGTTGTGGAAAATTTTTCCACCAAAACCTTGAAAAAATGCCAATGAAATGAGGAGTTTTCACATAGCCTAGGATGGAGTAATGGAACCGAAACGTTGGTTACTAGTGAACTCTCCTAGCTGACAACTCGTGATGATTTTATCCAAATTCGTTTCAATTTGAGTGTAGCCCCTCTCTCGGCCCAGATCCTGGAGACAGGGTCATAGATAATAATGGGTTTGCAAAATTCATACATGTGCAATGTCAAGACGACGAATAACTCGATCATAGATATTACTGAAAATAAAATTTGAGATAAATTTAATAAATTAATTTAAATTGTAAATGAAAATATGATCGTAAATGTGCGGCATTAGATTTATAAATTTCACATGATTAAGAAAGTCTACTTAATAAAGTGGCATTATCTCTTCAGTTTTTCATAAGAAGTTTTCCTTGGTGAACACTTCGTGCGAGTTCAACCAACACCCTATTCCTTCTGATGATTTTCTTTTTTATTTCTTACTTTGTGAGGTAATTGGCTCTGCGTCATTAAGAAAGGTGACTTATTACGTTTAATTTATGCAAACATATTCAATAGCTGATGATCATGTTAACAAATTTAATTAGTGCGTACCTTAGAAGCTAGTAACGTACTATTAAGTAAACGAATATATAACCACTTGAATTCTGTTTTACAGCAACTGAAACACTTGGATGTATCCAACGTCTCATCATTGCGGAAATCTCAATTTTACGCATTTCTTTATTTACAATACGTGAGCTAAAGAGGCTTCAACATCAGCAAGCTCCATAACCGAAGCATCAATTAGGAGCCCTTCCAGTAAATAGCAAAACTAAATTACCCAATCCATTTCTTAAAAAGGGGGTAACTTCGGAACCTCTGAAGCCTCCTTTAGAACAGCACATCTGAATAGTAAAAACTAACGGAAAGAACTACTTAGTATAATTAAGTAATCGAACTGAGCTCGTTAAATAACAGCGCGTGAATTTAAACCGCCAGTATAGCGATTCTTTATCCAATCCAAAGTACACACATGACGAGGGAGAAATGACAGAAAGAAAAACCCCGCAAAACAAATTTTACGGAACCTTAGATTTTAAGTTAGAGTGTAAACCCGACTCCACGTTCTCAGATCATTAATTGAGAAAGAGAGAGTAGTAGAGACCTTACACGGCCATGGAGACAGAATGGATTTCCCGTAAAGCATCAGTTCCTTCGCTATCAAAACTAAAACAAAGTAACGGAAGAGAATTACTGCACGTAGCAATCATAGAGTCGCTTTTATTATCCCAATAAAAGGTATACGTCGACAGAATTAGCTCTGACGAAAGTTCCCTCGCGTGTTTCGCAGACGAAAAGGCAAGAATAATTGGATTTTACACATTCTTGTTCAAATTTACAATAAAAAAGGGGTGAGGGGAAGAAGAGGCGAGGATGATAAACGAGGAGTAATGCGGCCTTAGGTATCTTATGCTCTAACTTCTTCTTTGCGTCTCCTTTAGCATTATGGCGCCCTCCAAGAAACACCGCGAATTTCAACAATTATTCCCTTTTATTTCTTTCATTAAAAGAATTATTATTTAAGACTTCTATAAATTATCTCGCCATCTTTCGTAGCATTTTCTTAATTAACTCACAAGTACGTAATTTCTATTGCAAATATCGGGCATCCACATTTTCCTCAGGTTTTCAAAAATGGAGAATACAAAATGTTTTTTATGAGAGTCAATTTATTCGAAATAAGACAATTATTACTTATTACTTCGATCTCTTCATCAGTCCAGCATGAGTAGGCCGTTAAGTCATGTTTACGCCGAGCAATTCCCATCCCGTGCCTATCGTCAAAAAATGCACTTTCTCAAGTTTAAGCAACTGAAGAATATTGCGATCTTTTTATGAAATCCAGTAGCAAAATGAAGAAATATTAATTTTTAGTTTCATGAGAATTGCCATATAACAAATTGAAATCCAACAAATTAACAATTCTTTATCATCGTAATGATTATTAAATTTTAAAAAACTCTTCCTTCACTCTGCGGTGAAAAACTTGAGCTTCCAAAATTTACGCTTTTACACCTTTAACATTTATTAATTCACTCTGCTTTATTTCTCACTTGCACACAGGAGCTACGAGTATTTCATCTCTAGTTGAGGAAAAATTTCCATCAACAAAATTCTCAAGAATTCTTTCAAATATTATATGCATTGAAGTAATGAAAACATCTCATGAGAAAAAGGAAGAAACATGAGTTCATTGATGGGAAATGTCCAACTTTCAACCAGACGGGATATAGTCAGCCTAAGCACAAGACAAAGTTCTGAGGATTTTTCGAAGCATATTTCACGATTATGATCACGAGGATTTCAATATTTTCAGGATGAATAGCATGCGTTTTTACTAAAAAATTGAAAATTATTCTAAATCACTGCTTTCGAACATATCTGACGAGTAAGCACTCCATGCTTTCACAAAAATTTTATAATTTCTTCACTTTCTTCACTGCAAATACTTATCCCGCTTCCATCCCTAGAATGAATGATCTCTTCTCCTTACCTATCAGGTGCTTGCACCCCCTGCCACACGCCGAAAGGCGGCTTGCAGGGTACATATGTAGATGTACCCTTCCATACCTAGAACAATACCCGCTTTAACTCGTACGGCTCATTCGCACACACGCAATATTTTTAACTGACGGCTTTGAACTGACTTCGAATGGAAACACATCGTTTGGATGATATATTTCTTTCATTCGGACCAATGCGCACGAGGAAGATTTGTGCACTCCAACAAAGTTCTTTCGTTATGAGAAAGAATCTCGTGAAATATTACAGAAGATGCAAGGTAACTTCCTAACAGTTTCCACCCAAGAATGAAGCGGCATGCGTCACCGCATTTATTTCTTGACAAAATCATAGAATTGCCATTTAAATGTCATTCTTTTGGTAGCAGTTCATCTCTCCGACAACAGAGGGCACAATGTATTTTCAGAAAGGAAATACATTGAAATCTCTAAAATATATTCCTTTTTATCATATAATTATGAGAGTTAAACGTATAGATTACAAATTGGCCGCCCTGGTGTAGTGGTACATCGAGATATCCCGACAGGAAATTGACTCGAGTATAAGATGGCTCACGAAATATTATCGTGACTTGTTCAGAAGAGTAAATTCCCAAAAATTTTGATAGGAAGATAATAATGTCAGCTCTATCTTTGCTCTAGTGCTTTCTAAAATTTTATTCAGAAACTTTTAATCTATAAGACTCTTTAAAATACGATTAGCACATGGAAATCATTTATTCGAAGAGTGTCAATTCTTCAGTGAAAGAATGTATCCGCACACTCATATTAGCGTTTCTTACAGTTAATATATTATTAACTTGAAATTTACATGATCGATTCCTGCGAATAACAACATTTGTATTGAACATTTTAAGGATAAACATCGTCATGAAACTCTTCCTCATACAACTCAGGGCAATCAGATCGTTCTCTCACTTTACAGCTACTATTTCAGAGAAAAAATGAAAATCAATTCAAATTTCTAGCTTTAAAAAGACCACAGCTTCTCAAGCAAGAATGACATATTTAGAGATAACGTTTGCTAAGTGAGAAGTTTACGAAGTTTTCAGAAAACGTAAGATAGATTACATCCATAAAACAGCACCCGTCATCATATTACCGAGCTATTCATTAAAAAATTCGTAAGTTGAAAGCCAAATAAAACACGAGAGCAAAACTCATTAAGCCGGAATATCTGAAAGACTATAAGAAGATACTACTATACCTACTGTCGCAACATGAGCGATGGCCCACAACACGTAACGTCAACAGGATTGATAATCATAGTACACATAAAATATATAATTAACATCCAATGTTTAAAGAAATTATGAAGATGAACCAACAGCTGGTTATTTCAAGCGATTTCAGCTCGTCGGTTGTCGAGAACTGTAATCAACTGGTTAAATCTCTGAACTTTAATATAGGACCTATTTAGCAAGGAAGTGAAAGCATTTGAAACTTTGTAGACTCTTTAATCCTCCGCTCACACAATCAAGAGGATTTTCCCGTGATATTAAAGCGAAATTAAAACACGAGAACGTGACGTCAAATGAAGGCTGCATCAGCTAGTTTACGAAGCACTGATACGTTTCGGACTTCAGCAGTGGACGAGCCCGGAGCGAAACGACATTTAGCAGAAAATTTACTGATATTATAACAATAGAAGCCATATTATGAACTAAAAATTGAAACATCGCCGTACATTAAATTATTAAAATCTACCTGTAAATGATTCTTTAATAATGGAAGACTGTTTGGGGAATTTATTGTAGCTTTAAAAAGACAAATAAATTAGAACAAAAAATATTCTCTTAAAATATACAGATCATTTCCAACGCATACACTGAAATTCGATACCAGAATAAATCCTAAAAGGTTTAATGTCTGAAGGAAGATGTCTTACATTCGTACTCATGATTTCCATTTCTAAGATTCCTAATGGCTAATACCATCTATCATAGTATTTCCCAATACGAGAATAACCACTGCCGTTGAAATTAACCTGTTTTTGTTATTATCTTACGGCGATGTTGCCAGAGGACTCGTCCAAAAAATTCTGCATTCACGAGCTAGAAAAGGTTGAACAAAAGGCAATATGTTTTGTAAATCATAGCCACGGTATAAAGAGAGAAAGGAGATTTATAGAGGCTTAATTTAGTTGATAAGTCCTGAGAGAGCACTTTCTTAGCATCTCTTACAGCCGACATTAAGCGTCCTCTCTGCTACATAGGCCGTTCTTATAGGAAGACCGAGGGAAGAGATGCTAAAATAAATCGATCCAAGAATTCATTTTTCCACGGAAGATACGCGACACTAATCGCTTAAGAGTGAGGATTCATGGCGTATGCACCCCCTCTAGAAGCCAATCAAGCTTTCGTCAAATATCGAGACATTCTGAAATTCATAATCAATTAAGGATTTTAATACTACCAAACCACTATTTTCCATGATGTCTCAATGTAATTGTAAGCGTAATTCACGATAACGAGAATTCTGTAACTCACAAATAGAAATGATGCCTCTGGTCTGAAATGGAGCGGTTGAATAATCTAAGAGAATGGAAAAACATGCCTCTTTAAGTGCATCGAGAAGAAAAAACAAGAATACGTTATCCCCGGAGTGTAATGTCAAGACGTCTAACCTGAATTATCCATATGCCCATTCCACTTCAAAAGCAGAGAGAGGGTTATTCATCCGAGGCGGAGCATAGAAAAAGGGAAAGCAAGATGAACAAAAAATAGCAAAAAAAAGAGTAACGCGAAACGCAGGGAAATTTGCACAAACTTTCCTCATCATTGATGTTTACAGAGATTGGAACTTGTAAGAAAATTTATACATGCTGAGAAACAAAAAAATATCGACTTAAGTTTTCCGAAGTGTAAGTTTAGAGGAGTATTTTACAATTTTCAACTACCGACGAGCTAAAATCGCTTGAAATACCGAGCAGTTGGATCACCTTCATCATTTCTTTCAAAATTGAAAGATAATTTTAATTATCATAAGGCTATAATAAGTGGCCATAAAAGAAATTACGTTTTCCGTCGATTTTGAAATTCACATTACATCTACACTTCATTTCAGGTTGTCATATCGATGAATTAACAACTAATATAATAGTTCACAAGTGCAGGTCCTACGAAAGTTTATGGCACTTAAACAGTGGAATAAATCTGATTTCGAATAGTTAATTTTCAAAAAACGTTTTAAATGAACCTTTAGGTTATTTCCTATTTTTTGATCAAAGAGAGCTATATCTAGATTACTTGACACAGGTTTGATACATCATTAACAGTGGAAAATATAGGTTACCAGTGTTAAACAGATTTTATCTTTTGTATCCGTTTCTTCCATGACTATAAATTTGTTAAGAATTATAATAGATACTGACTGAGAGTCTAAGAAAGTTTAGGAAGTCCGTCACTATCTCTTTGCCAGGCATATAAAATTTTCCATTAATTAAATGTAATGGTATTAATATACTCCGTATTCGATCGTTAATTGATCTGTTATTACCACAATTACCTTGTCATGCATGTACTAGCGATAGCAGACCTATGTATACGCGAAGTCAATCAACAGTTTGTGGAAAATAGAAAACAAAATGAATGGAAAATAAACAATACTTCTCTGTAAGCTCTTTAAATCCTACTATACACATTGATTGCTATTTGTATCTTTTGCACGATTACATAGTTTAGTAATTTAGAAGCATCTCAAAGACTAGTACAATCAGAAACATTCAGACAATGACCTTGACTAATATAGGTAGGTATGCAATCTGTACCTCTAAATTACATAATATCGAAAGACAACGATAAAATTCCCTTAAAATATCGGAAAACGAGAATCTACCTTCAAAATCCTATTTTCCTTCCGATGATTTCGAATGTCATCCTCAACGAAGGACCAACCTTTATTTTTTTACAGAGGTAAGCCATCCGAAGCAATTCTCGCCATCTAAGAAACTTTAAAGAAAAGATATAAGAAGAATCCGGAGCGCGACCCTATCAAAACTAGGCCAAGTTGTACATTACTTCTAAATTTTCTATTCGATAACTTTTTCCAGCACCTGGAATTGTAAACCTTATCGGCATAATACAGTAAACCGTTTCATAGCGCGGACTCACATAATGCGATTTCGTTAAGACGCGGTCATTATCGTGAGCTCTACATGAGTATGAAGAGTCGGGCAAAGCAGAGTTTCATAACATGATTCTTCGATGTTACATCTCGAAAGAGATCTATTCCTACCGAAGAACCTTGGGCTCTGGCGATTTCTCATACTTTGCAGAGGTCGTCATGGAACGCTCAGATAATGAGGCTCACAACTGATTGTCAGTGGAGATTAAATTGTTGTCTCTCACCTGCCTGAATAAACAGCATTAACTTGTTAAATTATAGTAATTCACTTTCTAAAAGATAAGCAATATAATTTTTAAGACTCGTGAAAATCTGATTCTCATGATACACCAACTTTACCGCAGATGATTTTGTTTTGAACTTATTTTGTGATGAGTTTTTTCAATTTCAGAAGCTTTCGCGCTGTTTGTAAGGGCAATAAGACTGAGTCTACTTTTTCCTTTGGCCTATGAGATGCCAGGGTTGGAAGCTACTGGTGACAGTGTTGATTCTTACATCCTCCGTGACTCCATCAAAAGACTCAAATTAAATGTGTAAAAGTGTGAAATATCTTTAATATGAATTCATGTTCCTATGGACCCCACCTAATGTCAATGCAATTTAGGTTAATTCATTGAAATTATTGAAATGAAATGGAATCGATTGTTAATGCAATTAAAATTATTTTTAAAAGCAAATTTCTTGTATGAAAATGGTATTTTGATAAATTGGACGCCTTTTCTGAAAGAAAAAAAAACAAAAGCGGATAATTCTTCGCTTAAGACGTACGATTACGAAATTATTTTCTCAACCGCATATATAGTATACACAGTGGTAAAAAAAGTTCGTTCTAAATGAGACAGATTTTTTCAGATAAAACGAACGAAAGAATTCAGATAAGGAACGAAACACGATATTTCCCGTAATATACTCGTTTCATATAGCGCGATTTCACATTAATGATTTGTGTAAGTGATTTAAAGTAACGTATCTTCGCGCTATGTGAGGGTTTCCTGTATAAGCATGCTGCATGCAGTGATTGAATGGAAATATTTTTGATATTGAAATACTTGTGATTTCCACTACATGCGTCATCCTTTTCCCACATACAACTCGATCTACTTTCACAGACGTCTTTATGTTTCGGCATACAAGTTATGCGGTGACAGCAACGGGGCCTTCGTAATTTATGACTAATGCTTACCTACTGAGAAGAAATACCACAAAATATTGGAATTGGCGCTATGTATTCTCCATAGAAGAATAGGGTGTAGTTCTCACAAATCAGGCAAACCTGGGAGCGAAAACTATTTTTGAGTTCAATAGAAATTGTGAGCTTAATTCTTCGTTTAACCACCAGCGCAATAGTCTTATTAAAAAATTAAACTCTGACGCATTAAGACTCTTCCGAAGAAGTTGAAATATACTGCAGAGCCGCTTCATGGCAGAATTCGTTTCTCGCGGTTGCAGACACCAAAGAATGCCTTCATTCGAATAGAACTCAGTGTAGACTTCATTCTTGGAGATGGCCAGAAATTGCATTGGGCCAGATGAAGCCCAAGTGCCACGATAATCCACGACCAAGATAACGCGCTATTGCGCCAGTTGTTAGTATCGTGCAAGAAAAGGCATATTCTATGCTATTTGGGTCGAACCCCAGCAAATAGTCGATTCAAAACACAAGAGCTAGTCGACATTTCCCGCACAGCCTTCTAACAAGGATTTCCAAGGAATAATTCCTTTGGACTTAAAACAGGAGGTCTTCTGAACTTCCATTTCAAGTTCTGAAGGTTTTAATGCGACTCAAACTGAAAGCACCACACTTCTTTACCATTATCATTACTTGACAAGGAAACTACAACTACACCGGTCACTCTTTATTGCCGTACACGACACCACAATATATGTTATTCCTAAACATGTTTTCGGTTACCGGAGGTTTTCTCTCTTCACACTTCATCAAAACATATAAACGACTGACTATTTGAAGGGGAAAGTTACCCGGTCCCTACTAAAATAGACAAATGAAAAACGCACCATTTGGTCAAAAAATCGAGTTGAAATTAGAATTTTTGAGTTTCGTAACTGGATGAGTAGATGTCACGCTTGGAGTTTATTGATTACTTGGTTACGTTCTTTGTGGTAAATAAATAATTTTTTTCATCGGAAAGTTATATTTATTCTCGGTCTTTAAATTATCTAAACCGTTTTCGCGAGTAATATTATAGTCTCCATAAATGAAAACCTCCAAGTCGTACGCAACCATACCTACATTTTAATAAACTGGCCACTTTGCAGCCTTTGGGAGCTGAACGACAAACACATGAGCACTGCCGAATATGAAGCTTTGTGTCACACTTTAAACAGTTCTTTTAATTCGAACTAACGCTTTCTTTTAATTAAATAGCATGACCACTAGTGCGAAAATTTCGCACGGGACAAATAGTATTTTTTATTGTTAGTCAGTGAGAATGGTATATATCGAGCATAGACTGCTTGCTTGAATATTCCGTACAAGTGAGACGGACCATTGATTAGGAATGCACTTGCATGAGCCTTGTATACACATAGAAATAATTTCATGAACCACTTGATAGTTATCTTAGGTTTTACTTGTATAATAAGGTTTTCGATTCATCTCGATCGTACTATTTTAAAATGACGGGTCTTTAAAACCCTTAAGAACTGATTCTGAATCAGAACAGAATACACTTCTACAATATTACAGAAAAGTAGACTTTAAATGTCTTCAACAAAACAATAAAACTGATAAACAATAAAATAGAAAGAGAAAGAAGAATCCACCTTCATGTCATTTTATTCATATTCATAAGTTAATTGATCGAAAGAGCGAAGTAATTCTCAAAACATCATTTTAAAGCCAGACTAAGTCCCGTGGTAATTTAAATCAATGGTAATACTAAGAAAATTTCCTATTAAGACAGTTGGTGCGATCTCTTTCTTTGTGATAGGACTGAGTTCGTTTCATAGAATTAAAAATAAGACATCTCACACTTCTACAATTTTTGTGCGGCTTGCATTTTTTTACCATCGCAAAATTTACCTTTAAAACATTCAAAATCGCAGCAAAGATAATATTCCAGAAACTGATACTGAGAGTCCTCTTACGAAAGACTTCGATCTGTAATTTTACTATACAAGTAGTATTTCAATCAAATATAAGAAATCCTCTGTAAGTACTTCTAAAACGATATTATAGAAAGCTGCGAAGTAAGACAAACGTAAAAAAGTAGATAGCGTTCAAGTAACTAAGGCGAGAGTTTAGAAATGAAACGAGGAAATATAAGCAGAGGACAGATGAGATCGAAGAGGAACACCCTTCCCATGAGCAAACATCCCTCTCGGGTCAGCCACAAATTCTACTTTATCACTTATCTCCGAATAACCACTTTCCCAGAAGAACACTTCTAGTCACGCAAGGACTCCATGCGGAGACTAGAACCAAGAATAAATAACCGATCAAACGAAACAAATAAATCCAATTTCTGAAATAGGAAAGGAAAAGAGTTTCCGCTGAAAATTACGAAAATGGCTTACTATAAAATCAACATATTAATGCATTTAATTGAAGATAGTGCAAAATAGAAGCATAACGCGTGTTAGCTTCATTTATCAATACAAAACAGGCCACGACGAATCTTTCAGTTAGAAATATATTCAGAAATCCCATTCCAGATTAGTAACCATTACCAGCGACTCCAGAGATATATAAAATTTGATAGTTAGTCCCAGTGGTTTCATACATAACGTTCTAAACGGATCTTAATTATTTAAATACTAATATCTTTGCAATAACTATAATATTTTTTGCCTTCCATGAACGCTGGTATTTTAATAAAATTTTCACCAGTATGTTTGCGGATGAAACACGGTTCTAGAAAACATTCCTCTTTATTTACGCATGCGCAATCGGAATATTGAAGAAAAAGTGAAGAATCTTAGTACCCCAAATTAAAATTTAAGCTGATCACCAACGAATGTTTACAACCTTCCTACAAAAAAATCTGCTTTAGAGATAGTAGCCACTCTTATGGAGTATTTTGAAAACTTCATGTCTGTAATAAACTGAAGGTATGAGTTCATCGCAAAGAAAAGCCTCTCACCGCAATCAAATTCAAAAACTTATTAGAAGATTTTATAGAGACTTTTGAATAGTCTATTACGGTGGTTTGCGACAAGAGGAGTCAACTACGCATGCGCAAGATTCTAGCTCCAATCACGAGAAGGACACTGCTGCTTCCGAATTGGGTCTCCATCAGATCGAGAGTCCCGCAGACGCACAACTTACTCCGGAATTGTGGTAACGAAATATTCTGTTCTGAGGAAGAGTAGCAACCGTGGATTGATCCCAGATCATCTTCGCTAGCAAAGATTCTTCGTCCTCCTTACAAGGAGAGACTCTCAGTTTTGTCCGGGGATGAAATGACCTTTTTCTCTCTTTTTCGATGGCTTAACCTTTTAAAAGATAAAACGCGCGTTATCTATGGAAGAATACAGCATTTCCTTATGAAAATAAGACGCAAGATATATCGGAGAACAACGCCTTATTTGCTACATAATAGGTTGACACGGACGTGTATTGAAGGGTGGCCTATAACCCGATGAAATCTGATAAATAAATTTATTAATAAATATAAACAATGGTGATTGTTATATAAGATTTTGGAAAGTAATCGCTATTTATGATTGGGAAATTCTAAATTACTTGAATACAAGTTCCTTTTACGTTCTTAGAATAGCCTTTGACTATCTTTAATGGAAAAATATCGCTTACGAAGGTTATTTACCGGGATTAGTAAATGAGCATACTATTTATTACTATTAATAAGTCAATTAGAAAGTAAAAAGGAAAGATTAACGAATGAAAATGAAAATAAGATGATAAATATACCATAACATCGCTTTATTTCATGCAGACTCGGCAAGCACGGATGTATATTGCAGGGATGCCTATACTCCGATTATCAATTTTCAATTATTTATTGCAGCAAAACTAAGGCCCATTCATACGATTGCCGTTTTTTCATTACTCCACTTCCTGCACAACCACAAAAAGTTTCATCAAAATCCCCAGACAAAAGTGAGAGCCTCTCCTCGTTAGATCCGGGATTTAAAATGAATTCGTGAAGCAGGTATCGCACATAAATTACTTTTACGTTAAAGTTTACATCCAATTAAAGGTGATGAAAATCAGACCACCTATCAAACCTCTAGCTTGTTCCATAGCAAACTTGTTAGACGAATTGGAAAACATACCACGGCGAACAGCACGCGTCTTCCAATTGTGTTATTATTATTTCCTCGACATGACTAATAAAATTTGGGTGCCTCATAGATTAAAGAATATAGGGTACACCAAACAAACCCATGATCGCTCTTTTCTCTCTCTCAATAACCCATCAAATCAAGATAGCAGTATAATATTGGAGTGGTGAGAATAAAAACAGTAAAGTATGATGACGATTGATAGGTTGTGAAAGAGAGAAAAAAGAGCAACAAAAACCAAGGGAGAAATACATAATGTCGGAGAGAAACACGGAATAAAAATAAACATAAATAAAACAAAGGTTGTGAGGACTGGAGAAAAGGAACATGACGTTAAAATCCTACAAAAAGGCCAACGAATAGAGCACGTAGAATCTTGTGATTATATTGGTAGCCGGAAAAATAAAGGCTAAACTGCAATCAGGATATTAAAGTTAATAATTCCATGGAGAATCGTTGAAAGGTCAAAGCTCTGATAACTACTCAAAAATACCTGTTATTATAAGGAAGATATTTGCTTTTATATCCTCTTTATCTGAGGAGAGGAGATTGGTTAATTAATCTCCTGAATAAATATGCAGATTTGCGTTGATCGATCTTTATTTCTTGGTAGGGTACCGAACAGAAAAGTGAAACCAAAATAGAAACAGACCGTTATTTTTGCCAGAATGAAAACAGAACCCGAACCAGAAAAATTGGAACTCTTGAACCAGAATCGAAACCGAAAACCGTTAATTTTTTTCGTTCTGATTTGCAGTTCCGACCAATATGCAAATTGCTACTTTTATTACGAAATCTTTCTTTAATTTTAGAGTAATATTGCTCAAATGAAAAAGGTAGGAATAATAAAACAAACTTTCTGAAGCATACGCTATAAAAATGGTCGGATCTAAAAAAAAACCGGTCCGACGTTTAGACAAAGAACGAAACCGGAAATGGACCGATATTTGTTTGTTCACCGGAACGGAAAATATTACGGTTCGAATCCCTATTTGGTGGAAAAAATGCCGAAAAGGAAAGCGGCGAGGAAATGGAAAGAAAGAACGAGGTTTGCATCTTTTGGCCTTCGAGAATGGACATAATCCATCGCCTAACCACTCCCTGGGAAACCACTCCGAAATTAGATCCGTGCCTCAAGTGAAGATAAGGGGAACGAACGACGTCACAGACTCCAGGGTCGAAACAATCTTTTTTAATCAGTCCACGCTAAGGGGCGAATCTGATCGACCCGTGAATGGGGGAAGTCCGCTTCAATGTAAAGAACTCCAGAGCAAACGTCCGTTTAAAAAACGTCTTTTCCTTCTTTTGAAATCTGCATTTGCGCAAGTAATAAAGGTCCGCGCACTTGGAAGCATCAGGATTAATTTCACAAAAAATTCTCCGAAACGTAAAATGTCCTAATCGCTTTCTTGGAAGTCTTGCGTGATGAAGACTCTCGCGGAGTAAAACACCTCCATGAAGTAAAAAAACAGCTTCATTCCAGCAATTTAGTTTTATCTATAAGTGAAATACAAAACTGTAATTTTTTCAAGGGACTATAACTGACCGGCAGTAGATTTTCTACAACTAATAAGGCATTTAACTTCTTTTCTGCACTACCCGTAATGCAAGCTATCGGTATTACAGGGAAAATAACAAAAAACCATTTATACCTTTACCAGAATATTTCATCATTATACGACCGTTAGGTCATCACTGACTTGAATGGTTGTTTAATTAAATAGCGTGATAGAGTTATAAGTCCTTTTACCGTACTTTTCTTTACAACGGAGACGAAAATTGAAGCCGAATTAATAATTCTACTATCGATTTACTATTTACGAGTATTTATTAACATGCTTATTTGCTTTGTAAAATATAAATTTTCCAGCCGAATAAAAACATCTCCATCTATATTTTATTTTACACGGATCAATTTAGCCTTATCATCGTTGTAATAATCTGTTAAATTGTTATAAAGTGGCAATTCGAGCTAAAAGGTGCAGAGGTAAGTAAGGTAACACAGTTAAGTTCTTCTAATAGAACAGGTGTTCCTTTGCTCAAATCGAAACGCTGTTAAACTCAGAGCAAATGTTTAAAGACATGGCCGAAGTTTTCCTTCTCTGAAAGACGAAGGTTATGAGGAAAATAACAGTAAATTACGCCACGACGAGATAACACAACTTAATGGAATTCTTCCATTGCATTGGGCATTTCCTTGAAATTAATGAACTCTCTTCCGGGAAACATCCGCTGGAAAAAAATCAAAAAGGCAACTCTCTCTTAAACCAAAAGAAATGGACTCGTTTGAAAGAAAAGGATTTATTTCGAAATTACGAAATTAAATTTCCTCGACTCGAAATTCCTACGATGAGAAGATAATAACAAATTCTTACGCCAATCTATGCTTTCCTATTTACAAGGCCAACCCAGGAAATCTCGAATGACGTCTTTGTGATCAAAAGTAAATTTATAGAAAATCATAATTACAATAAGAAAGCTGGAAAACGTTTTACCTATTTCTGATATAACCAAGACTGAAAATCACGGATCAAAAAACGGAAACTTTAGCAACTAGTGGGACGTGTATCTGTCGTGGGACTTAAGGTGCTCCTCGAGCAAGTCGGTTTTTTCCAAACTTCCAATTCTTTATCTTTTTTTTAGTACATCAATTCACTCTTCAATACACTAATAGTTTTACTGAAATACATGGGTGGTCTGAAAAGTTTCCGACATTTCTTCATTTCTCGACATGTTTTCTGAAAAATCTGGGGTAGGAAACTTTTCAGACCACCCTCTAGATCAGGACGATGTATTTCCAGAATATTACACCATGCAAAAAATATTAAACTATTTGCACCTCGGCAGGACGTGCCTGTTTAGGGACTTGAGTCCACAAAGGTTGGAAAGCGCTGCATAGGACCATTTGTTTCTCTACAAACTGAACGTATGCCATTTCTATAAGCACTTGAAAAACTGTATCACATCTAAGATTTTTCATATGTACTTTTTACCATAACATCGTCTACGAAATCCATTTTTGTAAATTTATCCGAAAGAAGATCGATCATTTTCTAGATTAACATTCTAGAAAGCTGACTGAAATCAATATGGTAAGGCCATTTCGTGGAAAGCCGTGAAAAAGAGTATACAATTTTAAAATCTACATAAATTTACTTTCTTTGCGACTGGTTTTGCTAGCGTGCTATCGTCATTAAGTTGTGGACAGGAAATGGCCAGATGATACCAGCACGCTAACGGAACTAGTCGCAAAGAGAGTAAACTTACGGACGGAGAGTAAACTTTTAAAGTTCTTCCTTTCTGGGACGCCACATCCCTATCCATAGAATATCATCATAACGATAAAATGAATTACTCTGAGCGAATATCTAACACACAAATTATTTTATTTCGATCCAATCAAAACAGCACTTTCAAAAATGAGCAAATAGAGATCTTTCTTCATATTTCCTCAAGAAATTTCTCCAATTTTCCTCTCCTTACAAAAAGAAAGAGCTCCTTCAAAGGCCACAAAATCCTTGAGGTTTAAATTGGGAATTTCATGGAAAGATGAAGCTCGAAGTTAACAGAGGTCTCCGAGATAAGCACGAACGTAAAAATAGACGGTCATCGTAACGAAGATTAAGCTGATAAATACGGATCGAAATAGAATATTTCAGCAAAGATTGAGATGAATAAAAAAACTGCCGCATGGATAAGTGTGGCATTTCTATCAGACCGATAAGTAGACGTTTCACTTCGGAAAATGGGAAATAGACGAAAAAAAGGATATAGCATAAAATTAATATTTGAAAAATACTGTAGCTTCTCCAGGAAAGAATCATTGTATCAACTGCATGAAAGTCGCTGAAAGAAACACAAAGATGCACGTCAACAGTTCGGATTACCTTGAAATTTGGGACGGTAAATACCATTCACTAAGTTCAGACATGGTAAGTTTTGACAAATAAGAGATAATCCTGCCTTCGAATCTTCATAAATATTCTCTTCGATGATATTTGATAAAGATGATACGCGCCATCCTGTATCTCGTTTACAGAAGAAACAAAACAATGGACTGGATCTTACTTGACGATGAATCGCGTAAATGAACCACAAAAATACGTATCTCAAATCTTTTGATAAATATTCAGCGGTATTAAAGTTATAATTAACGGAAGAGTTTAGGTTACCATTGAAACAATTTGAATTTTGATGATTGATAGCAATTTCTTGTAAAACAGTTGGGAAAGCTAAACTACAGCAAATAATTTTGATAAATCAAAGGCGCGACGCGACAAAGGCTAGTTAATAACACAGCTCTGAAGCTGAAATTCAATTAAAGAATTCTTTAAACAGAAAATATCGAAGACACGAAGAAATTAAATACAATCAAATTAATACTAATAATTGAATTCCGATACTCTTGAATTGGAGTGAATATCGGAGTATGAGGCACATAGACAATACTTTTCTTCCCGTAAGAGCAATTTAAGTTTCTATCAAATAACGTTAACACATAGATAGGAAACATAAGTTAACAGCAAATAGAATTATAAAAAGATCAATTTAGGTATTGCAGACATGATACTGGAAACGAATTCAAGAATGAAGATTTACCAAAATATTACAAACATAATTACTTTTCCTGTTTTGGGGAAACTTTCTCTGATAACGTAGAAAACAAACCTTAATTAGTGTAGGTTAAATATTAATCTACAAGTATGCGAGTCTCATATCGTCAGAATTACATCAAAAGATAAGACTTGTTTAATGACTAGCTCATAAATTTTTAATATCAAAGTTAACTCAGCAAACATCAAATTGCCAATGTCAGTTTTACCTCAATATATCCATTTTGTTCAACTTAATATATATACGTAAAGAAGACGGATGATAAGGTGACCGTTGTTGACTTATTTAAGAGATATCTTTAAATACTTTCATAACTTATTACTCTTAATGAAAAATTGCAACGAAAAAGGTGTCACTAAGTCGCCTAAGTTTAAGGAATTCCTTACAGGTATTAGGAAATATCCATGCTACTTCGGCCGAACAAAGAGCGGGAAAGAGTTATGGAATCACGAAAAGAAATCATTTTAAATCCACAGTTTTTCATAATCGTGATGAAAATAAAGGAAACAGGTTGATGACTTAGCTATCATACCCCCTACCACCGTTACCAATAAGCGGATTGGGGAGTAACGATGCAAATATAGTATAGATTAAGTCGATAGAATATACCATAGAGACGGTTGCGAGGTAACTGAGAATAAGCTCCACCTGGCAGATTTCAAACAGACGGTTTGATTAACGGCGTATTTTCTGATCATGAATTAATTCATGGATTTATTCATACAGCACAGAATTAAAATATCTTTGATACCACGCAAATCCGATTACGTCACAGCCGGAATAAATCGAATGCACTTACTTGAGCAAAAATAAATCTTTATCTTGAGCATTCTTTATCGTTGTCCATAATGCCATATTTTGGTTACACTCCTCGTCATATTGAATTATTTTTCACATTATAATTTCATATCACACATAATACACATTTTCCTTTATTCTTCATAAATTTTGTGTTTTCATTCAAAAGATGTGCATACTAAATTTTTATATGAATTGTTAATATAAATAAATTAAACAATTAAATTTTGGAATTTTAAAGTTCAAGAATTAGTCATATGAATTATGGGTGTGATACACACATCAGGATGAAATGCTCAAAATTTAGGAGCAAATTTGTTTTTGTCGGACGCATACGCATGCGATCCTTTTAAGCAGGACAGCGAACCGTCTACTCATGTTATACCCTTCCGAAAAATTGTCTTTATTACTTCTAGCTTTTCCCATTACTTAATCTCAATTTCAGGATAAAATCTTAGGAATAGGAGGTAATTTGCGGTAATAATAGCAAGTCGTTGCTACAATAATTTTAAAAAACCAATGTTGCAACTGCAAACACGAACGGCATAACTACGGTTAGAAAAAGAATAATAGATTTATAGTATTCTTATAATAATTTTGATCTTCCACCAAGTGAAGGTCGAAACTATCAACGCTATTTTGGAATAACTGCGGGCTTTAGCTTCCGGCTTAGGTTCAAACTTTCAACTTTTCAGTTTGGGTTCAGTTTTACAGAGAAAATAACGTTTTGTTTCAGTTTCGGTTCAGTTCAGTGCCCTGATTTTAAATCCGGTTTCAAGAGATAAATATAAACCATCTCTATACAAAACAGGGAAATAAAATTATGAGTCTTTTGTTACGAAATTCATCATACCTTACGAAAATTTTCGTTGCCTTTATATAAAAATCTTTTTCTTTGTTTTCAATTTCGTCCACTCACAACAGCACAAGCCAGTACTGTGAAATGTAAATTCAGGTTTTCCAGTGACCTATATTATGAAATTCGCGAGAGATGAACCGTAAAAGATTGCATACAGATCAAAGAGAGTGGGACTGGAAGAAATTGGGAGGGATCGATGGATTTATTCATAGAAGCATATTTTTCGTATCTCTAGAGTTTGGCCGTTCTGGGGATCTCAGAGAGAATCTAGTGAATGGCGAGAGGAGCAGAAACAAAGGAGAGGCGGACACCGAAGGCATAGAGGAGGAAGGCCAAAGGAGAATCCCAAAGAACCGAGTGAGGTTTTGATGGAATCGTCCCTAGCGAAAGATTGAGCACAGATGCTGAGGAATGGCGAAAAACCCGCCAAGAATGAGAGCATCCATCCAAGCCAAACTTTCGTAAAAGGTAGCGATAGAGCACGCAATGAGGATGTGATCAAGAAGGAAATAAGACCTATAGAAAACACTCGAGGGTAATATGCGCCTAACCGCATCCGAGATAAAATAAACGGTCAAGCTGTCAGAGGACGTCGTTCGGGCATCGATAATCGCTACCCCTTAAATCCTCCGCAGGAACATTAAATCCGCATCAAATTGGACGAGTGATAGGATTAGCGAGGGTTGAGGAGCCAAGCGGAGAGATACGAGACCACATAAAACGCACAAGAGAACAAAAGGGGACGATGAACTCCTTTTTAAAACGGAAAGGGATTCTTTAAAACGTGATCCCACGCGGACCGTGATTCGGATAAATTCGTAAAATTGATTATGCTCCTTATTTTGGGATTTTCAGGTAAAAATAAAACGTTTTATGCAAGAATCTTGCTACGCTACGAGATAAGAATAAATAATTCCAAAATACAAAGCCTCTAAACAAACCCCCTAAGATGTCACGCAGCCGGTCACATTCATTAACACCCAGTTCACCATTTTTTTTTGCTGAGTAAGTGAATTGTCTCCAGAGTACATGGCACCAGGGTGCAAAATGTTCTAAAGGCACCTGAATATCAAAGTTTGAAATGCATGCAGGGAAATAATTTGCACCCAGCTGAGACACATTCAACGCACCCGAAAGGTAGGTGAGGCAATGATTGTCTCCTTGTAATACTCATATTCTTCATCGAAACATTGTTTATCCTCACTCAACTTTCGTCTCTCTTTTCGTTAAACATCTTTTTTGCACATTTCATTGGCATTATTTTACCTTTCCAATTATATTTACCACCAACTTTCTTTCCTAATCCAGATTTTCTTTACTTTCCTCATTTTTAACCATCGGGGCTCACAGCTTTCGCTTGGAACTCACACACTCTTTTTTCGGAACATATTCGTTCATAAATTAAACCTAATCTCTACCGAAAAACCTATATCCTTCAGACTGTCTTGGCTTGCACGCCTTGTCTTTCGAACAGCATTATGTCCATTGCCTGGTAAAAATGCCAGCGGTCATATTAAAGTACGGAGATGAACACACCCTCATATATAGAAATTTTCATCTTCTATGACAGATGATCTTGTCTAATAACTAATAAAATGCAATTAAATCAATCCTGGGTAACATTTTGAAATTCATCGTTAAAACTTTCTTCACATTAAGTACCAACTTATAGGACGATAAAAATAATCATTTTACTTAAAAAGATTTACTAAATGATATGTTAGCATATATAAAGCGTAAACTGAAGCGCTAAAGTTAAAGCGTCTGCAACAAGTACCTTTCTATTAGACGAAAGATGGACGTAATCAATGACACGATATTGTAACATCAAAATGGAAAACACAATGTGATGATATTTTACAAAGTATTCCCATGAAAATCCGGTTTTACATGGCTCGAAGAGTGAATAGCTTTTCAGTCTCCATTTCCGAAAGTTTTCGGATGCAAGAGAACATCCCTCACTCATTTCGTATGCATTTGTCTGCCCATTGTTCCAACTAGGGATCCGGAAATTTCCATTTATTATGTCTGCATCACTGTGAATCAAAGACCACAAGCCTCAAATGAAACATAGATACAGAAGCAGGATGGGGCTTAGGAGCCAAGCAAAGCGAGTTACAAACTCCTCTTGGACTGTCTTACAGTGAAATAGCGATAGGACTGTCTCCATCTTAAACACAACAAACACCTAAAACTGATTCATCACAAAATTTAACACTCGAAAAAACAAATTTCTTACTGAAGATTGTAGTTGCATACATATTCTGTATTTCTAAGACGGTAATGGCAAAAGATTGATTTTTCCAATGAACTTCCCAAACAATTTTTCAATTTGCTTTCTCCAGAATAAGGACGGATAGGATAGGCATGAGATACAGGCCCATTACTAATAGACGTTAATTTAACCTTCAGGTTTATTCAAAGTACCCGTAATCGATAAATAAACCTTGACTGGCGCTTAAAAGGGTGATTAACTCAACAACTAGATTGAGAGAGATTCAAATTTTACTTTTTGGTAAACTGCAATACATCAGACAAACAATATAGCGGGTAAGTATTGACTCGCGTAAATAGTTTTATAGTATATTCCATGCCGCTAACTAATGGTTAAGCTTCATCTCCAGTTAAGCTTAATGAGCGAATAAGCAGATTTGATTAGACATTATAACACCGGGCAATTATCACTTAAATTCAGAGCGCAATATACAATGTTCTCTCAAGATATTGTACGTAGATTTCCTCGACAACGTTCATTTAACGAAAGGAAAGATTTCCGAAAATGTTTTTCTTGCCTTCTTCTAAAAATACGGCAGTTTTGCCAATAAGTGAATGAGGTCGAGCGATGGAAGGGCCACCGTCTGGGACCCAAAAGAAAAGGGAGACGGGCAACAGGCTGAGGTCCAACTCCTACATAAATTTAACGCCCTAGATAGCCATCCTATACTGTTACCGATCTCTTATCGAATTTGACTGCAGCCACCCGAGGGATGGAAGCTCATTTCCAGATTCTCTCTCCCCGTACCACATCTCCTCCAAACTCGCGGTCTCAGAATATCGATACCAAGTATCGAAATCTGAGCTCAATATTACACATTTCCTTATATAATAAATGTATACAACGAGCATTAAAAAGGAATTTAAAAGAAAGGACGTTGAAACAATATAAGTGAAGGTTTAAATAAATAGCAATGGCAAATCGAACTGAAATAAATACGAAGCATAATAATCATAATTCAATTAAGTATTCTGGGTACAAAATGCCTTTAAAGGCGGTAAACAGAGATAAAATCGGGATGTTTGTACATGCACAATGCAAAAGATTATATCCAATCAGTTGTTTAGCTAATTCAATGAGAATACAGAGTAGAAGATAAGACATGAAGGGGAAATAATAAATAGGAAATACATACAGAGAAATATAAGTTTTAACGCTAGTGCAACACAGGGTATATTTCGTGTAGTATTTAATATTATAGTTTAATTCTTTACAGCAGTAAATTTATTAACGATTAACTAAATTTATTAACTTAACGACCAAAATTAAAATAACATACGCAATGCTAAGTTAAAGTCTCTTTAAGCTTTCGCATTCCGCAAAATTAACTTTAGGATAATTCGATGATTTTGCGGCGTGTTTTATTTCGAAACCAACATTTTGTTCTTATACGTCCTCATTCTATCAATGGGAATGTTAAGGTTCATATCCCTAATTATCCAAGGTTTAAAATTAAAACCAACAAACTTATTTGCAGATAAATCTCTCACTGCATTTACATCGAAAAATCACCCACATCAATACATAAAAATATTAATAATATATTTAATAACTCATTATCTTCGACTGCGCATTACTTTGAGTAAAATCTTTCCGGTGTCCTTAGGGCGGCTATCTAGCCACCTGCGGCCTCTTAGAGATAATGTCGCGGCTTCTCAGTATCTTATACCTTTACAAGAAAATTATTTAACAGTAAATGAAGTAAAAATCGCATTTTTAAACTCGTGCCAACTTGTGACCACCCTAGGTCGCTATGCAGCCACACCTCTGAATATCTGGACTGTTTTTGATATGTGAAACAAGCGCCACTGCGAGAATCATACAGGCAAAAAGTCAATAATAACTCATAAATATTCCATTCGTACGCCGAATGATTCCTTGGATGAGATCAAATGAGGGAAATCGCTCTTGGTTGATCTATTTTTCCACTACCTTAAGTCTTCCAACTCTTATACATTTTTAGTTAAGCCTCTATCTATCAAAAACTAAAAACAAAAACCTTTTTTTATGAATAAAACAAATTCAGCCGAATCCAGCTATAAAAAGAATAAAACTAGACTCTCCGTAAGGATAGTAAATTCGGAGAGGACATTAGAAAACTGCATGGCATAAAAATTGATGCAATTGAAATTATGGATACATCAGCTCCTTCCAATTGATATCCTTCCGATATTTATTTCAGACAATGAACTCACAACCAAAGATAATGAGAAAAGAGTGATAAGACGGAATGAATAAGAGCTAAATGGAAGAATGAGAATCTCAGTTTTGTCGCTCATAGGGGACGCCCCTTTACATTCTTCCTTTTCCTTTCAACAAAATAACTATTTCATACTCTCAAAATATCTACATCAACTCAGCATCAAAAAATTTCCATGCATTTTCGCTAACCGCTCATTATGTAAAAACGCGTGGACGTAAACATATGAATAGCTGTGAGAGGCGCACGTAAACATTTTCTGGAAGGGAAATCATTTAAGTTTTGGATACTTAATTCGTCTTCACTAAGTGAACGAGATGAATAATAGAATTTTTATTAAAAGGCAACAAAACGAAGTTTGTTTTCAAGAGGTAGTAATGGGTAAGTTAAGTGTTTTCAAAATGCTAATACTTGGAGTAAAATCATAGCAGTCAAATACATTTTAGCTCAGTATGCAGACCATGCTGACCACACAGTATAGTATGTAGACCACCTTCTCTCTCGGACTTGTACCATGAATATTGCTTTTATTCTACGGTTTTTCTCAAAAGCAGCATACTGAAGTCCTTTAGGGGTGAAAACTTGTAGTTTTGATTAGCAATAACAAAACTTACGTCTGATCTTTCTTATAGGAGGTAATGTAAATTAGAAATACCACAGCTGCATGGTATTAAGCTATTCATCATATTAAAACTTGTGACATAACGCACTCGATATGAAACACTATATGGTTCTTCTAAGATTCTCAATTAGTGTTATGTAAAACTTGGATTAAAATCTACTCGCTAACTAACGACTTCTTCTTCATTTTATAACTTCCATTGATGATTATATTTTTAGTAGGATAAAGTATCATAAATGAATCTCCGATTTCATAAATTACGAGAAAACCAGTTGCATCATTCAATACAAAACTTAACGAAGGATGCTTATTCAGAATATACTTATTTACATGTAAGTTATTGCTTAATTACATATTACTATTCATTGTAATAGATTAATAACGAGTCACGTCTGTCAGGCTCTTGATCTACTGAATCTACTCTATCTATCTACTCTTGATGAATCTACTCACTTATAATCTATTTCAACATGCAACTTGTGAATGAATATAGTACTTATATAGATTGCAGCAGGGAATAGAGACCAGCCACGCTTTTAAGTTTCTACAAGATATTCATACGGTTGTTTAAAAAAATTGTACGAAAACAAATTTTGTACATAATTAAGGTAACCCAGGGACTGATCAATAAACTAGAAAAATGGCGCAAATTTGAAATAATTTACATAAAAAGAACAAGAATCTTACTGGCTTCATCACTGCCAATTATCTGATTAAATGTCACTTTGTCTTGAAAATATGGTAATTTAAAATTTCTAATTTAAACCTCACATCACACAATAAGCTAATACGCAATCAAGAGGGTTGATGACTTTACAGATATTTCCGTCGAAAATCACGAAATATTCAGTGAGATTTTCTCAGACATCTCTGAACAAATGTACTAAACCTTACGATTATATCAAATAGCAGTTCTTTCCGGGGTAAAATCTTATTAAAAATTAAGACATTACATGGAGCGAGGGAATCTTACAGGAAATATCTCGTTTTAGCCTGCTCCATTCATTTCTGTTTTAATTAGAGAATGCAATACATATATCCCTCTCCTCCATTTACAGTATTCACTAATTATAATTCTGCCTATATGATTTCTGCCATCAACAATTAACTGCCCTCGTCTACACGAACAACATCGTTCCGTAAAAATTTATTAAACGCAACCATTTATCATTCTATAGACAACATTCGAAAGCTCATACACATTTTCTCCATGAGAAGGGGAAGAGAAAGGGCAGACGCCATTCGAAAAATAAGTCTCGTGTCCCACATTCCAATTTCGAGCAAATGGAGTCAGTTCCCATCCCAATGGGGAGCCCAACCACACATCTCCCTGTGACCCCGTCTCATGCCAATTTATTTTCACACCCACTTCACTTTCTAACGACTGCTGCTCGCAGTTTCTTCTCAAAGATGAGTTGGAAATTGAAATCGATCTTGGAGATGAGGCGCCTCACAATCACATGATCTGAATGGGAAAGGGGTAACAAGAGTGAAGTCCCCTTTCCGATAACTCTTTTAACATAGAATACCCAACTCTTTTGAGTAATTTAGGCGTTTATAATTACCGATGTAAAGGAGACATCACGCAATAGATGAAGTTATTTATTTCTTTGCTAACTTTTCTTCCCGAGCAGAATATATAGGACATAGAGTAGAAATTGGGAAAGACAACACCAAGGTTATAATTTCAATCTTAATTTCTACGCCACCGATATGCCTTACCATTAGCTGATCTCGAAATAGACGACGACTGAACTTTATAATTAACGATTTCGAGAGAGTCAAAGAGATAAATCTTTCCATCTCTTTCTATGTTGAATTTATAACAGATTACTAATATGAGAACAGTATTAGGGTCCACTTAAGAATGTAAAAGGAAACGATTTAATTCCAACTAACAAAGATAATAAGTAAACTTGGCCAACTTAACGAAAAATAATCCATTATGTAAGCCTACCTAAACATGTAGAATAAAAAAACGACTTTGAAATATACTTTTCACAACGTTTTTATTTTTAAATTAAACACACTACCACGTTTCTACGCGTATAAGTTATCACCAGGACTATTTGTTAAAACCTGGTCGCGAATTTAATTTTTAAAAACACATTTGTGTCAAAATAACGACGTCTATTTTTCATTACACGGATTTCCACAAATCGTCACGCTTTACTGTGAACTTTATTCTACTAAAACAGTTACGTGAAAATCTGTCGTAACTAATACAAAATTGACTCCATGAAATAACCTCTGAATTAAATATCTTCTTCGAAGCATATTCGAGAATAAAAATAAATTTAAGCACAATGTGCGATTCATTAGATTCAGAATGGCATGCAAAATATTTTTTGGGGAAAAATATTGCCGATTCACATAGAGGAATAGAATGTAATTCTGCTTTCAGAGGAGCCTCAAAACAGATAAAAGTCGATGAGCGTGAAATTGATTTCTCGAATAATTTGATTCCATAAAACAGTTCGCATTTAATAGTCCAAAAAGATTCCAATGCGACTTTCATAATTAATTTTCCAACGTCTTTCATCCGGAGATTCATCAGCTTTGATACAATAATTTAGGAAACAATTCTTTAACTCTAATACACGCAAATTAAATCTGGGATTCAGAAGGTATCCAATTTCAAGAGTAAATTAAACTTTTGCATTCAATGCACCATTTCCAAATGAATTAAAACGTATTCGATCCCGATGTAAATGAGATCTGGCTGGACAGTTAGCATGGGAGGCGTCTTGACATCGTCGCCACGAAAAGGCAATTAAAAAGCATTCTTTGGAAGAGTGGAGAAATTGCGTAGACTCCGAGGAAGGACTGTAGATGAAAGAAAGGCAAGGCGATTAGGAAAACACTTCCATACCGACTCCCAAAAACCATTTAATTACAATCTTCAATCCCATTTTAATTTCAAACATTTTCCATTGAGAATATCTCCTTCTTTCCCCTCATTAGGATCAGTTTTCTGATCAATTCCTATAAAATATATGAATTATATAAGAGAAGAAGAAGAACATAAGCGTTAATTATTTTTTCAAATGATCAAAATACGTGAGCAATCATGATGTATTTGCTTAAATGCGATGCAAAAATCTTTACTACATCCAGTATTCATACTGGAAATGCTCTGAAACCATTATGGCTAAAATTTTAGCTTTGAATTTAATTCTATATATAAATAATAATAAGATAATTTTTAATTGCACTTAGATTTAAACCTAAGCTATATTACATTTTAATAATAAATGCAAAAATTTGACAATCTTTTCCTGTATTATATTCTCCCCGTTTTGCCGGGTATACTTCATCCCCTTATTAGGATTTTTTCGTCTCACGATTCTTTGTTGATAAGATTTTTCCTTAAAAAACCCAAATATTTGTGTTTTCTCTTTAAACTTTAGGTTTAAATTCAAATATGAATAAAAAATGGGGTTCAGTAGAAGAGGCCAACTTGGGCCTATCCTCGCCTGAATAAAGAGTTAATCCGTTCATTCATTCGTTTAAACTGTCTTTTGAGAGGTAAGAGACATTTGAAAAGTGGAAAATATCTCCGATTCATTTGACGAATCCTTTCTTGTTTTCGAAGGCAAGGTTCAAGCAGGGATGCGTTTTCCATGATATGAAAGGCGATCGATCTTTTTTTCAGACGATAAATTCACTTTTCCAGATATTGAAAGCGGTTGGAAAGCGAGAGCTAGTGGATTACGGTGAATGGAGACCGATCATAAGACAGGGCGTGAGCATATTTCTCTTAGTAAAAATAGGACACTGGGCGCATAAACTCGGACACTAGAATTAGGAAAGGAGAAAAATATATTTTAAACTTATATTTAAATAAAAGTTATATGGATAACATATATTCTCTTAATAACATAGAATTTTTTAAAAATAAATTTAAAAACGTATTTTGGAAAATAAATATTTTATAGTTTACATGAATACAGGAGAGTAATACTGAAAGGTGAACTTAAACCACAAGTTGTAAATTGAAGAGCAAGGACAAAGGGCGTCGGACACCTCAAGAAAAAGTATTCGTCCGCGGAAACCCTAGTACACATAAAGATGTGAGGGTGTACTTCAAGCGATAAACGTATTTATGCACAGGATGACACACACAAATATAAACGAGCTAAACGCCAATAACTAACTCCTAAAGGGAAATATATATATACGAAACTATTATGAGATCAATTTCAAAGCCTGTTCGCTGAAACAAACTTGGAAAAATTTTATTCCGCAAATCCGTTGATAACGACAAACCCTTGCGGATGTAGGATTTCGATGAAGTAGAATTTGAAGCGTGGCTAAGACGACATCTTTACACCCGATTCGGTTAATATCGATTAGTGATGAGTTGCGGGAGGGGAAAGGCCTTTTTGGGTGCGCCTTCCTTTGTGGTTCCGCAACCCACTCGGCAAGGCGCCAATCGGCAGCGAGACAAATGAGATATGTTGGAAATGGGAAGAGAAGGGGAGGTCATCGCAGAGAAGAAAGTGGACGACGAAAGAAATAAAAGCGACGGATGGATTAAGTCGAGAGTTCCGTTGTTTTTATCGATATTTTCCGCCGGTCTCGCAGCCCACGAGATGCTACGGACAAAACGATAACACCAATGGAGTTCTGGGGCACAAAAACACATAACGTGTTATCCTAACGGATTTCGCCACTATCTGTAATCCGAATGATGCTCTCCTCGTGAGCCACTAAATGTAACGGGAAAAAACCGGCGTCGGGGATTAGTCGCCACATGAAGAAGGTGCTCTCAAATAAGAGAGATCCGAAAAAAGTCGAACTTTAATTTCCCCATCGAAGAACTATTGCTGGATATTTAAATTGAATAAGGTAAAATGAAACCTTCAAAAAATTTTTCGCCCTTAATAATGTAGAGAAGCAGAATGCAATAACAACAGCTTCCTTGCTTGCTTAAGGAGACCAATTTATCTTCTTTCCCTTGAAAACCCTGCGACTCTATGGAACAATTGTAAATTTAGCAAAAAAGGAGCACATAAGAACTAGAGAGAAGAAGGTGGATGCGACGATTAATTATTATATGCATTAAAGACAAACATGATGAGAAATATCGAAATGCCAATGCATAAAAGGATAACTACACAAAAGATCGTAAACATACTTCGTTAATATTATTACATTGATATTTTGTATGAAAACAAAGCGTAGGATTCTTCATTCATACCTACACGCCCCTGAATAAGTAAAGAAAACTAGTGACAAGACATAATTTTCTACACATTCTGATGCAATTCGCGATACTTCTATAAACTTCGGATTCTTTTCACTCTAATGAGTATAACTCTAAAATTTTAGTAAGCTTAATCTTTTAAGAAAAAAAACTTCATAAACAAAGTATATTAATTAATAAAACTAATTACAGGAGTATTACGATTAAAGCTTATAGAGTGTGATATCATTTTAACTGAAAATTTCGGGTAAAAGTTCACACAATAAGGGAAAAATTTCTTTATTTAAATAACCAGGCCTTCGTGTATAAGTCCTAAAATTCAGAATAACCAATTAAGCTCATTTTTTAAAATCACATAATTTAATTATAACTATTAAATGAGTGAATTTAACAGTCTTTGGAAGGAATGAACTCTATTCAACCAAGGTTAGGTCCAAGTTAGCCTATCTTGCGGCGGAAAATCTTCTCATCTAAAGGTTGGAGAAGACTCTGCAAAGCGGGAAAACACATACAGAACGGGCGGAGGAAAAAATCACGAAGGCACAAAGAAAATGACACAGAAAATATACACAGAGAATATTAAACAGATGGTAATGTGAATAAAATTGAAATTAAAATGCAAGATAACATAGTATGGATTAGCACGTATAATGTATTTTCAAAAGTTTTATTTGGAATTGAAATAAAGTAAAACTAGCGGAATTCACTGAATTCGCGAATTGCACAGAAACCCAAAGATCTATATTTGCACAAGGATAAATAAAGTATATTCGATATACGATATTTGAGCGTTCTTGAGAACTACAGTTTTAGTTTTACACATAATTAAATTAAAATGTGTTACATTTGTCATCAAGATCAGAAATGGAAGATCGAGTACTCAACAAAAAATCAGAGGAATCGTCTTTTGAATCGGTATTAATTCCAAAAGTCTCCTATTTCGAAACCCAGAAAAATTCCCGATATTTTCGGTTCCCGATTTAGATTAATCGTCCCATCACTAAAACGAAAACATCACAACGAGCTCTATATGAAGCACCTCCAAACACACAGAATGGAACTATAAATGGACAGTGTGTAGCACATCCAAAAACTATGAAAAAATTACTTCTTGAATAAAACCGAGTTTACACTTATTCTTACAATTTACAGTAATGGACCAAAAACAGAGTAAATTTTCTTCTCCCCAACGCTGCTTCTCTTATCCAAGTTAACTCAGAAGTAACATTAAGGCGCCAAGATTATGTATAAGAGAAGCTCATGAGGACTGCATCTCCTTCATGGTTTGAGGACCATCGATGAAGCGATGACAGAACTCGGAAAGGAAGTAGCTCTGGCTGAAACATGTTTCACCCGAAGATTTTCAAGTAAGAGTACATGGTGAATGACAGGGAGTCAATGAGCAATTACACGGATTTGGAAGCGATGGGAATTTAGAGAAGATGTTGAATGGTCGTTAAAGCGAGCTAACCATAGGAGCAGCATTACATTCAGGATCTAGATAACGAGGCATAGGAAATTTCTTGCGAGAAAGAGAGAGTCAAACGTAACCTTTCTGAAATGCTACATTTAATTTCCAAAATTCTAAAATTAAGGATGGATCCCCGTAAAATACCCCACTGCTGCTAAGCGCACCCTAACGACGAGGTTAGGGTGCCTCTTAAGCACTACAAGAGTGGCATTAACTTGTATAATGATGATGTGATGACCTACTTTACGAGCATCCAGAAGTCGCCAACTCCACAATACACTGGGAAGCATATTCTCCGTAGGAAAAAGGAAAATTGATCCCTGAAGCAATAGAGCTGAGAGGAGAAAGAGAGACTGGAAATACAGTAATTTGCGGTATTAATGGAGGATGGCCCCTTAACACCTCTCCCATCCTCCCTTACACCGTGTTTACGACTCTCTATTAAACGTAGACCAATTCTAATCAGGCCAGCGAACTAGAAACGAATCGAAAGGAAGAGTCATTTTTTTTCCTAAAATGAAAACCAAGCCCGTACCAAAAACTTGAAATTCTTGAACTCAAACCGAAATTTATTGCGTTCCGATGCTAGGTTTCCGATAACCCCTTTTTACTCAAGTGTAACTGGAAGAAGGTTAACTAAATAAGTGTAATTTCTACTAGCAACTTACTAATAATACAAAGATTAATAACAAAATAGTGTAACGTAGTGTAAATAAAAAATTCAAGAACGATAAAACACTTTCTGAAGTATATAACAATAGTAGGAGCGAAAAAATATCAGTTCGAATCGGTTCGGAGTAGACGATAGGAGTGGAACCGGAACTGAAGCGATATTTGCTCTTTTTGCTGAGCGAAAGCCGAAGTGAAATATATTACGGCTCCATGCCCAGTCTCTAATTCGTTATACAAGATTTTAATAGGATATCTTTCCCATTTCACACATGAATTCTGTAGCGCATATACTATGCATTTTGGAGGAAAATTGATTAGTATTTCCAATTTATCTGACATTGCAAAGGCTCCTCAAGCGAAATAGAGTGTGAGGCGACATTGAGTGCTCGACAAACCTTCAATAGTAAATTATAGTCGACAGCTATCAACTCTATATTTTCGATGAAAGACGAAAACAGAGACCTAAAAGTCTTAAGTGACAAATTTTCTCAAATCGAAAAAGTAAATAGGTTTTCGGAAAATCACCCGAATATGTTGGTTGCATAGAAATGAGAATCCCAAGCAGTCAACTAAACGGCGCCACTGAACTCATTTTGATTACGACATTTGAGGGTTTAACGAGGTCGCAAAAATTTCATTCTAAGAGCGACAAACGTGAGAATTTTGAGGGAAAAGACTATCTATCACTAATTGCCATCTGCCCCAGACGATAATGGATATACTATATGGCAAACTTGGCGGGACTTGTTAATCTTTCGGCGGTCCGCTCATCAATTTCTCCCAAGAAAAAGCACGTTCCAAAAATTTTAGCGCGAGGCATAAAATAGACCCATTAAATATAAAAATGAAGGGCACATAAGATAAATCATTAAACCTAACAGTTAATTGTATTTAATGGGGGACTTAGGAAACTACATTTATTGAAGAAATGTTTCAACAATAATTTTTGGAAGACAAGATTTTAAGTCTATGAGAATGGAAAACAAAACAAAAGATAAAACCGCATACTTCGCAAAACCATAAAGCTACTTGTAAAAATGAATGTGTCGATACAAAATGTATACATAGTTCAAAATCTTGTTTTGATTAGTTTTTACCATGATTTTATTTTATTCATTACTAAAATAATAACTTCAACTCTACATTACTCCAAAGCCATTGAAACAGAAAGACGTTTCCTACCGTTTCATCTGCAAACAAATAACGATCACTTGCAAGGTTCGGTACTCACCTGTAAAAGAAAAATATTTCATTTTAATGCAAATACAAAAAACATTAAAGGCAAAGGATAAGAGAAGCCAAACTATAGTCATGAATTATAAATAGACAACATTAGATGTAATACTAGATAAAATAATAACTTATAATCTATAGCTTCGGCCGAGATGTGGTGGAAATACATAACTGAATACAGATTTCACAAAAAAGAGGGATTCAGTTTGAACCTGAAGATGGTAGGACACCGAAGCCGGTAGTTCTTGAATAAAAACTTTATTGTGGAAAAGTAAAAATCTGTATTCAGTTAAAATAATAACTACCTGAAATACCCGGCGTTGCAATTGCAATTGTAAATTATTTCTTAAGTATACCTATTGCTAAAACGACGAGTCTTCAGAGAAAAGGTGAAATGAAGAAATTACAAAATTACGATGAACATACTCATCAAAAATTTTAAAACGAAGTGTCGGCAATGTTTTTTAAACTTAAATATACTGATTTTAGAACGGTTATTCTAATTAATCATGCCTCTGATCAGAGGATTGGGAACTTATATTATTGTTATTTCTACATTTGTTTTAAATAGCCCTAATATTAAATTAATCTATAAAAATTTGCCTACTAAAAAATAATTGATCCTATTTCTTCATTTATTTATTATAATTATCAAATAAACTGAACTTAAACAATGACTTAGGTCCACCACATGATTGCTTCAAACTTAAGAATTTTTCATTCTTTTTTAATTTTAGAGATAAAAGGTCGAGGAGAATGTTTGAAGAAAAACAATATTTTATGATATTTAATCAGAAAATACGTATTTTATAATACTAACATCTAGAAAAACAGCCTAATTGGCTGTCATTCACATTCCCCTTATCTACGATAATCATTCGCCAATTAAGAAGTTAATAATTTCTTCCGATAAAGGGCATCATTTTTCCCAAGATAACTCGGATTTTCCTGTAGTTACGACATAGTAGGTGGTAGATGAAATTTCTCGATACCTATTACCACAGCACGAGGACGCGGCAGTACTAGATAGCATGCTTCCCTGAAAGTTATACACCCGGCGGTACTTAAGAGTGTTGCCTGTTGCAGGCATTTCAGGGGCTTCCAGAGAAAATGCGACCAGCGCACAGTGGGCTAGAATCGAAAAAAGCTGGCCAAGAGGCCAAAAATGGTTTTTTTGAGTACGGATTTTGAAACTTCGCATGTATATTAAGAAAAGATTGAATTTTATGTTCCCGTTCGTCGTTTTTCGATATCTTTACGCGTTAAAAAGATACATGGCGTCAAACTTGAACCATTTTCACAGAAATGGGCAGTCGCGAATTTTTCGGATACACGTTCAAGTTTGCGTTTTTATGGAGGGTTTAAATATATACTCTTGGAAGAAACAACGATGCAATGATCTACAACAATTCTTTATCTTTTGACTGGTTGCTATCACCGCTTACAAAAATGAGTTTTTGCTCATTTAAAGCAACAAAATGGCGGACACCTTTTTCGGACAATTTTCGAGACAAAGTAAGGAATATAAATAGGAAAACGGCCCTAATGCATCGAGTCTCTTATACCACGTCATAGTCAGAAGTGTCTAGATGTGGAATCCGAAGAAACTGTTTCAATTCAGGTGCTCTTTTGGGAATTAAGTCGATTTTTCGTAAGCGCGGCGCGTTCCGACTCACCACCGTGGAATCCGCGAATGCAGTTTCGCTGTACTTTTGGTGATACGAAGTCTAAAGATTGGTCTCTTTCATGTTAAATTCTGGCTAATTATCCTTAAAACATACGTGAAGACAGTTTAAGAGAGGAATTATATACCTCTACTTTACACAACGGATGTGGAATTAAGGAAAGTTTAACATTCAGATGAGATGCGTCTGCATTTTAATTTTAACCATTAATATACTTATAGAGAAGTTTTTGCCCCCGATGTTGGTGGAAAAAATGCTTGGCAGAATTTACTTAAAAAATCCTCACATCTGGAAATTTTTACCGACCCTTGCGTCACGGGTTTGGAGTTAAGTACGGTTTATGGCACTCCCGCGCTACGCAAACGCTCTTGCGTATCCGCTCATTGGCTAGGGTTATTCCGCACGTGTCTTTTGGATTCTTAGGAAAAGAGAAAATATTTTTGTAGTTCAGTTTTAGTCCATCTATGAAGACCGAAAGTTTTTTCTTTTTTCTGTGCTCTCGTACTGTCCACTTCCTCGTGTGCTATAGCTGCAGCAGTATTTTTCGTCGTTCAAAGAGATTCTGTCGGCCAATCCGCCTTCAATGGAAGAAGGAAACGAAAACAGTTGCGAAGGAAGAGCAAAATTATTTGAAAAAACGGATATTAAAATTGACGAAGGTTATGATTGGATATTTTGAAATCAACTTTCCTATGTTGCTTACAATGGTAGATGGAAAGGTGAGAGTAATCTACTTTTTGGACTTACTTTAGATAAATACTTTTTGGATAAATACTTTAGTTGTGCAATGCACTAACAGATAACTCGACATTGAGATGTTACATCTGTGCGGCAAGAATATCTGAAATGAATGACATAGGGGAAATGAGGGAACGGAAAGTGGACCCGGAGAAATTCTCTTTCGGAATATCGACTCTTCATTGCTATATCAGGTTTTTTGAATGTCTTTTGCATTGGTCATACAGACTTGATTTTAGGCAGTGGCAGGTGAGTGAATAAAGTTATTGATATTTACATGCATTCGGGAAGCAATGAAGAAACCTCATTCAATAATTATACACTATAATAACACTACAGGCCCGTGGTAGCCAAAGAGTTCACTTGCAACAGAGAAAATTATACCTACGAAATGAATTTCGGCAAAAAATGGCCTTGACAGTCGATACGCCAAAGGTATGAACAGGAACCACAAATGATGGTAATACTGCTCGGAGGTTCTTTGAGAGTCCAACTTTAGCAGCAAAAATAACAGGTATAAAACCGATATTAGCATCTAAATTACATAAAATTCGGATAAATGTTAGAGTAAATTTAATCGAACACCGTAAAATAAATCGCGGTAATGATTTCTGTTGGTTTAACCGGTTTCAGAGTTTGTTTGGATAATCAAAATAACTCAATACTATTTATTTCCTAGAAATTGATGACAAACTAATAATAAAAATTCGAAAATATACTGAAGGCACTTTCGAGTTGTTTACCCCTTAATGCTCGGAAACAACTGCTGGGATGCTGCCTCTCTATATTTAAGTTTGTATCCATGGTACTACATGCCTCCGACAGTACATAAGGTAGTTGTTCATGGAACACAAATTGCAAACAATTCAGTTCTTCCGTTAAGAGAACTCTCGGAAAAGGTTATGGAGGCAAGAAACAAAGATATTAGGAGGTTACGTGAAAAATTTACGAGAAAATACTCGAGAGTTGCCACAAACGAGGATCTCTTTAAAAGACTTCTGTTTACATCAGATCCAAAAATTTCCATGTCTGCAGTATTCAAATAAAAGAAACAACAGATAATTGCGAAAGAATTGAGAAATCTCCTCATCATCGACGACCGAGAGGGTGAAATTATTGATGATGAGGATTCGGACGATTCATCTTCTGACGAATAAGACTAAAGCTACAATAAAGTAATGATATATATTAATTAGCATAAATATTTATGTTGTAAATAGATATTTTGTCATAGAGGTAATATACGTGGAATTTAATTTCGTATTAACATTTGGTTTAGTTATTTTACTTAAAATGAGACGCATTGTATCTGAATGTTAAACTTTCCTTAATTCCACATCCGTTGTGTAAAGTAGAGGTATATAATTCCTCTCTTAAACTGTCTTCACGTATGTTTTAAGGATAATTAGCCAGAATTTAACATGAAAGAGACCAATCTTTAGACTTCGTATCACCAAAAGTACAGCGAAACTGCATTCGCGGATTCCACGGTGGTGAGTCGGAACGCGCCGCGCTTACGAAAAATCGACTTAATTCCCAAAAGAGCACCTGAATTGAAACAGTTTCTTCGGATTCCACATCTAGACACTTCTGACTATGACGTGGTATAAGAGACTCGATGCATTAGGGCCGTTTTCCTATTTATATTCCTTACTTTGTCTCGAAAATTGTCCGAAAAAGGTGTCCGCCATTTTGTTGCTTTAAATGAGCAAAAACTCATTTTTGTAAGCGGTGATAGCAACCAGTCAAAAGATAAAGAATTGTTGTAGATCATTGCATCGTTGTTTCTTCCAAGAGTATATATTTAAACCCTCCATAAAAACGCAAACTTGAACGTGTATCCGAAAAATTCGCGACTGCCCATTTCTGTGAAAATGGTTCAAGTTTGACGCCATGTATCTTTTTAACGCGTAAAGATATCGAAAAACGACGAACGGGAACATAAAATTCAATCTTTTCTTAATATACATGCGAAGTTTCAAAATCCGTACTCAAAAAAACCATTTTTGGCCTCTTGGCCAGCTTTTTTCGATTCTAGCCCACTGTGCAGCGTCCAGATAAGTTTTCCATTTAAATTTTTAAACCGTGAAATGGAAATATAAACAAATTTATTCCCGCTTCTAATGATAGACTGTGCAATAAGTGAAATTAGAGTACTGGAAAATTATCAACATAGAAAAATATCTAGAATACAATAATGATTCCCTAGGATACAGATTATATTTGGAATACTTTCAAGTTTTAAGTTGGATATTGTGGAATAAAGACATCATTAAAAGCAAAAAACACTATTTCCACAATTATAACACAGAATAACTTGATATTACTGGGTATTACATGTCACATGCCTTATTCAGTTTACTTTCCGTTGTATGTTGAATTCAGTAACTGAATAAAAACTCCCAGTTACGAAGACTTACGGACAGGCATCTAAAATCTAGTGAATCCTGTAGGCAATACACGGTAAAACACCGTAGACAAAAAATACACGATGAATCAAACCTAATAAAAAACTTTAGGATCCAGAGGTCTCAAGAAGACTTTTTCAGCATTTAATATTACAACATAGATGCCCGATGGGAAGAAGAATCTATATAAGTAAATAAAAAGTATAAATAAGCGTTTAAGAACATAAAACACGTTACTACAGTGTATAAGTTAAAGTAAAAATGAAAAAATCTGGACAAAGAACTCGACTTTTCGTGAAAATAAATCATAAATTGGCCACCATTCAGTGTCTAACAGAGAATCAAAATGAAATTTAACGATTCTTTACATGCGAAAATATTAATCAGATTGGCTTCATATATTTCAATCTGGGAAATGTCATAATTGTGAATTTAAAGATTTCCTTACTCATAGGAAAATAAGTGTTATATTTTACGAGAAAATAAATTAAATAAACTGAATTTAGAGTATTTAATAACGACGGCAAGTTTACTGAAAGCATACGCGAGGTATATTAAAATAAATAACAATAAATAAAAGAATATTTTCGAATAAAGAAAAATTCGTAAGGCTGACGAATAATAACACGGTGTACATGCTTTACTCAGGCATAATAGTAGGAGGATTTTTAATCCTCTGACACCTTAATCCTTAGAGCTACTTATCGATTCAAGCCTGAGAAAGCAACGAATCTACAAGTAAAATTGCGACTTAACTCCTTCCCTGATGGATTAATATCTGCATTTCCTTAGACATTTTCATAACTTAACTTGCTAAAAATACACAACGAAACGATTATAAAAAATAACTACCTAACGAACGTTTCTGATCATATTTTATTATAGTCATTACTGTGTTTTACAAAATCGTTGAGTTTAGTTAGTTTTGTTTTATATTTTTATGATTAGTTTATTTATCTTTCCTTAAATTTTCTCATAATTAATTTTTGGAATTTATTTAAATGATTTATTCCTCATTTTAGTATTTCTAAGAAAACAGAGTCCGACGAAACTACGTACTTAAACAAAATTAGGTATTTTTTAAATTACCCATATTTACTAATTTAAGTATATTTTACGAATTTAACTATTTTTACGAATTTGACGAATTCTGTAAACTTGAGACTCACGGATACAGAAGATTCTTCCTGCGTTTTTTTATGAAACAACGCCCTTTTATTAAATCACCATAACCACTTTGCTTTAACGTATTTACGGAATTACAAATATCTTTGAATAGAAGGGCCAATTTGTTCAAGAATGAATGTTTCCTCAGAATGAATTAGCTTGGTCGAGTCGAGGAAGGATTCACCTGTTAGGAAATATACACTCGTCTGCCTCAGGGAAAGCGTCAGGGTTAACTACATAGAATTACGGCAGGTCCAATTCCCATTCATAGGGTCCGCCTCTGATGAATACACCAAAAATAACGTTCGCAGAATCTAAACACGGAATAAAATGAAGGAAGGAGGTCCTAGATATGGCGGCATCAATGAAGCATTCTCGTAAGGGGGTCAGAAAAAGAGCTTTGACCAAAGGACGTTTTTCATAGCGACGCTCCGTTGTTTGAAATTAAAGCGTCGCGGAGGGGGTATTATCGCCGCCTCCACTGCATTCAGAGTGTCTCTCTCATCTGCAGCCCCTCGATCGATCACTCGGCTTCCTCTCCTCACGCCGCCGCTATTACCATCCCTCCCAATTCTCACACGGATATTTCCACAAATCCTCGCGTCGGAATTTAATTCTGATAACCTCGAGGCGAGCTTACAAAAAATCGCTCCTTTGAACGTTTCCGCTTTTTAGAAGGATTCTCCTAACCTCTTCCTTCCGACAGCATCACAATGCCCCAAAGAGACTATCGAATGAGCCAATGAGAGGGATTACCACGATGGCATTGCCATCAAAAGAAAGAAAAGGAGTCAGACATGAATATAAATTATACTGTTTATGAGGGTAATTTGGTGTGTAAACCTCCCGCCTTTTCTCATGTATAACAGAGTATCCTAAAGTTACATTATCGAGTAAACCTCGGAGATGAACCTAAATACTGAGACAGATAAGAGACATGTGCTCCCCAAAAGCTAAGTAGCGCGATTGTCTTTGGTGAAAGTGATCGGAGTCAAAGTGGGAGCTCATGATTGCGAAATGACCATGGCTGTCGAAGCACTTTCATAACAATACCCTATAAGAACCACGAAAGACTGACTAGAATTCGAGATCAGGAAGACCAAGGGTTGAGATGATTTCGATCGACTTCGTTTCAGACTATTATTTAGAACGTATCGATGAAAATGTGATAAAAAGGCGGCCGCCACCAAAAATGACCGCAATGGATAGAAGCATAAGTTAAGAGGATTAACCGTTAAAAAAGGGAAGAGCCATACGAATGTAAGGGCGAAAGTACAGGGCGGAAAAAAGGGGAACTTAGAATCACGGACCAGTCGAAAAATGGCAATCGAATTGCAGCAGTAAAAGCTGAACGTAACTCAGAAAGGAACACGAATGGGACAATCTTCCTGCTTTCACTAAGAAAACCGTGCTCCTTAAACCATGTGAAAGAATATATCCGAATGGTTTCTGCGCTGCTGGATAAAGTATACTATATTTTCAAATCTTCACCTCAATTATTGCACCTCAGCACTAAGTTTCACAAATTATAATGAACAAAGATACACTCCTTACTTTTACAACCATGATCTGCAGTTCGCATGAAGCTAACGTAGTAACTAGAGTCCAAAAATATCCTAAAGTGGGTGTGAAGATATATTTTAGGTAATTAAAAATATTAGGAAAATAATTAAAAGGGACTTTGCACCGAGGAAAATTCTCAAGGAGAACCCTTGTGTTATTCCCAAAAGTGGGTTCTCCTTCGTAACAATTGGTATGTTCGGTGACTATAAGAAGACGCTGGAAGAATCTGAATAAAAGGACGATTCCACACGCACTGGAATACAACTCTTCAAGTCTCCAGGACGGCATGTTAGAATGTTCTGGTAAAATGTCTCAATCAATAGAATAACAGACCGGAAATTGGTAGATTCGGTTTCAAGTCCCGTCATGTTAGTCTCTTTCCATGTCCTTTGGAATTTTTAACATTTTTTTGGGAAATATGGAAGGGATTTTACACTCCATTATAGGAAGCGATATAGAATGAAGCGAAAGGGGATATTCTGAGAAAATATTCTCTGTTCTAGAATTTTCACCGACAGAAATAAGAAGCGAAGGAGTGCATATTCGAATAGCAAAGCAAGTATACGACGGAGGGATGCTGCGAACCAAAGATGAAAAAGGCGAGAAATGATGAGAGCTGAGCAACCTGAGAACTTCACTCGGTCTTCATAAAACTCTGGAGGAATCGTCTAATGCCTTTAATTAAAGATAACTATGCGGAGGGACATTTTCTGCGTGGCTCTTGCAGAGGATAACGAGGGCAAGACTCGGACAGTGGCAGGGGAAAGAGAAAGGATGGATGAGAGGCGGTTGGCCTCAATGAAACTGAATTAAAAAGATGAGGAAAAAGAGAGGAACAAAGAAGTGGTCCTGAAAGAGGAACGAAAGAAACGAAGAGGCCGTGAAAAGATGAGATTGGACTAAAGGGGATGCGAGTGTTAATTATTATGAGCGTATGGGATTCCTACAATACAGAATTACGGGACGGTCGCGATGTGGGGTGATTTGGCAGCGGTCCAAATCTCTCAGACAAAGGTCTTAAATGAAGTCCGCGTTTTAAATGAGAAGATGGAATCGAGATGACTTGGCGTTCATTTGTTTCACGCTCGGCGAATGTTAAATTTCGACAACGCTGCGCGGCGGGACGCCATCCTTAAAATGGATGAAAATGAGCAGATCTAATTCGGCAAATTATTCATAAACGGCCCTTATCCGTCATCAAACGAGTGGTAGGAGTCAAAACACACCGCAAGCGTATCGATTTCCGAAAGCTCCCGAAATTTTGCACCGAAACCTGCCGAACAAACGACGGAGGCTGAATAAATTCCGAAAAGCTAACATTTCGAAGATACCGAAATCAGAGGATTGCCATCCCCCGATTCATCGAAGGTACCAAACAAAATCCGTGCAAACAATTCCGATAAAATTAAAATTGACGATTTCAGGAGTCATCTTGGAAAGGCTGAAGATTTCTTCGGCCACAGCAGCCGGAGAGAAATCTTAATTGCACCAAATCGTCGGAAGAGTACTTTTAGGAATCGATCCGTCCATTTTCGTGAGAAGGGAAACTTTACAAACACGCATCGACATTGATGAAATAGCTTAGTGGCGCCCCACAATTTTCGACGTCGCAAACAAAACACTCGGCTTACGCACAACGGAGAGATGCACCATTGCGGCGGTCGATTTTCTGAACACTTTAAACTGTTTCAAACTCATCTAAGGGAAGTAGATTCTTAATTTGAGATACTCAGTTCTTTCCTCCTAACCGCGTGTATTTCATACCGTGAGCGATAGTAAGATTACCAAATTTGACGGCATGACAACATCTTAGTGCCTGCGAAGTTGGGAAAATTATACCACAAAAATGTTGATGATTGCATATTTTACAGATTGCACCATTATTGATTATTTTGCTGGTGAGCTGTTGTACAAAATTATAGAATGAAGTTACTCGTACATTGAGCATACTTTCTGCTGGTTTTCCGTCCGCTAAGTGAATCGATCTTCCCCTTAACCTGTGTGATGGACAAGTTGCCAATAACTTCATGAACGTCGACAGTTTGAGAATAAACTTATACTGTAACTATGATCCCAAATTATGATATTCAACGCACAAATCCTTTATGCTTAACAGCAAACTTAAAATTAAATTCCATTGGTCAGGCGTACAAAGAATCCAAAACCTGAGAGTGCTGTGAGTTAATGCAGTTCAGCAGACACCAAAAGGAAACCGACAAAATGGAAACAGTAGTCGAAGAACTTATTTTCAAACTATATTGATAAGAAAACGGAGGCGAGAGTTTGTTCGGAGAATATTTCGGACATTTCCATTCAAATCACTCTTCCAAACCCCAAAATACCTGGCCCTGAATTTTACCTTCTAGAATTGCTTTTTGGTTGATCCTCTAATGCAGGAATGGCAAATCCTTGTTATTTATTCTTCATTAAATCATATATGCTCAAAAGTAATTCAGTTTAGTATCCGTAAATTATGGTTTATTTGTAATTCATTTCGTTAAAAATCATCATCTTTATGATTCGCGCACTATCATATATTCCTATATCAGCACTTTATGCTCTGGAATGGTGCCACATTCACACGTAAGTTACTCACTATATCGAGAATGGCACTGCCGAAAAAGGTTCGCCATCCTTCCCTAATGAGGAGTAACACACTGTCATAATCTCTAGTAGGTTTCTGGCTAAATAACTTCCCCAAATTATCCTTATCCCGTATCCTTTAATGAATACGTCCGTTCCTTAATTTAAGAATCCCGGTAAGTTAAACGGATATTAATCGAAATCAACTGTGACCATCTGTGGAATATATTCAAACATAAGGAGTAATTTTCATAAATAAAGACGATGTTTAAATTATAGCAATTAAAATTTTTTAAGGAAATATATAGGAGCGCAAAATGATTACGTTTGTACCTTATAACGATAAACTACATCTCTTTTGTGAAATCATATTGTGTTTACTCACAAAATGATTATTTACTTTTGAGCCGTATATAAGATGCGTTGACTGAATTTGGATGAATTTTCTTTGATTAAAAACTAGAATAGTAAGTTAACTCGAGGAAGCGGAGAAGCTGTTGTCGGCTGTATTTTATGTTGAAGAATAATTTGATTCTTCAACAATAGGAAGCTAGCCTTCATCAGTACTAAATGAACTACTTTTTGCCAACTAGGTCAGCTGTGCTCGAGTAAAAAATGTCTGTGGTCTCGAGAATGTCCACCGTCATTGCTGGTCGCGGTCGTTAGGCCTTACGACTATTTTAATTTAAAATACGATTTCCCGGTCATTATGTTATGTCTTTTCCAATACTAAACGAAGTACGTACAAAAAAGTCAACCAAAATATTCAGACACAAATTCCGGCAAAGAAATCATTGTATAAATACTTTAATATTATACTTATTGAGACCTTATGATATCAACACCAGTTAAATTTGTCTTCCGATGCAGACTGTTAAAATGAAGTGTTAATTAGAATCTAGAAAGTTACTATTATGTATGAACAATTTGACTATGGTAAAAAAACAGTTTGCTCAACAGACAAATCGATGCTAATGACCTACGTTGAGGAGATACTGTACTCGAAGAGGATAAAGGTAATTTGTATAAACCGTGCGTCGATCAACGCAGGATTATATTTGCACAAGTTTTCCTTTATCCGAAATATGTATACATTTTTAGGATGAGTCTATTCATTTCAATATTCCGGGTATCGAACCAGAGTGTCTGAGGGTACAGTAAAAAAACCAAAAGGAGGCAACATTTTAAGTGGAAGTATATGATCAGACAATTTAAAATACATGGTGATTCAAACGAAAAAACGTCGAATGCAGAACAGGGTATTATGAATCTGCAGAGTATGCACATGAATGTGCATATTCTGGTTGAAAACATCTGCAGATGATAGAAATATTAAAAATATATATTTGGTAACCTTCTACAGCTACAACCTGGAAAGATTCGAGTAAGTACTCGCATGCTTTCAAATATGAAAACACTACCAGAATTGAGAGTAGACGAATCTCTATGCTTTTGATTTAAAACAAAATGTCGAGGGTGTCAATAAATTTACTATCGACAGTTCTCGATACCAAGAACTAGGAGACGAGAAGAAAATCCATGCACCAGAATTTGAAAAATGGAATCGTCTATAACATAAGGCGATTATCAAATACTCGTCCCGAGCGATTCAGGGATATCTTAGACTGAGGTAAACTTTCTCGACAAGGGAAGTCAAGCACTCCTTAAAATTAATCCGCCGTGAGTCGGAAGCGTCGAAAATACGAAAAGTCATATTTAATGAAACCGAGATAAAAGGATTGATATTGAAAAAGAATAAGAAGACTATCTTGACACGATGATGCAGAAATCTTCTTTTCTCTCTTAAAGAAGCTAAAGAGACTCTAAGCGTAGTTCAACTCCTCAGAATTTCCGTCAGTGGCTGCGTCTTGGGCTCATCCCTCGAGGCATCTCATTCAAAGGAAGTATATCGCTTCATTATCGCATCTGCATTCATTATTCTTCTAATTACGCGAGCAGAAGAAAAAGCGTTGGACCTACATTTAGCTTCGGTATTCCTCGCGGAAATCATACTTTTTTGACGAGGAATGTACGTATATTTTTCCTGATACGATGACAACTCCAAAGCAAAGAACACGGGCGTGTTTACAAGGGTTTCTCTAGGAAGAAGCTGCACCTGTTGAGGCAAAAACCGAAACAAACAAACAAAAAAGTATCGTGAGATATATGTACAAGCTCAAGGACTGCTTCGGGGGAAGAGAATTCCCATCTGAAACATACGGGAACGAATAAAGACAAACAAAAGGACAGCTTCTTTGGTCCAAATAAAAAAATACAAAGAATCTGTTCCATGTATAGTAAAAAATGTCCTATAAACAGCTAAATGCATTCACAAAGAAGCGAATTTTTTGGCGAACGAACGTCGCTTCTTTTCCTACATTTGAGTGACATAATCGAGCAAAGGAGATTGTCGATTTATACAGAAGCAGCCAGACGTGGTGTTCGAAAGGAATATGAGTCTAAAATGAAAAGGAGGAGATATGTATCAGAAGTATTTAAATAACTAAAAGCGAAAATTGAGAAACAGATTAATTTATCAGCCAATCAAAAAATTGACGGAAGTAATCCGTAAAAACGAGAATAAAGGCATTGCATCTTAGAAATACGATGAATATGTCCGTACTTCATCAGGTTACTAATCCAATAAAATCAGTTCAGAATTTATATAAATCCCTACTCCTTTGGCACTCTCGAGAGCTAGTCGGTTTCTCGTCCGAATACCACTGGAGAAAAAATTAAACCGCTGAATAAATAACAGATTCGGAAGGTGTTCGCGAAGATGGGAGATTATTTATGGAAATTGCAAGAATAGTAAAAATTTCTCCTTCCATAGCTCACAATTGTTTATAAACATAGAACGGTAGTATCATCATAAGACTGCTTCTTTGACTAGATCCATTCATGAGAGGAGGCGCACGCAAGCGTTCCTTCCCTTCCACTGCAGAGAGGCAACCCAAAAACCCTTTCCGGTGCAAAAATCCCCACCCTCTTGGCTACCCCATCCAACTAACAAATCGCTAATCCATTGCACTCACGCAACCAGTAACACGCGTTTACCAACCCCTTCCACCTAAACACTGTCCCCTTAAGAAAAGACCCCGCCATCGTCACCTCCCCTACGGAAATCCCAGGGGTCCCAGGGTGTGCCGTCCCTCCTTCCATCGCCACTTCACGTAGCGATCCCCTTTCTTAGGAGGCTTTAACGACTTTTTCCCCACAAACCCCCTCGACACCCTCTCTCTACACTCTGCATTCTTGGCGCGCTCTTCACTTAGCTCCGAGAAGCCGCGCTTCACTCCAGAAAGGGGAAAGCCAAAAAAAATATGCGCCTCGGTCCGACTCTTACATCATCCCCTCGCCATCCAATCCCTACTTGGGACACCTCGTTTCCTCCCCACGCCCACCAACCGCATATGCCTGTCCAAAAGAAGGCGAAAAAATCACGAAAATCGGGGGAAGAATGAAAGAGCCAAGGGCCCTCTTCATTGCCGAAAAACGTGAATTGATGGAGGGGCATTAATGGGGCGGGGGAAGGAAGACTACAAGGTGAGACTCAGTCGCTGTCCCATAAAACAGAGAGAGGTTGCAATGGGAAAGGATTCCCCGAACAGTGACTCCACAGATCGCCGCGTAAACTTGGAGAAATAAACGAACGAGGGCTGACTTTGAGTATCCGAAAATGATTACGAAAGAGGCTTCGTCGCCGATCGATTCTACTTACATATATTGCGGAGCTGAAACAACACCTGCTGTTTTTATGCGGATACAGAATCTTTCTTACAAAGTAAGGCCTTTTTACGACAAAATTCGAGGCATTGTGCCGATCAATCTTAATGCTTTTTGTTAGAGAATAACATTACTGCAGTTTTAAATGGGATCATCAATGATTAGCGCCTATATCAAATGGAAAAAGATATAAGTTGAAATGGAATGGAAAATGTTCAGGAAGGATTTTGAATAAGCGCACATTTGTGAGGTCCAAATCTCAAGCAGTTTATTAATTCAGGTTTGGGATGAAGATTTCCTTTAATTTTCAACTTTCCAAATCCGTCACAAAAAAACTTCCATGACAATATATTTTTTAGGATTAGGATATAAAAAGTTATGAATAATTCAAAAAAGAGCCAAAATGGACAATACGACTTCAGTAAACCAACACTCAATCTAGAAGGTATCCTGTAACCTTCGCTTGCATGATCCGCAATAAAAAATAAATATTTATTTTTCAATGCTTCCACACTAATAATACAACTGTAACCTAAGGCAAAATTTAAGGTGATGGAGCAAGATCCTATCATATATATCTTCCATAATTAAAGTAATCATTAGTATATATTAAATGAAATTTATTTTTACACGCAACGGTTCTCACAACATACACTTTTATTGAGTCTTGGAGGAAACATAAATCCTTTCTCTCAAATCTACTGGAATACCTACCGACTAGATTACCTCTTATTTTATAGAATTTCTGTTTACTAATACATTCCTTAAAATCATGCAAAAATCTTAATGTTGAATTATACCCAAGAAAAGATTTTTCACTCGAATCAGAGTGTTAATTATTCAAGAGATGATAGGCTTATCATTCTCAAAGCACAAAAATATGGATATAAGTACAACAATCTAGCGAAGCTAATAAGTTTTCATCTTCAGACAAGGGTTACATTTCTTCAGACATATGGAATTAACGTACAAGGAGCGAACATAACAGCTGACATCTCAAGCATGAGAAATTTTCAAAAAAACGAGATGCGTTTAATCCGTAGAGTAAATTTCCATTATGTCACGAAGCGTATGAAAATGTCGCTTAAAATCAAGGAGTCTGCAATGATAGTCATTTGATAAGTGGCCCCGAAATGCAAATCTATGAGATAACAAGAGAATATCAAAATAAATTTACATTTATATTCACATCTTAACCCTGCAAACCGCCACTGGCGCATGGCAGGGGTTGTAAAACACCAAAAACCCTATCTATCCTTGACTGCTGTTGGCTTCCCTAATATTTCGCGGAAAAAGGACCAAAAATAACTATCTGTCTTAGCAACTATTTCCCTGTAACGCTTCTTCGTTTCGTCTCGAAGTTCACGTACGTTACTAACTGGTATGACAATATCAACTAGCTCCTCCCCAAGATCCGTAGTGATAAATTTACTAAAAAGCTTCCAACATTAATCAAGTCTTTTATCACTAAGCGAATGACAACTGAGGGATTCTATCATAGCTGAAACACTGTTGTCGAATCTAAAATAAACGCAAAAACTCGATAAGAGGGATTGCATCTAGGATAGGTCTTGGATACTCAGTAAATGGTAATGTGATAGTAGTAATATTAAATGGGTAGTAATACTTTTCCACTTCGGATTATATTATACTAATTTTATTTACTATGATTATTATTATGATTATACTAATCGAATTCGATTTGACACCCGATTCTTCATCCGTTTCCTTCTCTTGAATGCTTCAAATTGGAGTTCATATTTTCGAATTATCGTCGTCATCCGCTAAATTAGCACTGCAAATTTATGAGAAATTTTAAGTGTAGATATAATTCGTATTAATTTAACGATTTCCATAGTGATTGTTATTGGTAAACAATTTTTGGTGAGGAACTTATATAAAATGGGTTTTTACAAATTTTATTTGCAAAACTGAAAAACGAAACAAAAGAGAGAAACGAAAAGAATTTCCCGCCACGTATACTTGTATTCAATTTGATTCAGTTTGAGTTTTGCGGATGCGGATTCGTTTAAAAAATTTTGTCGAAGAATTATTCGATTAAAAATTCCAAATTCTCGCACACATCTACCCATGATTAACCGAAAAGCAAGATATACGTTTTTGTAAGCACTTCCTGATCTGGAAGATCAATACGTGGTACCAGGTTCCTTGGTCTGAGAACTGGAAGTTACAACCGTGAAGTAATAATGGATGGCTGAACAAGTACGAATAAGAGCTACGAAAATCCTAATCTTTCTACAACTTCACTGCTGTAGTCAGATCAATGGGGCCTAATAATAACATATATATAAAGGAACAAATATAAAGCTTCAAAATAAGCCAACGAAGAGACAAGGGAGCGAAAACAGTGTCCAACAGCCAAAGGGGAGTCCTAATCCGATTAAATTGCAGTCGATACGAAGCTGTTTTAATTGCTTTCGCCCTCCTCACATTGCATTCGCTCCAAAGAGAAATGATCATTCCTTCCTTCTCCATGAGAGCAAACGATCTGGCGCACGAGAATACGTGTTCCTTATATTAATGACATCCAAATAGGAAAAGGATAGCGATTTCGGGATAAACACTCGAGGTCCTGAAATAAGTTTTCATTCATTAGTAATAGAGTTAGTTAGGGAAGTTAAAAAACGCGGTTGAGTATACGAATATTGAATATCGAGAAGCAACTATGATTAGAGAATAAAGATATTTCAAAAGTGTATTAATTGTTAAACCGCAGCTACATGAGCTTCCACACGGTGTTTTCACATTTAATCTAAGACTATAATTTATTTAAACATAAGTTTATGTTCCCAAAAATGTAATTTCACTCCGACAAAAATGATGGTTCGTTTCTGTTTCGGTTCGATGTCCTGGAACATACAATTGCTGATTTAGAAAAAAACAACAGATATGGAGACAAATAAAACAAAAAATATTGAATTGTGAGAAAAAACTCCTCGCTTGAAGATTTGCGGATAGAAACTCATGGCCGAGACGAGCAATACGGCGGAGTACATCGAAGAAAATCGATACAAATTATTTTATCTATGGATAGGGGATTTTTATACGAAGAGTCATTCCTACTAATCTTTCCGCGACTAACTTAAGATCTCGATGCCTTCTCAAGATCGGTTCGTTATAGTAATGGTGTGCAATTGGGAGCCGTCATAGAGGTGCTCCTCTTCAGTGGCATTTATTCTTCGATCGATTCCCCTCAATTGAACCGAGAATTAATTCCTCAAGGGCCGTTGAAAAAGTGGCGGCGTTCGCCCCACTGACCCAGCTATTAAGAGTTACACGATGGGCAAGGTCGCACGAGAAGCAGGCCTTTAAAAATCTCTAACAAGTGGCCAAGCTTAGAAGCGTATATGCTGGTTAATTGGAAAGATAATTATAGGCCTTAGAGGAGGTGTCGCGGATCTCACACTCATAAATTGAGAGAATAAAATCTGGAACAAAACAGTCGCCCATAAATTTTTGGCGGGCTGACCATAATTGCATTATATCTTTGTATTCTAGGTTGAAATAATGAAGCTATTCAAGTTGGTTCACTTGGGAATTCGTATAAGATGACGCGATTCAAACATGCCTAACTGCCAACCAAACCAAAATTGTTTTCTTTATTATTATTCGATCCTTCGTTAGTTAAGGTTAGGTCCGAGTGGGCCTTCTTTCCAAATAATTTCGTATAAATTTCCGAGGATGAAAGAGGAAGAGAAAAATAAAACTTGTAAAAGGAGAAGAGGAAAAAAGGAAAGAATGAGATCATTGGTCTAACGAATAACATGTTTTATACCATTCGAAAAAACTCGCGATAATACTGTTAGCCGCATACGTATTGATAAAGAGTGGAGTCCAACGAAGATTTCAGTAAATGTCAAAAGTAATTACGTATTCATCAACATAATGATGACTATTGCCTCGAGTTTCCATTCCGTTCGCCTGTAAGAATTTAGCTGAAATTAGAATATAAACCACCAATGCTGCATTAGGATTCGAATAATTTCTTCATTAATTCCTATTTCCAGAAACTAATTCTGCTTAAAACTACAAGATACTGATAATGTATGAAAGGTATTACTGGAACGTCTCAAAAAAAATTGAAATGGAATTTTAATTTAATCATTTGATTGTTTAGAGTACACTCAGATTTTTTAATTAGGGGAAAATTTTCCGCTGAAATATTACTTATAGTTGCGTTCGTGTTTTTATAGCTACAAAGAGCAAATATAACGGAATGAAATAGTGACTGAAGAACAAGCATCTCTGAAGAACAAGCTTGGGATATATTTAATAGGGTATCCCAAAATAGCAGATGAAAACAAAACTTTTCCGCTCACCGATCAGAATGACCTAGAGCCAAGGAAAACAGCTATATAAGAAAACAATTTGCGATATGGATCCTGATCGATAGACGGAGAATAAAGGGCCAATCTATGGAGGAAAAACAAAGAGACGCATGACAGGTGACGCGGGGCATTGTAACAAAGAAAGAAAGGCTGCATTGGGGCGCTTGACTTCCTACCGCGTAAGGCGAAAATAGGAGCCGAGAAAGGGCTTTTTGAGAAGGGGAAGGGTGGTCAGGTGGGCTAAAGGGATCGATACGACAGAGAGCGACTTTCTCACTCGAGGGATTCAAGGGCAGCACTCTTCAAACTGCCTCTACCACTGCTACGTTGTCATAGGGTTTGCCTGTTTATTTTTCGATCCTTTCCGATATGTTGCAGTTTCTCAGATGACGTAAGAAACGATGTACGGATGCAATCGCTCAAGAAATCGATCAGACCTTTTGGACGAGAAGAACACGTTTGTCGAATTTTCGACAGCATTATTATCTAAAACGTTCATCAAAGAACATGGCCCTTGGGGTCTCGTAAAGGAGATCTAAATAGAAAACATTCTTTCACTTTTTTATCATCGTGGTCTTCTCAGAATTCCTAACAGATATTGAGGAACATGGAAAGTGCTTAAGTGAGATTATGAACAAAATTGTGGTTACCTAGGTCAGAGAAACCGATGAAGAATAAATGTTCCTAAATACTAATCATTTTCTAGAGGTCTATCATATAAGAAGTACCTGAGATAATCGATGGACCAGCGTTTGAGAAATAGTAATCCAAGGCTCTACTAAGGTTGAATAATGTCGCAGAGTAATAGGCATTGAGTATATCCTAGAGAATTATCTTCATTTACAGCTCAAAAATAGAACATGGCTTTCATGCCCGCATAATAATGGATCGGAAAAGATAAATATCCTATTGATTACATAAAAATTTCATTAAAAATACGCTAGTTTTTTCTGGAGAATGCACTTAGTTACCTAAAATCATGGTGATAGTCAAGCTGTCTCGCGGAGACTGACAGAGCTGACATTTCTCACAGTTCTGTTTTAAGAAAGTCGAGAAGTGTCATCTTCAGCTGTCCAAACGTAGTACCAGGAGTTTCATCTCCAAAATAAGATACGTCACGTATTTCAAACGTGAGTTCACGGAAATTCCAGGAAACAATGGGAGCCACTCAATCAATGAAACTATAAATAACTTTTGTAATATTTCTTAATTATTAACGCCTATTGATTGAATTTTATTGCTTGTCCACCTTATTTATTTTATCTACTAGTTGTTAGATAAAGAGATAGTACGAGAAACAGTCACGGTCCCCGAAAGATACATCGCCCTGAGGAAGCTAAATTATAATAAGACTCCTATCGCAAAATGAGATGAAATTAACGTAATTTCACGCGACTAGAATCAACTCACCCTCTGCATAGTCGTAAACTGAACTCATCTAAATTTCTGAAATCAAATGGTGGAATAAAAACTTTCGCTAGTATAAGAGCAAACTATACTCAAGGCCAAAATTATAAGTGATGAATTTGTTGTTGCCTCGAAATCCAAACGCCAAATCCTCGAACGCCAAACTAAACAGGTACTTCTGCACAGAGGAAGTACCGACAATATTCAGATTTTAATTCTGCGAATGTAAAATAAGACATGAAATACCACCACTGTGTCCATAATTATATACGAAGTCATACCTTTTAATTACAAGTGGAGAACTCACATATATAAAAAAATACATAAACTATTGCGCGAGAGAGAAATTTGGTCCCATGTCTTCAAGCTGATACTTAAAAAAATAAATGTTTGCGATTATATTGCTCTTCATCATTTTACAGCTTGACAAAATTACAGATGTTTCCAAACTAAAGATACTGAAAACCCAAATCAGTAACAGAGAACTTGAAGATTCAAGCCCTACATATAGCGAATCCAATCTCCATAGCCCTTTCGCACTGAGTCAAAAGATGACGGCCATCAACAGTGAATGTGGGCACTGCACCGAGTGTACAGAGATTGAATCACGCCAAGCAGATTCAAGCGAAGTTCTTCAGCGGGTCATGCATGGGAAATATACTCTCGAAGAGGTCACTGTCACACGGTGAAGAGATACCGCCTCTAGAGGGAGACATACGGGTGATGAGTTAGAATAAGAAGTCAATCCACGAAGTGGTAATTCACTGAACGTCCCATTCACCTGCACTCGCTCTATAGAGCGTATAGTTATAATGGAACGTATTTCATTCACGGCCATTTCATAAGTAACAGATTGTCTGTTCCATGAACATCAATCTCATACGAGAATTCTCAGTTCACACAATTAAATGCAATACTGAACACGTTCATGGCATCGAGCTATAATATTTTTCCGTTTTGGTTTTCACTCCGGTTCAACGTAAAAAAAATAGCGGAACAGTTCGGGTTTCTCTCAAACTAACAACTTCAAATCGGTTAGAACAATACTTTTAGACTCATCTATTTTAATATTACATTCTTCTGAAAGTGTGTCATTATCTCTAGCTTTTTTCTATTTACGTAACATCTCACTAAATTTAGAATAAAAATGTGATAATTGGTTTATGCTGTAATTGTACGTGTATTATCCCATAAATTAGGGAAAATAACTCCAACGTGGCCTCTCGTTGAAATGATTGATGCGATCCGACGCATCCGATTCGCGCTCTTCGAATGAGGCGAAGACTGATGAATGGAGAAAAGAAACTTTTAATAAGAGTCCCTTTAGAGATTAGGAGGGCGCGCTGAAGGTGTTCTAGATTAGGCGCCCCTGAGGAAGCAAGAGTGAGAGAAGGGACCACTCTTATCACTTTCAAATGGGTTAGCGTCTCGCTGTGATGCTGACCTCCCATTAGTCTTCTAATCTTCTCAAAGCCCTGTCGTTTTCCTTCTCACAGTCATATGAAGCCCGTTTACTCAAATCCATTCTGCGAGTGGGAAATTCATTAATGGCAATACATAAGACTTAGATGCAGGGGAAGTGGCGAAGCATGAATTTTCCACTGAGAAGTCGCTTATTGGATCTCACAACATCTTGAGATAGCATCTGTCTTTGGGTATATGAATAGCTCCATCTCCAATGTAACGTGGCTTCTACATGCGGGAAAAGCGCTTTATGAGAACGGACTCCTAACAATGTAACACTTATTCAAACGGAGACAGACGCTATCAAACACGAGAGATTTATATCGGATAATTAAATTCTCTCCTACAGAAAAATCATATTTGCCGAACGAAGATAAATAGTGTAGCTATAAATTGTACTCATTATTTCTAGTGATTTAACAGCTATAGATTTCCGAAGGACATTTCCTTAAAATCTGTTAGCGTTGAGAAAGAAATTGCTGCGATATTGAGAAATTTCTTAATCAACGTTTCCTTAGATTTTAACATCTTCATGATCTTGAATATTTATTTTTTACGCACTAATTATTAGTTAATGAAAAATCAATGGTTATAGGAGATGTTAGGTTGTGTAAAATTTTGATTGGCCAAAGAATGCCTGAGTACCGAAAATTTGATCAGTAAAACCGTTCAAGTTTAGCTGTTAGTCTCTGCGCATTTTCTTAGAAAAGTGAAATAGTTATCACCAAAATAAAAAAGCGGTATCTAACGAACTAAAAGATTTTATTACAAAGCATAGCTTAGTTACACCGAAAGCATAAAACATATAAACACCTTAATAAATGGTTTTAGGGAACTAAAAGTAGGAATAAGTAAATGGCAGATCCATCAATAAAAGAGATGCGGCAAAGTACATTGCGTTCTGACTTCCCTTTGAACCGTTGAAATACTCGGAAGGCTAAAACCACATTATAATTAGTGTTTGGAAAAGGACTAAGAAATAGTATTAGAAAATGAATGGCAGTCCTTACTTTGTGATTAAATGAATTCCATTGCTTGAAAATAATTATAACTACTATAAAATATTAATACTAGAATCTGAACTATAAGTTACTATGATCTTAATAATCTTACTGGGGCCCTGTGATTTTTCTAAAATAACCTTGTTCTTGAAAAAAAAAGAAATTTTTATCACAGCCAACCTTAAATATGTATCCTAAGCAGGATGTGCCGAGATATTATACGCCTACGATATATTAGATATTTTATTTTTTCCTTTAAAAATTTCAAATCAATTCACAAGTATCGATTTCCATTGTCTATACCGTATACACTACATTTGAGATGGATTGATGTTTCTCAACAACAATCACACAATCATAGAAATATTCTGAGTCGTCATTCCTAATACCCTTGAAAGTCAAGAAACAGTAGTCATAAATCCTGTGATGCTGACCTCCCATTAGTCCTCTAAGCAACTTCGGCTCCTCTCTTTCAAAACCAATATATTCCTTTGTTTATATAAACGCAAGGTGAGAGAGAAATCGGACACTTTCTCTTGCCGAGTGGAAAAATCAACGGAGCATTTTAAGTTGCTTATATAGAAGGTACAAAGAACAAAGGCAGACACAATGCGTAATCACTGCAGAGAGAATGTGCAACCAATATTCTATGAAGTGATCTCAGGTGGCGCAGATTAGCTTAAATTACTAACTCTCGGAAAGAACTAGCGGAAATTTATTAAATCCCAACACAATCACATTACTGCTGAAATTAACTAATTTAGATTAACTCAGGCTTTCAGACAAAAACTAGAAACGAAAATTAATCCCCCAAAATAAGCCTAATTTACTTAATTTAAGTGAGTTGGAATCGAGCTGTTTATCCCCCCGTTTATTCAGAGAGTAATTTATGGAAGAAAATGAAACCTTATTACAGAGAACGATTAACCGGTGTTCGGAAGCGAAGTCAATCTCCGTCATTCAGTCACATAGCCAGGATAAAATTTAGCGCTTCAAAAGAGTCTAAGATCTTAAATACTCAGAGAATTCCACTAAAATGGATATTTTGACTTAATACTGGTACACAAATGTAAAACATGAAGAGTATTAGAAAAATAGACGGAGTGACTAAACGTAAAGTTACCTCTAAATCGAGAGAATCGACGCTTCTAGATTCAGAGAGGGAAAGAAGGAAGGATATAAATCATCAAAGAATCGTGGTTTTAACAACGGAGGAAAGTGTATTGGGTGAAAGAGACACAATCAGTCTAAAGACGGTTTTCGAATATGTCAGTCCAATAGAAGGACATCGGCACGCCTTAAAACCACGACTCTTTCTGAACCGCAAACTCTTTTTCCTCTGGTAATTCAAACAGAAAGAGCAATGCCTTCATCCTAAGTAATAACCTGCAACCCTCCTAACTATTTGGCTAACCGGAGTGGGTAAGGGTTACCGAGTTCGGTTGAAACAATTCTGGATGATAAAAATTCTGATATCTTTAGCCCATTTACCTATTCACAGAAGATGACAATCAAGATGTGACAAGAACAGGAGGGAAGGGTTGAAGAAATTACTTAAGTATTTCTAAAGAATATAAAGCCGAATTAGATTGACCACGGAATACTACACTATATTTGCAGTGAATTTCCTTAATCTGTTATTTAAAGTTTCGTTTAACTTCCTATATACCCTGTCCCTGTTACCCAATATCCAGACAGGGGAACGATGGCTCATATTTGCGTCTAAATAGAACTATAACAAAGATTTTAACAATATAAATAAATAATAAAGTGGAAATTTTGTAGGAGGCCTTCGATCTTATTAAATGAGAGAAAATGTTACTACTACTACTACTTCTTCAGTATGACACATTGCACAAACATTTTTACTGCTATATATAATATATATAATTATATATAATAAAATTATTACATTATATTAGTAAATTTATATATAATTATATAAAGAATAACTTTCGTACTAATATTTGCAAAAGGAGATGAGGTTACGTGAATAAAATACTAATTTGCTACATCAAAAATACAAATTGCACAGACATGATTGGTACATGCATAATAGAGCTGACAGGATCTGAGGCACTCTTTCCAGAGTTTTTCACAAATTTTAAATTGATATCTGTGGAGGTGACAGAGAAACTGATATACGATACACAGAAAAACATGCATTAGCTTTACACATGTTCGGTGTAAGTTATTTTGAGAAAGCGACATTTTTAAAATCAAATTAATTTTGAGTTATTTTCTTTATAATTAGAAATGATATTTTTATCACTCTGAGATTGTGTACATTTGCAAAGAAATGTCACAACATAACACGTTTCCTACTGCCAAATGCATATTTCGGTATTCCACATAAAAGCAAAATTGTTAGAAAAAGTTGGCCGATTGAAAAGCGCAGCTAAAAGACTTTGTTCTTTTGTATAAAACTAACAATAACAGCAGCACATATCTTTACAACATCTAAACTGAAAAGGAAAATTCTTCCGCTATCAGTAAATTTGCTGGATGTAACAATGTTCGAGAAAAAGCATTAACGCAAAGTTTAAATTAGAACTGCCTACTTAAATACAGATTCTTCGCTTCTTCAATTTTGTTTGGAATCCGTGATCTAACTCTTTATCAAAATACTCAGAAATGTTTGAATTTAAATGAAGAAATAGTCCAAATACTTCATTTGATATTAGTTGCAATTATAGTTGGCTTCGAGCAAACAGATGTTCTGTATGATAGTTTAGAATAAAAACATTTTAACTAATGTTGTTAGTCAGTTACTCAATCCAAGAAAGATCATTAATAAAAATGTTTGAACCGAATTGAGAAAAATCAAAGTTGTAAAGAAAATTAACGTTCCTGCACAGTTATAAATATTATTTATATATAACATTGATCATATGTGTAAGGTTTATCAACTAGTTTAAATTCACATATCGAAGAAAACGAAATGAAGTAAGCGGGTGAGGTCCCGGAGTAATAAAATATCATCAACAAGCAATTCCACCTCAGAATCACTGACAGACATAATCAGCGCAGCTGTCCTAATCTCGAGTAAATCCGAATCACGAACACGCTTCCGAAATGCAGACAATCAACTGCTGTACCGTTACATTCGAGGGGTTTTCCTCCGCAGAAGGGTAGGAGGTACACCACACAGAAAACGTCCCTCACATCTTCTACCTCGCGTCATTCTTTGCGTGGCTCTTATTTTAGTCTTAATAACAAATAATTTGTTTCTAGCGGTTATACAGGTATTTTAGTTTGGTTGCTATGAATACAAGCAGTCTAAATGAATCCTCTTAAAATAATCCTCTATATATTATTTTAAAATATGCTTTTTTGGTGATCGGGGCTTTTCTCCCTTATTACACCACCAATACATATAAGTGAATGACCATTTGAAGGGAAAGATTGTCAGGTTCCTGCTAAAAATAGTCAGACAAATGAAAAATCCACCATTTTTTAGACAAATTGAATTAATATTTTAATCATCGCGTTGCGTCCTGGACGAAAAAATGCCCGGGTTGCTATATACAGATTAAATTTGTTTACTTAGTGACGAGTGTAAACAAGTTTTAAAAGCGGATAACATTATCGGTCATAAATTGATTGAAGTAGTGTTAGCAATTAATATTATAGTCACCATGAACGAAGACCTCGAAGTCGTACACATCCACAGCAGTTTAATAAGCAAACCACATTGCATTTTACGGGAGCAGAACGACGGCCAAAGAAACATGAACATTGCCGAATATGAAAGTTTGCGTCACGGTTTTATCGTGTGGTATGTTTGAACAATTTTGCATCATATTACTTCCCGGTAGTTTTAATTTAAGATCGACCATATTAAAATTAGATTTTGGAGTATTCATTGAATAATTAGAGATTTTAATTACGAGTCATGCGATCAAAATGATTAGGTCGTTTTCCGAGTATTCAAATTTACTTTGGTGAAACTTTCGTCTGTTCAAAATTTTCTATATACCCTATCAAACGATTACATATAGTGTTTATATTTTACTCACAGAATAAATAATGTACAACATTTATTCATACCTTAGAGTAAATAATAGGATATCATACCGGCGATTCAAGAAAACTCACCTCTATGGAATACAAGCGTAACGAAGGCCCAAGCTTGCATTCCCATTCGCTATGCCCGGAGTACAAAAAGATGCTCAACCAATTTAATAGTATGAGTAGTAGTAGACGTAAGAGTAGTATTTTAAAATCTAAGTTTTGTGAATGGGTTAAAATACCATGATTGACTACAATATTTGTGTGAGAGACATTTAAAAAATGCGGGAAATGGGTTTGCTACTTTGCACTTTTACAATGTATCACAATGTATGGTCTTATGAAAGTGAGACTCACACCGCAGATGCTTCCCCCTCTTGCTTCCCTCTCCCAAATTAGTAACATATCCTCTCATTCTACGCCGGCAGAACAAGCTTTCAACTAATTATTGCTGACTATATATCTTTCAGTAATTGAATAAATCTGATTCAGTGAATTTATGAGATGCAATTTCACTGCAGACGAGTAGTAGTTATTTATATATTTCGTGTACGAAGAGAAAAAAATAGAAAATAAATAAGTAACGTGGATGCAGGAGGTATATTTGTTGCTTTATCTTGGTTATATCTGTTAAACACGAAACCTTAAGTGAATCATCATAAAAGGAAGTGGTATTTAGAAAAGAACAGAGTTTACCAAAATGTGATGGTGGCAATGTGGTAGTGATGTTTGTATTTTTTTCTAAATTCTTGATGTAAAAATACATTAAGTGAATTGAGGTATTCGGTATAGGAAAAATTATATATACGTCGTTATATCAATGACGCGTACTATGATATATAATGTACTATATAATGACTACTAATGACTAATGACGTACTATATAATGACGCGTACTACTCGTGATTATAGTGCTAAAAGAAAATTTTTAAAACATTCTATAACATTTACATTCTCACACTCTCTAAGATATTAGGGACTTCGTTAAGGTTCGAGTGGTAAGGGATTAGAAAACGCAAGAGTTTGAATTTGCCCATAGATTTTCGTTACTGGATGTGTAGATACCGATACCTATCGCTACTAACGAGGTATGTCGAAACTGACACTGATATGGAATATGAAGGTGCGATTATCTTGGTATGTCTTAGTATTTGTGTATTCGTCTGTAGTGATTAGTGTTTGCTACTATAATGTAATTCGTTGGGGAAATTGAGTATCAATGTCGTCTGCGAAATTTTCGCACGGGGCAACTAGTATTAATAATTGCATTTTAAGTTCAGATCAGTAAGAAAAAACTAAAAATGCACACAAGAACATTTTTAAAGTAAAATGAGCTGATGCATCAATAGGCCGCACCCTGTTATTCGTAATGTTCTGCTGAAATAAACTTAAATCTGTGAAAACGGAACATACATCCAGTGTATATCAGTTACTTAGTTCTTTCAAAAATAACGAACCAATTTCATGAAGCTTTATTTACTAACACTTAGAAAGTATATTTTACTAACAATCAATATTCCCCTTTGCTGTAGGCGGTCCCGGATTCGATTCCCAGTTGGAGCCCATACGTGCGAAATGACCTCAGCTCTCGAAGCACTTCTGACAATAACACAATATTTTATAAAGCTTTATTTTATTACGCTTAGAAATTGGTTCACTCTTTTTAAAGACCCTGTATATTAACTACAAATTTAGCAGGAATGCACCGCAAAATAATACTTCTCCAGAGTACTAATGGAGATGAATCGGCATGTTTCCGAAGTAACATTGTCACTTTCCGATCGGATGTGATGGATAATCCTGTGCCATTATCGTTCATGTCTTAAATCACACCAATACGTAACCCCCTAGTATCTCCTCCATTAAGAAAGAAAATTTCCAATTTTACGTTATAATATTTGCGGAGATTTTTCTGGCCGATAAACCGCCCACAAACAATTTAACATCCCTCACTTCTTTTTATACCGGAACGACCATACGTTGCATAAGCGCTCATCGTTCGCGACAACCGTATTTCAATTTCCTTTTACGACGTCGGTAAATAGCACAAAAGATAGGTCATAAAAATTTAGAAGCATTAGCTTATTTAATTTAAAACCTACGAAAAGGTTAATTTGCACTGGTATGGATCAAAGGAGATTAAGTAATTAAATGCTACTAATTACTAACAACTCCATACAGCAATGTAATTATAATTGGTATCACTCAAAGAGAAACAGCCGCTTTGAAATATAGATCGTCTTTTTCGTAATAGCTCTCACTTGAAATTTTAAGCGTGAATAGTAGCATAAAAATGACTTTTACGATAAATACATGCGAGATTTTATGTTTTCACCCTCTGTGGCGCTGGCATTTTACCGTAACTCTTTTGAATAAACTCTCGAACCTGAACTTAGATCCACAGCACATGAGCCTTCGTACATTAGTACGAAGAGGAAAGTTAGTACTTGCCGAAGAAGAAGAAAATAAATCGAGTGGTAAAAAACATAGAAACTGTAGACATTATGTTATTGCAGGTATGTTTTAGGGTAAATAATATTCCCCCGCGAGGTGATAACGAAAAAACAAATACACCTGAGAAACCAAGAGATACCGAGATTTAAAATGTAGGCATGAAGATGGTGACTATATAACTAGAAATAATATTCATTTCTTGAATATAATGAAAATCGCTCGAGTTTTTCACGGGCTCAACTAAAAAGCAAGTTATACGCAGTTTTAACCGAAAACATCTCGTTAACTGCTTGCAGTATGGAAGTGGTTTTTATATATTTTGATTATAAATAGTGCTTAACATTTTAGAACGAAGAAGAATCGATTTTACTGTCCTTTAATTAAACGATACGACTTACCTATTCGCTTAATATCAAAAAAGCTCATTTTTCCTCTACTAAGAGCGAATTAAAGCCATAAACGACCAATGCAGATGACGTTCAGAAATTCTGGTATATCAAAGGATTCTCAGATGCGGGTTGCAGTGCATTTGGGGAGAGAAGAAATCCGCTTTTTAAGGGTTAGGAGCATAGTTCCATCTTAAGGGGGAAGACAATTACATAATTTACGTGGCTGCGCCATTAAATCCAAGGAAGGATTTCAAGAAATGAAATTTCTGATTTTCTTCATTTAGATTAATATAAACAAACTATTAAATCCCACTACAAAATTCATAATATGAGAAATCACTGATGTATTTGTGAAAACCAACGCTAAAAGCTTCTAAAAATTTCAACACATAGTGGGTGCTCGAATTGATAGTTGGGCGGCACTTAAGGAAGTAGTGCGCGCGTCCTCCCACGCATCCAATCGTTTTTGTTTTCGCAACGAGAAAGCAAATTTCAGTTCCGTTACGCTGCCTCTGTTGCGAACCGGTTCAAACGGTCAATTCCTTCGCTTGCAACATCCTAAAAATTGGTCTAATTGTTTCTAGCTTTTGCATATAAACTGCATCACATTAAACTTCAGAATAAAACTTAGCAATTGTTAGTTGCAAGTAATGGTTAATTGTTAGTTAAGTAATGGTTTCGATTCGATGCTCAGAGCAGCGTAAAAGGAACCCCGGTCGGAGAGGCGGTATTTTTCTAGTTTATCACGTAACATACAACAGGGAGAACACCGCATAATAGGCGGAATAGCGCTTTTGAATGTTTGTTGGCACAATACAGGAAAGCATACATTTCTAACGGCAAATATTTTCAAGACTTCGCTGCGTTTATTAATTCCTCAAAGAAAATTACCGATGCCGATATCTGCAAAATTAGTTTGTTTACACGAGGAGAAGACCCGAGATGCATTGCAAATCTTGACCTCCATTTCGAGCCAACGGCAGGAATTTCCCGCAACCACTAATACTAAGGGTTATCCCGAAACGATGTTTAAGAAAGGTAGGCATGGAGAGGGACGAACGATAAAAAAGCGGAGATGCAAAAGGCGCGCGGGAGAAAGAGAGAAACGGAGCGTAAAACTGGGCGATTCACGGAAACACGTGACTGCGGGGCGTGTGTCGTGAGCGGGTTATCGATTAAGCGAAATGTGGCAAACGGAATGGTGGCAACCACGGCGCCTCCACAGCACGCACGAGACACAATTACTCAAGGCCGTATTTTTCTAAAACGGGGAGTGGCGATTCAAGATGGCCGAATCCATTGACGCGCATCCCCATATTGCAATTACATGATGCGCTAGAATACTCATTCCATTTTGTCCAACGTCATCTCTAATGAACCTCTAAAATGCTCCTCCGGCTATTTCGATCGGTTCTGGGGGCTTTCTTCGGTAAAAAGTCGTCTATAAAAAGTATTGATCACTCAGACATTTAGATTAGCATCTTGAGTATCCTACTCATTGATCATCTTCGTATTCAGTACTAGCATTCTACTTACACCAATGACTCTGTAAAAAAACGAAACATTACATGCACAAATGGAGAGGTAATATCTCCGAAGATTCTATGTGATTCGTAATTGTCCATTTCGGGCAATGGACGAAATGAAATACCCAATCCGCGGAGTGGGAATTTACATTTTCGTAACACCAGAAGGAAAATTTCGGCCTTTACGTAAATGAAATGACAGTTTTCGACTTAGAATATTAGAATAAATTTGGCTGGGTTGGGTTAAGCACGGTTGGGTGGTGGGCCGGGTATTGCATTTTGGATTGCATTCAAATAAACCAACGCAAACTGTGGATGGAATTCCCAACGAAGCTAATGATACGCTAGTGATATATATATATATATATATATATGTATATGTATATATATATGTATATGTATATATATATATATACATATATGTATATGTATATATATATACATATATGTATATGTATATATATATATACATATACATATATGTATATATATATATATACATCGTACACCAAACTCACCCTAAGTATATCAAAATGTTAAGACAAAACCATTCGGGTATAACGAAAATTTCCTTCGCTAATTGCCCTAATTCGGCAACTTCGAATAACATATGCACCGAATATGGGTCTTTTAACCTATATTTAAAAAAGTACGAGGTAGTTTGAAACTAACATTCTTTGTTTATATTACTCGTAATAAATGTCAGTTGAGTGCTACTAAATAATATTAATAATAATAACTTCCAGTATTTTCTCAGCATTCTGAGAAAAGAGGAAAAAATTTATTTTAAGGCCAATGGCTTTACGGATTGCGGAAATTAATATCATGAAAATTAACATCAATATGATAAAGGCATCCTTTGGCGTGTTCTAAAAAGATAAAACTAATTAATAGAAATAAAGGTGAATCCTACTAATCTTTCGAAAAAAATCCCCAAACTAAAATCACTATCTAAGAAAGGACCAAAGCATAGAGAGCATTTCATCGAATTTCGTGTTGACTCACTATGCTCTACATTACCAAAAGTTCGATTAAAACTATCAAAGTAAAACAAGCTTAGAAAAGGTGAAAGCCAGGAATTTAAATAGTTTCACGACCGTCAACAGAATCGATCCCACCACGAAAGATCCGCCCATGCACTGGCGCATCATATCGTCTCGCTTCACAATGTGCAGAGAGAGGAATGAGCAAAAGGCAACCCGGTGACGTATAAGCCATTTACGACTCATGCTTTCACCTTCCGCAAGGTTTACGATCTATTTAGTCGCTAACAGCCCCCATGACAACGGTGTAAAATCCGAGGCTTTTCTGCTCGACACCTAGTGATTTCCGAAGCAGAGAAAAATTGACACCACCGCCAGCCAACCCCGCTTCCTATTAAAAAGACGACTATGACATCATCCTGCGGACCACCCTGCACACACTCTAGTTTACTTAGTTTTGCGAAACCTCAATGACTAATCGAATTAAGAATCAACCGCGAAATTCGGGAAGGGAGTTGAAAAATCAGCCAAAGGAAAGGAAAAGTTGAAACGCAAGAAAGAAAAAACGGCCGCTCCGTTAATTCACGCCTCGAGAAAGAGCGCTCTGCTTTCCATATTAGCGCACAGCCACGAAAAACACACATAGCGAGATTCCACAAGATGGAAGGAGAAGAAAATGAAGGAATTGGTGGAAGATTTCGGAAATAGTCCTGAGAGTCGATTGGAAGGAGGGAAAATGACAATCGCTTTCATGTGATTACATACGTAACCATCCGGCCGTTACCTTTAGAGAGGGCTTTTACTGTAAGCAAAACTCCATACTTCCTAGCATGCACCTTACGATCAGTCACACACTTCAGGATTTCATTCAGGTTTCACCTAGGTCGTCCAGACACATTCGCATTCGTTTTCATCCATCTACACGAGTTAATGAAACGTAAATTAAACGAATGTGGTAAAAGGGTTTTGCCATAAGCTTTCAGCACTATACAGAACGCTGACAGAGTTGCCTGTTTATTTTTTTAATGTGTCGCTTGAAGCACACAGTAAAGTAACAATGAGGTCGCTAAATTTATAAAAAAAGGTAGCGCTAAAATGTAGTTGAAAATATAATAACCTAAGACTGCTTCTATAAATAGAATATGATTTCAGAGATTACGAGGATCAAGTTTGGAATGTGAATTCTAATCAAGTCTATCAAACTGAATGTTATATTATTTAATTTTAATACAAGTCAAACATGCGAAAGATGCGTAAAGCAAGGTCAAACTACAGAAAACACGCCGCTAAACCAAAGAAAAAGGCGCTCAATGGAAAAAATCGCTAGGTCTAGCGACAAAATCGCTAAATCGGCAACTATGAACCTCCAGTGGCTAAAAGTTGGACTACCTGAACGCTATCTGCGGACCTCGAAGGACTTACCTAATTTCAATACAATAGTTGTCCTGAGTTGACGAAAAAAAATTTTATACTCAAATTTTTGAGCTAAGGATAAGAATATATAAAGTATGGTAAAAATTTTAATAGAAGAAAGTGATAGTAAATTAATAAATCTCTTCTTCACTTCAATCTTTGAAACTATTTTATTTTTCTGGGAGTATACGAATCCACAAATCTAGTAGATCAACAAATATGATAAACAAATATATCTGTATTTATTAAAACAAAATTAAACCGAATATTTTATGTTGAATTCCTGTCTTTGTTGACGGGTATCTGATCCTATATTACGTCCCGATTCTTCTAGTTACTTCGAAAGCTGAAAACTATGTATACTTGATTTCTTGTAATGAGAAAAAACATAGGATTCCTTTCCCATGCAATCCATCTTTACTGACTAGAGGAACTGGCACACCCTATTGTCCTTTCACAATGCATAATCTTACATGACGCTTGGGTACACGAGTAAACGCAAATATATTACGTGATTTGTAAAGGTCCTCGTAGTCACGCAGACGTCATTCAATTTACATTCATTCTGTCATTACCAACACCATATCTACGCTAATTTTCAACATATGCACCTCATACAATCCAATCCAATAGTAACCATATACATGTTTTTTTCTGACGCACCCAATCACACTTGAAGCGATAAAGCCTAAAATTTCCGAGCGATGACGCAAAACCCAGACGAGGAAATGAAACCTTAGGAGACTGTGAAAATCCTCAATCGACAAAATGCGTCTACAGCAGGTTCCGTACACAACGCAGCTATTTCATTCATACAAAAGTGGCGCAACAACTGCAAAGAGTAAATCCGACAGACCGTGAGAGCGGGGATTAAATAATTACTCCGTTTTACAGCCTCTTTAAATGGAGCAGAACGATGCCGCGATTCCAAAGAGGGGAAAACCTTTGCCGCAGCAATAAAACGTCGGAGTTACGGAGATGACGAAAAAAGGGAAAAGAAACAAAGAGAAGGATGGCGACAGGATGAACCCGGAAAGAAAGAACGTAATCAAAGAGAGGAAGAAAGGGGGGTTAAAAGAGGAGAGAATATGAGAACATTTGGCGAGACGCGAGAAGGAACGTCACCGAAACAAGGGGAGGTCTCCTCCACCCACGCGTAGGGAAAAAATCGAGTGGGAGAAGTGAAGGTCGATAGGAGTTCGGAAAATAGGCGGTTGCGCGGGAAAAGGAGACGAGGAAAAATATTTTCCGGACGGCTGCGTCCAAGAGAAGCGAATTATTTCTGAAGGTGCACCGAAAAATAAAGCGCCGGTGCTTAGCGGAGGCACTTAAGAAGGGAGTAATTTCCGAGGTTAAGTGAAGACGCCAACGAAATCCAATTTAGTTTAACTACCAATATGGGGCGGTCTATTCAATGAAAAGATCTCATCTTTCCGCCGGGATCACCAGATAAACTCGGGATATCAAATATGGTGTCGAGATCGAATGCCATCAGGATACGTGATTGCTTATACGTTATAGCCATCCGATTAAATCGAAGACGCTGGCACAATACCAATATAATTGGTAAAACATTCTTCCAGACTTTGATATCAGCCATTTGTTTCACACACTACAGGGGTTATTCTGAAAAATGGGCGGATCCATCTAATGTAAGGAGAACTGATGCAGTTTCCTAAGATAAGTTTATTTTAATCTTTCGTAAATATCTAAGTAAAGATACTGAATCATGACATGAACGAGGAAAGGACAACTCGTTTGATGTGAAAGTTGAAAAATTAATGTCTTCTTTTACGGATTCCGTTTACTTAATGGACTGCGATTTAGGATAATATACAGAGGATATAACCATCACTTCTTCCAATAATTCTGTAGCGGCACTAAATCCATCTGCTTATCTGCTTGATATGTAATATGAAGATGAAATATGTAGCGAAATTAGAGCGAGATATCAAATTAGGAAAGGAAGCGTGAAGAACTGGATCGATCCATAAGTATCAAATAACGCAAAAAAGCGCCTTAATTTTCCCTTACTTATGGTTACGAAAAAAAATATTTTAGATTCAGGATACAGATCAATGAATCTCATATCGTAAATATTTAACCATTTACCACAGCATTATTATTTAGTCAAGACCTTCGATCCATGCATCGTTATAGGGAAATCCATTCTCAGCAATAAGTAAGATCCATTTCATAGACATTCCGACGATGGTATTTTCCCTGGAAAGAATCGGGAGGAACAAATTTCCATCAGATAAATCTGTGGACACGTTATGGCGACGAATGAGAGTAAATCGAGAACGGGAGGAAAACGCAGACACAAAGCGAGATCTGAATGACATGGGGTTTTAAAGGGGATATCGTTGGAAGGATTTCAGTTTTTGAGGGCAAACTCGTGAAGAACAAATCAGAGTGCTATTACTGATATTACGACCCGCCAAGCATTGATTTAATCAAAGTTATACAATTCTCACCGACAAGTATATATATATAAATAATTTTGGCATCATAGTGACCGCAAAAGTAACGAAAAATGTAGCCCTCGAGTCGAATAGTTAGTGCAGCCGTGTAGTAGACCAATAGAGGCTGTGGTGCAGGAAAAATACACTGATGGAATTCCTTCACAGAAATTTTCAAGCTCGAAGTAAGAGGCACCGCAATAGTCTACAAATAGTTGAGGAGGGAAACAATACATTGCAGCGATAGATAAATCTGACGCAATGTGGATGTTATGTTTACTAAATGACAAACCCCATGACATTTCCCTTCGATTGATTCATCGCGACTCAGAACACTGTCGGAAGAGTATAAACGGCTGTATTAAGCGAAAAAAGAAAAGACTGTCGAATGTGGAACGATCTCAAATTACCGCGAAGGATACTCATCAATAATGCACCACAACGTTATATATTTTCATAGTGGACTGAAAAATTTCGATTAATTTTATTCATACCTTATACATTGCAAAATGGTTCATGACCAGGTAATATTGTAAATGTGGATTTCCTGTACATAATATGGGAGACAGAAATGGTCCAAGCCAATCTTCAACATAAGAAAGGTAAGAGTAAGCATAATAGTAAAAATAATAATAGAAATTTTAGTCCAATAATTCAATAGTTAGTGTTTAAAAGTTAACAACCTTCCTTGATTTAGAATATGTCAAAAGGCTCTCTTATGAGTGAGGAAAACTTACGCGTTTTCCATTAAAAGTTGATTCTGACGAGGCTGCCGTCAACGAAATTTTATAAGATTTATCCATGAATACTCGAAATAAATCTTGGCTCTGAAAGGTGAAATGCAAAGTAAATGATGATTGTTCTATGAGCCGTTCCGTATAAATAAAACTAAAGCAAAACTAATAATTTCGCAATCCCAAACGACATTATGTTTTTCGACAATTATGGCGTATCTTTCTACTAATCAAAAGAACTGCATATTTTTCAATCCTTGTTTTTCTTAGATGTTTTCAACAATGGAAAACATTACTTTTACGACAGAAACGAATAACGGACATTCACTCCAAAAATGGAAATCTTTTCTTTCCTCAGCGTCTACATATTTGCAATCTAAACTTGAATATTTAGTTTTACTCTTAACGTGTCTTTCTAAATTCAATATGGTTTAGAAACAGTAAAATTTCCAATGAAACTTTACAATCAAAATTTCGCCCGATAAAATCGTATTCTTGGTGATCATCTGCACATCCATCCGTCATACTCCGCAAACGACCCAAAGCTCATCATCTGGGGTGTCTCTGCATTCCCTTCTGAAGCTCATGAATTCTTCTGCTAATCATTACATATTACAACTGATATTTATGCATTGAATGTTTCCAAGGAAGCTTTTTATATTAGAGATTCGAAAGTAGGAAGGAAGAGTAGAATACAGCGAAAGAGGGAAATAAAATAAAGAAGAAAAAGTGAAGAGGCGCCACAAGGGCGAGAGGGAAACACTCGACGGAGAACACATATCATCAGATATTTGCGGAAAACTGAATTACTATTTTTATGCGGCCTATCGGAAGCTGCTCCAGTATCGATCAAATGAGGGAAACGAAATTATGAAAAAGTGGGTCGGGAGCACAATTACGCTGCTTTTAGGCGGTGAGTGGAAGAGGCGGTCATCTGAAAGGAGAACGAAAATGAAACTCGCTTATTAAATTCATTTTCGGTAATTAAAATGAATCAAACCTCGGAGACAAATGAAGAATGTCGTGGACATCCTCGGTCTATGTCTTTTTATATGCGGCATTGATTTTCCTTTCCATACGCGTTTATCTTCCAGCTTAAACGATGAGTATTACACATTTGACAACCAGTCCAGGACTGCCTTTTTACTTTCAGAAATGTATGTCAATTTAAATACAGTAAAACCTGGTTAAGACGCTCTTCCAAGAGAAAACCAAATTTTAAGCGGGAAAGCGTTATAACCGATATATATCATTTTTTAAATTTTACTATTTTACAAAAATAAAAGGAAGGTTTTTTGGATCTTAATTATTAAATAAGAGCTGTAAACGAAAGAAATCTTTTATAGTGCCAAACTATACATGCTAAAGGTGTATATGTCTAGAAAGTCTGCGAACTATAGATGGTTGCCTTCTCGTCATTTTCTTTAAGGAATATTCTGATTTTTGGATGAAGATAGCGTCTTCCTTTGTTACATAATTATAGTCACTACTTGGTATTCCTGTAGGTGTAAATTCATTTATAATAATATAATAAATATATAATATTTATCTTGAATTTCAACCAGAATTATATGAATGTTGCAGCACTCTAAAGCAAGTCTCTAGTAGATCGTCTGTATAGGGCCAAGGAAATCGATAGAAAACGAACAGCGAGAATGAAGGACATCGTGAAAAGACAGACGAAAAAAGGAGTCCTCCCATTCTCCCTTGATTACTATCGAGAATACAGCTGATGCGAAGAGCTAAGGTTTATTAACGTATTTTAATTCCAAATTAGGTCCCGTCCTGAAATGATCTTGCAAGATTTTTTCTACCATTTCAAAATTATCCCCCCTCTGTCACTAATTGTCGTATGGAATTCCCTTACGAACATTCAAGTGGGTTACGCGCTCGACTTCAGTGAAGGCAGTCCCGGGTTCGATTCCCTCTGATGTCAAAACTCTGTTCAAAATAACTTAAGATTCCTAGACATCCGCTAGTGTGACAACATATAATTGAGGAAACCCCTTATTTACTGAATACCCGTAATTTGCCCTCTTTCAATTCTACATTATCTCTTTACAGGGAATACAGTTAAGCAGAAGTTGTTTGTTTCCAAAACATGAAACATGGCGCATGTATTCACAACATATCTTCTACGAGCCAACGGAAAAACAAGAACATAACTTTCACCCACGCTGTGAGTGGCATAGGGCTCGATTAAGAGCAGTGGGAACCTGAGCAGAACAGAGGGATTTTCGGCGAATTAACTGAGAAGAATAAAATACAACAACGTAGCATATCAACAGCATTTAAAAAGAAAACTATACGCATCAGTAATAATAAAGGAGAGGATAAAAAAAGAAGACAAAATGAGAAATGGTGGTCAGAGGAAGAAAAGCGGATCTGACTGGACAAGGCGTTTCCTTTGAAAAAATATTAGGTTCGCAGGATGCCTAAATCTGATTTACGAAGAATCGAAAGCCGCGGGGAATTATTTACTCTGACAAGGCGTTTGATTAGCGCAGGATGTACGAAGGCACTGCCTATACATCACGCTTAAAGATTCTACGCTGAAAAAAAGGTCGAAATAAAATGAATCCGACAGCAAGTGCGGCGAAATGGAGTTCCATAGGCCACAAATCCAATCGACGCAGGCAAATCTAATTTCGACTGGAAAAACTTCGAAGGAAACATTCCGTGGATGCATCTCTCTCAAAATCTCTCGTCAAAAATTGTTATCTGTTACCACTTGAGATCGATATTGGGATTGCGAAACCTACTCTTCTACGAATCAGTTCGCAAATCAAAACGTCACTTTGAAAGAGGACTACATGCGCACACGATGGCATCGATTAATTCCTGTGGATCGAAATGCGCCACAATCGACATACACGAAGAGGCGATTGAAGGGGGCTATGGAAGGTGAAAGACAATACAGACTTAATAAAAGACAAAATACACAACTTACGGATGACAGAATGGATGATAGAAAAAATGGTCCCCGGCCGCTGATAAAGAATTTAGGGAAAATGAAGGTTATTTTCATGATTTGCAACCAAATTAACAATTTTTTAAACAAAAGTACAAAATATTCCGAAAACTGGCATTTTAGCCGCATATAACATAGTATGCGTGACAAATTAATTACATATGATATACATTACATATGTACATAATATATTTATTTACATATCATGAACGTAAATAATAAAATATAAATAGTTATCTATGTATATACTTTTGTCACCCAGATAAAGCAGATGAAATTTATCTATAGAAAAAAAAACCGGTTAAGAAGCTTTTCAGAGAACCGAGTGAAAGCCGCGTTATCAGCGGGATAGCTTTATGACCGGGTTATGAAAAGGGGTCTTCTTTGGATGTCACATATGTAGAGTCCGCAGATTATTGTTTTGTATGACTGGTTACCTTCCAGCCATATTTTTTTAAGCACTGTCAGTTTTTCGTACAAAGAGAGCGTCTTATTTTATAGTAAATTTTGGCCATTTTTCACTCTACAACAAAGCAAATTTTACCAGGTAGGCAATTAAGGAAATCATTATCGATCTATAAACCTATGCGGATGATTAGCGGGTTGCAGTGCACCCAGTGACAGGAAAATCCGCCTTGTAAGCGGGCAGAGCGTCTTAAGCGGTTTTTTCAACGTATGTTTAGTGCAAAAGGGACAGATAAAAACTGTATATTAAGCAGGAGTGTTCTCGACGAGATTTACGGAATTTATTTTTCAATAGTTATTGTCAGTGAAATAATAACATCGATGAGGTAGCAGGGATAGTATCAAGATAATTAATTTGGGAGTAATTTTCAGAGAGAAATTAATCCTTTTTATACATCAAATGTCTCACCCTAGAATTTCCTATTTTTGTAATTCGAAATTCGAGATGGATTATCTTCAGATTTGTCTTCAAAAGCCAATCATTGGCAGATCCTCTTGTGTGGGCGTTTTTGCATCATGGGTCTTCACTTAAGTTCATTCACTTAAGGAGCTCTTTCCTCACAACCCAACCCAATTCTTTCTATATGTAATCGTAACCAAATTTAGTGTGAAATTATACGCCTACGTATTATTTATCTATTAGTTTTTATACATTGGAATTTACCAATTGTAAATTTGTATACCCGTCGTTCGTTTCATTTGGATTGATTTATTTTCATTCTAAAGATAGTTTAAATGTAGACGATAGTTTCGCATTGATTGTGTAAATTTTCATGCGACAACTGCGAAGATTTGGCGGATGAGAAACTATTCTGTCCTAACCTTAAACGCTAAAAAGAGTATGATAACAATACGCAATTTTAAATGAATACCAATTTTCATGAATTAGGATGATTTCCCCTGGGAACTGGAATTGGTGGCAGCACCTGGGAACCGTATTTTGTGCAGGCCTGAGAAGGAACGATGGATGAAGTTGAAGGTAAAAAATGGACGAAAAAAAGGGAAGAGAGAAAGAGAGATACTATAATTAGAAGTGCAGGAAAGGAAGAAGAGGAAACCTTGCAGAGAACGAGAGGAAAGGAGCAAAAATTGAGAAAGTGAAACGGGCGATTAAAGAGAGGGAGGCAGAGCAGAACGGTTAGGAAGGAAGTCATTGGTTATTAAGGGAGCGTCACGAATGAAACGGATGCAAGGGGAGTTAGTCACTTCAACCAAACACAAGTGAAGAATCCGATACTGTTAAACCAGTTGCAGCAGACACGAAAAACGGCTACTTTTCTGTTTTTAGGATATCTCTCACAATACATGTAATAGAAAAACCGCTCGACTCGATTCAAATGATTTCCTAGGGAAGTTTTTTATGTGAGCAACTTTAAAGTTTTTCGAAAACGGGATATACATAGATTTTCGTTTTGCCCTCCAAAGTCTTCCAAAAATTCCCCTGACACTTCACTGGCATTTATTCGGAACAGGATATTTTGCGGGATTTTTTCTGAGGATATTTTGCAGGATAGGCAGCTACGAATAATTAAGAAAATAAACAAGTAAATATATGAGTTTAGCGGGAGCTAATGCCATTTAGTAAATTAATAACTACCGAGTTTAAGTAATGTCATGCGGATTTGGAATCCTAGTAAACTTGTAACGACTTTCATACTTTTTCTTTCTTACACTACAATAAGTTTCCGGGAAACGCTGTTCAGTGTACCCTAACTTGACAGCGTTAAGAGACGCATGCGAGTATACTGAATGTAGCTGGAATGGATTAGAAAATTGTCGTGTATTGTCAAAAATAGGGTAAAATTTTCTGAAAGTGCGCTACTTCAGTAGTTCGTCTGTTAGTGTGACTTGAGGTGAACCAACGAGAAAGATGCTGGATTGTAAAACGTCAACAAAACTAATTAAAGAACAGGTATTGCAAAAATAATGGAGCGATAAATAATGACAATAATGCACATGACGTCTGCTAGAGTTGCTGATTTCGATCTGCACATTCATCGATCTTTTCGCGGAGCGTTAAAGGGTTACGGCAGTGCCTACGGTCATGGACCAATGTATGAATGAATTCACGTACATATAAGCTTCGCACAAAAAAAATTTTTGACAGCTTCTAGCGAGGAAATCGAGGACGACGGGCATAGTTGTTCTTTCCTCTACAAAGCTTCTGGTAGCAGCGGAGGGGCTGAGGAAGCATGCAGCCTAACGGCTGACTTTAAAGACCTCAAGTATGAAGCCACGCGGTGGAATATATATCAGTCTCCGCTTGGTAGATACACGACTCGACCCAACGTGTGAATCGGCCTCACCCTTCGAAATCAACTAGAATGAGGTTGTTTAGTCGATGCCGCCTTTGCAGATTTCTGGCCTCCATTATCATTTTCTCATCGACCGCTGAGCCGCATAAAACTCGCCTCAAATGAATCTCCTCACATCTTTTATTACAGCAGCTCGCAAATAATACCCGCTAATCCTCTCCTAGATCGTTTTTACCCACTGAAATTTTACTTCCTCCATCTTGCAAGTAGTTTCACTGCATTCTGAGCGTATCCCGAGATAATTGAATATTAAACGTTTCAGTCAATCTCTAACCCAGAGAACGGTTTCTCCGCTTTTTTCACATTGCGTAAGGGTTTGACTTAAGTCGATATACAAAATAGAAAGCAAGACATATAGATGATTTAGATATAACGTTTTGTTGGAGGAGGAATCGATCCCGATGAAACGGAAATTAGATTTTTGGAAACAGACTATGGGTCTACTAACTGAGTGAATCTATTTGAGCATTGAAATTAAGATCGCAATTATCAAATTAAATCATCGATATTGCAACTAAAAAAATATGCTTACCGATGAATAGGCTAAGCTTAAAATGCTCCTTTTAGTTATACTTCTCCCCTGGAGAACGGAATGCAACACCATTCTGAAAGGAGTGTATACCCCGAAAGTATTTAGTAAAATTACCATTTGAAGAAGCGTTTAATGAATTCCATACATATTCATTTCAGCCTAAAATTATAGGAAAGATAAATCATAATTCCGTCCTAGGCTAAAATTTACCTTATTAGTTCAACACTATATAAATCTAGCGCTAGATACGTAACAAGCGTGCTGTTTTTCATTTCTAAAACAAATTCTATTTTTAACTAAAATGTTCCAATAAACATCAAATGATACCGTCGAGGTTGCTACAGCTGTTCCTTACAAGTAAATATGAGTTAAGGAGTTCGCCTTCCAAACAGTTTGTGAATATAGGAAATATTTTATATCCGAAAATTTGCCATTGATTTATTTTTTAGAGCCCTCGCTAACATCCAGTCATAGTTAGGGTTGCCAAATGCATGAGGTTAGAAAAGGACACTGAATTTTAAAATGCAGGACAGAGTTTTGCGGGGCATATACTTAGAAGTGCTCCGCTAAAATTTCACCTAAAAGAAGAATTAGGTGAAAGAAAAGAAATTGGAAGGATGGTCTCCAAAATGCGGATTGGGAGCTTACAAAGAGGGTCGGTAATCCACGGTTTCCTTGGTCCTTGTGCCCGACAGACACCGGCATATTGGCGATTGCAGTTTTTCGAAACTCTTATAGAGGAATTAATCATAACAGAAATGTTAGGTCAAATGCTTGCGTTGCCAATGAGGAGTTTATTTGGCAGGAAAGCTGTGACTGAATCTTGATAACTAAAACTCAGCTTGATCTCTTGAGCACGTAAAAATGGTTTATCAACCCTTTGGATTACGATTTCATGTTGAACGTAAAAAGAAACTTTACCTGAGGATATAGCAAATACTTATTTTAAAACACTAATAGATTCTGAAGCATGTTTCCTATGTTAACTGTATAACGCCAAATTTAATATTTTACAGTTATTATATTTCCTCTGCAAATCAATTACACTTGAAACTCGATTCTACAGATACAGATTCTAAAACTTGAATACGAATTATAAATAATGATAACTTTAACATCCTGTTCATGATTTCGAAAGCAATTTTCATTCTTTAAGTTACTTTCTCTAATATGGAATACAACCCGGACAGATCCATAATTTTCAAATGCCTGGGGGACAAGTGAAAAAAGTTGTCCTTTTCGCCGGAAATCTGGTCATTCTAGTGATAGAACAATACAATTAGGTACGCAACAAAGGAAGAGCTCAGACAACCATTCCCTAAGCAGAACATTTTGTAAACCGCAATCCGGGAATTCAACTTGGGGTTAGCGTTAGAAGGCTGGCATTGTAACCACTCCGCTTTCTACTAAATCGGCATTCTCAAGTTAGTGAGCTTTTCCAGCAGAATGGTGGGAAAAATAAGAAATATACACTAAATATAGCGGGTATTTTCTTCAGGATTTAAAAGGTAACTAAAAGATCAGCTAGCCTTACACTGCCCCATTTCGCCATACCGGGATTTATCGGTGGGAAACGGGGCCTCGAACTGTAATATTTATCGTTCTGGTTTTCACTCCCGTTCAACGAAAAAGCAGTTATCATTTCAGTGTCGGTTTCGCTTCTACCAACTTAGAACCGGATCAAAGAGTTCTCTCGATCCAACCACTGTAATATTATATCATTCGGAAAGTATTTTTTTTTTATTTTTCAATTTTAATTTTCTTCAGATACACTACACAACATTAAATATTATTATGAAGTTACTAATAGTTGGCTCCAAGTCGTAGTTACTCAAGCTTGGTAATGTTCAATTAGCCTAGGTGAAATTTGCATTGAAAGGAACCAAATACCAGAACGGAATAAATAACGATTTTTAGGATACGTTTTGATTTTATTCGGACTCTATTTTTAAATGTTAAGGTTTTCGGTTCGATGCGCTAGTGGAAAGTGCCAATCTATCATTTTAAATGTTCAAGAGGAATAAGAATGTCTGCTATACGAACATAAATTTACTTCGCATAAGTATGCAGACGCGATCTTCCTAAATATTACCATTACCCTGAAAGGATGGACTATATCAGACGAACTTCCTAAATTATCACGGAAAACATCCTTTGAAGCAGCACATTGTGCAACGAGAAAGAAGTTCCACAATGGAGTCCATCGAAACAGCGCGGGGCATCGATCCAAGGAATGGTGCTTTAGGATTCCAGACCCATCATCATAAAGGGCCTTTGTACCCATATCCCGCGGTAAAATATTTCAATAAAGCAGATTTCAGCACTCTCCTACAACGGCCATCTACAGACGCTCATCGTTTTCAATGCGGATATATACTATCCGAGAACGACATCTCCTCGCACAGGTGCTCCTTTAACAACGACAGTAGTTTAGCGCTAAAGAAAGCAGTTCTCTTGTTTACTCCAATTCAAGGAGGCAGTGGTGCTGACAAATCACGCCATGAATCCATTTCATGATTTAGAAGAAATTAAACTAAAGAGGCATCAACACTTAACCACAAATATTTATACCTACATAACTTTTCCGAGTATTTCTCCTTAAAGGAGACAAAATGTATTGAAACACGAAGGATGCTACAACGATGTCATCAGCTTCAGAAGAGAAATGATCGACTGCATCACCTTAAATGATTAGATTTGCCGTTTAATCAAAATTAATTTACTTATGATAAATGACCATAATTACGAAATTGCATTCTAAGATGTACTATAAATCTGCAACTTTAGTAAACGACTACGATAAGCAGGAGACGAAGAAAAGGGGAGCTCTAGTTCGGGAATGAATTTTACGAGAAACAAAAGGACGTAGCATGTTGACTAATTATTCGATTACACATATAAATAATCTAGTCGATTCAAAGTGAAAAAGTCACAAATAACTACTCTTCATCAATTGTTATTTCGTCTTTGACTTTTTGATATATTTTTAAGTATCTCAACTTCGCGCGTAATTCTCTATTTCTATGCTCTAAATATTGTTACTTTTGCGTATGATATATAATTACTTCTGATAATGTTCCTAAGTCTGGGCTTAAATGAAATGATGATATTTTTGTTTCAATGATCGAATAGGAGGTGGCAACTATAGCACTCTTCTCCAAAGGTGCATAACGGATACCATAAGCGCCGACAAGTGATCTAAAAGAAGGAATGGCATGCGAACATTGCGGAAGGGGCTAAACAGACAAGGCCAGAGGATTTCTAATTTCTGTGGCCATACCAAAGACAATCAACGGTATGGATCAAGTATGCGGAGGATTGCTCCTTTCCACGGCTGGTCATTGGATAGTGAAAGAAATCGTGAAAATATTATAGAAATAATGATTAAATCTTCGTGCAGCTATTGAAAATATGTTAATGTAAGAGTTGTAATCCACGCTACGCATTGTTAAGTCTGAAGACGTTTCAAACATTCTAAACCGATAAATCCTGTGTTAGAGTTCTCATTTCCACATAATGTCAGCTTTTAATTAGAGATTAGATTTTAATTCACAAAACCCGTGCCTGGCTCCTTCGATTCTTCAAATACTTAAGAGAGCATGCCATCCTCAGTATGTAATCTGCGACACAAAGCTTTGCAATACACCACTATAAATCATGTATTGATAGTTCCAAAATATTCTATAGAATACCCATGAACGAGTAATTATAATACGCAACGCAATAGTCGCAAAGTTTCTCACCAACTGTGATAATCATGATATACATGAAGCTATAGGCCTCTACATCTACATACGTAACCTGCAAGCCGCCTTTCGGCGTGTGGCAGGGGGTGTAAGCACCGTAACTCTTCTTTCCTAGTTGATTACTTTCGCGTATCTTTTTCAGAAAAATGAATTCTCGAATCGACTGGTTCAAGCATGTATTTCTCTGAATTCCTCGCGGTATCAAAACGGCCTATACAACAAGGAGGGCGCATAAAATCGGTTACATTTTCTATGAACGTACTCTCTCTGAATTTATCTAGTAAATTGAATCTCTGATTGAGCCTTCTTTCATCTAAAGATTCCCATCCTGCCTTCTGAAGCATCTGAGTAACACTTACCGATTGATCATAGCATTTTTTTTACAAAACTTATTGCCTTTTGTTGTACCTTTTCTATCTCGCGAATACAACACTTTTCTGCAGGGTTCTGCAGGGTGTATACACTGCATGCATACTCGAGGTGAGGCCTAACTAACGCAAAGTAACCGCTAGCGGACTTTTTCTTCGCTTTTACCGACGCTAACGATGACGAACCTTGCGATATATTTAGAAATATTTCGGGAATACTTCATAGTCGCCAAAATCTTCTGCGAGCCAAATTTCTGTGCCTATAAAAATATCTATTCTATCTAAGTCTGCGAAAATTTGATATGATCAAGCACAACTTTATTATTTAGGAGTTATTTTATTGCTACCAAAATACTCTCGCTTGATAGAGAATACGAGATAGAGAATTAAGCACCTATGGGTTTTCATCGGAAATCGAACCCGGGAACTATCTCACTCAAAGGCTACCCTCTTGGCTATCTGAGAGCCCGCGCCAATCAGAATCAAACCAACGGTCGTCAATTTAGTATGCCGCGAAATTTTAGTTAAGGTAAATGTGCAGCAGAGTAAAGAAGGTTGGACATTTCTATCTTACAAGACACTTCCATTTACATATAGTCGTGAGTCCATACAAGCACCATTCTTTAATTAAGACGATAATAGGAGATTTAACTAAGAAGGAAGTGATTTGAAGTTGGGAGAAAGAAGAAGAGTCAACAAGTTGGATAAATTAACGCGGATGGCGCACCTACGACTCTGACCGAGAGATGATCACGGCGCTAGAGTGCAGCGACTCAACTCTCCGTTTGAAAAAAAATTAAACGAAATAAAGAGAGCGCGTTTGACGACCTCTCGCGGAGGAAATGTGGAGGCATAGAGATAGCAATTGCCGGAAGATAGGGATGCGGATGGTGATATTAAAGGCGAATAAACGAGATGTGCCGGGAGGAAAAATCGTCGCTGCAATTTCAAAATCGAGAGGGAAAGCCGAGAGGCGAGGAAATGATAACATTCTTTATTACCGCTCGTAAATTTTAACGTCTTCGCTGACGATGCGCTTACGAATTCCAAAGATACATAAAAGTGAGAAGTTCCGCTAAGGGGAGGAATGATCCGCGGAGGAAAAGAAACGAAAGTGAATCTTGCCGTGACTGACCCGCTGGAGATTGATCGTCACGAACACTCGATCGATACGAAGAGGACGCGGATTGATACAGTACATACATTTTAAAACGTGGCTAGTACGCATGACCTATTTGAATCATAAATGATTATCTTCTGTAGTACATTATAAGCAGCAGCAGATTCATAATCAGGCTGCAGCAAGTTAGCATATGAAACCTCAACAATAAAAAACCTAAGTAACAATAACAATTACATTGTGTTACAAGTATTACAATTACATTATAGTTACAAGGAAATAGGTATAAAAATTAGAACAAAACCAATCAATTACATTACTATAACTACTCGAATTCCAGCACCATGCTCACGAAACAATCAGTATATATACGAAACGTGAAAATAGTAAAGCCTTTACATAATGTCATGATTTTATAAAATAATGATCACAGACAATTACTAGTTTAAATTATTCGCATAAATACTGCATCTTTAATTACCACATTGGGGATAGACAAGTTGAATGTCAGGCAGTTTCCCAAAAAGGGATGAAAACCTCTCGAATAACATATCTTAGAACTAAATTACGAGTTGTCGTACTTTAATCGTCCAAAAATTCCGATTTTTTCAAGAAAGTATGACAAAAGTAACAAAGATAACAAATTCTGCAGAAATACAAGAATACATACTTTATCGTTATCGGTTCTGTTAGATCAGAAAGTTATACAGTATACTACCAAATGGATATATCTACAATGAACTCTTGATTATGCAGGCTGAAGATGGGGAGAAACATATGAATACACAGAAAACACCGATAATCCAAACTTTCACTTTAATTGCTCATCATATTTATAGTTCACTTAATTTCCATAAACGTAATAAGCAATTTATTAATTTTGCGCACAATATTTTCGATTATATCATGGACTCGTTCAGAGCTTTCTTTCCTTTCAGCAGCGATACTATCACTGTATCCCTCTACTTCACGTGCTAGGTTTGCTGGTTGTTCCTTGTGTTAGAATATCTCCTGCTTATATTACAGACGTGGAAATTCTTACGTTTTCTGAGTTTGACTTGTATTTTACTTGCATTTCTATTGAGACCGCGGCAATGATCGACTTAGCGTAAAAATCATGCAAGGATAGTCTGCAAAACGAAAAACCCGCCCATTCCCGGCATATTCGAATTAGGGAAGAATACGAAAAAATGGATGAAATGATACGGAAAATCGTATTTCGCCGATAGACGACTACACCCATCTGGATGCATTAACCCCATTAAAAGTATTCATTGAAACCGCGAGTATATAAATTATGGACAAATTGTGAGATAATATCGGAATCTGGAGATTATTTTTTTACTCTTGGCTTACGGCCAACTGTGGAGGAAAAATTCAGCTGAATGCACAGTCAACAACATTAACTTATTCGATCTAAAAATACTTTCCTGTCGGATGATACAAGTATTTCAACTTACTCGGCTAATTCTGTGCAAAATCAATTAATACATCGTAAACTTCACAAAGGATAAGCAATGTTATTTTATAGCTATAAAAGGTAATGCATTTGCAAGTCCACTATTTCCAATATTTTTATTTTGGTAGGAGATAAAAAAAATTCCCAAAAAATAGGGAATAGAATAAAATATTATGAACTCTAGAAAAGCAGAAAATTTCATGACCCCCTCGTCTCTCATGAAATGAAATGAACTCATGAAATCAAGTGAACCGAATGTGTAGCACGTAGGGCAGAAATTTTCTTGGTTCCGTCATCGCTCTTCCTTGCAGATAACATGACGTAATGGCGATGCACAAGGAGACTCATTGTGACGCAATGGGATGAATAACGATTCCAAGATAGCGGATGAACCGTATACTTGTGCCTTTCACTCCAACAAAGCTTCTATATTAATTTCCACATCTTTAGCCAAGCGGGCTCGATATGGATTATTAAACATAAAAAATTAGAAGAGCGATTGAACAGAGAAAAATTTGTGGTGATATTAAAAGAATCCCTTCTTCAATATTATTCAAATGTAAGAAAATATGACAACCCATTCCAGATCCGAATTTCGGAATATCAACGCTGCGATTACGAGTATGGGGACAAAAATGAATTTAATTGAACATCTTCCGATTTCAATAATCACAATTTGACAATGATCCTGAAATCACAGCCACTGGGTTTCTAGCAAACGCGCAGTGTAGTCTGATCCAGGAAAAATCTATGGTGCTTTTCAACTTCAATCTACTAGCCGCATCCTCTTCAATGCCCTACATAAAACTAAGATCAATGAAATGCATTCTATTTCACGAGGGATACTCGATGCATATATCTTGCTTCCAGAAATCACGGAGAGGACGTCGCTGTGAATAAAATTTTCTCGACGCCGTTGAGATAGGCATTACGTAATATTCACCAAGTACTCGTTGGATATATGTGAACGAACATCATTACCACAGGAAAGAAACCCCACGGACGTTCTAACTTAATTCGAATGAGTAACAAATCAAGACCAAAGCAATATTTTCGCAAGCTAACAATTCACAGCGTGAGAAAAGTACTGGTGAAAAGTGGTTCAAAATGAACTTCACACAGCCAGACATTCTTTTGTTTTCTCCTTTTCTGATCCTTTACCCCAGTTTTTACAGCTTCGACTTCACTTTCCCTTCGGTGGAAATTTATACTAGATCACTGAAGACATATATCAGATATGAGAAAACAATTATAAAAGGAAAGAAAAGACGTAATGTAAAGTTAAACGACATAAGTAGGGAAAGAAATTGTTTCTTCTTGTTTTCTGTCAACTTAAGAATGAAATACATAAAACTGATCAACTAAATATTTATGCTTGGGATATTTTAGGATGAGTTAATTTCCAAGTATTCTCGGAGCATTAATATCATTATGATTAATGTTTTGAGAGGGTTGCAGTCAAGAGGATCAAACTTAACTCTCAAAAATGAAATTATGCCATTAAACTTCAAATATTATTCAACCAACTTGAATTTCTTGATATCGAAGATACATAAAACCAAGAGAGCATCACACAGCTAGTTTCATTTCTGAAATTGGAACAATACAATGTGCCTTTCTATAATATATGTAACTATAGAAAGATATCTTTATTTGCACCGGTTATCATTTTACACCTTTTATTAATTTAAAAACATTTTTACATTCTACATGGCTTGTTTTAGTTCGAACGGTAACGCGTAGAATTAAGGCTTCCTGCAAAAGTTAAATAAAATATTTAAAATGATATAATAATAATAGACCTTCCTTGATCTATCATTCTGCAAGATGGAGGGACCCAATTCGACCCGTCGCAAAGAATGGAGCGCCCGAAGGCCCTCTTCTGCTGGGAACACTCGAACCGTTCTAAAAATAAAAGCTGCAGAACAATAGTGAAGTCCATTCCCACCGAATGGATTTCCACTCAAGTTCATCCACGGATTTCACGAGAATGCGCAGCGATCAAACACGATGCAGACACGAACGATCATCACACCATGGGGAGGAGACATCGATCTTAGGCAGCCATCGTCGAGAAAAAGCATCTTTCTTCAGCCACCGAATACATCAAACATCGCTATTCCTCCAGTCCTCCTGTTGATGCACACCCGACCTTCAGACAGCTAGAATTCGTCGGTCACCAGTTGTCCTACTCCGCGTGACAAAGACTTGACTAACCGATGCCTGTGTACTCATCTATTTCTTGAACCTAAGGAAATGGTTACATCATCATTAAAAACTTTGGATTTAAACGAAATAATCTCATTTTTCCTACTTTCGGATATCTATCATTATGAGCAAATTAAAATCAAAAATAAAATAATAACAACTAGCGCCTGGAGAGAAATTGTAATAATTTAGATCACGTGGCATTGATATTCTACATATATTTCAAGAGTTGAAAATTTTTCTTTTTTTAGTATTTACGATATAATTCGTAATTTCAAACATAAGTCGTTAACTCAAACAAATCATAAATACAAACGAATAAATATATCGTAAATTCATAAATCATGCATTCAAAAAGAAATCAAAAATAAGAAAAAAATCTAGAAAATTAATTCACTAAATTCAAAATAATTCATAAAAATCTTTCATGTATATACATATAAATAAATATATGTGTTTGTGTATATATATGTCATGTAGATCTATGATACAATATGTATTCACATCTATGTAGCATTTAAACTAACTTCAATATAGGAAACATGACGAAAAGCATCTTACTGCTGGATTCGTAGACCATTTCTTGCATGGTACATACGTTTACCTTTTAGAAACATCGATACGGAGGTTAGTAATGCATTTCAGGATACGTCGAACAAGAGAAGGAAATTCGCAAGCAGTTACGTGTAATAGTAACTTCTTGTTGAATTTTGAATTTAAAATGTGAATTTTTACAATTATTTTCATTTTATCATCAAATCATAAACTGTTTTAAACTAAATGAATAGCCCAACATATATACTATTCATATTAGTATTCAATTCCAAAGAGAACTATTTAGGAAAGCATTTAACCACTGGAACTGTACATATCGGGGGTGATATAAATCATGGAATGCATTTATCCATATTTTTTAAGAAAGGGGTTCTTTTTTACTTTATATAAATAATTTCATGTTGGGACCTGGATTAAAACTTTGCGCCTCTAAGCCTTTGATATTCTGAATCCGTCCCTGCCGCTGTACCACTTGAACTTTGTAAATTAATAATTCACGTTTAAATACAAATGCTATCGAGGGACCTTTGAAGCTAGATCCATTTTGCTTCCCTGCAAGAATGAAAAAATAAATTAAAACGTAAGGGATAAATTACTGAATTATATTTTTGATCAAGGATGTACACACAGGATCTCTCAGTGGAGGGTTCGATTCCTGAGAAACCGTACATCGATTGATGCACAGCCGTGGGAGGATAGTAAGGTAGAGATATATCGTAGATGAGGAAGGGGAAGATGCGGAATCCATGTGACCGCTACTTCAAAGTCAATAAGTAAGCCGCCGGACGAATCCGCCGCAGCAGTTGGGTCCACTTAGTAAGGGGCGCCTACGGAAGCGTGAGCTTAACGCGAAAAAACAGATTACCCGCAGCGAGAGAATGGCGCTGAGGAGGAAAAGAACAACCATTAGCCCGATCCACTTAGTGGAGCGAGATCGTGGATGATTCCTAAATAAGAAAGGAGATGAGAGCTTAGGAAATTCCCTTTTTTGCATTTTTCCACTCGGGATGAATGCGATGCTGCTACGAATATCATGAAGTTAAAAATTAGCGTGGATATTTCAAAAACGCACTAAAGAGACTAATGGTCAAAGGAGCGAACGAAGTAGAGTTAAAAGCTATTATACACGACAGTGACTTTAGATTTGTAGTTGACTTTTCTAGATCTAGATCGGAGGTGGGGAACCTTTTCCATCATGACGCCACTCAGCATCAGGCCACTTTTGTTTAGTGTTGCTTACATCATAATAGCTAAACATCGAAATATCCGTTCTTGCCTTTATCGGAGGAGGATACAATATAATTATCTCCTGATGCAGGAAAGAAGGCGTATAGCTATGTTACGTTCCGTTAGTTCTGCCTCACCTCGAATATTCACGCAGCGTATGGGATGCCTGTAATCGCGAATTAGAAAAAGTGCAACGAAAGGAAATATGGTAAGAGAAGTATTGCTAAGACAAATCGGTGAGCGTTACACAGATGCTTCAGAATGCAAGATGGGAATATGTAGAAGATAGAAGCAAAATCGAAGACTTAATTTACATAAATTCTGAAAGTACGTTCGTAGAAGATGTAGTCGATATTGTGCGCCCTCCTTGTTGCATAAGCCGGAATGATACTGCGAAGAAGATCAGAAAAATGCTAGAAGAATTCGATTAAAGAATTGATTCTTACGCTCAAACAATACGCAAAAGTAATCGATTGGAAAGGGAGAATTATGCTGCATACATTTCCTGCACATGCCGAAATGCTGCTTGCAGGGTATACACGTAGATGTGATGATCTGTTAGGGATAAAGACACCTATTTTTACGTTGGCAAGCTGAAAACCGCTTATTGGGAAGAATTCACTGCGGAAGTTGCTGTAAAATACTATCACTGATAGAATTCTAATTGCTGATTTCTACAACACATTTGGAAGAATCAACGGAGGTAAACGCCAAAGCATACTTGAGGATAGAAGTCGCAACCAGAAAGGATGACGGTTAACAAGAAGAAGCTTAACGTGATAAAGATAAGGTTAAAACCAGATGATACAAGTGGCATACAATCCTTAGCCTTAATGAAGCTCGGTAATCATTTTTCCTTATTGCCAAGAACGAAGCTCGTGATATACTTCCCATAATAACGTGTCGTACTTTATGAACGCATGCGTTCTACGGAAAGAAAATTATTGAATGAGAATAACTTCGTGATCTAGATCGGTTGAGAGAAAAATATTAAAAGAACAAAAACATAATATAGGGGATGTAATACGAATAAATTGTATAAAATTACACAGCAGGAACGAAACAAAAAAGCACTTGGGTTTAAGATCAGAACATATTAGATTCAGCATAAAGAAAAATGAAAGTGATTTTTTACTAGTTCTAGGTTACATTACATTTGACGAGACGAGGACAAATTTAATTCAATATAAATAACGGTTGCTTCCAGTTTCACATTTTTTTAAATATAGGAATTAATTTCAGTAAATTTTTAGCCTACTAAAACAAACGTGTTTTCTACTTAAAACAAAAGATACAAGACTTTCACCTCCAAACAAATCAGTTCTCGCGGAGAGCAGAATAATGCATTCTTCAAAGAAGTGCGACTTTACTTTCTTCGGCAAGGAGAAAGGCACTACCTCCGTTACCATTATTTACCGCAATTCCAAGAAATTCAATTCAAAGAAATTTTGTAACTGATGCATTTGCGAGAAGAAAACATACGAAGAGAACCTTCTTCAGACTACTATCTCAGTCAATTCCAAACTCTGAGGCCAAACTATAACTAGGTAAGCAAATATCTGGAAATTTATAGAAATGATTTTAAAACTGTTTTTCCTGGACTTTAACTCAGAGATTTCATAAATACTTTTTACTTGATTAAATATAATTTTTATAAAAAATATGGCCTTATTATTTCGTTGGAAATAATAGCGAGTGTTGGCTCTATTTCATAATATGAATAACTTCTGAAGTTATTAACCCTAAACTTTAAATTCACAACGCAATACAAATCCCTGGTCAAGGAGTTATACGATTCATCGATCTAATAACGAACTTTTTGACATAGGAACTTATCCTTACTTCATTCTGACTTCCAGATACGAACTTAATTTCGAGAAATGAACCGTAAAATAAAATGGAAAAACTGGACCTCGTGATACTCGAGTTAATAACCTTGGCCAGGAGCAAATTAAGATCGCAAGTCGAGCTAACACTGCACTTTCTATGTATATATGTATGTATATATATATATATATATAATATATATAATATATATTATATATTATATTATATATAATTATATTATATATATATATATTATTTATATATATATATATAAATAATATATATATATATATAATATATATTATATATTATATTATATATAATTATATTATATATATATATTATTTATATATATATATATAAATAATATATATATATATATATATACATACATATATAAGTCTAATATATATATATATATATATATATATATATATATATATATATATATATATATATATATACACACACACACATATATATCTTTTACTCGGAAAGTAAATTAACCTCTTCCGCTCTATTTCTATTGTACCGCATTTTTCGGGAAAGCGAGATAAATATCACATTTAATTAGTCCGAGGCGGATTTAATGAGACAAGATGGAATTTTTGGATCGCGGTTTCGACTTCCCCCTGCGTAACCCTTGACCTTCCACGTGCCACCTTCCTTTATCTCCGCGTCTAAAATCCGTTACCTTTAAAATCTCACCGATAGCGGGGAAAAATAGGCGACGCATGTCTCCAGATTAATTAGTCGTCTGGATCACAATCTACGCTGGAACCCATCGCTAAAGTTATTTACTGGACGAACGAGAACAGAGGCCCGAATCGAGTTTATCGCCGACGGAAAAGACTAATTATGAGCGGATGTGCACAGTGACACGAAGGGAGCACACGTAGGCGGAGAAACAAAGGATGACAAAGGATTGGAGAGGAAGACTCTAATGGGCGTAAATCCATTGAGAGGGGAAAGTCTTTCTCTATTGAAAATATTACGTGCGAAGATGGTAATATAGCCTCCAAACCCAGAGAGGGGAAACGCGATATTCAGTCTGGAAATTTGGATCCGAATTTTTCCATCCAAGCCAATAGAAACGCGTAAGATTTCACACAATATTAGGAACCACAAAAAGGGTCGAGCCGTCAACAGCCTCAGAAAGCAGGAAAGTAAGCAGAAAGAAACTGCTACTCGAAGGAGAAAAATCAAAAAGCTACTCGAAGGATAATATCCGGACAGAAGGAAATACTACACTCAGCAAGGCTTTCAGGTTCGTTTATGGAGAGCCTTCTGAAATCGATTGCTTTCGTTACCAAACTAGTTGGCCCTTCATTCGCATCCACTCTGTGCCCTTTGAAAAGTTTACATTTTCAATAAACCTTAAGTTCACGAATATTAATTCATAATCTTACTGCCTCTTTTCTACCACAGTTTTTGTGACTTACGCAAAAGACACTCAGTCTTGGGACGTCTAAGAAATAAGATCTAAGAGAAAAATCAAAGAAATACCTCCATTTATTTTGCCGGTAATAAGTTTAAATGGCGAGATTAATCCCTCCAGTCGAAAAAGAAAATATTGAGATTATCTCTTAATTTGAAATGTAATGAGGAATCGACTATACGGAAAACGGTCATCCCTATTTAACGTGCTAATTATAATATCCATTTGAACAGTTGGGGGACTCATATATCTTTATCCGATTTGCAGACCTATATATCGCAACGTAAAAAAACGATGTCAGCGATTAATTTATCCTGTGATTCGATTTCCTTCAATATTTGTGCGATAACTTTCCGAAAGATTCTTATATGACATAGTTACTTATATCATAGTTCCCTCTAATTTTTTCCATCTATAAAATTATCGCAGGCGGGTTAACGAAGCTGTGCCGCTATTGCCAAGAAAGTATTTCAGAATACAATTTCTCTGATTTTCATAACTTTAATTTCAGAACGAACCACGTAACCTCACTGTACATTTAATAATACTCAAAATGATTAATGCATCACTGCAAACTAAAGCTTATGGCTTTAGAATATTCTGTGGCCGCTCCACAAATCAGTTGGAGGGCACTTCTAAAAGTATTGCCCCCATTTATTGTTCCATATTGTTCGAGGGGACCTTCATGTTTATATTTCACCAGCTGTAAGAAAGGATGTTACATTAGGGCGGGCCAGTGATTACGAGGGAATGAGTTTACGATGAATGAGTAGTTGCATGCGTCCTAATTACCCGAAACTTCTCTTCGTGTAGAGAATTAAATTTTTTCCCGCTGAAAACATGAGGAGTTCTCACCCACGCTCTGCTAAACGATCTGGAAACTTAGCAATTTCCACCAGTCAGTCGGCGGCTTAGAGAAACGCACCTACTCAAAAATGACAAAAACGACCGATTCGGGGAAATTTCACCTCCTATGCGTCACCTATACAAGAAACGAAAGAAAATGATCGAAGAAGAGATGAAAGGCTTTTCACTTTTCAAAGGTGCATCGTTTAAGACAGGCATTCACCATCTTGAGGATTGCCAGGCATTATATGAAGAACTGAGCTTGGAAGAGAAAGTGGTGAATGGGATGCAACGTCGAAATGCTGCACTTTGCTTCAATTTATGAATTCTCAAATCTTAATTTCGCCTTACATCAGAAAAGTTTCGGCTCTGTATCCCTCACAATTGCAGTAACAAAGTATGTGTACCAGGAAAGATAAAAGGAAAGCATTATCCTAGTCGACAGGTCACAGAGAGATTTTCGCGTAATACTAGCATGACAAACTCACCAAGCCACAACAGTTCGAAGACAGCGATTATTTCTCCTGTACGAAAATAAGTAAAATTTTACCACTAAACTATTGATGCTTACAAATTTTAAAAGTTTTGTATCATTACTGATAATACAGTTGTTGAGCTGTTGTAATAGATTTGTAGAATAAATAGTTACACGAAGATGGAGAAGAAATAATTCGCGTATCTGCTGGTTTTTACTCGAATTTTAGAGCCGAAACAAAAATAACCTCAACCGTTGTAACGAACACGTTCTCAATAACCTTGCGAACGTCGAGAATTTTTAGAATTATATTTTTACAATTATTAAGATCCCATAATTTACTTCCTACATTTGCATCGCATTCTGTTTAACAGCAAGCCTTAACTTATAGTTCGTTAGTGTACTGCAAATCAGTTTTTCAGTGTGCCGTGAGGTAAAATGGTTTGACAGACAACACATAAATGTGAGCATAAATGAATAAACCGCCATCTACTTTGAAATCATTCAATAGCTATTTGTGTAACCACTTCAAAACCAATTGCAGTCTCCTCAAGCACTTCGCATTTTGACTGATAACCCTATCAAAATATTACGAATACTTAAAGAAAATAAGCGATAAAGGTCATAAATCTCGTGAAACGTCGATTGTGCGTATATACAAAGACCACACGACTCCAGGAACAGTTTTCTAAAGTCGTCAATACCGAAACAGGTCCTCTCTTCACGGTCTGCAAAACTAATGGGTGGCCTAATTGATGCAATCGACGCAAGCCTCATTACGCTCGAGGAGTTGCTTAAGAAGTTATTTAGAGAGGTCCGATAAAAGAGCCGATATGAAAACCAATACTATGCACCAAAGAAAAGGAGGCTTCCCGAAAATATTCCTCCGAGCTGTCTTCCTTTTGGAGGTAACGTAGAAAAAGAAAATCATGCATTCCATATTAAACATAATCACAGGCACTGAATTTATACGAGCCACTCATTAAGGCAAGACCAATTTACCTGAAGAAACTTATAGCACGAGAAAGAAAATTTGATTAATCGGACCACAAATTTTAAAATTTATTAAAATGGATGGGGAAAAGTCTTCTTGTGAGAATGGAGAAAAAAAGAAGAATATCTTTCCGAGCAGTGAACCGTAACATTTACTTGTAAGGAGAGCCGTTACCATTTATTAAGTGATAGATGCATTAATAAATATGCTTATTTTCGTCATTTCCACTGATTTTTCCAGGTAAATATGATACCCTTATACAATGTTCATTTTATCATTAGATACATAAAATTTTAAAGAATTAAACTTTGGATTCGATCCCAGAACAATAGCAAGAGTATTCCTCGACCATTAAAATACTTAGGATTCTCAAATATCCGGGCTCGGCAAAACCGAAATGAAAAGAGACGTAGTATGAATTATACATAGTATAAGAAAACGGATACTGAAAAAAGATACAAAAGCAAACTGAGCCATGTGTATGATGGCGAGTGAATAAAAGAAGAGAATGGATGAATCGGCAAGTATGAATGGAGACATTGTTTCTGCTATATTATATTACGAGTATATATTTTTCATAAGATTCTCCATTACTCAATTTATATTATTTCCATTTATATGAGATTTTTTTTACGAATTACTCTTGTCAGTTTATATCAAATGAATATCAGATTAACAAGATTTAGTTAATTCCTCACCATCCCGGATAATTAACCGGGAACCCGCAAACTTCAAGGGATAATTCTAACGTAGTGTCCGATAATAAGCACTCGTTATGCTAGCATATGTATGAACAGAGCCGTGCCAATGAGTAAGGTTGCGAGGTAACCGCCTTCGGCAGCGGAGGCGATTTATACGTTAAGAACGTCATATTATTGATTATAGATGTTTTATTTGTAAACAATATGAATTTCAGCTAGGATACGGTAATTATTCTCTTGTTTAAAGAAAAAAGTATTTCCACTAAAATCGAGCATATTGACTTAAGAATAAAATAAAAGTCGGTATAAGACATCTCGCCTCGAGCACCAAAATAGCTCGGCGCAACCCAGTGTAAGTAAGTACGTATGCACATACGTGTAACGTACATTTCTATTAATCTAATGAGAGCTAGCAGGAATTGATGACACTACAAATTACCTACAGTGAGCTTGTCTCAGCAATTACGATAAATACTACCAAAAATTAATTGAGAGTCTACAGTGATACCATTAATGTGATTTTAGACCTCTTACCTTACCATCAACGGCATTCTTTTCTAAGAATTGTTCTCATCTGCTTCTCTCTTAATAAAAGCTCAATACTCGACGCTCGAGCAAAGATGGAATAAATATCCCTTGAAAAGTAAAATCTAAGGAAACTTACTATCTTCAAGCAGGTTTTAACTGGAAGTACAGAAAGGTTTGTGTTAGAAATTTCCTGCCAAAACGACTCGTGAATATTTACTACAATTTCAGCATCACAATAATGAAACAGTTGAACGTAGAACAATATCGTTTGAAAGGGTAACCCACAACGCAAACAGGAGAGGTGAAGTATCGGATGCAATGTAAATACAGGACCCTGTCCAGGAAACCCCATTAAGGACAGACTCAAAGATCCGCAAATATTCTCCGATATTACCCTCAAATAGAAGATGCAAACTGAATGGGAATCATGACGCTTCTTAAGGGCCAGAAAACTACATCGCCAGTGAAAGTTAAGGCGTAAGATACTACGGTACCTGCTATAAGAAAAACGCGAAATAAATTTAAACGTGAAACATTCAAAGGGTTAATTATGTCTGTGGTTGTCCAAACAAGTGTCGAACCGTCTTAAGCAATTTCAAGATGACTCTTCCATACTAGTAAAAGCTGTGTACTGAAGAGCACCTACTTTAACTAAGAGGAAGATCAATTTCCTCATCAGGCCCGACTTGGAATGTAAGTACAAATCAATCAGTAATAAGGATGCAAGTTGTTAAGAATGAGGCCAACCTCGAATTAGATAGGACAATTGCCCGGATATAATTACAACTAGCGCACGGTTGAGTACACAAGGCTCAAATCCTGGTAATGTAACTGCTGCTAAGGAGAGCTATTATCATTAAAGAGAAAAATGAATCACGTTGAGACGAGATTATAAGGATAAATAAATATATACGAATATTAGACGCAAAAAAGGGCGAAAGCTTTTCTGCATTGGTTCTTTGACAATCGAACGACGGATTCGAATTTGTCTTGATAAATCCGTCAAACGATTTCCCAGGTAATTTATCAACATACATAAAAACTGAACTCTTGAAACCATTAGAATTTCCATATACCGATATCTACATTGGTTCTACAAGGATTAGATCAAGTAAAAACATAAAAATTATGTGTTATAGTTTTTGAATTATTAAGGTTGTTGATTATTTACCCGTGTTAAAAAGAATCTGAAGATGAATTATTTAAAACTTTATAAAGATATATAATGCAGATAAACGAATATTCATAAGCTTATTCATGTGCATCTTGAAGCACAGTTAAGAAATAGAGGTATTGTACGAAAATATATAGAGGTTAGACTGCAACTTCAGGAAGCACATAAGATGCATATAAATACAAAATGATGGAAATACAAAGTTAAATATTCATGCCGAAAAGTATTTTTAAATATATGTACTATATGAACACTATTTCAAAAGGGCCTTTTATAAACACAAAATTTTATCAAAAGGCGTTCTTACGGTGGTAAATAAATTGATAGTACCCATTTGCTTAATCAATATCTCACGTAAGGTTCATTACGTTCAATCATGTGTGGAAGAGAAAAATCTATAACAGCAGGAACGTCCTTCAAAATTATTTCTATTTTCTATTCATCCACCTTATTGGTGCTCTGTATCTCTCTCGCAATTAAGAGTAAAAGCGGTTCTCTATTACCCTACACCGTGGTCTCCTAAGATTTTGATACATCTTATCATTTCTACGCTACAATCTTTTCTCCTTACAATTAATTTGTTGAATCATTGATTATCACACAAATTAACGATAGAAATCATTTTATTATTCTTTAATGGAGAAAACCATGAAAAACGTAATCAAGTGAACGCCATAATTTTTTTATAAATACCCATCCCACCATTGTTTTATTGTTAATGGTACAACTTCGTTTCAGTCTCAATGACTTAATTTAGCGCCTCATGAAAATAACTTTAAATTAATTTAATAATAATGTTGATTGAAATAACTGATGTACCTAAGGCAGCCATTCGAATTTTACATCGATGTCATTTAACACCCTTTCCTTCCATCAACCCAACCGCCCACCTGAAAATGGCTCATGCGTGGGAGCAGACCACTGCGCTAACCCAATGACCTCCGACCTTCTACTTCATAAGGAAACGTACGCCTATTTGTTATTCCTTCTTTCTTCTTCTTTCCTTTTCATTCTTCACAGATTTTTACCTCACTGAGAAAGTAATATCTAGAAAATTAAGCTATCAGTTACCGTACTGCAATCATTTATCGAGGTATAACTAATGAATATATATTCATAAATAAGACTTTTACCGCTAAGACATTAATTTTCAGTTTCCCTGACCGTCTTATATTTTAATGTGTTTAATTATAAGCCCGAATATTAGCGTAGAGATGACAGTACATTCGATCTGTGTTATTTAATAAAAAGCGCCAACCCTTACGTAACCAAGTATCACATAAAATAAATAAATTGTCACTTATATATACAAATCGGTTGGGTCGGGTTGGGAAAAGCTGTTTTCAATACATATCACAGGTGATCGTTACGCCAGTTTTTAAACAAAGTAACTAACTAATTCAACGCGCCAAAATACAATTTCCCTGGTTGGTGCATGCCATTTTGGCGTCCACTTTCTCTCCGACTGCAATCCGAGGGAGGGGAGAGACGTCACAATCGATAGTCTGTCAGCCGAAACCCGGTAGCCTAGAGTGGACTGATTGAGATGGCCCACAGCCGATAAGACACGCATCCACTCTTTGCTCTTAGGTGACGAGTTAAATCATCGAGGAAATGAGGAGATACTACCTAGCCCGAAGAAATCATCAAGATTCCCGCATCATGTCCGCAAAAAATCGATATAAAATATTTTCACATCCTTCCAAATACATTTTTCCATTCGCGACTGATGGCTGCTCCAAAAGGATATAATAATTACGAATCCATTTCGAAAGAAAACTTGCATAGAAAGTGAAACTCTGAAGTAATTTTAGAAATTATTGGAAAATTATGATGCAACTATTTATTACGAAGTAATCACAAAATAACAGTACGTTGGCGGCGGGCCTCGGAAATATTTCAAAATTTCAATACGGCCAACTGGAGCAGTAAGCTTGCAAGCCTCGAATTAACCCAACAAAACATGCATATGATTTTCATAACATATGACTCTAAAATTGAATGTGCAGTTTTATTATCGTTTGACCTTCATCTCGCGAGGGTAGGATCTATTGCAGCTATGTACTTGACTACATTACGAAAAAATTAACATAAACAGTAATTAATTGGAGCAAAATCTACATAATAATATTGAATGGTGGAGGTCTTCAAAAAGTGGTATTCCAATGTAAGTTACTACTGATCTTCCATGGATTTTGTTGGTTAAAAATCGGTCCATTAACGATTTAGAATGTTCTTAATGGAGGGTTGACGAAGACAAAAAAATTATGGAGGAATAGGCTCACAAAGGAAAGTAGATCCCTCTGAAATCGTTTAGAGATGCGTGCTACTATAAAAATATGCAGACATTACTCGAGAAAAACTTCCGGAAACTAACATCAGCGCGAACGTTACTCGACGCTCAGAACTTGAAGAGTGGGTATTCCAGAGAAAAAATGCCAGATAACATTCCTTTCACTTAGGCCGTGCATTTTTCCTCTGTCATCCTCTCACAGGCATCGCTAGAAATACACGGAAAGAGGAAATCTAAGACCGCATTTCCACTCTCAGAGCACTTGTATATTGCAAGGCTACTTCCCTCAGATCATGTTTCGACATAATTTCGGCACAGAGAACACCCGTATAGGAATAAAATAACATATCTTAACGAGCATAAGGCAGTACGAACAGAGCTCTATTTTTGATGGCTTAATAAATCTCGGTTAAGCGGACCACAGATTAACTTCAGAACTAGAAACTTACAGACCTATAGGAATTTCGACGTGAATATTTCCCTCCTAGGTTGCTATTACTTCCAATCAAGATCAAGACCTGATGAACACCAACATTAAAATGCAAGAATTAATGTCCGATGTACGTATATTAATGTTAGCGTAATTAATTTTAATATAAATGTCAAGGAAATTCTTTTCTGACTCTCAAATCCTTCCTGACATCCACAACAGAAATTACTTTGAGAACTAGAGTTACACATCCGTCTCTACCACTGGTGCCTAAGAATGCAAACGTTCTTTATCTGCTGAACTTTTTACTCGCACCCTAAATTGGGACGACCACATGCCATGCTACTGTTTATCAATGATAACAATTTGACTACATTCCGCTTTTCCCTAGCTATCTCCGACTTCACCAATATGAAGAAACGAAACCCCGAGACAATATGAAAGAACGGAATAGTATTTGATCTATTTTACGTCTCTTTTCGGTGTTTCCTGCCGATGAAGACAAAATTGAGAGGTTCATTCCAAGCCAAGCAAGGCTTTGAATTGTGATATTTTTCATTCCGGTTTCTGCACCGGTTCAATAAAAACAGTAAATTTCTCTTCAGTTCCGGTTTCTCTCAGTTTGCAAACTTTGAACCGGTTCGGATCGAGTTTTTCGCTACGACAATTCAAATATTATACCTTCTGTAAGTTAATTTATTGTGAGCAGCATTTTTCTACAACATTAACTTCAATGATAATCAAAATATCAGATAAGATTAGTGTAAACCATTCATTTAAGTTGTTATGACGAATATTGATAAAGGTTTCATCCACTTAATTTACGCTTAATTAAAATGGTATTGTTGTGAACCTTAATTCAGAATTAAATAACGGTTTTTCGGTTTGGTTCAAGTATGATGCCTTGCTTTTAAGAAGAATTTCGAAGAGGTGCAGAATAGTAGATAAGAAGAATAAGTAAGCGAAAGTGTCACTCAATTTAGAGACTTAGAGTAACAGAAATATTTAGCTTCAGGAAATGGCTAATCTGTGGTGGAACCTAATGACTAAGCCGTAGATGAGTTTCTCCGTAGAAGTTCAGCCACCTCATCAAGTTGTTTATTTTACCTGCCAAACAACGGCAGGTGGCGCTATTTCTAAATCATTATAATGGCTGAAAGTTTTTCCTTATAACCTAACATTCTCGAGAGTATCGTATTCTGATATCTCATTTGAGGGAATATGACTTTATGATTCTTGAGATATTTTTCTGGACCTCGGAAACCTGATTGGACATAAGAAAATGACTAACGGATTTTTCTTGATACCAGGAAACAAGGAGAGTGTCAGCAATATCTGTCTTCCGGAGAAAATCAACATGTTTTTATTGTATGATAATTAAAACGAAAGAAGAGACAAATTCTCCTTTCCGATATTGTAAAAACAAGAGGACCTACAGCCCCTTTCAAAGACCCCGCTTTTACTGAGGTATTTCAGTATCAATTGAACAGGTTTTTCAGAAATTTGATCCGTAGTGGATAATAAAACAGTATTTGGAAAAGATTGAAATTTCACGCCGTCGAAGAGCCATATTGCCTCGCTGAGACTTGAAATAATCCCACAACAACAGCAACATTTTCATCGCACAGCGACGTATGTTTCGATTAAGACATCTATTATATATAGCTTATAAAATAAGGACAGGCAGGCTTGGTATTTAATTAAAATTATAATAAGAATACAGAAACAAAATATCATATCACAGATATTCAAAAGAAATCAGTAGATTCTACAAAATGGATGGAACTACACAAAGCAAAACAGAGGAACAATAAGCAAAGGTAGTAATTTTAATGCTTTTGGGAGAGATCTTTCGTTAGTATGGCGACGCCTGGTATATAAAATTCAAGTCATTATTCGACACTTAAAAAATTACTCCAAAAATGCCTACAAATTCATAAAGTAAAACGCTTCCTCTCTGGATGACTGTTTTTAGCAATGGAAATTTAAATAGGATGGAAAACATTGATAAGAATAGTCATAAGACGAATAAGTGGGAGGAAAATACTGAGGGCAAATAGAAGATAATGCGAAAGAGGAAGGAAAGTAAAAAGGAAAAAGTGGGTCGATAAAAATGAGCAAAGAGCGACTTAACGTTGCAAGTTTGAGCCGAAATACCTACCAAGATCAACGCTCAGAGATTAAGTACTGAAAGTCATCATCGCATGTTGCTCCCAAGATTTCCGGCACCGATTATTAGAGGTTTCCCAATTTGCCCGCGGCGTCAGAGAAGAAACGGAGCAGGGTTGCAGCTTAAGGTAAGCACTTACTTTCCGCGACTTGCATCCCGACCAAATCTGAAAATGCTACCGATTTCGTTGCAGCAAGAATACCCCTCCCATAAAAAGGTGAGCGATTTTTCTCAAGATTTTGCTCATTCTCTACCAAACTTCTTTACACAAAATCAGGGAAACATCCTGAGCCAAAAATATTACTTTAGGATATACTATGGAGTAATCATTGACGAGGATTTATATTCTCAAACAACCATCGAAATGATAAATAATGAAAAAGAATCTATTTATAACTCTAGAAAAGATCCAGATATTCGTGGATGTGCGAGGCCATGTTCGCGAATATTGAGTACTGGAAGGCAATTACGCGGACACTTGAATTAGCGGGGACAGAGACTGATTGAAAATAGGGTGAGTACGGTTATGATTCATCAGCATTTCCCCACGGTTTAACACATCACAGCAGTCCACGTAATTCTCTGAAGTACCAACAAAATTCCAACGTCACCCTAAGATAGAGAGAAAACGCAAGCGATACGAAAGATAAGAATGATGAAATAGACAGCAATAGGAGGAAATTGAGAGGGCATAGAATGAACAGAGCGACCTTAACCCCAGGAAAAAGGTCAATGAGGAGTGCCCTCCATGTGTGACCCCCCAAGTGGGTTAGACAGCTGCCTTCTCGGCCTAAATAAATTGATCCTTTTTCTCCAATCGTTCGCCATATTTTCCCCGCGACGAAGAAGAAGGAAAAGGTAGACAGACTTGATTAGGCCCAACCGAAACTAAGGACTCTGCGTTCTACCGAGTGAAACCGCACACAACGAATCAAAAGGCGGTAAGGAAGGCATCCCGTCCAATGACTAAAAGATCATGAGAACTGAGTCAACGAGGTGAAACAATGAAACTAAGGAAGAAACGAAAATATCAACCTATCGCGATTTTTCGTTGAAAACCTTTTCTCGGCGTATGTATAAAAGACCAAACGAGTCTATCCACCAAAACGACACGGTTCATCACAACAGGACATGACTCATCGATACGATATTCTAAACTATGAGGCATTTCCTCCTTTGATCCGGAGTGCATGCGGCGACGAAGCTGAGATCACTGCCTCAAATGGTTGCGTCAAGTAACTTAAAATGTCCTCCACTATCATTACGCATTGAGTCACATTTCAATAAAAAATCAATCACCGCCTAAAAATATAAACTACGAACGAGTGAATGAAGGTATAGCACCCAATGTTCCCTAAGCCAGGAAGGGCAAGATCAAAAAACTAATTTTCCAGCTCCGACATAAAAAAGAGATTTATGCGGAGATAGGTCTCCCCAAATCTTTATACGGAAATCTTTCACGGCCTCCCATTAAGGAGCTCGGAGTAGGAAAAAAACCACCACTGGCCATACGCACACTCCCATGCCATAGGTAGACCTATCTAATTCTGGGATTCGATTTGCACCATTATTACAAAAAATTCTAAGATATATAATGTAAAATCTTAAATTCATTTTTAATATAATAAAATAAATATTTTTATAAATAGTGCCGCAATGGCGGAAAATAAATGAATGATATCAGTACTGGCACATATCAGATTGAAATGGCAGAGAGTGTGGCACTCAGTGAGCGTGTTCGGCGCCTCCACAATATCGACCACAGGGCGAAAGTGAACCGAACATCGACTGGCTGTGACAAAGGAGAGGAAAGCGAAGAAAACGAGCGGAGAAACGGTTTCGCTGACCCTCCAGAAACAGCATCCCTGTCTGCTAAACTCCGGAAGAATTCACGACTCCGGCGATCAAAGGGACATAGGAAAAAAGAGGCCCGGGGAACATAAGCAGACCTCAAAGCTGCCTAATGTCACCTTCGACAATCTGTTTAAATGAATAAAGTCAAAATTTAGCTATAATTGAAAGCATGTATCCAGCGAAGAGAAATCGGATCAATACCATAGAAACAAAATATTCAGTTATATATTAATAAATCACCTAAAGTCACAATAGTACAAAGCAAATGGTACAAGACTGGTCTCTTTGAAAATAATCAGTACGATTTGAATTACAAAATTATTTCCACACGCAATGTTACTAGAACATCATAAAATTTAATAAAAATGGATTTTATGAAACATTCGTTCATAAATGAGATCACGCGAAATCCTTGCAGTCATTACAATACGCTCGTATAGTGCCAATTTACGAGAGAGCATAGTCTGGAATTTCGAAACGATATCGACTGTTTCAAGTCGCAGGATTTCCCGCGGAACTTCCGCTATCCGATAAATGATAATTTTTTCCGATAAACGACAACCAATTCCGCTAGAACTAACGGAATAATCCATGGCTGAGCGTTGGAAGACAGAGCTCGGCCCTCGAGCGACACCTTTCGGTGGAACCGGAGGATTGCCCACTGAAAAAAACAATCGTCTTCTTGTGCAGCCAACCACAGCCGTAGAAGCATGACACAGAGAGCGAGTTATGGCAGGGAATGAACCCGGGGGAAAAGGGGTGAAAAAAGGGGAGCGAAAGCAGTAGCACCAGCAGCAGCAAGTGGCCATCTCCCGCACCAGATCAATAACGCACGGGCGCTCGCTTCCTCACCCACAACCCGCCATACCTTGACCCCACAAAGTACCCTATCTACATCTCGCCGGTTCATCTCTCCTCCACATCCGAGCTCCTTTATTCTTCGATATTAGCTCTCTGAAAAGCCGCGCCTCTTCTTACGCGGATCCAAAAAGGCTTCTCTTATCCGCGCGCATTCTCTGTCGCCCCGCCGAAGCGGGATTTGCGCTGACTCCAAAGCCTCTGAATCTCCGATCGGCTAAATTCATCCGGGGAACGCCTGCCCGTAATTCCGCAACAAGGCACAGTCATAATGTTACGTTTACCTCGAAACACACGATTTCTGTAGAAAACGGAATTAGATCAGTGTTCGATATTCGCAGAGGTAAAAATGAAAAAGAACAAATCAGCTAACCGGAAGGATCCGCAAGGACCAAAATGTGAATGTCTCGGTAATTATGAAGTCTTCCCCACCCCCTCATGGAATGAATCGAAGGAAATGCACGTCTGCATTGATATGGAAAACGAACGAGTAAATTTGCAATAGGAATATGAACCTAGATGGTTATTGGTAAATATCAGTTACAATCTTAATATTTTGAAGCGGTCAATTTTCCGAAACGTTGATCATTTTTGAGACAAAATGAAGCACTGTTACAATGCTAAAACACAAACTAATCCTAAGGCAAAACTGTTCCAAGTTTAAAACTCGACTATGTGCTTACTTCAGCCCAAGATTCCTTGTTAGGTCTAAATTTCCACTTCCGAGCAACGGAAAGACTTCCGAGAGTATTCCGACGGAAGATTGGGTCGAAAACAATCGGAATACAGAAACCGCGAATCCGAAGCCACTTCCTAATCGCTCGCTAAATATAAAAGCGGCAGGATGCTAGAGCCGCGCCATTCTGTACCTTTCAGGTAAAGAGGAAGACCTTCGGAAAGACAAACCCTTCCTCGGGACGAAGAAAGGTTTAGACAAAAGGAGGCCCTCCACGCCTACCTCCATCTTTTCTCCACGAGGAGTGAATAGGCGCCCCAAGGAACGAACAAAATCTAAGAAAGTAATTGCGGCGTCGAAGCAAAGGCGCAACAGTTCCTCGAGAAGAAATATACGTCCATCTCTCGCTTCCTTAGACTATCGCAAGAGGACATCTCAGAGGAGATAAAGGCGGCGACGAACGATGCCTAACATTCCAGGCGGATCTGATTATTCGGCAGACAGTTGATATCTCTCATTTCTACAGGGGGTGGCGCGATAAAGCCCTTCGATGAATCATTTGACCAACTATCTTTCCGATTTAATACCGTAAAAACCAAAATTACTAAAAATACAATAAAAAATAAATTATTAATAAAATTACTACAAAATATTACTATAATTTCCTATTTCGTATCCTCGATACTAATCTGATATCGACACAGCATCTATATTAAGGAATTGACACGTCGTGTGATCGCCATTAATAAGACGAATCGCCTAACCAACATACCCGAAGCGGTATAGAGTGAGAAAATATATTCAATACTTGCCAAGATGAAATAAATTTTCCAAGGTTAACTATCGAGTAAAAATTAAACATAAGTTGTAACCATAAAATTTTACCGATTACATAAAATGTAAATGAAATTTCACTACCCGTAGTATTTTGCGAAAGATTAAGACCTCTGACACTGAGACGGGAAGAAATCTTTGGTAATTATTATCAATGTGTTCCAAAATTGTAAAACAAAAGCTTTTCAAAAGCAATGCTTTCGCATAACGCATCCCCTAGACTGAGGATGAAACAAAAAAAATTCTGCTAAATATATTTCCTCAGTAACCCGCAAACTTCAAGGGATAATTCTAACGTAGTGTCCGATAATAATCACTCGTTATGCTAGCATATGTATGAACAGAGCCGTGCCAATGAGTAAGGTTGCGAGGTAACCGCCTTCGGCAGCGGAGGCGATTTATACGTTAAGAACGTCATATTATTGATTATAGATGTTTTATTTGTAAACAATATGAATTTCAGCTAGGATACGGTAATTATTCTCTTGTTTAAAGAAAAAAGTATTTCCACTAAAATCGAGCATATTGACTTAAGAATAAAATAAAAATCGGTATAAGACATCTCGCCTCGAGCACCAAAATAGCTCGGCGCAACCCAGTGTAAGTAAGTACGCATGCACATACGTGTAACGTACATTTCTATTAATCTAATGAGAGCTAGCAGGAATTGATGACACTACAAATTACCTACAGTGAGCTTGTCTCAGCAATTACGGTAAATACTACCAAAAATTAATTGAAACAAGAACAGTTATAATATTTGCTTAACATCACTTTCTCATTCTTCATTACACTGTTTCGATACATAATAGTCATATCTTTCGCCTTCCATGACAACCAAATGAAACAAAAACAAAAAACCTGCTATATTGTTAACTGCTTGGGCACACATACCTATATCGCATGAGTGTTATAACAAAGATCTAAACTAATTAAAACATTCCGAATCTCACTACGAATCGATAATCGATAACCAATTACTTAAAGCGCCGATGGTACAATTAGATACTTTGGTAAAATTAGAGAAGCACACTTTAAAAAAAATCAGGTAGAATCGAATCCGAAAAACGAAAGTCAACTTAATAATTATGACAGTGCTTCGAGTAAATTCGATTTCTTCCATAGTTTAATTCGCAAATGGCGATAGTTTTTCGAGAGTAGTAGACAGCAAGACAGAAATAGCACCCGATTACTTAACAATATGCTCAGAAACCCTTTTTTTGGACAAAATTTTGAAACAGGTTTCATCGTGATATTTCACCTTTTCGAGAATTCCTCGTACGCGAAAGGAGGCTATTTCCATGCGAAAGAAAAGGATGTGAGGGTTTTCTTGAAAGAGTGAGAGAACTAAACGCGATTTGTGCAGCAATACGGTGGATTTCATCACATGAGAGACATTAAAGAACAGGAAATAATTATAAACAAATCATAGTCCTTGGCGACGCAATGATTAGACATTTTTGATCATTACTAACTGTCAACGAGAGATTCACTTTTCTTATCGAAGTAACAATATAACCGTTCGCGGGGGAGGAGAGGATAGAGTGCAAGCGTACCAATCCCAAGGTTCCTGGTTCGACTCCAAGCCAATCGTATTTTTCGGGTAAGGGAATGGTTTCCTGTGTTTTTACATTATAACTGTTTACATCTACCACTGAAATTGTTCAGAGAAAGGATTTTTGTATTTTTAGGGAACTGACTTCCAGTTGAACCTCCAGAAAATTAACTGAGATGATCTCTACATTAGTCCTCGATGTTTAAGATATAAAGAATAAAGATTTCTTTTGAGATTTTATAATTTGCTTTTGCAAATAATTTACATACAGTATACACAAATTAAGGAAAAATGAATTATTTTTCTTAAAATTTCCTAAGTTTCGAGATTTAGAAATACTACTATTAGTTATACGCTGACAACATCAACACAACTGAGAGCAGATATCTTGCGTAGATAAAGTTATTTTCACCATAAACCGAGTGCAAACCACGAGTGTTAAAGAGTTGAGTTGCCTTTATGGACCTTAACAAGGGCAAATCGCTATTCTACAAAATTAAAGCTGCAAGATGAACTAAAATATCTAAGAAAATTGGGCCGTTAATTATACTAATTCTATTAACTAACGCTATGTAACATTAAAGATTTAACAAATACTATAAACTGAATCTATTTAAAATTACCATAAAAACCAACTACCAATGAAAAAAACTACTTTTTTTCAATACGAAGCTTTATTTGCAACAATAAATCAATAAAAGACAATGATGTAGAATAAAGAAAATCTCTGAAATTACGGGATTATGCGGAGGAAGGAATAAAAACAGATTTCACGTATTGATGATTCACAAATCCAACAACGATAGAAAGCATATTCATCGTAAAAATTCCACATTATTAGAACTGATATTGTCATCGCCAGTCGACGCGACTTCGAAATCGGCTGCACTAATACGACAGTTCGGTCTGTTCCAGATCCCAATGCCCATCTAATACAAAGGGTTATGAAAATGCTCAGATTTCGGAAACCAGGAATTTTTTTAATGGAATTGCGATCGAATTCCACAGCGTTTAATGATAAAAACCAAATGAAATAATTTCTACGCCAAGATCCGCCAACATTTACGACAGTTGGAAGGCTGGTGGAAAATTAAAAATGAACATTACGCAAAAATGTGTTAAGTTAATTTAGCATGAATTTCTAAGAAAGATGCTTTCATTCGGAATCTGAAAGAGAGACATCTTGGCATTTGAGACCCTCCGCCGATGGGCGTAAGGCGGGGTGAAAATGAAATCAGTGATATCTAACAGAATTAAGAAAAAATTCTTATGGACGACATAATGAGAGAATTTATTGCTCTCCTGACTGGTAAACCTCTGAAAATGAATGCTAAACCATACACGACAATTTATATAAAAAGACGTCCATCACCGCCAAGAGCCATCCAGTGAGTTGAAGGATAAATACGAAAATGAATACACTGAAATCAATAAATGGAGACTCAAAAAACTATGTTTTATCTACTACCAAATACCCCATATTCTCTCTTATAAGACGCAGCTTTTTTCGAAAACTTTCGGATTTAAAAATTGGGGTTGTCATATAAAACGGTAGTAATTTTTTGGTTGAATTTCGGATATGATTTGCCGTTACTACAAGTATTTTTTCGTGACTTTGAGTTCCGAAATCATGGGTGTTTTATTGATGGGAAAATACAATATACTTTTATGAAAAGTATAAGAAATTAAGCAGATGATACTATGAATTTGAGAAATCAAATACAATCACTTAAATTTTTAAGTATATGATTAATTATAAATTACGAAATTCAATATAAACCTTTTTACCATTATTATCAACGATTTGAAAACCAATTCGAAGAGCATCGAACATCTATTTTAACCCCTAATTACCGAAGAGTTGTGAATTAAGAAATTCTACGTATCTTAGTAAATTCATTAATCAAATCAATACATTCTTGGATCCTCTTTGTAGTCGTTCTTTAAATGAAGGGGGTGGTCGACCTGGGAATATGCGTCACTTTATCACATAGGGTGTGCAGATCCATGTGAAACTTGGCGGCAGTGAGGGAATGGAGGTCAGAAATCCTAAAAATTCCGAGATATCATTTATGGACGGCCTCTTTTCCGTGTATCTTCATCCGCAGGCAGCAATTATGTCCTTTGCCGCCGATCCTTTGCAGATCTTTGCCGCATCTCACTTATGTGAGTCGCGCGGGCCTGCACTCGACTATGTAAGTTTCATCTTACTATTTTAGACATTTTAAAAATCGCCACGAAGTATTCCAGACAAAATTCTGAAAAATAATGATTCTGACAGAAAATTCTGCACTCACTTTCATCTGTTTGCGGAGCTGAGAGGATGGCGCTGTGTTTTTTCTTAACTTCTTCCACATTTGCTTGAATCTTGTCTATCATCTCCCGTATCTCTTCAACCTAAAAAAAGAAACATTGCTGAGATTATTGGTTCATAATAATTATCCATCCACTAAAAGAGACCTATCGAGAAACATTTTTTCAATTAAAAGAAAAGCACATCAGTAAAGTTCGAATCGACCAGCAATCTGACTAAAAATGTCCGATATCAAAAAGAATCTAAAAATAATTTCTTGGAATATGGGGATAAACCAAGCACAGAAAGCGAAAATCGTCAGTATAATCGGTAACATATGTAATGAAAGGATCATATTAACAGCTAACTTCATATTGATCAGGATAAAACTCTATACACATGATATTAAACTGAAAGTAAAAATAGCTGATGTTAAAAATTTCAGAAACACCGATGCTCGGGAAATTGTCCTCGAACGTTTAGGTGAATGGAATCAATACATTGCGGCATTTGGAATACTGCTACAGCAAATGATTCTTTGTTATTTCCTCCTCTAATCTTGAGTCAAAGATATATATTATTATACTATTCGAAGGATCGGCATTTCAAGGAAATATGCAATTAATTTATCTTCCCTTTAACTTAAAGTTCATTCTATTTTCCGAATTCGTAATTCAACAGTCATCACTAAATAATATCTTCGCCGTTGATCAAGTCTGAAAATGAACACCGTGAATTAAAGTTTTTACTTTCATCTTATTTCTGAATACAAGGCAAAAAACATGCTTGGAGTTAAACATGCTGCCTGAAAGAAATCCATTAAAAGCAAAAACATAGTTCAAATCGATATTTCAACGATATTCTTTACATGTAGGTACTTTAAGGGGAACACATTTCTTGTGGCCTTAAAGCGAATTAAGATGAACTTACGAATCATATTAGCCAAAAGCAACTGAAATTTCAGCACGTGGTAAATTTATTTCAATAAAACTTACCTTTTCGAAACTATACGAATCTCATACAATACCTTATTTCATTCGCATTTGCAAAATATATACTCCATCAAATTTGCATTTTTCCGATTTATTCCCATCTCTAAGTTTATTTTTCAGACAAGGGTGTTCACTTCGATGGATGCAATTTTTACGGGCCACTAAATAAGATATAAATAAAGTCCTAGTGTTTGAAAAGCCAGCCCCAGCAGGTTGAAGTAATTGTTTGAACTTTATCAAACTTGTTTATCTGCATTCATTCGAATAAAAGTGAAGAAATTTCGATCGTAGTATAAATAGGCTTGGTTCTCATGTTTTCATGGAGTCTTAAAATTGATGCCGTGTTTTTTAATGAATATGTCTGAGAGAGAAATTAGGCAACATTTTCCGAAAATAGGTATGAAAATCGTTTCAGAATAACTATATATAAAACAAAATTAGATATTTTGACTAAAACGTTTGCAAAGTTAGCAATGACAGAATAACTGAAACCCTATTGCAACCACTACTGAATACTTAATTTTTAAGCGCCAAATGTGTACTCGTTAGGATTACAGGAATATATAATAGTAATTTTACTAAATAAATCTTTTAATTTAACTAGAATCTCAAATTGCTACCATTTAAATAGGGCTTCTTTATAAGACAGAAAAGGATAAAGCATTTATCCTGCCACCAGATGGATCTACCGTTCCATTCTTCTATGCTCTTTACCTCAGTGAACAGCACAGTCCTTATTTAAATTTTATCGAGGTTTCCTTGATATAAATCTCCTTCTTAATACTTTTCCCCACATAATATCTTTAATAACTCTGTGGTGAAGTAACAACATTCAAATATTCTTCCGATACCTCGAATATATCTTCAAGAAAAAAAGGCAGAAAAATTACTTTTCATAATTGATCCGCTCGATTTCTGCTGAAACATATATAAAAACGTTTTTTATCGCAGAAGAAAAATTTCTTAATCAGTTAATATCCCATAATCCAAATAATTAGATTAATGCTAACTTACGTTGGACAGGAAAACAAGGTAATTTATATCAAATGAGGAACTTTTTCGGAAATTCCATTAAGACTTTATCATATAAGAAATTGTAAAACAGTAAAATCTTTACAAGTAAAGCCTTAGAAAATGTTCCTTCTCCTCCCTCATAAGGAACATTTCGATCGAGTAACGCCCGAGACCGTTGGTTACAATTGACTGAGTTTCGTGACAAATAAAATATTGCGAGATTTTTCCCTTCCAAAATGCAGATACTAAACCACAGTGAACTTCAATACAAATTCTTAACGAGGACAGATTGTAAAAATGGTTAGGAAGAAGGATGATCGGTTAAGACCTCAATAACCATTGATAAATCTTCCTCACACTACAAAGCCAGTTGGCAAAGTAATCATGCTAATTTCTGATTTTACTTCGTCCATTTCAGGTTTAAGTATTTATTCAATATTTTCCCAGCAGCCTAGGGAAGAAATATTATTGCTCGTCATGTATTTCCGTCCTTAGATAATTCAATAAACGACTCACAGGATGAATACATGCATTTTCTCATATTGTCTGATTTAAAACTTAATATATATTGGTATTAGGGGTAAAAATATTTTTATTTTAACACCAAATACTACAAAAGATGACGAAAACTAATTCCATAGGTAAAGATAAAAACATTTTTCGAGAACAAATGTAAGGGAATCATAAAATATAGATATACGTATATAATTGACACAAAATCAATGCATTTGAATGTAGTGCTTTGTGTACAGTAGTCAATTATTATAAGATCGTAAATCAAGGTCTCCAAGTCACGCTTGGAAAACGGCAATCCCATGAACACTGCAGTCATGACTAACTGGTTTCCACCACCGAAAGTTTCGTTACGACTCCTCTGATGAGAACGCTATGAATGTATCATTTCAACGTCGAATATCAATAAAAATCATCGAAATTCATAATATTAAAATCATGCATACGCATTCAAATATGCGAATCGTGAAATAATCAACGGTAAATTAATAAAGGAATATTGCAACTCGGGAAATACTTCGTGGCATATATAGAGTGATTCAGAGGATCTAAAGAGCAGTGATGACACCTCTTCGAATGAATGATTCGCAATCGGAAATTCCATCATTTAAACCGAGAAATTAACGGTTCATTTCTAGTTCTTCAGTTCAATAACTCAAGCGGCTTCAAGACTAGTCGTTCACCTTTTACTGATTAAGAAATCATGCTCAATGAAGCACTTCACTCATTTCTAATGGCAACCTTGCAAAGTCATTTAGTGTAACGTGATGCACAGTCTTTTTGAACGACTTATTCAGTTTTGATTTAAAAGGCCAAGAAATCACCTAGCTTTTATTTAATGAGCCAAAAAAGTTTTTAATAATTTCATTCCGATTCACAAATCATTCATTTTGTGAAATTTGATTAATAAAAGAGGGATTATTATGAACTGATCATATGAGTGAAGACGTAGGCAATCAGATATAAAGGCTGAATGCTCCATCGCCTTGTGGAACTTCTTTTAAAGTGAACCCTGCTTTAAGTAGAACCTGTGTAAGGAAGGAAATTGTCTCATTCGAAAAAAGTCCGCAGTCCCAATGGATTCTGCTAAAAACAGGTTTCTCTGTACATCTTTTTGTACGTAAAATTTAATCTTCACTTCGAATCATTTATTCCTGAAACACGAAAAATCGTATGACCGCAGATTACATAATCTAATAATGAAAACTGGGAAAGGACTGAGTAAATGGACCTTCATCTAAAAGTAGAGCCACAAGCAAAACAATATATATATGCTATCAACAGAAGAGAATCTCAAAGTTCTATTTCCATTCACTGGCCTTAAAATATAGTAGTACCATTAAGTCAACGGAATAAAAATATAAAAGTGATACTTCTTCAATGAAATTTATCATGTAACCTCTAAGCAGATTATTTCGATAATTACCATCATAATGAGTAAACAGTTATCACTGTCGAATGTTCGGCGCTTTCCTTGTACGAATTTAGGAAACGTAACAATAGAAATCCTACTTGAAATAAATAGAAATTACTTAACTCATCTTCAGTATCTTAGATCACAATCTGTTTAAGTAAATCCTTTCCAACTGCGGCTGATATTTCGCTTATACTATTAACTGAAGGGCCAAAGTATCAAAATAACTTTTACTCTGGAAAAAGTAAGCCTCGTAAGAATTTACTATTTACCACATTTTTCCTCTCCATGTGTGTGTATATGTATGTGTGTATGTTTATATATGTATGTATATATATATATATATATATATATATATATATATATATATATATATATATATATATATATATACACACACACACACATACATACAAATGAAACGGTTGCGATCATATTACCTTACATCGCTTTGAAAACGAAAATTTTTAGAAAGTAAAACTATCGACATCTGTTAATAAATAGGATTCGAAGGGTACATAACGTTGTTTATAAATACTTATTGAACCCTATTGGTGATCGTCGATGTCTAAAATAAATTACATTAAGTTTTCTGAGCTTCGAAATGGCTCCTTTTCGTTTCCAATGTATCATTTAAAAAAATTCTGTCTTAAGATGGCACCATAGCTTGCCGTAGATATCTTGCATGATAGGTAGGATTTGAAACTTTTTGAAATCAAGTAAGTATCAAGATGATTGTTACCTTGACAAATATCTTTTCAAGCAAAACTAAGGGCCCAAAAGGATACGTTAAAGACGAGACTTTTACTAAAAGCCAAGATTGAAAGTGTTGCCATGGTGCAGATCTTATTCCTAATGATGTACTTGTGGATGAATCGTTTCGGATTAATGCAGAACAATTTAGTTTCCTGCCTGTGACTGAAAAAAATTTGACCAAATTAATGTTCATTTCTTTTCTTAATTTTGCAATAAGGGAGCCGTTGAAGTGATAGGTTTCGACCGATTTCTTTTACAAAGTAACATCAAATGATGCAGGGATTCATTATTTAAAGGTCTGACCATCATTCACATTAACCATACATCCAATCCAGCAATATTATGAAACCGAAATTATGCAAATATGACTTTGGAATCCTTAAAGTACGAGAAGAGCAAATATGGAAAATTTATGAGCCTGTGGAATGAAGTAACATGTAAAAAGATACACATGCCACTCTGAAAATTTCCATCATCTATCCATGGAATTTAGAAGCTTCACCAGCAAAAGCATAGGTGGGTGAATTAAATAGAAGGAAAAATGGGGAAAATATTTTCTTAAGGTCCATAATTCTGGCAATAAAATATGATTCAGCATTTACTATTAAACAAAGAAGGCTATTTTAATTGTGATTTCATTCGAAAGCATTATTTAAAATAGCCAAATCCTGAAGGATGACCCAGAATGACTCTTCATGAATATTCTGTCCAGGTAATAGATTTATTCTCAGTAAAATCTATGAACATCACATATAATTTAGGCTTGAAATTCATTTTCTGTAAAAGCTACATATATCTTAGAAAGTATTATTAAGGGTAACTCAGAGCTATGTTTATGGGTGAGAACAGGATATAATAACAATGACCAACTATATTCATAATGAATGCTAAAGGGGATTAAGAAATCAAAGTATTTAACAAAGCAAAAGGATTCTGCTGTAAGTTAATGTATAACTCTTATTCAGCCTGAAGCTTGATAAGCTTTATTATCTAAAGAATACAGCGCATGCATATTGTTACATATTTATGTCCAGAACAAGTCACTTGGTAACTCAAAATGAATAATTCATCATCACCTTTTACTTAAGAAACAATCATCACCTTTTGGTTAAGAGTCAATGTATCACAATTAAAAATACATTGAGTATGATGAAAAATAACAGTATCTCATGACTACAGTAGTAGTAGTATTGTGAAAAGGCCTTTGACAGCTGAGGTCATTTGCAAGATTCTTAGAGTTTTTAGAGTAAGGGCAGTAGTTAACTCTTTAACTTATCTAATATTGGTAACACTGTCACAGCCCTAGTTCATTAAAATTAGAAGGAAAAACCCAAAAATTAGAAAGAAAGGTGCTGAAAAGTGAGCTGATACCATTTTATGGATTTTAGAATATTAGGGGATACTCAGGCTGTGCTTGCAACACACTCTTGAGGATGGATTGATAATACAATCACCTTATATGAAATTTAAAACTAAGTGCAAATATTTATTTTCTCTAGAAAAATTTGCCCTATGGGAAACTTTCATAAAGCACATGATTATGAAAAAGAAATAGAGTTACTAGCGCAGTTAAGTCATTCATAAACCTATATTTCAATACCATTGATATATGATTACTATTCTATTCTATCATTATTCATGATATAAAAAGCTATTATGAATATGTTAACCAACTAAAATCATTTTTATAAACAGGAAGTAGCATTATTTTACAAAATTTATAATCTTTAACATTTAATAACATTTAGCACCAATGAAGCTAACAATGATTTTCAGTGAATTACTTTATGAAAACTGGTTCTCAATGTCCATTATCAAAATCAAAATACCATGAACCAACCATTTTCACAGATTCTACGAAGAAATGATTATGTAATTTCAAAGGCAGGAAAAGAAATAAATTTCCATGAATGTGTGTGCCTAGAAAACTTGATTAGAAAAATAAACCAAGAGCTAAACCATGATATTCAAATTCACATCACTTTCAATCAGATGCTTCAACTACAACACTTGATGGTGGTGACAAAAGTAACTTAAATGTAACAAAATCTTGCTGAGATGCCTAAGTATCTCTAAAACAGAAAGAACTTTAAGAAACAGCTAGATTCTTCAGTCAAAATGCACATTAAGTGGAAGATCCTTGCTCATAACCTAACCAGACATCATCACCTCATTTTATCATTTGGACAAGAATGACAAAATCTACAATCAGATGGTTAATTACTTCACAGAATTTGTACTACTATTGCCATCCATTAAAAAATATTACAGCAAATTATTTGTTATGATTTCAATTGAAAAATATATTTAAATTTAAATCATGCTAATCAGTAAAACCCTCATTTTCATCATTATCTCAGAGCGAATCTATTTTTATATCATGGTTGCATCACATAAAGAACTTTTAGTTTATTCAGTTCATTGTACTTATTCTTAGCATGATAATACCTACAGTCAAGGCTCACTTAAACATAATTCAGGCTAAAATATCAAACGCAGTACTCAACACTTTTTGCAGAAACTGATTCTTGATTGAATATTAATGTAGTGGTTTGTCTCACCAAATGCTCGAAAAATTTCCAAATAAAAAAACACATCCATAATAATAACCTATCTCACTGCATCCTTAAACTTTTAAGAGTATTGTTTACTAAATAAAATATTAAATATATAGCGATAAAATAAATAAAATTCATTATTTTGAAGATATTAAGAAGAAATGTTTCATATATTTCAATGAAAACTAAGAATATAATGTCATCCAAACATTTAAATTTAGGAATTTGAATCACCTAGATGAAGAAGCAATCATTCAAATGATGGTTAAAATAATAAAAATAATAATTAATAATAATAACAAGAAAAATCTTTCATTTTGATCATACATTTTCCTTAAAAACAGAGAATAGATATGCGAGGTGGTTTAATGACACAACCTTAATCACCAAGAAATAAAATGATAAAAATTTCTGACCATATGTTAAGACTAAATTGAATGATCCTTAGTGTCCAAGAGATATCTCCATATTTTTAATTACCAATTGCATTTACCATCTTTCTCAATACAAATCTCTTACTCAAGACAAAATAATTTAATTGACAAGCAAAAAGTGGAAAAAATAACAAAATCTAAGGTGAAATTTAGAAATCAAAGGAAATTCTAGAGAACTAGTGAAACAGTAAAAAAAAAACATTTGACAACTATTCTAAAAAGAAAATTTAAACACTAAGGAAAATGGATAATAAAAGGAAGATAAATTATATACGACACCATAAAAAAGCAAAGAGACAGCACTTGAAAAAAAGTACTACAACTTAATTCTATGGTTACAAAACAATTTGGTTGAAACTGTCTCAGTTTGTGATCCAAGTCACTAAATTCCTTTGTTACAAATGACTGCCAATGGTTATTGGTGGTTGTACAACAAGTACAAACACAGGGGATCTATAGATCCTAAAAACTAATTGACACAAATACTACATTGAAATTTTGAAATTGATAACAAACACAATGACAAGGTAGACTTTTATGAAAAATTAATGAATGGGAAAAGCAATAATTAAACCGGAAACAAAAATTACGGAATGAATTTTTCCAAACTAACATTCTGCCACCACAATTGCATTTTCAGATTACACTTTACCATAATTTATTATTTATATTGCCGTGTTACATGATAAAGAAATTGCCAGCAAATGGGTGATCAGAATTTGTATTCTAAACACAACATAATCCTCCTATTTCATTCATATTTACTTCTACATTTTCTTATTTAATTACTGTAATACATCTTTACTTGAGGGCAAGATAAGGAATTATAACTCTGTTTTAAGTCTAACCCTAGAATTCAATGAAGCAGTAAAATAAAATTATTTCAACAATTTATTGCATTATGAATGAGTAAAAAGAGCAGAGATTCACAAATTTCTTTAGAAAAAAATCAATACCTATCAACAAATAGTGAATCCTACAAAAATGATCCTCATACAATAAAAACAAACTGATGGCATTTTTACTCAAATTGATTCTATATAGAGCTTTTGTACATCCTACAAAATGAATGAATACCCTAATGCATGTAGTGTTTACTAGTATGATAAGTTTGAGTTTCTTAACCTCCAAATTAGACAAAATTTATGAAGGTTCAGGCATACAGTGACATCAATCTAGAGTCAAGAATTAATGGACTTTAAACTTTAGCAGACTACAAAGAGTTAAGATGAACATTCAAAGATCACATTATCAGCACACTTCCAAGATTACATATATAAAAGAGTTGTAAATCAAAAATAAATACTCTAACATTTAAATTTATGAATAAACAGCAAAATTATCTGAATTATTTAAAGAAATTTAACAAGAAAAGTTACACAGAATCCACAGCATATATAAATTGTATGGCAAATATAATGTATCGACATTATTTCTGAAAGAAACTTATGAAGATACAAGTAATATGAAGATTCTACTCTGTAATGCAATTATATATTCATAACTTCATTAAAAAGGAATTAACACTTACATAAGGTACTATGAAAATAGAAATACAATGAATAGCAATTTCAACAATGATGGAAGATTGAAAAATAGATTTTCACACAATTTAATTTTCTGATAATGCATAATTCATCTTTGATAATGAGAAGATTTTCCAAAATTTCAATAATTTCCATATAACATGGTAAAAACCATGAGTTCAAGATCAGAAAGTAAACCCAAAGACTACCACTACCATATCCTTAAATAGTTATCTTTTTCAAGTAATATTTTTAAAGTGAAAGGAAAAAAAACGACAAAAATAATTTAGCCTGCTCTAGCTACTCTATTAAAAAAATTTACAAAGAAATCACTAAATGAATTTTGAAATATGAAATCAGTAATGGACTAACTATCTTGATCTCAATATCTGAGAGTGATGTTTTCCAACCATCAATGTTTTGTTATAATTTAAAATGCTGCAAGGATTATTTATATTCTCATGATATGCAACATACACATCTTATAGGATTTGAGTCACATATAAAAATTCAATAATTACCGTATACAATTTTCTACTGAAAACAGACCGATTTCATAAAACAAAACTGTGACTTACCTCGGCAAAAAATTCATCCATGAACCCCTCCCGCCCATCGACATTGACAGCCACATCGTCTGGACCAACATCATCATCGTCACTTTGCGCCTAGAAATTGACATCAAATTATGATAAAAGTCGCTTGAAATATTTAATTAAATGTTAAATTTTCTATTGATTGAGTACATTTTTAAGGTTGAATTATGTTCCAAATATCAACCCTGGTAGTTTACCCAGTTGTTACTACAAGATTACCGAAAAGCTGATATACCGCTTACTAAAGATAGGGCTTAAAATTAGCCAACAAATGGCAGATCGAAATTTGTCAAATAGACCTTAAAAAATTCTATGCTTATCATCTACACTCTTTAATGAATATATTATTGTAGAACCATGTAGTGAAATTCTTTGTAATGCACAAGATGTTTGTGCTCCAATTATGTTCGCTTGACTGAAAATGAAATGTTTTTTCACAAAATGACAGATATGAAGGAGAACGTAACATCGGTCGCACTTATGGTTAGATTACTAGAGACTATCTCAAGCAAAGTAAATCAGAAATAGCATTTGAATTTAACTAATATTCGCCAAAACTCGTTTACGAAGATAAATTTATTTTCATGTTCATTAATATTACTTGAGAACATTCACTAGATCAATTTTTATCGAAATCCGCAAAAAAAATTACCTTTTCTGGATATTATTTGGAAAATATTGCGAATTCATCTCTATATTTCTTTAAGTAGTGATTTAACGACTCGCAAGTTAAATTTTCCACCATGAACAAAGGGGTATAACACGAAGGGGTTAGACCGCGACGGTATAACGAACTCCAGGGCCAAAATGTACTTACCGCTTTCAAAGCTGCTAATCTATCCTTCGTCATCTTTTAGTTTTCCAGTTCACGAAACGACAAATCGTTTTGACTTACATAAAAATCCCATTCACTAATTTTGTCATAGACGACACGAAAACTAATGAAACAGACTACGATCGTAAAAATCGATACGTATACGATATCGCTGCTCCTGCAGTACTGAGTCGGTCTTATAGCATGACGTCACAGTGTCGTAAAATTTTCTTTATTGTTTTCAAATTCTTAATTTGTCAAAGGATATTTAAAATAACATTATAAAATAATCATTTTCTTTTTTGAAATTATTTTGATCTATCTTTTGGTTTCATGAGTTAATATTTTGATTTTTGAAGTAAAGGCTGTGTCTTGGAATTCGTTACTTCCGTCTCTTCGAGTTTGAACGCCATTCCGAAGTTCTACCACGGACCGGTAAGGAAGATTAAATCTGAGAAAAGCTTATTCATCTGTCATAGTTTTTAAACTTTCTTCTCACTATTTGATCTTTAATTTACATAGTCCTCTTTTTGACATTTCTAATCGATATTTAGCATTTAATGATGTCCAAAGAAACCTAAATGCCGGTATATTGCTTCGATTTACCTTTGTAACCTGAAAAGGCGCCATTTCCGTTTGTTCTAGAAAAATCCTAAGACCGACTCGAGATTAAAGTTAAGCGTTGTTTAGTTTATCTGTAACAGCATAATTATACTAAGCTTCATCTTATTACGTAAGGCACAATATACTTGCGATAATCAGTTAGTCCACGTAAAGGGTAACATTTGCTTCACTTGATGTAGGTCATAGTTCTGTCGTCCCGATCATTGTTAACTTAACTTTAACTTATAATTGTTCCTAAGCATAGAAGGAAGGATAACTTATTATTTCGCGTTAGTAAGATTAACATTTTAACAATGCAATTTTTTTATAGATATAAAACATCATGGCTGCGGAACAAGATATACCAACTTTCAAGTGTGTTCTTGTGGGAGATGGTGGTACTGGAAAAACAACCTTCGTTAAAAGACATAAAACAGGAGAGTTCGAAAAGAAGTATGTTGCTACATTAGGTGTGGAAGTTCATCCTTTAGTATTCCATACTAACAGAGGAGCGATCAGGTTCAATGTGTGGGATACAGCCGGTCAAGAGAAATTCGGAGGCCTTAGAGACGGATATTATATCCAGGTTTGTATTCATCTCTAAATGATTTCACGAATTATGTATTTAAAAAATTTCTAATTCTCTTATCAATTGAAATATCGAATTTTCAGGGTCAATGTGCCATCATCATGTTTGATGTAACGTCAAGAGTGACGTACAAGAACGTCCCAAATTGGCATCGAGATCTCGTTCGTGTGTGTGAAAACATACCGATCGTTTTGTGTGGAAATAAAGTTGATATAAAGGATAGAAAAGTCAAAGCCAAAACCATTGTATTCCACCGAAAGAAGAATTTGCAGGTACAGTATATAATCGTAATAGCTTTATATAGGTAAAATGATGAACGATTTTTCGGAATTCTTTTGAAGATAATTGTCCCTCTAATCTGAAGTAAGCATGGGTTGCTTTTTTTATCTATAACATCCACCACTCTAACACATGGATTTATATTTTAGTACTATGACATTAGTGCCAAGAGTAACTACAACTTTGAGAAGCCCTTCCTCTGGCTCGCAAGGAAATTGATTGGCGATCCTAATTTGGAGTTCGTGGCTATGCCAGCCCTTCTTCCACCAGAGGTTCAGATGGATCCACAATGGCAACAACAAATCGAGAAAGACCTCCGGGTAAGCAATATCATTCAATGCAGATGTCGCACAATATAATTTTGTGTTGGGTTTATATCATTTATCATATTTATTCCAATTTAGGAGGCACAAGAGACTGCACTGCCAGAGGACGACGAAGACTTGTAGGATATACATGGAATTTAACAGCTGTGTTTCCACTGCGAATTTGTTACCTTATACGCAAAATTATTGTTGATTGCCGAGTGTTAAGCATTACTTTCTATTTGAATTAATGGCTTGCATTGGATAACATGGTCACTCTAGGGAATGATATTTATTGGAAGAGAATATGAGAATGGGAATAGCATGAGTGCGTTTTGATTCACCTGTTGTGTGCAGTGTATGAATGGTTTGATCTAATACATGTGTGCATGACTGAAGAAGCCATTTCCTATTTTTATATGCGGTGAATCAAGTTTCTTTTCAAAACCTAGTAACTTGTTTACTGAAAATATTGAGCCAGATCATTACTACAGCAAAGACTAATTTGGTGTAGCTACAGATTTTAGTTTAAGTAATTTCACATGCTCACCCAGTAAGTTAGCATACCTGAAAGACTCATATAATGAGAAATGTAACTTTGTAAATGAAAGGGGGCTTTTGGGATCATGAGTTGAATGCCTTTCTTTCTCTTCCCATACTCCTCATTTCATCTTTTTACTGTTTTTTCCATGCTGTGCAGAAGGCTTATGTTCAAAACGCTGTATTTTTAGCATTTTTGGAGTACTGAATGCGTGGTGTTCCACCAAACTGAGTTGTATAATGAGAAATGCTAAGTTATGCTTGGATGTGATTTTTCATTACTATACCTTTTCACCAAGCTGTTGCTGAATTTAGTCTTGCCCATAAACTTCTAAGCTGTATGAGTTTATGAGTATGTATACATTGTTTCTTGAATTTGGGAATAAAATCTAAATTACTTTTTAATATTTTGTATTGATTTGCAAGATGTGAAATCTCATGTAACTTTGTCTATCACATTACAAGAAAATATAATGATTTGCATTAACAAATCTGAGATGATTTCAGTAGTATAGTGTACAAATTGGAATTTCCATCTTGACTGCTCTGAACTATGTTTATTCTTCCCCTTCTTTAAATATAAATGTTCTTGGTTCACTTTAAATAGAATCCAACTGCTCTACTCCATTAGGTCAGGAATTTAAGTAATGCATAGAAGGGTTTTTTTGTCATGAAAACTATCACTATATAAATATATATATGATTGATTTGCAACTGCCTGTCAAACTTGTGGAAGTTATGAAAGAGTCTAAAATACGATTCAGAGAAAAAACAATTTTTAGTTTCATAAGCAGTCCTCTAGAAAGGAAATTTTGTGGATAGCAACTTAATTTGTATGACATTAAGGAAAAGATCCATTTCATATAAAATAATCTTTGCTAGAATGTTTATCGGGTAATTGTAGAAATCACAATGAAAATTCACCTTTCAATACTTAATTGTGCAACTAGCATTGAAATGTAGCTTACAAAGTGGTCATTCATTTTAAATGGAATTCGCCCCATGATTTATAGAGTTCAATGTAAATTCTTCATCCAGAGTTGTAAATTAATCTTGTATAATGCTTTTCAAAATTCAATTCTAAAACTTTTTACATATAAAATATCTGTAACAATGTAATATTAAACTCCTCAGAAAAAGTGGGCTTTCTTGTACACTTACTCCTAATGTTGATAAAAGCAGGCACCTTTCTGTAAGTTAATGTTTTCAATAATCTGTCTCTTTCAAGTCACTAGTGGAGTTTGTGAAAAACTATTTTCTAAATCAGTTCACATACTTATATTGCTTGACATGACGTGTTAAAATTTTTCCTTTACCTTCCAAATTATCATTCTGTTCTCATGACACTATCATGCTTTTGGGTGTGTTCAAATAGATTTTTCAGATGACCACCACCTGAAAGGTATATATGAAGCTCTATATCTTTAGAGAACATTCTCACTGAAATAGATATCAAACATAAGATCCCCATTCATTCTGAAGGCTGTCAGATCTTAGCAGGGATTTAGTTATCCCATAAGAAGCTCTTTTTCCAGAGCTAATTCTCACTACAGCACTAATCTTTGTTAGAGAAGAGATTCTCCCCTCTGTACTATAGGTCAAATAAACACTACCATCATGTGTAGAAATCACGGATAACTGGCACATTTGTAATAACAGCTGTTGTTGTTGATGTTATTGTAGAGAAAGCATTGAGTTTGACCTTGGTATAGATGAAATCTATGCTGATAAATGAGAAAATGAAACTGACTTCTAGTAAGAGATGTAAATATTTCAGGTCTTTATGCAGCTGAGAAAATTTTTCTTCCATCTAACTTGTTGGGAATGATATTAATGAAAACAAAAATAAAATATTGTCAAATAGAAGAATATTTAGGAGTTGTAGTAGTAAAAAAATAAGGTTATATCTTAGGAAATAAGATCCAAAGCAGGAAAGCTCTCATAAAGAAAGGTGAAAAATCTGAGCTAACCTACTTATAGCATAAGCAGTAAGATGTAATGGAAAACAATTTATAACATAGCAATCATCAGTGCAGCACTTAAAAAAAATACATAAATTTGAATCAATGACTGGATAAATGCAACAATAATTTTAAAATATAATATAAAGCACAAAGAAATTTGCATTTTTAGCATATCAATAACAAGTCCAAAAATTAAATAATTTAAAAAATCAAAAGTAGAAATTTTCAAGAGGAAAGGGCTTGTGAAACATTAAGGGAATAAAAAATACTGAATATTTCTCTTGCAAAAACCATATTTAAATTTGATTCCCAATATATTCTGGAGAAAGCAGTGTTTCTTTACTTAGAAAGGAAAGCATCGATCTGTGAAATAACCACTACAACAAGAAGTCAATGTTTCATTTTTCCTAAAATTAAAGCATGATGAAGAAAATGACTTGCAAAGCTGCACTAAGTGATAAAAAATTCATTTCTTTAAAAGGAACATCATACTTAAAAAAAAATTTATTAAATTATATGAGCAGGATTGAAAAATTTAAATAGGTTTGCGATAGGAAAAATAATCAATTACGATTTTATGATATTCTGGATTAAATTATTTTATGGTGTGAAATTAAATGATATTTCAGAGAGAGGATAAATACTGGAGGAAGATTAAAATTCACATTTAAGAGGGTAGATGGAGAGTTAAAGACTTGAATTAGCTCAACTCTGAACCCATTGTCACATTTAGTGACAGAATTTGTTACTGGTAGATTAAATAAGATAATTCTCAAAGAATAAATTATATTGGTATAAGAGTCAGAGGGAAGGCAGTTGAAGTGAACATGGTCAAGAAAGGGTCATTGGCAGAGCGTTTAAGTGATGTCTCCCAACAGTCTGCTACTATATGATTGAAAGCTAGTCTTAGGCTAATTGATACTGATGACATTATCCTTTTCTTTCACAATTAGTATTTTCCTCTGGAGAACTTTCTTGAAATTAAATCATTCTGTCAGTTTAGGAGAACAGAGATATTTGAATTGGACTTTGAGGGAAAATCTACTTTACATTCCGATAGTAATTGGTTAATTATGAACATAAAAGCATCAGGAAATGTGGATATTTTGTTTAACTCTGCCTATTTTTAGCTTTGTTCTACTCACATTATTTTACTTTGAAACACAACAAATGACTTCCACTTAACAGAAAATAAACTGTCTCAGCATACATCATCAGGTGACCGGATCCTCTAAGTAATATTCCAAAGGGGTCATCAAGACTTCTTTTGGGAATATTTATTTTGGAGATAAACTTTTGATTCATATTTAAAGAAAAGTCCATTGCACAATATTTGAGGGATGATAGCCAGGTGGCATTCACTATGGATCACTAGTGGTCAGACCATTGGCTCCCATGCTGCCATATTTGGCTTTTTGAGAACAGGTAAGGTATTACTAATCCCTAGACCCAAATTAATTAAAATACTGAGTGGACACCAATAAATGTACGTCTCCAATGGAGATTGAACCCAGAAACCTTCCATTGAAGGCAAATGAGTTGATTGAGGAAATTGATATATTTTGCCTATAATAATTCTCATTTGTATTGATTCTTAATAAGCAATATGTGGTGGTAATCCATCTGAAAACCAATATAAAACAAAGAATGGATAATATACAATACCACAAATATAAAACGAGAAAACTTTTACATTGCAGCAATCATCTTACTGACCTACTTGTTATAACATCATTTGTAGATTGACAATTATGTTGTAATGTCTAAAACTGCTTGTTATATATTTTATGACACGGTACATACACTATCCATCTCTTTTTTTATTTAAATTATTATTTGTTTATAACAACAGTGCTAAAATAGATATCTTTTGAGTTAAAAAACTCATTTTATAATCATTTTACTTCATTAAGATATAATTCCAAATTTTTCCTCATTTGGTATCCCAAATATATTTCTTTTCAAAATCATAGACTCATGTTTTCCATTTGTCTATGCATACATCAGTGATTTCAAATACTAGCAGCTCCATGAGGATCAATGAACAGGTTCTGAAAGTAGACAACTTGCAATTGGAAGAACTTGGCTAGAGAAAATCAAAGACCTGAATTTCGTGTATCTGTCTTGTTTTCCCACCATTCTCCATCTTCTTCCTCAGTCAACCATTCTTTCCCAAAGCATAACATATCTGCTTCCTTATTATATTACCTTGTGCTTCAATCAAAACCTTTTCTTCATTGCCATCTGTTGAAATTGTTCACTTTTGACCATCAAAATAACTAATTATTTTAGTAGAATAACAATATTAACTACCCAGAAAATGTTTCTCACTGATTTAAAAAAAAACTCAACAAATTCGTATATATATTCCTTAAGTATTTTTCTAAAGATCTTCATTCTTAGTTCATTCCATCTCTTTTGCAACAGCTGCCAATTACATTCTCACATCTTATGTGACAAGGAGAATCACTCAAGTGTGCTCCACTAGGTTGTTGCCAATCCATATATCCTCTTCTACATTGGTTAATCTTATAAGTTAAGTCATTTTCATACATATTCATTGCACATTATCATCTTTCTAAATAATGATCAAACAGTTTGATTTTAATTACTTGTAGATATGATTACATGAATTTACAATCTTAACCAATGAATTATTTCTTCACCCTTTCAGTTCTGTCTTAACTTCATTCCATGCCTAACATATCAACTTCTTATTGCATATTGAAAAGGGAAGAGTAAACATGCTGAATTACTCCTCTTCCTATCCCCATCTAAATGGTATAACTATGCTTAGAAACAAGTTTATTTTCAAATATTTTACACATACATTGTAGCATATTCAAACCTCTTTTGCAATCGATATCAACTACTCTACTACCATTTAAGAGGAAACATTTAATTCTAAAAATGTCTTTCATAAAGCTCTTTCTTATTACTACTATCCAAGTTTTGTAATTGCATATAATATTGCAAATGCTTTGCAGGCTGCATGGTAACCCATAGCAGACAGAAAAGGATTAGTTTAGTTTACGGGTTGCTAGCATAAATATTACGACTTGTCCTTGAAATTCTGCAAAAGATGAAGGCTACATAAATATTGGACAGCAACAGTGAATGGCTGCTGGGAAAGGGAAAAAATTCCTTTTAAAAGGTGTGCATGCTCTACGCTAATCTGGAGAAAGAGACACATTTACATTTTCCATTGTAAAGATACTGTTCTGCCATAGGCATCAGAAATAATCAAAAATCGATAAATTGCATCCAAAATAGGCTGGAACTTGAATCAAGGCAAATGAGGCACCTAATGAAAGCTATACTCTTGGAACCTGCTGATAAAGGGGTCACTGCAATTGTGTCTATTGACACCAATGTGCATAATACATCAGAGGACACTTCTTGCTATATACAGTAAATAGTCTCTACAAAAGTGACTAAAGGCTGAAATCTAAGATACGAAATGTAAAATTCATAATATATTTTCAAAGTTAATTCATTAAAAATTAATTTGTCGCTAATGAAAAAAGAGTACTTTTTGGTTTCTCATAATATTATGTAACCAGTAGGATATTATATAATATTGTTATTAAGATTTGTCACAGAAAATGAAATATCATTACTAGAACCAACCACTATTTACTCTCAGTAATTTTTAATAAATCCTGTAAAAGTAGGAAGAATTATCTATGTTTAGACAAACCCTTTATAATTTAGGAGGAATTTTTCTTTGGGAAATTTAGGGATTCAAAATACCAGAGCTTACTTTAACTCCCATCTTCAAAAGTAATGTACACAGTGATTTAGTAAGGCTCCAAAAGCAGATACCACCATTTTTGAAACAATTTATCATACATGTTTTATTAAAAAGGCTTTCTTTCTAAATTGGCATAAAAGATTACTTTTTATGATAAGAACTAAATAATACATAAGGCAGCTAACGATAAAAATTATAATAAACTGGTTACTTCAACAAGAAACTACGTAACTAGAAGTTATAGTTTTAATGCAGAGGCCATTGGGGGCAGATAATATTATCAGGCACTAATTTGGCTCCCTCTGAAACAGCTACATATTAAAGAGATTTTAGAGCTAGGCAGCCCTAAATTTGAATGAATTTGATCAGTGAAATCGAAAGTACATTGCAATCTTTTCAGCAATAGGTAAGTCAACCTTCCAAGAATTGAGATCCAGATGGGCCAATAACTACAGTATTTAGCTTTCTGTCCCTTAAATGAACTTTCCCTTTCTTTCACACATCTTCCGCATTGATAGGAACTATTTCACACTCAATTATGTAGTATGATATTATTATCTTATGATGGATCAATCTAACTTCTCAAGGGATGCTGAAAAATTATCAGTAGTCATAATTTCTGTCCTTATTAGTATGAATAGTTCAATAACAAATATTAATAGCTAAATACAAACAAGAACTCTAAGAGAGTTAGCTTATGAGTTAGTAATGTTCATTATCATATATAATGATCTACAGTGTCAAATATTTCAAAACTATTAAGTAAAAGGATAACCATGTATTTCCATGGCAAAGAAAGCACCATCATCAGAACCAAATCACTCTTTGCACACTTGAGATTTAGATGAATATTTAGATACATCTGTTTAGACCATCAATTTTACATTAATTTAAATACTAACATTTGAAAAATAAAATTCCAAGAGAAAAATTATGGAATTGAAATTTTTATTTATAATTTTACATTAAAGAAAATCACTGTTCCTTGCTTTCACGCAACCTTCTCACTGCAGATCTTACAGATGCAGCAGCTGTTGTTGTGTACACCCAGGCACCACCAGCAACCACACGTTTACACCGTTTGCAGGACCAGATGCCCACACACGATCTTTTCATAGCATCCTAGATAAATTAGTAGCAAGAATCAGTAAGTCTGAATAGACTGCATAGTCTGTTTGTGAGTTATTAGAGTGCTCGCGCTCTAAGTATGCATCCCAATGCTAAGAAACGCAATGCGGAGAGGTGCATCCTTAGGTCGCTTGAACTCGAAGCAAGTTCACACCATAATGAAGCTTCTTGGAGTATATGTTCTAAAATTACACGCCAATTAAGTTTTAAGTAATAAAATGACATTACAAAGTAGATTGGGAGACTTAGTCAAGACGTCAAGCCATTATCTACGACATAATATCTCTTGTAAAATATTAGGATGAAAATAGATACTTGACTAAAGTTACATATTACTTATATAGAGAGTGATATTCCGACATCCAACAAATTAGAGATGAAGAAATAAACAAATTTTAAGGTGAACATCAACATACCTTGCCACAGAATGTACACGTGTATTTCGCATGCTGAGTAATTTCCATCTTCTTCACCGTTTTACGGAGTGAGGCACCATACCTGGTACCATATTTTCCAACAATTCCAACCTTCTTTGTACGCTTTGCCTGAAAAAGGAAGCATGCTCTCAAAATAAATATGTTTACGACTGCTTTGCTTAGACTGAAGAAATAGAAACTATGAAAAACATAAGGTAGTCCTCCGTTTTAGACTGAAAAACATGATTTAATTAGGTATATTATTTTATTAGAGTAAATAGATTTTCAATAACTTACCATTGTGAATAAATTTTATCCTGCAAACAATTTTATCCTAATCCACTCCGTAAACCCCAACGTGCTACACCGGAAGACACCCGTAAGAGGAATCTTGTCATGGGTAATCAAAATAACACCTAAATTCATATTATTGGACTCGGATATTTTTTGCATCATGAGTAATTCTTTTCGAAAATTTTAAATCTATTTATAATGTTGAAATCTAATATTTATTTTAAATTTGATGAACTTATAGTTTTAGGTAACGGAAGTTGTATTGTGCTATTAGATAGAAGCGATAGAACGATAGGGAAGGGGAGTATCTGCCTTCGGTTAACTGTTAACACCGTTAACACAAAATTATGTAAATAAAGGCTTGTTCTGTTTTTAAATATAATTTTAATTAAAGTATTTGTCCTTGAAGAATTCTGACTGATCTAAAAATAATAATCTTCAGTGATGTACAAATGCGTGACGTTCTATAATTAATGTTGTCAAAATCTTGATTCTTATGTGTATAACAATCGTCTTCAAAACCAAATGATTTCGGAGACATGTTACTGATCGAATTCACGTATGAGAGAGTGAGGTCATTTAGACCTGTGAAAGAAACCCCTTTACAATATTGAAACATAACTTTTTACAGTAAATATATATATTTGTAGGTAAGTATAAAGTTGAACATCCGAAGAGTACAGTATTCGTAAATCGTATGCTGAAGATTGACTCTGGCCTCAATATTGATTTCTAAATTTCTTCCGTATTTATGAACAAGAAGAAAGGAAGGTTGAGGGGCTTCTTGCAGAATTTTTAACTTTTTAAGCAATACGAAAACAGTGGAATCGCCTTGAATTATGAAGTAATTATCAATAATATTGTGCCGTGTAAATAACTGTGACGTTTTAATTTATGTATGCACTTTTAAATGGCTATACTATTAGACAACATTTGGCATATGATCCACCAAAGTAACTGAAAGTTTTCTATGCCCATAAAGTAAAAAAGAAACTCGATAGATTTGTTAAGATAAAAACTTGACACACAAAATTCGATCCTCAACGACCAGTAGGTGTGTGTGAAGAAGTTACCAGTAGGTAATGAAAACAACGCATTCTTCTAGCTCTAATTTACCCCAATGAGTTTTAATTCCTGGAATTAAATATTGTTGTTTCATAATCAAAAAGATCTGTGACGGAAAACCAACGTCTACTCAAAATAAAGGTAAAGGTTATGTCTGCTACTTTTAATTAACTTTCTCCATAAGCGATTGCCGTAGAGTTTCTTAGCATTTCAAGTAGTAAATTAGTTTTTACGACTAATACGCAGATTTTCAGTTGTAAAGGAAAAACTATAAATGAGACGGATTGCTTCTTTCAATATAATGTACTATTTAATGTTTCAAATCCGAGAACTACTCGATAGAAAAAGAAGCAGCGAATATATCAGGGCGAAGATTTTGGAAATCATTGAAAAATTCGTTTTACTCTTTGTCAAATTTTAAAGAACTTAGAGAAATGCAACATAATGGTTCATTTTTATTAGATATTTTGTTTATCGTTCCGGAAAGCTACTCCAATTCTTGAATGTATTATTCCACTTTCCAGTCTACCTTTTCATTTGCAAAGACATCAACAGTGGAGATGTTTTACACTGTATGTAATAATTTCTGACTGAAAAGAACGTTTTGTTGAAAATTTGCAGCGCTATTGAAGCTTAGCTAAATACTCGCCATGTCGAAAAAAGTGTTACCTGCTTTACGTTTCATAATTGGTCAGCAATTGTACGTATTGCGCAGCACAAGATACTTGCTTTTGCATTCAAAGGCAAACAAATTTTGTTATAGATTTCTCCTTACACACTCAGCAGGATTTAGTTCGAAAAAAAATGACATTGGACAAACGACTATTTTAATCCAAGATGGTGTTAATATTCAGGAATTACCGCTGATTGTGAGAAAAGTGCGCGATGTTGTTTTTGTGTGTGACAACGGCGGAGAAGCTGGAAATGAAATCACAATTAAGTTTAACGACAGCAACGACAATTCTTCTTTCTCAACCGGTCCGAATTCTTCTAATGGAAAGAATCCTAAGGATAAGGAGACAAAGGAAATAATTGAAGGATTCCGTCGATGTTTAACGATAAAAAGTTTATTGGCTCTTTTGGAAACTGTTCCTGCGTGCGAAGTAACTGCAGAAGTTGCTTTATGTGCCCTCGAGAAATTAATTCAACTTGAAAACAACAAAGGTTTCCGAAATTTAATTACTCCAGAAACTGTAGATATTTCTCAGGTCGAGAATGGAGAAGAAAACTTCACTCGCGCTGCTGTTTTCAATAAACTGGTGGATGTTATAATCGAAGGTAATGATTCCAGTCATATCATCGAGTGTCTTAAGATTTTGGGGAAAGAAACCTTCAGAGCGAATGTCGCTTCCTACAGAAATAGGCTTTGTATGGAAATATTAGTTCGAGCTACCGATGGACTTCTCTCCATCGAGCAGCTTTGTCAAGCAGTGAAGACGTTTTCATTATTTACGCAGCTCGACCACATGTCTGCTGATGGTGGTGTCGAAGCTGACAAGTTATGGGTGGGAATATCTGGCCGTCAAGCTGATATATCAGCTTCAAACGTTGTTGAATTGTTTTCAATTCTTTCATATCTGAAAAGAAGCCGAAAAGCTGTTCTTTCTATACTCGAAAGGAGAATGTCCGCCATTTGGTGGGAGTTAAGACCCTCTTGTCCACCCAAAATCCTTTCTTATTTACTTAAGGCCGGCGTGACTTCCAACACCATAGAATCTACAGTGACGAGGTGGGCACATGCAAACGCTCGCTCGGTTCAAGATGAGCATTTGCAGGAAATCGTTGAAAATCTTCTGAAATTAGAACATACAGACAGTCAAATAATTGGTGCATTGGATCGGCATTGCGCTAAAAGTGGATGGTATGCCTTTCCACCGATGGCAGCCACTGCAGCACGTTATTGTTCACATTTTAGAATTCGTACCCCCAGGATTCTCACGGCAATTTCCGATACCCTCGTAAAACATGGTCAAGAAATACCACCTGGAATGGTAAGAGATCTAATCTGGTCCCTTGCATTTTTAAACTATGCACCTCCCGAAGCTATTTGGAAAGTTTTAGACGAAATTTTGGAAGAAAGATTTGCTCAGTTTTCCTCTGTTGATATCTTAGATGTTTTGCTGGCTTGTATAATTTTAGGCAGGCCACCCCTTAATGCTGCAAGAAAGGTATTTACTTTGTCTTACATTGATAGAGCCCTATCATCAGCACAGCCAGAAAGAAAGGAGGCAATCAAAGCAAAGTTGAGGTTAGTAGATGCTGCTCTTTCGGTAGAGTGGCCACAGAAGTGGCAGCAAGGAATGCCAATTTTGGCACGACAAGAGATAAGTGTATGGCAAGATGGTCGAGTGAAAAGGGCAGCAAGACGAGTGGCAGAAGTTCTTGATGCTGACTTAGGCTCAAAATCAGGAGTGGATGTACAAGTTAGACCTGGAAGGCCATTACCCATCGGTGAACTTCATATGATCGATGTGATTATTCATAGCGGTAAAAAAGTGTGGCCTTTAAATCGAAGGGAGCGCACATTAGCATTGTTGATTCATCTTCCAGAACATTACTGCCGGGATAGCACAATGTTGATCGGACCACAAATGTTAAGAATACGTCATCTTCGTCTTGTTGGCTTTCATGTTGCCACTATCGACTACTCTAAACTATCCAGACTATGGGTTCATCCTTCAACTTTCTTGGAATATGTGAATGAAAGAGTGAAGTCAGCCCTTGATCCTTTACCAAAAGTTACAAATTATTAAGTATAGGAATCAGAATATAGTAATGAATAATCATCCAAATAGACACAGCATATGTGTTTTGTTTTACCTCTAGAAAGAGAGGTAGAGACAAGGTGTTTATGGAAAAAATTAATTTGTTTTTATTCTTTAATGTTTCATAATTGATCTCAAAAAGATCTCTTCTTACTCTAAATTTCATTAGAGCCTATCCTTCCTCTTGGGAAATTACTAGAAATTTGAAATAGTCATTTTAATTTTGAAAATATCTGTTTTAAACTTTGTTTAAAATCGAACCTGTTGATTGATGGGATTAAATTAGTGTGAAGATTTTGGAAAGAAAATTTTTTTTTCAAATTTAAACTAGCACTCCAGTCTGTCATCAAATACTACACTTGCTAATGGCAAGAAAAGTTGTAAGTAACTCTCCATGTAAAATCTATTGCCTTTCTGAGTTTGAGAGTAAAGCAAATTTTTGCTCATCTTAAATAGTCAGGAGATTGAGAACAACTACCTTAGTTGTTAGAATGACCCACTAGTTTTTATCTAGACTACAAGAAAAGTCACCAAGGCTAACTTTTAAAGTTAAATAAAGTTATCACATTTTTAAGTGAAATCTGTAATAACTCTATATTTAGTCAATTTTTTTCCTAGCTTTTGTGGACATCATATTCATTTTAAGTTTGATTTTGTTAATATTTGATAATAATTACATCACTGAAAAGTAGCTCTAGGATTTTGCTTTAAAAATCAAGTAAATTTTAATGTAATAAAACTAGTCAGTATCCAATGAGAGCTCTTTTCATCAGACGCAAGTTAAGCACTTCTGTGTTGCAGACATTAGAAGTGGACAAAGATATTCTTTCCTCTAAGTTTTGTGAATCTGCAAAACGATTTTTAATGATTAATAATTGCTTTCTTATAAGATTTCTTTATACTGATAAGGAAAATGTTTAGGTTATTTTTGAATTTGTACACGTGATGGCATCAAACATAGTTACTGCTTCCAGTGTCTTGTAGTCGGAAGTGGGGCTTGTGTCCAACACCTTCTTATTGTTAGAAAGCTTTTTGAGTAGGTGAGGAAATCCTGGATCATTGTTATTTATTAAATTTTCACTCATTAGCAGATTACTTTCACAGAGCAGGACAAAACTGGTAGCCTTTCCATTTAATTTTCATTGATTTGTTAAGTTTTTTCCTCTTCACAAATGCATTAACACCTAGTCTTGGTCTTTAGATTTAGCCAGGTATCATGTATTTATGTATTCTATTTACATTGATGGATGTGATATCTCAGCTAAGGCAGTTTTAGTCAGTTGTAGAATTCCTATTATTTTTGTTTGTTATTTTGAGATGTTTGTGTTTGTTATCTGCAAAGAAAGAAAATGGAGTCAAGTGATTGCTCAGAAGAGTCCACCCAAGTGAGATTTGCTCTCAGAGAAATTGTGAGAAAGGATATAAGCCAAGAAAGGAAAAAGCAGAGAGAAGCTGCACTTGTTGGTAGGCGCAAAATACAAGATTATGGTTTTGATGGTGATAAGTTTAGACCTTCAGACATTGAAGCACTTGCTGTAAGATTGAAGAAAAAGAAAGGTAGAACACAAGGCTGCTACGAGAACCTCTATTCCCTTCAGTCCGCTCTAAGTTACTCTGGAAAAGTAAATGGAGCTGCATTTGTCAAGGTTGATGGAGCAATTGCAACTTTAGCAAGTTATGTATCAGGTATGAATATGAAATATTATTTCATCCCATTCATATAGTATTTTGTATCACATTAACTTTGATGCGTATTTATGTTTTAGGAAGGTCTTTCTCTCTTCAGCTAAGAGCTACATACTGTTGTGCAAACTTGGCATTGGCTGGTCCTGATGTCGGTTTCAAAGTCTCCGAAGCTGTTGTTCCATATTTAATGAATCATCTACAAAGCATGAATCAAATTTTACTGGTGAGAATCTCTTATTTCCTGTATGTTAGTTGGTTTAAAAATGTTCAAAAACATCCTAAGATAATTTTTGACAACATTAAGTTAACTGTTTCAGGAAGCATCACTAAGGGCAATTGGAAGCTTAGCTGCAAGTGGTGTTCTGGCTTACAAAGTAATGGAAGCACAAGGCATATTTCCACGGTTAATTAGCTTTATACAACAGTACTGTTTTTCATCTGACATAAAACTTGCCTCTGGAGGAAAAAGTAAAGTGAAACTGCAAGATGAACAAATACTAGAAGCAACTCTTTATGCTGCATCTCACTGTGTCAACACTTGTATACAAGATAATCCCATGTAAGTTTATTGCAGTAGGATTGTAGATTTATGAAAATATGCTTTCCTCTATTTCAAGGACTCCACTCAAAAATACCTCAGTAGTGAGCTATGGAAAATATTGAAATATTGATAACACTTAGAAATTATCATTGTTAATACTGAGTTTTGTTCACCTCAGAATTTAAAAATTTGTATTCAGCAATGACGGTATTAGTATTTCTTATTTCATGTTGATTATAGAGATTCTCTGAAGTGGAAATAATTGAAAATAGAATTTGAATATTGGCTCTGTGAGTTCAGGATTCATAGTGATATACTTTTTAGTCAATAATCATATTACATATGGAGTGTAATATCAATGGAAAGCTCATAATCTATGATTATTATATGCTATTTATTTTATTTATTTGATACATTGAAAATCTATTTATAATTAATTTTCTGTTTAATCTATTTTCGTTTTTAAATCAATGGTCAAATCTGTAGATAAAATTCACTAAGGAGGCCATAATTTTGTGGAATCTGAACATCACTATGGAATTTGCTGAATAAAACAGTTTTTAAATAACAAGAAATGATAACTTTCACTAATACGGAGATGTTACATTGGCAAAGTCTTCAGCAACTTTTCTAGAGGCAAGATAGTTTATAATTGATACATTTATAAACTGTAAAAAATATTTTTTAAATGAGGATAAAAAATTGAAGATTATCAACTAATATAAAGATAAAATATAGGTCTAATTCAGTAAATGCTTTCCTTATTCAAATATATTTAAGATTTTACCATTAGTATATCATGATAAAATTTCATACAGAAATGATTTAGCTGAGTCCTAAATACTTAACCGACAAGATAATGCCGTAATGTAATGTTAAATTATGACCTAAGTTAATCACTTTATATGCCTATATTCTCTGTTGACCTCCTTATTTATCATGTTATTCTTCATATAAATTATTCGGATCAAATAGTTAAAACCAGTGTCCAGATTATTAAAGCTATCCCTCATTTTCTTTTATATTTTAGGTTGCCAGAAATTGGAGAGCTAGCTAGGGTGTCCATCCCATTGCTAAGAAAAGTAGACTCTCTTTCCTTACCTAGATTGGTATATTTATTTTTCGTAATATCTTGTTCAGAAGTCTCTGATAGTGTATTCATCAATGAAGATTTTCTTCGGAAAATGATCTTACTCCTGGATGAAACACTCATGGTTGAAACTGAAGTACACAATGAGTTAAAAACTCAAGGTTTGACTGTTGAAGTCATCACCTTCATTGTAAGAATCCTTGGAAATTTAAGTTGCTCAGATTTAGGTAGATCATCAATGGAAAATGTATCTTTAATTGGATGTCAAGTCATTAACAATTTGATGAAAAATTTAGATACTTTACCTAAGCATGTTACTAAAGAAACATTATGGTTTTTGATGCAACTTGTGAATCCATATTTAGAATGGGTTAATGGTGCATTTCATGTGCGTGATTGCCCCTGGTCTCCTATTGTTGACTCCTTAAAATTGTGTGTTGAGCAAAGAGTAATGGTTGATACAACAAATTTAATGTTTTAAATTTTGGTGTTATCTAATAAAAGGATTTATATTTTCTTAACTTCTTTGTTTATTATCCTGATTATGCTTTACAGTAACACCTTGGACTTTAGATATTCACATGCTTCACATTTTAATTTGAATTCTGATTTGTCCAATGTCTAAATCAATTTTCGTCTTTGAAAATTACGAATATTGTATTAGTCCATTCCCTGACTAGTTTCTGGGGACCACCTAATATTCTTTACAAGAGGGCCCTTAACCTGCCCTTTATAAGCGTATTTGTCTGTAAGAAAGAAGAAAAGAATAATTTTATTGCACTGAATTATATTAAATAAAGAACATCTTTAATGCTACAGATTGCAGCATTAACTGCATCCTTGAAACAACTCCAAGATTGTTGTATAATTTATCTTGCTTTTCATTTGTAATATAAAGAATTGAAAAAACAGACGCATGGAGAAAATGATGAGCTGGTCAACTTGATATTTACAGAGAAGTTATTTTCATCCTTTGATTTCTGAGTTCTTTAAAAGACATATTCATAGAGTTATCATATTTCAATATTATGGCAACAAACTGGAATGTTTCAAATTTTCCAGACAGTTAAACTATAGCATTGAGATGCTGTTCCAAAACTTCATCTTATCTATTCCTGTGAGTTAGTAGTACACCATCATGTGCAGCATTGTGATATCATTGAATCCTAGTTTTTAAATCATTTTCTTTCACTGGGTATCCTGATGTTTAATTTATTGGAGTTCTTATCCAAATGCAAAAGATGGAACATTTACCAGGACAATCACAGTCAAAAAAGAGCATATAGCTAGCTTACATTTATAAAGGGTGTACAAATGAAAAGGCAAGAAATGACACTGTGGATATAATTGAAATCTTTATTTTAAAGTAATTATCAGATGCCTGAGCATTACCTTCGCAGTTTCACAAGCCGTAGGGTTCCCAGAATTCCTAGCTGTGATGAGAGCTACTATTCCTTCAATTCGTCCTTCAGTTCATTATCTGTGATGAAGCACTTCCCTTTGAGATGTTTTTTAGCAGACCAATCAGATGGAAGTTGTGAGGTGGAATTTTCAGGCTGTAGGGTGGGTGATCAAGTCAATTGGCCTTGGCCAGTACACTTAGTGTGATCCTGGAGACATGAAGTATCGTGGAGCAGAACCATTCCCTCCGTAAGCAGTCCTAGCAATTTGCTTCTGATGGACTTGCTTAGGCTATGGACACAGAGTCTTTCCCATGTACGGCCACCATCCAGCAATGAATATTGGCCAGTTTAACACTTTCCACAGCTAGAAATCTGTTGGTACCATGCTGCTCCTCAATCATCAAAGTTTGCAATGTGAACGCCATGATGCCCTCGTACATACTGTGGCATCAATTGGACAGGACACACAATCAATCAGTGAAGAACTGCCTGTTGTCACAGCCACAGGAGTTCTGAGTGCAGTGGATCTTTTGGATCATTGAAAAGTGGTATAGTTTTGCTTAGGTATCTGATAATTACTTTTGAATAAAGATGTCAATTATACCTGCAGTGTTGTTTCGTACCTTTTTATTTGACCACCCCTCATATATACAAGGCCATGTCAAAGGTAAGGTAACAGGATCACATACTCAGGTTTCAAATATTTAAAGGTGTGCAAAAGGGAAGTATTTTGTGTGTTTCAAGTTTGGTAAAATATTTTTCCTTTTTTATGTATATTCTGTTTCCTATTTATGTATATCTGTAACTTCTGCTATATTCAGTATGAAAGAAGATGAAATTAGTAATTTCATTGAAAGACTTGCTAGCTTAATTAAGGAGGATAAAGAGAAAACTGAACCTGACTTAATGGACAATTCATAAAGAGTAAATAGAAAGAAATTTTAGAATTTTATAGGAAAAACAGAATATTGACTCCTTTCTAGTACCATTTTAAAACTCAAATTCCAAACTCTAGCTGTTTCAAATCATCTCTTTACAACTACAAGCTACTTTTCACAGGTCTAGAAAAGTCTCCAGTATTGGGGCTATCAGACAGGTAAGGTGGTGGTGCTTATGGTGAAAACAGTCCTAGGTTTGATGATTGGTGAGAGCTCATATATGCATATGTTTTTAGCTGTCAATGAACTTCAAACATAACTATTTCTATAGCTCTGATTGTTTGTATGTATATACAGTGAACTCCCATTATCACTGCATGATTTTTCACTCTGTTGATATCTCCCATGATCTCTTGAAAATATTCAAACATAAATTTTCTAACTAATGGAAGGTAGATGGGGATGTTTGAGGATTCTTTGTTGCTTGCATAATAACATCCCATACTTGAATTGCTATGAACTCCTGACCACTTTATTTTCATTTATATCTATTTTCTACTTTGAATTAGAACTTCAGCAAAGATATGTTTTAATTATAAAATAGTGAGTCATCGTTTCTGAATAAATTAACGGTTAGCTTATATTGGACCTGCCATATGATGAATGATAGATTCAAAATTAGTTAGCAAATTTCTTTGCAACTGCAATACAGTGAACTATAATTTGCTAACTAAGAGACTAGCTGTAATGAGCCTTAAAGAAGCATATTTTGAGAGTTTTCCATCAAAATGAAAGCTTGTTTCTTTTGAACTGCATGTCATTTGAAACTGGAGTTGATTGCTTCTCATACACTTGTTTGTCTATACATGGCACACGTAATAAGTTGAAGTAAAAGTTTCCTATCATCATTGCATTCGGATGAGATGTCCTCTTCAGACAGTTGTAGAACATCTCGTCACATTCACAGTGAGATCTGAAAAACAAAACAATCTAATTAGTAAATGATGATCTCTATCCTTGTACTATATGTGAATTTTTTTAATTAAAATAAACCAAAGGGGACAAAACTAAAAAAATTAAATGCAATTCTATCCTTAATATTTGAAATATCAGATATTACTGGGTTGCATAATATGTTATTTCTTGGATAATATTGCTATTAACATAATGCAGGAAAAAATCCTGACACTATAAGAGAGTAAAGAAAGACATTCTATAGAATTAATACTTTGCACATAATGTGTTAGCACTATGGTATCTCAAGCAGTATAAATTTGAATGTCCTTGACCATTAAAGAACTGAGAGGTAATTTTCAACTGCTTCTTCCTTCTGCTGGATAGGTATCAGTAGAGACATGGCTACTTCTGGTGTGAACTAAATAAGGGCTCTAACTCAGTTCTGCCATGCTATCAGAATTAAGCACCTTTTATTTGAAGTGCTTCTATGAGTATCAAATAATTCCCAACCACCCTGTCACCCATTAATTTCTCAAAGTTTCCTTACATTTTGCTGACATCATACAGCCAAAGTCTGAATTACAGAGCTCATGGTAACCATAAAAAACATGTATGCCTAATGATATCCTTCTGTTCACATCTTATACATTGTAACCATGAAATTGATCCTTAAGGATCATAATTATGACAATAGTGTTTGAAAATTACCCATTTATTTGTAATTTTGTCTTTTATCACTAATATTTGAGCAATTTTACAAATTAAGTAATCCTTGATAATAGGAAATAAATGTTTGATGAATTTCTAATGTATACTAAGTCTCACAAATTGATTATTTATTATCTTTGTACATGGAATATATCTTATTATATTGAAAAGAAAGAAACCCCAGGCATCAGTCAACATAACTCTATGTATTCTTTTGGTACCTTTTGGGTGTTTGGAGTTGAATCTTACACAGTTCAGAAAATTACAAGTATTTTCTGAATCTTGAAATGTATGCGTAAAGTTGAAAATGAGCATCTAGTTTTCAAGTTTAATTGGAAAATAAATGTCAGCAAGGAATATATAATAACATTTAAACGTTCAACAATTTTTTTCAATAATACTGCATAATCTTAAATCTAATATTAAAATAGTTATTATAAATAAAATTAGATTTCACTTTGGAAATTTTGTCATTAAATTTCAAAAAGATCAATCAAAAATTATAGCTACAATTTCTAGGTAATTAAGCATTTCTCCAAAAAACGTACTTAGAGTATATTGAGTAATTAGTAAGGTTGAACCGTGATGTGAATGCTCTCACTTTCACTGGACAGAGATCATGAGAACGACAACACATGTCAATTTCTACATCTGGGCCCAGATCATAATAGGTTGTTGCTATGTCACCGGTTCCACACCATTTAGTGCCTATAAAAGAAGAAATTTATATATATATATATTTGCTATAAATAATTATTCAAGCATAATGATTGCAGAAAAATTTCAGCAAATTGCACTTAAACATTCATGCTTACAGCATCCATAAGACCATAATTATAAGATATTATTGCAAAGGGATATTAATAAGGGATCTCATGATCAAGATATGGACAATAGTACATGAAAAATTCATTTTTCTCTACCCTTCACTAAATGAAAATTCTTCCATTCATGAAGATATGGCAGTAATGGTCCCTAAATCAAATACTATAATATAAATTGTGATTTCAGTCCTTCATTTAACTCGATGTCCTTTAAGAATTCTGATATATGAACACTTATATACTAAGTACATGCATCGAAGATAATACGAATAACAATACATTTCATTTAAATACAAAACTTTTTCACTCTGGGCTTACTTAAGCATTAAATCATATTTTCTGACATAAGAATGAAATTATTTCTTGATGTGAAATATTGATGCAACATTTTTAAAGTGACAGTATTAAATTTAATAATAATAAGATATATATCAAATCATCCATAAATATTATGGATTGGTATATTAGGATACGATCGTAATATGCATATATACAATGATCTTTTAAAATTTTCTCTTGTATATGGTTGCTGAAGAAGATCTACTATTGGTTTGATTCTATTCTTAATATTTGACTTTGTCAATATAATTTATTATTTTGTTTTAAGTAAATTTTTTGATTAACTTGTGATTATATGTTCTCACTTAAATTGTTCGATATAGTGAAGATGTGTTAAATTGTAAAGTTGTAAAGTGTTAAATTTTCTGCAAATCGGAAATAAATGAATAACCTGGCATTATCCCTTGAAATAAAGTTAATGCTCCAACTGCATCTACACTTCGAGCTCTCAGCTGTTCTGTTGATTCCTTGTTGCTCTCAGTTAATTTACGAGGTCCTCTGGTAGCTGCATTCATATTTCTCTCCTGCTCTGATAACTCCTGACATTTGCTGATGAGCTCCATCATTTGCTCAAATGTCACTGGCAGTGGTCTTAATCGAGATAAATTTCTCAGTACTTCCATCTTTTCTTCAGGATTACTAAATGAAAATATTACATAAAATGTGAGATATAATTCTGAGTTCAATATATATAATGATCATTATCATTTTTATGAAATAACTTTTTTCATGAAAGTAAATGCTTTTAAAAGTGAGGGAAAATCATTTCGGTCATCTAGTCAACAAAAAAATATAATAATTGTATTTTTCGTAAGTTCTCTAATTTTTTAACTACTGTATTTATCAGTCATAACATTCACTTTTTATCTCAAAATATATGGATCCTCTTAAGGAATGAAATTGGAGGATCTAATAAGCTGGAAACAGGAGAGTGCATACCAAAGAACAAAAGGAAAATTTTGACCTTAGTCTTTTATTGAATAAATTTTCCATAGACACTTTCAACATTTTAGATTTTGTGATACTAAACACAAAATAATGTTTAATCTGAATCCTCACTTGAGCAAAAAAAATAAAAAGTTACGTATTTTTACCTTTGGAGAGTCAATCATAAAAATCATTTAATACAGAATACAGCTACATATTATCAAGAAATAAATGTGAATTAGAATGTACCAAAAATGCTATGCATGTGAAAGAATACCTTATCATGAAAGAGATAGGTGAAATATTCATCTCAAACATCCAGATAACTAATGAATAAGAAGACTCTATCATAGCTTGAATTTTTAGTACTTGCATATGAGCTTGCCGGCCATGGTGGCGGAGTGGTTAGCGCGCCAGCGCGTTAACGCTCCAACCACACGGTCCCGGGTTCGAATCCCGGCTAATCGGATTTTTCCGGTTAGGGAATGGTTGTCTGTGATTGTCTCATACGCTGATAAGCCAGGCTAGTAACTTACTTAAAGGCGTTAAAAGTTATTACTCAGAGTACCAGTACCAAGCCTCGATTGGGGCGTGGTACTGAAGGAAACAGGCATAAGCCTAGGAGGAAAGAAGGAAGAAGAAGAAGAAGAAGCATATGAGCTTGATTTTAATTTTAGGATCTGTGAGTTAACTGCTAGAGATGCATGATAATTGTTTGAGTCAGCATTTCTAAGAAAATCCTACTACCTTGGCTACAACAATAATAATGAATCAAAAATGAATGGGAGAGCAGTAGTTAGAAATGAATAAGAATATAGCGCTTGTATAATTAAGTATCATGCTCATGTCTAATTAAATCTCTCTCTACAGCTATAAAATGTCAGAGTCATAAAAAAAGAAATCTCAGAAAAGTATACAATTTTTAATTTTTAACTTGGAAGGACAATTAGCAATCATAGAGAGCAAGGAGGACTTGAATGGAAACATTGCAAACAATATTTCAAATAAGGAAGGGGCAAAGTTTGCATGGAACTATTTTAATTTGCTGAACTGATTTGCTGAAGTGTGAATTTAGATACCAGGAAAATTTTGAAAGTTAATATGAGTTAAAGCATATACACTAAATTATATATTCTATTTGAATTTTCACCTATTTTGGAGCAAAATGTACTGTAATGTTTGGTATTTACAGTTAAGTGTCGATTACCAGGGATCAGCTTAACTGGGATGGAATAACATAGCATTAAATTAAGAATTGTACATATTACAGGGAATCAAATACTGAAAAATATTATTATTAATGTACGTATTCTTAAAAAAAATTATAATTAACTATCTAGCTCAATTTATATTAACTCTACATTGTACGGGAAATTTGTTAACAAATTATCCTTGTTACTGTATATAAAATAGATATGATATTATCCGATATTTTTAAAGCGATATTTGTTTATTCCCTCCGTTTCATCCTGGATAATCGAGTATTAGAGTTAGAAGCGGTTCATTACGTTCTTATATACTTCATATTGATAATGCTAGAACCATTGTAGATGATTTAAATAAGTGACATTTTAAGAGAAGTGTAACCCCTTGATTTGACTATCTTCTGTTTTTTATATCCGTCAAGATTGAAACTATGTAATCTGAAAGACACCGTCGCAGCTGTTCCCATAAATTCAGCGCTTAACTAGGCCTAGCCTAACTTAGCGCTTAATTAACTTTACTATATTATCCTTGCAATGAGACCTGCGCAATTGGGAGCAAATCTTTTTTTACGAAAAGTGAAACGGGAACAAATAAGGAAAATGATACATTTATTCTGTGCTCAGCATTTCCGTTAAATAGTTATGGCTCTTACTGTAGAAAAAGGTAGACCTTTAGGGTATTTAACACCGGTAGATCGGATAGCTCAGATTTAGAGTAATTTTCTTCTCTAAAGGCAATTTCGAGTTTACTTCTTCGTTCCAAGCTCTTGTTTCCGCTTCGCGGAATACTACGGTTCAATTAACAGTCACTTCAATGAAAGGCTTAAATGATTTTGTTGCTTTTCAAGGGTGTGTGTGTGTGTGTATATATATATATATATATATATATAAATGCAATACATAACTGCAACATCAATGACTTTTTTGGACCAGTGCCGAAAATCGGAGCTTCTTATTGGCCACCACTCCCAATCACGCGATCTGTGAATCCTCCACCCACAACTGGCGGACACTAAACTCAAAAAGGTTTGTGCTCTGTGGCCGCCACTAGCTGTTGGACTTGAAAGCGGAAAGTACCCTTACACACGGGGCAACAAGGGAAGGGAAACTCACTGGCGTCCACTAGTGTCCTTGTGTAAAAGGGCCTTAAGCAATTAAATATGTCGTCACAGAAAGTGGTTAAACTAACTTTCCTACTCCTTCACACATGAGCATCCGTTAATATTAAGTATCCGGTTATTTCTTAGAAAGCGGGTTGAGAAATATTGCTCAATTCCATGTAGCTCTTGGCAGATAATAACGATAATATATTGGGTCGGATTAATGCGAATCCCCATACCCTTCAGCCGTTGCCATTACGAGTAGTTACGGAAATAAATCGTGATGGGAGAAATTAAAAGTCTTTTACTACTTTGTTAAGTTGATTATGTAGAGCCTTCAAGTAAAATTCGATATTGCTCATCTTGATTCTGCCTTCGGTTGGTTCGCCGTTTCCCTTATGTAAAGAGAAACCGAAATTCATATCAACTTATATCAAAGAAAAGTAGATAGAAAGAGAATGAAGAACTTAATAATAACTCTATTTGTTTATAATCACTAACTCATCATAAATCGAAGAATTAAATAACCACATATTTTGCTTAATTAGTTTTCTGATAATGTATCGATTTTATCCACTCATCTTTTATTCTGAATTCCGCTGATTTGGAATGCAAAAATGTGGAAACCATATTTACATAAATAAAAATCAATCTTTGGTCTCGAGATACTATCTTTGAAAGCGTTACCAGAACGAATTTAACAGCTGCTTCCTCGGAAGATGAATGACTTTTCGCAAAGAATGGCCCACAGGAAATGACTAGAACATGTTCTTTGCAGTTTATCTTTCATTAAACTAACGGAGTAAGCGATGCGGTAACATATTTCCTCTCCATGATTTCGCAATCGAGTTGTATCTTTGGTTTTGAAACAAGTGCATTTGCCTTCGCGGGCTGTATGCCATCATTTTCGAGATTCAACTCCATTAACTCGTGAATCTCCTTCTAAAGGAAATTAGTGGAAAATATGAGTCTATTTCCGATCGAAAATAATTTTACTGACAAATAATCTAAATTAAAAATACTAACAGCAAGAATTTATAGCATCGATGTTGCGTTTACTAAAAGTATACAATGTTTTACTTTTACTGTAGGCTTAAGATATAAAAGTTAATAATATTCGAATACTTTGGCAATTACCTGGAAACAACATTGACAATAAATTGGTATAAATTGCGGAATTCTTTTGAAGATAGACGCTGAATTAAAATACGGAATTTTTCGGTTCTTTGGCATCGAAACTGACCTGAAAAGTCCGCCAGGTTTCCAATCCTCATCTTACTCCACGCGCCAGGTAGGTCATTTTACCATGTAGTTAATTAATTCTATTTTACGCCAAATTGTATGCAGTAAAACAGATAAATGGACATAGTAATAGTGGTAATGGTTTTATGGAAACTTGATAAATAAATTTTAAAATTATTATTAACATTTTATCTAGGATGTATTTTTGATTTCAATTTTACCAATACAAATATCTATTTATAAATTATATAAATTAAATTTAGGTCTTCTATATTGGAATTAAATAGAAGATTGAATCTTCATTAAACTTGAGGTATACCAACAAATTTGCAGCTAACAGTAAGTTACTTACAGGAATGGGAGTATACGAATAAATGAGATGAATTAAAAACCATCACCGAAACCACAATGATTAAGAAACATTACATCCCCGAATCTACGTTCATTGTTCATATAATTTATATTTATTTTGGTTCATGGATCGGCACCAGTTCGCAAGCTATTGGAAAGCGGCAACCACTTCATTAATTTTAATGTATCAGGCCATTATCTATAAATTCTCCCTTCTTTATCTAAATTTAGCGTTAACTATCTTAAAAATCTGCAAATTCAACTAGGAAACAATTTTGTTTTCCATTGTTTCTATAAATGTATTCTACCACTATCATTTCGCTTTCTTTTTTCACGTTTTTCTTTATAAGGTTAGAATTTAAAATTCAACCAGTAATTTGCTTTAAAGATAAGCTACAAGATCTGAATGGGTACTCTAACAGAGAAATTTTAGGATAGCTCGAACTCGGCTCAGTTTTTTAAAAGATAATGAAATCGTGCATTAAAGGATACAAAACAAGAGAAATATTTCCTCTGTGATGAATCGCTCATAATAGGGCAACGGGGAAGCTTCTCTTAGATTTATTCAGGGCGGTTTTTTCTCGCCCGATTTAATTTCAACGGAAGTGGAATTTTAAAATTGGCCCTCAGGTTACGCTGAATTATCTGAACTGAATTTCTACTCATAAGGCAAAGAAAGGATTAAGTAGGTCATGGGAGGATTCTTCTCTTACCTTCAAAAATATTAGTTCCCCACACAGTTTACCGACTCTTTTGGAACTTTATCTATTCTCACATTTTGCATGTTTAAAATGATAATATTGATATTTGAATAAGATAAATGCTATGAATATAAATTTAACATGTCGAAATAAAAAAATAATTCGTAATTATCTGCAAAGTTGTTAATGAGGCTCTAATTAAAAATTAAATGTTTCTCATATATTTGGGATTGGTGATACATCTCAAGGCGCGTAACTTTAAAATACCACTTTACAAGCACCGATTAACCAATAGACACCGATCACTAAAAGGTATAAACAATTAACCTTTTAGTATTAGATACAGTAGTCATTGACCTTCCTTATCATGATTTCCGTATACGAATGATTTACATCAAAGTTATAAGTTTACGAATCAAAAAATTACAGTAATTTAACTCGGTCACAGGTAATAGAATCTCGAAGTTCTTTTTCAAAAAGATTTTTCTTTTTCAATTTTACCAAAATCTAAATGTGCTAAAGAACAAACTTCTTACATTGGATTGACAGGTAAGAATTTTTAAAAACACATTGAAGATGATTAAATTTTCATTTTAAATGAACCTAAACAATAGTTTCAAAGCTTATCATAACCACAATAACTTTTCCCTGTCATCCTTAACCCAAGCCACAGAGGGAGAAAACTTGACCTGCTCGATTATAGATCCACAATTAGTACCCGAGGAATTTCATGAACCTTTTCTATGAATATCTTTCCACCGTGGCTTCCGCTCATCGCCTCTATCTACCAATACATTACCACACGAACCTTCCTTGCACCATTTATATCCTCTACTTCTTCACCTCTTTCTTTTCTTCCTCCTCCGCTCACTTTTCTCTCTACTTTATTTTATATCGCATTCTTTCCAACAATTATTTCGGATGCCTGATGATGAGGTAGTACTCTCTAGTAGGGTACGCAAAGGGGGGGATTAGGGGGATAAGTTCCCACCCAAATTTTTGACAAAAAATAAAATTATACTATACATCCCGAATTTCCAAAATCTCATTTATTGGTCTCTATCGATACGTAAAATAATATATGGTTATAATTCATTTTATTCGTGCTCAAGTTACTTGAACAAAATCTATAAAACACTAAATTTTGTATGTTAATTCAGTTACATATTTCTTATGAATAATCATTACTGGCTGCAATAAACTGTATACGTGTATGTAATGTGTGACCGAAACTCTTCCTTCTGTCTCACTTTTTCTGTCTGGTCCCCTAGATCATTTTCTAGCTGCACCATTACCATATAAATACAAATTGGGATAAAATACCCCCGAAATATTTTTCTGCTCACGCCACTGGTACTCTCGAAACCAAATCACGCCCTGTTCTTTTTCAGTATGCTTGGTCAGATTTTGTTTCTCTAAGTTTTCTACATTATGGGTCAGTACCACCAAGTATTTCTTGATATAATTCGTTCTTACCTCAGCTATTTTACCAAATGTTTGCATTCTAATAAAGATTTGTATCATTCCCTTTTCGTTTCGCTATTTCTTGTATAAAAATCCTCTCACCTTCAACCTCTGTCATCAACAAAATACGTCATCATAACTCAGTTCTGCTTCGTGTTCTTAAGACAGACTTAAGTGTTGGAGAACCAAAGGAATCCTGAAGTACTCTTTCGATTTTCATTTAATGAATGACCTTTTAAAATATAAAGATATGATTACAAAAGAAGAACCAATCTTAATTTCCTTTATTCATATTCATATTATTCAAAATCCATAAAGGTTTTTAATACATAATAAATAAATAAGCGAGTATACCACAGCAAAGGTCGAAGCAGCAAATATGCCCATATCCGTAAATGGGGATAGAACGTTATCTAGATTTCCTTTAGAAAACGAAATTAAAAGTAAACACGCGCATCATTACATTTAAATTATTAAATAGTAAAATTTATATTAGCAACTACATGATCTATTGCAAGACGCATGGTATGCATAGGACAGCGAATTTGACCATTAGTTATATATTTTATTTATTTCGACTATTGTCCTTTTTTATATTTATAATTTGAGGAAAGGGTAACATTTAGATCATTTTCGAACAGAAAACTGCAAAGCTCTTCCATCAGATAGTAATGTTCATCTTATCTATCTATCTTCTAAAAGAAAGTATTGTTTCCTGTTCTAGATGTCTGAGTTCAGTTTGAACAGGTGAAAGTGGCATCAAATTAAATAAGCCCATCCTTATTTTGGCATGGAGCTTTCGCCAGTTCATAGGCGACTTTAAAAAATAAGAGACAAGGTTCTAATAATGCATTCCGAAATTTCTGAAGTCCCGTTGAACATGAAAATCTATTATAATAATCGAAATTTAAAAAAAAAAATCTTCGTAAACCCGTGAGATTTGAACCGCATTTCAGATTAACATAAAAACGAAATGTAATGTTTGGAATTTGTTTCGCCATAGGAAAATTTAAGATTCATGTTGGATCAAGTGGAAAGGGAAAAGAAAATATCAAGAGTTCGGTTCACGTATTACTTAGAGAGTAAAGGGAGTAGAGGGAGAATTTTCTGTAGCAATCAGGAATTTGCAGAGGGAGTGTGAGATGCCATTTCGGTTTTCTTGGAAAAAGAGGATCTTCAATTCATTCATTTTACTGAGATCAAAGGTGGTGAGTTTTACTCTCTTTGATAGTAAATAATTCATACAATTTGCTGGGTTGTTTTTTTTTTGTCGTGAAGTAAAAATTAGAGGCGAATAATTCAATGAAAACTAAAATTAAACACTTGTTTTAATTCTGAGAAATCATTAGATTATAGCGTTAAAATTATAGTCTTTTTTGATATCAATCAAAATGATAAAAAGCCTCAACTTAAAATGGCATAGGGTGTTGGAATAACACCTATCCTATCACCACCTAGATCTCTTCCAACTGCTACGCAGTTGATCGTATAACTCATTACTTTATTGCACTGAGTTGCGTAAATGCATCGTGATTTTAGCCTTGCAATAATAAATACGCTTAAATGAAATATTCCTCATATATCCTCCGTCTCAAGCTGGAAGCGACTCTCCGCACACTCGCTGAATACTACGTATGGAAGTGAAGTTTGAATTATCATAAGCGATAAAAATACAAGGATTTCAATGATCGAAAATAAAAAGTTTCATAGTTATAACATTAAAAGCAATAGCTGCTCTGCAAATTAAGATAAGATCAATATCCGTCCAATTTATGTTTCTCAAGGTAAAAGAGAAAGGTTATTTTTGAACGTTAAGGCTAATTCTCGAGGAAAAACGCACACGAAAAGTCTGAGAGGAGCAGGGGGGGGGCGGAAAGCCTCTGAATGCACTTGTTGGATAATTGGATAAAGCATCCATCCGGAAAGTGGAAAATTCAAATGCAGGTCCTGTCAGGCTTTTTTCATGTCTGTTTTTCTTCGGAATGTGTTTCCTTTAAGAAAACTTCTAATTGCAACGCTAGACAAGAATTATTATCGACTATACGTAAGAACGTACACTAACCTTCGACAAAATGTTTCTTCGTTTTCATAAACACGTGAATTGCATTAGAACAATATCCAGGTTTTATACAAGCTGTGATGTAGCAAAAAGGAAACCCGAGATGTAATAAAACGGTTGATAAACCCTGCTGAAACGACAGTTTGTAAACATAAATGGAATGTGATTGATTTTGACCTTTCTCAGATAATGTTTATCCTCCAAATCAAAAATGTTTAGATTTTGAGTCGCCACATGAGATAATTAAATTGCCTCACTCCTTTGCTTTCATAAATCTCTACGTTTCTGTGCAGGGAAAAGATTTTGACTCATACTGAGGATCTAGAATTTTCTTAGATAAGAGCTTTTTTTGCCAATACTAAATTAGAATAATAAACTATTCCAAAACGGCTGTTTAAAGGGAAGAAAAATTGAATTCGTTTTCAAGTCATGTCAATCGAAGCAGTATAAAAACCTGGGAGGAAATCACAATTTTTATCAACTTATTCGTATCAAACGAATTAACTTTGAATGAAGTAGATTTGAGGCAGAGATGATTTCCTTCAAAAAATTAATATTATTTTTAATATAATTGCAATAATAATATAAAAAAGAAAAGTAACATTATAGATGAAAGAAATTCCGTTCCTGAAAGTAAAAATATACTATTGAATTAATAGTTTTATAGATATTCATCTGAAAGATTTTCCTGTCGATTAACACCAATGTATAACCCGAATTTTCACAGTTTTTTTATTCTTAATTTATCTTTCCAAGGCGCATATAATAAAATTATGAAAATGAAATATTTTAGCGATCTGTGGATATCCATCCCGGGATAGAACGATTCATAAAAACGTTCAGCGCGGTCGCTAAACTCAGCTGAATTTCGGTACGTTAATGACTTAAGATAACTCGAAAGCTTGAGGTAAATTATAACCGTCCATAAGGTGTTTTGATGGCTCTGCTGTAAAATGCTTAAACATTAGCAAGATGTTAAAATATAAAAGTTAAATTGACAAGGACACTTACTAAGCCTCGATGAGCTCACAGTCCAGCAGAGTTTTCTTAGGACCCAGCGCTACCACTGCAACAGTCTGCTCATTGTGATAAACCATGGGGGGGCGGCCGATGGACTTCGCGGTCACTTGTGGCCTCCCACTTAGCCTTTTCAGTGTGTCTCTAGCGAAGAAAGATGTCTGTGATTGAATCACTGACTGACCCTCGGAAAGTCCCACCATTGCCAGAAGGAAGAGCAGGATAGCAAACGTTCCTCCGCCGAACATGAGGCCTGCAGAAGCCGCACTCCTCGACGTGAATGATGAACCTTCCACTGCACCGCTGTCGTCAAACCTCTCCGCGAAGCCAATGGTGCTTTTCAACGCAGGGTATGGTACGGAGTGCGTCATCCTCAGAGACTGCACGCTCACTTCCATCGTAAGAGAGAGAAATTGGGTAACCGCAGGAAGGGACGAAAGCAGTCTCTCCTACGGAATAAAAAACTTTCTCCGATGGTAGATAAATCTACTATGGACACCGGATTTTTTGTCGCGAGTGTGCATCACTTCACAGATGGCATACAAAATACGGAAAAAGTAATTGAATATCTTTTATGCTAGTTGCATAAGCAGTCCGATCACTGAGGTGTAATAGCAAACAGAAATAGATTCGCACTTTACTTTCTAGAAGCATACAATGCTTTTTACTTCCGCTTCTGATTACAGAGATATACGAGCCTAATATCGGATTGGAAAGAACTTTCCGAAAGATGTTGAGGAATATTCCTGTTTCCTTATATCTTCACATTTGGATTACAATTGCAACTTCCGGGAACCTCGCATCCACTGATGGAAGGAGTTACGCGCGTTGAAATTTCTGAGAGACTTCCCCACTCTCTGTTGGCATTGAGATGCGCACGCCTTCGAAATAAGCCGTCGGAGGTACCGTTATCACAAAATAGCTCGCGCTATTTGATGATGTTTTTTAATTGGTAAGAAAAATGGTGAAATATGGACTCGAGCTGCCTGTTATCATAGAGCACAAGTAAAAAAAAACTTCAAGTAACACCTCTATTAGAGACGTTGACCAACGTGGCTCCACTCCAAACGAACGTGATAGCCGACTGATTCCGGATCGTGAGTCGTCTCACTGGAGACGTGCGTGGCCGACTGAATACCGTGAGCTTGTCTTTCGAGGGCAGGAGATCAGTGGGGCGCAGCGGCTGGGGCGATCCCCCTTCGACCGGTCAATCTCACCTCAGCACGAGTAAAGTGGAAGATTCATTGTGTCGGCTCCAGTGTATTTCCCGGATCATGGATAGGACCTCTCTCTCAAGGGCACATTTGTTTGTTTTTTAGGCGAAGAAAATGTGTAATGGATGCATAATTAATTCTCAAGGTAAACTCGTGACATACAACGACATCACTTTCACATCGCTAGATGACGATGATGAAAATTTATGTTACAAGAGGTAATATACAAGAGGTAATAGTAAACATATCGCGCAGGTTATACACCAGAAAAATGTGACGTATTTCATTATACATCCTCAACACACTTCGGAAAATGTTATTCAAACATCTTACAATTATACATACAAACCATTAAACCCATAGGTTTTTATTACCTCTTTTTTGAAGAGCATTTATTGAGATTAATTAAAACACTCACTGAAGTAAAACAATATAAATTCGCGTCAAAATATTGCTTTCTAAATCATTTAAAATTATCATTCTACTTTAATTTAACAATCCTCCGGTTCCACCGCTGTTGATGCTGGGAAGAAATAGGATTATATTAAAATAAATATACTTAAAACGGAAAATTATTCCATAAGCAATTGCACTGCCCTAAGAATCGTAGACAGCCACAGACAAATTAAGTATTATTTCAAAAATAAAACTGAAAATAATGAAAAGGAACAAAATGCTCCTTCGATTTAAGAAAGGCGTTTTGTCGAGAATGCTCATATTCATTTTATTTTAAGTCGTAGCCATTTCAAGAGGGCAATGTTTATTGATAATTCGAAGCCAGCGAAAATAAAAATAATAAACATTTAAATATAACTATGAATTCCTAAAATAAAACTTTAACCAACTCATTAGTGATAGAAAATTTAAAAATATACCTGGGCTTCATACTTGAGTGCGTTATAATCTTCGAACAACTCCTTGATGAGATTTGTTATCAAAAGAAACTGAAATGACCAGAGGCTAACAGAAATCCTAAAGACGGGAGGTTACTGGATACTCATAAATAATTTTTTATGGATTTATTACAGTATCCTTATGCATTCACAGAGTACATCTTGTAAATCGTTTAACGCTACCCAAACAAATAACACCTTCGGCCAAGACTCGTAAGGGTACGCACGTTTCAATTTCAATAGTTTTCATACATTTCCAATAAGGAACTAGCAAATTAAAGAGATTCAGTCTGGTTTAAGATATTTCTGCTACTCACAGTGCTAATACTTTTCTGGGTAGTACTTTCGCATTTTCCAATTTTGACGGCAGTTAAATAAGGATAAAATATTAAGGAATCATGATTTCAACATTTTCGAAGAAAAATGCGAAAAAAAAACATTCGAAAACGAAAATCACATATGATAAAGTGAAAATTAATTTCTCTTATCCTCATTACATAGTCATTTATTATTTGTAGTCTAGCAAACCATTGTAGAGAGGAAGACATTCTTGACCACAACCATTGGACCATTCTTCACAATTCTTCAGCAGACCACATTCATTGGAGCACAGAAAGATGAGCCAAGACTAATGATATCATTACTTAAAAATATAAAACAATTACTTACACCTTTACTCAAGTTTTCGTTGGGTTCTCCCACAAAATTTTATCTCTTTTACCCGCTCTTCTTATCAGTTATCACAAAGTGTGACTGGCGAGAATAACATTTTTTGGAAGTTAGGAGATGAACTACCTCTTAGCAGGGAAATACAATTTGATAAATACCATACTGATTACAACTTCATGGAGTATTAAGAAAACAATAGATAGTCACTGTAACAAATATGAAATGGAGTAACTATTTACGATTCTAAATGAGGGGTATGGAGATGAAGTATTTTAAGTGTAGAAAAAGTTAGGAAGTGACCAAATAAAGACTGTTAAAATACAGACTTAAATCCACAGAGTAACCATCTAGGGCTAAACACAAAAAGTTTTCTTTCTGTACCTAAAATTGCTAAAAAATCCCAGTAAGTCCACAGAAAGTTTTCCCTTTTCTTTCCCTTCCTAAAATACCTTCACTCACTTAGCGCCCACTCTAATTTTCTTGCCGCCCGAAAATGAAAACAAAAACTGAGAGCTGTTTTCGATTTCAGAATTTCGCAAATTATTCGTTTATTTTATTTCAACTCAAAATCGATAATTCTATAAGAAAATAAGAATTTTTATTTTATTTATTATAAACAATTATAAATAAGTATAAATAAATATATAATAAGAACTTTATTCAATTTGTCGTCTGTTGGTGCTTGTCTCGCCTTCAAGAGATTAAAATGAACTTAACGTGCTTTTATTTTGGAAAAGATTTAACTTGAACCTTTTAGGTGCATAAAACGTAATCCCTGTGGTAGTGAGATTTGAATATTTTTAAAGGAAAGACGTTAAATTCTTGCCTCATAAGTTAGATGCGAATACGCACAAACGAACATATCTAGTACATAAACACCAAGTTATATATATATATATATATATAATATAATATATATATATATATATATATATATATATATATATATATATCTTGGTGTTTGAAGATGCTTTCCGTATCTTCAGATATGTTTACGTTTAATTTGATTGAAGCATATGAATATTTTGGCTAAATAGGTAAAGAATGTGTGATAAAAACTAACTCACATGATTCAAATTCCATTATGGGCCCTTTTTAATTCAAGAATTCCAGGATAGGGCAAACAATCTTTGATCCATCTAGCATGAAGGTTGATTATTCTTAAACCCACAATCCATGTACTATGAATGAGATCATAATTTACTGATTGATTAATGAGAAAGCGATGTCTTTACTTGGCTGATAATTTGAAACTGAAGTTATACTTTTCTGAGCTCTACACCACTCTATATGCAGACTCTTTTATCATAGCCACCATTTCACTCTTACAGTTAAGCTATCAAGTGAACTAAACCAACCTAAGTTGGTCCGAGGACATATTCTATTGAAAATAAGTGTATACTTTTTCTAGAATAAAGTTGGTTTAGTTTGTTTCTTTGGAAATTTATCCTTTGCAGTCTCTATAGTTCAATTTAATGAATTGATTTTACAATAAACTTTTTCTTTGCCAAAGTTGTGAAATCTAATGGCCATTTTGTAATTATTATTCAAACACTTCACTTATAAATACCTATATCCTTTAAAATTATCTGTTTAAAAGGAGAATTTTTAATGACAAAAATCTTAATGCATGGGTCTTTAGGCAATAAAATAACATGGCATAACAGAAGAGAATGATATATAATATGAATTGGGAAGCATGATGAAATGACTGTGTAACTTCCACAGGATGAATACTTTACTAGAAACCAGTTCCAAACAAAGTATTCTTCCTGTTGAACTCATGAGTAGTCATTTCACCATGCTCCATAGTACAGGGTTCCATTAAGTCGAGGGTTCAACAATTTAATTTATTTAAATTTGCCAAGACATATTTAATACAAAAAAGAAATTAAATCAAGTTGACTGATTATATACTTAGCACTAGTGCTTGCAAATAGTCAATTTCAATTTATTAACCCCCATGTGAAAATTTACTTCCTCTCATTCATTTCTAAAGAGTGATAACAAAATCTTTAAGAATAAATTGCCATTGCAATGAAAAATAGAAATGAGATATCACATTTAAAAACCTTTGCAAATAACACTAAGAGATAAAATTAAGGACCTAAAACTATCTACCAAGTGCAAACGTAAAATATTTTATGCATACAGGTAAATCCTGGTGTGATATTCTCCAACACATAGATATGCAGGAGGTAAGATGGAAATACAATACCTTTTACTACTTTAAGAAAGGAATATTAAGATAGTCCAGCAGTTTAGCTTCTGTAAAATTTTAAGTGTTGGTTGGAATACAATCTTTGAGATTATACATTTTCACAAAGTCTCTAAAAATAAATGAAGTGAACTTTAACTAAAGGAATGCAAGTATTATAAGAATGTTTAAAAATGACAATGTCATAATCAGAGTTTCCATGTTTGACTTTTATTCCACATTATTCTTAAAAATCACTTTACATATTTAAACATCTTTTAAGACTATGAGCATGTTATGAACTTATAAAAATAAGCTTTTAGGAAAAATGCCCACAGATGAAATAATTCAAACTTCACAATGAACCAGTACCGCACTCCTCCAATCTAATGATGATCCTATTGTCCGGACAATTTTCAAGGTATTTTGAATTAAGTTTGAATAAGATCAATTTGTATGTAATGTTGGAAGAATTCTAAAAGTATCTTTGAAGTAGACCACACATTAAATTGTACACAATCTATTATGATTCACAAGAAATGAATCTAACATTAAATTGAAGGGGCTCCAATTTTATTTTTACATCTTAGAAATGTTTTCATCGACTAGTAAATAATCAAATATGCATGTAACAATGAGTTCCAAGCATCTTACCAAGTGCTGAGAAAAATAGATTTTCAATAACAGTTGGGAAAATATCAAATGAAGTTTAAAATGCAATATAAAAATACAAAACATATAAACAGAAAAACTTACACAAGTTAAATATAGACAACTATACAGTTTAAAATCTCATTTAAAAGCATATTTCTTGCAATTATTATTTGATAACATAGCAGTTATAATACCAATGAGTAATGACCATGTCTGTAAACAAAATACTGAAACCTGTACTCATATAATGATAATATTTCCTGCCATTATATTGAATTTCAAATAATTAAAATAGCCAGTAATGTGATAGATTATCAATGAAGAGAAAAACAACAATATTAACTGCTGGAATGGATAAACATGGTTGTGTAGCTTACTACTAGCTAATTATTGGCTTTATAACTTCCATGACACTATTTATAAATACTTTCCATTAACTATGCAAGTAAAATCCATTACAAAAGATACAATATAAAAGCTGTATACTTCATGAATAATGTAGTTAAGCCGTCTTTAGAAATGGTTAACTGATTATGATATGAACAACCACATATTCTGTACAGTGGCAAAGTAATCTAAATGCATTTGGTGGTTTAAATGATGCACATGTCCCAAATGTTCAATACTAAAAAGCTGGTTATGCATGAAATTCTAAAAGAATTCAAACATATTTCTATTAAAACAACTGTGGGCGGTGGTACTTTCACAAATTCTCACTTCCTCAAATTGTTCAGCTTTTCTCACCGAAGATATCACGTAAATGGAATACACAATTGTAACTGAAGAAAATAAAATAATGGTAGAACTTGAAAGAAATCAGTTATACTGTCGAGTCTTGCAGATCAGTGCAGATAAAATCATTCTAAAAATAAATGGCAGTCAACACAAAAATGCAATATCTGTGGCATTCTCTGCAATTTACATCACTCAACAATCACTCACTCAAACTTGTCATATACAACTATCTTGAAGAGTCACAGGAGAAATCAAGAAAACTAAATTTACAAAATATTGTGCTTGAAAACAAAGCCTCAGGCAAGGAGAGAGAAAGAAACTAAATACACACAACAGAAACATTAGAGTCATTAGATTTTTGCCAGCATTGTAAATTCAAGCAAGAAAAATATAATACAAATAAAGATTTTATACATGATAATATGAACAGAAAATTAAAACTGGCTTTAACAACACCCAAGTGCTGCTAATTTGCCATAATCTCTCAAAGAAAAAAAACTTGTTAAAATTCTTTCCTTTAACTTGAGCGAGGGTAAACTGAAGCTTCTACCTTCTTTTACTTTCATATCAAGGTGAAGGGAAGAATACAAAAATTAAACGATTTAATTTTAAAATCTGAGTCCACTCTTTGAGTAAGGAAGTCCAACAGGCATGTTTATCCAGTAGTAATGTGCTTCACTCTTACTTCACAAAGTCTCTATCTTCTGAAGTCTGCTCTTGTGCAGGTAGAGATGATGCACCTGATTCAACATTTACTTCAAAAAACTTTGCAACAACCTCTGAGAGGGGTCTAGGTTGTTCTGCTGGATCAAGAGGTGGTACTTCCTTGCGTGCATTTAAATCCCGCAGCATTTTCCAATGGTTTAAAACAAAAGTGTACTGTGAGACCTTTTCTACTTCTCCTAATTCTGTGTAGACATGCAACAAGCCACGGTAGTCATACTCTAAGCCAGAGTAACTTTGGCCAAAAAGCTTATGACCTGCAAAAGAAATAAAAATTATCTATTAATCAATGAATAAGTAAAATATTACACTCATTAAAAGTAGGGTTTAAGCATTTCAATAAGAACTCCCATAACACCAGTCATTTTTTATGTGCCAGTCTTCTCATTTTACTTGTTTTCATGAAGTACGATGTAATACTCTTTGAATGTGTTTCTGGCTAAGTCTATAGAATGCCTTCAAAAGCAAAAGCTGTTCATGTGTATGACAAGTTTCAAGATAAGAATGAAATGGAAAATCACCTTTTGAGCAGCAGTGTGAAACCACATAACCATTCAGCATTCGCTTTAAACTTTTCTCAACTCGAAGTTCATCAACATCAGTTTTTTCTCTTGAGCAATTTTTGCACAACATATACCTACTTATGATTAAGATTATAAAGGCATGAATGGTCATTAAAAAATAGGAAATATGAAATTGAAGAAGGAAAAATATACATATGATTTTTGATTACCACACTGACAACTAATTTCACTTCTGGAAATACTGTTTACTTGGGACTATTACCTGAACTTCAATTTCATTGAAACATTTGCAATAAGATTGTCACTGGATGCAATTACCATATAAAAAGAATGCTGCACAGAGAGATACATCATTTACTTCCTTGGGCCACCTCTTCAAAATATCATTCATGTATCAATATTAACAGAAAAAAAAGATCAATAGTATTCTATTGTATCCTTTTTTGGTCCAACCATTTAATAGGAGCTAAGTGAGACAATAAAATTGAGACTTAGTCTTGGTAGTAATTAGAAAAAGTGAATCAAGTTCCAAAAAATTCTTACGGATAAATAGAAACTATGGAGGCATATATAAATTTGCAGATGGAGGAGACACATTATAACAGTGGTAAATTTCCCTTCACAAGAGGAATTGAAGATAATGAAAATTGTTCCATAAGTTCCTAGAATCAAGCTTTACTGCTTCTCATTAAATAAAAGTCTTTCCCATGAACTTTTTGGATGGCTTATACATTAAAATGACAACCTGAGGATTGATGCAGGGCTTCATCATTAAATGAAGAGTAACAACAAGCAGTGAGTGAAGAGCCATAAGGAGGAGATGAACATGGGGCAAAGGACATGGGAGGAACTCTCGCTACTGCTCTCATATGCATGGTTGCGCTTTGCCTTTCTCTCTTCCTTTCAACGCAATTGTTAGAAAAACATTGATGGCCATACACAACATCCTCAACTTACCACTTTTTAATGAAATATCACAATATAAGCGTTTCTGCCAATGTAAATTTTTTATGGAACATTATTATCTGTATACAGTTACAAGATGAAAACAACTGCATTTCAAAAAAAATACCCACCTATGCTCCTCTAAGGCAATTTATGCAGTGACTGCTGATCTAGATAAGCTTAAATGTAACTGGTAATTACATTGAACGAATTTATCAATAAGCAAGGGATAAATACTGAAAGTTTTGCCTCTAATTTTTCTTCAGTCTAGTACTTTACCATCTCTTCTCTCATATCCTCTGCCCATCAGCCCTAAATCAATACAATAAGCATTACCTGTCCCATTGGCTAATCTTTTCACCATTAACAATTTATTCTACAAATAATGGTATATCTCACCATATGACAAGGAGCTAGTTTTAAAGTTTAAAATTCAAAAGAGTAGTAGTATGAATAAGTGCTCACAAAACATGCCTCCATAAAACTAGTACTATCAACCTTAAAGTAATAACTAATTATAAATTATTATACACACAAATACACACATACTAATAACATAAAATCATATGAGTATACATATCTTACCAATATGAATAGATCTGTAATAGAGCTCTTCTGCTTTCCTATATTGAAGCATATGGTAGTTATATAGACTTGCTAAATGTCCAACAGAGAGAGCAACTTCATAATCTTCAGGGCCAAGAAGCTGTTCCTTGATATCAATAGCTTTCAAATGCATTGTTTCTGCTTCCTAAAATGTTTATCAGACATAATACAGAACTTACTTAAGGACTACAGATACATTTACTTCAGAATTAATATGATTAATATGTTCAGAATTACTGCTTTACATCAAGATAAGTTGAAATAATCTTCAGCTTCATTGAATTTTTTTAACTTTCCAAAGAAAAAAACAACTCAAACAAAGAAAAAAGTTACACACTTACCTGGAATTTCTTCATACTTTGATACAGTCTGCCCAGGTTTCCATAATGTTTAGCAGTTTGTACATTCATCTCCCCAAAAGCTAATTTGGCTAATTTCAGAGCAGATAAATGAAGCTCCTCAGCAGCCTCCAGTAATTCCTTTTCTGATTTCCCAAAGAAAAAATTCTTTCTTAAGGAGTATTTTTAACAACTTTTTTCATAACATGAAAAAATCAAAAAGGTAAAGTGATTGCAACAAAGGTCCCTTGGAATTTTGATGAAATGCTGTTTATAAGATTTCACTCATTTATAATAGGGGAAATTAAATTGTAATATCAGAAAATTTTGAAAACAGTATTCTAAAATTCAATAATAAACTGATTTAAAACAAATTATTAATAAATAGAGAATATAAATTACACAATAGATTACCTCACAAAAATTTCATCAAGAGCAATATATTTAAATATCACAGCTAAAGTTAAGGTGCTACTTAAGGTAACAGGAGCTATAACATGTGAAATGTGGTTATATCTATATGCTGAGTCATATACTCAGAAGTACAATCCGAGGAAAGAAAATAAGAGATTGTTAGTTAATTTTCAATTATAATAAACTATGCAATCTTTAAATGGTAAAAGAACATCATTATTTCCATCAACAAATATTTAAATATAATTTCTTTCTATCAAGAATAAGAAACTATACTATAAGCTATAGATATGTATTTAGATTTTTAAACAATTTACAGACAACTCTCCTGATGTGGTTAACAACAATCAATTTTGCACATTTGCACCTATGATAGGGTCTAATATCCCTAAGGAAGAGAGTCCTAAAGGATAAATTACTCTACTTGGCACTGACATGGGTTAATAATGCTCACCGACTCATGGGAGCTGGTATTCTTCCCAAAGATTAGAAATCTAGATGCATTATTCTGCCATAGTAAAAAGGCTTAATTTTGAGCATATTCAATATCTATACCCAATTAGGCAGAAACACAGAAGCAACTTACAATTTTCTGAGCTTAACTTCTGAAAGCAACATACAAGATGTCACTCAAAAGTTCCTATAATTTAAATCACACATGTAAATGGACCAAAATACTGTCAAATTCTGCAAGGAAGAGTCAGGGAGATTTAACGTGAGAGGATATATTAGTTGTTGGTGAACAATTCTTCATTGTTAAATTATGGTAATTAGTAATGGCCAATTTGAAGGGGCAGCAATTTGTATCAAGTTCTGTGTTCATCAAACAGATTATCAGACTGATCCAGAAACACACAATATATTGAAGGAAGCATTCAGGAATAAAAGTTTAGATGGGATCATCCGCAAAGAGTTTGTACCTGGGGTCAGCCAGTTAATACACCATTCTACTATTTTGTCCTGAGGCAGCTAAGGGAAATTTTGAGAAGGAAATGACCAGAAAAGGTGAAGGAATGATAAAGTTATCCACCATGATGATACAGGGAAAGCTTTTTCATCCTATAGAAATTATTTAGTAAAACAGCTGGACATCATTCCTTATCCAGCTTACTCATTTGATTGGAAGCTTACAACATTCACCTATTTTCAAATTGAAGGGGAGATGATTTGACATGACATAGGAGATTTAAGCTGATTCCAATGTAGGGATGAACATATAAAGAAATCAAGACTTACAGAATGTATTCTATTCATGGCAGAACGCAGTGATCGGTTTTCACAACTCCAAGGGGACTACTTTGAAGGTGATTCTTTAATTTTATTTATTGCTAGATTATTGGAACTTTTGCTTAGGATTGTGCCATGACATTTTTCTAACAGAAAATGGGTGAGTTAACACTAGACTAAACTACAAAAATAATGTATTTTCCCAAAAATAACGCGAGATTGAATGTAATGTACACCCCCAAAATTTGAGTGTTAGAAATAGAAAACACTTGACCAAGAATCTAATAAACACCGCAAGACATTACATTACGTCACATGCAGCCATATACTTGTATACAAAACACCAGTAGTTATCCACAACAAACGTTCTATCTTGTATGAGGATTTATAAAAATGAACAAGGTAAATGCTCACTTAAGTATGTATGTACATTAACAAATTACCAATTAACCAATATTACTTATATGCATTACATTGTTTACACTAATCATTAAATCATATCAGCCATATTACTTACGTGTGCATATTCACCCAAATCGCCCAATTAAACAAAAAAAATTGTTGGGCTAGCCGATTATAATTATAATTTATAAATTATAATTATCAGCTGACAATTTAGTTTGTAGTATATGTAGGCTCCTACTGGCAAAACATAAATAGAGAAATGTTTGACAGGTTGCATGGAACTAGGATGAGCAGTTAATCTGACAGGCCGAGCGCCATGGGAAAAATACTCAAGTAGCTGTGGCCAACTTTAGTGTGCCATTGATTTTAACACAAACTCCAATTTTTGAGGTGAAAAAAGAATGAATACTTGGCAATTTAAATCAATGTAATTCATTTGCTTTTTTATATAATGACTATTATCTATATAAGAATAAATAGTAAAATACTTATAAATTTAAGTGTAAGAATGAATAAATGTCACTCATGATGATGAGCGATTACATATCCTCATAACTATAGATTCCCATCACTCATTTATTATTTCAGTAATGGTTAAATTAAGAGGGTTGCATAATGACTGTATTAATAATGTTGACAATTAAAATTAAACAGAGTGGTATTGACATTGCATTAATAGCACCACATCTGCTATCATGCAAAATACCTGTGTCATTACCCATGCTGTCGATTGCTATCTCCTCCAGTATGAGTGCTTTGACCCTCTGCGATGATGCCAGAAGTAGATGCTCTCTTGGAAGAAGTTCTTTCATTATGGTTATTGCCCTCTCAGCATGATCTCTGAAAGGTTAAAAGCATTTTAAAAACAAATACTGGAAAATAGGTAATTTCAACTTAAAGGACATTTCTAGTGACATTTATGGGAAAGTCTGAAACAGTCAGCTTTTGTGTCTGTACTGTTTATATCTCCATCTATGAGATTTTAGAAACATTGTAAATTAGAAGACAGATAATAAAACAAAACAAATGAAGTATTACACTATAAATCTAACTAAAGCAGATGTTACTTTTCTTTTAAAATTTTATGACTTCAATGGAATATTGATAATTAGAATCCAGAATTGTATCCTGGATCACAGCAGGTTATGATTAAAAGAGTTGTAAATACATGATTTAAACAGGATTTCGAAGAGAAGAGCTATGGATTTTTTTTAGATATCAACTCGAAAGTGCAGTTGCAGCAAAATATAGATTTCAGTATTATTTTCAATGTCATACCACTGATTCTTTAAATTATAACATGTAAGTATTAATTTACTCATAAATTATGCAAGACAAATGTTAAATGTTTACTTGCACACCTCAATTCAATTTTTTTTTAATGAGATGAAGGAACAGATGAGGCAATAGGATGTAAACTATAGGCAATGAAGAACAACAAATAAAACTTTCATTTACTGATATAGAACATGAACATCTAAATTAAATACAAATTTACCTGGCTTCAAGAAATCTGCCTGAACTATATTCATGAACATAAAGTGCATAAGCCAAATCTTCATGGGCACTTGCAACATGGAGATTCCACTTTCCAAACACTGTTAGTCTTATATCTAATGCAGTCTGTAATAATGAGATAAGAGAATAAAATTGAATTAATTTGAAGATGATGATAATATGATCCATATATACATGAATGGGTGTGTATATTCTAACATTTAATAATTAGAATCTGCTACAAATCTCCAGTTAAGGCTTTTAATATTCTATAATTACTATTTTCTTGGAAAGAAAATTGTAAATATGACTTTAACTATGACACTACAAGTACAGAGTCGGAGAATTATATCAAGATTGAACTTTGAATAATTTTAATGAATATGTCTCTTTTCATATACAATCACACTTCCTTATCTTATGATCTATTATACGCATTTCATCAAGCAAAATTAAGCATTTCTTAAAGTATGGTAAATTCAAATAAAACAGGCTAATCAATATTTTACCTTGTAAACCTGGACACTGTGGGCAATGGAATCAAAGTTCAACAAGTAGAATCCATAATCAAGCAAGCAGTCCGAGTATTTGGGATGATCGCTACCAAAAACTTCTCTAGAAACATACACTGCCTCTTTAATTAGCAATTCAGCTCTTGCAAACTCTCTCTTAACAACACAAGCTTTTGCAGCTTGTCTCAAAACGTCAACAGTTACACGTGTTGGTAAGTGAGAATGCTGACAACGACAAGGAGATGATTGACAAGAGGCTCTAGCAACTTCCTTCAGTGCCATAACAATCCATCGATATGCCTTAAATAAAATAAATAGAATGAATCAAATGAAATTATCTGAAGGATACATCAATGCTCACCACTAATAAGCATCAGGATTCTCTTAAACTTATAGGATATAGGTACCTCATCATACTGGCTTCTGATGAAGTAGAGTGCTGAAAATTCTGCATAGAGACCAGCCAGATTGGCCTCCTCTCCAGCATCTTGTAACCGCTGTAGTATGCTTAAAGCATAATGATGTGTTTCATCAGCCTCATCGAAGTGACAGAAAGCTGTTTGAACATGAAGGAGTCTAGAAAGAAATAAATAAAATTCCATAATTGACAGCTACAAAGGACTGCTAAACTTGAATACATACATAAAACTTATGATATACATATATGTATATATTTTATGTCCATCCCATGCTTAGTATTTGAGCCTCTTTTTTCATAATATATGGCGTTATTTCTACCAAAGGTTGTTGTGGAAACTTACTACTTCGTGTAAGGCAGCTACTGCGTACACTAAATGGTGATCCAGTGAAGTTTCATTCATGAGCCATAGGCTGAATTACTGGCCAAATCTACTAATGTGCCCGTTGATGATTGTATGAGCATTGTCAAAAAGATTTTACTGAACAGTGACATGTCTAATGACAATGTCTGTGATATTTTAAATTTACTCAATGTTTGTCTAAACAAAAATTACTTTCAGTTTAATGGTAAATTCTATAGGCAAGACAAAGGACTCACCATGGGATCCCCATTAATAGCCAAGATTTTTATGAACTACTTTGAAAGTTTTTTCATTTAATAACCAGTGTGCTCTTTTGACTAATGTTTTAAATGGTACAGATTTGTCACCTATGTTCTATGCTTGTGGATTGGTACTATCTGTCAAGTCAACCAATTCATTACATTATTCAACTAAATTCATCATTCCACCTCTTTTAGCCATGAAATTGAAATTAACAAATCCTTAAATTTTTTAGATATCACTTTAACTAACACTGAATCCCGTTTTCTTTCTCTATACATTGGAAACCCAATTCTACCAACCACAAAATTCCAGCTGATTCTAACCACCCCTTCTCCCATAAGACTGCTTTCCACTCGCCAATTTAAAGGCTCCTCCATACTCCAATGTCCCCAGAAAATTTTAACCATGAATTAGATATCATTCATTCCACTGCTAATGATAATGGCTATAAACCAGATTTGACCTATAATATACTTTGGAGAAAAACCCGAGTTGACTTTACGCGAGATGTTCTAACCAACAGATCATACTGACAACACACCTAAATGGTTAAAATAAATTTTATTGAAGAGAGTAGTGTAAAATGCACAAAGATTCTGACTTTGAAATACAATGTCCTACCTTCTATACTAGGAGCAATTTGCAGACTAGTCTCTGCAATTCTAAAGAGAGATTTAATCCTCTTAAAAAATCTGAGGTTTATAGATTGGATTGCATGGGTTGTCCCATTTCATATGCTGGTCGAACAAGGCAAAGCTTCATCAAACGAACAACAGAACATAAGAATGCCCTTTAAATTAGTTCTGGATAATCTCACTTCGCAGTCTACCTTCAGAAAAAGAATCATTCCTCTTCCTTTTCTCCCATTATTCTGCACTGCGGAGCTAAAGGGAGAAAACTTAACCTTCTTGGGGAAATCCAAATACAAGTTCACAAATATCATTCATTCCAGCTTGCCAACAAATTTGTTTCATAACAATCATTTGCCACTACATGGCACGTCTCCCTTACTCAGCCCCCCTCCCTCCACTGTAAAACAATGACTTTACTCACCTGCACTACCATCCTCTTGTTTACTTCTTTTGTTTCATGACTCTCCCTTCCATGTTTACCTTACCCCTCCACTCTATATAAACTTCACTCAACAATTCCTATGTTCATTAGTTCTGATGATGGTGAGATTGTAATAGAACCAGTCAACGTTCTGTATTTTTGTGGAATTGTACAAGTTTTGTGATTAAGCTGTTTTTTTGTATTTGCATAATATCATGCTGATGGTAACATAAACAATGTTCTTATATGATTCAAACTAAACAGTTTATCATGATGGATAGATTTCATATACCCAAGAGTAAGAGATTGTGAAGAAAGTCAATGGGACAAAGACTCAAACTCAGGTAGCTACTCGATACATTGAGCTATCATGCCAAACAGTCTCCACATCACTTTTAATGATACTCTGCATTGTAGGCATAGGCTTTGGAGACTGGCAAGATAACACTGGTTAGAGCAGCTACCTAGGAGAAGGATGATATGGACTCATTCCTTGGTCCTCTTTTTCTTTTCAAAACCTTTTCGAATTTGCTTATCCTTGTTTTCCAGATGTGTGCCTTTCCATTTAACCATTTCCAAAATTGTAATCCTTTCCAACATAAGTCATATAGATAAATTACAAACAGGGAAGGAAGCACAAAACAAATTTACAATGAAAAATTGCAATTAAATTCATTCTGAAATATTTTCCCAGTCTAAAAGATGGACTTAACATAGGAAACCTATAAATCTCTTTTATTAACACCTACAGTTTTTTTTAGTACAGAAACAATCCAAAAATGAGTGAATATTAAAGTCAGATTTTGCTGTTTACATTTCAAAATAATAAAAATCAATCACTTTAATTTTGCTACTAACAGACAATATAAATAAAATGAAACATGATTTATTTTAGCGTACATAACGATTGTTTAAAAGTGAAAGGAAATCTCTTCAATTTTGTTTTTGCCATGATGAATAACCAACTTTAGCCTCAATATGATAAGAGGGCGAATTTTTTCCAAGACTTACATAGCAAGACATGACGACTTTAGTATCTTATGACATAATAAAGATATTAAAGACAAATGAACTCATTAAGGACCCTACAAGTTTATCTACTTGAAGATGAAAGGAAATGGCCTACTGTGCTATTAGTCTCCAAAGCCTAATGAAGATTAGAAGATAACCTTTCAAATTGCCTGATTACAACTTGGAAAAATATTTTTGAATGTTTGGAATACCTACAGCTGATATGCTTAACGTTATTCATCATTTTAGTTTTAACAAGAACATTCCATTGCTGAAAACTGCTTGATTACAACAAGACATCATCAATTACTAGTAGGCCCTTACCTTTGAACATGCCTACTATTTGTGTGATTTTTAACATGTACCTATGTAATACGGTGAGGTGGCTTCTGATGGTTTTGTTATAATAAATAAAAAACTCCAAAAACCATCAAAAAGAAAACTTATGCAATACATATTTTGACTCTGAAGAAACCATCTTCCGGCTGGGGTAAACCAGCAAAGACTGCGATGGTTACCTCAGTCTGAATAAGGTAGAGAGCCAAAATATATATTGAATGATTTTTTTATATGGCTTTTGGAGTGTTTTATTTCTCATATAGCTATATTACAAAGCAACTGACATAATACTTTAGTGATGTATATTTTTTCAATCTAAGCATTCATGTTTTCTTTATTATAATTCATGCATTAAATAATTTTTTCTGCCTCTACATGACAAGTCGTAAATGTGATATTTGTTTGCAGAATTTATTCCAACAATTAAGTCATTTGTAAACCTAGCTAGGTCTTTTGCAATATGCAATAATTTCATCACTTAATAAATTTAACCACGTCCATATTAATCTTCATAACTAAGATACTAGAGATTAGAAGTTACACTTGAATATTAATTATTGCATGGAAGTCAAAGAAAATGACACTAGCTCTGAAAATTCAAAACGTAATAGAACAAGAAAATGGCTGTTTTAATTTAGAAAAAAAACAATGATGAACATACTTATGGCTGCACTCTAATGACCTCCTCCAATATTTAGGTCCATCACCTGCTTGACAAAGCTCTTGACAATTCAGAAGAACTTTTTCACTTTCAGCAAACCAACCAGCATCACCAAGAAATCCTCCTGGATTAATTCAAAAGAAATTATTCAATTAGGGTTTCTCTTTTAACTTAAAAGCTTAATAGGGATGCAGTGAATTAGAAATCTTTCAGTATTACATAGGATTACTAAAATATTACCAGAGACGCCAGGATAAACTTAGTATTTTATGCTTAAGATACAACTACAGAGTACCTATATAGGCGGTAAAACAAAAAATTCTCATACCCAATCGAAGTCCTAGGTCGATCAATCTTTCTCGTAGTCCACCTGATGCTGGAGCTGAAGAGGCCAGGATAGGGGCACATCTACGACTGTATGCTAAGGTTAATTCTCTGGCAACTTTAGTTCCATGATCCATAAGAGTCTATAAAGTAAAAATTGAGTTAATATATCGTTAATAAACTAGAAATGAAATCTAGATTGAAAAAATATGCATTAAATTTAACATATAAGTCAATATAGAATTCGTAAGAATAATATTTCATAGAATGAATATTAAATCTAGATAAATTTCTCATCTACTAATGAAAATTCAAAATTCATTTGAAACGATTAAAAGGTATGTCATGACCACTCTTAGCTTAAATTTGATGGCAAAACAGAATTACAAACGTCAGTCTACATCTAAAGGAAATGAACTGTCAAAATTTCACTATATTAATTGGAAAGCTCGAAAATTATCAAAATATCTTATTAGAATGAAGAACTGAAATTTGTCAAATTAACTACATATAGTACATTGTAATGGAACGACAACTTTAGATACTGTCTGACATCAGGCGAAGAGCCACGAGTATTGTATTAAGAAATCAAAATATCATCACATATCCAAAAATACGACCAAATGTTGATATCTACCTGAAAGCTGTGAAGAAGTAACAGCCGCTTACTTCTTACTTTAAGCATATGTGCAAAAACGTCTAAATCACTAAACTCCATTCCCAGCTGACAGAGCCTATCCTCCTCGTACAGCTGAAAAAAATACAAATAACATTTTACGAATGGTTATCGTGAAACAACATTCAAATTACGATAAACCTAAAAATAATATGGCACAGACAAAATATTTACAAAGAGCTAACTATGATCGTAAACAGGGAGTTCAGTTACACGTAACACCGATAACCTCTTACGAATATCTTTCTTGATTAAAATAATCACTTGCCACATGGTAAGTAGCGAGGAAAAGGGGATTAGTCTGATTCTAGAAAGAATCTTGACAATTACAAGGGGTAAAGAGATAAATACGCATGTACATCAGCACCAATTTTCTGTCAGCAGAGGCATACCTTGTAATAAATATCAAACTGAACATTTTCTGGAAGAGTCCTCAATTCCTTACGAACACACATATAATTGTCGACAACAGCTGATATGGCAGCTTTATAGAGAGAATTCGGTACTTTCAATGACACAGAAGCCATTTTGCTAGCTCTCTTTTGTCATTACCAGCTGATTGGAGATCGTGAGTACACTTTGGCTTTGGCTTCTGTGGTAGCCCTAGCACCTCTGTGGCAGTTCCAAACACAACAGAGAGGAGTCGCTGGTAAACAAGGCTCACCTGAGACGTATTGCGTTGTATTAGAATTATCAGTTGGCTTCGGAAATTTCATAAATTCACTAATATTACCAACATTAGTGAAGGATAAAAATTTTCAATTCGTCGAAGTTTATACTGATTTTTCATAACTGAACTTGAATCATGTTTGTCTAATACTTCCACTTTTGGATTTCATGTTTTTGAAAAGCGAATTAATTTAGTGTAAAGATTATGTCACCGAGTCATTGTGAAAGTTAAATTTTGTTTATATTTATCGAAATGATTATGTTACTATGGGCTTCAGTTAAATCAATGAATGATTAATTACCGAATGGAGAAAAGCAATTGCCATTCTGAAAGTCGGATGGATCGTCTCAAGAAAATCTTGATCTACTGCATTCAACGCATAAATCCCTAATATTCAACACTATACTACATTATGTCTTCAAGATATTTCCCTATTTCTTCTGTTGCAGTATAATTCAAAAGTCTAAATCATTTTCTTTACTGTAGTGCTTTTTCTTCTATTCCTGTCAAAGCAATTTACTTTCCCAAGGAAGAATAGACTTGAAAAAAGACTTTTACTTTTCAAGTCTATTCTTCCTTGGGATTTTTCCTGGGTGCACGCCCTTACGTGCAAAACCACCCATTCCTTGCAATTTACTTTGTCAAGTCATAATATTATTAGTACTCGTAATATCGCAAAGAAAGAAAACTAGAAAACACCACCTGGCTAGTCTGGACTAAGAATATCATTGAGTACACTGATAAGTTTTTGCTTATCATTTACAGAATCAAATGATACAGCTTTGCTGTCTGTGTATCATAAAGACTACAATTTAACCTTTTGTTCCTCTGCTATTTTTCCACATACTTGTTTTTAAAACAATGACTTTTCGAGGTCAAAAAATTAAATTGTCCTTTTTAAATTCAATGTTTCTTTTCATAACCTCTCATCTCTGCATAAGCAACCATATCTTGAATGGAATTTTTTCTTTAATCTTTTGGTTCTAAGTAAAAGAAAATGAATTGTTTGTTTATGGTGTCTCAGTCTTAACAATGGCTGTGATGATATGAAAAACTGAAGTATGAGTGATCCTTGATTGATCACTTCTCATTGAATGCTATGATAAGTGTTATAGGATTACAAACACTTACTGGTTATTGTTCCACCTTATATTATATATATGAGAATTATGGCTCATTGAGGAAAGTAAGGACCAATTATCTCACTCCTAATCTTGGTTATTAACTCTCATTCACTCTACAAAGCTTTTAACAGTCAGTAATGAAGCACTTGAACATTTCACCTGCCTTTGTGCTTTTATACTCGGTCTCCACAAAAAATTAATTAACTTTGGTCTTTGATCACTTCACTAATTACCCAAAGAATTACTTTTGATACAAGAAGTATTAACACTTTGGCATCTGGTGATACAAACAGTGTCATGCAGTGGTCTATTTTTAATTTATACTGACAAGTATTAAGGTGATGGTTCAATCTTCAAACATTCTTCTCTTTTTAATGAAATCAGAATGGGCTTGTTATATCTTAAAATAATTCTCTTCCATAATAATTTAGATATAAGGGATATAATAATTTTTCTTAATTAGTTGCCCAAGTTTTACCAAACTCTTTTGAAACATACTCCATTTTCTTCCCATTTGCTTTCAAAAGTGGCCAGTCATAAGTGGAGTATAGCTAGATTTCTGCCTCGTAGAAAAGGGGTCCCAATAATATGCATATTGTTACTGTTACCTAAATTAATTTCTCTAACCGGCTTTCAAACATTTTTTTCCCTTGTCCTCTGCATGAATTGCAAAGTACCTTTAAAATTACTTAAGTTACAAAACCACAATGTGGCTAAGTATAGTAAAACTCACTCAAAATGCTTCCTAAGAAATTATCCTGTCCTGTTCACCACCACATGGTTCACATGGTAAAAAATCTAATAGTTTCTCTTCTCTAGATGTACCAAAACCTGTTTTAGCCAATCGGCCACCTCATTTGATAGAAATTTTTTTTAAAAACTGAGGATCACTGTCCTCCCCTCCTGCTTTACCTTATTTCTGTTAGTCTCTTTGTGGAACAACTAGTTTTGTGGAAAGTAAGAGAAGATTTCACTAGGCAGATCAATCTTTAACACACTGTCAGAGCCAATGCTTATTTTAAGATAGAGTGAGATGGTAAGGTTTTCACCATCAGATTTTTCAGGGCAGAGCCTTCAATCAAGAGGTTGCTTGTCAGTTTTACTTGTTGTTACAATCTCAGAAAATATATAAAATAAACCAGAAAGTGAGTGTAGAGAATGGCATAAAGCATTTATTTAAAAATTAAAGTAAAATATCCTACCTTTTTGTTATCCATGATAAAATAATTAAAAAGATTTTGTACCCAGTTACAACGCTATCCTGCTTATAACATGGTTTTCACTTGGTCCTCTGAAAAGCATTTTAATTGAGTTTTACTTTAATTACCAACCTCTAGTTCTAAATAAAAATTTGATTTGTAAAAAAGATTTATTAAATATAATTATTTACATCAACGAAATATGAAATATTATCCATACATAATACCAGACGTTGAAAAATAAATCAAAGTTAACCACAGAAATGAATATCATGAAATATAGCACATTCCCAAATTGTGAGACAAAAATTTACTTTAATATAGCAAAATAAAAATTACTTATGCAAATTTCATTCTTTAAACACATCCATCTCAACAATACATTATTGCATTCACAATCATTCAAACAAGCAACAGTCAATGTATACTGTATATCTTTTATGGCATTTCTGCTTAGTTTAATAGATAACATGTGCACTGCAAAATATGAGATTGAGGTTTGAACAACACCTTCCTTAACAATTATTCTGTATATTGCTCAGCAGGAAATGCCTAAATTTCCTAGATGAAAAATAAGGTGAAATTTCGGCTTACAATCTTATAAGGCCTTCATGATATTTGTTCAGCATATTAAGATCTAAAGAATCAGGAAAATGCATTCCAAATTTTCCACTCAATTTGTTACAATATATGTACTTAAAAAAAAGTACCTACACACTTTTTAATTCAATGGGTATCATGAAATAAAGGCACATATATCGGCCGTTCTCCAGTTAATATTAAAAGCCATTAAATATAATGCCCCCAATGAAATGCATATAATCCCCATCAAGCTGTAATAATGATGGAATATAATTGGAGATAATGTACCCAAATTGATAATTTGAAATGCAAGAAGGTTGCTAGGAAAGCAGATGCAGCAGATAAGAAATCCACTGGTTTGAGCACAGTTATCAACATTTGGTCTAATTCTCATCATAGAGGGGAGTGGCATCTCCTCCTATGGAACTTTCCACCATTGAGCGTGGGCTGGTGTTTGTGTGAGGAGTAGATCTAGCACTTTCTCTGCCACTGGGAGTTGATCTAGGCGTAGCACTTCCCACACGAGGAGACTTCTGTGACCCTTGCACAGACTGGTAGCCTCCTATGGCTGAAGGACCTAAGGGCATACCATTTCTGGAAGAACCTCTTGGAGTTTTTCTACCTTCATCATAGCGTGGTGTTCCAGCCCCACTGAAATTAAGCATACAAACGTCACACTGAAGAGTGAACTTGCATCTGGTAACATGAAAAACATAGAATAAGTTCATCTTAAAGGTATTTATTAAGGTGAGATTGAGACTAGAAGCTTAAGTATTCCTCAAAAAAAAAAAAAACACATGTTGAACCACTTTTCCAGCTGTCCCTTATCTGGGAGATTGAGAAACTACACTGTAATGACATGATTCCAGAATTGAATCCAAAAGAAAAATACTCGTAAAAATATCTATAATTGAAGTTATAGGTAACGAAAATTTGAGATGTTGATGCTGAGTTTCACCTTCTGGTATGTCTTTTCTACCTACATATAAGTATGTACATTCTACCTTTACCTAAACTACATATTGATGGAACTGACAAGCTATACAGGCACATTTCCAAAAATCACTTGTTGAAATGAAACACTCAGCTCAATAAATATTACTACATTATTTTCTTGCATTTCTTCTAGTTCTTTTGGAAACTTTAAATCTGGCATCCAGATAAATAGTTCTGCAATTTATTTCAATACATTTAGCTAAAGGAACCTTTGGTACCAGATTCATGGACATATATCTTCAAAATCTTATCATGCTTACAACAATAGAATACAGAGGAGAAAATATGGTGAACTTTAGAGAGCACACAAGTCATAATCAAATGTAACAAAGGGAAAAATCAAATGTAATGTTTCTCAGTCACAGAATACCAATCTGCAAAGGTCATCACTTAACGTCAATTCTTCTCTATTTATCATCAAAAAGCACCTTTGAATGTAAGACACCTTATTAAACATATCTCTAAAAAGAATGGCATTTCAAAATTTTCATTCACTTCTCAGATTCATAAAACACTAATTTAATACTGTATATCTTTACAAACAATTAAAATTAAATTTATTTTTATGCAAACGTATTGTAATGTTGCAACTGTGTGTCATTCCTCCATAATAGAAATATTCAGTATTTCAAACGGTGACTTCCTTACGGTGAGCAAAATTGGTACAAGTTTAAAATGCATAAGAGGGTAATGAAAATACTCACCCAGATCTGGGAGTAGAACGATTTGCTTCCTGTCGAGGAGTAACGGATCCACTAGGAGAAATCGCATTAGCCCATCCTGCTTCCCTCTGCTTCAACCTTGCCCATGCTTCTGCTGCTTTCCTCCAGTCTGTAGGCTCTGCAGATATTGGTTGAGCTCTAAATGATGAGAAAAAACATTTCATTATCAATATTTTACATAATATACTGAGGTTGCAAAAAGCTTGAAGGTAGTGTTATGACACAAGAAACCCTTCAATAAAGATGAAAGCCAAGTTTTCTACTCTTTCCAATATTTTAATTTTCTTTTATAACGATTGTGATTACATATACACATATTTTCAATAAAGATGAAAGCCAAGTTTTCTACTCTTTCCAATATTTTAATTTTCTTTTATAACGATTGTGATTACATATACACATATTTGATTATTTTCTATGAAAGAAAGATCTGGCAGCTGGTTGCTAACCATAAATCACAGCTTATTATAAGCAGCCAATAAAGCTTGGTGAGTACCTGTCGCAACTTTACCATTGATGCTGCTGATCAAAATTTTACTCACAGTCAATTAAGTTCTCACCTAAATTGTATCTTATATGGTATTTTTAAAGATCAATAGATTGCAAGGGATAGAACAAAAACTTGGAAAAATATAGCACTTAAATTTATCTAGAAAATTAAACTAAACCTGTCACTCTGAAATTGTGATTCAATCCAAGAACACCACCTTCTAAAAATAAATTCACACATAACATTAAAATAACCCAATTTTTTTAAAAACAATTCAGCGGTTGAATTAAGAGGGAAGTTATTTTAATGACTTGGTTTCAGAATCAATCTGGTTTGCAAGGTGAGATTTCTCCAAATCTTATAAATAAAAACTCACCTAGATTGAGGAGTAGCTGGTTGGCTCATGTAAGTTGGAGTTTGATGCATAACATGGTGATGAGGAGTGCGGTGCGAAGGAGTTCTGTGACCAGGAGTGACTGCACCAGGATGGAGGAATGGGGTACCAGAGCTATTTGGTGTGATTCCACCAGCTACAACTGCATGGTGACTTGGAGTCTGCTGGCCATAACGAGGTGTTTGTGAACTTCCATGGGGAGTCTGATAAGGTGTCATGAACGGAGTCTGACCAGAAGGAGTATATGGCTGGAAAAGATTATCAAATACAGAGCTTAAAAGAATCATAAAGATATGTTGTTCAACAACAAATAAAAAGAATTACTGATATTCCGTTGGTAAAATATGCATGGTCAGCAAGAGCATTGCATAGTTAGCATTTGCTTAATGTTAAAGAACAAATTGTTAAAAATGGTATTGAGAAAAATATTTGATGTAGCCAAAATCTATCTATCTTTTGAGCAGCTGTTCCTGCTGTTCTAACCATTTGAGAAACCTTTCCTTTGATTCAGGGGCTACCAATACTTGAGGCCAAGTAGAGAGTAGGCCCCTTATGATTAGGTAATAATAATATGGAAAAACAAAAGGGGAAATCTGTACAGTACATATACTCTGAGTTCCTTGCAAGGAAACAAAATAAATAAAACAATCACTTATATGTATTACAACCTGAATTTTAGAACTATGGAGAAAAGCCATTTTCAATTTTCACTATACTTCTTTAAAAATAATATGAACTTCATTTAGATCCTGACATTTTTACTTACAGTATTGGCATATGTCCCATAAGCACTATTGTAGCCAGTAGTACCTCCACCAGGGGTATGTGGATAGTGTGGAGTGTGACTGGCAGCTTGAGACAAACTATGCAACATATGACTAGGAAGATTCTGTGCTACTCGCTGGATCGTTTCAGGATTCATGTCTGAAAAAGAAAAGTTTAAATTATATTAGATTTATTATATATTTTATCCGTAGAAAATGAATCACAAAGTAACTCATGACTAGATAAATGCAATAAATTCTGCTTTATTCTTCCTTTTATGTTTCATTTTTATCTTGGACCAAAAGAGTATCTGCACTGAATTAGATGCAATTAAGCTTGAGGCTGTTCATAGTTTACCCAGTAACTTAAAGTTTTTTCCTAATGAATTCTTATGCTCATTAAGTGGCAAAGAATCATTATTTTACATTATCCATGATAATTAAATTTCAGCACTAACTTTGCTATAGCTACACAATGAAGAAACTGAAGTGAGTTATGGAGAATTCAGATAGTTCAGGGGAATCACATAGAATAGTTTCATAACAAGAAAATAGCTGGCAAGATAATGAAAATCATGGCAAGATACAGTTTCAAGAGATTACAGGGAAGATAGATTGACATAAAACAGGGAAATATGTGTTTTTCAGAAGGAATTTATCTTTAATACAAGGAAATATAGGAACTCTTTAAAGTAAACCAAAAAGCTTTACTTGATAAGAGATCAATGAGATGAAGAATGGAAAAGGAACTTATCACTTACTTGCTATAGAAATATTAGGCGTGTTGAGATAGGGAGTAGGGCGACCAGTGGAACCACCACCCACTGTTGTGCCTCCTCTGGGAGTACTTGGAGTGCCTGGGATTGGATCTCGGAAGTGTTCTTTAAACCAACGGAAAAGTGAACCTAACGAGTCAAACATTTGCTGGCGAAGACGAAAACCTTCAGGTGTGACAGTAAGATATTCATGTCGAACCTTGAGGCGAGGTAGATATGAAAGCAAGAATTTTCCAGGATACTCCTAAAGAAAAAAGTAATAATGAATATAAAGAAATTGGTAAGTTCTACCCAAAGTTTAATATAATGTACTTCATATTTTCTATTTAAGAGGAAGAATACTATGGAAAATTAATTATTAATAATATTATTATTACTGACATCTCTATTGTCCTCATAGTTTATGGTTTTTTATCATGTGACAGGTTAAAGCCCTATGTCCTTCTATTATTTTTCAAAAAAATATTATATCCAATTACTAATTAAGGACTTAAGTTGTTCTGCATGTGAAAAGCATTACAAACAGGCCTTTACTAAAGGGAATTTCTGACTTTGAAGTCCACTGTATTTAATTAGTAATCCAGAGAAATTAAATTTCTATTGCATACTTTCTCTCCTTTAATAAAATTATTGTATGTTTTTGGTCACTTTACCTTAGAGGCAGAGATCAGGTAATGAATTTTGGACATGTTTTTCTTTTTTTCTTCCTTTAAATATTCTTCAGCTTTATCCCTGTTTCCTCCACCAGTCTCCCTATAATAACGGAATGAGAGTGCATCTCGAACATGAGCAGCCATTGGATTCACATACCGTGCGATGATTTCATCCAGATCTTCAAACTCTTCATTACCTGAATAAAATGAATCAAAATATTACTATAAAATGGCAATTACTAAAAAATTGGACATGTATACTTCAACAACAAAGTATACTTCAACAAGCTGCTTTTTATGGAAAATAGAACAATACTAATGCTACAAATGTGTTCATTTAATAACTAAACTAAGATCTAATCTTATATCAGGCATTTACCTAAAACTTATAATTAGAAGCACTACTTAAATTATACAATTTTATATTCCAAGCTGATTGATCTTGGATCCAGATTTACAGACTAAACCAACAAAAATTATTTAAATAATTATACATGAAAAATTCATGGTGCTATAACTTTAGCTATGGATTTCTGCATACACTGCTATGGTACACTGCATAGTCTTTTGCAAAAACCACAATGCTTTGCCTTAGTCTCAGTGCTCTTCTACAAACAAAGAAAATGCACAGACTTGGAAAAAAATACTCATGGATATATAAATCAACATGCAATATATTCATGGTCCAAATGCTTTATGAATATAGCCATCAACTCAATATAACATATTCCCTTCTGAAGGGAAATGGAAAATAATACATACTTAAGATATAGGTGGTGAGTGCTCAATAAGTAATTCACAGCTTCAAATTACATTGTTAATCAAGAAAGAAAATATAGATGGTTATCTAAAAACATTAGCAATCCTGTATCTGCTTGTCAAAATGTGTTCCAAAAAACTGGAATCTACTGCATAGGATAACCCAAAATTAAAGTAACACTATTTACCAATCCAGAGTGATTGTCCAAGGCTAAATGCATTTTCTTTGCCTTCTTCCCTCACATCAACATGCTGGTATATTCCATCTGTAACTTTCCATGTAACAGTGAGATGGTCTGCTCCCTGGAATATAACAAAGGTATAATTAAAACCATTTCTCATAAGATCTTAAAAACGAACATACAAACAGCAGTCATACTCCATAACAAAAGTTGTTGTAATGTAATTGTAATAATTGCACCACAACAAAATAATATACATTTTTATAGAACATTATTTTATTTTCACTGGAAGAATGGCAAATGAGTAAGTAGACTAAGAATTCTATTTAATTGTATTTATCTAAGAATTCTAAATTTAAATAGAATTGTATGGCTGGCAGAAAACATTTTTTTCATTACAACATTGAATATAATAGCAGCCAGTGATATCAACTAATGTAATGCTGAATTGCAAACATATAAAACAATATTATGTTTTATTATATTTAAGTACACAGTAAAGTCCATCATCACAAGTATGGTATATAAAAAAATTGTTATATAGGGAGTGATTTATTGGCTGTTGTCCATCTCTCATCAATAAGGATAGAGAGTTACATCCATTATTACAAATGGATTTTTCTCGAGTATCGTTATAATGAGTGCCAGATTTCTATATTTGTCTTGCAGGAAGCATATTCTCGAAATCGTCAATTGACATGAGAGACCAAGTCCGACAAGCAATCTGTGATCTGAGTTGCATTATCTCTTCAAAGAGCAGAAAAAACTTGAATGCAAAAAATATAGTCTTCTAATTCATGCATTTGTTTCCTACAACTCGCCTGACACTTCCTTAGCAAAAACGCTTCAAGGAGCTGTTTAGAGATTTCTCACAAGTTTCAATCTCCCCTCACATCCTATCTTGTTTCTTTCCAGTGACGGCCCCTTTAGTCAGTGCCGGAATTTTTTTTTTAGTTCCCATGATATTGACATCCACTCTTGGGATTTGTTTTCATACGAGATATTGCATCAAATTGCCTGATCCATGATGGGTGGGTATATAAGAGTTAAAAGCAATGTTGACATGGATTCCGCATTTTATATTAAAGAACACACTTTGGCAATCAATTTGAATCAATTAAATAATATTTTGACACGAACATACTTTTTTATGCATTCTGAAGCATTTGTATCAGAATTAAAAATCCTACAGTCTCATTCTGCCACACTGGCTGCACTTAGATTCATGAAGATGGAAACTTAATACAAGAAATCTGCGATAATGAGCATGCTTTATAAAAAGTACTTTTCCAATTTATGTCAGCTCTCATTGTAACAGACTTCTACTGTACTTTTATTCACTAATCCTATATATTCCTTTAATACTTAATTAAGTCATAGTAAATAATCTTCTATGAATATGTAACATCAATTTCTGCAGACCAAAATAATTAACAAAGAACAAAAGATATAGAACAAAATGAACAATGTATCTTAGGTCTTAAAAATTATAAATTATGAAAAATATTTGGATTCAAGTAATCTTCAACAGAAGAATTGAATCACTTCTACGTAAATGGTGATCCTGAACTAGTATTTCAATATTAATCCTTATTAATTATTAAATAAGAGAAATTATTAAAGTTCATCCCAGTTTTTCTGTTCAATAATATCTACAAAACAAAGTATCCAAACCAGTTTTTTCCACAAACTCTTAAAAGTTCATACTCAGACAGTTAAAACCTAAGTATATAGTTCTTACATGCTTTATTTGCATGCCACAACATTGATATGATGGCTTGTGTTCTTCACTTGTTCAGATCAAGATAATCTTCATTTATAGTCAAGTATTTTAAGCAAATATGAAATTTAAGTCTTGTAACTAAACCAGATATTCTAATTTCCTACATAAGTATAAAATTAGAATCAAAGGAAGTTGAAAGCTATGTTCTTATCTTATTATCTTAAAATCAATTTGATACTGACTGACCTTACTGGATGGTCTCACTATAACTTCACCCTGATCCATTTGCTCCATAATTTTTTCTGCTTCTTTATAAGAAATATTGTGGAATGAAGGATGAACAATCACACGCTTGATATAGGTCAGTCTTTGTTTCATTTTATTTGCTTCTTCCTGAGACTTCAGATCTTTCTCTTCAGATTCTGTATCATAGAAAGGATCCTTAGGGGGCCTATTAAACAGAGAAAAGGATGATTATATAAATATAATATTTTAATACCTTTTAATATAAAAGGAACAACATATATGGTGAATTAGTAAATACATTAAGTTAAAAAACTCAGGTTTGGATAAAGAGGAACTCTTAACAAAGATGAGTTAAATTTTCAGGTAAATTTTGGGTAACTGGTAAATTTCAGATAAGAGTTCTTGATCTTCTTCCTCTATTATTCCTTATGTTTATTCTTATTTTATAATGATTAATAACATTTGAATATAACTTGATGAAAATAGTTACATATACAAGGAACTGGAACACAAAGGTAATTGAATCACCCTTCATAATAATTACCAAAATTGGGTCCATGGAAGACAGAACAGAAGGGTTTTAAATATTAAATACATTTACTTTTGCAAAATCGACTGAATAATAGATGGAATCATAAACAAGATGATTAGGATTTTACAGTCAAATAAACATAAGAGAAATAATATCAGGGGCTTCTTCAGATAAACAATTGAGTAACCAGTTACTTTATTTCCTTTTGAAAGAAATATATTTACAAAACTGAATAAATTGCATACAAATCATAGCTTATGTCATAAATGGAATCATGACAGAGGTACAGTAATATGAAATTACAAACATTGCAGCACACTGAAGTTAAATTAATTGTAAGTATTTTATGCAGAAAGCTAAATAGATTAAAATATAGATAATAATAATAATAGGACTTAATTTGGGTGAATAAGAGAAAATAGAAAAAATTGTAAGTTTGCCATGTATCCAATGATGGATTAGATACTGGAAAAACCAATAGACTGGTGAAAGAGGTCCTGGGTTTGATTCCTGTTGGGCTCAAGTTTGAAACAACCTCAGCTACCGAAGAACTTTCAAAATACTACTAATACTTATTAATAGTTTCAACATGTAAATAGGTTTATTTTGCCAAATAATCTAAAAACAATGATACATGCATATTACCACCAAAATTTTTATCACATACCTCCATTCATTATTTTTATCAGCCAGATCACTTGATTTTGAGGTACACTCTACAGAAAAACGCTCAACCTCAATTTTTGTTATCCGACAGTGAATAGTTTGACCCCAGGTTACTCTTTCTTCTGGATTAGTTACATGCTTATCGCTAAGGTTTTTGACAGGAATGTATCCTGTGACTCCATTATCTAAACGAAGGCGAACACCAGTAGCTTGTCCAGGACATGCCCCAGCATCAAAATGGTTCCATACCTTAATGAGAAGATTTAAATACTTGTAAATATCTGACCAATGTGAATAAACAGAGGAAAGTAACATTTGATCAAGAGAGAAAACTTATTACTGAAAAACACAGCTCACCTCAGAGAGTTCAGGAAAGTCATTTTTTAAACAAAAGGGACACTGCCAAAGTCCAGTTTCATCATTTCTGACTGGATTTGCTTGGTCAAGCTGTTCTCCTTGTGGTTTTTTGTGAGTAATTCCTTTACATGACAATTTGGAAATAATAATCAGAAAAAATAATTACTAAATGATCGGAAAAATCCAATTTTAAGAGCAAAGATCATTAAAAAGAGGTTGGTGACAAGGTAGTAACAATCATGCAAAACTTACCAACTACAATAGCCATTATAAGTTTTCCTATGAAAAATGTTTCTGGTGTTTCCTTGGTTAGCATATCAAACAGCTGTTCAGGATTTGGTGACTGGTAAGGACTTCTGAGATCCTTGTACCTGTGGTTCAGTTCCGCACGTATATCATAGAGGCAAATACTCTTGTTACCAAATCCCTAAAGTTAAAAAATGAAACAAAAATAAGCTGACATGAATTCTATGGGCTTCCTATGGAAGCATTAGTGAGATAAAGCCAGTTGGCCTGGTTAGTCGAATCTTTTCTTAGAATGCTAAATACTCCCAAGTTTGCTGAACTGGTTTCTAAATTTATCTAATATTATATTATCAGAGAAATTTTACTATATGAGAGAAAAGATTAATATCTGCTGTGGTACTACAATCACCTTCTTATATGAATAATATAATTTTAATTCTGCAATTACATACACATCAAAATTCTGCAATTACATACACATAAAAATTCTGCAAAAAAAGTTGCTTGCTTACAATAATAAGAACCTCAAAGATAGCAGTATATAAACAATGGGTATTGCATTACAGTCAAGAGACATTAAAATGAAATCAAAAGGTAAGTGAATTGGAATCGTAATGAATAATCTTTATTAAAATTATATAAAAAGGTAATGCTACTCTAATGAGCCTATTAAATGAGGATGAAACTTTACAAGAAAACATGTGCTATGTGTATGCCACTAATCAAATCTTAAAAAACCTAACAGCTGAACATGTAAACTCTGAAAATTTAGACTCTTAATGGAGTCTAATTTTCTACAGTCAAGGCCAAAATGAGAAATGTAACCAAGTTATAATGCTACCAACATACTGAACAATAGCAGGATAATTTGACAATAATTTTAAAAATAAACTTGATCACTTGTTATGAGGATAAAAATTAATCTCTCAATCACCTGTCTTTCCAATTCTTCAGCAAATGCATCAAGGTCAAGATCTTTAAGTCTCTCAGGTGCTTCTAAAATTTCTTCAAGAGCACCAGCTGGATTGGCATCCTCATCTTCATACTCCAATGCATCTACTGCCATTTTACGGGCCCATTCGTAAGTTTCTGGATGTACTCGTGATCCATCCAATACTTCAACATAGGCTTCCGTACTGTTAAGCCATGAAATCAAAATCACAATTTACTACCTTTACATCAAATGTTGAGCTTCTCTAAGATAAAGGAGAGTTAAACACAGAGGTACAGTAAAATCTAATTTAATCAATAAATAGTATCTTTAATTAAAATTGCAGAGATGTTGAATTTCCAACAAAAGAAGACTACAAAGAGCACAAATGAAACAGAACAGCTTAAAGGTAATTTTACATGAAAATAGAATACAATTAATGAAGGAGGAGCAGAACAGTTAGCATCAAATCATATATTTTATAAATTATGCATTTTATCTTACACACATGAAAATGTCAAGCTTCATTGGTATTTTTATAAAGTCATGGATTGGCAGTATTACTGCAATTTTTTTTTCAATTTCTAAAAATCAGGTTACGCATAAATGAATTAATACCAAGTAATAAATTTAAATTTTCTGTCACAGAAATTTATAATTTTGATACTTAAAAATCCATCAAGAGTATACAGAAAAAATACTTCATTTGAAGTTATGACATACTTTAGAGGATACATGAAGAAAGACAAAGATTTTTAAGTCTGCTGACAATGGATAAAAATAAGCAGGAACATTGTAAATTCACGTATTTAGAGCATGTTCCAATCTGTATATTGTGGCTGATAAGTCTTCTTACAGAAAATTATGAAAAAATTATAGATAAACACCACAGAATCTCATTCACTTTAAAAAAATACTGCTTTTGTGAAAGGATGAACTTATTGGGTATATTTTGAGGTACAAAATCTTCGTGGTGAAAAAATAAAAAATGGAATATCCCAAAAATACAAGATAAGAAAATAAAAACATAAACAATTAAATAGGAGGCCACATTAGAACTGAATAGTTCAAGCAACCCAATTCTGTGAATGATAATAGCTACTGATAAAAGTTTTAATCATTATATTCCCTTTATCTGCCTGGAGAAGAGGATTTAGACCAGTGACAGTAGCCCTAAAAGTCTTGTACTCTTACTTTTGAACCCAGATATTGCATCCTTAACAGTTACTTTTATGTTATTTCAAACACATTATGCGAATCACACAACAATATCTGAAGGAAGATAAACTTTTTTCATATTACCTGTCTCCTAGGGAATTGGTGTCAATTTTAATGAACCCAGCACAATTGATGAAAACCTTGGGTCCCATGTGACAAGCTGTAACCAGCTGGGTTCTATTTTCAAGCCTCTGATTGGTCTGTTTCAAAGTCTGCAATAAAAGTGAGTCAACAGATTGAAAATAAATAATAAGCTTTAAAACAGTCACAATGACAGAAAAATAAGAGGCCCAACCATTCAGATATAGAGGTTTCTTTACTAATTTTAATTTAGTAATGTGAAACATCCTGTATCTAAAAACTAAAGAAAAGCTCTTTTCAGACAGATACTTGCTAACCTTAGCCATACCTCACTAAAACAGAATAGGCAAAATCGAAAGCAAGTCATTAAAATTAATGAGATTAAGTTTATTTTGTTTAATAACTTAAGTTTCTCTAACACAAAATCACACACACATATATATTTATAACCATTTTCCTAATGGCATAATGAGTGAGAATAAACAAAATGCTCACTATGGTAAATCATAATTTGTAATTTTAAAGTTCTTAATACGAATACAGGAAGCTTTTGAAAGTAAATTATTCATTCATATACCCTGGATTCATGGATTTAATTAGAAAATTTCTAATAAAAAATCATGTTAAATTTTGGAATGTATCATCGCTAAACAGAATTGAGATAATTTAGAAAATTCAAGTCAATAATTACATAATAGTAAAGATATTTAACATGAATTTATTACTAAAATAAAAATAATAAAGGCCTTAGGAGAATCTTACCTTCAATAATGCTTGTCCTTTGCGAGGTCCAAGACCACATACAAACTGAACTAAATTGGCAGTGTAAGGCATCTGTACTGCAACATTTATATCAACACCAACCTCATTTGTTCGGTTTACAAATTCAAGACTTAAAGCCTCTAGTAGTTCCTCTTTTGGAATATGTTCCTGGAGATCAAAGTTGCATCACACAATGACAGATATATAATTTTGGGTGATATCATAAACATAGTTTAAGTTAAACTAGTTTCATTTAGTAATATACACTGCAGAGTAATTATAACACTATTTAATGATTTCTACCTGAAGAGGATGAAATCTAAGACATAAAATTTCTTCATCAGAAGTACACAACTGAGAAAACTCCATTAACGGATCCTGCATTCTGCGTGCTATGGATATTGCTTGCCTCAGCAACATAGGATAGTCCCTGAAGTCATTCTGTCACAAAATTGAAATGTTATTGAGATATCTTTACAAAAAATCATCAAAGAGGGGAAAATAAATGTTATAACTTACCTCCCCTTTAATAGAGTTTGCATAAATTTTTGCAAGTTCATTGTCACAGATCTCCACAGAAATTTGAGGGAACTGCTCATCCTCAACCAACTGCCCAACTATTTCCCTTAAATCAGCAGCAACCATCATAGCTTCCCTTGACTCTCCTCCTACACATATGACATGTGGCTTCTTGGTGACAATAAAGTTCCTCAAGGCTCCCAAATCTGCCTCCTTCAGTAGAAAAGATTTTTCACATGATGATTACCAAATCTAAAAATATCTGAAGTCAGACATCGTCTCATGAAATGTGAAAGGCAAGTTCTATAAAGATATTTTTAAACATATTGCTATGCAATTAGAAAATATTGACACCTAAAATACTTAATCTGATGAAAATTTATTAGCCTTGGTATCAAAAGTCTAATGGACAGACCTGTCAGATATGTTCCAAGAGGATTAGTAAATAACACAAGGTGAAATGATTGAATTACTACAAAAGGTGAATTTATTAAATTACAAATTGAATTACTTCTATTTTTGAATTAATATATTCACTATAACTTTCTGCTCCCAAATACATCAAATTAGAAGAAGAATTTCAATTAATTATTTTTTTCCATTAGTTATTACCTTTTGTCGCTTCTGGTCTTCTCGCCAAGCATCCTTTCTTTTTAACAAGTGTGGCAAACGGAGATAGTCTGAGCAATCTCGGTCTGAAGTTACAAGGCAGGCAAATGCTGCTTGAGAAAGATCAGGAACATATGCTACTGCCATTACTCTGATCTGATTTCCACCCTTTCCCGTATCCCATTCTTCTTCATCCTCATCTGGAAATTCTACAGCGTAAGGAGCAACCTAGGAATAAAGAACTGAACTTAGGCATCAAATTTCAAATTCATGCATATAATATGAATCAACAAATTCATTTCTATGCGATGTCAGAAATCACACCTTAAATACAACAATATGGGAAAATAGGAGAGTAAATTCTTACATGAAACATATCAATGACATAAATAATTTTCTTTAAATATGAAGACCAAGAGTCAATAAAGTTCTTGTGTAAGTGGTAAGACTATTCCTTATACTATGAAAACAAAAGAAAAAATTTCTTTGATAAATCATTTATACTTTATGCAATTCAAAAGTTAATCTTACCAAACAAATCAACAAATATTTTTTCATTAGACATGCTATTTTAAAGCAGAATGGTAAAGAAAAATGATGATATCACACCGAAAAATGTAATAACCCCCACAGTGTGAAATAATACATTCTTGACAATTGAGACAATTCAATAACAAAGCTGTAAAATCAATTCCAACATATTAAGACAATTTTAAATAAAATACTTTCAAAATTAAAAAAAAGTTTTCATTACCAATGCATAATAGCTTTGTCTAAAGAAAATTTAATTATTAGCTATCAGTTTCCTTACTTTAAGCCAATTGTATAATTTTCGACAGCAACTCTTCAAAACAGAATCTCTTGCCTCACTTAGCAAACGTGCTTGAAGTTCTTTCCGAAGTACTGGAAGCAAAAGCTGAGTAAGTGCCAAATCCACACATTCAACTCGAAGGGCATTCCAGTCTTGAACATTCTTGCTGAATTCATCCTACAAATTAATCACACAAAAATATTATTTAAAAAATTCCTGAAACTGACACATTTTCCAATTCACTTATCCTTTGCTGATATTCTTGGAAAAATAAAGAGCAAATTTGAACATAGTTATTGAATATTTGCAGTCAAAAGAAAATCACAATCTTTGCAAATGAAGTGACATTGTTTCATACATCAAAACTGAAAATAATGACCCTACCTCTACTACCTCTAGTAGTCTACCCAATCACACTCAGTTAAAATATCAATGAAAATATCTGAAAATGTATGCCTCAGTCGACTTGTCTTGACATTAAAAGCCATCAAAGATCTACAAACAGCTGGAATCCATTTGGATCAAATTCATGACTTTTTTCAAATTTGCGCAGTGTATTGTCATCATTGTTGGCATAACATTTCCACTATAAGTTAAAGCAAGGATTGTCAGCATCATACCATAATAATTTTTACAGCAAGGTAATGGCAACATACTTAAAGATATAAAAGATGGAATACAATCATCAATACAAAATATTGAATGAAATGAAAAATTAAGTAATGTAGTGAAGAAAGTATTACATACTCTATAATAAAGCTGTTTCACTTCCTCAATATAAGATGAAGTTGTTATTCCATCAATGTCTTCACTGATCTTCATTTCTATCAGTTTATCTTCCTCTGCCAAGGTGAGTTTCAGGAACTGATCTCCAGCTAAATCCCGCACTGGTTTATTCTTCACATACTTCATGCTGATTAAGAATAAAAAGCAATTTCAACAATGAAACACTATAAGTTTCTTGAAAATTAACAATGAAGGGGAAGAAATACCAGAAGGAAAATTTAATACTGCTAGTAGGCTTAGAACTTTTTTTACCTATAGCAGGGGTGGCTTTCATCAATTTCCTTCATTCCTTTCTTTGTTGGGCGAACAGTTATTTTGGCTCTTTCAAAAAATGTTTCTCTAACACACTTTCGAACAAGCGGCTCTCTTGAGAGCTGTGTTGCCACCATAAACTTAGCAGCACGCAATACATCATCTACTGTAGAGAATTGGCTGGAGAAAAAGTAAACTTTGAATCATTTACGAGAAATTATATCTCATGTAAACATAATAGATAAAATTTTAAAGATCAGCAAAAAGATATCATAAGAAATCCTATAGTTTAAGATATTAAAAAGATCCATTCAAACCTTGAGGTAAATTCATGAGCAACATCAGAAGGCTCAACTGGATCTTGTTCAACTTCATGCCTCTGATAGTTATCTCTTAGATTTTCAGCAAATTGTTCAGGAGAGAGACCAAACTTTTTGGCCAAGCCATCTGAAAAATAAGACTCAAAAATAAAAATGACATATAGAGAGTAAAAAAATTAAAAATATTTCAGTATACATTAAAAAATATCTGAAATCTACGACTTCTGCTGTTTCATGTGTAATAATATTTCAATCAGCAAATCAAGACAGATTTGGTGCAATATGTTAATAGAAGAGATTTTTAGCAGAGTGTTTGAATCCCAATAAAACGTACAAAACCAAGGAAGAATTTACCAATTTAATCATAGTTAACTACGTTAAAAAGATTCAAAGGAATAAACCCTAGTCCGAAACAACTTCATGAGCTGAGCCTAAAATTTCATCCCTAGGCTACACTAGGAAATTCAACAAAAAATTAATAAAAAATCAGCCTTTTTCTATAAAAAAATTAAGTCTCTGATAAACATGTGTCTAAAATATACTATAGGAAAGCTTTCCAATAGACAGTTGTCCCAAAAATGTTTTCATGAAAACTTAACGAGCAGTATTCTAGGTATTATGAATATAAAACTATTTTATAAATAAATGACTACTTTTCACTTACCGAGTCCAGCTTTTCTGCAAATAGTATATGGACCACTTCTGACAGCGCGTTTCAGAGTTTCACTTTCAAGAATATCCTCCTCTTCTGGTTCTTCCTCTCCTTCTTCACCTCCTTCCTCCTCATCTCCTTCTTCATCATCTTCCTCCTCATTTTCCTCATCCTCCCCCTCCTCCTCTGCCAATCCTTCCTCCCCATCTTCCCCTTCAGCCTTCTTCTTCTTCCTTCTCTTCTTTTTCTTCTTACTCTTGCTCCTCCTTTCTGCTGCAGCCTCTTTTTGCTTCTGCTTCCATGCCTCTTGCATGGCTGGGAACTCATGCGAGTAGTACAGAAGGAAGTGGGTGTACACATCCTTCAGTTCTTCCACTGTTTGAACACCTTTCAATCTAAAGTTTTTTAAACATAATAGATTGAAATTATGCATAGATAGATAGAAAATGATAAAATATCAACATCTAATTTCTTTCACAGCCGTTACATTTTACAGTCAGGGAAAAATTAATCATACAATGTGTGGGTTTGAATTAGATTAAGGACACGATTTGCATATGATTAATTTCCCCCCACTCTTTTTCCTTCACTTCTAAAATAGATAGTTAGTACTGTGGTGTGTCCTTACAACGCAGTATTTAGCAAACTTATCATAACAGGATATAGTTTCCTGATATTTTTCTCCCTTCATAATATGCTACAAAGTTACCTGCAAATCTGTGGACTTTAATCTGGTAATACGTGAAATAAAATTACTAAATTAAAATAAACTCTCTCTGCTTAACTATAAATTTAAAATATCAAGGAAAATTGCCATTTCAGGTGAAACTTTATATTTACACCAACTTGAAATATTTAAGACACAACCCCACTTAACAAGCACTTTTCTCTTGTCCCCAATCCCTTCCAAATCAAACATGGTTAAAAATACCATTTGAAAAGCTCTGCTTAACACTTATACAGTGGATTTCTCCCATCCTAAGATAAATTGGAATCCACAGCAACTGAGCATTCATCTAATTTGATAGACCGAAATTGTTTACATTATCTATATCACCACCCTCCCTTCTCTTCTGCTTCACGTAGATTCTAAGGAGGTCCCTTTTGACTCTTATTTGCAATAATATTTTTTTTGAAGAAAATGAAGATGAGAATGAGCAAACCAGAACAATTTCCATCCCAATGTCAAATCTGATTCTAGCCCTAAGATGGATTACGATCTTCCCCATAAACATTTATGGTAACTTTACATTGCTTTGTAAACCTTCAATACCGCACAGCTCTTTTCCCTAAGATATTTTGAACAAATACAAATGACTAACTTCTGCACCATTACAAAGAAATACAATAGAGAGGCCTAATACAAAGAGATATATAATAATGCTTACATGATGCACTAAATCACTCAGTAATCTCATAAATAGCTAATATATTAACTAACCTGTCAATATCCTCATCCTTCATAACTCGGACATTATCAGCAATCGGAGCATCAGGAGCTTTCATCAGCTGGTCAAGTTGATAGTTACGCATCTTCTCAAATAATTTTATCAAATTATTTTTACGTGCTCTCAGCTGACACCACTATGGAATAGAAATAACATAAGATTTCTTTCAGGGGAGATCATTACTTAATTGTTCAAGTTTATATGAAAATTATTTGAGGTGAAACTGTATCATGATAGATAAATATAGATACAATAAAATCAGTATTACCTTTTCGTCATACTTGTACACCTTCCATAAGTCATTTATGTTCAGTTCTGGTTGAACATATTCTTTTCGATAAAACGCTATAAATGGAACTTCCAAATGCTGATTCCTCATGAAATCAAGAGCTTTCTTAATCTTGCCAACAGTTTGAGGACCTTTTTTCAGCCTTTCTTGATTCTCATTACCCCGTGGTCCATCCTAGATCAAGAAAAAAAACACCGTAATAGTGACAGAAGGAATGATTTTCAAAAATTCCATCCCAAATGTTCAAATACCAGTGGATATTCAGAGAGTTCTTTTCAATAACCTATAAGTGCAATATCTGATTCCATTCTATCTTAAATTCTTCCATACGAATTAAGCAAAATAAAAAAGTTTCTAAATAGAGAATTATTTATATGTAGAAAATTAAACTATTTACTATTAACTTTTTAATGAATGTATGGCATGTATAAAATAAGGGAAATTTTGTTCTCATCACTGATGAAATAAGCAGATACTTGAAAAATCTTTGACTTTAAAAATTAATCGACTTTAAGTGAACAAGCATTGTTGTCTCTCATGTAAACGCATGGTGAGAATAAGCTCACCATGTTTAGGTTTGGAATTAAGTATAGTATTGTATTAAATTTAATTCCAACATCTATTTATAAAGCAATCAGTGTAATACATATTCAGAAAGAATAGAATTCATTAACTTATGTTAATTTAGCTTATGTAAGAGAAATAACTTTTAGACTATAGAAAATTTAAAATTTTTCTTTCAGAAAACATAAACATTGATTTTTAAATTGATTTAAATTTATCTGCAATATTTAAAAGTCATTATATGGGTTTCAATTCACAGATATTAACCATTTCAATTGAATAATTTACTAGTTATTGTAGATTGACACAGTGTCAATCTTTAACCTTGTGATTAAATGAAGCATAACCCCTCATAAATATCCCTTATCCAAACAAAAATTTAATAAATTATAATATTTTCATGGTTCTTCTAGTTTCTCAATCAATTTTGATCAAATATATGTGGAAAACTCTAATACATAGACAAAATGCTAATGTCTTCTTGAAGAGTAACCAGAGAAGGAGAAAAATGTTAAAATGAAAATAGGTAAATTGGATAGTTAACCCCTAAACCTACTGCAATTAGAGATTACCAATTGGCAACCTAACAAATTGCACCCATGGCTGCCAATAGACATTCACCGCTTGGAAGGATTTCTCCTATACCTCAGCCTACTTCAAGAGGGTTTAATGTTAACTTAGCTTTTCAGTACAGTCTGTGCAACCAATAAGTTAAACAGTTCCTCTCTCTCTTTATTCTTTTATTTTTAGGAGAACCTTGTAAACTACTAGAAAACAAAAAAGATTACAGTTACTGACTAAAATATAGGACTTGCTTACCGATTTCAATTAAAACTGGGGGCTATACTTTTCTTACTCAATTGTGTCGAGAGGAGTTGTTTTCCTCCCTTGGAAGCAATATTTTATAAGCCTGTTAAGCCTTTCCCAACAGTGGGAAAACTGAATAATTGTGCGTTAAGGCAATTAAACCAAATCAAGGGTTTAGCTTGTGGTATTTTCATAAAGTACTAATAAAGTATATATAAAATAAGAAGGGGAAGAAGCACTATCTTATCATCTGAATTTGTAATGACTTATTAGCATACCTGAGAGGAAATTGAAGGTCTACAAAATGCCTGTTTATAAATCCATTCAGCTTCTTCATCCAATTCATCTGAACCTTCTGGAACTGATGTAACAGGAACCTCCCTTAACTGCATTCTTTCTGGAATGTCTGTTACACGGATCTTTAAAGGAATAATGGATATCATGCTGGAGAAATCTGACGTTATCATTTACAGCATGTATTCAATTTCTAAAAATAATAGATTAGCTTCAATTTTAATGATTATCTTCAAAATTACCTCATGATCTAAATCAGTAAAATGTCCCCTCTTTAATTCACTGGGCTCGTATATTTCAAATATTGAAGTTTTTGTAGCTTTCTTCTGAATAGCCTTCTTAGGTTTCCTCCTAAGGAAGAAAATTTTTCACAAATATTATTTACATTCATAGCAGCTGTGGTACATACACAAGAGAAAACACTTTAAATAGGATTCGAAGTGTTTTGAAATTGTGCGCTCAATTCATCAATTCAAGCTTTAGGCAGAAATTGGCAACAATGGCTCGACCACTGAGGTAGTAAAACAAAGAAATCTTTTACCTTCTGGGCATGTCTTCTCCTTCGTCATCATCTATGTATTCATCTTCTTCCTCATCTTCCTCTTCCTCATACTCATCATCATACTTTTCAAATTCATCAAAATCAAAATCAACACCAAAAATATCTTGAGCTTCTTGTAGGGCACTGCAATAACAAAAAAAGCAAAGTATGATCAAAATAAATCTCATCTAATGCAAATCAGATCAAAATACCATATGATAACACAAAGTGTTAATTAATTTCCAAAATATGAGACAAAATGATAAATATTTCTGAGTTATAGATATGAACTGAAGAGCCATCATCTACAAAATTTATATCACAGAAGAGAAATTTATCATTAATAAAATTGAAGGTCCATGTACAAAACTTAACAGCAAGGCTAATTTGATTGTAGATAATTGAATATGTTATGAATAAATCAGCTCTCAAGTAAAAGAAAAATATTTAAATACTTTCGAGATGATGCTTTCACTAAAAGGAAGATAGCATGCGGAGGTTATGGAAAAAAACAGATTCATCAAATAATCCAAGGAGAGATTACACAAAGAACTGGTACTTACGCATCGGAGAAAATAGCCTTCCTCCTCCTCCGTTTTTCAGTTATGGGTCTACCATCATCATCCACAATGAAATCATCAGTTTCAGAATATTCACCTTCTGATGCTTCCTCATCAAAGCGTTCAGTGTCAGTCCTAGGACCTCTTTCTGAACCCCTTTCATCATCCTATTTATTGAGAAATGCCTATTATGGTTTTTGTCTGAAGAGAAACCCAAGCAAAATTCTACAATGTTTGTAAAGCAACCTTTCATAACAATGAAAGGATCTAGAGCATGGAAGAACTGCTATCATAAATCATACACATGAAGTTCTGAGAAGAAAGCAAAGAGGAATCAAGGAGCTTTTCCAGATGGAAAATTAAATTTTAAATTACAGTGAAACCTCATTGTTTGTTGAAAACCCCTTATATAAGAAAATTATGAAATAATTTCCTTTGAATATTTTTTCGTTATGTTTTTTACACCTATAAGATGTACAAACTTAAGTGAAAATGTATAATTTTCAGAACAAAGCAAATACCTAACCAACTTAACTTTGCCAGCAGCTGGGAAAACACTATGAGTAAAAGGAAATAAATAGACACATTGTTGCGGCATCCCCTAAGATGGGCCCTCTGCTGCTATTAAATAATTGCAACAATCTATGAAACAGTTAAGTAAACACCATTTCCATTTTCTAATTCCAGAATCATTCATTTCAACCATTTCCTTCTATGAAGGTGTATCTAAAATGTTACTTTTCCTTGGGATATTATGAAGTAAATAATTACTTTGGATTAAGTCCTTTCTTACAAGTCAGGGAAACTCTCATTCAATAGATACTAAAACTAGGACAAAATTTTGATATTTCTGTATGAGACTGCATATGATATAACTAAAATTGAAATAGCCAAGAAAATAGTGTCATGACCACACAATAGTAACATGAGTAAATCATATCTTTCTACCCCATCTTCCCTCCTCTTCCTACTCAGTGAGAGTAGGCAATCAGTCCTACATTTGCTGAGTCCTCCATGGTGATAGGTGCCAACAATACCCTTCAATTCCCCCTTCCCCAAACAATTGTATGAACAGCAACCCTTTCTTACTCCATTCCCATTAACACATGGGAATAGCTGTGTTTTTCTTCCCAAAATCTCCCCATACTGCATCAAAAGAGACCTTCAATTCATTCATTGACCGATATAGAAGGATGTCTCCCAAAAGTTAAGTAAATGTCTCTCCTTGGACATTGCCCCTTGCAACACTTTTTCCTCCCTCTCCCAGATTTAGGTATTTATATACAGTGAAGAAAATACTGGAGTGGTAGAAAATACTAGATGACACATTGCCAACATCACCTTTCCTCCACCCATTGTCTTTGCCCACCTACATTGCACCAACCTCCATCTGACGTACTCTACTTGCACCCAGCAGTGTACTAACTTCATAGCAGCCATTGGAAAGGTAATAAACTTTTATCTATCTCAAACTTAATTTCAAGACTTCCCTAACAACCAAGAGTGAGAGCCCACAATAGATGGCTGCCAATCCTTATGTTACAAGGGGTGGCACCACAAAAATATGTATGTCATTCTTGTATGGCAATAATCTTTCTAGTCTAGAAAAATCAAATATAGGTGCTATGAACCAGGCTGAGGCTAATTTTGTGTTAAAAAAATCAATTTGTACTGTTAAGTCTTAATTATCTATAAAAACAAATTTTTCTGACATGAGGATATTAAATACTGAAACATTGAATTTTTAGAAGATTAATTTTCACACTTATGTTGAATGTCTTACCAACTAACTATGGATCTATAGGACTTAGTGTTGAAACATGCATCCATAAGAAAAATTATCAAGGTTTTGTGATAATATGTACAGATTTATCTCCAGTACTTGCATTATACGCTTGGTTATTATAGGTGTTAAAATTTGGTAACATAAGCAGGGCCAGAGTCAGGATTAGTCTATGTGAGAGGTATAAGAGAACTGACAAACACAACATTTGCCTATTGCCTTAAATAATCCAGGATCAGCATAAATTATCCTCAAAATATAATAAAAGTAGAATCAAATGCATTGTTGTGCCAGTCAAACACAGTTTTTACCCAGCAAAACTATGATTACATGTCATTACTTTTGAAAGGTAGACATTTTGGGTCTTATGACAGTCTTATAATTTTTGGAGCTATGCCTCAGACAGGTAGTCTCCTTTGTTCTCTATTTTGCTCTTAAAGGCTAAGACTTACACATTTTACACCCCTCTATGTTTATGCCCCTACCTATGTGGTTTAAAGTTGACATAATATGTTTCATAGAAATAATTTTTGTTCAATATATACCAACTCACTTTCATACGTTTGCACTAATTACATGAAGCAACAATTTTTGTGGCGGTAGTATTGTTAAAAGTGGTTTGACAGCTGAGGACATTTTGCACTTGGTCTCCCCCACCACAAATCGAACCCAGGACCACATTTTACTGTACAATGCGCTGCCCACATGGCTATCTAGGAGTAATGATTTTTATTCTTTTATATTTGTTGCATAAAATAAGGATACAATGTAAAGCAAATGTTTCTTTCTAAAGTTGAGGATCCCATGAAAATCCATTCCAGAGGTTTCACTGCAATTACATCCTAACTCTTCCATGGAAATAGCTACCTCTTTAACCAAATTCTTTGATCAAAAATTGTCAGAAAATTGAAAGATATATTCCACATCAAACAACTCAAGTACAACATGACTGTTCTAATTTAATTAGATGAATGCAATATTGTTTACCTCTCTTGAATTTTATATTAGATTTATTGTACTTAAATAGCACAATAATTTTTTTAAACTAAGCTCCTGCAAAGAGGACTTTCTTAAAGATATTTGCAAAATAAGGAAACCATCACTGTTCAAACTAAGGATAATATTTCTACAGCATTTTGTTATCACATCAATTCTAATGAAATAAAATATTTTGGATTAAATTTATTTAGGGATTACATATGAATATTTTACCCATGCATTACCAATTCCACCTACCATGCAGTTTTTTGAAAAATATGAATCAATATCTCCACGGTGAAATTCTGTAACATACTAATCATTGCCTCATGAAATTCTGCAAGAGTTCTTTGACGAAATTCAAAATATTTAATCATTTGTACAAGTTAAACATATCAGAATACATCCTTCAAAATCCATAAACCATGTAGAACAAAATATTATGAAATTAGGATAACCAACATATGCATGCTTGGCTTAAAAAATCTACCTTTGATTAATTAATATAGCTTTAATAAAAATTTGTTACTCTTAAAAAAGAGAATAGGCCTTGATTGTGGCAGTAATATAGTATTACATAATTATCTACACACTAGCAATAAGCATAACCTTATTTCCAAAACTCTTCCAAGGAAAACGCCTTGAGGTGAATCATTCATTGACCCTACAATAATTACAATTTTGATTTATAAAAACAAGATATCTATCAAAGATGCCTTAAATTTTTATTATTCAGATTATGCAGTAGGATAATATTCAAGAGGAAATGACAATCCATGTAAGAAAGAATTCACCAGGAAAGGGAATAAAACCCAAGTTAGAGGTCTACAAAGAAAGGTTTTACCTAATTTGAAAGAAAAGAATTTCAAGGAACCAAGTTTTCACTCATGTTGACTTTAGGACAGAATTACACAAATTGCTATCAAATGATAGATGAAAGACTTGCGTAATAAAGTAACATAAGTATCAAAAGAATCGCATTGATATATCTGTAATCCATTGAAGCATTATTTTACATGTTAACATGCAAAAAAATTACATGAAATTAACATACCAAATCTTCCCGCTCCTTGAAGAACGATGGAAACAAGAAAAAAACAATTATTAGCAAAAACATACAAAATTTACATAAAACTTTTGCACAGATTAGACATTCTAGCAAAGGAATTATGTGAATCTTCTATATGAACAGACAGAAGGAACTACAAACAATAAACAACTTTCAGGGTTTACAGCGAATCTATATCCATGAAAGAATCTATAAGCAATAAAAATGGACACTTTTAATTGCACTCAAACGTAATGTGTTTCTACCTTTCAATACTGAAAATAAGTATCAATCCAATAGTTAATGGTAATATCCACTTAGCAATTCTCTGTGTCCAATGTTATTTCAGCACATCAAGCTACTAACCTTGCATTTCATCATTTACTGAAGTATATCAAACTGAACAAATCTGCTCTAGCATGAAAAAGGAAAACTTTCAGCTTTATTTTTTGCTCAATTTTGCTGTCTCATATCATTAATAACAACCATCTTCATATTTGCAAGACACTATCTTTTTATTGATGGCCTTAAGTGTTAATTTGTTTTCAGTGCAAACCTAAGGTAACTGGTAGCAGTATTTAAAATATTATCATGGTAAAATGTGGGGGATTGAAGGAGTTATTATGCATCCCAATAAGTTGGAATGTTGCTTCCTGAAAAATATTCTCCCAATGAGGCAATTTGATTTGGCAATCGATTCTTTGCATACAGAATGTAGTTGCATCTTGATTAAATGAAATTGTACTGATATCAATGTGAAATCTTCTCAACTCAACTCAGCAGAGGAAACATTGATGATGAAATGTTTTGATTTTACCATCATAGAACACCTAGGTAACAGCCTCTTGCAATGTAGCAAACAAAGATATCCCACACCTAAGCTATATGAAAATGTATCAAACAGCAAGTAGCTTTGTGCATTCACAGGTCTATCTCGGGTCCAATTAGTTAAAGAAATGAAAAATTTATACTTCATTGATTTTTACCAAAATGGAGATGAAAATTACATTGCCTTCTACTTAATAAGACTGAAGAGCAATAGAAAATAAGCTAATCCTGCTATTTTGAACAATACTAAAAATCTGGATAATTAATAGACAAAATCTCTAAATAAAAACATCTAAAGGTAGCCATACTATATAATTTAAACGAGCTTTACAGTACTATAAGCAAAGAAAAATATTTGGCGCTTAAATATTATGGGTCATTTAGCAAGAAAAATAATTTCAAGATATTAAATATATATATATAAGTTGAAAGATACTTGTTGATGATATCAATAAACAATATATGATCAGCCTAAGGTTATCAACAGAAAAAGATCAAACTATTTTAATATATGACTTTGATTTACTCATTCCTTAGGAGTTGCAGCTGTTTTCAGAAATACTCAAACACCTATTACCCCAACTTAGGGCTGAAATTGCATAAAATATTAATAGTCATAACTATTAAGTGTCTCAGATAAAATGAGCCTTGCAGAATTCCAAAGACAATCATACATTTATATTTTGCTGCAGCCTAACTTCTACACATTGAGCTCTATTGGGGGGTAGACAAAAAGTGTATTGAGTTTACCATGGAGTGACCTTTAAATTTATGATAGTAGCCAAATGAGTAAGACTTAGTTACAGCACTGAAAAACCCCTGCAAATTAAATCTTTGACACTCACTCAGTGAAGTGGGGAAAATAATGCACAATACTATGTATTTATTTGTAAATGAGAAATAGGTCAAGTTTATTTCCATTTTTGATGCAGTAATTACACTATCATACCTTACAATGATAATTATATAGCCTAGTTGAATTAGGTATCAAATATTTTCAAAAATACCAGCATTCCTAGATAGTTTTCCTTGAAAATTAATATAAATACACCTAAAATTAAAATGATAAACAACTCAAGAGACTAAAAGCATGAAAAAGTGAACTTTAATTTAAAAATCTTTGCAACAGGTAAAATTGATCAATCAGCAGTTTCAATGGTTTGCTAAGAAAAAATACTCTCATTGAGTTCCTGTCCTCCTGAGCAACTTCAATCAAAGGAAATAACTATTGTTTACATTAACTACTACATTGTAAGCTTAGATTTTATAAAATACTAATCACTGGATAGCAAAGATGACTTTTTTTCCAAAAAATATCTTTGAATTATCAATTAATACGTTAATATTGAAAAATTCTTCATTAAAGTTAATAACAAAAAGACGATAAGTACAGACCATCACTATGCAAGAGAAATCTTAGGTTAGTCACGCATTTAAATATCTGTTAAAACTATTAAGACACACACTTCAAATAAAACTTCATTGATTGACACATTTTAAGGTCCTTCTAACTTACCTAATGTTACAGCACTAGAGGAAATAAAATCTCATAGTTACAGCAAAAAGCTCAATGTGAGCTAACACTCAAATTAGTGAAAGGAAATTATTTTGCCACCACTTACATGGTCAGATCCTTCAAAAAGTTCATTTGCAATGGCATCCCTTTCATCTTCTTTCTCCTCTCCTTTCTCTTCATCCGATTCCTCATCTTGAAAACGTTTCAAACGTTTGAATCGTTTCTAGAAATGAAGATAAAAATAAAAACACTAATATATCAGTGAATCATCAATTTCTCACTGAAGATTTTTTATTACATGTAATGTGACAGACCTACTTTAACAAGTAAAGACTACTCTAAATTACAGTGAGTGGCTGAAGGATAATTTAAACTGTTGCTGTTATGTATAAGATGGCGTCAACTAATGTGTCCCACGCTTGTAGCTCCTGTGCAGTTTTCTTTGTAAATAGTGATCGAGTTGTTATGTGCGCGTTCTGCCGCCTTGTATTTCATTTAAAATGTTCGGACTTAAATGAGGTATCGTACAAAGTCTTAAAAGAGTCTGAATCGATACACTGGTCATGTCTCAAATGTTCTCTTGATCGGGTCAATGCTGTTAGCTACTTAACATTGGAGCTGAAGGCTATGAAGGATGACTTGAAATCTCTTAGAAAATCGATTGACGGTCATCAGGCAATTGCTAGTGAGAGATCACCTTCTAATGAAGTAATTAATTCCACGAGATCCGGAACCAAGAATAGAACTCAGAAGTTAAGTGCAAGTGCGACACGTGCTCCCGAGTTTTCCCACTCCATCCCCGACGAGAAAGCGGAGAGAGTTAAAGAAGAACCTTCTCCTCATGATCTATTTACACCTGCGATTGATAATGGATATCCAGAAGTGTTAGCGGTAAAAAAAGACGATATTTCATGGAAAACAGTCACTCGTAGGCGAACCCGCCGAAACGTTATCACCGGGACGAAAATTTCCGACTCCACCATTTCTGGAATCCCGAAAAAGGTTCATTTACATGCTTGGCGTTTCAGTAAGGAAACTAAACCTTCTGATTTAGAAAACTATATATCTAAGAAATTAAGTGACTCTGTTGAAATAGCTCAATTGGAGACGAAACGGGATTATGCCTCATTCCGTGTTACGGCGAACGCTAGGCACTTGAACACTCTCTATGATCCAGAATTCTGGCCGGAAAACATTTCTGTAAACAAATTCACTTTCCTAAAGCCTAAAGTGGCTATTTCTAGTTTGCAAACTCCTCCAGTAAACAAAAGTAAGTGACTAGCCGTCCCATGTGCTACTCAAATTCTATGCTTGAACGTTCAATGTCTTCGCAATAAGCTACTTGAACTACAAGCTGCCGTAATGATAAAAAATTATGATATCCTTTGTTTAACCGAACATTGGCTTCATTCTGATGAACTTAATACCTGTAAACTAAATGGTTACTCTACCCCCGTTATGTATTGCCGTGAGTCTGCAAAAAATGGTGGTGTTTGTATTTTCGTGAAGGAAAATCTTGACCATAAACTGATAAATCTTTCCAATTACTGCGTAGAGTTTCATATTGAAATGGTCGCGGTGGTGATTAAAGAGTTACAACTCTTAATTGTGTCCATTTATAGATCACCCAGTGGTGATTTTTCAATCTATTGTGAACAGTTAGAGAAAGCTTTATCCCTTTTGCTTAGTTATAAGTTAAATATTGTTGTTTGTGGCGATTTAAATGTGGACATGCGTTACAAAAGTAATAACGCATTAACTTTAGACAATCTGTTTAAATCCTTTGGCCTGCATTGCACTAATTATGAGCCTACAAGACAGACCTCCTGTCTGGACAATATAATTACCAACTGTGATACTCAGGACTACAATGTCAGTGTTGTCAATCCAGCGCTTTCAGACCATTATGCCATTGAAATGTCCCTTTATACTCCAGTTAAATCTTTTTCTGTTCCTAAGATATGCTGGAATTGGAGAAGATCCATTAATGATGAGGGTATTACCAAATTTAAATCTTTATTATCAAAAATTGAATGGTTTAGTGAATTAATTTATGGTGATGGTAACCTGAATTTTTCTGTTTTCTTTGATACTTTCATGTGTGTTTTTGAATATTGTTTTCCTAAACGCTTAGTTAGTTCTAACTTGAAGAAGCATTCTAATAATTGGTTTACCAGTGAACTTGAATCTATGAGACGCAAACTTATTTCATTGCACAATTATCTCAAATTGGGCAATGAGTCTTTAAGATCTCAGTATAACCAAATTAGGAAAGAATATAGGAGCAAAATTATTCTTGCTAAAAAGAGTGCTAATAGTGACTTTATAAATCAATCAAATAACACCTCCTGGGCAGCTTGGAAGGTTATTAAAGGTGAACTGAACTCTGAGACTAAATTTCCTAATCAATCAAAAACTCCTGATAATTTCAATAGCCACTTTACTTCATCTGTTGAGGACATTTGTTCCAAATTTGATTATAATCCTGCTAGTGTTCTTAACATGCTGAGTAACTATTCAGTGAATTGTGGATCTTTTAAATGGACATGGGTCACTCCTGCTTCTATAATTGAAACTGTCAAGAAGTTCAGTAACTCCAAGAGTGTTGATATCTTTGGCCTTTCAAATTTTCTAATCAAACAAATCATTTGCCTCATTGCTGACCCTTTAGCCATATGTATCAACACTTGTTTTCAATCTGGCATTTTTCCTGAGAAATTAAAGTACTCCAGGGTGGTACCTATATTTAAGAAGGGTGATAGCTGTGATATGCATTGCTATAGGCCTATATCTATCATACCTGTGTTTAGTAAGATCTTTGAATCTGTTATGAAAAATCAGCTTTATTCTCATCTTGAGGTTAATAATATCCTGTCCCCATCACAGTATGGTTTCCGTACTAATAAATCTACTGTACATGCTGTTTCCTCTATTGTTAAAGAAATACTGAGTGCGTTTGAAAATTTTGACTCTGTCTCTCTTACCTTGTGTGACTTATCTAAAGCCTTTGACTGTGTTTCACATTCCATACTCATTCAAAAACTAATTTACTATGGTATTGATGGAGTGACACTGAAAATTTTTGAGTCCTACTTATCAAATAGGAAACAATTAGTTGACATCCATGGCACGCATTCTAGTCTACTAAATGTCAAACAAGGTGTTCCTCAAGGCTCAACCCTTGGGCCCTTGCTTTTCCTTGTGATGATCAATGATCTTGGTAGTAACATACCGACAAGTCTAACCATGTATGCAGATGATGTGACTTTCTTACACACATTTAATGATCTTCCTCAAGCTATTAAATTTATGGACAAAATTCTTTACCAAGCCCAAGAGTGGTTTAGGGTTAATGGACTCCTGATGAATCCAGAGAAAACCAGTCAACTTATATGTAGCCTTAATATAAGGCAAAATGATATTGATAATCCTCATGTCAAGCTTCTGGGCCTGAAAATTGACTCTAAGTTGAAATGGGACAGTCACATTGAGTCACTTAGCAGCAAACTCTCTAAATGTCTCTATGTCTTAAGAAAACTTAAGCTCTTTATACCTAATGAGCACCTTAAATCTGCTTATTTTGCCTTATTCCACTGCCATATAAGCTATGGCCTCCTCCTCTGGGGAAATGCTGCTAATGTTAGATACATCTTTAATTTACAAAAAAAAGCCATCAGAATAATATCCGATATTAAATGTTATGACTCCTGCAGATCCCATTTCTCAAGTATGAAAATCATGACTATCTATAGTATGTACATTTTCCTAAATCTTATCCATGCCAAGGAGAATATAGGCAATCTTTCCCTAAGGTCACATGTACATAATTTCCACACAAGGTACAAAAATAACATTGATGTACCTCGATGTAGACTCTCCAAGTGCCTCAATCACTACAATGTGAAGAGCCTCCAGCTGTATAATAAACTACCTGCTCAGGTTCAAAGCCTTGAATTAAAAAAATTTAAGATTGTAATCTCCGCGGTACTAACAAAAACTCCTCTTTATTCTCTTGATGAATTTAATGATTGTATTTGTAAATTTTAATCCTGGTTTGTATTTGTCACATGTTTTTTTGCTTACTTTTTTTGTTACTGTAATTTTTTAAACTTGTTTTATATTTTATGGATTATGTCCTAATTTTCTCCTGACAATGTCTTATACTTGTTTACAACTTGTTTCTCAGACAAATAAAACTTTATTATTATTATTATTATTATTATAGTTTAGTTCACATCAATCATTATTAGATTTTCAATATTGAAAGAAATTAACTATTATGAATTTTAAATCAGTAGCCTTTGTCTAGTTCATAGATTAAAATAAGAAATTTTTATTAAGTCTAAACATAAAACAATTAATAGCAAACATTTTAAGTTTTTAAGTGAATCAGAAAATTGATTATAAGAGATGAGAAGAACTGAAAACAAATTAAGAAGTCAATTTCTACTCAAAACTTACCCTGCGTTCAACCTTAACTCCAAGATTTTCTTCTATTAAATCATAATCTTCATCTTCAAGTCGATCGTCAAAATCATCCTCATCATCACTTCCTTTTTTTCGCTTTTTCGATCCACCAGAACCGTCGGAGTCGTCTCCATCACTCTCCTCTATTGGATTGTCGTCAATTAAATCCTTAAGCTCCTCTCTTATTCTCTCTTCATCATCTAAGAAAAATATATTTCAGAGTTAGAATCCTAGAGGTGAAGATAAGGACAATGTCAATACTTAGAAATAGTAAATCTATTAATAGTACTGTAATATGGAATTAAAACTATAAGAAAATTATGGGACTGTCTGGGCACTACAAGCATAAGAATTACTTTAAGGAAAGGTGATGCATAGGGTTGAAAATGACTTGGCTTTATGGCGCCAGATCAGCTGGATCCCTGTGCGGGTTCTCAATGTGGGAAACAACACAATTATCTTTTTGCGTCTTTCCTCTGCACAATAGGGAAGAAACGCAGGCAGGAAAGCATGATATGGGGTTTGAACTTGTTTGATGAAATTTTACTTTAAAAGCATTAAGTTACTAGAGGCTTATTTGAAGACACATCAGTTCCCTTCTTCCATTAAATACAACGTGCAAAAGTAAATTCAATGAAAGCTCGAAATAAGCACAAACTTACTCTGAATTACCAAGTGTACTAATTAAACTATCGGGGATCTGTACTTTGTTACCGTAACGTAAATAATAGCCTAATTATATCATTCTAACTGCTGACCGCGATAGATACATTCGTTGCACCTCAATACCTTCCTCATCCTCTTCGTCATCATCGCTATCCATTGCTCTTAATTTCTTTAGCTTTTTTTTCTCATAGTTATCCAACTCTGCCTCCTCCTGAAAAGCGATAAAATGTCGTACTTAAAGCTGATAAACACACTTCATAACCGTAGGATTTATTGAAATATGACTTTACCTCGCTTTCTTCAGCTTCTGAATCAAGGAAATCTGCCATTTTTACTTAAACCTGGAGTTGTAATTGGTAAAAAATACAATTGAGAGAGATGGGCATCGGGGATTAGACACAACAATGATATTAAAGCTTACTTGAATTGGAATGAAACTTCTTAAGAGGACGGAATGCCTCCTGCTGTTTTACACAGACAAATATTTCGAAAATCGGAAGAAACTTTCCTAAGATTACAGTAAGATATTCTATATTTTATTGATGCATCGTGATGTTTTGGCGTCAACGAATGCAGCTAATATTTTATCAAACTTTTACAATATAAGCTAAGAGTGATAGCTTTCGATTAAAGTTACTGAGCTAATTAAATAGAGATATATACATTTCTATAATACAACAGTTTCTGTTGTTTGACTGGGTTCCGTTTCATTCAATATGGAGTGGTGAGAGATGGCGTAAAATTCACTATGAGAAAACATTTGCCTAACGGAAACTGCAAAACTCGAAAAACATATGACTCGAGTTAGGTAGTCGACTTCGTCCGCCGTTACTTATGAACTTTCCAAATTTATGCTAAGTAATAAAAACGAGTTTGGTATGGAATTACGGTGATATTTATGAACAGATTTGCTTTTGTTTTACATATTCTAAGAATAGCAAGTAATATAACAAGCAAACTCAAGTTCGTGTGAAGAAAGTTATGCTTGGAATTTTTTCTTATAATACTGTGACCAAAATTACTTTTCTTCTATCGCATTTTAAATAATTTTAGGTTTTTTTATCTTCAGACCCGAGTACAGTAGCACGACTGAGATCAGCGGAGGTCATATTTTCGCTGATATGTGGATATTTCGCCCTTAAGTTTTTTACATCTCCCTACAATCAATTAATTTGTTATCCAACATCGTCTCTTTGATAATCTAACGTCAAGAAAAAGGATATTCATCATCTTTCAAGCAGACCAAGGATGCGTGATTAGTACAAAGTTAATATCGACAAAATTAAGAAAAAAAGACGAAGTAAAATGGTACAAGTAGTACCTTTTCCCTTGACCTACATAGCAAACAGGGCAGGCATGTTGCGGATAGCAAAGCGGGTAGCATGTTAAACTCACGTAAAAGCGGTCCGTTTCGCCTAGATGCACTAACATGCCTTAGCTGTCACAGCACTTAAAAAATACTACTATTTTGTTAATATTTCTTCAAAGCGGATAACTTTTTCACCCTTTTCATTGTTACCGGGGTTATTTCCTTCGAGCTTTTCTCGCGTTTACTTAGATCATTTGATCCTAGAATCTTTAATCTCCAGTGGCTAGAGCTAGAGATGAATAATTGAACTGTTAATTTAAGGTAACTTGCTAACGCTTGTGATAACTGCAGACCAGCCAGCCTTCAGTATTCTTTCCAGATATGCAGTATAGATTAATATAAGATTTCAGGTCAAGCCATAAGATCATGTGGCAAAAATTTCAATTATTATGCATTGGGAGAACCCTTAATCATGAATAAAAAAGCAGAACTCTGATTTCTCCGTATCTTCTGACGCTTTTCAGGTGGAGTTCTGTAGTAATTTTATTCTGGGTATTGATTTTTTGGGAAGCGTTCCAAGATTCGTCTTTTGTGGTATAGTTCCATCCAAAGTCATCTACAGTATTTTTTAATATTATGTAGGTGGGCAGCAAACCTATAGTCCGTTCCAAATAGGTCTGTGGGACTTAATTTCGAAATGGAATATCGGTTTCATAGTTGGTAGCCATGCTGTACCGGCTATTTACAGCTAACTTCGTTGTTAGTAAGATTTGGTATTCCATTAAGTATTATTTTAGTCAATCTGTGAGGGCTTCAACTAAGTAGGTAGTGCATACTCCTTCGGTAAAAGCAGTCCCGGGTTCGATTTTCCTTGGGGACCTATACATGCGAAAATGCCTCAGCTTGCGGAGCTCTTTTAACCAAACGGTAAATAATTCAGCCAGTGGTTCATGAATGAAACTTCGCTGGATCACCATTTGGTGTACGCAGTAAAATACTCTTGTGATATTGGTACTCTTCGAAATGGGGATCCGGACATCCATAGAACTCCCCTCTTGGTCTGCCTTATACGAAGTAGTATCAAAGCTTTTTCCGCAAAAACCTTTAAAATTTCCCTATAAAGGCTGCAATCATAGTTCCTTATTTTTTGAGTGGGAAAAAATTACTGTAGTCATTTAAATTACGAAGGAATACTATACTTGCCCAAGAAGTATATATTTTACAAATTCAGTGATTTTAATTTATTTTTATTTTAGTTTAAGCAACATTAATGGTTTAAAACTATGCCATTTATACTAGAAAGTGCCATAAAGGCCTTTTCAACAATAAGGCTAATGGCTTAAAACTTCATGAAGAAATCAGTTTTCCAAAATTCAGTTGCGCAGTACTTAAAAAATGTATTAGCTGAGCTGTATTAGCCTCCCAGCTGAGATGACTCTGGACTCTGATTACAATTCCTTTCGATCGCTATATCCATTTCATGTCAAAGTATGTTTAGTATAATCAGTTAGTTAAATTAACTCATAAAAACATGGTTGCAATTGAATATTATTACAGTAGATTACAGTATTGATAAGTCAAGACCTTGCATCTTCACTTCCACTCCTCATTTCGATTTCTTTTTATATTTATTATACAAACATCTACCCTTAATACAGAGATATTTTACATCTCTGAAGTTGACTTATCAATTAGTAATACGATCAATTAGTTATTAGCCATCAGTAATACAATTTTTGCACCGAAAGTTCTCTGCTGTTTCTGTGATAATGTTTATTATTTTGCTCCTATCCTTACCCCTCTGTAATGGGAATTGATTGTTTTCTAAAAATTATCATAAAATTTATGCAAATAAAACAAACATGTCAATGGATATGATTTGAGGCTTTCCCAGTGGATGGATCGTTGGAGGAGTATTTCATGGGATTTCAACCAGGTTGTGAAGTACTCCTCCTACATGTCAATGGATGTGCTGGTTATCTTTAGAAGAAACCCGAATAACTACCATTTTAATGAAGACAAAATTTTCAAAGCCCTTAGAAATGGATCCTTAGTTATTTGAAAGCGAACACTACCACAAACTACTCTTCTTAAAGGCACTGAGAGGTAGTTCTGGCCCTAATGGGTAGTATATAGATAGCTCCCCTTGCTCTTATTACCCTTTTTGAGATTCAGATCTAATAACTAAACTATGAGCCATGAGCTAATTAATTAGGGAAAGGTATCCACACCTTTATTAATTCCTTTTATGATTATTGCTAAGGCCTCAACTATAACTCAGGAGTATTGGTCTCAGACACTTGCCATTCCCCTTGTCATTCTTTATCTCTCTTATATCATCACTCCATGACAGAAATGTATCTCTAAAGAAAGGATAAAAAATATGTCATAAAACAGGTTATGTTCTGAGCACCTCTTTTTATCTTGAATTGGTTGTGTTTGTGTAAATTGTGAGTTGTATATACACTGATCAGCCAAAACATTTTGACCACTGCCCTATACAAGACTGAATGAGCCTTGGTGACATGGAGGGCATATGACACAAAAGGAAAGTAAATAATTAGAGCAGAGGTTACCAGGGAAACATTTGAACGATGATATGTGGCAAGAATTGCAAAAGGCTCAGAACTGAGTTATCACACTTTCATTTGCCATCTTATTCATATCCATTCTGAATATAAATTACAGTTGTGGATTGTATCTCACCATGAAAGCTCAGCCCTTCATAATTCCTCCATAATTGAATACATAATAATATTCAATTCTGTACTAATATTACTAGACTCTTATTATTAATAATACTGAACTAATCAACTGAATCATGAGGTGTTCTCTCCCTCAGAATATGGCTTTAGAATGGGACACTCTACCTCATCTGTATTTTTTGAATTACTAAAATTTATCACGATCTTGACTCAAAGCAGGAAGTTGATGGTAAATTTTATGACTTCATCAAAACCTTCAAACCATCAACCATGAGCTTCTGCTAAAAATACTGGAATACATAGGAATAAGAGGCAATGCACATGATTAGCTCAATTCATTTCTGACCCATAAACAGCAAATGGTGCAGAACTACTAAGTTATTAACCAAACTGTAATAGCTATTAACTCTCCCCCTCTAACTCCTGCTCTTGGAATTCCCCAGGGATCTACTCTCGGGCCACTGCTCTTCCTCCTATATATCAATGATCTCCCTGAATTTTTTACTAAGGGAATATGATTCTCTTAGCGGATGATACCTCACATTCACTTTCATCTTCTTCTAATGTACAGTCCCTTACAAAAAAGTTACCACTTCCAAGGGGCAACTCGTCCAACAGACCCCACGTTACGGGCGAGCGAGCCTCCAGAATAGAGAGAAAATAAAGATGAAGGACATTGTCTGCTATGCAGGTCTACGTTCAGCGTTTGGAAGGATTTGTTTTCGTTGTTGTTATTAAAATCACTTCATTACTTCGATTTTTAATGGCAGAATAATATTATAGCGAAACGGAGGTCGGAATGCATTAATTCGGTTGCTTAAAAGTGATTTCCTAGATATAGTTTTGCTATAGATTTTTCTCTCTCTAGTATAGCAATTATGGACAGATTCTAACAAATTCAGAAAAGACATGTTCCGCAGTTTGTACTCGCGAGTCGCTGAAAGCTGGCGTTACATGAATTCTTTAACGATGTTCTAGTTTAATCCAAGATATTTTCTTAAATGTATCGGAAATTGTTGAGATTATACAGCGATGCGTGAGTAAAACCCTGGATACAGAAAACACGTTGTAACTCTTTAATGATCATGCAGGAACTGAACTGGGATGCCTGAACTGGATATGGGTATTGAATTGTTTAGAGATTTAGCATTCTCCCCTCGGGTAGGCACCAGAGATTAGGATTATTAATGGATATGCTTGAATATTACGTACTTCCGAGCGTAATTCAGTAAACGTCGCATGTTTCAATCGGCTGACGCTTGCAATTTTTAATGGAACCAACCATTCCCAAAACGGATAGTTCTAAGGTTGGCACTCCATTCTTCCTTTGACATATTTGACAATCCGTTCTTTTTTCAAGGAAAATTATGAAAGATGTACCTCGAATTACGTCCATGTAATATACAGAAATCTTTTACCCTAATATGACCACCGTAGAAGCAGTCTCATGTATTGGAATAATAACCTATGGTGTGTTTGCGACAAGAGAACAAGATGTATTGGGACGGAAACCTCGCGCAATATTACCACATGTCATGACCTCTCTGTTACACTTCCTGATCTCGACCGAGTATAAATCAATTTTTCATGAAGTGATACGAAATATTAAAAAATCTCGGAAGGAAACCTCGCGCAATATTCCAACTATTTGGCCGAATATTTAAAACTGGTATTAGTATGGGTAAGCGCGCAAGAGATGTCTCTCCTGACGCCGCCTTCTCGGCCGCCTGTTATTAAAACAAGTTTGTGGATGAGCAATGGGAAAAACATCTAATTTGTTCAACAATTAGACAAATGTCCTCCATCCGCAACGATCCTTTGCGCGGAAATTTAGTTGCGTCCTAAAGAAACGACTATATTTTAATTACGCATGTACCTCCCCCACCAGATTTTTCAGGAGCCGCGCTGGCGTTGTCGCCTTTTGGTCAGTGAAGTATTTATTATTATTCTTATTTTTTGCTGTTTACTAATATCTCTTTGTTGTTCAGTCAATCTGGATGTTATGCTACAACTGCATTATGGAGTTATCCAGTTCCACTTTCAGTATGGTCTGCTCTTTTGGGGTAAGGCTACTAACTTACATGAGCTATTCGTTCTACCAAAATGTTGTATTAGAATTATTGCTGAATCACATCCTTGTGCCCCTTCTTTACCTATTTTTAATGCACTACACATCTTACCATTGCCTTGCCTATATATTCTCTCTGTTTTCTCTTTTATTCATTCTAACATTTCTCTCTTCAATGTTAACTCTGACTTTCACACCATCTTCACTAGATCTAGCTATCATCTTCATCTTTGTCATCACAGATCCAAGGTTTCTTTTTGGGACCTAAGTCCATTGGTCTTTGTTTTTATCATAAACTTCCTAAAGTTTACAAAAGCTCTCCAACATTATTAAAATTTAAATTAAGTGTAAAAAATTTTCTCTTTAAGAAAATGTATTATAAAATTGATGATTTTTAAATGATGTTATTTAGTTATGTAATTATATTTGACGACTGCTATAAATGTAAATGTCTGTGGCAAAATAAATTATTATTATTATCTTATTTTGACAAGTCCTATGTATGTTTTGCATTCCTCTGGATGATTTAAAATAAATAAATATAACTGGACTGCTCCGACATTGTGAATTAAGTAGTCTCTGCTGAATTCTTCATTTCAGAATGAAAGGAAGCAACATAGCAATATTGGTATTCTAGTGTATGGTAGTCAAGCATCCAGCTCCCTCTTTAGGAACATGATTATATGAATAAAAAATCAATTTATATTGAGAAACGTCTATTCACTTTATTCCTAAAATAATAAGAAGGCCCAAATGCATATTCAAAAAATTCTAGCAGCAAGTGACCCGAAAAAAGAGCTTATCCCAAATCCTTTTCTATTAAGAAAGACTGATTACTTGCTTTGAAAATGTCATTAACTTTATTATTTTATGTATCTTTATTTAATTAATTTATCAGAGAAAAAATTCAAATGCATAAATATTTGAAAATAATAGAAAATTGGATATGGATACATGGGTGGGTAAAAATGCAGATAAAGTTGGTCGCATATGCAAGTTAAAAAATGTTAGTCAATTTCAGATGGTAGTAAGTTGGATGTTCATACATCTGAAACTGTCTGTGATGCTGATTAAGGAGTATTTTGTCTTTATATCTTTGCATCATGTGCAAATCACTCCAATGCAAGGAGATATTTTATGCATTTTCTTTAAACCTTTTCTGGGATAATTCATCATCCCAGATTTTGCTATGGTCAAAATATGGATATCAGTAGATTGAAAAATTCTGTGCATCTTCACCGAGTTAAAATAGTAAATACTGAGAAAAATAAAATAGATATAATTATGCTTTAATCATTGTTTATTTATACAATTTTTATGGATACATACTCTAAATATAAAGCTCTTTTGTAGTAGTACCCTTAAAGTCACTTCTTCAGTACTTATTAACCAACAATGCAAGAAATTTCAGCTCACATTTAACATATTTGTTTCAGCATATTGCATTATGTGCTTAGTTTGAATAAGCTAAGATTATAAAGAATTTATAATGTAATATCATCTAATGGCCAAAAGAAGAAACAGGAAATTATATTCTTACTAAAGACAGAGTTGTCTGAAATAAATTAATTATGGATAGTGTGCCATAATTTTTTAACTTATATAGTCATTCAGGATTACCTTTCTCACCTCCTGAAGCTAAGTAATCTACAAACATTACATCCATATGCATGCAATATATTAATGAAATTTGCCATTATGACTAAGAACACAGAAAATCAGTACAAGGTATTCTAATACTTATAATTGATTTACACTTATCACCATACTGAAAACCTGAAAATATGCTTTACAAAAATTGTAATGTAACAAATTTAATGAAAATTAAGACAGCAGCATGTACACTTGAGAAGATTTTGGTTGTAAGTGCTCATAATTATGTCAGTGAAAATGGTATTGTACTGTAATGAAATATATTAATATTTAAAGGCAAACAATGCCATGATCTAAAATAATTGCAATCTTGAGAACAGTGACAGTTATTAAAATTATCAAAAATGACTTAATATTAGTCTAAAATCCTCAAAAATCCAATATCTTTATTTACCTCAGAAAATATTTAGTTTAAGCATTGTACAATGAAGAAATATTTTACTTATGCTTTAATTCATGAATGAATTATAAAGCTGCATAAATAATGAGTAATTCATAGTTTCCTTCTATAACCATTTCATGATTGAATTTGGATACTTATCAATTCATCATTACCTTATTTATTAATTGACTAATTTATTGAGCTTAAAATAGTTTAGGTTGTGAGTAAAAAAATTTAAGCAGATCTCATCAATTAAAGCTGTTTTATAAAGAAATGGTGATAGTAGGTGAAACGTCTCAGTAATTAAGTCAGTTAGCTTTTCCTTACTTCTGAATGTCAGTATTAAATGATTTTATGGCAGATTGTCTTTCCCAAAGAATTATCACAAGATAATTACGTTTTGTGCTATGATCAGACATTATATGAGGTTAATGTTTCTCATTATCTTTAAATATATATCATTTTTTTTAGTTGGGCAGTATAATTTTGAGAGTTACAATCATTCATTCCATTTTTAAAAGGAAATGTTTACATATTTTAATTAAATACATTAATGCGTTAAATCTTGAGTAAGTTTTTAAACACAAAATTTTAGCATTTCAGATAATATAGGGAAATGATAATAGTCTTGATTTTTTAATGGGCTATTTTCTATAATTTAAGCTTTAATAATGTTATCAAATGAAAAGAAAATATAAATCATGATATAACATTTATGGAGGACTAGCAAATTCAGTAAGTATTCACAAATAATTTTCAAGTAAGTAAATAAATTGCTTTCACATGTTTCTCAAACCTTTAGTGGATATCTCAATCTCCAAATTAATCACTAAATTCTCTGTATCATGAAGAGCAAGTGTTATATAGTTTCACATTTGAATATATGCAATGATATTCCGTATTTTGAGGCTTTTGAGACACACTAATACATAAGACCCACCACAATTTAGTAGCATAACATTCAAGGAAAGAAATCATTCTTATACTTGGTGAATTTTGCAAACCCTGGATTTTGAAATAGAGCAATCAGGAATAATTTGGATAACACTCAATAATTGTATCTAACCATTCAAAATTGTGCCATCTAATTCAGGCAGACTGGCTCAGTGGCTTACTTAGGGCAAAGTGACCATATTCTTGTTTTCTGATTATATGTCCTTTATGTGTCCTCATTTTTAAACCCGTCTCCTTTGTCCTAGTTTTTCTATTTACAACTATCTTTATATTCACTTTACATTTTTACACTCTCTTTGTTCATGTACTTAATAAAGATATTACTTGTTTTAAGGTATTACATATATTTTAAAAGAATATCTAGTTTATTTTATGAGAAGATATTTATATTTCATTGATATTTGTATTACTTTCATACTATTTGTTAATAAGAAAGTTTAAAATGTTCTACTTTTGCCTCCTATTAAAAATAGTGAATGCTCTAGTTTATCCCTCCAGTATTCTAGTTATTAAAAAAAGTATGGTAACCCTAACTAAAGGTTACCTAGCAGGCAGTAGTGAAGATAGGCCAAATGGAGTTTTCAGCATTTTGTAAAATGATTTCATACAGAGCATTCTCAATTTCATAGACTCCTTTTTGTCACCAGTCTGCTCCTGTTCTCTGAAATAATAGCCTCATAAGCATTTGGAGACATCTTTATTATTTACATAAGGAAAATGTTGATTGTGAGTAAAAGCCACATTTATGCTCTGCACATTAGATGAAAGTCAAGTTTTGTGCAAAATCTTTTGTGAGAAATGTGCGTCTTGTGTGCCACAAAATACGGTTATATCTTTATGGAAGTGTGAGAGACATAATCTGTTTTGAAACATTTTCAGCATTATTTTGTGATTAAATGTTTTAAAATCAATGCCAGTATTATATTGACTAGCTACTTATGAAATTTTATGTGTTTGACTTCAAAGCAAATAATCTTATTTTAATTTAACTATATGAACACTTACAGTAATTATATAAGTGGTTTGAGCTAAAATTTGTACATATACTTTTCAACTGGAGTAACAGAACATTTTTAGGAAGAATGTGAAGAGGTATATAATGATATTATATAGAGCACACATAGCAATACATAGAAATCATCATGGATTCTCTGAATGACTCAGAATTGACAGCACTATCACATTTATGGAACATTTTGGATAACACCATACATTTTACACAACTCTGATTAACTATTCAATTTAAACTATATAACTTCCATAGTAAACTAGTGAGCTTGCTGGAAATAATAGGTATGACAGCATTTATCATAATATGAAGCTAATCATAGGCACAATAATGAAGCGAAATCCTGATTGAGAAGTATCTTTGTACCATGAGTTTAAATGAACAGCTAACAAAATCTGAGGAATTTAAGAAAGAATTAGGAGGGAATGCATACTGGGAAGTAAACAGCTGCACATATATATTTATGATTAAAAATAGCTTATGAATGATTTTCTTGCCATGTTTCACTGCTTATTTCCATCCCTATCTTTCCCTCTGCCTCTATATTTCCTTTCCCCTCCATGATGCTCCTCTCCACCTCTACCGTTGCCTTTTTGTTCTCTTCTATAATGACCATTGCCATATTGAGACACTACTGTACCATTGGGATGATGACCACCATTATTGTTATGGAAGTGACGATGACGATTAACATTTTGAAAAGTGGGAAAAACATGATATTGCTGTTGGTGATGATGCTGAGGGTTTGATGGATTCCCAAGAGCTGGAAGAGAACGAGGAACAGCTCTTCCAATCACTTCAGCAGTTTTATCAAGATGCCCTCCATTACAGCTGTTTTGTTGGGGTAAAAAGTCCATCCTAAATTAGATTAAAATATATGTTGTATCAATTTTATAGATTTATTTTGATCTTCAATGAATACAATTTACTGTCACTCTGAAATATATCAATTTGTTTAACAGGTTTGTAAGACATATATAAAAATGCAGGATTCTTCTTTGTTACTACACAAAGGAAAAGTGGCCATTGCATGAAAGATCATTGCAAATTATCACAAATATCAGATGTAGTTGACAATGATAGTATATTTATAAAATTTAAGTGATCTATTTCAACTAGATGGAAGCTTTATCAGCAAGTTTGAATTTCCTAAGGGTAAGCTGTTTCTTAAATGGTATGGTGAAACAGGCAAGTTCATCCAAATTATTTAAAAAATAGAAATTAATGTATTGGTTCACCTGTGTAGGCAAAAAGTGCAGACTAGTGGAAACATGCAGCCTCTATTCACTTAGAACGGAAAGTTCCCTTTGAAATGGAAAAATATAGGAAAATGCTATGTATCTTGTCACATTGCTATGAAACTTTGTATCCTGTCATATATTGTAAAATATAAAGTTAGATTGTAACCACCAGGCATAGCCACCCTAACTCCTTACTGCTTGTATCTTTTGAAAGTAGAGTTACAAGGAATGAAAAATTGGTTATGCATAGGGGCCCTGAGCTTTCAATTTCTCCTAAAGCATGATTTTATTCTCTCTCATAAGTATAATATTAGAATGAGAATAGAAATTTTTATCTTTGTGAATACCTATGGACAATGATATCATATTTTCAAATGCCTAATTATGACAAAGGCTGTATTCACAATTCTACATGCATAATACAATTACATTGTAATACCAGTGGATATGCAATGTATTGTGCAAGTATTTCTTTTGTGAAACTATAAAATGCATGTAAGAATACTAAGGTGGTTATAAAAATACTGTTGGTGAAAATATTATATTGTATAAATCTCAAGAGAATGTTAACAGCTTACTTACTACTAGAGTGGGAAAATTTATGTTAAGATTTTTTGATGGACTGCTAATAATAATAATAACAATGAAAGATGATTGTAAACATATTTCCATTATGTTGTATTTTATTTATTGCTGTTTAATAAATTTAACATTATTACTGAGCATATTAATTTTTAGATAGTTATTGGCTTTACTTGTTAAATATTAAAGTCTGGTGATATTTATATTATGAAACTGATGTCAGTGAAAGAGAAATAGAGTATTTAAGTCTGAGAATATTATTGTAGTGATGCCCTACTAAGACTAAGTAGCCCAATTCAGCAAATACTTTTTAAATTATCCAAATGTATTGACTGTTACCCAGGAGCTCTTCAGAACATTAAACTATCCCATCTAACAAAAAAGATAAAATACTGTAATAAAAAAACAATTAGTTCACAAAGTATATTTTTAATACTGTGATTGCATATTCATATGCATGTTTACATAACAGAATAAATCATTATGCTTATTCATGCTTGAATTTAGAAAGCAGTAAAATGCAAGAAACAGTTTATGGAGGGACTTGTAAGAACAATGTCACAAAGTGGAAAAATCAACACTTTTATTTCAGATTCATCATTTTCTGCAACATTATGAGATGAATAAATTTTACAATAATTATGCTGTATTAATACAAATGGAGAAACACTGTTATTAAATAATTGAAAAAATCCACAATCCACACAAGGAAATATAATAACAAAGAGTTCCTTTTGTTGAAAGACAAAGCGAATCCAGAGAAAGGATAAGAAAATGCTTAGGAAAATATAATCTACAATTACATGATTTATTATTTTCCAACTTTTCTTTTAGCAGGATCTCTGTGTAATGTCTCACCTACTCAATCTCAATGTCACTCTAATGAGTGAGATTTCAACTATTTTATTTTCTGCTGAAGAAATTAAAATTATAATAAAAGCAAACTAACTTAATAAAAGCTCTCAACAACCTTAAGCTGCATAAAAATTACTCATTTAAAAATTTGTTTTACATTCCCAAAGAAAATAAGCTATGTCAGGCAAGAGAGAAAAATGTAAAACTCACCCATGCACAGAGAGCCAAAGTAAATCTCAGCCATTTCAACCAAACATTTTAAAAGCTTCACTGCTTAATGGGTACAATTTTGAGGAGTCCAGTCACTAATTATCCAAATTACTGATGTAACATTCTAATGAATATACCTTTTTTAAGAAATTCTATTAAAATCGTGCATTAAATTTTATCAGAGATGATGATAATACTACTGAAAATCATCAATCTATTATGAGATACTATCATTCAATCATCATAAACTTAGAAGAGTCTATAAAACTCACCCTCCTCCACCAGCAGTGCCCACCCGCTGGTTGACATGCTGTTGTTGGTGGCTGTGGTGCCAGAAACTTTGGGATTGCAGTGGAGGGAAGCGATGATTGATGGCTTGGTTTCCACGAGTATTGACTGCACTAAGACCACCATCAGTTACACAGCCAACTAAACCCACTATTTGAGCTCCAGGGTCATTTGGAGGCAAGCGAACTATCCCCATTCCACCAACAACTCCATCTCCTCTACCCACCCTTCCTCCACATTGCCTACCCATGCTTTTGCTCAGTTGAATCCTCAAACCACCCAGCTATGAAAAATATGTAAAAGGATTTTAATTGATATTTTTATTTCCATACTTTACAAAGACTGCAGACATGGAGAAGGATTTGAGTTTTGAATGATATATCTTCAAAATAAAATCTTTAGCTCTGTGATCAGTAAGTGCATTAAAGAGAGAGTCTAATATTTTTATTCACTATATTTTTGAATATTGCTCTGTTCTAAACAACATATTTATATATTCCCAAGGGGAAATGATAGATGAAATAAGTAATTATCTTCATCTCTGAATGAGTTATAAAAGCAACTATATCCGGATAAATATTCTTGAAATGATATCTAATGGGGAGATTTCTACTTTCAGATGGCAAACCTGAATAATTCATGTTGCCATTGATGTATCCTAGTGTTTTTTTGTGAAATACAATGAATATTATTACCCTAAAACTAACAAATCTGTAATCTAGATGTAACATTTGCCTGAGTAAATTCTCCAGTACCCATCCCTGCAGTCCAAGCCAACAAAACAAAACATAAGCATTTCAAATCTATAAAAGCTAAGCAAAATATTATATAAAGATAAAAAGTAGCAATAATTGTACTTAATGTAAGCATTTTATCATACCTCTCTCTTTTGGTCCTCATTTTCACGTCTTAAATGGCTTATTATGCGTTCTGCTTCTTCCAGTTTCATAGAGGTAAGATCAGGATCCTGACAATATCCAGATGATGTCAATGCTTGAGAACTTTCCTGAGGAAGTTCTGTCTGACACCCAAAATCAACCTTTCCAGATTTTTTAAAATCAAACCTTTCCATACAATTTTGAATGTTGCTTTTCCCAGAAAGCTCTAAAGCAGTTTCCAATTCCTTTATTTTCCTGGAAAGGACAATTTATCCTTTGAATTTAAAAAAAATCAATTATCAATAGTTACTTATTCCATAGAAGTAGTAGCTTTTGTAGTTTAACTTTAACTTTATGGAAAATGTAGTTGGTTATATCGATAATATTAAAATTGTAAAATGATACGATCAAGAAAATTGAGAAAAGGTTTATAATTAAAAACATAGCTGTGATTTATTCCCACTAATTCAATGTATTAATATTTTTATAAAGATTTTACAGCTCATAAAATAAAGCATTTCTTTCTGATAGGAAGCTTTATTTCCAAATCTCATGATGAAGTGCCAATCATTCTTTAATATGCTTACATTCATGTATTTCCATAAAATTACTAATACATTTTATAAATTTTCATAGAAGTGAGTCTTACTTTCAAGCGTAAAAAATAAAATTATGGCTATTATACTGACTCTTTCTAGGGAACCTAGAAGAATAAAATAGGTGTAACAATCAAAAACAAAATAGCCTTTCTGTATTATGATGCATAAGTGTACATGAATGTACTATGAATACATGAAAGTAGGAAAAGATGGCTTTAAGTCAGGAAATTTTTATATTAGGATTGGAAAGGAAATAAAAAGCTGCAATGATTAACAGACCACTTTGAATCTTAAAGCAAAGTTGTGTTGCTTTACTTACCTATATCTGTGGGACTTCTTTGGAAGGAGAAACAGTGATCTGATTCTAAGAAAATTATGACCAATGTAAAGTTGATGGAAGAGGAGAATTTGGAGTAGAAAATATATGTCACCATTTTCCTAGTATCTTACTATGTTTCCAAGGGAATAAGTAGGTATTAAAGCATGTCACTTTTTACTTATGAGTTACAGCTATTAATTGATTAATGAATTTGTATTTAAAAGATACCAGAGGCTTCTTTATTGGAGGTATACCTGAACTACTGTAAACTTAAGAGGAAAATAGCCACATGGCCAGGCAATGTCATAAAATAATTCAATATAAATAATAATACAATTACTTTATAATATAAGGGAAAAAATAATTTATTCAGATGATAAAAAGGACAGTTGATAAAAATTGCACAGCTGCCACATAAAATTGACCTGGCACCCTGATGGCCAAGTTGTTAGCACATACACCTTTGCTGGAAGTAGTCTCAGACTCAATTCCTAATGAGATCCCATATGTGTAAAATGATCAATGATCGTTTGAAGCACCTTTAGCACCTGAAACTAACATTGTCCTCATGTGCTGAGTGGAAGGACAATTATTGTTAATGATAATTTACATGTTTAAGGTTGAGGGGGAGTGGGGTAATTTAAGTGGGTTTGTTGAGTTGTGAGTGGGCCTTTCTTAGGGATAATAATGATAAAATGACAATTACTTAAATTAAGAGAACAATCCTCAAGAAAAATAATTTCTCTGCATGGATGAATTTGTTCCATAGAATGGAAGATGAGAAAAAGATATAAAGAAGAAAATAAGACTCCAATGCAAAATACTACTGGCAAAGGTGATATGTAAGGCAAAATAGCCATTCAACAGTGAGTAGTGTTATGATGGTATATATTTTTAAGTTTGATTTCAGTGGTATGAGAATCAAACATGAAATATGTGAGAGGTGATCATAAAATACTAGCACTCGAAATGAAGATTTTGAGAAAAATTTCATAAATAAAGCCAAGAAGAAAAGGAAAGAAATAAAGAAACATTAAGGATGGAGGTGGGGGTATTGTTGGATTTAAGAAAGAAAAAGAAGGAGTCAATTGAGTTAAAAATGAGAAACAGTGATTACTTCAGAAACTGAACCAATGAAAAATGTCAGAATGGAAGAGAAAAGCAAATTGCTTTGGATATCATAAAGACCAAATGAAGGGATTTCCAGATCAAGAAGACAAAAGGCATCGAGTATGGAATTATTGGCTTGGCACTATCCCTTTCTAAATAAGAAATGACAAATGAAGAAAACCAGATTCAAAATTTTTATATGGATTTTCAAATTTCATTCACTTTTTCATGTAAATGATATATAAATGTATAGATATCATCTAAAATTCCAACAAAATTATTTCAGAAAAGGTTGTCCTGCATCAAAGATGCTCCAAGAATGCATTGCATTTTTGAAGAACTTCGCTAATGGATAGTTAGAGAAAACAGTTTTGAAAAGAAATCCACAAACTTGTTTTCCAAAATTATACAGGGTTTGATACCTATACAAAATTCTTCTGTAAAAATAAATCAAAAATAAATAAAATAAAAGAATAAAAAGAATTCTTTTGTATTGAAGCGATTTTCATAATTTTCTGAAAAACTTCCTACAAAAATAGATGGCTGTCACATGACACATAGACTTGATCTTGTTATGCAGAAGAATTATCTTTCCGTTTCTGAAAATTATTTTGAGTTCAATGCCATGGCACTATAAGAATTCTTACATAAGAAATACATAGGAAACTTAGAACATTGGAACTTAATTGCACAAAATGGCAAAAAATTATGCTTAGATCTGTATGGTTTTCCAAGGCTTTTTTTCTTTGACTTCCCACAGTCTTTTGCAAAAGATATGGAAGTCTTTTTGTGGCCCTATTTATCAAAAAGGCCCCTTTGGTATCTGTATTATCTCTTAATAGATACTGAATGTGTTTGTCGATCAGGGGCTCTCAAGCAACATATATAATAATACATCTTATGGGCCCCATAGTCGAGGCTAATTGGTTTCATTTGGAATTTAAAAATTCTATTTTATGCATTCCAATGTCTTTCTGGGACCATCCAACAAGAACTGTGTCCTTTTGTGACTACAAAGTCTGGGAATATGCGGAAAATTTACATCAAAATATTTCAGAATGCAAGTAACTTCTGCTTTTATGTATATGCTAGATGTGTGAGTATATAGGAAAAATATCAAAATACATTTTTAGGTTGAGTAGGAGATCATAAAAAAAACAGAGTGATTTTACCTTCTTATTTACAAAGAAAATTTACTGATTCTTTTTTGACTATGATTGAATGAAAAATTTCACCTTTTATATTCAGTCTCTTTAGATGAAAGTTGTGAATTTTGTTTTTGTGCTTCTTCAAGTGCAGTTCTCAATTCTCCAGTTTCACGCTCCAGGATTTCTACTCTTAAAGGCTTTACATTCACTTGTTTTGGAGGAATCACCACCTAGTATAAAAATTATGAATTGATATACAGTGATCGTATTTTGTTAAACCAAGAAAATTTTCGCTATATACCAACATGGCAAATAGAAAGGTGATGAATGTATCTCAAAATACCACCACTATGTATTTTCAATAATAAATAATCATAACATTGGGTGCAAATATTTTACAACACATATTATCAAAATGTAAAGTAACAATCTAATGAATCATAAATATTAAACAAAATAAGCTTTTTAATAAAATCATGAATGCAGTCTTTATAGCTAACTTAAATAATCCTTCTATCACTAAATTAGCTTATTCATGGTATTGAAGTTAAGCATTATTTGACATCAAGGTAAGTTCTCAGTAACAAATCATATACAATATTTCCTTCTCTTCCCTTTTCCTCTTGAAAAACCAATATCGTTTACACATAAATTATAGTTTTAGAAATAATATTTTAAATACAAGAGTTCTGATATTTTGTGAAGATAATTATGTCCTATATGAATAGAAATGTTAAACACAGACAACAGAAGAAGAAGATCAAGAATGATACTAGAGAAATTAAAATATAGGAAGATGCAACAGGTAAATGCATATATACACCTCTGATAGGGGTTTTCTATACTCAACCAGTTCTAGAAAACTGTACACACCCTCATTTAAGATGCAGCTTGGTTTTTGAGACTGTATTTTACAATTTTATAAAAATAAATACTATGGAAAATCTATCCTCCTATAAGACACACCTTCTTAAGTAATTCCTTCAGAATCTTTAAGCATCTTCTACATGAGAGTAAACAAGTAATAGAGCAGCAAACATCAAGATGAACAACTACAGAATCTCACTTTCTGTACATCAACTGGTCAACCTATTAAGCTATAATTAGATAAATATTGTGATGAACCCATCAGTAATTGTAAAAAATCCTGTACTAGTAATTTTTTGTCATCATTGATAGTAAATAGTGAACTCAAGATTCTTCCATATAGCTCATAACAGCTAAAATGAAATATATCAAGATAAACAGAAAGTTTCCTTACATCTATAATAGTCTGAATATGAAGAGATAAGTCAACAATTACAATGATTATGGAAGACATGCCAATGGGTAGGATTATTTAGGGAATTACATAATTCAATTCATGAAATTATGAAGTACCTTTGGTTTAGAATCATCTTCAGGAGATGGAGGAAAACTCTGGAGAAGTGATATGGGAGCATTACTTGCGCCATTATTAATTATTAGCTGAAACTGCAGCTCTGAAATATTATATTAAAAGAACTTTCAATTAAGGTCAACATATTCTTTGTCAATTCCTTTTAAACTAAGATTTCATACTATGATACTTTAAAATTATGACAAGATCAAAGCCGTTGTTGTTGAAAATACTACATATAAAGTACCTCGATTTTTCAATCGAAGTGATTCAATTTCTTGATGTAGGCTTGACAGCATATGTCGATGTTGCTCCTGGAGAAAATGCATGTTCTGCTCAAGCTGAATGACTCTCTGCGTAGCATCCACAGCCAAAATACCATGAGACGGAGGTGGAATTTGAGATGGCACATTGAAGGGTAGGATGGGTGAATCTGGTGAACTATCTGAGCTCCCTGATGGGCTCTTACATGTCCCTTTTAGATTATTTTGTGATCCATCATTTCCTCCACTACCTCTCCTCCCCTATTTCAAAATGGAATTTTCAATTGTGTTAAAATAAAGTAAAACTTAATAAATACATAATTCAGCCATTGTTCTCACTACATTGTTTGTCAATGAATGCCATTATACTGTTATTATCAATTTATCTTAAAATTAATAATTACAAGAAAAAATTGACAATGGGTATGAAATGCACCAAAACTCTGACCGCATTATCCTTGTTATGTATCTTTCACTTAAGAAATGAAGCCTTGATGTGAATAAATATGAACTCTGTTAATTTTTAATGATAATTATTCACATCAATTACTATATATTAATCCCATCATTCACATAATAAAATAGATATTAACAGCATTTAACCAGCATCACTCAAAGGTTTGGTACCAGATTGGCTTGCAAGCATTAAGTTAGTATTTATCAGATATGGTGCTCTTCCCACAAAAGGTCTGCCATCCCTGGTCAAGAGAGTAAACAATTCAGATTTAAACTGCTATCTTTTGTTTACTAAAAATTTCTTCTATATGCTTACATGTAGATAATGCAGTTGTTTGACAAGATACCAATGGAAAAGAATGAGAGCATTTTGGTTAAGAGATAGAAATGACAGAGGACAAAAGTTGATTGAATTCTTCAAGAGGATAATCTCTACATCATCAACACTCTGTTTCAGCAACATTTCACATGGAGGTATACTTGGAAAAGAAGAGATATAGCCTTATTTCAAATAGAATATTCTGTTCATAAAGAGCTTTAGAAATTATGATATAGAATAAATACCTTAATTTATCTCAGAGCTAATACAGATATGGATAATATGTTTACGTATAGCAGTGTTTACCAAACTTTGTCAAGCTACTACACACCTGGTCTATGCAACACAAACGAGCACCCCCCAACCATCATCTATACAAATTATTCTCTGTAGGGAATAATCCAGAGAATAAGAAGCAAAATAATGCTATAATAGAAGCATCAACTAAATCACTAAATAAATATTTAATTTCTGTTTAGAAACCCATAAATTTCAATAGTGAGAAAGATAATGAGTAATGCAATATAAATCTTCTGTATAGCACCCCCCCAATTACTTTGTGCAAGCTAGTCCCATACCCGTAATGGGGTAGTATTTCTCTCATTAGGAATCACTGATGCAAATGTAATCAAATAGAAAATTCAAATCAAATGAGAGGGTTACAATGCAATAGGGAGTGAAGTAACTGATGCTGATAATATGTTCCAGTTGAGTTTATGAAAATCCTTGGGGAACCCGGTAAGAAATATTCCTTTGCTCTACATAGGAAAATTTAAAATTATGGGAAGGACTAAATATCTATGAATAAATGAGGAGTAAATAAGTCACCTGTATTTTGCATATGATAAGATCTAATTTCAAGAACTAAACACTAAGATCAGACTCAGGATTGACATAACGGAAATGAAGTAATCAAAAATAGGTTCTTGAAGAAGCATTTTTAAATATTTCTCACTTACAAAAAAAAGGCCATTTACTGAAAATAAATTATATATAACATTTATCAGTATATTGATGTTCGTATAGCTATTTCTGGTTAATAGAAAAAATAACCTTATTTTCCCAAAACTCTTCATATATGACAGTTTATCAGTTACCTGCATATTGAAGATGATATAGTTAGTGATCTTCAGAACCAAAGCAAAAGATTTAGTGTCAAGACTTGAAGAAATAAATAACTTTTTGGGCAAAATGAAGAAATTATAGGTCTTCAGGGTCTTTATGGTTTCTGAATCATTATAAATAAAATTATATCCCCCAAATTATATCCTTGTAGGCCCCATTCCTTGTTGGACAAACAAGGATACTCATTTCCTTGTTTGTCTAATGTAAGGGAGGTACTCCTTTCCATTACTTTATGTGGCTGTTTGTGTATGGATTCTATGAAGCCATAACTGCAAACGATGCTGCCATGCGGGAAAAATTGTGATGTCCTTGCTCATAAAGTCTTCTGAAGAGCCTAAGAGGATGTTCTGGAGGGATAACTTAAAAGACAAAGCACCCTACCAGCAATTAGGACACCCGGGTTCGATTTCCAATCCCATCGGACTTTTTTCAAGTCTATTCTTCTTTATATATATTTATCAATTTTTCAATGTGGTGAAAAATAGTGAACACCTCAAGAGTTGTCAAATTGCTCTTAATGAGTAATCTCAGGTCTATTTTTCTTGCAGCTGATTTCCATAAAACATATAATTAAATGATAACATGAAACAATAAAAAAATTATATTATTGGGAAAAAATTTAAGTACATTTATTTGTCACCAAGCTTATTCTCTCCGTCATAACTCAAAATAATTCACTTAGAATAGCTGCTTATGAGATGCTAACTCTTGCCTACTAGATTCATGATTAAAATATCATACACAAATTTTAATAATTTAACATAATTTCTTTACCAAAACATAAGCATAAATCATTATTAACATAAAAAATAAGGCAATAATTCAACTTGCAAGTAACTATAATTTCTCCTATCTTTTTCTTATAAGTTCTTTAAAATTTAAAATTGATAATTGGAATTACAGAAAAGGCTGACATTTGTCAAATAAATCACACTGGAAGAGAGGAATAAGTTACAAAACAAATATCACTAATTAAGATTTTATACTTTCTTCCTTACTAAAACTCTGATTTGAATTTTATGAAAAGCGAAATACAATCCACTTATTAAATATGACTAAGCCACAAATTTACATTAACATCACTGCATAAAATTTGTTGGCTACAATATAAAAACTATATGCGTATTTCAGCCAGGTACCTTTTTCCATTCCAATGATTCAACCCTTTTGCTGTAGCTTGACTTTTGTATCTCATGTGCTGTCATGCAGCAGGTGGGATGCCTAAATCTACTTTCTATGGAGCTGTAGTTTTAACAACAGAGGCAAGCACCTCTAGGGATAGAAGCAGCTGTTTCAGGGTGTGCAAGACTTTTTAATAATAGGAAACAGAGACTGTGACAAATAACTAAAAGATAAATTGTGATAAACAACTAAAAGATAAATTGTTATTGAGGTGTTTAGGAGTTTAATTTAGCAATTCAGTTTTCCTTATAATTTCATACTGAAGAGTTCTAAGATTTTGATCATCATAGTTTAAAAGAAATTGATATTTAGCAAAGGAGTGAAGAAGACATTTTGTGAATTCAGAGGGTGACAGCAGCTGAAAATGTTAAAAACTATACAGAGCAACTTTCAAAAGCACATTTACAGTAGTTGATCAAGTACTTGACACAAGCTAATGATAGCACCATTACAGTCAAGGTTTAAAATTATTTGATTGATTCTACTTCTACTACTGAAAAAATTTGTGATGGCTAAAATGGATTGGAATCATTCCACTTTGCAAATTAAAATATAAGAAATGAAAATTGATATTTGAAGGAGCATGATAGAAGCTTAAAAAATAAACTTTATGAGAAGATGCTGGTGAATAGGGCCAAAAATTTTTCTATAGTATGAATGTATAAATAAATCATGCTTCTTTTAGTATATGAAAAAATTCCCCAGGAGAATGAGAAATTCTTATTCCTAAAGAAAAATATCATATATTTTACAAACATCTTTCTACAAAATTAACCATGGAACAAATTGAACATGTCCAGGATGATCATGCATTTTTCGATGCTTACATTTAGGAAAAAAATGTCATTTTCAGAGAAAAATAGTTTGAGAATCTAATTAAGCCAAATTAATTCTTCTAGGTAAAGGATGAAATATTCTCCAGTGAATAAGTGTAACTACCTCTAACAGGTGATCCAATGGATGGTGCATATATATTGCTTTTTAAATTAGAATAAAGGTATTCAAAATGTTTACTCACATGTGAAAAAGGCACAGGAATTTTAATTAAAACTTGAGAGGCCATGGCTTTCTGATGATAAATATATAACTTATCTTCTCAGTATTATTAGTTGTGCAGCTGAGAAGAAGACCTCAAGCAGAGAGGGGGCAGTAGTTGGAAGTATAACAAATGACCTAAATTTTTAAGATTTTTACAGATGGCTTAGATCACACTAAAGTATGTCCATTTAACATAAGTAGAAAAATGACACTCGGAATATTATTAGTCTAAATTACAATATAATCATTCCACTTCCCTGTCATGTATTTAAAAGTAGAGATAGTTGGCAAAGCTTTAATAGGTGCAAGGAAAATTGCAGGCACCAGATAGATCTAAAACTAAAATTCGATTTCAATTGCTATAAAAAGAATTAAATATTCATTTGATCACCATAATTTAATTTTTTTAAACTGAAACGTGCACTTGATCACTTAGATAGGAGGCATCCCACATTATTAGGCGAGGTAATAATTACGATAAATTTGGTAAATTGCACTAACTCAAACGTGATTAACATAACAGAAAAACATAATATATCTATTGCAAAACAGAGAGCTGCTCTCCCTTAAAGTAAGGTTGGAGTATTGATTAGAAGGTGGAGTTAACATGGCGAACAAGTAGATGGCAGCAATGACATCTGAATCCATTGCAAGGGTAACGGTCAATTTTACTGAGGAATTTCACCAAGCGAAATGCTGTCGAGCCGCGGCTCTTTAATATCGATATGTAAATTTGATCTTATGATCGCAAATAAATCATCACTTTGGATCCGTGATAAATTACCCTAATTATTTGGGTATTCTTTCTTTTAAAAAAATATTGTATGATGCGACATTAGACGGTCGAGTTATCATTTGTAATGGCGAAAATACTCGTAAGAAATTTACGACTCCTTCAAATTATAACTGTGCTCTAATCTCGAGACTTCACAAACGATCAGTTCTAGATAACTGGGTTTTGATAAAGATATAAATCCGGCGATTCATTGATCATCACCAGATTCATTCGCTATAGCGGAAGTGATAAATTCTGTGGTTGAAATAGAGTGTCTTGACTATTTGTTTAAATATTTTCCTTCATAAAATTAGCAGCAAATCTGGAGCATTATTTCACAACTGAAACCCTTTGTATCATAAAAATCTTGCATTTGCTGTTGACATCTCAATATCTTTTATTTAATACAGGTATAATTATTTTTAAACAGGCAATATTAAATAATTTGATACGAAAGACGGGCTAACATACCCACCCTTGACTTCCACTCATAGAGAGAGTGGGGTATTAACTTATACTTGGTATTTTGCTGAATGCTTATTATAAGTATTAGCGTTATAACTATTTCCTTGCGTCATTTCAATGGCATTTACTTTTAGGTAAGACGATTCCCAGTTGAAAGCTATTGTTTGGCTACCCCGCTATGATAAGTGACAGCTGAAATTCGGTAAATGAAAAAGATAGAAAGATTACGCGGGCAGTTAGCTCGATGCTGAGACGTTTAAAACCTTGATTGACTCATAGCATTCATAGCGTACCGAGCATAACGTAGCCTAGTATCATCTCTGTGCTGTTGACAAAATTATTACTTATGCTTATATTCAAGAGGCAGGTTGAATGCTGAAAATATGTCGTTTCCTGCTAAAGCGTTCGTTTTGAAGCCCATGCCTCTTAAATAGCTATACTCACCTATAAAGCTTTTAATGATGAAGCGATACTAAGGTTAGATACTATAGTGCCTTTAAGTACAGTCATCACTCTATCGGGCTTGGTCACTTATAATGGCCAAAAGTATGCTCTTGTTTGACTTTGAGGTATTAAAATGATGGTACACAACTTTAATTTTATGTTTTAATTTGATTAAGATTAATACAATGATGCTTTTAATTTAGCACATCAATGAAGATCAGCTTAAGGATGTTATTGAAAGAGTGAAACGTGATAAAAGGAGGAGGAGAGAAAATGCAGATTGGTTGGCATATTCGTCACGGAACAAGGAAGAAAGAGACTCTCTCGAGGCAACAGATTTTTCTAGTCGTAACTTTACAGAGAGAATACATGATGACTCCAAAATTTTTAACCAATCAATATCAGATGTTAGTAAAAGACAAAAATATTTGGTTATGAATGATATTGTAGATTATTCACAAATCTCGAGTCGAAAGGATAGTTATATCCTATTATTAAAGAATACTCAAGAGATCCGTCACACGTTACAGAAAATTTGCTCCACTAGGCAAAGTATTTCTGGAATTCTGGATTCATTAATCGCACAAAATGAGTTAAAGATGTTTAAAGAAAATATATTTAGAGGTGCTCCAATACTATTCGGAGAATCGGAAAATAAAACGAGGAAAATGAATTATCAACACAGGATACTGAGACTGGTAAGGGCAATATATGACGTAAAATACTAATAAAACATTGAACTATTATTGATTGATTACTGTACATTTGAAATATCTTCAGACTGCAAGTGTAATAGGCAACCTTCCTCAAATGGATCAGTATGCTGAGGGTTAAAGGATAATTTCATATAATTAATTTTTTATAATATTCATTCTCTCAAATATCATTGATTGCATCAAGTAATGAAAATTGTTATAGCTAGTACAGAAAGGTTGTATTGTTTAGGAGCTTCAGGTCTCATATTTTCATTCTTCTCATTTCACTAACACTTCACCATATGCTGCTGGAGAGCAAAATAGGTAGCATGGTCTCCTCTGGTGAATATTGTTACAGGAGTTGTTTGCTAGGTTGGCTAAATTGTTGTACCAGCATTGTGTTAATGTTTTCTTAATGTTAATAAGGCAGCATGGTTGTTTGGCAAGGTTTGGTGGAAATACCCTCTTGGGGGCAACCTTGTGTTGAAAGCTATTCCTAAATTGCTTCTTGGGGCTAACTCGACCAATCAAGGGTTCATCTGTCTTCTTTTAATCACCACCTTTTTCAGATTTCATGAAAAAGACCTTTATATGTGAAAATCTGGGAAGCAGTCATGTATATCCTTAGGCTGAGAAAGCTATTCCTAAATTTTGAAAGAAGCATCAACGGAGTTGTTGACTGTTCCAGTGTTAAAAAGCAGTACCGTTGAGATTATAGAAAATTCTGACAGTTGGTAGAGGGTAGACATGGTAGATATGAACACTCAAATGTATTCGGCCAGTTGAAACTATTTCCCAGAATTTCTGAGTTTGTCAAACCAGAGCTAGAGATACTACAATTCGCTCGTTACAATGATAATAAGGTTTCCATTTTGAATTATGAACTTCTTCATTCTCATTCATCTTAGATTTTCATAAACAAATTTTTAAATCAATATTAAGGAGAAAATATATGCAAATGGTTAAGAATGCAGTGCATGGTTGCATATCTGAGTGGGATAAGATCATTTTCCTAAATAATTTTCGTCCCCCTACTGGGAGTAGAGTATTTGATTTTGATATAATTCAAGCTATGGGGTTTGAATAGAAATACTATTGTTTAAATGAGTTGATTTAAAATAACAATTTGGATCTTTTTGAAGATGTTAGGAAAGTACATATTTTTTATAAGGTTCTATGAAACTTAAATGTTACCTCAAAGGATCTAAATAATTTTTCTTATGAAGGAAATGAAATTTAATTATTGGAGAATTTTGAGTAGTAATTAATTGAATGATATGTAAATGTTTCTTCCTAACAGTGTTCTTAAGAATTACTTATAATCCAACTTTTCTCTAGTAATAACTAACCTAAATATTTTATTAAGGTAATTATTGATTATATCATTATTGCCTATTTTTGTGTTCAATTAATAAAGTCTTCAATTTTTGGAACCTTACAATAAAACTCATCTGAATGAATTTCAAAGTACTGTTTGTTCTTGCTAAATTTTTGTGGAAACCCTATACTTTTAACAGTTAATGAGATGAACAGCCTTTTTTTAAAATATTTTTTCTCATAATTTTTCATGTCATGAATTCATTTAATGATTTTTCTCACTTAGCATTACCAATTTGTGATGGACTTGAGGAAGTTGAACCAAAATATTGCTAAAGATGATACTTTTTTGGACAATCTCTGCAAATGTCACTCTACAGCTGCAAAACTTCTACAGGTATTGCATCCTATACACGCATGCACACACACATCCCAATAATTAAATGACATAATGTATATGTAATTGCTTCATTAAATTTAAAAAGCGTTGCAATTTGTACCTAATTTATGAAATCTAAGACTTAAAGATTTTGGAATTTCTTAAGAAAAATTGGGTTTTTGTATAATTAGTAAGTTGGATTAATATTAACAAGCTCTGGGTGACCTGCTTAGATGGATTCCTTCTCACTTCCTTTTAATTAATTATTTTTGTTTATCATCATGACTAGGTTTTTGTTGATGGATGGTTTGATCTCATGAAAATGAATCAAATTAGGGAAAAATTCTGTGACCTTATAAAATCTGTGATTATATTAAATAGAGTTTGTGAAACCATATGTGTGAATAATGGAGGATTGAATGGCTTGGATGAATTCATGATAGATGTAAGTAATTTTTAACTTATTTTAAGAATGGTATCTTACCTAATTTTCATCTACATATCCACCTCTTTCTACATACTCCTGTGAGCTACCTTTTGCCCTGTTGCAGGAAGAAATTTTGAACAAATTATTTATTAACTTTTAAAGGTTCTGAACAAGAAATGTAGCAAAATCCTTCACATGGCAGAATACAGTAAAGAAATCCAAGAAAGTAATTGTATTAAGGCTGAAGAAGAAATGAAAGTAAAAAGAATTGAATGCTCAAGAAAGAAGCATCAGTCAACCGAGTATATTGATTTGAAAAAGGCAGATGATCCTGTTTCTATTCCAATAAAAAAATTCAAGAAACTAGCCCAAAAGCATTTTGGTCTGAAAACAGAAATTAAAAGTGAAAAAAATATCAAAATTTCATCTAAAGATAATAATTCAAGGAGAGCAATCAGACCTGCAAAGTTGAGTCAGGTATGTAAGCAGTTCATTTACATGTAGAGTTTAAGCAAATTGTAGAAAACAACCATTTCTAATTTCATCAGGTTATCAATAACCAAAAATATTTTTATTATTTGTTATGAGAAAGTGAACATTAAAACGGTTGAAACATCCCATTTTTAAAGTTGAAAATGAGAATAATCAATAAATTTTATGTAAATTATGAATCTTGTATATTTGATTCAAAGATGCCCCTAGCATGCATTGAATATTAAAATTAGTTATCTCAATCAACTGCTAGGAGCAAATGACAAGAAAATGTTTTAATACATAGGATGTTTCCAAGTTTCCTCAGTCTCCTTGGGTACCTGTACCATCTGGGAGTAAACTAAGCTTACTGTTCCACATAATATTGAGTTTGTTTGGTTTTATATATATATATATATATATATATATATATATATATATATATATATATATATATATATATATATATATATATATATATATATATATTTCATAGGCATTAATATTAGCTTTTAAACATTAATTTTGATTTGAAATATTAAATAAAATTTAAGATCACAAAATAAATGAGCTCCTATGGCTTCCATTAAGTTTAAATTAAAAAGTATGTACTTTATGGATATAACACACATGTAGAATTTTAGCCAAAAATGTTTTATTAGCCATAATTTTAGGGAAAACTGATAAATGATGCATATTTCTGGTTAAAACAGATTTTCAATAATTTTAACTAATTCTTTGTTTTCTCAAAAATTTCAATTGGTATTTGATTATTCAAAATTCATCTCTTGGGCAATTATTTCACTGAAGTTTCATGAGCGGGGAAATAAAAATGATTTACACCATACTTCCCAATCTTTGATAACATGACTTAGGTTTCTTCATCTATGTTAGACGCCTTTTAATTTTGTTGTAATATCAATTTTCCATGTCAACTCTTTCAGAGGAAAAAAGTGATACATTCAATCAAAGCAATTCATCAGAAAACATCTGTAAATGCAAATATTGATAGTGAAGAAAGTAGGAAACCTGACTCACCATCAAGGAAACAAGATATACCATATTTGGAGGTAAACAGTTTAAGAGATTAAAAAGGATTTTACTCTCAATTTTTTTGTTGAAAATTCTTAATTTTTTTCCCAGAGTGATATCAAGGACTCTGATATTGAATCTTTTTCAAAGAAATTGTTTACTACCCTGGAGAAAGAAATCTGTACTAATATGAGATGTATCTTTAATAACATGTCCTTTGGTCAACTGCAAATATATCAAACAGTAAGTTGAATTTTCCTGATTTTCCATGTCAGCTTCTTGTATTTCTCTTTGTACTTTCCATTAAGTTAATTTCATCATACAATCATAACATATTGCCTTTTCATCCACTAATACCATTGGTGCATTCTTCTTGCACATCTGATGGAAATTAAGTAAATTAAATTGTTTGCTAAATGTTAAACCAGACTTCTGTGATAGTTTTCTTACCTGACATGCCAAGCACTCCTTGTGCCAATTTTTTCCAAGTGCTACCATTTTAAAGTTTGTTATGGGTTCACTGCAAGCCTCACATTTTGTAGTGAAAAGTTTGTGGTAATCAAGCTCACAGTATGGGTTACCATCTTTTTCCATGTAGTTTGAACCCGTCAAAAGTTTTTCACATTCAGTACAAAAAAAGTGATGTGTATGCCAATTCTTATTCAGTGCATTTATGTAGCTCTGCTATATTAAAGATCAAGTTTCAGATTACTTCTAAGTTTGATTTTAATCATCTTTGCCGAATCATGTCTTACATCAGTAATTGGTTCATCACATTTTGCACATTTTACTTGAAATAATGCATTATGATCACTTTCACAATAAGGACGGCCATCATTTTCATAAAATTTATCATTGGTTATAGGTTTTTGACATTCATTGCATTTGAAGTGTTCAGGATGCCACATTTTTGTCAAAGCAAATACTCCCTTGAAACAAGAATGGTAATAAAGTTTCATGCTTATTGATAATTTTGCTCTACTTGAAGACCCATTTATTACTTTAATCCATTCTGTATAGCAGCAAACAATATCAAGCTATCAGTGTTGTACTTTACCTTGCTCATTATTTCATTGTTACAATATGAACATATTGGCCGTGATGTTACTATATTTGTCTCATCCATCTCTGTGTTTAGAATTATTTGTATAATTTACTTGAGGTATTCTAATGAGTAAGTTTTTAATAAATCAATGTTATTGCTTGAGTGTGTTTGTTGATTTCTGTTGCTGTGGAAACTACTCTTGAAAAGAAACTTGCTTATTATCAATGTTTACTTTTTATTGATAGCCAGGACAGAATAATGAAAGACATGTGTTTTATCATGATAATAATCTTGACTTACTGGAAAGACTAAAGAAGTTGCATTTATCTGGATTGGAAGAAATGCCTTATGGAATAGAATGTGGAAGTCTTCATGGGAAAAAAGAAGTCTTGGAAACAAATTTTGATAAGTAAGTATTTTCTTATTTTGAAAATGTTTTGAGCCGATTGAAATAGTCCACATTTTCTGTAGTTACCACTACTTTCCTTACCTTTATCTAGTCCCCCAAAAAAGTCAATTATTTATAACCTCCGATTATTTTATTGAAGGTGAAGTCAAGAACATAATTATGAATTGAGCAATAGTTGCCTTACTAATGTATGGTATTGTAACATTTCCTCTGTTACTGTATAATGTGGTTAAGTAACTCATGTAGAAGACTCATCAGATACACATCCTCACCTGATGATCTTTGCTGAAATTGATCATGTATGTATTTTAAGTTGTGGACTTATGTACTAATATTGCTATTGATATAGTGCTTACCTGGTTCTACCAAGTTACTTCCAATGAAGTTCATTTTATTCTTATAGTAGCATTTTGAAATTATCTAGAGTTAAACCCAGGATACTTTTGTAAAAGTAACAATGAATTTTGACGGACAATTATGCCTTTCTGTGAAGCCTGCATTTTCATCTTACAGGGAAGTGTAGTAAATTATCTTGATACATTACTTATGAGTGCTATATGTTTTTTACACTTTTAAAATGGGTGTTTTCTGTTGCTTGCATCATGCACATGTAAAAAACCATACAAGAAATGCATCACCCACCCTTGTGTATGCATAAATTGTCACGTATGTAAAAATCGATCCATTATCTTTTGGGTCAATCATTCTCCTGACTTCACTTGCAAACCTTTTCTCTCTAATTAATTTCACCAAGATCAAATGAATCTTCAGTAGCTTGTATTATTTGAAATTGAGCATTTCTCTAAGATAAGTTGTGGTAGATTATTCACTTTTCATTTTCACTAGTTAAAAAAATTAATGGGTTAAATGTCTTTTTGTAACTATAATCTTACTGCTTTACTGATTTTCTTACAAAATACATTGATAAGTTTAAATATTAATTAACCATTAAGAAGTCCCTCATTCACCCTTGCTATGCATTTTATGTATAATCATACTCTTCAGTTACGTATACTGCATCAGACTAAGAATAAGGCTCTTCTAAGTCAGTATATATACTATGTTTTGTTCTTTGTCAACAAGTATACTCCCAACAACCTGTTAGGATGAGTACTCTTGTTGGCATTAGGGACTGTTTCCATTGTATGAATAATGCATCCAGAATTGATGCAGAAAAACAAATTTGTAGGCCAAATAGAGAGATATTTCATATTTTGGTATGTCACTTAAATAAAATTTAATTTTTGAAGGAAGTTACTAGTAAAATAACTCCTTAGATTGGGATGGTAAAGAGATTTAATCATCTACCATATATTGTATTAGAGAAAATAAAGATGCATTTTCCAGAGTTTTAACCTAGGTGAGGCTTAATTTTTACATACATTAAATTTTGGAACATATGTCATCTAATAAGGAGAGACCACAAGAGTTACTCCTACAAGATTTAAACTAAGATTTTCTTATCATAGGGAAGATGAAGTGTAACAAAAGACTAGAGGAGTTCTTCTACATAGGCCTTAGTTTTGCTGTAATAATTAACTGAAAATTTATAATTTTATGGTAACCCTGCAATACACACCCATGATAATGTGTATGAAAAAATCTGGTTTGCTAGTGATTTTCTGATTCTATTTTCATTAGTTTATTTTTTCATTGCTAATTACTGATGGATTTAAGGATGATATTTCCATTCTCATACATGATGTCCAATCAAATGTACCTCATAGACCAGAAACTTCACTAAAAGTATGCTGGAATGTTTTGAACATAGCTTTTGGTAACCATTTGGTATTCTTTGGTGTGCATCTGCCATCCTCTTAAATTAGTTCTAAAGTAGTCTCATAGAATAACCTTTGCATGCACTGTTGTTTCATTTACAAATAAGTTACTTTTTTTCTTTTGGTAGTCATTTGTCATTCATTGGTACACATCAGCTGTCCTCTTAAATGTGATTGTAGTCCCATAAAATAACCTTGCAAGCACTGTTGTTTCATTTGAAGTACTTGCTTATAACTGATATAGGAATCCATATTTAGAAATAGAAATTACCTTTCAAAATCTAAAGTCAGGGTGAACAAGAACATGGGAGAATTGAAGGAAAAGTTAATGAATATTTTAATGACATCCTCAAGTTAGAAAAATTTATAGTTTTCTTAAAGACATGGCCCCTGGTTAGCCTGGTTGGTATAACATACAACTTCATTGGTAGGGGTCCTGGGTTCAATTCTTGGTGGGGCCAACATTTATTTGTGATGAATATGGGTAGCTATCTGAATTAATAGATAGTGGGTCTGGTTACGGAAAGCCAATTCTGGCAGCATGGGAGTCAATCCGTTGAGTACGTGTCACCTAAGGTGAATGGTGATGGCCTATTCATCAAATGAATGTTGTGGAATTGACTTAACTCTTAAAGACATGAATGGTGAAACCATACATCTTCACTGATCGGTTTTATTGATTGTAGATTCATGGGGTGGCTAGACAAACTGCAAATCCATAATGAAATATTTGTTGATGATGAAAATTTCAACTTATAACTTGAAGATAATACACTGAAATGCACACCAATTAGTTGGCCATATGATTTAAATTTTTAAGGAAAATTCAGATTTTCACCTTAAGGTCACTATAAACTATAATTACCTCGTGTAAGAGAAATGTGAGATTCCAGGAAGAATTGAATTTGTGTTCACTTGCTATTCCATACATTTATATTAAGCTTTCTTCTCCAAGATTTGGAGACATGCTGTAACATGCTTAGGACATATCTAATTTTTTTGGAAGAAAGTTTCTTCCAAAGGAATGCTTTCCAAATGTGTAATTGAAAAATTGTGATAAACTTTCATCCCATTTATTGCAAAGAAGGATAGAAGGGCACTAAGAAGAATTAAAACTTTAAATTCCATATACATTTATATTTAAGAGAATTTTACTACTCAATTTAATGAGCTAATTGATGCTAAAATGTCACCATATCACCAACATAATGGCGATTAAAATTTTATGTTATTTTGATTATTTAGTACATCAATTTCAATCATATGATATAAGAAAGTAGTTTCTTTTGTATTTATACAAGCTAGCCATAATAATATAAAGAATTAAACTTGTTTATTAATATCACAAACATTTCTATTGAAAATTTTTATTTAATATGATTTGTTCTAAACACTTTAACTTTAATTTGTAACAATACATAAATTTCTTTAGTTGACCCTGGATTGGAGAAAAATAATTGATTAAAGTGTAATAAATTTACTGGAAACAAATTCACCCACAAGATTTAGTTTCTCAGAATGAAAATGATTGAAATTACTGGTAATTAATCATTGCCTGTTGGTAAGGAGTAAAAACAGAAGAAAAAAGATGAGAAAAAAGAAAAGACCTTGTTTCTTATTCTTTATAAAGCTGTTTCATTCAGCTCATGGAAAATTCATTAGTGCTTGAATTATAATTTAATAAATTAGGCCAGAGAAGCAATGAGTTTATCTTTGTTTTAGAAAAAGAACTAACTGCAAAAAATAACAGGTTAATCATATCATTTGTTATGAAAATTTTACTTGGATGAAATGATAGTGGCCTTTAAATTTCAAAATAGAGTATCAAGAAACAGTATAATCATAATTTTCAGCAATTTGCAAACATCCTTTCATTATTTGCAAATATCAGACTTATTTTTCTTAACTATACAGATTGATGTCAGTTAGAATGTAAGAAATGCTAAATGCTTATTGATAAGTTTCCTGTGTAAATATTTCCAATGCAAAATTCATAATCTTAAAAGGTCTCCTGAATGTATAAAGAATGAGATGATAAGTGAGACCAACCTACTCACGAGTGAAGAAGTAATAATAAAACATTTAAATTCTATAGATTTAGAAGACAATCTCCTCTGAAAAGGCCTAGAAGCAGGGTCAGATCTAGAAACTTGCCCCAAGGAAGGTGATATAATACTGATTTATAATATCATATCCATACTATAAGCAACTATAGTCTACAAGCAACAAAATGAAAGTCCACTCCCCCTGAATTTATAATTCAAATATTTCACCAATGATATGATAAGAAACTTCAACTAAAATTTATATCAGGGTATCTCTAAGATTACTATAAACCTGTTTCATTTATTACTACAAAATAGCATTTTCAAGGATTGATGGTAGGGAATTGTTTCTAAAAATAAGATTAATTAAAAGAATATGATTATTGCTAATAAAATTAATCATCAAAGCCTACTCCATGGATTCCACATTAGGAAGTAAGAAGCATTCATTATACAAAGTTTACCTATGTATTTTTACGGTGGAAATTTTTATGGTTAATATAGTTAAACTGAAAAACCTGTTGATTCTCAGTGGGGAAATATAAATTTCTATGTACCATATTAATCGTGTCTTGGATGTCATAATGACTCATTTAAATTTTAAAGATTGATATCCCCTCTTATGAATTCGTCTATGTATGATAGAGAGTAGCATCCATTAAATATTCCATCTTATTTCACCTATATGTTTTTGGTCTATGATATAGGAGGTAATGTTTCTCAATTGTTACTCTGGACCTCAATTTGAAGATTTTTTAAAAATAGAGTTAGAAATGCTTTCTATCAGTTATTTTATGAAGTTGATAAATTAATGCGTAGATTTCTGAAAATAATTTTCAAATATCTTTAAAAAAATGCAATTGATAACCAACTACACAAAATTTTTCATAGAAATATATTATATTTACTCCAAAAGTGTCATTAAATTTTTTAAATATGTTATATATTGCCATGTTAATGCAATATTTGTCTGAAAATTTGATTTAGAAGAATAATATTTTCAGCATTTCTAATTGAAGTGCCCCTTAACTGGTTCTCAAGTTTGAGGTGAAAATAAACCTTCACCCACATGCAAATCTCAATAGCTTCAGAAAAGGTAAAGTTGATTCTCAATGTTCAGTGAACGTAGATAATTACCATAAAACTTTGAATTACTCTATCATTAAGAAAATAGATAGCTAAGTAACAAAAGAGATGTGGACTTGCATATTTACTCGATATATTACTAGGATATGTGACATAAACTACTTGAAGAGGTGTAGCAGTGTACGTACACCCCTACCACACGCCACAAGACGACTTGCAGGATACAAATTATTTAGTAGATTTACCCAACTCTTAGTAGTTAAATTATATCTAAATAGCGTAGACAAAGTAGAGCTGATTAAAAGAAACTACAAGATGTTCATTCCCAGCAATTCTGTGCAAATCTATCCTGCAAATTGTTTGTAACTGTAAATGATAAAATTTCAGAATATTATTGCCTCCTATTAACATATCCTATCATTTGTTCTAATCATTACTTCAATATGGACCTAAAACCATGTATTCTTAGGTAAAAATGCATAAGCTCAGCTTCAACAATCGCACTAGTTGTTTATAGACTCAAAACTTCCATTTATTTTAACAGAATTCTTGCCATTTCAACTCCATAACGATAATTCATGACCAAAATAAGGTTTTTTATTCATTATTCTTTCTTATGGTGCTAGTCTCGAGTTTGTACGGCTATAATTTCTAATTTAATTTTGCAAAATAAATGTAGCCTGAAACCGATAAGAGTGGCGATTCCCAATTTTGACTTTTTAGCTCTTCTTATGGGGTTTCTCAGTTTCTTTTATTGTATAAAACAACCACTGTATTAGAGCAAACAAAACAAAAAATAATTCAAATCAGTTGAGCCTGTAAAATTAATACTTGATTTCTAAAACTGTCCCTGGAAAGTTTCTGGATCTGCCCATACTGAAAGTTAACATAAAAGGAGGCATAATAAGATGTTATGTTTCCCCTGTAATATAATTTTTCCAATGACAAATTTAAAATAAAAAACCTGAAGGAGTGGTTGCATCATGCTTACAAGATACTTCATGGATGAATGCTCCATTATAAGCACATCAGCTAAAATGCAAACCAGTCAACAGGAAGAGATTAGGGAGAGCAACCCATGGCTATTCTTGAGATTAGCATTTTCCAATTTCCATCGATGCACATATTTCATTTTTCATACATTAATCTTATGCAAAGATGCTGCATCATACCTTCATTTTCTGGGACACCTGCAAACTAATCGCGACAGAAAGTAATTTGTAAATCCACTCTGCCAGAGAAAGCTGAGAGTCCCTAGAATACCATCTTTTAGTGGTGACCAGCCAAAGCAATGAAAATTTGAATTATTTGGTTGAGCTGCTTCACTATAAGGAATTAATAAGCTTCAGAAACATAGCAGGTGAAGTCATTATTCCTGTAGGGACTACTCATATTGTCCTGCATGCAGAAGGTCTGTGGGGTGGATGGTGTCTTTTGCACAACAATTGTCCAGCCCACATCACATGATGTGGAAGTTCTGAAGATGTGGCTGTAGTTTTCAGTCAGATTTTTGGTATAGCTTTCCATTGACTCTATGACTGATTCCATGAGTATCTTATGGAAAAGGATATATGTAGAAAACTTGTGTTGATAAACTTTTCTAGTATTTTATTTTGAGGTAGTTACTTTTAGTTTATTAGTTTATTTTGAGATGAGGAACTTACTGAATGCATTATGTGTAAGTATCCAGAGAAATATCTTTATATAACAACTATAGCAGTTATTTACTAGGCTTGTTCAGTACCTTCCTGTTTGTAAAGTATATAAAGGGAATGCCTAGCTGTAAATATAAATTCCTTTGAAGGATTCATGTTTGAAGTGAAACAATTTACTTTTAGGCAAAAAGAGAATGAAGATTCCTTATCTTTGATAAATAAAGAAGAGGAATATATGGTATTACAAAGACATCTATCAGGGACCAGATCTAATCAGCCTTTGCAGTTAACAGGAACCTCTCCTAATTCTAAAAACAGCATGGTGGAACCATACAAAACAAATGAAGAGGAGAAAAATTCTTCTAATAATAGAAAAATAGTAGGAAATGAGGAAAAGAAACTGTTGGCAGCAACTAACAGAAATTCAGTGCCAGGGTTGGAGCCGTTGGATGCAATCGGAAGGTAACAAAATCAATCAGCCATTCATACTTTACTTAAAAAATTAAAACTAAATTAACTGTTCCCTCTTTTATCATTCTAGCATTTCAGAGAAACTAATAACAGAATGTCTCAAAAGCATCAGTAGTCAACTAGACTATTGTATCCTACAAAATATATTTGACCAGGAGTTTCTTTGACTTTGTAATGTAATCATGGATTTTATTCTAAAAATGAGTTTATAAATGTTAAATAATAAAGAAAGGTTTGTCAGTTGAATATAAATATTATTTTCTAATGTACCATACAGAAGTGTACATTATCAATATGAAGCAACTTATTTTCAGCATCATTATGAAAGAAATCCAATTCTGGTATGTGAAAACAGTATTGGCTTACAAAAAAATGTAATCAATATCAATATAAAACAGGAGAGGAGGTGTATTCTAATTTCTTTTGTACTCATATAAAATTTCAATTTAATTTCTTGAATATTTAATCACAAATATTTCCTATCTAGCTTGTGATTTACAAAATTTACCACGCAATCGAAAATTCAAATTGATTTTCACAAAATAAGTAGTAGTTAAAGCAAATATTAGCAGCTATGATTTGAAATGTGAATGCCATAATTTGGCGCTACAAAATAGTTTGTTGCTCCAAATGGAATAGGAAACAATAAGTTGCAAAGGCTGGAATATATGTACAGAGGCAGCCATAGGCATACATATTTCTACTCAAGTAGATTTATGTATTTATACACGATTAACACACAAATACGATATTCAAATGGTAGTTTCTCCATATATTTGGAGAGAGATGAATTACTGGAACAAGTAACTGCATGTCCAAGTAGCGAATCAAATACAACCTTAATAGAATATTAATTTCTTAATACTAACAGTTGAATCTAATAGAGTTCAGTATTCCCTATAAATAAGTTCCTCAGTAACATAGACAATGTAACAATAGTTCCAATCTCTCTGTTATACAAGAACTATGAACTGTAATGATGGTTCAAGTTGAATGACTGATAATGGAAATTTTAAAGTCGCCAAAAGAGTAATTGTAAATGATCAATCATACTTTATATCATAAGCACCTGCTAATGCAGCCTTTGCAGCTTCCTTCTTTGCTTCTTTTTTATTTTTACCTAAAAAAAAACAAAATTCAGAATTAGTACATTCATAAGACTTAAAAAGATGATAAGTAGATATTTGAATCCTCATAAGAACAGTACTTACCTACTCCCGTAAATGTTTGGTCATCAATGACAACCTTCATTGTAAACATTACTTCACCAGGAGGACCTTGGGATGCAATTTCTTCAAATTGTGTTCCAGGTCTTAACTGATGAAGCAGCATGACAGGATGGCGCTCTGTAGGATTTTCTGGAACTTTTTTCATTGGAGCAGCAGTTGCCTTAGGAGAAGCTGCTACATTCTACAAATGGCAAATATAAACAAATCTCAGTATTCAGCAAAGCAACTTCTTTAACTAAAATGTATGCATCATGACTAAGAATCTTATTTAGATGTTTTTGAGCCTTTTACATCCAGTACTTTAAAAATATGTCAAAAAATTCCTGCTTAAATTAATATTCCACATAAATTATGGTAAAATTTATGTTGAGTTCTGAATTACATGAGTGGCAATGTAACTATAATCATATCACCTATTTGTAAAATTCAAATGTTACTTAATATCCTTGCAAATCCATCACATTGAACCTAATCAGTGTATTATTTCATCCCAAATTTCAGTAATTACTAATTTACAGAAATAAATTCAAGATGCACATATTTTACGATGGTTGTTCGCAATAAACCAAAGATGCAAAATGAAACCTTTCATATTACTTTATTTGACTCATACTTAGATAAATTATCAACCTGCTTATTAAAAATTTTAACAGTGATCAGAACGGAAGGTTATATCACAAAATTGATTCCATTCTAAGTCCAGATAACTTAAAAAATGTCAAGAATTGATTTCTATTTCTTTATCACATACAATAACTTGGGTGAACGGCTGAAAACATGGACATGTCTGCTGTAATTCATACTTTGGAAATAATTAAATGTAAATTTTACTAGAAAGACTTTGGATTTAGTAATGCAATCTCTAATGTTAGAATTTCTAAATAGAAACAAAGCTTTAAATCATCTTAGAAAATATTTCTATAGATCATAATGGACTGAAGAACTAAATATGCTGTAATACAAGGAGGTTACAGGCTTACCACTAGTTGAATATTTTTCATTAATGTATTAATTAGTACTTAAGCTTGCTCTTCATATGATTTATTATATAAACTTGAGAATACATAGTAATGCTTGATTTTGTTTAGACCTCTCAATTTTTTTTTCTAAAAACTTCCATTTTCTACAATCCTTGTGTATATTGATGCAGGGTTTTCTATTTCAAGTAATTCAGGCTAAAGAGATATAATTTAACATTCTTATCATAATGCTTTAAAGCTTGTAAGTCAATGATACTCTCATAGGAGAAAATAAGTTGCAAGCATCAAGAACCATAAAAAAATGTCAAGAACTGATTTCTATTTCTTTATCACATACAATAACAGTTATATTTCAGTCTTTCTATCTAAATCTAAACAATGTTGCAATGCATACACAGTAGAAGTCTGTTATAAGGAGTATGGCATAACAAGAGTTGTGTTATTGGCTGTTGTCTGTCTCGTAGCTTAAAGGATAGGGAGTTACATCCATTATAATGAGCGGTTTTCTTAAGTATTGTTATAACAAGTGCACCATTTTTATATTTGTCTATTAGAAATTTCTCACAAGTTTCAATTTCCCCTTTTACCCTCTGTACATCCTATCTCCACCTCTCTTGATTCTTTTTGGTGACGGCCCCTTTAGTCAGCACCGGAATTTGTAATTGAGTTCCCATCATCATCCATGGGATTTATTTTCATATGAAATTTTGCACCAAATTGTCTGATCTTTGATGGGTGGAAATTGAGGAGTAAAGAGCAATTATATGGATTCCGCATTTTATATTAAAGAACGCACTTTGGTAATGGTTTATGAACCAATGAAATAATATTTTTGACGTGAACATACTTTTTTATGCATTTTGAAGCTTTTGTGTCAGAATTAAAAGCCCTACAGTTCTATTCTGCCTCACTGGCTGCACTTGGATTCAAGAGGACGGAAATTTAATACAAGAAATAGACTATAACGAGCATGTTTTAAAACGAGTACTTTTCCCACTTTTGCCACCTCTCATTATAATGGACTTCTACTGTACATTAAAAAGAAAAATTCATTATACATTCATCCAAGAGTTTTCACTAAAAATTTTCATTTAAATACTATCCCATATACTAAGATATAGTAGGTTAGATGGAAGAATAGACTTTTTAGTATCAATCTTGCCTTAATAAAGACCTTTAAGTAATGGCCATATATATACATTTTACAATGACCATAGAGAAATTCTCGAAAGTGATGGAATTGATCAATAATGTGATAGTGATAATGAGATAAAAACTGATAAATCAATAGTAGTGAATGAAAAGAAAATAGAACTTGGCTGTTAATGAGTAAGACGTTAAAAAAAGAAAAGTAGTTCTGGTGAATGACGGTGCCAGCACATTGGCAATTAGAGAGTTTTTCGAACCTCTCACATGTAAATTTCAAACCGAGTTTTTTGTATTGACTTTCTTTAATAATAATAAGATTCAAACAGAATTAAATAGCCCTTGAAAAGGTGAAAGTGAGCAAATGATCAGACATGTCATAAGACAGATTTCAGCATTGGACCCCCTATGAAGATGGAAGCATTGTTTCCGAAATGTACATCGTGATTCTAAAGAACTGGGACCGCTAATACGATTATCCGTTCCCGGTAATCGCCCTTAGACGGTCGCCGCAATTTCGGCGCTTGGAGAACCTTTATCTCTTAGTTCTCTTATGTCATAAGACACCAAAAAAATACTTCAATGCACATTCCAACTGAGCAAAATGTAAAATGACAAGCACCTTTACACAAACCTTGATAAGGGACTCTCGCTGAGGGGTAGGGCTTCCACTTTCTGCAACCATCTCTTCAACTGTTCCCGGAGTGACAGATTCAGAGGGCTGAGTCTCCCATTCCGAAAATAATTTGTAAAGAGCAAAGGAAGCAAGACTGCTCCATGGGAAGTCATCATCACTGTCAGAAGTGTCCATTTGTTCTGTTTCTCCATCTGTTTCTGGCTCAGGTTTTGGTTTAACTTCTTCACTCTCAACTACCTTAGTGCTGTAATTAGTTTTGTAAAGCTTTTGCAAAAGCATACTTTTCAAAACCGTTTCAGCAGCATTCATTTTAGCATATGCCCTGGAAAGTCCCTTCCCAAGATATGTTTTTCCATCTACCTGTTCATAGTAAACAAAATAGTTATTCACTCATCTGAAACATTACATCCAAGGTTCAATAAGAAGACTAAATTTCATTCTGGTGGTGATGAGTCCTTGAATAAATAGATATTCAAAGCATTTATAATTTGTCAAGGACAACTGAATTGAGCATATACTTGGCTTAATGAAGTTTTTAAACTTAATATTAACCAGATAAGAAGTAACAAAGTATCAATAACTAATTTTTATAAAAGTATGCTTGAGAATACCTCGACAGAACTAATGATGAGATGCGGTGAAAGCTTACTGTACTGCTCATGGAATGAATACTTAACCCCAGGCTTAATTTCATGAAGAACCATGGCAGCATTCTTAGGCTGAAGAATCTTTTTTAAGCGAGCATTCTGTCTCTTCTTCTTCAACTTATTGGGAACTTTATCTGAAATTGTATTAGAATCCAACTTTTAAATAATAAAAATAACTAACATGACTTAAAATTTTACAACTAAGCACAGTGGGTGTACCTAAGATGACTAATACATCTTAATTTCAAAGTTATACAGTCTAGATACATTGATTTTTTAGTTTTTCCTTCTAACAGCGTAGTGATTTAGTGTTTAGCAGATATTTTTCTTGAACAATTTGACTGGATTATTAAATTAAATTTAGGTCTGAAAATATCGATGAACACATTATAAAAACATTCTATAAACAGAATTTAATCATAGCTTCTAATTGATTCTATTCAGAAAATTAAGTTACATTAAATTAAATAACAAAATAATATAATTTTCATTCTTAAAAACTAATTTTGTGGGGTATGACAATGTTCTTCATTTCCATGAGCTCATCTTGCTTTTCCATTTACTTTCACTTGTAAGATATGGTCATCATGGGAATACCTCACTTTGAATGATTGACCTGCTAGTTTAATTGTAAGTTAATCACCAATATTAACTAATACTTATATTATCATGAATGTATCTTAATGTTGAATAAATAAGACTGAACAGAATTCACTTCTTAATTTTCAAATTTCAAGGATAATCCACCACTTCCAACAGGAACTTATCACTAACTACAGTTGCTTAGTTTGTGACAAGATTGCATGATTAATTCTTTTCCTGGGAATAAGATGTTTCAATCTTTAAGTCTTTCCAAAGTATTCAAAAGAAAGATTAACAATAGAAATTACAATGTTTAACTTTTGGCATCTACAGATTAATGATATTACAGCAACGAGTGCACTTTAAATATGATGATCAGCCCACTGTAGTAATACAGTACAGTTCAGAATGGGAAAAGATTATTTTAATACTGTTAGCTTATAAGTTTAATTTGGCTGACATAGTTGTCCTCAATTCATGATTGAAAATTCTGCATTCTATATTGGTATGAAATCTGCTTAAACATTGTCTCAATGTCAATGTAGGAGAGTTTTGACCTCCCAGTTACAGGGGCCTTTTTTTCAGGAACCAACTGCTGACAGTTCAATAAGGTTCTTATAAACAAGATATATGCATAAAGCCAATTATACAAGGTTTTCTTGAGAATGGCTTTGAGGTTAACAGAGTTTTCACTTAAAACAGGAATCTAGTTGACTTTAAATAGTAATATTTAATTTTCTGAGATTGATTATGATTGAGAATTTATCAAACACACTAAAAACAATTTAAGTTTACTAAAATGGCAATGAGTTGGATAGGTCTCAGAACAGCTGGCATTAATTTTCTGAAGTGATATGATGCTAAATTTTGATTAATATCCTTGAAATACAAGAAAGATCCTTGTTGGCAAATAAATACAATTCCCTTGTAAGCAAAAATTATTTTAAGTGGAAATTCATATTTCTATCATACAAGACTTATAGGATAAAAGTAACCAAAGAAGCGATACAATGGAAAAATTCCTATACATTTTAAATGAATTCTCTGAAATATCCATACCAGTCACTATTCAGAATTGTACTACTGTGGAGTATACAGGTAATGTTCATAGAAAATTATTTTACAGCAATCAATATTTAAAATAAATAAATAGATGAAATAACAGGGAAATACAAGGGGTCCAGTATGCATTCAAAAAGTACATAAGTACCCTGCAAGCTGCCTTTTGGCAAGTGGCAGGGGGAGTCTATTTTCCTGGTTGATTCCTTTCGCATATCATTCTAGGAGAAAATTAATTCTTGAATCGACTAGCAAATTCTAGCATCTATTTCTCTAATATTTCTTGCGGTATTGGAATGGCCCATGTTACAAGGAGGGCACATAAAATCATCATTCCTTGAATATAAGGTTACATTTTCCATGAATGTACTCTGCCTGAATTTGAATTAAATCTCTGATTGAGCCTTCTTTCTTCCAAAGATTCCCAACCTGCCTCCTGAAGCATCTGGGTAACACTTACTGATTTATCATAGCAATTTTTTTACAAAACATATTGCCTTTCGTTGTACCTTTTCTAATTTGCAAATACAACACTTTTCAGCAGGGTCCCATACACTGCATGCATACTAGAGGTAAGGTGCAAAGTAACATTGCTTGCAGACTTTTTCTTCGCTCCTATCAGCTATTCTCTTGAAGAAACCGAGCTTCTTAAGAGCTAGCCCATACATATTATGGATGTGGGTACGCCCAAGTTATGTTATTCGCGAAGGTTATTCTAAAATATTTCACTGAATCAACTGTTGATAATGTTTTCCCTCAAAGGCCATATGAATTATTATTGGCAAAGGAGTTTCTTTCGAAAAAGTTAACTACCGAACATTTGTCTACATTGAGCTCCAATTTCCAGTTCATTTAACAATTTTATCTAAATCATTCAACAGGGTTAATCTTTCATAATTACTTTGTATTTCTCAGTAAATTACTGTGTTGTCTGCAAATATTATAACTGTACTGTCGATGTGCTTATTAAGGTCGTTAACATATACTTAGAATAATAATGGACTGATTACCCTAGCCTGTGAGATGCCTGAGGTCACTTCAACTAGGCTGGAACTAATACCATCCAATACTACTTGTTGTTCTCAATCGGAGAGGAAATCTTTCATCCAGCTTATTAATTTTTCATTGATACCTACAAATTTTAATTTATACAGTAATTTATGGTGTGGTGTAGGTATAAGTAATATAAAAATAAAATATATTTGAACATAAGAACACAGCCAAACTGTAATATCTGAAAATAATAACTGCCAATGAATTATCCAAAACATGACAAATATTCTACCATGCAGCAAAGCTAGATGTAAATTATTTTTCAACCAATTTTCCATATAAATAGTAAATTTTGCATAAAGCAATAGGTACTATGTTATTGGCAACATATTTGCTGAATAATATGGTACAGATGTTATCATCATCATTTCCCATGATCCAGCTCCTGGTAGATCAGGGTATTTATGGTAAATCCTCATCTTTCCCTATCCTTCCACAATACTTAATCCATTATAGGTTTCTTCAACCCAAGCCAATTCAATCCCCATAAAGTACTGGAGGGAATAAGACATGCCAGTTGGTCTTAGTCACAGCAAAAGGAAATTTCCAACTGTACCTCCTCAAGGTGGGGGATGGGCAACATGTTATGGCACTGGGAATGAATAAACACAAGTGATCCCTCTCTACTAAATACCAATGGCCTCTCAAGATGATAGATGAGTTAGTAAGAGGTTTAAGCCACCCTTGAAGGGGGAAATCTCTCCTAACAACAGAAATTCAGCAATGTTTTTACTTCAGTGAAATGGCTGGAATTCAGGAGCAGCCTAGAGTAATATCTGACAGAAGTTATAAAATGCCTCTGGGAATGGCAAACCCACCATAATAACAGACTATATCAGTTATGAGATATGGTACAGATGCTACATTGATAATAATGAGAATTATACTTAAGGAAAAGAGGCTTCGAAAGAACTTTCTCACAAAACAGAATTTAAGGCATTAGAGATGTTCTATTAAAAAGTAGCAGAATTTGCTTGTAAAAAATTCTGAGGTTCTTTTCACACTCAAAGATAAAATTAACCTTTAACCACCTAGCATACCTAATGGATGTCATTAAAAATACAATGTTAAATTATTACACTGATGCTCTTTGTGTAAAAAATAGTAAATCTCATAACTCACTTTATATTATGCTTTTTAAATTAACTAGGTGCTATTTTTAAATATGGAGAAAATGTGGTATCTTTCACTTTCTTTACAGTATGAGTAATAGTTGTCTGCATACTGCAAGCTAATGCATGATAAATTTTCACTCTTCCAGGGTGGATTTGGACCGATGGACTTTGTTTAGTAAACAAGATAACAAGATCTATTCACATGCTGGGAGATGGTTCACTAACTATTCTGGAAGGGATCCAAAATAATTCTTGAAAATAGCCTCAGTATGATCTTATGAGATAGTGACATGCAGGATTGTTTCAGGAGATGCCATGAAAGTGACCCTCTCAACTAAAGCCAGAGTTTCAAGTCAATATCAAATCAGGGAAGTTCTCAAATAAAGTTTTGTGTCATAAATACTAAATATACAAGAGAATACCAATACCACTCTGGCATTGAACTGAGGATCATTAAAGAAATTGTAGACTGCAATTATAAAATATACATGACTTCTATTCACTTGCTGGGTGATAGCTACCTACTTTCTCTATAAGTTCCAAATTAAATATTGAAACTAACCCCTTACTTTTCTTATAAGAAGAGTGTCTGTAGCTTATGCTAGAATCACAACTCCTTTAACAATTTTCAATTTCCTATAACCCCAGGAAGTGCCTCAAATTCAGGAATTGTATAAAAAACGCATTTATTATGGGAGTATTATTTTGGACTTTCAGGTACTGAACCTAAGATAGCAAAGATCGATTAAAAAATTAAACTTTTCTGGTAGTATCCTAGTGGGGTGTACATAGTAAAAATTTCAATTCAATAACCCTTGCGGAACATGACTAGAATTTGAATCCTACATCTATATATAGTATTTGATACATTCTAATTAAAAATCTAAACAGGTTAAACAAAAGATATACTTACAATATGGCCTTTTACTCCAAAATGGAGCCTTTTTCTCAGCCTGCTCTTCTCCCTCATGAGGTTGTGTTTCTGCTCTATTACCAGGCATAGGCACCGGCATGATCATCATGCCCCCACCATCACTTGGTGGATTGTTGCTAAAATGCTGTAAAGAATCCTGATACTGGGAAATACCCACACACAAAATACATCACAGGATATGCAATCAAACAGTGGCCTGAGGCAAACCCAATTTTAGGGAAGGGCATCCTTGAGGCTCTTCGTTGCCAATAATACAATGGCCACAGAAAAGATGAGTTTCCCACATTATTAAAAAACCTACAATAAGTTCTTTCAGCTGTAAAATTTACCAAAATACTTTTATTTCTTTAATTTGATATTGATAATTTAGGATATATAGATAGTGGATAATAATTCTCCTAATTTAAGTAGATGTTAAATAAAAATGGCACTGACACACAAAATAATTCTCCATAGCATTTACTTGGCATGGAACAGTAACCAATTACAAAATCTAAATTGATCCACAGTTACTAAAAATGTTAAATGAGGCGTAAAAAAATTGATAAACTGGCAAAAAAATAATTTATGAGATAAGGTAGTGGATTTCATCTTATAAAAATTATACTTAGAAACTGCATGTAATATCTTTAACTTCAATGCTTAACAAGACAACTTTCTGAGAACATTAGTATATGTAATGCTAATATCATCTTTGCCACAGCCATGATATTTCACAACAACGAAGCAATCCTTTAGTATACCCTTTATATTAATTTGCCTAACAAAAATTATTCATTACACAGGCCAATGTCGGAGAGCAGCTCCTCAGCTAGTGTATAGCTATCTCAACCCAGAGTTAGGTGATGGAAAGAAAGATGAGAACTTAGATCTCAAACTAAATAAATAAAAATAAAAAATCTGGTTGCAATATTTTTACTTTTAATGATAATTTATTTGAATGAGAAATTGAAAGCGGTAAAATATTTTAATTTTCCTTTCAATTCATTAAAAATTTTTAATCAGAATGTAATCTTTTTAGTTACATTATAAGAAGAAAGTAACTTGGCATTCTAAGAAATATAGAAATCTTGCTAATCATTAAAAAATACTGCGAACTTACTTCAGAGGAAGTTAGCCGTTTTGGTATTCCACCCAAGGGGGAGCTTAAAGGCTGTCTACCCAGCAGAGGAGGCAACCCTGTAATTAAGTATGAATTATGTTTGGTACATGCAAGGATTATAAATAATGAATGATAGAACTACCTATTTGCTAGAGATATCTTAAGAGCAATATAAACAACATATTCAGTAAATATTATTTGTAAAATTGATCATATTCTCAAAATACTTTACTTTAACAACCGTATTTTGACCAATAAGCACAAATACCAATTTGTTTGTGGTTTTTCATATTACAGCTTCCAGTGCTCAAATTGGACAATGATTTGCTTTGCGTTAAGATAAATTGTTTGAGCTCCAAGATAGCCATGTGGACAGAGCATTCGGCTTCGTCGGAAGTTGTTCGATTCCCGGTGCGAAATAACCCTGTCGAAGCACTTTTGACAATACTACTACGGCAATAAATATTGAGATAAATTTTTATGCCATATAAAAACTCCAATTTTGTTTACAGCCATGCCATGGATCAATCTAGATGAAAGTTTTCTTGAATCATTTTCTTGCATCCAATTTTGTACTGGACTGTCAACAGTTGGTCTGTTATATGGTCTTTCGTGAAAAGGAGTTGAAAGAGAGAGAGAAAGTTGGTACTGTAGGATATGCCTTGCTGGAAGCCATGATGTTCCGGTACTAGCAACTTCAGTTCGTACATGTCAATCTATTTTCCATAAAAATGTCTTAATAACACGAGGTCCAGCGATTTGGGAAAGCGCACATTTCTGTTATATTCTTGCTTAATGAGACTTTTGTAGTTTGACCATTGTTAATATTCAATACATTGGGCTCTTGAATGTCCAAGGGTAGATAGCCCTTTCGTCTTCTCTGAAAATAGTCCAGGGTTCGATTCCCGGTAGGCGCTAACAGGCTAAAATATTTCTGCTGTTGAGGCACTTTAAACAATACTATGTCTACTTATGCAGATTATCACGCTTACATTAAACGAAAGAGACCGAAACCCGGAGTACAGTACCTGTATAGAAGCTATTTTCAAGTCCAGACAAGTCTAACTTCAAGAAATGCTGGTGACAAGGGGTTTAGGTTGCTTAAATCACCTAGCAGTAATATTGTATTGCAATGTACGTTTGAAAGTCAGACATACAGAACCTTTTTCTACTGATCTTCTGCACAGAAGGGGCCATAAGCTTTCAAATTCACTGTATCATTCACATTAAAATATTAAAAATCAAGAAAATCCTGGCACCGTATTGAAGGCTTTTCGACTTTATAGGTAGTCTCTTTAGAGCTTAATGGTGAACAGGAGTCCTGAACTGTCAGCCTTTTAACATTGCATTAAAAATATCATTTTACCACTTCTAAATCGTAATGGATTTCTACGTTTAAACCTAAGAGTTCACAAGCTCCTGGAAAATCGTACTGAGAGGAAACTGGAGTAAGTTTATGAAGGACAATAACATTGTAAAAAAAATATTGGAAATATGTATTAAACATTTATCGACACCTGCTTAGATTCATTCCGATAACGTAACAGTGATGTCACATATAAAATAGTAAGGCAGTTGTAAAGCCGAATATTTTGTAGCATAACAAACTTCCAAGAAACAAACATGCAGATTACCAATAAAAAAATCAATATGAGAACGAGAAAGCGTTAGTTACCTCTTCCTCGCCGATAAAGAATCATAACAAGAGAAACAAATCTCAAAGATCTTTGATTGGTGCAGCTAGGGTAACTGAGGCTGATAATTCATGCACATGCTTTTGTAGGAAAACTTATACTTGCCCATGCTTTGCTGAACACCATTAGAACTGCGGTACGCCATTGTCTTACTCAGGCGTTACTATACGGTAACGAAGACAAATTGTTGACTCTAGAGAATAGTGTCAACTTAAGAATACACTACTGTCCATACATAAAAGGCTGCGGGTTATAAACTGACTTATGATTTATTTGCACACGGACGCAAACAAATTATTCGGAGTTTTAACGCTAACCAGTTTTCACTAAACACTTATGGATAAGGCAGCGAAAGCGCAACTCGGTCGGCCTATCCCAGAATCCTTTCTGAAGGAGAAACAAATTTGCTCTTGCCGGTAGCCTTGTATTTCCCCTCTTCGTGTTGCGTGAGATAATTATTGTAATTTGACTCCTTAGATTTAGAGAAAATAAATTAAATTTTGTCAATTAAATTTCTGCGGTAAATATAGCTAATTTTGTAAATATCAAGTAAAGCATTCGCCAGAGCGCTAGTACCGCCAAAATTTATCAGTGGCGATCGTTCAAATTATCATTGAATTTGAAGCATAGAAAGTTAAAAAGGAAATGTATAAGTTGTAGTGATTGTGCATAGGCGACAAGTATATGGTCTACTCTAAACCTTGGATTTCTTAACTAGATAATCCTTCGCGTAGCATATTGGTTTACTCATTCGTAAGAAAACAAATGAAGTCAATTATTGCACGACAATGAAGTCTTGAGAAAACATTTCATGATTCCAGAGCTGGAAGTTTGTTACAGTTGAAAATAAATGTTGAAAAGCAATAATGGAAGAAACAAGCCCTGAAAATGAAGGCCAATGCCAGCAGAATGAAATCTCGAGTGATGGTATAAAATGCCTTTTTACATTTTTCTGACACCGCTTATAAATTCAAATAGTTTCTGTTTATTTGCATGGTTGAAATTAGTGAATATCTGTCAGTAGATAATTTGTTGATCTAACCTGTGATACTCAAGGAACATCGTTTTATGGTTATTGTAATTTAATTGGTTTAAAATCCATTAACTAGGTTTGGACTCGAAAGTGAAAGAGGTTATGGAAACGATTAGGAGATTGGAGTCAGAGAAACAGCAGGCGCAAGAAGAATTTGGGTTACAAAGAGCTAGACTTAAAGAACTTTACATGAAGAAAGAAGGTAACTGACTTAATATTACATAACTGAGCCATAGTTCCGCGAATTTAGCTTACCGTTTCCGTTTGCTTTGCTTTTGCAGAAGAACTAATGCGAGAGTCGCAGGAACGAGTCCGATTACAAGAACTGACTGATCGTTTACAGCATGAATTAAATGAAACCAAAAGTCAGTTGCTACTAACTAGTTTTCGCCTAGAGAGTGATGTCGCCCAGGAGAAAAGGAAAAGAGAGGAGGAAGTGGCTTCGTTAGAAAAGTTGATGCAAGGTGACGTTACAGTTTTTAAGGACAATCATGTTACCCAGCGTAATTATTCCTTATTTACGTATGTCAAATTATCTTCACAGAAGCTGTAGAGGAGGCAAACCTATCTCAGAAAAAGTTCAAAGATGAAATTAGAAGGCTTCAGAAGATGAATGAGCGACTTGATTCTGAGCTTAACGAAGCCCATAGACCTGCTGGAGATTCAGGACCTAGGCTACCGCTTCAAGGGGCAGTCGCAGCTCTTGCTCCTGGAGCCAGTATTATATCAGCTTATACAAAATCTATTGCTCGCAAAGTTGGAAGCCTGGGTCCTGGTCTAACCACTTCAAATACTACTTCTGCACAAGTTACTTCTCCTTCAAATGCATCATCCTCTGGAATTTTCAGTAGTAATGCCCATCCAAATGTCGGAGAATCGAGTGCTGTTGTCTCTTCCTTAACATCTTCTGAAGAAAATCTAGAAGAGGGGATGCGGAAGGTAAAGAAATATGTACGTACCATAATAATGGGTATTTTGTTTCATTACATGCAAGTATTCTGGAAAAAATTCCAGTTTGTGTTTATATTTAATGTCATTGTAGAGGCTTTCATTTTATATCATTTATATATTATGATCTTCTTGAGATTGTGTGATACCTGAGAATGTGATTTATGCTAATAGTTGCATAAATTCTCAAAATTTAACATGGAAGTGCAAGCACGATATGCATGGCTATGTAAAGACACAGTCACTAAAAATCGAATGCATGTTCATAACTCATTAAAAAAAGATCTTTCTGGAAAGAGATTAATCCTGTCTCTTGCCCTATCATTTCCGACTTTTCCAATTATGTCTACTAATGCATGTCTTAGGACCTTGTGCCCCTTTATTGTTTTAGAACAAGGGCTAAAAGAATTTCTGTCATGAATATGAGTGCTTTATGGCATTCATTATTTATCATTAATCTTAAGAGGTTAGAAAAACTAGTTATTTGAGTGTCTTAGTTAAAATTATCCTCTAATATCCTTAAACTTCTTATGTAATTTTTTTTGCTATTAATATGAATGAAGACTTTGGCTGAAATTTTATTTTAGTAGCTATGTAAAGAAAAGTAATTCCTAGAGCAAATATTACTTTATTGCTGCGATTTTATAAAAAAATATCAAATCTTAATATCAATATACTTATTACTCTTACTTACTTTTTTGATAATAATGAGGAAAGAATTTAGCATTTTTTTCTCTTGTCATTCATTCAAATTTAATTGGTACCAGCAGTCTATTCACATATATTACATATGCATTTTTATTAATGCATCAATTAAGATGCAGAAAATAGAGGCTGAAAACATAGAAAAAGAATTGCTACATTTTGTTCACATCTGCTCCTGTAGCTTTAAATCCTTCTTAAGCCTTTTGCCTGACTCTGAAACAGTTACTTTTTGATCAGATTCAATGACCTCAGCATCAAGTTAGAAGTTACTGCTTTATTGACCAGGAATATATTATTTGATTTGATTGATAATGTTATTTGATTGCAGGCTCAAGAAGATGCAGAAGTTCTCCGTTCTCTAGTCATTCCATTGGAGGAAGAAATTGAGGCTTTAAAAGATAAGCTGAGAAATGCATACCATATATTGAAAAGTTATGGTTATGAAGATGGCAAGGTGAGATTGCTTCAGCCATGTTAAAATATGTGTTAAATTCTATTTTGTTAAGGAATGGTTCCAAAAAACTTCCGTCCGGCTTAATTACTTGTCAAAGCTTTCCTTCTGTCCTTATTATTTCCATCTTTTGTGTTTCCTCTGTCTCTAATATTTCATTGTGTATTTGAGATTTTCTTTTTATGACTTCTTCAGGGGTTTCATTCAACCATAAGGATATTGTCTACTACTCATTGTATAATATGTTCCACTCATCCCCATTATCTTCTGTGATTCTGTTGTTTTAGTGTGGTTTTGTTTTACTTTTCATCGAAGGTCTTCTTAAGTTAATCTGATTTAAGAGTAATTAACTTTAACTATAGTATATGATATTAATGAAAAAACAACAAATACCAACGAAAGCTAAAGCTCCTAAAATCAAGAAAAGAAAAAGGACCACAGACAGGGTTGGAATTTTGCAGGGAGAACTTTAGTAGCCAGGAAATTTGGATGAAACCCTGAAGTGGTGACCTAAGAAGTGAAATAACATCATCAAAATTTTGGAATATTGTGATGGTGATTTGCACTAAAAAGTGGGACAGATGTATCTAAGCATTGACACTTGGTGTAGAGTGACCACTTAGATTCTTGCAGGTAAGATATATTCAATTGTTGATTGTTCCCTATCTACTTCTCTGTTGCTCCATATGTCCAATGGTTTCTTTTCAAAGAATATACAGATTATTTTTGCCGTTATATATTTATAAGTTAGATCGAATGAGAGATACAGAGGTTACTCAGCATGACAAATGCTTCTTAGGCCATCTGGATCCTTGATTGTTTATTGGAACCTCTATTCTCTTCACTTTATGATGAGGAACTTAGACGGAGTGGGAAGGGAATCAGAGAAAGGTCATATAAATCCTTAGTTAGGCCGATTGTTGAATATGCAATGAGTGTTTGGGACCCACATAAAACGGGCCTAAGTAACAAACTCAAAGGCATGCAAAGGATGGTACTACATATATAATCAGAAATCGCTAGAAGAAAAAGAGTGTTAGTAAAATGATAGATCAACTAGGATGGGAATCCTTATATATACAAGAAAGATATTTAGATTAACGGGTGTATCTAATGCATGGAACTGTAAAGATGGCTGGGATGAACTAGGGGCAAGGTTTCATACTCCCAATTATATTGGACGAGGCAGTCACTATCTAATCACATTAAAAATAGAAGGACATGAACAGAAAACTGATTTGGCTAAATACTCTTTCATCAATAGAGGTATAAGAGAACGGAATGCTTTACCTGGAGAAGTTCTCATTCCTATGCCAATTAATGTAAAACTTTTCAAAGCTAAACTAAAAGGTCATAGTATATAATTACGAGTAAAAGTTGCTTGCATACTGCAAGCTAATTAGTAAAAATTTACAGTAAGTTCCCCTTACGGGTATCTTCGAAGCTTATCCAGCAAAATTCTTAAAAATTGCAGCAATACATTTCTTACGTTATCCATCTGGCATCGAACTCACGGTCATATGCAACCTTTCTTCCACTGGTTCTATAGAAAACTACTTCAAACGCAAACTCTGTGATTTTGAATAGTCTCCTGCATAGAGAAAGGCCTCAAAACAATTTTTAAAAAATTAGTGTAAATGACCGCCTGGCGTCGAACACAGGACCCGTTCGTGAAAGACAATGGCATACGAATGTTAGAGAAGTGCCACTCTCACGTGTTTCAAAGTTTCAATTCAGCATCTTATCGGGAAGGTCCTAAAATGAGATTCCGTTCTTCCCGCTTGAAATGCATGGTAGAATCGGAATGACGCTCTAGCATTGAACCAAGGACCACTAGAGAAGCAGTGGACGTCATGATTGAATCTTCTCAAACGCCTCTGTCACCATTCTGGGTTTTATCTTTGAAGCTTATCGGGAAGGCATTTAAAAAAATCGTCCAAAATTTCACCAATGCATTTCACCAATCATTTCGGACCCACCTGGCGTCGAACATACGGCCATTGGTAACATTTCTTCCTAAAGTACTATGTAAGACCATGTCATCTTCAAAGACTGTAATTTTGATTGCTCTATCTCATCGAGAACGGCCTCAAAACAGATTGCAAAAATACGCGCAAAAGACTGCCCAGCGTCGAACTCAGGACCCATCCGTGAGAGGAGATAGCAAAATAATATTAGATAAGTGCCATCCTTACTTGTTCCAAAGTTTCGATTCAATATCTTATCGGGAAGGTCCCACGCCTCTGTCACCATTCCGGGTTTTATCTTTCCAGCTTATCGGGAAGGCATTTAAAAAGATTTCCGCAATGCATTTCTTATGGAAGAATTTTGCATCCACCTGGCGTCGAACTCACTGTCATTTGGCTACATTTTTTCCATGAGAAGCATAGAAGACTACCTCAACTTCAACCTCCGAAATTTTGGTTACTCTATCTTAACGATAAGTGCCTCAAAATAATTTTCAAAAATCCGCGCAATGCATTCTTATGGGAAAATTGCGATTTTTGGGAATTTCTGGCATCGAACCCATGATAGCTAGCGTCGAAGTCTGCATTATTCTGGCATCTAGAGTGTAGGGCCAGTACGTCGAAAAAATCTGACGTCGATGGCGCTTGTGGAACATGGTCAGAATTCGTATCCCCTATACATATATATATATATATATATATATATATATATATATATATATATATATATATATATATATATATATATATATATATATATATATATATAGGTATATCCAGAGAGTTAGCTATATATAATAGATAAATAATCTCATTTTACTGTACTTTAAATTTTTATTATGTATAATGTATTATATAATGCTTTAGTTATAATTTATTGTATCTGGATTATGTACTGGGATATTTTTTGGATTGTAAATTATTTTGTACCTATTTATTGTTAAGAATTTAGTTTTCCACGGGAGGTTTTAGGAGGGGTTTCCCTCCCATCCTTGGGTGAATGCCAGACAGATGTCATTATTTTTGTTCCCTTTCACCATTACTACCTGGTCCACTGACCGAATTGCAACATTTTCATGTTAAATAAATAAAATTATGCCTCTAAGGTAAGTAGACTCATCTACTTGATAAACCAATAACCCATCAATCTATTCTACTTCAACATTACTTTTAACTATGTTTAATATATCTTTACTCCTGGCCCATTTCCTGAAGATATCATTTGAAGATGATCCTCCTGTCTTGTCTCTTTAGCTCACCAACCTTTCAGTAATTAAAACATTCTATGTGCGCTACTTTCTTCAATATTTTATCAAGTACTTTCACAGGATTGCTGCTTTTCCCCATCTGCTCTGTGTCTTACAAAATGTATTTACAGCAATTAATTAGTTTGCAATGCCTAGAATGCAATAATATTCACCCATTCAAACCGTGTCAAATATTTCTGCACCTTGTGAGCAATTGATGAACAGCCATCTCTGAATGCCCTTTCCTATCTTGATCGTTCCTGTGTTTGATCATTTTCTTGGTTGTAAACTAAGCTGGTGGAAAAGAGTTTGCGTGGCTTGTTTATTATGTACATATTTTACAGTACTTACATAGTTTATTTGTATAATGTCTGATCACCTAACTTTTAGTGAAATACAGGTTTCCTTTGCTGAAAACTAGATTTGTTCAAAAACACTATCATGCTAAATAAATATTTAAAGCCCTTTTATATCCTGTCATTTTATAACAATATGAATTTTTGTTAAAGTTGGAGATTTGTTTGTTATGCCAACACATTCATTAATGGCTACTATTATTATAGTAGTATGAATTTTGTGCTTACTGAACTCATGTTAATCAGGATTTATCCATCATGACTCATCTTTCTGTGATTCTTTTTTTCTGATTTCTGTGATTCTGTGTTTTGTTGAGGGAATCTAAATATAATAGCTCATTATTTCTAGTATTGCTGGAATAATGCTTTGGGCAAAATAATTGGGAATCTACCAACATATACAAAGGAATATTAAGGGAATGATATAGTCAACATTTAATATCCTTGAACATGTAGTAGATTTTTGAAGCATTAAGTTTTTTATATACTAAAAAACTGCAAGCCAATAGCACAAATGAAACTACAAGACAAATTCTGACTGACTGTTACAACGTAGAGTAGCTTGTGTGTATATGTTGTTAACAGAATTTTGGATCACCTCAATTGCATGTTGTATTTTTTATGTAGCAGAGTTTCATGAGAAGACTGGTATCACAATTGAAGTGAAACAATTTTAGTGAGTTGTGGTACTTTATTTCAATGAAATGATATAGGATCCCCAATAGATATATAGATACTTTTCCTTACTCAGTGTGTTAAAAAATTGAATTTGATGTGTATACTGTTTTTGTGCTTAATTTTTGTGCAACTCATTTCAGTGGATTAGTCCAGACTATCCAGTAATAAATTATCCTAGCATATTTGTTGATAGAGATGGAGATAAGAGTAAATTTCTTTACTCATTGTTAAGATTCAATAGTAATTACCTCAATTTACATAATTTTTATAGTTTTTTTCAAAGCCTCCAAGAAGTGGAGATGATCCCCAAAGCTATCAATAGTTACCGCTTGCAGGTTTCCTCAAAGAGCAGGGAGTAGATTTGAGTGGAGTAAAATTAAGTACAGTTATTACTTGGCTAATGAAGATAATTTATTCTGGAATCAAATTTGTTAGATAAAATGTGATTTCTCATAGGTTTTTAAAGAAGATTGTTAAATATGTTCTGGATGCTTCCCATTATTAAAAAATAAGTTTTGTTGAATAGTAAACCACACTATGAAAGGGCAGGAACTCACCAAAGTGTGATGAACAACTATTCAATTTGAGAAAAAAGGTTGGAAAGAAGAATGAAAAATATCATGGTACAATATAAAAATTTTTTGATTAACTATACAATAAATTCCTCTTTTTCAATCTTCATATTTATTGTTTTACATTAACCTAATCAGGGAAGAAATACAATTTATGAAACTTCACAACACCACATTTGTTTTACTTGATCAGGAGGAGGTTGGATTTTGCTAGAAATAATTGTTTCTATTGCCAGTTTTTAGGAGACAATAAAACTTACTCATAAAATTAGGAATTTATGAAATAATATTACTGGGTCAGGAGCAGTAACAGCTGGCTGGCAGGATTGGATTTCTTGCTAAATAACACACAAGAAAATATTGCTTCATACCTGTATAGAAGTCATTTCTATTATTATTGTTTGAGGGTAAAATTTTATTATTACTGGAATATTTTTATACTTTTTGATTTTTATCCTCTTCATTGCTATTTATCAGGGAAGTTTCTCACACATGCTTGAAATGAGCCTGTTACATATTTAGGATTTGCAGTCATGGAATTCTTAAATATTTTATTTGAATTATTTGATTGTTTTCCTCCATCATTTCCCTGCATTGCTGCTGAATAGATAACTGTGTTATTTTAGGATCTCACCTCAGTGATTCTTCTTAATGAGTTTTGCCAGCTAACCTTTATGTGCCTTCTTGTCTTTATTATTATTATTATTTATACGAGATAGTCCCAGTTTTTAAATCTGTTTTCAAATTAAAATAAATTGATTTGGTCCAAAATTAGGAATGAGTGAAATATCAGATTATTTTCTTATACAAAATATTTATACATTTTGTAAATTGATCATTATATTTGGATAACTTTGACAGTGTATAAAATGTTTTGCAGTCCTTAGGTGAATTATATGTGTTTTAGAAAGTAAGTATTTTTTTGTAGGACTATGTAAGTAAAGAGTCTGAGGACTTTCAACCTTTAAAGAATAAGGAACAAAATGTCCTGGATAATGTAGCTAATGAAGTAAGTATTTCAAATTTTGTATAAGTTGATCTTGTTTTATGGAAAGATATTCTTGTTTCATTTCTCTCCTGTGAAAACATATAATAGACATCGTTAGTGATCTTGGTTTCTATGTAAATATCAAGTTATATGTATGAAGGTATTATACATTCCACATGGAAATATTGTGTAGAAAAGCTGAATTTGCATTCAGTCAGATGAAGTAAGGAACAATGATTATATCATAAGTGTATGTGCCATGCTGTCTTTTCTAAATAATTCTGACTTGCTTATATAAACAGGTGGAGGGTCTTTCAAGAGAAGATGGCTCTGCAGAATTTGGATTGCTGACTAATGGATCGCCTAGTGTGAAACCTCAAGGTAACAACATGAAAACTCTCTCTAGTTTGTACTTTTTGGCTAAAATTACTTACTCTATGAATATATCACATAATGCAAGCAAAGGAATCCTCTATGATACTGAAAGCAGATTACATTCTGCTGCCTATTGTTTACCTTTATGTTTCTGTTATTTACCAATAAGATTTCAATCTCACATATTTTCTATCTTAGACCCTTAGTACTTTTATAGACCTAGGTCTTTAACTTACTTATGAAGATTCAGTAGTTTATATCTGACCCCAAGTTAAAAATAGAATTCCTGATTATCCAGAAGCTTTAAGTGTTAGTATTGCTTAACAAATGAATCAGAACCAAAGATAACCATGGATTACATTTGGGTACCATTGAAAGTGATCCAAATTTCACTTAGGTAATAATTATTTTGAAATTTATAAAAAGTACAGTGAAGTATCCAGTTATGAGTTTGAATTTTAGCCTCTTTTCATTTTACCAATTAGTAATGGGGAAACAGCTTGGTTGTAAGTAAGTTGATCATAACTTGAAAAATATCATAACCTGTAGTGAAACCCATCTTTAAATCTCACTCATGGTTTGAAGTATTCTGCTTTCAATATGTGATTCCATGATGGAAAAATTATTGCTTTATTAATTATTGCTTTGATTATTATTAATGTTTTGCTGATGCAGATGTAATCTTCTTTACATTCATAGTTAATTATTGTCCATAGTTATATCATAAACCTAATAGTTCTTGAAAGAAAGAAAAAGGAACTTGGTATTCAATGAATAAGAGACAAAGATTTCTCCAATCGCCGGCAGCGGCAGCCATTCAGGGCAATTCCTCAGAAGAAGATAATCGTCGGGCGGCCACCAGTTGATCAGAAATCCCTAATGTGCATTTCAAAAGCTACACTTTTATGATCACAGGGGGTCCAATGCTGAATTACCTTGGGGCCAATGTCTGTCTGCATAAGTTAATGCTTATCAGCTCCCTATTGTTACTCGCTGTGATTGCTTTTACCCTATTCTTATATACTACATCTAGAATTCAAATTGTTTGCTGTAAATGCTTGATTTTCTTTTCCTGTTTATTCTATTTTACAGACCTCCCTTTCAGAATTTTTTCTATAGAATTAAAAATTTTAAAAATCTAAAGTCATTGTTTGAATGACTTGAAACTACAAGTTGTTTTTGCTCTAAAATCAATTTTTCTTTCTCTTTGTTTACTCTACTGTACCCCAAACGTTTTATTTTATAAAACATTGTTAATTAATGATGACAATAACTTAATAAGTCATTAAAGAAATAATTTAAAGGAGCAATAACTTTAGAATAATAGGACCTATGACAGATGATATGTATTTAGATGTATGATGGTATAAATTACTAGAGAATAAATTTTAATAACCTTTGTTAGTGGTTGCCTCTCAGTCACTAATAAATATTTTGAATTTTTTTCATTCTCTGACTTATCTAAAAGAATTCAGTTGAGTTTCAATTTGTCTGAAATGTTGTATTTACTTTGGGTATAGAAATGTAAAAGAATAAAGTAAATAATGCTTATTTATAAAATATTGATACACCAATAATTATGGCACTTCATCATTTTAACTATTTCAGATAATCAGGGGGTAAATTCAAGTGAACTTGGAGAGGAATCGCCAAACAAATCAGATAGTCATCCAGAAGATATGTCTACTTCAGATCAGATTCCAGATTCATCTTCATCAGAAGCCTGGCCTCATCAAACTCAGGCAAGTCATAATAACTTTTATTCCTACATATAATTTTACTCAATCATAATATCAAAACTGTGCATACCTCGAGGTTTTTTTATCCCCCAATCTCAGACCTGAATATGTCTCAGGATGTGAAATGAAATTCATTAATCATTGTGATAAGTTTGATGTATTCCTTGCAAACATTTGTTTATCCAACATCATATGATTGATAAATTCCTACTAGAAAACATATACTCTATTTTTTATCCATCAGGTTATGTACAATCTTTTTCTGCAGATGTGTGAAGTTGATGATCAGGAAGATAGGAAGGCAAGGAAGTCTAAGAGACTAATTGTCTAGAAAAATAAGAATAATCGCATCTGTATTAGGGAAAATTGTAGCCTTTCTAGACTACTCTTATAATTAATGCTTTATTTTCACAACACAGACTTCCATGCTTGAACAAGGATTTGAAAAGGGAACCTTTGTATTGTTTGGCTACCATGCTAACTCCTATGCCACTTCTTGGTTGTGGGATCATCCACTTAAACTTTGGCTTTTGGAACTGTGTAATTTTTATAGTACAGAAGGAAAAGTGCTGATATGCTATCATTATAATAATTACCTAGAAATTAATGGTAAAAATTATGGTCTCTTATGGTCTTTTTATCACCTCTGTCTACCACATCTGTTAACACACAAATTTCTTTGCTAAGTATTTCATGTATGCTTTCATATCTTGATCATTATTTAACAGCAGAGCATATGAAAATGCTAACCATCCGAGGACCTCAAAAAGATACTTATACCCTAACATATATGTGTTGTGTATCTTTTCCATGAAAAGAATTTTTGGCCAACCCATGAGACTCAGTCAGAAAGTAAAAATCCCTCTTGAATGTTACACATTCATCTCAAAAACTGATGAAATAAAATAGTCAATAATAAGTAAATAAAGAAGTGAATGGCCAAGCTATTAGTGCATTCTAATAGGAAAAGGTAGCTGTTTACAATGAATCCTACAAGCTTGGGTGTAAGAAAAATTCCATTAAAAGATGAATGTATTTGAAAGCAACTGATCAGTCCTCAGCATGTGAATCCTTAATAATGCGGATTACTGCTGTATAGAAAAAGATGTTTTATGTTTAATTATTGGTAGGATCACTCACTGTTTCAAGCAATACCTTCCTCCCTTTAGTGAAGAATGTAATAATCTTAAGACTATTATTGAGTAGTTTTTTCCTTTTTTTATTTTTACTGGGGATTTGTTCATGGAAAATTGTTTTAACAGTGGAATTTTGATTGCCTCTTCTTCTCCATTTATGAGCATTCCATTTTGTAAGAAGAGACACTCACATTAGAATGCTCCTAGGTATTAGATAATTTTGATTTTCACCCTTTTCTCTTCAGCCATCTTCTCTTCAAAATGTCTGCCATATGTGTGCTAACTATGAAGCTCAGCTACAAAAAATGCAGGAAGAGGTACGTGAGCTGGAAAAGAAAATAAAAGTGGCAGAAAGAGCAGCAGAAAGGTATCGGGAGGAACTTTTGAAAGAAACTAAATTCAGGAAAGATATGGAGGAAAAGTGGAATGAAAAGAAGGAACAGCACAAGAATCAGGTAATAACCCTTAACAATCCTCATTTGTGTATCTCAGTATTTTGGAGTTATTGCTAGTTTTATCATTAAGTTACTGTTATTGAAGTGCTAAATAACATTGTTAATTTTCTTTGTTTCTCCCCAACTTCTTGTTGATCAGTGATGATAAATTGATTTATTATTGCATAGGATTTCTTGTCAATTAATATTTTGCTGATATGAATGTTAAAATGATATTTTGAAAATTCAGTATATTTATTATGCAAAATCTTAGATAAGCTCATTGTGGATATGGGTGGTACAGATTGCTGAATGTTGCAAAGAGCAGCACAGCTGCTAGATTGTTATGCTTTATTATCTTTTTAACTATTTCTAGGAACAACTTTTTGTTTTGATTTCTCTTGGAGTTTGTTATCCTCATCTGAGGTCAAATGAAATACAGTCAACCCTGCTCAATTGTGATGCATTAGGACTTAGGTCATTTTGACCCAATTAAGTCAATAATAAAGTGAATTTCTTTAAAAATATTCATTAATTTTCTTTTGGTAATTTTGGTTGGTTTTGGTAATTTTCTTTGTCAAAAAATTTTTTTCTCAATTTAATAACTTCAACAATTACATCCTTATAGTTTATATTTGTATGGTAGTAGTGAATTGTAGAAAAATTTTCATTGCTTGAAATGGGCACTAGTAATGTCCTCAATGCTTAAAATTTGGGAATCTTTGAAGGTTTTCACCCACAAACAGCAAAGCATTACTGTATATTGCCGGTTTTTTTAGCTCGTCAACTGTCCTTGACAAACTGAGTTGCATGCAAAAATTTTTTTCAATTTTCTCTGTAGCAGGTGAGAAACTCATTTATAGATTTTCATCAGTGGATTTTAGTAACTAACCAATTTTCTCAAACATTTGAATTTTTTTATCCCTAAGTTCATTTGCTGCAGTTTAAATGTGATAGTAGGAGGAAGCATTCCCAGCTTCATATGTTTTAGATCATATAAACAATAATTGCCACATAATTGTCAAAAGGCAACAAATTTTTTTCCCCTAGGCTGTAATTATATATGCCTATTCCTCAACCTATTTTGGAAAATTTTGAAGTCAACACTCTACTCTTTGAATCTCTGCTTTGACCCCCAGTGGGAATGACCTCTGTTGTTGAAGTGCCTTTAACAATACCATTACTACCATTTTAGCAACTGGTAGACCTAAACTAGTGTTTATTGTTGAAATCTTGAGCAAGTTTTATTAGTATAAATCGTTTTATACTTAATTTCTGTATAATTAAACTTCACAACAATGTCATGGCTTCTGGAAAACTTCTCAAGTCTACGGCATTTTTAGGATAATTTGTATAATACTTAAATTTTATCATGAATGAATTAGCAAATGAGTAATTTAAGATTTTGTTAACACAGGTTTTGGAACTGAAAACACAAATGGAATCTTCAGAGAAAGCTGTCCAGGATATGAGGGCAACATTTAGCAAGGTTTGCAAGGATGTGAGGATGAATCATGAAAAACTTTTACATGAAAGGGAAGAAGTTGGTAGGGAGCTTGTCAGGTAAAGATTATATTATGCATATATTTTATGTATGTTTGCTACTTTGGCAAAATCTAATTTGGTATTTATATTCTTATGATGAAGTTAACTGAAACTTATTTGTTTCAAGATTTAAATTTCTTCAAGCTAAAAATTATAATTTTCAATATAATTATGAAGCATTTTGAATTACACTTGCTATCAATTTTTAACATAATTATGTCCTGATTAAACATTCAAAGTAAAGATTTTAAAAACTACTTTCAATTCAGTGTTCATTTTATTAGGCTACTTTTCTTTAAAACAAGTTATCTGAAAATAAGTGCATTATAAAAATTTCTGAATTCCTCAATCCACTTCTTATGGAAGAGTTTTTGTTTTGAGGTTCATATATTGAACTCGGAATCGTTTGGGGGAATGTTATTGCCATTCACAGAACAAACCTTTCCTTCTATTTACATCTTTAGTAACATTCTTCTGTCCTTGTGGGAAGTGCTTTAAATATTTCTGAAAGTTGGCACAGTTCCTTTTCGGGCAAAAGCTGGACTTGGGGACCTTCTAGAATCGAACCCATATGATGTAGTTCTCATTTTTTCTTGCAGTTTTTTGATGGAACCTATTCAACATAAAATTGGTAAGGCATTAGTGCCAGTGTTCTCTCACATCTGAAATTTACAGTACCAATTTGTATAGTACTAATTGCATTTTAAGTATTTTAATTTTTATTGTAATTGTATAAGTTGTCCCAAAGGAATCAAAGGTTTCTTAAAAATATATTTTCCTCTGGAATGTAGGTTTAGTTCAGTTTTTAGTTTTAAAGCCATCTTATTTGTGACCTTCATAAATTTTCCATTCTCGGCTTCCACTGATCATCATAACCAATAATAAAAATTTGATCACTTGTTATTCCAGATTGCAGAATGAAAATGACAAGCTTGTTGGCAAACATAGTGCACATTCACAAGAATTACAGAATGAAACTATAAATCTTCCCAACAAAGTAGAAGTAAGTAGAACGCTATTCTTACATTAACCTAGACAAAGAATTATAATTTTCAGTGAGATACATTTTGTATCACCATTTGCTGATTTAATCCTCAAATTACAAACTTTCAAATTAATTTACAAATCATACTTGGTTTCAAAAGATACAAAGGTTATTGTTTCATTAGTAATGAAAATTTAGGACAATCCTCCAAAATTAAGATAGAAATATTAAGAATTAAGAAATTTAGGACAGCTGTAAATTTGCTCATGATCATAGTAATGGAGAATTTAATCCTTCTGTAATTACTATATTTAGGATGTTTACAATATGAAAGGAATGATATCGTTTATTTTATTATTTTTATGTAACTATCTTCTTATTGTTTAAAGTTTGGATTAATATACTAATGCAAAGTATAGTTACAAATTTAAAAAATTCCTCCTATTGCACCAAATTAGAGTAATTTTTATTTCAGTTCAAAATAGGAAATTATGTTATTCAACTAACTAAGGATGATTATTTTTCTGAATTCCTACTCTGTTTTAATTCAAAAAGATTGATCAGCATACCAGCTTTGTGCATTATTTAGTATGTACCAAAGTTATCTAACTGTTAATTAAGCATCCTACTCGCTTGCATTTAATCAAATAATTATTCACTTTTTATAGGAGTTACAAGAGTTATTGCTTAAGTTCAGGGAGGAAGTCATTGCTGCTAAAGTGGGTAAAGAAGCTGCTGAAGAAACTGAGAAAACTTTCCAAGAAGAATGCTTAAATCTCTATGAGCAGATTCGAATTGAGCAGCAGAAAAGTTCCGAGTCCCAAATCACTGTACAGTCAGTATCTTTGAGATATTCTCAAATTTCTAATACCTTTTCTATCAATTGCCCTAATTTCATTTCTATCATTAAGTTTTATTTTTTCTTCTGATATCTCTGATTTTTCAAATGCGCCAAAGGTATAATATGTCATAATACAATATTTCATTAATAATTATAAAATATATAAACTTTCCACATGGGCACTTAGTATTACATCTGAAATATGATTTGGTACTCTGGTGGTATCTGGTCAGGTACATTGCATATGTGCATGATAGTTCTTTTTGCGCATAATGGAAGTTTGACCCAACTTTCAGGCTCATGAATAATTTACTGGAATGAAGGAATTTTGTAAAAGTTTTGACCTTATTCAGTTATACATAGCTGTATATAATTGTGTCATTTAATATTTGTATGAACATGAATAGATGGTCATTCAAAATCAGGTCTAGACCTGTTTGTTTCATGTGCTTGATTGCCTCAACACCTCCCATCATAATCTTTCCACCATATCTTGAAAAATGGAATACAGGATCTAAAATTTTATTTCAAATCCTCTATTATGATGTAATCTTGTATTTTATGAAATTGTTATTTATACAGTCATTTCAACGAACCTACATTGACTTTTTCATTTATAGAATGGTGGCTCAGTGATGAAAGTAAGGGGAAGTGACTAAATTCCTTATCTTACCTTTTATGCCTCTCGAAAGCTCTTTGTTCATCAAGGTTCAATTCCTGGTGGGTGCCCATATGTTCAAATCCACCTTAGCTGTTGAAGCAGTTTTAACAATATTTCTACCATAATTTTGTGTCATCGGTAAATTTTATGCATGTTCAAAAGTATTGAATTTTTCTTGACTGTGTACACAGAAGGTAGGAATTAGTTCAATATGTACCCAAAGCCTGGTTTTGAAGGAAAATCATCTGGTGGCTGATATATCTTTCAAGTATTTTGTTCATTTTGTTGATTATACATGTACATACTGTAATTACTGATTGATGGCTGAAATATTTATTGCATCTTTCTTGCGATATTAGGAAGCAAGAGCAAGAGCTTGTACGATTGCAGGGAATGGAAAGTGAGCTTAAGAAACAGTTATCTGAAGTTAACAAAAGATTGGAGGAGGTGTCAAGTGTGAAGGTAATTTTGTCTTCATTTTATCAGCCATTTTTGCTGTATGAATTTCATATTTTCAATTGAATATTTAACATTTTAAATTGGCATAGAGATTTATTGAAGGCCATTATTGAATTATGATGAATTTATTTATTCAGTAGTTTGTAGATAAAGTTGTAAACCTTTGCTGTGACTCCAGTTCAGCAATGAAACAGCTCATTAATGTAAATCTTTTACATTTACATATGCACAAGATTTTCCTATGAATATAACATACCTTGATTTTGGAGCCTGAAATTCTGAAAAAAATAACTACCTAATATGAATGTGAATACTATGTAACAACAGCAAAACAATACATGTAGAGACACCATGCACAATGATGTATTAATGAGAATGACTAATACAAAGCCTATTAGCAATGACCTCTATAGTGCAATGGGCTGTGTAGGTATGAATAGCATAGAACAGTTATTTTTTATATCTGCTACTAATGTGCAAGATGCATCGCTAGTTTGTGTCCTTTTTTGCGTTTTATATAATCCTTTACATTCTTATTTTTGTGCTGTTTATTTTGATATAGCTCATGTAGCTTAGGTAACCTGACTTCAGGAAAAAATAATGTCAATAATAAAAAAGCAAAAACAGTTTTTTTAAACAATGACATAATTTTGATAATAAATCATTCTATATACCTCCTTCAGCTTCAAAAAATAATATTTTACCATAACTACGTTAAAGCAATTTTGGAGTCTTTCATTGTACAGTCAAACTGCTATAATGATTTTAAACTGGAAATATTTCAGAAAGATTCTGATTCTACTGTGGCTGAACTTCGTAACAGGGTGCTTGGACTACACAAAGAACTGGATGTTAGTGTCAAAGTACAACAAGATTTAGTACAGCTATCTCAGTCTCTTCAGGTTCAGTTGGAGCATATAAGAGAGTCGGAAAAGGAAGTTCGCTGGCAGCATGAGGATGATTTTGAAGACTGTGCTGGATGTCGTAGTCATTTTACACCCGCTGTTGGCAAGGTAATTTAATTCCTCTCTATTATTGTTCATACCTTTTATTTATAAGTATATGTGCTTATTTTCCAATGGGCTGAACTATGAATGAAAGGCTAGTATATTCTCTCCAATGAAAGAAATCTTTTCCCCTTAGTGGATCTCCAGTGTTAGAAAGCTTTCAAAATTAGACCACTAAGTTTATGTCCCAAGGAAGAAGATTTTTCCTGGGTGCACGCCATCTTGTGAAAGTTCACCCAAAACCCAATTCCTTGTTTATGCTAAGTTTACATGTTTGTGATTTTTAGCTTTGAGTATGATTTGGGTTAAAGATTTCATCCCAGAGAAATAGCTTTATGAAATTTTATTTAAATGTCATAGAAATTATGTTTTGGTACATTACTTAGCCAACTGTTTCATGTTGTAACATTTCTGTGACAGAGTACAAAAATACTGCAAAACTTTACAAAAGCATTGTCAGCAATATGCTGCCTTATAAGCCTTAATAAACCATGCATATAATGGTCTGGTCCATCATATTACTATGTATCTACAAACCTACAAAGGATGGTTGCTGCATAGTAGTCCTGGAATCTGCTCTTGACTGTACCTATATACAGGTGGTACACACAGACAATGCTTGCCTGTAAAATATCTAAATGCTGCATACTGCTTGACCATAGCTTTATTTCTATCTTTGAAATTTGCTGCTCTAAATTGATTTAATATGTACCTTTATTATTTTGTCCAAATTTTATACTTTAAAACATAATAATAAAGAGCACACACACTGTCATTTTGGCAACTTTTGTCTTCCTCGGCTTATGAGGTGTTGTTGCCTCAGGCATTGGAGCTCCTGACAGTATGAGATACTAAAATACATGCTTTTAGTTTGGATATGGCATTCAAAGAAAATAAAAATCAATTTTTCAGAAGATATTCTAAAATTGCCGTATAAAATTTTCAAATTTTCATGGAAACAGTGGTTTTTCACACCCCAAGTTTCTGTGATCATATCTAATTCATCCTTATCATCTTATATTTGTCCACTAGTTTTACTTTTGAATCTTCTTTCATATTGAGTACAGCATGACATCAAGCTTCAAATTGATATTAAAATCTTTTAGGCTTTTCAAAATCAGGGAATTTTTGAGCATATTCATTTCAGAAAATTAAAACTTTTGTGTCTTTAATGAATTCCCATATTAGAGAATAGCTTTGAAGGACCTGAAGATCCTTTAACGTTGCTGTGGAGCTCCTTACAAGCTTTTTAAGCTGACTTTGCTTGAGCAAATTAGGTGAAATTGAATTGCATCAACGATATGTAATCAGCTCTTTCTTTTCCGCTTTTATTAATTTTTTGGGAAAGATATCGCATTATGTATGTAAAAATGTTTTACAGGATTTTACTCAATCTTTTTATTTTTGAGTACTTCTACCCCAAATCAATTAGGTAATTTGATAACTAAATCTACATATATATCCTACTATCCACCTTATGGCATGTGGGAGGGGGTACATGGACCATAACTTTACTAATCAATTACTATCATTTGTGGAAAAAATGAATTCTTGAATTGACATTTTCTAACATCTATCACCTTGATCATCCTTGCAGTGTCTTAACTGCATATGTATCAGGGAGGATGTATAATATCATCTACATCTTCTTAGAATGTATTCTGTTTGAATGTATTTAGTATTTTGCCTTTGTTTGAATATTCTTTCTACCAAAGATTCCCATCCTGTGTTGTGAAGTATCTAAGTAACACACTAAATGCCATAGCAATTCTTTACAAAGCACATTACCATTCATTTTACCTTTTTTAATTCACAAATAAAATACATTGGAAAGTTCCTATGCACTGCATACATACTCAGGGTTAGACCTAATCAGTGCAAGGTAATATTGTGCACAGACTTTTGTATCACTTCTATTCTCTTAAAGAAGCCAAGTTTCTTAAGTGCTCATCTATATATATTCTAGATGTGGGCATGTTTTTATTCATTAAGGTTACTCTGAGGTATTTCACCTAATCAAGTGACAGTAAGTTTTTTCCTTGGAGTTTTTCCTATTTTCTTTCCCAGCATATACAAAATTGCGTCCAACTTTTTCACCATCAATCTCTTAAAACATTAAGCAATTTGTTACTTTTTTTCCTACTCTCACAATCAATCCTAATCTTATTCACTTATCATTATCATGAAATAATTTAATAATTCTTCCTCTCTTGCATCCTTTCACAACTATCCAATTTATAGGTTTGTCTACATAGTCTAGTTTTTGCTTCTTATTCAACAGACTTCTTGCTGTCTTTAATCTTCTTGATTAGTTTATCAATCTTCCCATCCATTTATAACTAGAGATTTCGTGTTCTGAGTTCTTCTTTCTTCCATTTCCTGCTAGATTACTTTTTAGATAAGTACCCCCTATGTTTTATTTGATTTTTTAATGTGAAAATTCATAAATTAAGAAAAATTAAGTAATTACTGATTAAATGAAATATAAGGAGGTCAACTATAGTACTGATGAACTGTAGGTATTAATCTATTCTTGCAGCATAATTTATCATAATGATACTATACATTCCATATTATCTGAAAATGTATACTTGCTTCTTTGTTTATTCATATGAGTAAATATAGTACAGTGAAATAGAAATTTTATGGCCTATGTCGGCAAATGACATCTATGTGTGGAGAGGAATGTTCCTTTGGCATGGAAAGTAGTAGGAGAAGCTATGTGAGCTGTATGCTTCATTGCACTTACATTGTCACCTCTTCAGTTACCCAAACCTCTTCCTGCATGTATCTTTTGGAGGTTTATACATAAAACTTGCCTCTATGTAAGTTGTATAAGTTTCTAATTTCACTGTATATAGATTACAATAATGCTATGATGCTTACTTTATCAGTGAATTTAAATTTTACTATACTTACACACACTAATTTCTTAGTGATTTGCTATACTATGATGATGATTAGTTTTTTTCAGTTATTACTGTCATTCTTTACAAATTTTTCATAGTTACTGACTAAAGTGCTATTTAATATGTAACAGGCAATAAAGGTGCTAATTTTTCTCCTGAAAATAAAAATGTATGGCATATTCTATGACTAAATGCTGAAAACTCCTGTTGTTCTGGAATTCAACATTCTTAATTTCAAAATATTGCTGTAATATCATTAATTGCATCAGGTAGTATTAATTGTTGTCTTTTATTCTTATTTGCAAAGTTTAATTATATTTCTCTTAAAATATTGCAGAAACACTGTAATCACTGTGGCCGCATATTCTGTCCAACGTGTCTCTCACAGACTGTTACCAGTGGACCTAATCGTAGGCAGTATAATGTATGCAAAGTCTGTCACACTTTGCTTGTTAGAGAAAAGCCTCTGTTTTTCAGCTCGGAACCAACAGAACTTCCAGATTAAAGTTTCAGTGCAAATTACTCAAAGCCCAGAGTGATAGGTATTGGCTTTGGAAGAAAGATTTGTAAACTGGTGCTTTTTAGACCTGGCAGCTTTGGCCAAAATATTTCAAATGATGCTGTTAAACACTCTCTTACCTGAAAATCTGGATTCAAATGGAGCATCTAAACTTTGAATAGTACTGTAATATATGAGCATGTTTATGCATATTCTTTTGCCTTTTAACATGTTGCCTTTAAGTAGCTGTTGCTATCTTACTAAATGAAATTGGTTTTGAGAAGTTGTTCTCTTGGTAAATTTACTTTGTACCACTTGGAGCATAATCTGCTCCTAATTTCTGCTTTGCTAATGAATGCACAAGATGTACCAAAGGAATATGTAAAATTCTCAGGAAAGGGAACAGCTTAAAGTACATGCTAAAGAACAATGTTTAAATTATTTAGTTTAATATGCAACTTGTGCAATATGTAGGGTTGTCAGGGACAGGCTTTGTTTAAAATCCAATGGTATTTATTGTTTCTACTCATGGGTCAGTCATTATTTTAATTGAGAAATCATGTTTAAAATAGTGGGAGGGCTATTAAATAGCCCTTTTGAACTTTACATACTAGTTTTTGTTGAGGATGATCCTTCCTGCCTTTTACCTGTTTGGAAGTTTAGTCCTTTGTATATATGTACATATTCATTGAGCAGTTGAAATCAAGATTTTTAATTCTCGTAGCAACTAAAAATTATTTTGGTGCTGTAAGAGCTGCATATTTGTCATTGCTTAGGGAAGAGATGTAGTATCACTGAATTTTTTTGTCATTTTTCAAATTCCAGAAACCTATTTTAATGATTATGTGCCTAGATTTATGATTTAATTACATTATGATACTACACTATACAGTCCTTAATTCTAGCAGGAGTGATGTAATAGACTAAGATTCTGAGATTGCTCTCAGATCCTCGGAGGCTTTGGTGATATCTTATTTTTCTCTGACAAATGTGGAGGTGGCTACCAAATCTATGCTGTGATATATGAAATAAAGAGGGTTGAACTCACTTGTGTTATACTCAACTATCCAGATGCTGTATGGTGCAATCCATAGACATATATTTTCCACCTATTATGTAGTATGGCAGCAGCCCATTTTAATGTAAATATTGCCTTCTGTTTGACATATATGATTAAATGTAAATATATTGATTGTCATGGTTTTCAAGCCCATATCCTATATTTGAAGATGTGTGTCAAATATATTAAACTTGTTATTCTAAGTGATGTAACATTAAAAAATAACTCCTTGATATGCTGGAAAATTTTTATTGGAATATCCTGATTTGGGAAAAGCTTATAAAATTTATTCATGTCAAGTCTGTGTGTGCAATAGAGTATGAGGAGTGGTAATGACTTTCCTTGATAAATCTTGTGGCAATGATAGTATAATAGTTGGTATGGGCGGAGCATTCAGCATGCAGATGTGCAAAAATTTTAAATTTACAGGACCATTAATTATTAAGGATTGATTGTCATTTTATTTTAACAATGAAGAATAATTCCAAATATACCATGTAATTTACCCAACTTTCATTTGTTGAAATTCTAGAGTCCATGAGATTGGTTCTTCATTATCCAGTTCAAAGCAGCAAAGGATCTCAAAACAGTTGTGATCTTTCATTTCAAATAAAAATGTCACATTTTTTAGTTCAAGAAAATGTATAAAATTATGTTTAACATATGTTGCAAAATAATCATGTCATAAAAATGCTGTTTCATGAAAACCTATCTACACTTAAAAGCTGGAGAATTGGCTTTCTAACACTTGTTTAATACTGATATATTAAAGACTAATATGATTACTCAGAAGGAGACTTTTGAGCCAGGGTCTTTAATTGCTCTTATGAGAAACTTAACACAATCATAATTTCATCAGTATTTATAAGTTTGCTGTAAAGAATACTTTGGATACAGTTTCTTTTGAAATTAATTATTATTATATAGCTTAAGATTCCTTCCCGTTATCTCAATGAACCATTTTTTGTTAAGTATTTTCAGTAAATCTTCTATTGAAACATGAAAGTAAGTTTAGATAAAAATTTATATCTTACTTTATACATTAAATGTGGTCTTGAAAGCTATTAATTACCACCATTCTTCACCAAGAATAGGCATCTCAATATTTCTCGTAAGTTATGTTTGCTGAAATACTTTCTCTAAGTTCATCTTTTCTTTTAGATCATGATCGTTAAAGATTCTTTTATCTTGCTTATTCCTTAGCAGAATCAGTAGCCATTCTATTAAAAGAATAAATTTGTTTCCCCTACTTCATAAATCTCAGCAAGAGAAATTTGAGAATCCTTGATATTTGGGATTTCTTAATTTTCAATGGAATATTTGTCTATACATTCTGCTAATTTTTATCTTTTATGTATTACTAATACTCAACTTCAAGCAGTGTCTTATTTGTGGAAGTTGATATTTTACAATTTTAGGCTTTATTTTCTAAAAGTTATATTATTAACTGAGTTCCTTGATGATATGGCTATTATTGTTTAATAATTTGAAATATTTTCAATGGGGAACTGATGATCAGAATTTATAGCTTTGATTGCTTTCTTCGTGTACTATCACCAATTCTATCTCCACAGGAATAAGGCTGTCTTGAGCTAGCTACAAAATATTTTAACATTTCTAATGGCTGTCAAAACCTTATATTCTTTGATATAAATATCATTTGGCATTTATGGATATGTGGAATGGAGGTAATACAATAAAATCATGCTTGAACTTATATTTACTACATATTGACTGTGATTTATGATAAGTGTTGTTAAAGTAGCACTTTAATGTAAAATTTACAATGTTTGGGAGGAGAGCAGACTTATTTTGAAACATAAACTGGTGGCTTTTCTCATTCCATCTAATGATACATTATTATTTTCTATGACTATCATTTGGTTCCATTGACGTGGAATTTTACTGACAAGATGTATGCTCACTTGACTTTTGGAAAGAATTTGAGTTCACAATAAATTCAATGGCATTAGGACATGTGATATATATATGGAAGTAGTGAATTAAAGTGATATTGAGACTTGAGATAAAAGGCTATGTTGTTACATCAATAAAGAGGTTACATCCAGACTTGCGATTTCACAAATCCTTTACTTGCTTCAAGAGGGTTGTGACTTTGTACAAGTTCCTCATTACTAAGTATGAAAAATATGTATTACATTCTTTAAAAGCTCAACAGTTAGTAATATTATGAATTTTCTAATTGAAAACTTACAAGAGTATCTAGGTCAAAAGATTTAAGAGACAAGGAAAAGTGACTATATTCCTATGCTGCTGTCAATTGCATCTGATAACGTTGCCACAGTAATCCAAGGAAGTTAACAAGCATTACTAAATAAATAAATTATTAGCTCTTGGTTTGGAAGGTAGGGTGTACCCACAAGTTAATAATTGTGCATATGCTAGCAGTATAGAAAAGTTCAAGGAAGAATATACTAATCTTATAAATTCAATCTAATGACAGTTCTCGAATATTTCCCCACAAGAAATATTAAGTTTCAGTTATAATACAATACTCAAGTATTTTACTAGCTATCATGAATGCAACACATTGCCAAATTGAAAGAAATTGGTTGTCATGATTTCTATTTTATAATTTCTTTACAGATCATTACTGGGAATATTTTTATATGTAAATATCACTCATACTCCTTAGAGCATTAGTGAAAAAAATTGCAGTTTACTTGTTATATCTTAAATGTTTAAACAATCTGGGATTATCATACTTATGAGACTACTTCAATTAGAAAAGCAAATAATGGTCAACAGTTTTTATTTTGAACAATTTAAAAATAAACCATCACAATATGAACATTAATACTGTTCTTTCAAAATCTTATAGGAATAGAAACAATTTTCCATTACTTGAAGCAAGTATATGGATTTCATGCTTACATTTAAAAACTAGATTCTAAAAAAAGGAATAAGACTAAGGTAAAATATTTTTATTTCTTGATTTTCAGTCTAAAGGTAACAATTTGTTAGATTCTGATTTATTTCAACTGCCACATTTTCTATATTTACATTCACAAGAGGCATACACTTTTTCTATCATCTCGGTCTTCAATCCACGTTATGGTTCCAGCCACACTAAAATTTTGACCCGTCTAATTAAGGTTGTACTATTACATGCACTAATTAGGCAGCAAGCCCTGAAATAAAATTAATTGAAAATTAGTAAATATAAACTTTCACTTAAGTTGAATTCCACATCCGATAGTGGTATTCTTTACATTCAAAGTAAATTGAAATTAACTCTATCATAATTATTCTTACTATAATCTAGTCGGCACTGCCTTAATGCCTCGTTAAATCCTTGACACAATGTCAAATCACTCTGCTGTTGAGCACATTCAAGGAACTGTTTTGTAGCAAATGCGCAAGGGTCTGCTTGATTCTGGGCAGGAGATGCATATTGCTGAGCCGCAGCTGGAGCAGCAGCTTGCGCGGCTGGTGCATCCGATCCTCCACCGCTAAATAGTCCTGTCATAGCATGCCCAAGAGTGTGACCCTGCAAAATAAATCGCATTATAGACTCAGATCATTTAAACCTTATTCACAATAAAGACCAACATCACTCATAAAGTTTAACATTTTGAAATTTAAAAAATAGCAATGAGAATATTTCCATAAAATTGACTAGGAAAAGTTATGAAAACCTGCCAAATTTATCATAAAGTAGACGTGAATTCAGCAAATTGTGTAACCTTGTTACATAATTTATAAAATATGAGGCTTGGTACGAAATCGTACACCATATTTTGAATTCAGATTTTCAAGGAGAAAACGAGAAATTTCAAGATAAACTTACCACGGCTGATCCAACAGCAACTCCTCCAGCAGTTGCAGCCATCTGTTTAAACATAGACGGCTGCTCCTGGACTACCATCGGGGGTGGTGCTGCATGTTGTACGGGTTGTTGAGGTGGAGCTCTAGCAGGCAAACTAGATCTGTTGAAAGTACGTTATATCAAACAAATCAATAGAATGAATTGAAATTACAGGTTAATTGACAATTCTTCACTAGAAAGACAAGAATAAACGGAAGTAGGTTTGGTTCAAAAAGTGCAGTAATCCTAACCTTGGAGCAGGGCTTGCTCTCCTTTGTCGAGGCATTTTGTAATCCTCTAACGACGATCACAGTTACTCTTAAGCACCTTTCCACTCCAACGATCAAAATTTAACTATCGATAACCCTGCTTGGACTCGATACTTATAATTTCCCAGAGGTTCTAGAATAATTCTGTGACGAAGAGTGACGACTTATAGATGCAATGCTTCATGGGATTGGGAAATGTCAGTGTTGCCAACATTTGTAACATCTCCATTTGCGTAATATATTTTAACAGATATTGGCACCATCATGATTGATATTATTTAACTTCGAAATGTAAGTTACAAGGAATGTTTTCATTACTTAGAGTAAATCCAGCGACGTTATACTTGCCGTGTCGATGTTCAATTCTCTTCTTAAAATTTCCCTTTTATTTTTCAAGAAAGTTGAACCTATTTCTGTAAGTTATTAATTACGGTTTTGCTTACAGTATTTCTCTCTAATTTTACTGATTAACATTGAGTGTAATAAAAATGAAAGAATAGAAGATACAGTTTGTGAATGGTGATCACAAACTGTGAATTGTGTCGTCATGTCATCTGTAAAGGACTTAAATATTTTGTTTCATGAAAATTCTCAGTGATGATTATTCTAATTAGAGAAAAATTTTGATTCAAAAGTGAAAACTACAATATATTGTAAATATTAAGTAATATGAAAACGAAATATTAAGTAATTGATAACTTCACTTTCTGCGTGCAGAATGCGAAAGGCGCAAAAATTCCTTAACGTTGACACGCATTTTAAACGTCATTATATTTACGCTATTTATAGTGGAAAATCGCTGTTAGAAAATCATGCGCGTATGACTCCTACGTTGGAAAAAATGATTGCACTTTTCTCAACAAGCATTTCCGTATTAAGTACTGCTGTCATACATGCAAAAGAACTGATGCCAGTATTCAATCACTGCATACGTACGTAGTTATATCGTTTAATATGACAGTGTACTGTAATTTACATTGAAATGAGTCAATTTCATAATTATCTCAATTCATCGAAGTCCGTTTATTTCCTGATGTGGAACCAAAACATGAATCTGCAAGCTTTTGGAGGCGGGAAAGGAACCCAGAATTAAATCGATGGTTGAGGCCGGAAACATAGAGTTTCTCAACCCAAAATTTCTATAGCTTCAAGGTGATAAATATTTTACTTATTTACAAACTTCTAACGTTTCGGAGACGTTGTTATTCCCTCTGTTATCTTATTCGTTATCGTCTTATAACAATTAATGCTATTGTATTTCACTTTCTTGAGAATCAGCCTTCGGACAAATTCTAAATGGGACAGATGTCTCCACGTGTTTTTGTCTCGGGCTAAAGTCTATATTTCCCTTCAGGCTACTCCTTTCACGCCAATCTTTTTCTTCCATCTCTCCTCCTTCTCTCTGTACTATTTTATGCAGTCCCTTATATTGTATCATTTATTCCTTCCTTTTGTATTAATGTAACTTTTTCATTCCACTTATTTATCTCAGTAACACATTTGCCAGCATTCTGTAATTCATTAGTTTAATTCATGCATGAGACCATGGCTGAACTATCATTAATAATACTTCCAAAGTCTGCTGTTTAGTGATCCTATTCCATATTTTTTTTGTTGGTTTCACATTTTTATTGTTTCATCCTTCTTATAGCTATCCTAGTACTTTACAGTTTCTAGTATTTACAGCTGCATGGAGTAAGTTAATATGTGGTTGCTGCCTTGAGTAAAATTAAGATTTTCATCATTTGTGGGTTCTGGAATAGCCAAGTAGGTAATGCATTCATATCTACTGTAGTAGATCCTTGTTTCAATTCCCAGTTGGTTCTGTACATACTAAATGATCTCAGCTGTCTTAGGACTTATAGAATAACTACTCCTGCCTCAATAATTAAATTGTTGAATTTCAACTTGGTGAAGAAGTATGAAACTCCAAATACCATAATATGTCTATAAAACCATTTTAATATTATTTTATCTAAGAGCATTTTGCACAAAGATATGAATAAACGTTAGCATGGGATAACCAAAATTTCATCAAAATTTGTTCAGTATCCTCCACAACAGGTGATGAGCAGAGGCTTTTCAACCTTCCAGCTTTCCTTTCCATACCCACATTAACTTCCCAGATATCCAAAGTGGGCAATTCTAATGCAACACTCCAAGATGGAAATACTTGTTTACTCCATCCGTACTGTCATGCTTATCGAGATATCTACAAATGCCGCATGATCTCCTCAGGCTAGCTTACCATCCTGCTTTCGAAAGCACGGTCCCTCAATTTAACATTGAAGGCTAATCATTTCCACCAATTTTCTATAGGTAAAACAATTAAAGATGAGGTTAAAATATTTCATATTACTAGAGTATTTCCCCAAGGGTTGCTTATTGAATGTGTAAACATTCTGATGAGACAACACACCGTGACTTAAAATCCAACTCAGTTTGGCCAATATGTTTGGAACTGTGTACCTTTTCTCCTGATAGCACACAAACTTCCTCTCCTTCTTCCTTGTTACAGATTTATGGAGAAAAAATTTTCACGCACAAAGAAAAACTCACTTCATAGAGTCCACAAAAACTTTTTTATTTATGTAATGACCTATTATCGAGTAACATCATCAGGTGAAATTACCAGGAGAAACTTGATGATGATTACCTAAGGATGTTACTCTGTAACAAAATTTTTTAGTAGATTCTACCATGTGGGTTTTTCTTTGGGTGTGATCAAGAAAGATTTCCACCATATCTCACCTAAGTCGATCAAACAAAATTATTGCTGGCTCAGTAAGATTTAATTACTTGGGTCAATCGCAAAATATCTGTGAGAGATAGGATTCTTTAAATCTTCTTCTGCAAGTAAAGGCAAAGACCTTGGATCATCTAATCAATATGCTTTGGCCTCTCTTATAATTTATCAATAAGCTGAAAAACCTGGTTGTTATTTCTGTCCTGTTAATTTAATCATTCCTGTTTTTATTCATTAATCAGATTGCAACAAATGAAATTTGCTTGAGAATGAAACATGCATGAGAATCTTTAAAACATTTTAAAATATGAAATTCATGAAAATGATTTCCATTGTTCTTAATAAGTTAATGTTTTTCTAATAAATGTACTCTGATGACCTAAGAAGTTATTCAGAAATAAAGTAGAGGATAAAGAAACTATACTGAATTAATGCTTTGGTTGGGTGTGTATCTTATTTCTATTGCTTTGAATGTCTACAGTGTTTGGGAAATAAAGTATCTTTAAGGAAAAAAATAGGCAGAATTAATTTAGTTTGAATAATGTGATTGGTAACTTTGAGTGGGATGAGACTGAATGCATGATTTGAAGCAAGACTTATAGAAGTGCAATGTAATCTGTTAAGATCATTGATTACAGATTGTTGAAATTCTCAAATAATGATTTTAAGTCAGTGAGAGAGAGAGGAAATTCCATCCAAGCACCTCAAATCATATGCCAGTTTGAGAGGAAAGTAGAATTTCTCTCTGTAAAGAGAAAGTAGCAAGAATTAAAGAAACTCAGTAGAAGAGACTAAGAGAGTTCAGCAACTAACATCTTCAAGTAGTCATTTCTTGTGTTTTGTGCCTTGTACATTTATTGCCCCTGAACTTATTCACAGTGAATAAGCAAAAACTCCAATTTTTTCGATATGTAAGCAGGAGGCATAATGTGAGCATGTTTTACATTTTCGGGAAATGTAAGGTTGCCAGGTAGTATTTGTTTCACATAATTATTTAGGCAATGCTTTGATTTTATAACAGTATTCATGTTAAATAAATATGATGTACTTTTTTGAAAGTACTGAGATCAATCTAATCTTTGTGATGTATCTGTGAGCTAATATCAAACTTGGTTTCACCAATTAAAATTGAACATCTCGATTCAAATACTGTTAAGTGCAATCAAAATATGTTTGCAACTAAAAGGTTGAAAGGAAAGTTTGAGGTTTCAGTGAACATTATTAAACAAAAATGCATAATTACAAATGTTGTGTCAAATAATTTTTACTGAGTTCATCAATCTTTCAAATTTAGTCATGAAGAATTCCTTTTGCTTTTATATAGTGTATTGCCCATTGTTGATGACCTTTGAAGATGTTCTTCTGTTGACAGCCTCGGAAGCTAATTCTTCATTTTAAATCTTATAATGTGTTGATGCAAGGTAATGTTAATTTTGTGTGTGAATCGAGCGGTTAGTGTTTACATATCTGCTTTTAGACCCTGAAAACATCTGGATGCTAGCATCGGATGGATAATGTGTAAGTTGTAGTTTTCTCAATGAAAATTGTGGAGCTGTTCCTCAATGATTTCTATATGATTTAAGACTTTTAAGTCTTACTCTGACTTTGGTTTTAGAGATTTACTGCCATGTTCTCAAGTTGGACTTGAAATTTTTCTGAGATGCTGGACTTGAACTTCTGTATGCTGACCTAAAAAACAAATTGTATGGTCGAATAATAAATATAAAAAAATTGATCAACTCAGAAAAAATATGGTATGAATCATCCAATACTTTTCATTTTAGTTTAATTACCTTCACTGAAGCATATCTCAATGAAATATTTTTTCAATAGTTAGAAAAAGGATTTGAGATTGGAACAGCTTTTAAATGAAATTTTGAAATGTGAAAATCTTATTTCAAAACTATTCAGTATGCCACAATAAAATAGGAAACCTGTGTTATTTTCTAATGAATATAGAGTAATATACATATATACTAAATACTATATTTCCCTATGCATAAATAGCCTTGATTTTGGCATATTTATTTTAAAAAATATATAATACAGAAACTTGTTGAACTCTTATGAATGAAAAGAAGTACAGTTACATATATGATGCATTTTCAAGATCAAGGAGAGACAATAAGATACTTTTCAGTGCCGGGATGGGAAGGAAAGCAGTTCGAGAGAATTGTTAGCAAAACGAGGTATACTAAGAAAATTATGCTTTGCGTTCGGCACTTGGTGTGAACTTACAACTATATTACTTAATGAGTTTTTTACCTCTCATTTCAGCCTCATTCAGATTCATTCTTTGTACATTTCACGTATACATTCAAAAAGTGAATATTCATTGTGATTTCAAAGTAGTTTTTGTTGAGTAAATATAAATTTCCGCAACTCTTTAGTCGCATTGATAGATCTTTGTTTTCTTGAGAGTCCAGAATATTTCAAGTATTACAGTATTCATTGACTTCCCTATCCCCAGTAAGATTGTTAGAGAAGTTTAGATATTATAAAATTTTGATTTTGGCTGTGTATTCTTGCTGGAATTTTCTACAAATAGTATGGAAGATAGAAATTTTTATTTCACCGTTAAGAATCAACGGGTGCTTTAGCTAGTTTATTTATAAATGAAGAGGACATCTGACAGCCTTGACAATGCATTTCCTTCATAAATAAATAAGAGCTAGTCCATATATATGGAACAAATTGGTTGATACATAATCAAAAATTTAAAAAGAGATACGAGTGAAATAATATATTTATAAACCTTTTAACAAAGAAGACTGTACCTGAGATGATAAATGGTAACACACTAGCATAATTACTCACAAAAAAAGCTAATTTTAAAATGGGCATCTTATAAAATAAGATGATACGGCAGAACGATCCATGGAAAAATAACCACCTAATTAAAAACACAAAGCTACCTTTGTGACATTGTTTGAGGCAGTAAATTAAGTCTATTTGCAGGTATATGTGATAAATATGACTAAAATGTTTAAAAAATTCAAATGAATCACAGAAATAACCGCAGTTCTATATATGTGAAAACTTTTGTTGAACTTACTGAACTGAAAACTATTAAACTCCTACTTCACATGCACCTGCTCTTCCCTAACCCATCCCTTCCCTTTTCTGCTACTTTTCTACCCTACACCCTATCTGGGAACTATTGAGCACCACCTAGATTAACTCCATAATTTTTGATTTCACTAAAAAAAATTGATTGATGGAATATCATTAAAAGTAACGTAAGGGAGAAATAACAGAATAAAAGATATTTAATATGAATTATAGTATATAATATTGAATCAATAATCAAAAATATTGAAAAATAAATTTGAATAATAAAATCCACATGTATTCTTGTGGGAAAATGAATGTATCAGATTCAACAATCACCTTGGCCTTCAGGGGGACTGGTTGTTTACTACAGCAAAACTTTACAAAATTTTCATTTATTTTGTCATAGTTCTAGTACTTTTGAATCAAAAAATAATAAGATTCTTAATTTAATATACCTTCGTTTGGTACTTCACTTGACTTTGTTGGAGCATTAATTCCAATTTAATTCTGTAAAAGTAACAAAGCCTGCAGGGTACAAAAATGAATTTTATGTGCATTCCTTATGGGAACATAGTATGGAGTCCTGGGTTCGAACACGAGCCTTCATAAAAATGAAAATAGTTTTCATGGGGCTTTCAGCATATTAGAAATTCAATGCAGTTTGTCTCATGGCTCTACAACAAATAGTTTCCAAAATAAAAGGGGGATGGACAGACAGACTCTCTGTTAATTATATATAAGGTTTACATAAGGCATTCGTGATTAGAAATTAACATTTCAATTTATCTCAAGTAATATTGCATGATTGAAACATTTGAGCATATTTTCATGTAAAGCAGTAGAAGAAAATTTTCTTTGACTGTAAGGGAACAGGAGGCATTTGAAACCTAAATAAAAATGTATTACTTTTGACTTTGAGGGGACCCACCATTCTTCATGGCATTCATCCTAAGCTGGAACCTCCCAATGGCTGCAAACTTCATATTTTGATCACAATTACAATACCTATAAATACAATCTCACAAACATTGAATTCCATACAAGTTTTATAAGAAAAACTCCATCCATCGAATTAAAGCAATAAAACAATAGATTCATGATAAAATGACAATGGAAAACACATGTGCCCAGTAATAAAAATGAATTATTTTGATCACATAACATAAGCATTAGGAGGATCTGGCAAAGAATTTACACAACATGAAACCAATTAATAATTTTAAAATGCAACAATCAAATATAGCAAAATACATGCATTATCACAATAAAACAATGCAATAGAAAAGGCTCTTATGCTGCATACAGAAAAATGTTCTCAAGGGAGCTAAGTTCTAAGCTAAAGATAGGTAGGATAGGGATCTTAGATGGTCCTTTAAAAAAATCTTGTCAAAAAAGAAAGATATTTAAATCTCAGAAGAAAAAAATAAATCATTAGGGAAAACATTGAGAACGTCCTCAAAATGCATGAAAAGGAATGATCCAGAACCTTGATAACAAGATAAACTGAGTAGTTATTATTTAACAGTAGTTAGTAGCAGTTAGGTTGTAGCAGTTTGCAGCAATAGTAATAGAGCTCCATTATCTAATAAAAAGCATTAGAATAATATGAAAACTTTACCAATACTATGAAAATACATGTGTTTACAATTACAGTGAATAAATATAAAAGGTAAGCTACATACAAGTCTCGCAGCTATTTCACAGATTCTTTATCACTTCATTCCTTGGCATCTCTCTTCTTGATGTAAAAAAGTTTTCTTCACCTCCATTGCCTGCTCTAAGATTTCCATCTTCTTCGCCCTCCATCTCTGTTCCCATGTTCTTGTCTGGAACCCAAAACTGCTGGGAGCTAATCCAGTTCTTCTCTGGATATGCTAAAGAAAGAAATCATCTTAGCATAGTTTGCTTAAGCTCTTACAACAGGGAGGATGCAATACTCACTTAAAATATAACATTCTTGGCTAAATGTAATTAAATACCTCAGAATGAAAAATACAGAAGAAATACCATATTATTTTCACATATTGTTCGGCTCTGCAGAGAGAACAATTTTACAAAGAAAGATCTGAAAATGTATTTATCATTAAAATTACTTTTGTATTATTTGCCATTTATTTGGAGAACTCTACATTATACTTTACAAATCCTGATTATTATTGCTTTAGAAAATATAGATCAATCACTGATAGCTAATATGAAAGTATGAGTAAAATATTTAGCATTTGCTATTAGATTAAGATAAGATCTATGAAAGTAGTCAATACATATAAGATTCAGGCAAAGTTTTAGGGAAAAATAAGTGTAAAACAGCGATAAATAATAAAACAAATCATATCATATTCTTCTCCAATGCTACCGACATCTCTGCATCTGCCTACAGAAAAGCAACAATTCTTCTTCATTCAAATCTTCTCTCTTAAGGAGACTCCAGGCTCTTGGTGATCAAGTACTCCATCATGGAATGGATGCAACAACCTAATATACTCAAAAAGATGACTTATCTATCATTAGTTAATGAATGATAACATGATTAGTTAATGAATGATAAAGTATTTATAACCCTGTGGAAAGAGATGATGAACACACATTCTGGACCTCCAGTATCTTCATGACTTAATTCATGAGATTTGTGATAACTTAGTGGTTTAAAAATATCCAAAATTAGGAGCATATCATTTTACCAAGATATATGTAGAGACTTTAGCAGAGAAAAATGTGTTTTTTCTTACTTTACCTGACAGTATTCTAGTGAACTACAAAGACTTTTTATTAAATCAATAGATATTTCTAACCTGTCTCTCGCAATGTCTTATATCAGGATTGAAAATTTTTTACACCTGCTTTAGATGAAAACATGAAATTCAAGCTCCTGAATGTGCATGTTGAATAATATTTTCTACTTGTTTGTACTAATCTCTGTAAATTATGAATTCTTGCTCTTTGGGAAATATCATTTTTAAGAAATAATTTTTGCAAATCAAATACACTACTTGGAGATCAATAATAGTACATTTAAGTACTTATAGATTCTTCAAACAGATATGACTGTGAAATGGTAGAAGGGAGAATGTTAATTACAATAACGATAAAGTCAGATTAATTAAATTTAAATGATGGCCCTAGATGATTTTGCTTTATTTTATTTACATAATTAAGAAAAGAATAAGAACATTCCTCTCACTCACTCTTATGGCCTTTAACTGTTATGCACAGTTTCGTAAACTATTCTAATGTATGCATAGAGTCATTAGTACTTCAATTTCAATTTAATGAGACTTCAAAATGAAAAACAATATTTTAACCAATTAAATTATATATAAAATCCCAAGCTTTTATTATTTTAATGGATCCATGAAAATATTTTTCACTGTAACATTTTTACAATACATTTCTATGATTTATGATTCATTAGTTTAAACTAAGCAGATATGCACTAAATATTTACTACTTGATAAGTATCTATGTGCATGCTTAAAACCTTATGCATCTAAAGAACTTTAAATTTAAAACTGAATTTACTTTATCTATGTTTAAAAACAATGAGATTCTAAGCCCATTGCTGATTCTATCATGTATTTTTTATCCTCATACCTACAATTCTTAAAATAAATAAAATTTTATCCAGTTTTGCAGATGTTTAGTTCTTGCTATAAACAGGCCTTGTGTTTGTAATTAATTTGCAATTTAAAAAGGAAAGTTGGACTACAGTTAGGCAATGAAAATGAATCGCCATTATTTAAAATAAGCAGTCTATATTTGAACAGAGAAATAAGATGGATTTTTCCTTTTTATTGCGGACCAACAAAAAATGGCTCAAAAATCCACTCAATCACAAATTCATTGTTTTTACTCGTAACAACACATTTGAACATTATCTAATAACTTTTCATAGGATTATCTAATACCCTATTCTATTCCCCTCATCTCACTCTCTATCGACCAGACATTCTTTAAACTATCTCTCTGATCCTTTCTCGGATACCTGTCTCTAAACCTGTTCTTTAAATTTTTAAATTTTGGGAAATTATTAATCTATTTACATTAACTTAGATGAAATTACTGTTTGTGGTAAGCAACCTTGACCAGCAGAAAAATAAATCATCCGTGAGGAAGGTTATTCTCTCTATCCTCTATCTTACGGAGAAAGTCCTCAAAAATATTTTCAAATATTTGCATTTGCAAAAGACCGCCTGGCGTCGAACTCAGGACCCGTTCGAGAGAAAAGATTGCATACTAATGTTAGATAAGCGACATTCTGAAATGTTTCAAAGTTTCCATTCAATATCTTATCGGGAAGGTCCTAAAATAAGATTCCGTTATCTCCGTTTTAAATGCATGGTAGAATCGAAATGACGCTCTGGCATCGAACCAAGTATAATTAGAGAAACAATGATCTGCGCGAAAGAATATTTTCAACCGCCTCTGTTCCCATTCCGGGTTTTATCTTTTCAGATTACCGGAAAAATTAAAAAAATTGACATAAATTACCGTGTGTTTGCATTCGTTGAAACTTAAACAGTAGAAAACAGTCTGCACACGGCAATGTACTCTAGAATATTCTTCCATAATAAAAAACATCAACCGACAAACTATATCGCTGGATTTTTCAAGGAAAATGTTAAGATTTGGTGTAGGAACAATAAGTAAGGATCCAAAGCAATGTGTTATCAAATTAAACAATACGCAATTACTGACCTTCGTAGGTGTGTTTTATGTATTCGATGATTCTTCCGCAAGAGAAAACGGTGTTCAAAAGTATACTGAATGATTAATTATACCAAGAACTCAACGAGAATCAATTAACAACCCAAAAATAGCCACAATTATTAACATATGCAGTTATTGTTAGTATTCAATAGCTCAGAGAAAGCATGAGAAACCACTCAGCAGGTTCCACTGAAATACTCTTCCTGATATGCAAATAGCAACCGAGCAACGAAATCGCTGGTTTTCTTTAAAATTTTCAGCATACTAGGTTGAGGAATATCAACTAAGTTACGAAAACAGTCCAATGAGTTAATGCACACTTACGGCAATTCGTATTTGTGTGTTTGCAATCGTTGATTCTTCGACAAGAGAAAAGGGGATGCACGTTATTTCCAATTTAACTCTGTAAAAGTAACAAGTCCTGCAGGGTACAAAAACGAACTTTACGTGCATTCCTTATGGAAACGTATATTATAGAGTCCTGGGTTCGAACCCGAGCCTTCATAGAAATAAAAATAGTTTTCGTAGGGGTTTCAGCAGATTAGAAATACAATGCAGTTTGTCTCATTGCTCTAAAACAAATAGTTTCCAAAATAAAATGAGGAAGAACAGACGGGCAGAGCTAATTATATATAAAATTTTTAATTCCGTAGAATGAGGAAGGCAAGATAAAATGCTCCCCGATACACTATTATGAATAGGAGTAATGAAAAAGGATAATTATAGCTGTCCTTTTGGTCCAGAAATGGATCTATCGTCTCATACATTAGTTCAAAGAGAGACGTTTTACAAGAAAATATTTTCAGTAAAAACCACACTGCCGCATGAAGTCTTCCTAATTTCAAGTCACAACCAGAATGATATGAATCTAAAGAAACTTTCTTTCTCATGAATCTATTCTCCAAAGTGCGTACGATGAATTCTAAATCTTATCTGGCAACTGGAATTGAGCCTGAAAGCGATCAAAATGAACTTAAAATCCTATGAGCATGCTTGAATCTCTCTTTCTTTCTGGAATCTCTCTGATGAAAATTTTCGTCTCGAATCGAAGACGTTTAGATACGTGTAAATTATCGTATCAACAGTGGGGCTTAAACTTTTCTACAGATTTTCTAAAGATCTTTGGTTTGTGACTGAATGGAATGTCAATAAATCTTCCAAATGAGGGCTAAGATCGCCCGAAAAAGTCGTGTTTCGATCTATATTTAAGAACTCGTTCAAAATTATATTGAAAATGTCCTAGAAACGCCTTACTTAGCTGGACATTTATAACATCTTCCAAAATAAAGCTGATGCCGCCACAAAGACGTCGTATTTATCACGATATTTAAATACCTTTTATAATGAAATTGAAAACGTTTTAGGAATTGCTTATTTAAACGGATCTTTGAAAATTCTTCCAAATTAAGGCTGAATTCGCCCACTAATCGGCATTTTTGGCTCAATATTTGAAAAAACCTCCGACATAACACTCGTAATCGTCGCAAAAGATCTAGTACGAAACTTAAAAATTTCCAAAAATAAGGCTAAATCGGGATAAACACCGATCATTTTGCTTGATATGCGAAGAATCCTGCAAATGATAGGTTGACATGTCCCAAAAAAGAGAGACGTTTTACAAGAAAATATTCTCAGCAAAAACCACACTGTCGTATGAAGTACTCCTAATTTCAAATCTATCAATCACAATGATATGAATCTAAAATACTTTCTTTCACATGAATATTTTCCAACTGCCACTACCTCTGGGGCGACTCTCACACTATTAAGTTATAGATTTACCCAACGTAAAGTGCACTTGGTTGTTGCATTTTATTAACTCAGCGTTGGAAAAGTTGCTACAGTTTGACGAAGAATATATTTCCTACAGATCCGAATATTGAATTCTCTTATTACCTATGAATCATTTTAAACATTCACCTCGAATTCAGCTGAATTTCTCGTGTATTCTAATGTGAAAGAGACTTCTACAATCGCATCGTTCGTCAAGGGGACTGGTTGTTCATAGCCCCACAAAATATTCCTTTATTTAGAACGAAATATTCGTCGAAGCTAATTAGGAAAAAATAGCAATAAGCGACAGAGATAATAAGCGAATTTCACCGTGTAACCCACTTGAACCTGACAGAGAAAATAAAATATCAATTGCGTAAATTGAAAGTTCAGCGCAAAGCGATACATTTCCTTAAAAAATAATACGAAAAAAATATAAGCGTCACGAAGATGCTCTCAGATGAATGTTAGGAATCATTGAAGTAAAGGAGGTCAGAAGTTAGGTTGCAACTTCTTAAAAAAATTAGAGAAAACACGTTTTCTGAGGACGTAGTTGATATTATGCGACAACAAATAAGAGAAATAGACACTAGAACTAGTCGTTTTAAGGACTCGTTCTTTCCGCGAACTATACACGATAATAATAGGCTAAAATACTAGCTCAAACGTTCGGTGTTTACACCCCCTGCCACACGCCAAAAGGCGGCTAGCAGGGTATTTATGTAAATGTGGATGAAGATATATGTGAACCACACGTGCATTTCTTATGAGAACGGTTATTCTTATCTATCATCAAACAGGGAATTTTAGAAAGATAAAAAGATCATTTGTTCAGGGAGAGGATTAAGAAGTCTTGATCCGGGGACACTTGTTAAACATAACGCATTTATTCTTTGAAAGGGGCTGAATTTCTGTAATATGCATCTTTTCATGAATGTAAACATGTAAAAAACATCCAATATACTTAGTAATCATTTGTTATGGTATCGAAGACATTTTATAATTCCATTTCTAGATATTATTAGTTTTCTGTCGCTTTCTGTCTTTATTATTATTTGCCGTTCAATAAAGTTTACGTTTATTCGATATCATTACTAATTACGTTTATTCCTTCACACGGTTAATGTTATTGAAAAATGATCACACTATTAACAGATTTACATGAAATGATACTTTCCACTTTAAATGCATCTACTACATGAATAACCCACAAGCCGCCTTTCGGCGTGTAGCAGGATATTAACGTAGACAATCGCAACGTTCGTCAAGGGGCTGGTGGTGCATGGCCTCACAAAATATTACTTTCTTTCGATCGAATTTTCAAACCATTTTGAATATTTGGCTGATAAGAAATAAAGATTTTACCGATAAATGAGAAGTACACGTGCATTTCTTATGAGAACGGTCCTTCTTATCTATCATCGAACTGGAGACTTTTTGGTAGATGAAAAGATCATTGGTCCAGGGAGAGGATTAAGTAGTCTTGAAATTTTAGGAGTCGTGCAAGTTATGGTTTCTAGGGGCCAATCTACAAACCCTTTGGTTTCGAAAAAATTAAATGGGAATTTTCTTTCCACTTTTTAAATGGTTAAGAAAAATATGCTCCACAGTTAATAGGCCACTATTATCATAAGGGGTAGCTTTTGAGGCAACATGATAAAAAGCATATGAAGGCCCTCCTTTCCCTTATTATATATAATGAAGTAGAATATATACTTAGATCAACTCTAGGTTTATAGCACTCTAATGCTTTGCTTACTTTGTAACTAGTTAAGACTGGACTTTCAGTATCATTTGTAAACATTCTTATAAATATACAATCCCTCAATTATCTTCTGTGAATTATTAGCAACTTCATGCCATATCTTGAATACAAAAGATTGTAAGTAGCAAACAATTAGAGTTCTAAAGAGCAATATTTTCAAGTCCAGCATAACTCTGGCATGCCCCAGTGCTTTATTATTAATTGAATTAATTAATCCTGCGGCATTCTTTTATTCATATCAGTTATTCTAAGCATGAATATTCTGCGCAGTTATCGAGGTAGTTCTTGAAGTTATCTTTACTGGCATTTTTGCTGCAAAACAATTTGACGTTTCTTCCTCTGTTTTGTATATTCTTTCTTTTTTTTAGTATTTCCCATTTTATTTTCTGTCCTGATTGGTTAATTTATTAAAGATTTGGAGCTGTATGCCTTTGTTTCGAAGAGCACTTTATCGTCTGCAAAATTCAATTGACTGATGTACTCCCATTTACAAATTGACTTAGTAATTTACAGTGCAGCGTTACAAGGCTTCTTCAGAATTGTTTCAAATAAAATCGGTTACATGACAGAAATTATATTGCAACAGAGCTTCAACCCACTTCATTGATATCACTTATCATGGAAGCCCATTGTCTTGAAATTATAAGAATATTATATGGATAGTTAATTCTAGTCGCGTCGTGCGATCTCGAGTTCGGGAACTCATTAGTATGGCAAGCATTATGTGGAATCAAGAAAGAAAGGCCATGTATATATATTACGAGTAAAAGTTGCTTGCATACTGCAAGCTATCAGTTGAATGCAGTATCGTACAGAGAAAGGCCTCAAAACAATGCTCAAACCCTCGCGCAAAAGACCGCCTAACGACGAACTAAGGACCCGATCGTGTGACACAATTACATATTAATGTAAGCTAAGTGCCATTCTGACCTGTTCCAAAGTTTCAATTCAATATCTTATAAAGAAGTTCCTATAATAAGAATACGCCATCCCCCTTTGAAATACACGGTAGAATAGAAATGACGCTCTGGCATCGAACCAAGAACCGTCAAAGTAATGACGGACAGCGTATCTGAAACATATGAATAGCCTCTATGTACATTCCATTTTATATCCTTCCCGGTAATCGGATATGCATTAAAAATAATTATAAAAATTGACCGCCATTCAATTTATACTGGAGAATTTTGCACCCACTTGGCCTCGAACTCACGGTCATTTGGTATCATTTCTTCCTTTCGTACTATGGAAGACCCTCTCATCTCCAACCTCCGCGAATTTCACTGTTCTACGGCTCGGAGGAAGGACTTAAAACAATTTTCGAAAATTCTCGCAAAAAACCGCCTAGCGCCGAACTCAGGATCTTCTGTGAGAGAAAATAGCGAATTAATATTAGATAAGAGCCATTATGACTTGTTCCAAAGTTTCGATCTAATATCTTATCGGGAAGGTCCTAAAATAAGATTCCGTTTTCCCCGTTTGAAACGCATGGTGGAATCGGAATGACCCTCTTGCATCGAACCAAGGACCACTAGACGAACGGTGAAATTCATGAAAGAATGTTTTTAAACGCCTCCGTCGCCACACCGAGTTTTATCTTTCCAGCTTATCGGGAAGACATTGAAAAAAATTTCCAAAAATTCCAGCAATGCATTTCTTATGGAAGAATTTCGGACCCACCTGGAGTCGAACTCACGGTCATTTGGCAACATTTCTTCCATTCGTAATATAGAAGAGTACCTCAAATTCAACCTCCGAGATTTTGGTTTCGCTATCTTACCGATAAGGGCCGCAAAAAAAATTTCAAAAATCCGCGCAATGCATTCTTATGGGAAAATTGCGATTTTTGGGATTTTCTGGTATCGAACCCATGATAGCTAGCGTCGATTTCTGAATTATTCTGGCGTCTAGAGCGTAGGGCCAGTACGTCGAAAAAATCTGACGTCGATGGCGCTTGTGGAACATGGTCAGAATTCGTATCCCCTATATATATATAGGTATATCCGGAGAGTTAGCTATATATCTATTACGAGTAAAAGTTGCTTGCATACTGCAAGCTAATTGGTGAAAAATTTAAATAAGTTTCCCTTACGGGTATCATTTTCGAAGCTTATCCAGCAAAAATCTTAAAAATTGCCGCAATGCATTTCGAACGTGAGAATTTTTCATCCATCTGGCATCGAACTCACGGTCGTATGTAGCCTTTCTTCTACTGGTTCTATAGAAAAGTACTTCAAACGGAAACGCTGATTTTGAATAGTCTCCTGCATTGAGAAAGGCCTCAAAACAATTTTTAAAAAATTGCGTAAATGACCGCCTGGCGTCGAACACAGGACCCATTTGTGAGAGACAATGGCATACGAATAATAGATAAGCGCCACTCTGAAGTGTTTCAAAGTTTCAATTCAGTATCTTATCGGGAAGGACATAAAATAAGTTTCCGTTATTCCCGTTTGAAATGCATAGTAGAATCGGAATGAAACTCTTGCATCGAACCAAGGACCACTGTAGAAACGGCAAATAACAGGAAAGAATGTTCTCAAACGCCTCTGTCACCATTCCGGGTTTTATCTTTCCAGCTTATCGGGAAGGATTTTTAAAAAATCATCCAAGATTTCACCAATGCATTTCTTACGGAAGCATTTTGAACCCACCTGGCGTCGAACACACGGTCATTTGCTAACATTTCTTCCTTTGATACTATGGAAGACCATCTCATCTGCAAACACCGAGATTTTGATTGCTCTATAGCATCGAGAACGGCCTCAAAAGAGATTGCAAAAATTCGCGCAAATGACCGCCTAGCGTCGAACTCAGGACCCTTCTGTGAGAGAAAATAGCGAATTAATATTAGGTAAGTGCTATTATGACTTATTCCAAAGTTTCGATTCAATATCTTATCGGGAAGGTCCTAAAATAAGATTCCGTTTTCCCCCTTTGAAATGCATGGTGGAATCGGAAGGACCCTCTTACATCGAACCAAGGACCACTAGACGAACTGTGAAATTCATGAAAGAATTTTTCAAACGCCTCCGTCGGCACACGGAGTTTGATCTCTCCAGGTTATCGTTAAGGCATTGAAAAAAATTTTCAAAAATTGCAGCAATGCATTTCTTATGGAAGAATTTCGGACCCACCTGGAGTCGAAGTCATGGTCATTTGGCAATATTTCTACCATAAGAACCATAGAAGACTACCACAGCTTCAACCTCCGAGATTTTGGTTCCTCTATCGTACCGATAAGTGCCTCAAAATAATTTTTTAAAATCCACGCAATGCATTCTTATGGGAAAATTGCGATTTTTGGGACATTCTAGTATCGAACCCATGACACCTAGCGTCGAAGTCTGCATTATTCTGGCATCTAGAGTGCGGGGCCAGTACGTCGAAAAAATCTGACGTCGACGGCGCTCGTGGAACATGGTCAGAATTCGTATCCCCTATATATATATATCTATATATATATATATATATATAGGTATATCCGGAGAGTTAGCTATATATAATAGATATATAGCTATAATAGATATATATATATATATATATAGGTATATCCGGAGAGTTAGCTATATATAATAGATACAATAGCCGAAAAAATCTTTAGGGGGCGACCAGAGGAAAGAAGGATTGGAGACTAGAGGACCAGAGGAAAGGATTGACGCTACCTTTTCAATTTTCAATTCAATGAAAATTTTCTGTGTAACAATCGGCACAATGCATTGCTATTTGTTATGTTGCATAAACCCACTACGACACGGTAATAGGGGTTAGTAGGGTGTATGATATGTAGATGTGATTGAAAATATCTGCTAGAGATTTTCAGGCCGCCTCTGAATAATGTCCCTCCTGTTTGTTGTGACGCCGTAAAAATTATGTGCGTTGAAACTTTCTCTTATTCCATATATGAGGGAAAAACTCTTCTAAGGATTGCCTCGGGATTTTCCCAGTGGTGACGATCTGTCGAGCTCCCGGATAGTCAAGCTCCCGAGTCCAACTTTGGGGAAAGCAGTCCTGGGTTCAATTCCCGGTACAAACCTGTGTGTGCGAAATGACCTCAGCGGTGGAAGCTTTTTTTCACCACTTTCAAAGTGATTTTTCTCTGCATGATCCACGATTGTATTCTGAATGGCAACATGCCATCCCTCTATGCTGTAATTGAATCAAAGTCTGTATTTAACAACTCAATGGCGAAATGAGGAGAAATGCTTCCTTTCATTCTTTTTCCCTGGCAAGTTATTTTGAGAAATGTGGAAGCATGCGGATATTTATTCATCCTAAAATTTATTAGGAATGCTTGCGCTTTTCCATTTCCTGTGTTTGTCAGAAAGGACCGAAGATTGAGCTGAGATTGAACCTGCATCAACGCGCTGAACAAACGATCATATGTGCCCTTTGCCTTATTGGGCACAAAGGCAAAAAAAGGAATACAAAACGAATCATCTTTGATGAATGATGAAGAGTCAGTACAGCTGATAGTTATATTTCAGGACGTACGTTAAACCTCCCATTTTCTGTCTACTTTCAACAGTGGAACAAGTCCTCTAAATCTTTTGTCGTCGTTTCTTAATCTGCTAATTATTTCCCTTTCCATAAAAATGAACCTTTATACTTACATAGTGAGGTGCTTTGGTTCTTTCTTGGCTTTACTCCAGGAAGCAAGATGAGAATTCTTTCTTTGTGTAAATTAAGTTTTATCCGTAGTAACTGCTGGGGCTTCTCTCTGTATACAGTAAATGTATCCAAAGGATTCTTAACTTTTTTTAGTAAATTATTGTTACATATAACATTTTGCAGCTTTTTTTATCGATTCTAAAAATCTGAAACATGTAATATAGTGGTTGTTGACCAGGGGTACCAATAAACCTTTGCCTTAAGTAAAAGACCCATTGTATATCTTATTTTTCTGATTTCATCTTCGACAACTATTTGTGTATAAATTAATAGATAAATCAAAGACTTGGAAATAAAAAACTCATAACCTTCTCCGAGTTATATATCTCTGTGACGAAACGAAAGAAATATTTACTCTATATGCAAATTCTAAAACCACCTTGAGTGTAAATTTCTTACTATTTCTTATTATTTGGTATTTCTTAAAAAAATTCCTTAATTACTCTCATGGGGAAATCAATACCCTAAATTTCGATGAATTTACCCTTTAAAATGGTATTTTAATCGATCAATATTGGTTATCAAGGACAGATTTCCAAAAAACAATTGTGAAGTTTTTATATTAAACATTATTATTAGTCTATCACATTATCATTATTAAATCAATTAATTAACATTAACAAGCATTATTAATTAATTAAAATTAACAAACATTATTTAATTAATTTTTATTATTCAATTCAACCGTGTCCTCGAAGTTCGTCAATGCATTATCTTCTAAGATCAAAATATTTTTCCTGTATAAATTGAACATGAAAAACTCGAACTGTCGGGAACAATAGAAGGAAGCTTAAAAAATAGATTTAACTCCCTGAAGTTTTATCGGGGTTGCAATGTCACTTGAAGGAAAACAGGGTCCTTTCCTCTTCAAGAAAATCCTCAAATATAAGGTTTAGAATAAGTTTTCGAATTTTGTCTTGCAGTTTTCACTTTCATGGGTTTTCGAGTTTAAAACATTATTAAATTCGTAAAACCACTCTTTAGCTGGGTTACCGATACAGATGACGAATTCGTATAAAATATCGCTTAGATCATGAATTTCAACGATCAAGAATTTTAAGAATCGCTAATATAAAAGATTAAGGGGCTAGTGAGGGATGATTAATTTACCTAAGAAATCGATATTATAGGGATTACGTATGTGCTGTAATTTATTTAAAAGCGACTCTCTGCAACTTTCGCTGGAAGAAAGAGCAATTCCGGATATTTCACGAGAAAACGCAGATTTGCGTCGTAAATACGTGAGTAAACATTTTTGCAGGAAATTCTAAAAAAACTCGCCGGAGACGCTGACCTAAACATACGTGATATGTATATACATAAATTCACAAATAAGTTCTACATAAGACCTTAGGTGAAAATATATACAAAATTTTTATATCGCAAAACATTCAAATCCTTGAGCAAGATCATGAAAACAGAACGAAATACTTGTTCTGCAACTCCAACGCTTTTACGGCCATCAGCAGCTCGATGATGGATTTTCCCTGATTTCAGTGATTTGTTGTGATACCCTTTAACTGAATGCTTTTAGGAGTGTAATTATTTCCAAACAAAAGGCAGATTATGAATTTCAAAATGGGAACTAAGCCCGATTATCTCCCGTGCTAAATTGACTGAAACCTTGAGAAGCGTACGGAAAAGGTATTCAGATGTCCTTGATGATCTTAAGCATCTCGATTTGGATTTGTTTTCTTTTTTTTAATGGGGATAGTGACCTCTCCTTACTTCCTTGGACCTTTCAAATAATATCGTAAAGAGATATTTCAGTTAGCGGAAGGATTATGTCAAGGATTGACGAAAGTACTGTACTGCCTCGATCGTTTTCTTAGATGTTTTATTAGCGAGAGACTCTTCTATTGAGAAAAGGGTTAAATCTATTGGAGCAAAGGAAAAGGAACCCACAAGGAGATGCCAAACAAATATCGGTTGTGTATCCACAATCGATTAATTACGGAATTCATAAGATTGCATCGACTCACATTTCGGTATTATGTTTTTTAATATCATTGGATACAACGGCCTTAACACCATTACTATTACTCTGCCTCTCAACCTTACATCAGCAGTCGTATCTTTTGCTACCCGGAAATGTTTTTAAAAAAACATCCAATACGATGTCTGTTCTTCATTTCTATGAGATACAGTTCTTGGTCCATCAATTTCATTTTATATGTATATATATCACGTTTCTTATTTAAAAAAAATATATTTTCTGAAAGCCCGTCTTTATCTTAATTCTCTTTCACTCCATTAAATCATCCATTCTAAAAACCGAAAAATTCCGATTTCCGAAACAACGTTGGTCCCAAGAATTTTGGACAAGGGATACTCAACCTATAGTTCAACATTTAAAGCACTAAAAACCTAAGAAATTAGAATAGTTGAAATTTTTTACTTTTTACAAAAAACAAAGAAACCAAGTCTTTTAAATTTAAATGACGGGAGAATTACTAGTCACAATATGATGATTGATTACAATACATCTAATTACTCAGAGAACGTATGCAATACATTGGATATATAATATGTGTTTATATGTACATACATAATTTCATTCATAAAGGTGAATTTATTTACATAAAATTATGCCTTTATTGTTAACAAGCATTATAATTCGCATTTCATACAATTAGGTCATGTAATGCTTGGAGCATATCGGTCAGGGTCGGCTCTCTTCTCTGTTGAAATGGGATTTTTTTCGGGGTTTACGTTCGCTATTTTGCAAAATAAAAGATATTAGCGTAAAAAAATGTTCAGGAATTTTAATATTTGAGTAATATTTGAGGAGCCGATTATCGTATGCGCTTTCAGTTCGCATCGATCGATAGAGAGGAGATGTAAGAAGAGGAAAAAAGTGGTCCTCATTGGGATCAATGCAGTGCGGAGGGCAAACGAGGGAAGTGGGCCAACTTGAGACTTCGCTTTTCCGGAGGTCGATATTCACCTGGAAGATCTGCAAGACCGAATTCATAGCGATGCTACTGATCTCCACTCAAATAATCCTTGCTAGCGCGGAATTTTTAGCTTAACTTTATATTATTCTGGGATTTAGATCGCGACTTTAACGTGTTGAGCTCTTGAAAATTAGGTTCTTTTTGGGTTGAGTTCAATTTCTGTACTTGTCCTCTTTTGTTCACTTCAAAGCATGGATCCTCGGCGAGGCGAAACTGCAGATGATGAATTTGGATTGTGGAACAAATAGCCAAGTCTCCATATAGTAAACGCGGGGAAAATTGAAGATCTGAGGTACATTATGATTCAGACTCGTTAGAGACGTCAAGATAAAAATAAGTGTGAGTTGTTTATTAAAACGGATGATACAAATTTTTTTTTATTAGATAGCTGTAGAGGCAAAAATTTCTGATAGATTGATGGTCTTCACGTGATTTAAATATAAATAATTACCCGTAATTAGAAGACGAGGAAATAGAGCAATCGGTCTACTCCAATTTTATTTGTTGCATAGATATCTTTTATTTCTTAGGTACGAGTGATTAATTGCGATGATTATAACTGTCCAATAATATAAGCCTTCATTCGTTTTATTCAGGGAAGAAATATAGACTCATTTTGTCGTTATTTAGGATCACCTAGCAGTGTTTTTTGTTTATAGTAGTTAGATTTATAGTAGTTCTTTTTGTTTACGTTTCATGAGGCAATTTCATTTCGGGAATTTTCATTGCATACCGATTTGGGATACGACCTTGATCCTCTCCAACGTGGACGTTGACCTTTCCTGTGAATGTACTCTCGCTTTTTCATCGCCACTTGATGGACCGTATCATTTGTAAATCGATGCATGGATGAGAATTATTGCCGAATAATTCAGTATTTTCTGGGCATAGCTTTCTCTTCATGCTTTCTCTATGAAGCATACCTCAACCTTTCTTTTCCCCTCCCGATGCTAATGAATTACTTCTCCCACTTTTCTAAGTCATGTGAATGCAAGAGCTTGTGTTTACCGATCATTAAAATACATATATAGACAAGGCGTTTGGAACAATCACGTGGCTAGGAAGCTAATACTTCACATCTAAAATTTTCATGACATGAATAAACTCCTTCAAAATTATTTCTCATTTATATGCATATTACTTGAGTAATCATTTGAACGCGCAGTTCCGGCATTTAATAGAAATAACCAATTTATCATTTATATATCTATAGCGTTCGTTGACCTTCCCTAAAATTTACATTCTAATTTTGAAAACGTGGTATATACTTACAAACTTCCCGTATATAATATATGCTTATATAAATTTGTGTCAAAACGGTTATTTTCTTGATTTTCTTTTCGAGATAGTAAATTATGATACACTCCACTAAACAGTTCACGAGAAGGAGAACCGATTATAAATATTTTATAATACTTCTAATATTATTGACTTTATAAAAAAACTTTAAAATGTTAAATACAATTTACGAGATGGAGAAAATGTACTCAGAATCAAAATCTTTTTTGAGCATCATTTCATAAATTGCAGAGATTTCTATCATGTTAAGTTTTTGTCTTCCTGGAAAATGTCGTTTGTTGAGATAACCTTTAAACCTGTTTTACAGTCAGTTTTCCCTTGAATTTTGACCACCCTTGAAAGAGATTGATGAACTAAAATGTTGCTGAAGAAACAGAGCTGATTCGGGAAATACGTTCAACTCCAAGATTATTGACGTCTCTCAGTATTTATTAATTCGCAATACAAGAATGAATAATACCGAATCCCTAGAATAACCCCATAAGTAATTTTAAATGTTCAATTACATTTGTAGTTCTCTCTATCCGTTGTGAATCATAACATACCTATAATAAAATTTTAACGTGTATCAATCGAATTCTTAATGTGAGAAACATGGCCGGATTAAAAATTTCGGAAACGTTTACCAAATAATATGACCTTCAATAAAAGCTTGAGAGCGAACACATGAATACCTCGCTTTATTTTGATATTAACTAATAATTGTTTACTATTCATACTGAATGGAGTAAAGAATCAACATCAAATTGAAAATTGAAAATTCTCACGCATAACAAATAAGAACAAGTTAATTTTAAGTGATTTCTTCTGTTTAGAAGATAGAAAATCAAATCCCAATAATAGGCGCTTTGATGCGGACGGACGATCTTCTTAATAAACTTAAAATGTTGCTTTCGGGAATGTTCATGCGATGATATTCATCATCTTTCAAAATTACAATCGACTGCAAATCATAAGGCGCAGGATCAGGTAAAGAAAGAATGCGTAACCACGGTAATTTTTTTCATAGAGTTATTACGTGAGTTTCTAAATGCAGAGGACCGATTTATCATACAGTTGCAAAATAATGCATATACATATCTTGTGCATAATATATAATAATAATTTATAATGCATGTGGGCGAAGAGATGTTACATTCTTCGGAGTAATTGGCATTCATCTTGCCTATATTTTATATTTAGCTATACCAACTGATTGCACGTTCGCGACGGATTTTTCCAAATGAAAGCTTACATCTCACAGGTGCGAAGAAATATACAGAGGTATTTCATTTTAACGAATCTCTATAATGACGGAGATTCAACTTAAGATTCTTTTACTGCTTCCGAATGAGGCGGCAGTCAAAAATGCCGTCAGTGACGCCTATGAATGAGTCACATAACAAATCCCATGACGACAAAATACCTGATTCGAGACGAATATTATGGGTGCCCTTAAATGAAGGAAAAGTATGAAAACTACGTCATATTCTTCCTAACAACTTAGAGGCTTTTCGGAGAGATTGAAAACAAGTTTTGTATCTGTTGTTTTAAAAGAATGACGTAAGTAGAAAGAGAAAGATTTCCACATTTGAGTGATAGGAACGCTGGAAATAGAGAAGGAAGATAACGAAAGATGAAACGAATACAGAATTTTTAACTTGTCACAGGAGATAAAATTTTGCCATCAAATTTTCGAGTTCAGTCATGTACTAATGACTTTTACGATGATATCGAACTGAACGGTTATCGGACGTAATACTTTGCGTTACCTTACGTAACACTAAATCGTTTTTCAATTTGTTTCTATATATAATTCAGCATTCCAATTAGATGCGCGTTAGTTGATCCATACAATCTTAATACAAATTGTAATGAATTGATCGCAACAAAGAAGGGTCATCTGACTTAATGGAGTTCCCTGAATTGATAAATTACAGTAGTACTGAATTACAGTAGTTTGCGTGGCTCGCGAATCGCATGCGGATTTTTTCTCCGGCTCGCGCTCATGCGTTTTAGCGTCACAAACAAAACTTATTCAAATGAGGAGAGGTAAATAAGAGCTGCTATGTAAAACCTACAAATATAAAATCATTGTTTAATTAACAAACAATAAATTGTATATTTTGTTTATTTACCGAAATAATATCGATTTGCTATAATTCAATATATGTAATATTTATACTGTATATTTTTGAATTGTTGAAATTAATTTTTATGCAAAACTTTTCACGGCTTCAGAGATTCCATGATTTATTGAAATTATTATGAGAAAGCTCAGCAATCTTGATCTTTGCAAATCACATTAGGCCTAAATGTAAAAATTCGTGGAATCCAATTTGGAAAGATGGTAGATTCACGTATGATCCGCTTAAAATATTCGAGTTGAAACCTGAATAGAACCTGTAATTAATCTGGTTTCCATCTTACACAAACGTGAAATATTTAAGTAATAAAGTATGATAGAGGGAAAGCCTTAATAATAATAAAAGTCTTCAATAATATTGTTGAAATGCGATAAATTGTTGTCTCATTTTGTTCACTCTCAAGAAACTCTGTAATGGCAAATTGCAAAAGAAAAATTTCCTCGTATAACGTAATTTTTATAAAATTAATATTTTTTATTTATTTAAAATTTATTTGAATTGAAAAACAACAATTTTAATTGATGGGGAACTATCTCGAGTACAGAATTATCGAACATAAGGGGATTAGAATAATATTCATGAATAAGTTTTTCTGTAATATGATTACTTAATTTCGGTTTGTTGTTTTGTTTCGCTACTTTTGGTGCTTACATCCCCTGCCACACCCCGAAAGGCGGCTTGCAGGGTACATACATATGTAGATATAGATGTACTTATGCAATAAATTTAATGTTTATACTTGGGATTTAAGATCGTCACGAAAATATTGCGTTAGAAAAATGTTTGAATGGTAAGAACGCAGGATTGGTCAAACAGTTACGAAATATTAATTACCGTCGGTTTAATATGCAGACTAATTCTAATTTTTCGTCCCAAAATAATTTACCGAAGTTAATCAAACAGTTCACAAAGTAGTCATTTCAATCACTATCTAGAAAAATGAATCTTCTTTGCCTTTAGAAAATATTTCGTGTAATCTTTTTTATCAAACTAATCACTTTTTGTTTATAAAACTTCACTGTAGATTTCTGACAGTTAGCCCCGCGCGGACTTTAATTAATCAATTTGATTCAATATTCTAGAGAACACTTTTCTTCCCATTCCGCATAAAATATTACATCATATTTTGCATTTTTTATCATTCACGAAATTTAGCTGCTTTTATCATCGTCACACGTTCTACGTCTCTCTGACGTTTATTTTTGCTTTAGATATTCCTTCTCAACATATAACCTCGTGGTGGGATGGTTTTCGATGCACCACTTTCGGACGGAAATTTTCGACACTTAATCGTTGATGCAAACGAAGAGGTCTGTTGAATGTGTAGATAGCAGTGTTGCTTCCACGAAGCACCAAAAATAGAATATATTCGGGAGATTTGAGGGGTTCAGTTCCCGAAATATATTAAACTACCTCCCTCCCCCGAGGATGTTTTGGAGCCGTAATCGATTGACTATACCATGATACGTTTAGTTTCCTCTCGGGGGAAGATCGTCTCTGTTAAAAATTGGCTGATGAAACTAGATCTAGTTCTTGCCGACGACGCAATTTTCGCCGAAGTGTATCAAAGTGACATACAACTCGCGATGCATTCACTTACTTCAATACAGGAACGCAAGCGTCATTTAAACTATTCGGAAGGATGCGCGTTTCTAGTGACATCTCTTTTGGCGCCCGCGGTGCCGCTTATTGCGCAACAATTGGAAATCTTCCAATCCCACGCGGATGTTGGCCTTCTTGTCCGCTCTCCTCGGCTTTTCTCGACTCGAAATCACGCGCTACCTCTCTCACGTGCCTCGTCCCTCCACATTGGTGCTCTACCAAGAAAAAGTTCCTTCTCAGCGGCGCCTTTCCAGACCTCAGTCCCTTTCCATCGCTGCCTCTTCGTTTCGCCGCCAGATGGCTCTCAATCTCACTCCTTGCGGGGAAAGCGCGTTAATTAATACTGCTAAACATCGACACCGTGTTTCATTTCTTTTTTATGATTCGGCTGGAGACCGATATTGCGCATCTCGAGCGAATCTTATATCTAAGAATAGGCTCCGATAGACTCTTTCTTTTGTTTAAAAACGTTGATTATTCAAGAAACAGAAACAAGGATTAATTGTGATTTGATAGTGTATTTTCGTGCTATCTCAGTAGTGTAAAAATAATGTATTTCTAAGCTAACAGTCTCTTCGCGTCTCTTCTCCCAGTCATTAATATACATCAGAATAAGAGTAGGCACGAGAAAGGTAATCTATATCAATTGACTTTACTTGGTGGAGGGCCATTTAATAAAAGGAATAGGAAGGAATAGGAAAAGGAAGAAAGCGTTTCATTCGAGGATGGTTTTACTACCTCAGTTTTACCTCTGTTCATCTTTAAAATATTTTTCTAGCTAACTTAGGTAATAATATTTCGGAGTTAACATTTATAACTCTAGAGTTATACTCTGTTAACGCAGTTTCAAGATTCGTGGAATTTTGTTTGCCACATTATTTATGTTTTGCTGTATGCAAAATACAATGCTATCGTATATACAGATGGTTCTTTCAGAGACATGTTTAATTCCGTGGTGCTTATTTTTAATTGGTTGCTCATATGTCCTGACACCTTTATTTTCCAATTAATTACGATAACTATTTTCCTTAGGATATGGAAGTAAAAATCAACACTTGTCTCGCCGATCGTCTATTGCTAGTATTTCCTTCAGCATAGAGTTGTGACATATTTGAACAAATACATATAATTTCGTTATTTTATTACACGCGTGTAATATGTGTCTCATTACATGCGTGTCATTCGTTGTAAAGGTAATATTGCGATTTCGGAAAAACATAACCTGAGGAGGTGACTATTTCTTCGGAAGATTCAGCAAGATATATTAACTTTATTAAATCAGCATCCCTTGCGTAATTAATGCGAAGGTAATGGGCAAGAGGCCAAAGTATCATCCGCAATGGATATCACAGGGTTATTTCTCCTTCTCCGGTGCTTAGTTTCGATAGTGAGGCATCTTATCCTCACAGGCATGTGCTCGAGTCGAAGAAGTGGAACGGCGGCTGTGGGCGTGATTGCGGCCCCGATATGCTTCCTCAACCAGATGGGCCACTAAGGTCGGCTTTCCTCCCACGCGCGGACCTTTCCCAAAATGCATCTCAAACGAGGAACGCAATTAACATTTTCCCTATTGCGTCGGAAGTGATGTTGCTCCTTTGTCCTCCTCTGTTTTGTTTCATGAAACCTCTATCGTTTCTTTTCTATATTCCTTTGAATCAAGAGTTTAGTGAGCTATAAAATAAGAGGAACTTATTCAAGTTTTCATTATTTTAATTCATATTGTTTTCGTATTATTTCAAACTCTTGTCAAACATATTCAGCTTGTTGGGAATTTGAAATAACTGGCCATAATATTTTCCTTCTTTTAAGGATCGGTTTTTGTCAAATAGGAAGAGAAAAGTTCAAAAATAAAATTAGGTATTTAAAGACAACCTGCATGCAACAAGTTACCCTCGGTTGGTTTCAAGCAAGGACAAGATTTCTTTTCGCGGTGAATAAAAAATAAACCACCTCATCTTCTCTAACTTATATTTAGCGTGGATAAAAAAATATTCTCTGTTAAAGAAAGTTAAGCGCTCCTTCTTTTGAAAAATTATGTCGTGAGTACACTATAAGTGTGATTTGGATTAAATTTCATGATGATGAAGGATTTCATCTAATATTTTTTCATCGCATTTTTAGATTTTAAATGTTCATTGCAAAAAATGAAGATAAGATACTAATGATTGATATAATGATAGTTATCATGGTAAATATTAAAAGAAGTCCGCGGCGCGATATCCCTTTGTGGGAGTGGGCGGCATGGGTGATAAGTGGTCAGCACTTCGACTCCTCTATATTTGGCATTCCGTGACCGGACTTGCTTTCCCTTAATTCAGATAGCTACCCTAATTCATCACGATGTTGGGTGGGCACCGATAAATGGTTGCCCCCATCGGGGATCGGACCCGAGACCCGAATACGAACGCCAACTAAGCTATCCGGAGGCTTTGATAATATTAGCAATGATAAAATATCAATGAGAATAATTAGTAAAATTAGTAAAAACTTTGGGCAAAGAGACAATTAATTTAATAGCTTACTGTATCTTCTGTGAGTCATATGTACATAAACAGCCTTAGTTCTTCCGCGAATACATCATCTTTAGAATTTTAATACGCGATCACCAATAATAGAAACTAGTGATTCGAAATTTCTATTTCTGAAAAGGTTAGAGTGAGAAATCCGAAATCTATCAACTGGAATGCAATTACCACATGGATTTCAATTTAAAATCTCCGAGTTTTATTGCTTATATACAATCGAATATAAGTGATTCTATCGCCAGGCTTGAATTATTATTGAATGGCGACATTTTAAGAAATTTTATTTGGTCCAAAGGTGGCTTATCCGAAGTCTTTGTGTTAGAATCGAATGAGGTCATTCGGAAGGACACGCCTCCGTATAATGCAAGCCGGGTGGGTTCAGTATTTTGGATCACAACCCATCCAAACAGCGGAGCAAACGGTTCTACCTTAAAAGAGGTTGCTTACAATTGGGAGTACAATCGATAGGAAGGGTTATTTCGGGAGTATTTTCATAATCAGTTTATGAGATAGAAGTTCAAGATGTGTTTGTGAAAAAGAGTTCGGACCACCGAAGAATTTCCATGGAATTTTGATAATCAACTTTGGAAGTTTATTATTCATTCTATTGATTACGCAACTCAATCCTGTTATTACCTTTCTGTTGGTAGTTAAGTACTATTGATGCGTTGGCTTTCCTTTTTACGGTAGTAAGAAAAGTATAAAGGTAGTAGAAATTTAGTAATTTATTTAATTTACTACTAATTATTGTCCATGAAAAAGGGCGAGGAATATACAAAAACCTCTACCGAGGTTTGTGTATTTTTAACAGCAGGAAATACTTTAAGTGCTGAGATTTAATATTCATTAAAGAGGTAGGTATGTCATTGGTTTTTAAAATTCAAGAATTAGGAATGCCTTCGAAGGGTTATAGATCAATTACTTTTACAGAACATTGATAAACCACCATCTACCGAAGGCAAGTTTGGAAAGTGCTTTGAACACCCGTGAGTCACTGATCTTCATTCTACAGACAAGCATTCAATATTCTTCCTTTAATTATTTTCCCATACTAAATTTCTTTTTTTAATCTGCTCGTCACTTCCTTTCTATCCTCAGAACCAGGAAAATTTTGATGAAACAGTGATGTGTTTCAAGGCCGGCCATTTACTCAGAAATGTTGTTATAAAGGGTAGTGAGGATCGGAAAGAACGTATTTCATAGCAGCGATTTCGATGAGGAAGTATTCGAAGCAAGTGCCCCAAATACCGCCTTATCTCTCCCAATATATGCAGAATGTGTAGGCGAGAGAGACAGCCTTCCTATATAGATATGAATCGTATTGAATAATGACGCGCTCTGCGACACACATTTTAGGAAGTTAGCAACTGTTTCTCTTGTTGATGTTGTCATTTGATGTATTCCGTAGTGCGTTTTAAACTTTCAAAAGACTCCTTTTTACTCCATATAATCTACGACGTATTTCAAATAGTTTGTTAGATTAGTATTAGTTTTCCTAAAAATGCTAGTCATCAATATCTTATAATGCTTTGTAACCTCGTTATTACTTCATGTACGTACTCGGCTAATCCGCTTCTCCTTTCTCTCTCCTTTAGCAATTTCGTGTGTTCACAGTTCAAGAAAACTTAGACAAGGAGCAGAATAATACTGATGTATGTATTCACTATCCTCTTTGTCACCAACCCAGCTTGTCAATAGAGGGGCTGAGAGAGACAACAGGTCTTTTATCTGACCTCATTACATTTCCAAAGCAGAGTAAACGGCTATACAATTCTTCCATAGATGCCATTACATTATTCATGGGAACAATGAGTGGAACGATTGGAAGAAAAACATGGAATTACCGAATCTTTGGGGCCATTTCTTGTGCTCCTAATCCATGTTCGTGATTAATTTTCGTAATTAATGTTCGTGCTCGTAGACGTGCATGTAACCACCTTTCTTTACACTGCCATTGTACTAAAGCTACCTCACTGTATGTGAACTAAAGTAAATCTAAATTGAAACTAAGAGTTATTCAAACATTTTGTCTCAAGAAATAAATCTTGCAGTGAAACGATAGAATTCTTGTGCTGCTTGTCGCTGAGTCAGCTAACGGAATCGAGGTAATTTTTCCTGAACTTTATCCGAGCTAGGTATTTTCTGCTTTAAAATCTTTTTAAATGATTCTCACTGCTTAAATGTCATTAGCACTAAGTTGTTAGTTGGCGATAGGAGAAAAACTAGCAGATTTTCATAATTTAACAAAAAATTGAATTATAAACTTCGTATATTGATGGATGAATATTACAATATTTACCTCTAAGGGCTTCAGCTACACACGATATACATAAAATTCTACAAACTATTACAAACCATGAAATAATTTTAAATCGATGGAAAGAAATATATTTGATTTCATCCTGGTCTGAATCTATTAAATTATTTTCCGTTCTCAGAAATGTTTATACATTTTATGTTTTGGATGGATGTTTTCCTTTGGCTATCTATTTTATTTTCCGATTATAAAAAAGAACATTTGTAATAGGATCGAAGCAGACTTTTACCATAGTTAGGCTAAATGTGCTCATTCTTATTTCGGAAAATTTTGCAGCTTACACAAACTTGAGTTTTTTTTTATCACCAATGTAAACCTACCTCTGAGTATTCTGTTTTCTATATATATTACGATATTTAGATGAAACGGATTCATTTTCTCATCATCTATGAGTTTATTCATTTTGGTGTGATGAAACTAATTTTAATTTTGGACAGAAATACGACTTTTATCATACTTGAGCGATTTCCAGTATTTGAAATCTCGTACCTTAGGCTGTCTTTTCTTGAGTCACAATCAAGGAAGTTATAAACTGAAGCTCGCTGACGTAACATTTGATTTAAAAGATGATTCACATTTACCGTTTCTCGATATAGAATCAAGTTGAAAAGAAAAAGATTAAGAAAGTTTTTGAATAAAGCAATTCAATCGCTACAGTTGAATTCCTCGCAAGTCTATTAAAATACTGTGAAAAGGTCTAGCAAGCTATCATCAACTGAAGGAAGATTGAATTCAAAGTGAAATTTGGTGGATCTCTAGACTTCCTGGTGTTTAACATAGGTATCAGATACTTTATTACGGATTTAGTTAAAAAGAAGGAAATGCTTCAGCATAATGTGTCGTTTTCCTGAAATTTAATTGCCTTCCTCGGTAACTTCGTAAACTGAACGACTAGACTGCTCCATTTATATTACAGTAATTGTTAGATCATACTCATAATTGTGACATCACTCCATATGTTTCGCTTTGAGAGCTGGCTGTGGAAGAGTTGACTTATTTAAGTCTTTACTGTAAATTTTATTTTCAGAACGATAACGATGAAAATGGAAATACGAAATACAGCCATCAGTGATTTTAAATAGGATTAAATTTAGATGCAAAGCTTTTGATCTGCGTGAATATATAATCCTCTATCAAATTCATAAATTTAGACTGATATAGCTGTCAATTTTAAGTGAACGCTTTCGAAACTTAGCTCTTAAATCACCTGTGAAGTTAAGAAGACAACCGAATAGTAATTTTCCACAAGTGTTGTAATCAACGAATTGTCCATATGACTCATTCGGAGTTATTCGAAAATTGGGTAAGGGTCGAAGTAAAAAAGAAAGCTTCTTCAGTTTCCGTCAGAATGAAAAACATCGTGCGACGTGAATGTTCTTTTCGAATATTCAACTCATATTGCTGTGTAGTTTTAATTTTGAAAAAATGATATTTCCTATAAATTTAATCTCTAATCTTTCAGATTTCAGTTTCAGACATGTAAATTAACAATTTCTATTTCCTTCGCCATTCCTCGTCTTAGACGGCCACACAGTTCCAGTCTTTAAGCTCCTCTTCACTTCACGCTCTAATTTTCGCTATTCATTATATGCTTGCGAAAGGTTCTCAGATCCCTTTCCATTTTAATTGATTCCTATCAAATTCGAATAGGAATGTAAAAGAAAAAAGCAAACCACTGTTTCTATAGGAGTAGTTTACTCTATTGGTTTTGACGCTTGTTCATCATCATCAGCTGTATGTGATTTGCAAACCAATATGAAAATCATTTGTTCAACTCCGACGATAGCAGTGTGGCTAATGAAATACATGAGGTCTTATTTTGTGACAGTTCTGGCTTCATCGTTTTTAGGATTCTTCATAAACGGAGTTTTGTCTCCATCGTTTTTACGATATTAGGAGCTTTTAAATTGGACGTTTGCACACATTTTGTGTAGTTTGAGGTGTGTGTGTGTGCCTTTGGCCATTTTCATTTACTCAGCCGTAGTTGACTCTCAGTCTCTGTGTTTATATGAATGCTTCGACTTATTCAGTTTCTAGAAGCACCTGAAATCTTAGTAGTAGTAGTAGTAGCAGTCTTTCAGATCTGTCCTCTTGTTTTGAATGAAATGCTTTCCTTTGTTAAGGATTAATATGACGAATAATTTGACATAATTATATGATGTCATAAAACAAATAAATATTATTTTATTATCGAACCTCTTTATGACGAAATCTTCACATTTTGATCGTTAAAGTTAATAATTAAATCTGTTAAAAATGTTTGGATATGGAAATGGCCCTGTGCAACTTTTAGCACCATATGCTTTGTAGATTTTATTTACTTTAAGGAAGTTTCGAGATAGATTCGAAGTCTTTCCCTGAAGAACGGTAGGATGTCCTCTCGAGTAACAAATAACGGAAGAACCAACGGATTCCTTGCTTCCACCATGTGGTGTCTTAGATGCGCCACCGGAAGTGTTGGCGGTGAGAATCAGGAATGAAAAATCATATGATGGAGTGTAGGAGGACCGTTACAGAAGCAGCAATTGTTGTCGGATAGCAAACCAATAGACAATGTCTTCTACTCGAAAAGTATTACACTACTCGTAAATTCTATGATGGATCATACCTTTCTTGATCCCGAGGTACTAAATCGAAGCATCGGCCTTTGGATCGAGCTATATATTTTTTTAATTTTTAACAAATACAACTATTACATTTATCTTATAAGTCTTACTTACTTCTAATATGTACATTTGACCCCTTCGGCACGCGATCTTCTTTTTCTAAATCCTACTTTCTACTGATTAGATCAAGATCTACCTGTCTTCTTTCTTTATATTTAATAACTCCTTGTAAAATACTGTGTATCTAGTAGTGATCGTGGAATTCTTTGTAGCAGAGATCGTGGAATTCTTGAGTCGATACGGTCATCCTTCTTAAGGAGCACTTGAACTTCTGGCCGCCGTCTCCTTTTCTCAGAGATCGCAGATTAGGAATCATAAGCTGCTTGCTGCAGTTTCTCTTTTGAGTTTATACCTCACAGAAACTATTCCATCGCGGTCCCAATACTTTTTAAAATTGTTTATCAAGGCTTGATGATGCCGAATACAAGTTTACACTTTTTTAACTTCTTTGAAGTTCGAACTAACCAAGATTCGGCTGCCATTTTCTATATAGATTCAACTCTATGCTTCCTCTATTTTAAACAGAGTTTTTCAGTCTATTTTGTAACATTCCGTCTACGAAAATTCTTTTCTGTGCCCATGTCTTCAAGGAAAATACCACCCTAGTGGTATTTTCTTGAAGATTTCCTCCAGGTTTTCTGGAGGACTTCTTTTTCACTTTCCCTTTCTTCCCCTAATAATCTCTCCATCAGTTTTCTTTCTTAACGAATCTCATTCACATTTTCATTGGTTTAGCTGTAAAGAATTTTTCTTTTTCCCTATATTCTGATCGTCAAATGAATTGTTGTTCACCCCATCATCTATATTTTGTTTCCTTTTGACTCTTCTGTTTTTATTCATTCCTTCACGTCGTGGTGCTGTCACGAGCTATTGTTTAATTTATTTCTACATATTTACTGTCAAATTATATTATTTTTCTTTGTATTTACTCTTGTTTTGGGATTATATTAATCCATTATTTCTCCTCAGTTCTCTTTAGTCTTTAGTCTTTATTTCCTAGAGAATGTGGCCCATTGTCATCGAATGCTTCCCTTTGGTCATTCAGAATCTCCTTCTTGGAATTGGTCTTCATTGCAATAATGTCAATTTGAAACTTTCCTTAACGTTGGATTTCTCATATTCTTCGTCGGGAGGAATATAAGTTGGCAAAATTCTTAGATGAAACGGCTCGCAAAATGTGTTTAGTATTTCTCCCTTTTCCATTCGTTTTTATTTGTGCTGTATTTCAGATTTGGCAGCTTATCATTATTCTCTTAAAAATATGATTTTTTATACCATAAAAACATCCCTTTATGATTTCCTTTGATTATGTGACGAACGCTGCTCTGTTTATCCTTTGGTTTATGTGTAGCGTTTGCGAATTCGTATCGTCAAACTGATTTTTGGCATTTGTATAATACAAAAATAAATCAATTTTGTATTTTAGAATTTTTAACAAAAGGCCTAGAATGACTGAGATTAAAATTACGTTAACTTAAGCTCCTAGCATTCATTTGCACTGAGAAGAATTTCGAACTTCATTCTGTCCATCACCATATCGGGGAAAGGCCTTTGCAAGGAAACGCGTCCATTTCTTGTGAATTAAATTGGCAAAGTTCGAGAAAATGGGTAATCGGTGAAGCACATCACATAAAAGTGATTGAACGATTATGAACGGAAGATGAGCACGCAAAAGAAGAGTGAATAAGTTATTTTTGATTCGAAGTTCCTTTAATGCATCTGAAAATATCATACTTCCTTTTTAATTGAATCGCTAGAGTTGTCGACCGGCGTTTGAAGACGTTGACCGTATCTCGCGAGTTGCGAGCACGACGAGTCATTGACCACAAGAGAGAAAATCTCGCAAATGTCAGTTAAAGATAACTAATAATTTACACGTGCTCAAATATAAAGATCGAGTCATTTAACGATTTAGTGCTACAGTTGATAATTTTGTATTAATGCACTGCGCTCTGGGTTCGAACACTTGTGTAATCCCGTTCTGAGACGGAATAAACAAGTTTATGAGCTACGTTAGGAATTGAAATTTCTTCTCTATATTCATATTTAACAGTCACGTTGTAAATTGTTGTCACTCTTAATATTTTCAAAAATCTCAGGTTTACAATTTCATTTGCTGTAATTTACATCGCTTTTCAAATGTTGACGCCCCATTGATTTTCATTTCTTGAGGCGGCTACTTGAATTGCTTATTGTCTATTTTACTAATATAACTATTTAAAAACAATCGAGAAAATTATTCACTTTCATTAGTACTTACTTTAATTCAAAATGACTTGTTAATTTAGTAATATTCCATGGGCAGCGAGCGCCTATCAAGTAATGATAATATTATAAGTCAAGTTTTCTCTAGCTTAGATGCCTTATATTTCCATAGAAAGCCTGTGCACGGGTTTTCTAGCAATCTCACCTGTGATACGTTATGCGTCCCGCGGTATCGTGAAGTTTAGCTTCCAGAGGCACGTATTGCTAATGGCGCTTGTCAAACTAAATTGTTTACATACGTACCTCCCGCATTCTCTCTACCTTCACAAAGAACCGAGCATCCATTTGCAGGAAACCCTTCCATCATCAATTCGATTCGAATCCAGTAATTGAGAAATGCCACATCAGACGCGAAATCAAAAACAAACGGGATATTTTTGTTGGAAGTCGCTAAAATCCGTGTGATTCCAGCCGTAGTTTCCCTGTGACCCCAAGGGACATAACGGGATGTATGATCGCCGGGAGGAAGTGGGCCTCGCTGCGGATGACCTCCTTACCGCCGGGGTGGACGAACTTATTCCTCCGTCTCAAGGTTTTTTCTTTCGTTCGTCCGGCTAATTACTCGACGAAATTGCCCTTAAACTTCTTAATTGAAAGACATTCGAGTTGCGAAGGTCGGCGCTCCATTGAAATCAAATAAAGGCAGTCTGCTCGGAATGAATAAGCCTGGATGATTAATTTTCCAAGCCATGGGAATTTTCGGGGATTTGCGAAGAATGTCGGTCTCCTCTTAGGTGAACTTGATAATATGGGTTAAGGAATGAAATAACTGCGTGTATTTATTGTTCAACGGAATTCCCTCCTACGAAAATATTCTAAAAAAATTAATTCGTATAACCATATACTCATTATATTACTTGTAAAGATAAAACAATATAGGAAGAACTAAATTCCATTTTACTAGAAATAGTAAAGAACTAGATATTAATAGTGATTCTAAAGTATATGTTGATTAAGTTTAACATGCTTATGCCTACTGGCATACTTATTGCCAGAATGATTTGTTATTCTTTGCGGAATATTTTTAACATTCTTATATTTTCTGTTTTAGTTGAAATATAAATTTACTTACCGATAACTATCTCCAATTTAGTACAGGTCGGGGGATTTCGAAGTTTTCAGACCTCAAAACTACGTTATTGGAGGCGGGAATGGCGATCGTCCCAAGAAACAATATAAGAAGGAAAAGGCGAAACGTAATCACATAATATGAGAATTTTCATTTATGCGAAGTAATTATATCCTTCGTATGAAATATGAGCCCGTCGCCTTGTAGAAAATCATGAAAAATAGTTGTGCAAGACAAGTGAAACACAGCAAGCTTGATGATGACATCTGCAAGCTTGAATAAGACACTCTCGCGAATAAAGTTTCAGTTTGTTTTAAGTGATGAGGGGTCTCTATGCGAAGTGCTTCATAGTATGAGGAGGTGTCGTGCAGTGTGCACTGTATGCTTATTTTGAAAAGTAATTCATGTCCTAATTTGAAGGAGAGATGCCCAAGGTCATTTAGGTATCCACTGCGTGAAGTCGTCAGCGGTGTTAAGATGATAAATGAGATCATGACGAGATAACCTTTCTAGGTGGTACAGACTCAACAAAGCACTGAAGCGCTGCTCTGTCGCGACAGAATTCTTCGGGGATGCCTGAATCATACGAAGAATTTCATTGGAAATTCCCTTCCTAAAGTGGAAATAATCATCGGTATTCGAGCTGAATAAAAGTTGTAGATTTCGTCCATTTCTGTGGATAATTTATTCATTCCTGAATTCTTCTGCGGGGAAATGGAAAGAGTCTGGAGGCAAAGGAAATGATTGAGGTAAGATTTGGGAGTTCTCGTCTTTCCGGGGCGACCTTACAGTGACGTGGAGGGCCTTCAAGGTCGGATGATGCACAAGGCAGTCAATGCCCTCCACCCTTTTGCAAGGCTCTACATGCTAGGGGAATTCCGTCAGTTAATCGATTATAAATATCGCCGAATTAAAGGAGCTGGAATACATTATAATGGGTAAGCAAGTGCTATGTATGTGAATATTATATCTCGAAGGCCGTCAATCAGCAGAGGATGGCCTGCACTTGCTCTTCATGGACTAAAAGAGTGTGAATAGATAGATGTTTTTGCATAGAATATCTCGGAATTTCAATGATATTCAGTGCTTATCCGTAGTTTGCCTGTTGGCCTCTTGCCTCTTTACTTGGCCTCTCTGCCATGAAGGGCCGCTCTGGAAAGGTGACTACCGCACTGCGGCCCTTCATGTTCACGTGCGAAAAGCGCTAAAAGCATACGTGACTTACATCAGCCTCTCGCTCGCTGCCTTCATTCATCCCTATATATATTCCCCTATTCGTGATACTCTACTCATATCTCCATCGCTATTATTTCGCATTTTTTTTTCTGGAACTCTAATAGCATTTTTCCAAAGACGTTGGGAATATAAAAGCCGAACATCTTCTTGCCATAATGCGTGTTGATTTTTGTTTTTGGTGGAGGGATGAGTTACAGAATATTTAGTCGCATCGGAAGCATGGGTTGACGTGATTTAATTTTTTCTGGGAGATTAATGAGAGAAAGCGAGGACATGCATATAAATACGTAAATGTCAATGAGATATTGATGAATGCATTAGGATATTTCACAATTGAAATAAAAAATATGAATCTAAAGTCCAAGGGTCAAATTATGTCTACTTTTGGATAACTTCAATGGATAAAAATAATGGACGTTAAACGATTAGAGGCCTTCGAGATGTGGCTGTGGTGTAGAAAGGAAAAAGTGAGTTTGGTCTATCGGAAAAAAACACGGAAGTGCTGGAGATGAAGGGGGAAGAGAGGGCTTTGATTGAAGTAATCAAGCGACGGCACAGGAAATGGGTGGGTCAAATATGGGTGGGTTAAAGAAAGTAATTGAAGTTATTAGGGAAAATACAGAGAGGAAGACGAAAGATGATATAAAGGGTGGAATAAGTTCCCAGAAAAACGAATGAAGGACATTAAGTAAGGAATATTCGGGCGTATGAAAATACCGAGAGGCGGAACACAATATATTACTACTATCGTTGAAAAGTAAGCATGAAAAAATTTTAGCCATTTTTGAATTTATTTAAACATATGCGAGATAAGAGAGATTTCTCCGTGTATGCATCAGTTTCATTTAAAAATATTTCCCTATAAAATGAGTATTCCTCTTCGATACAACTCTCTCTGCAAATGCTATTTCCTTTTCTAAAACCCATTCATCTAATCGATGTTGTCTTCCCTCAAAGATTTTTCCAAATCATATCTGGTATCCTGCATGCTCCTCCATATTCCCCCATTTCCATGTCGAAATAAAGGTTTCTACCGAACCTAGTTACCGCTATTCTCAAAGTAATATATGCATATTAAAATCAACCAAATATGGATATAGCTCAACCTGGCTTTTAAAATACCGTATTCCAATGTATGAATACTTATCAATTTGTGCTGTCTGCTCTCTTCCTTTAGAGTGCGAATTTTTCTGCAACTCTGGTTTTTCCCTCGGCTTGTCCTTCGTATACCGAAGGTAATTCCCACGGACTTCTTCCAAGTTAAGTTTGTTTTCCGTTTTATTTATTAATATATCGTCTGCTTTGTATGTCCAATTTTTTCAGAATAGCCATGGTTCGCTTGTCTAAATTTGCAGTACAGGAGCACTTCTTCGTTAAATATCCACTCTTACACCCTTTCATTTTCCAGGAAGATCAGCCTTTTAACTCCTCATTATCATGGGATATCATAATATTATTCTCGCACATTCATTTTGAAGGTAAGCATCCTGCGTAATCTTTACATTAACGCATTCTTCTTTCCATTGCGGAAAGATAAATCCTTTATTTTCCTTTCAGTTCTTCACTCGACGTCCTCCGACCTTATATATCACACTTTTGTAGCGCGAATCGACCTTCCGTCAGTTATGTATACGCATACGATTAATACCTGTAGATCTGGGTAGTTTATTATTTTTTTATATAGATACGGCATGCTAAATGCACGGTTTGTTTACAGTTACATCAAAGTATACGGAGTGCTGGGTTATGAAAATCTCCGTTTTTAGCTTCGTCAGAATCTTCTTTTTGAAAAGTGTGGATGTATGTATGTACATACATACTAGTTACGTATGTTCGACTTATCGTAGTAACTATACCAAGATGTAATCGATTCCAAGTTATAACACTGCATAAGGTACATAGGTTAAATTTATCTCTCAGTATTTTCCTCATATAAATTCCCATGGTCCTTCTTCCTTTTTTACGGTTTCCTCTACTTAACCTCATTCAGTAGATTTTACTGATATTACTTTCCTTTCCCACTATTATATAATTTTATGATCCGGATCAGTATCTACTGCGAGACAGCCTTAGAATAAAGGCAAGGAATCTTCCTCCTTGTTTACGGAATAATCACCAAATATTTGTCTAAGTTTTCCTAAAGAATTAGATTTTGAAACTACTACGAAATGAAATTTCTCAAAATCATTGAGAAGCTTAGCAAGAGATTTTATAATCATTGAGGTATTTTTTGGATTAATGAAATTCATAATTGATTTGCATTTACTTAATAAGTGACGTGAAACTTAATTTCATGAATGTGTTAATTCTCTTGACCAAATCGATTATTTTATTTTTATCACAATCGATTAATTATTTCCTAAATCAAAGGTAATGTACACCATCGTCTATAATATCCTTAATCTTTCTATATTGAACGTTTCTTGGATGCTTAGAACTAGATTTTGCATGAAAAGCTCTGAATTTTCAAAACTTTTTGCTAATATTCTTTCCTCTGCTAGAGAAATGAATATACAGACACACTCAACAGGGGTTATAATATTTCCCTTTTATTATAGACATTCTATCTTGGATTAAATTCCCTCATTTCATATAAGTGTTTAAAACAAGGTCTCGAGAAGCAATTACACTAAATTCACCCATGAAGCATTCATCTTAGCTGATTTCTTGTTAATTAGGATTATTTTTATTTCTAACAAGTAGCTTGATTCTTTTCCTCGCTCGCGAGTTCTTTCCGAGCAGAAAGATCTTTTCTATGGAAAAATTCAATACATTTTTAAATAAAATATAATATATATACATTATGTGAATAAAATACTCTTTAACAAACAAGAGTTGCACAGAGCGTTACAGATGAATTTATCCTATGATTCTTTGAAAGCTCTCTATCTTTTCATGATATCTTTGCGTGTTCTAATCAGGTGTAGCTGGTATATGCGTTTGTTTACTTTACCTTATTACTCTCAAGTATCCTGAAAATCGGTGAATTTTTGGTAATTTGATATTCACTCTGCTTCGATATTCCCTACAAATTCTTTCTAAGTACGTTTCCGAAAACTGAAAAACCTTTAACCCAGGCTTACTGATCTTTAATTGACGATTTTCGTTATACGTCATCATGATTTGAAATAAAAATGACAATTTTATAGCCTATAGTATGTAAATATTATTACATTTTGGCCCAGTATTTTGAAGATATTTGAATCTCGGTATTATTGCTTCACTAATTTTGATGCATCAGAGGCAGGATTAGCCGGGGTTTGTGCAAGGGCTGTATTTTCAATGAATTGCAGATTATATTAAAGCCAATCTCTGTAACAAGTACATTCCTATTTTGAAATGAGGATGCGAAAGCCTTGCTTATTCCTTCGCTTACTTGAAATATGCTTTAAGCAGAAATTATTTTTTTTCTAATTATTCTGTAAAGAGACACATCCCGTATTTTCGTCTTTTTTACCCTTTAAAGTATTACTGATACTTTAATGTAAAAGAATACCAGTATATATAATGGTTAATCGATTGCTCAATATTAATGAAAATTCTTTCATTACTCGTGGATTGTGAAATCCATCGTAAACACCTGTTTAGTGAGATACCTGCTATTTTATCAAGTATGTCACCATTGCGGTTAATAGGAAATTTCCAATCTATATGGAGAATAAATAACCAGAAATACTACGTAAAAGCGGTATCTTTCTTCGCAAATGTTGGTGTTCCCCCTCGCAACGCTGCTTTCGTAAGAGTAAAAGACGCCATGAAGAGCTGATTAGCTATTTAACTTGTACATCCCTCAATTTCCTTACCTTCACTTAGAGTCGTATGACTTCCTTTCGCTTACTCAAAAATTCTTTTCCATTAATTTTCTATATATTTTCCTATTCTCTTTTTATGTTAGTATTAATGATTTTGGACGGCGTAATAAATCTCTTAATTGTATATTTTTTTTTAAATAAAGGAAGTGCGGGTATATCTATGAATATATTTCCTAAGCCATCACAACAATGCGATTTAATTATATGTTAACTCAAAGAGACAGTTGATAGAACAATAATGAGGTGAGATTATAGAAAAGGAAACAAAATATCTCTATCGTTTTTAAATTCGGTTAGAAAATCTGGGGAAATTTTAAGATCGAAGGAAAGCTGTCTGCGGAGAATTCGTATTTGGTGCAGATTGTGGTTTAGCAGATTAGACCTGCTGTGAACCCTATAGCTTTCAGTTAACCATTTCGACTTGCCAAAGATGATGTTATTGACTTAAAATGTTCTTTCCTCGCTGGAACGGATATGCGCGTGGCAGTGGAAGTAGGTCGCTCGAAATATTTAGCAGTTCCGCCTCCCTCCGGCGTCGTGCGGAAAAAGGGAATTCTCCTTTATTTTTATCACCGTTCACTCGGTCAAATAAGGATGCAAGAACGTGATACGAAATTGAATAATTTTCCTCGGCCATGAGTAAAACCACACCCGAACGTGAAGAATTGCCGTTCCGAAGAAATAAAGTAAAACTCATATTCGTTCTTTGCAACAAAAAATTCATATGGAAGAAGCCGTGAAATAAAATTTAATATTATAATACAGGAAAAAGGTCCAAACATTTAGTACACAAAGCCCCTAGTCTTCGATAATGTGGTGTGCAAATAGCGGCGTATACATTCATATAAATGAAAATTTTAATAATTGTAAATTAGTTGTAATAATACAGCAATATAACAATAACAATATTACGTGAGAACTCTATCATTAGGGGTGCTTTGTTCTGGGATGGATTGGACTCACTAGGCGCTATCTGAGGGCCTTGCTGTTAAGGGGTTTAAAAAGAAATTTTTTATCGTTTTTGATGGCGAATAATTTCTTGGGGGGGCCTCAAGATGGTCATGAGTCCTCTGATTAATCAAATTCGTGTCTGGTTTTGTTCACGGTTTCAATAAATCGATACGTTCAACAGATACACACTACCTTTAGTTTTTCTAATATTTTGTTATGTTATCACAGTGTCTTTAGTAGAATTCAAAATTTTATTTTACATCGGAAACGTTAACTGAAGGAATCCGCGACCCTAAACTTCTTAACTATCAAAATAAAAAAGCGCTTATGAGAAAATCCCTCTTCATTCATTATTCAAAGTTCGTAATGATGCGATACTAATTTACTTTCAGACATTGTAAGCAGGGTTGCTCTAATTTCTTTCCATAAAAGAATAGCGACCATAAATGACACGTGTTGATTGTCGAAGAATAGCGATTGATTATGTAGAATATGTTCAGTTTCACAGGAACTTGCATTTTATATGTATTATTGGCGTCCTTGTGGCTCTGGGAAAATTTGCGTCCAAAGAATGAAAGGATTGCATAAATGAATCCGCGAGATTTCGCTTCGTTTCCTCAGTTTTCCGCAGCCTCAATAGATAAGCGTGGAGAGCTGCTGACCCATAAAAAGATCTCAGCATGTACTAAAATGTTCTATTTGTTTTCCTATTGTTAAACGACTCTTTCGGAGAAGTTATTGCGAAGAACAATAGAGGTAAAAAGAAATAGCTGACAGTGAGATTAAGAGGCTTGAGTAAGCGCCCTATTTACGGCGTTTTATCCGCTCTAACTTGAAGTGGATGCATGAAAATCTTATTTATTCTCGAAATTTGGGGAAATTCATTTCTCTTACTGTTTTACTCCACGGTACGATAGGAATGGAGAGTTTTTTATTACAGCAAACTGCATTTACATAAGTATCTTTTATACAAACATGAAGTAAAATTTTATATATAGAGTATATTCTCAAATATGAGAAGAGTCTATTTTCATTTTTCAGTTTCCAAAACTTGGGTGCGTCTAAATATCGAGATTCAAAACTTGTCTATGAATTTAATATTTGTACTCATGACTCCTCATTTATTATCAGCAATCTTGCACGTTATTTATTTTATTTCCATGATGGATGTAAAACCTTATTCCTAAGATTGGTTTATCTAAATAGCGACAGGAGTTTATTTCAGCGGCAATCATTGAGGATATTGCCTTCAAGATAGAATTAACGAACTAAATAATCAACATGGGTACAAAGAATAACATTCGTAAATATCAATGACTTTGTTGCTAAAATATAATAATAATTAATAACCAGGCTTCATAACGCATTCTTAGGTTGTATGTCCTTACTATTAATAATTCATAAAATATTTAATTATCATTTAGAAATTTAGATTTTTATTTTTTAGCCGAAAATTATAAATGTAGCAAATGAAGCTTTGCATAATAGGTCGAGAACTTCAAAACAACGAGTTAGCTCGTGATTTCATATTTAAAAATACGGAGTAACGAGTTAAGTTCTGTGATAAAAGAAATAAAGGCGTATTTATATAAAATAAATGCCAAACAAGGCAATCAGAAAAACAATAGGAGGATGAGATAAAAGGAAATAAAGCAAAGAATGCTGTTCAAAAAGCACGAAAAGCAAAATGTGATGAATTTTTGTATACATTGAACACAATATATACAAACAGCAATGAAATATTCTCTAAGTACTGATACATTTAAGCGCTGTTAATATAAATAAAATAGAAAAATAGATGGTATCACGTAACAGGAATGGCAACATCATTATTACGTATTTTTGACGGATTAAACCGGCAAAGAAGAAACTGAAATAAAATAAATGAGTTGTTGATCATCTAACCACATAAGAATTTGGTGAAGTACAAAAATGTAGCTACAGTTAGGAAGCTACAGAGAACGAAAACTCAAACACAGAACTATACTAAAAAGGATAAACAGATCTTAAGCTTCCTTTTTAAATCTACATATTAATTTTTGGGTATATATAAAAACACTAGAATTCTGGAAGATAATCTTATTACAATCTGTTTTTTAAAATGGTGATATAACACTATATAAAACATCTTTAAGACAGATTAAATATCTATGCTAAAATAATTATCAATCGCCTTCAAACAGTTACTAAAAATATGGAAATGGAAGAACGGAGTGAATTTCGTAAAGGACGTTCAACGATAGACGTTTCCACCGTCCAATAAGCTTTATAGGAAAGGGATTCGCTAGATATTTTTTAAAAATTATAAAATGCTGCTGTTTCTATATCTCATTTGAAATAATGTAGTATCAAGAGTACTGCGATAAAAATGCGTTGATGAACTCCTTATTCGTTGAAATTTACGCTCACGCATTATCATAGGTGTATGCTTTTCCCTCTTAGGTGAGGAAGACTTGTCATCTCTTCCTTCTTTTCCGCTCATACTACCTTCACCGCATTGAGCCGTGCCATTCAAAGCCTTCTTCAGTGGTTGAATTCCAATCTCCCGGATGAATAATATTGTACTCTCATTTAAATATCATCTTATTAAGATTATTATCTTATAATACCGAAAGAAGAAAAACAATGGATAAAATGATTTTTTTCTGATTTGTGAAAAGTTCGTATCGAACCCTAGACCTTGAATTTTGAAACCGGATGACTTGGCATTGAAAGATTTGACCCGGTCACAGCATGACATGGCTAAATATGAAAGCACTTAACAATTTAAGACCTACAATTACTCGATTCTAAATCTCTGTTTGAGTGAAATATTCTACTCTGAGTGATAATTCAGAGGTAGGGTTTGTGTGGAAAGAAACTGAAGAGAGGTGGTAACGATAGGATAATGTATGAATGTGGGCTGGAAGTGTGTGTGATCGGCGTAGGAGATATAGGTCACGATGGTTAGGACATACTAAGAGGATGGATGGAATCATGAAGGCAGCGTAAATGAGAGAAGGAACAAAAGATGATTAAATGTGGTGAACGAGATCGTAGAAAATGAAGCGACGTTTAAATTAGAATGGGAATCTATGAGAAGAACGCTTGGGTCTCAAAGGATATATATTTGTAAGGATAAGAAAATGTGGAGGGAAACTGCGAGCAAAATAGGCTATTAGTGTGATCGCCCAGAAAGGGAAGGGTGCATCGTTATGCAAGTATTTTCATTTAATCTGATTTTCTAGACCATCGTCTTTTCTTCTCTCTGTCCGCTCTTCGACTTCCCTCTCATCCAAATGTAACATCGTTTTTAACGAGGTCATTTTTAATCAAAAAGGGACCAGTTCGATCAATTCGGACGAGCACTTTGGGAGGATCGGGGTATTTTAGGATCGAAGGACGAAAGGCTGTTGAATTGATGATGCTTTAGCCAGCCATCGTCATTTTAGAAGTCGATGTCCTTCAATGGAGAGAAGCACCAGAATACTAAATTTCGAATCGTCGTCGTCGAAGGAAGCTTTGTGATAGTAATGTAAATCCTTTTCACTATCTGATGCGAATGATTTTCTCATGACTGATTTTTATCGTCCATTTACCTTAGGGATAGAGAAGAAGAGCGCTTCTTAAATTCTTGTTTAGTACCTTTTATACTCCGATACCTCTGATTCTCATGTATTCTCTGAAGTAAGCTATTGGTTCTGATAGCTCGAATAGTATGTGCTTATTAGTGTAAAGTATTAGTGTAAATTTAGGGAAAAAAGAACAGCACTGCGGTTGTAAGACGCGAGGATTATTATTATCTTCTTAAAACATTGTTAATTGATTATTCCAGGAATGTTTCGGTTCTAATCTAATAATGTTTAATTTGTTTACAAAGTCTGTAATTTGTACATCTATATTATAGCGTCATTTCTGAGGTGTGGTTGAAGGGTGCCATCATATCGGTAGCCAGACACGCTACCCACCGCTCCAAGTCAGGGTCGAAGGCAATAAGTTTCAGCATTTCAGCCTCGATAAATCTCCGCGCTAATCTTCTCCCGCATTTCCGCTCGAATCATTTTAACAAAAGGCCGTTCGGTTTTCCGTCCGAAATCGGGCGGCCTCTACAAACCCGACCTTCTGAGCAATCGGCACGCCTCGGCAAACTGCCATTTGCCAAAAGGAAAGTTGGCACCTGCCCCTTCCACTCATCTGCTCAACACTTTTCTAATAGACCCCTTTGCTTTGCAAGTGTCCTCTAGCATCATTAGTTTTCCACCGCTAAATTCAGCTTCAACGCGAAGTCATGCCTTCTTAACTGAGTAGAGGTCTCTAAGATACACTTAAACCTGTCTTGGCTATTCATCTATTAACTATTATAGCACTCTTATATTTTCTCTCAGTCAGGGTTGAGCAATAAAACTTGATTCCGACTTGTATGAATGAAAAATATAGACGTTTGCCCCTCGGGAAGTTTAAGTTTGGGAGGTTCTCGTTCTTTCAATCCTTTTAGGATGGGAGATGCAACCATTACGTTTGATCGTGAATAGCAGTAGCTGAGGAAAGTTCAGCAAAGTAGTAAACAAATCAGAATGGTGCATATATCGAAAAAAGTAAGTTGCGTTAATAGGGAAAAGGACAGGAAGTGTTGGATGGTTTTAATTGAAGAAATAAATCGGAGACGAATAGCCTGTGATTGGGACGAGGCAAAGTTTTTTTTGGGACAATCGTTAGGAAAAAGATGAGAGGAAGAAAAAGACGAAAGTTGTTAAGTCATGCGTAAGGAAGATTTGATTACCAAAGAAATAATGAAATTGCATAAAAAAATTTAAAATATGAGCGATGAATAACGCATGCGTACTATGCGTTACTTTTCGAGGAAATTCCATAGCACGTTGAGGTAGGAAATGAAGATGGTCAACATTTTCTTGCGGTCACAGAACGCGGTTTATTCGACAGCGATCACGTCTCCTGTACATACATAGCGTGATGTTTTCTGCCAGCGACCTCACCCCAATTTGGCGATACTCAAACGCACACGTGGGCCAAATGTTCTCCGGAAGGTGGCCGTCATTGAGGAGATTGGCCACAAGATGGCGGTGGTCCTCTGCGTTTGTTTTGTCTCTTTCGCAGACAAGACAAAGAATGGGATGGCGCCTGAATCTTTCCACGAGTTTCGGTCAAGGACGTGAAGAAATGAAGAGATTCTAAAAGCGGAAGGGTTTATTTCAACACCCTCTCCTCAGCCCCACATTTATCTCTTTCCCTTCCCTATCCTCCGCAGCTGATGTAAAAAAGTAGAATTTCTTGCCTCTGGATGATATAGCGGAGATTCCGGAAATACTTGGGATTTGTCAAGTTTTCCATTCACAAGAAAAGTTCCTCAGGATGGCGAATGAGACAAAGAGTTGCGAGCCTCAGATACCATGAGCTATTAATTTTCCGTCATAAATAGTAAATATTGTATAATACATAATTATCTTTTTATTATAATTACGAAATAATGCATAAATAGATAAATGCATAATAGACTTTAGTGAGGCTGTGGTTAGAGTACGGGTTAGTGAAGTATTACATTCGCAATTTCAAAGGAAAAGATATGCGAAATTTCGCGGCGAAGAATGAGGCCTTTACCTCTTTTTTATACCGACTTCAGTCCTGCGCATTGTTTTGTTTTGAAATCTTAATTGTTGTGCCAGGAAGTACGAATTTTGAAGTACTCCTGCTGTTACAACATTCGTCCTTATAGATAATGTCCCCAATAGGATAACGATCTATGCGAAATAAGTAGGAAACAGAATGATTACGAACCATGTAGAACTACTCTAAATCGAATTAAAACGTTTTAGGACTTCTGTCTGAAATAGAAAAAGTAATATATATATCATGAAAATCACAGTTTGCTATTTGCTCCTTTCCTTCTAGGCAGTAATTTATTTTAGTCTGATTCCTTTATTTTTTAGATTATTTGCAAAACAACAATCTTTTATATGAATGCATCGCTTAAGCGATGAATTCGTTTGTATATACTTACACATATACCAGGGAATGATATCACTGCGATAATGCATGCGTACTGAAAAAATTTTCTTCTGATTTGCTAATTCGGTATTCTATTTTGACTAAAATTTTGAGGTTCGGGGAAGGGAATCAGCTCTGACGTTCAGCGAAGGACAGTAATTAACCCGATTTCCGAATTGTGAAATAATCACTCGCAAAATACTCTAGTATCGCGAAATCTGGTTAAACATCCTGAATGACTGTGATGAGATGGGACTCAAAATGGCAAAATTCTAATCTGCATATTTATCGGGAACATCATTTCATATTTAATTATTTTAGCCAAATTATTTCAAAACAATAACTTCTCATTTATGAAGAGATTTCTTATATTTCCTGGTAAAAATTCTCTGATAGCGGATTCTTGTACTTCTCTAAGACAGTTACTCTGTTGTTTTATCTAAATTTTAATTTTGTATATTAGATTAGATAGATGTATAGATTGCTAATATTTCAGTGAATTTAGTTAAAGAGTATACAGTGTGCAATTATAATTTGTTTATTCGTACGAAAAGAAGAAGAAAAGTGTGCAATAATCAATAATACATTCTAACTAGATGACCACAAGCGTAGTTTGAATGAAAGAAAAATCATCTTTGGAGAGGAATTTTAATCGTGTTTTTGTGTTCCATCATTCCATCCATTCACTGCAGTGAAATGACCTTCACTGCAGTTCATTCCATCAATTAATCATCCAGTCACAGAATTCATTTTTTGAAACGTGATATGAGTGTCTCATATGCTTGCGGTTTGACTCTTAAAAATGCAGGTACATGAAGGTATAATATAGTCATTATTTTCTGATGTTTTCGCGGAAAAAATAATTTCTTTCCATATCCTTATACGAATTGATAATTTTACGTTCTTTGTACACCAATGATAAAATAATTTATATAATAGCGTTCGCGATTGTTACTCTACAATGCTTCCATTTTTAATTTCATTTGGTTCGTGGAAAATTATTTTTGTGACTTTTTTTTTATCCCTTCATGTTGATTGAAAACTATTATGGAAATGAACGTTCCTCTCTTAACCATAATTCTGTTTATGAACGCCTTTTATTTTGTTCTTTTGATGTTTTCCTGTATTTTCGCCCACCTGCAGGTGCGATCCTCAAGGAGAAACAGAAGTGAAAAATTGAGAGAGAAATATTTCCCTCATTCTTGCTCAAGTGCGATATTTTTCCCTGCAAACAAATCTAATGCTTACTCAATTTACTTGGTAGAATAGTTTCGACGAATGACCGTCATTTTATTTCCTGTGGAATTTTAGAAATTTGCATTAAAACAGAATTTGATTTCGTGATAAAACTTGATTCTTTAATAGTTATAGGGTTAGGGTGTCTCATCTAGAATATAATCCAGTGCTTCTTCATTTCTAGTCTAGAGAAATTGAAATATAAATCAACTAATGGAGACAAAGAGGCTATAATTCAAGTAAATTAGGATTCAAATACTTCAGATGTAGAAGGTTTAACACGTGGACAAGGGGCTCCTAAGATATACAGTTAGTATTAGGTATGCTTACATTAAAGCAAATATCTTTACACCCAGAAGCGGTGGTGTCTTAAGATAGATTTCCGCGAGCCTTGAGATATTTTGCTGATCTCAATGTAATTAGCGTGAGATCATGAATTTTCGAAATGTGTTATTTTACAGCGAAAAATCTCCTCAATGTTATTTATAAAGTGACCCTCCCTTCAATTCCTTCGTCATTATAAATGCGACTAAGAAATAAACCGACAAATATATACAGAGTAGTGTGTCGCGAAATGCTGGTTTTTGTATATATTGGAGGAAAGAAGATCGAGACGCTCTGCATTAGAAGATGCAATTAAAATGCGCTTGTGTGTGTGCTCTCTCAATAGAATTGAGATTCATCATCCAGATACGCGACCGTTGGCTTTGCAGTTTGGTAATGAAGCCGCCCCCGACTCGCCAGGTGTCCATTGCAGCCTGTTTCCGAAGTCACTGACCTTAAGGGTGACCGGTTTACACCGTTGAGAAAATTGTGTAGCGAACACGCCCAGTTGCAAAAATAGGGGTTACGGATCCTGTAGAGCATACACTTGACCTACCTTACGCTGGGATATATCCACCTCTTTCAATCTCGGCTTTCTTAGATGGAACACATCTCTTTCTATGGCAGTATACATCTTAAACATATTCTTTGGGGTTTTAACATCCACAAATATTTGATCCTTTCTTTATAAACTGCTTGTATACTTCGTTAAATGCCAAATTTTATTTTTAAGCGTTCTATGATTTTCAAAAATACAGCTTTTTATGTGACATAATGATAATCATCTTTATTAATGCCATATGGCAGGCCACATTAAAGTTACACTAAACAAAAATAATCATGTATTATATGAAATTCATATAGAATAATGTATAACATGCTTAAAATAGGAAATGCACAGCTAATGTTTTATCAAATATCCATACAAAAGATATTTAAACTTCTCGATAGTGTGCTCTTCCCTCATTATGGTAGGAAGGGAATTCCATATATTTGTGGTAGTTACAATAAACCAACCAGCAACAATGACCTTTGACAAGTAGCAGTTCTCTGAGAGGGAGCATACAAATCTCTGGTGTTTTGTGTTAGACCTGGGCAGTTAGCATGTGATAGAGGATGCTGGAAAGTTTTTTTTCAAGTAGGTCTATTGAATTTTAAAATATTAAACATTACAAGTCCCACAAATGTTCCCTTAAGCTTTGTCCATCGTAATTTCTTAAGGTACGGACTAATATGTTAATAAATATATCTTGAAGATGAATTTATAAGTCGTTGTGGTTTGATACCTAGCTTGTCAGTGGGATCGTTGTTAACAGTGCAGTAGTAGTCTATGATCCAGGGTCGCAATAAATTTTGTCCTGAGATTAATTGGAAGAAGAAGCCGGTGAAGTTTTAGTGAGTAAATGGGAAGGTTTATTTGTATATTTATTCATTCTCAATGTTTTCAAAATGGAAGCGGGCTCTTAATTTGATATACAGTTCTTATTTCACGATCTGTGACGATCCCTTCTTGATATAGTAAATTCCAGTTATTCTAGTCAGTAATAATAGCTTATCTGGGAATAAAATTCTATGAAATTTTCTCCGTCTTGGTAGAATAGCCTCATTACAGGTCGTTGCTATGCGATGTTCCTTAATTTGGCGATTAAAATTGCGACTCGTAGCTTACCTTAGAAGATTTCAACTACGGTTTTCAGCTGTCAAACTGTTTATAAAAAAATACAACGCAGTATAGAAACAAATTGAAATTATTTTAACCACAAATATTCTTCAAATCCAATTAGATAAATTATCTGGGATTTTTCTTTTAAATATAATCTCACGTAATACATAAATGTTGAAATTGCCACTTTTGCTTGGTTCATACCATAATTGAGGTTCTATTCCCACAGATATAATGCAAACGTAGGATTCGACTAAAATGTACGCGATCGTGGGAGGGTGCCGAAAACTTTGTTTTAAGCAATTTCTTTTGAGAGCCTCTTCTCAATTAAGACACATATATGAGAGGCAATAAGTCATACCGAGACTACTTGGTGATATTTTGATCGAGATTTTCGTAACCACCAGACGTCTTTTATTGAGATTGATTTGGTTGTAGATAATAATTCAAGCCACACCCATCATTTTGCCTTGATGAACGATGATCGATATTGAGATCATATTTCTCTTAAACATTCACTTAATTAACACAGTAAGGAAGTAAGTAGCTGTTTAAGTAATAGTATAAGAAAGTAAGTTGCTATTTATTTTGTCCAATTTGCAAATATACTATTATTATTAACATCAGGCCATCCACTAGAGACCATATAATAATTTCAATTCAATGTGCTTTCAGGGATTTAATCAATTCTGAAATTTATATCTAAATAAAATCAGTATTAAGGTACTATAATATCTATAACTGCTCCACCCTCCTCTCCCCTTTGGATCCTGCTTTGATCTTCTTTGTATGTATTTTCTATTAACTTATGATTTTAGTTCTGAAGATAGACTTATATATTTCGTAACTGGTCGTTTATTAAATTTTGTTAATTGGAATATCAAATAGTGAACTTAATTTCACCCGATTTAAGTCACATTTACTAAGGAGCACTTAATTAAGGTTGTTAATAGAAAAAGTTCACAGCTAGATTAGCTAGATAACTGAGATTTTTTCGGAGTTTTAATGCTGCAGGTATAATATAACTGCTTGGAAGTGACTAGCATAAGTTACTCGTTTCTTTTTATTAATAAATGTTTTTCTTTATCTGGAGTTTCGTCAATTGAAATCAGAACTCGTATGGAATTTACGGATAGGTTTCTCGGAGTATATGGTTGCAAAATCCGGAAAATGTTACGTCAGATTTCGCTTTAAAGTGTTTTATGTTTGGAAGTCTAAATAAGCTCACAACCTCCATATTTGAATACCTCGAAGAACCTGGATGAAAATGATGAGGAGAGCAAGTTTTCCTAGAATCGGTCGCGAGATATCGAGGTCGCAGACATTTGGAACAGATGATAACGCGAGAGAAAAAATTAAGAGCAATGACAAGGATCATTGCGAAAATGTCTCTTTCTTAAGCGCTCGCAATCCCTTTTACTCTTTTGAACTAAGATTATTTTTAGCGTTATTATTCGCTTCACGTATAATTATGCCAGTGAAGTAATAGTTGGAACTTGTTTTGATTTTAAAATACTCGCAAACAGTTTTATTTTCTTAAATATCGTTCAGTAGCCTGGCTTGTTGAATACGACTTACAATCGAACAGGTCACTGAAATGGTTATATGACAAGAGTTCGTCCTCATAAGTTCTCAATGGTGAAGAATTATGAGCTCGGTCAATTAGCTAGTCGGTCGCTATCCCCTTGGAAAAGATTTTCCCTTTTACCTCTCCAACGCTTTCAAACGCTATTATCATTACCTAACGATTTAAAAAGAAGCCCGTGTATGCACCCTTAATACACACGAGCTCATTTTCATTGAAAAATTGTAACGAATATGATTACTTAACTATTGCTTGCTTAGAATACCATCAGACATTCGCGCAGAAACAATTTATCAATGTTATGTCTACTGCGGAACGATTAACGTCCGTTCTGAAACCTTATCTTTTTACTATGGATTTATTTACTTCAGGCAGGACGTGGACGTATTATCCAATAAAGTGCGCAAACGATGCAATATACGATAGAAAATTATGAAGTAGAGTAATAAACCTACAAATTCAAGTAAATTGCAAAATCCGTCATAGAGAAGATTACTTAACATATAGTTTAGTAATTTACGTGGATGTAGATTTTACGAGATCTGAAAATCCTTCTTGAAACCAAGTCATTTTCATCAGATTCACGTGAGCAACAAAAATAACGATAAAAACGGCTTCAGGATAACTTTTACTAAAACACAAGAATATACAATACGACGACTAAGGTTTCGTAGCCGAGCTTCATCTTCTAAACGCAACATTTCTCTCTTCGTCGCCTGAAGATGCTTACGAAGCCTTGGTCATCCTGCTGTGTTTGTATGTATATGTATATGTATATGTATATGTATATGTGTGTGTGTATACATATATATTTAATGTAAAATTATTAAAAGACGAAATAAGAGTTATGAGTGGAAGAAAAATATGCATTTGGAAGAATGAAGTAGGCGGAAGAACTGAATCATACTTTAATTTTTACAATATTTGTCATCTTCTATCTATTTCCTACTCAAAAGAAAGAAATTAGTCACTATCCGGTGAGCAGTCACTCCAGTGAAAATTTGTTGACAACCAATTTCAGTAAACCATCCGGAAGCCGGTGAAAAGAGCCGCTCAGCTGGTCTCTGAACCTATATATAACTCCCTTTACTATACGATCTTTCGTACTTGAGATATAGTTTCCATGATTTCATGTGACATGTGAAAGAGACCTGCTCTAAATGCACCGAATAGTCATCGCTCTTTGAGACGGAATCGACACTAGTCACGGAATCAAGGCCGTCTGTGTTGTTGGACACTTACGTAACAAATATTTCTCAGTATTGCAGCGTGTTGGAGGAAGCGGCCGTGACCTATTGGGAGAAAAGATATAGAAAAGCGCACTTACATGAGCAAAGAGGGCGTGAAACTTTTCACGTCCGCGTTTATTTTCCCGGAGAATTCTATGGCAGTGGGAAACAACTTTGGGAAAGTTCGCGCACGTGAACGCAAGAAATGCGAAAATGAGTATTCCTTTAAAAGTTGGGACAGCCGGACTGAGATGCTTCTGATGTCTCAACTGGACGGTGTTTGGCTGTCAAACGTGGCATGGTCATTATTTTATCTCCTTAGATGTGTCTTGGAATTTCATCATGGGATCGATTGTCCTATTTTTATCAGACCTTCGTATCTGAATATATCTTTCGACTAAGAATAGACATCACAAATAATAGATTGCTGTTTAAGTTAATTGCAGATTTTAGACTTGTGTTTTCCCTAAGCTCTGCTCTGTAAATGACATCACGAGAAATCTCCATGAAAACATTCTCAAATGGAGTTAACCAATGATTTTATTTATAATAGGAGTTTGTTTATTTCATATTATTCTTGGAAGTTTCTAAATGAAAAATATGAAATAAACATAGAAGAATGGTAATAATACAGAATTTATTGAGTTATGATAGGACAGCTAATGTGAAATGAACACACGATACTATTCGTAGCGCCACTAAGACAGCGGTTCCCAACCTTTCCTTACTTGCGACACTTTTTATATTTTTGAAATATCTTCGTGACCCCCCTTTCTTTTCCGCAATATTTGATAAATAAAACGGCAGATGAATTATCACAATAAACATAGGCCTTGACTTCCATCGCAGCAAATCAGAATTTTTCCAGACAAACACTTCTCAGTCAAGCCCAATTCACTGGCGACCCCCTAGAGGGTCGCGACCCACCGGTTGGGAACCAGCGCACTAAGGGGAGTCAGAGAAGGAGAATTTTGAGTTCTTTTTGGGAATATTTTGTAATGAGAGTAAAAATTACAAATATTTAATACTAATTGCAATTAAATTTAAAGGTACTAAAATTTAGATGCGTGTTACTTTATGCAGTTTATAAGTGCCTGTTGGTAAATTTGTTGCATCTATAAATTAAATCATCACAGCAAATATTGCGTTCATACATTCGGGTAAAAATTGAAATATTTTTGCATGAAAAATTTGGCAAAATTAATTTTTCAAACATTCAAAATCTTCAGCAGTTGTGATATTACTTTAAAAAATTCTGGCAGGAACACTTCGAATTCAACGCATTTAAAAACGCAAACCAGACAGACAGTTTATACAGGACGGTGTAGAGTCGCTTTCCACCAGTCATATGTGGCTCAAAGTGTGGTTTTTCTTCACCGACGTGATAAATTCAATAAGAAATCCTCCGTCATAATTCGTGACTTATTGTTAGATATAATATCAAAATAGCCAAGAATAGGTGTGTGTCCAAAATATCCGAAGTTTATTCTCAGTTTTCACATCCTGTTTGAAGAAAAATTTTAAAATCTATTTATCATTTATTTAATTTAAAAATTATGTACATCTAAGCACATCAACCTTTGGTATATCAATGTGTCCCTAAAAGCTCTCGCATTCAATACCTTTAATTCAAGTTTTTAAATCATGTCTTACGGTCTAATATTTAATAAAATTTTAAAACAATTCTCGGCGACATTAGGTTTAGCCTTCTCGTGTGTATAAAAATCATCTCCAATATCTCCAACTCACTCCAAATTACATTTTAAAGTGAAATTCACCATTGCGGAAAATATTGATCTGCCAAAGAAGTGAAGTGAAGAATACAGAAAGCCAGTTTCCCCGTTTTCGCCTACGACGAATCCATACTTAGAATGCAGAAATAGGGGAATGGGCAGAACACAGAATATTTACAATTGGCATGTTATTAAAAAGCCCTGTAAGCTCAGTCAGCTAGCGATCGTAAGCTTCTCCTCAACTATCCTTTTTTTCCTCTTCTTTTGCACATTTGGGCGTATCCTTATAGTTCGGCAACTATATCATGGTATTTGATTTTATCGCTCGCTAGAAGGGGGCGGTTCTTTTGATATTACTGCAGCTGCTAGGAAACCAGAGTAAACCATCCCAATTCGGGGTTCAAATGAATATCCCTGAATAAATGTAGAAATTGGCAAGATTCTCTTAACTACTCACTAAACTACTACTAATCTATTCAAACTACTCATGGTACTGGTTATTCACCATTTTTCTTCACTAATTAATGTAACCTATTTAGAAAAATACAATCTCGAATACGAAATTCATATATGTATATTACAATAAATCATATCAATGATAAACTTGTTAACAATGAAAGTATGATAATAATCCACCCTCTGATGGTGCCAACAAAGAATATCACTATTAATCCACTACTTTTTGACTTTGCCTGCATTTATCATTAGCTTTTTTGTCATTACAATGTACGATATTACGGAACTCATCAGGGCATGATCACAAAAATTTAATATATCACATGATATGTATCACAGTGAAACGAAATTTGGGCAAATATATATGAATGTTAAAAATAAATCTTCAAGAAAATTTAATTCCTAAAAAATAAATAATTATACATAGTCTTGACTTAGTTCGTCATTTATCGTATAATATAAATATGATTATATTAGGACGTATTATTTTACACACATATTAACATATCAAAGTATTTCTGTATTCAAGCAAGGTTTTACAGGATAAATAATATGGATTGTAGTCTTTAATGATTCAGTGGCGAGAAGCATTGACTTTGTAAATCTGTCCGTTATTTTCGATAACGGCTCATTTCTTGGCCCTCTTTGAGTTTTCACTCGTCTTTTCGAGACGAAATATAAAGATGATGGGAATTTCTGACTTATGATTAAACTTCCCTGAAAGAGGAAGCTGGCTGTTAGGAGATCACGATGCAATACTCGGATTGCCGCACCAATCTTATTTTTCTCCTCCGGAAAATTTGGAGGTAGTTAAGGCCTGTTATGGGACTAGGAAGTAAGCCATCGGATTGTTTCTTTTTTTAAGCTATAAAATAGATGACCTATTGATACCGCGCCATCGACGCTCTTCGAGTGATCTTCTTCGTCTTCTTTTTCGCACAGACAGCGACGGCAGCCATTCTTTAGAGAGAATTTACGAAGAAAATTTTATTCATGTACTGTTCGCTTCGTAAACTTGGCTTTTGTTGTTACATGAAGGAAAAAGGTAATTAATCCATTTATAAACCTCTCTCTGACAAATAATGAGGGAATGAAGGAGGAATACTTTTAAATGATTACATAGACAGTGACAAACAAATCTGTACACTTTTCTGACAGAGTCGTTTCCTCTAACGATTAAATCTTTTTCTCAAGTTTCTGTAAAATTTATTTATATTTTAAATCCCACATCTTCGGACATGCCTCGTACCTCATCTTTATCTACGTCTAAACGGTTACTTTAATAATCACCTATCAACGCATTGGATGGGTTCACTTTCTTGGTGAGCCATTTTATTTTGAGAAAAAGCGTGGCTCTGAATCCCGTCGAACTCTCGTAAAAATTGACTACTAATGATTATGGCATTAAATGACGTACCGCTTATCAAAGCTTGTTAAAATAAATATACGAGAAAAATTTACAAAATCATTTTATTATTTGCCTTAACAACCAAAACTCGCGATTATTTGTTTTGAGAGCCTTGTTTACATCGATAGAGAAGTGGTTGACACTATTCCTTCCAGAGGCGAGGTCAACGTCCAATATCTTCGTCATCCTCTATTTCCGCCATCACACTGTATCCACATCGTAATTCCAGCCCAAACAGGAAAACATGATTCAGCGCTAGAAAAAACTCAATCGAAAGTTTCGCCGCAAATGTTGGTCTGTCCGTTATGGCGTCACACTCTGCAGGCGGTGCACGACGGCCGTGACGCCACCGTCCGTGCATTTCTGAGGCCGAATTGCGCCAAATGTGTGTAAATGACGCTCTCACTTTTATTTTACTATCGTCTTCTTGGGTTAATCTCTTCCTTTAACCACAATCCGTACTTAGCAAACAATCACCCCTATGGAAATTAAATATCCTATGGATAAAGCGGACTAACAGGATTCCTTGCATCTCACATTGCTTCTCTATGTTACATGTTTAAATACGGAAAGCATCTATGTATGTTCAAACTTCACAATTGGGATTTTCTGCGCTAAGTTAGAACTGGGATTAACTTAGTTAACTTGCCATTTTGGTGCCGCTTATATATTCCACATGCATACCAAATGTGGTCGGATATCCGAAAGACTGTCCAAATTTCATTTACTTTTTCTACTTAAGGCCTCTCATTCCTTTGATTTCTACCAGTATACCGGTGTACCCAAACGGTAGCTGGAAATACTGATGTTGCAAATACAGATATTTTTAAAAATCGGTGATTGGTCCAAGTGAACTTCGTTGGTTCCGTCCTTCAATTGGACGCGGACAAGATGTTATTCCAATCTTAGTCGAAAATAATGCTGTGGAGTGGTGCTTGAACGTGTCCAATTAATTATATTTATATCCCTCGAGGAAGCTAAATAAAAAGTGCTTTTTTCCACTTGGACGATTTAATGACTCAATGGAATGGGAAGCGTCATTGACATATTTGTCTTGTCGATCGTGATTCTTTGTCATCGACGTACCAATAAACACTCTAAGAGAAAATTGCTTTCTAGTTTTAAAGAACTTTTTTGTCACTTCAATGATATATAGTGGCTTAGCTGAACTCTTAATTTTGCGTTTCTGCGCATAGAACCAAACCCAATTCTTCGAAAGCCCCTAAAATTAATCACTGTGTTACTTAATCAACAGTTGAATTATCTCGTGAATGCTTAGGAGTTGATCATAACGTTTGTAAATGGCCAAAATATTTTGTATGAATCCAGATGAAAGAATTAAAATAAAGTTTCGAGCAATTGACTTACGGTTACACGACGATAAGTTTGCTTTTCCAAGGTTAAGACGAGAATTCTAATGAGAAGGCCGAAGAAGGAAATAAATATCGATGAGGACCAGTTGGGTACAGAAGAGGATATGGAGATACTGCTATAATAGGAATAATGAGATTCCTACCTTCAAGAACTTAAGTGGATTTCTGCGGTCGTTTTTGATATCAAATGGCTCTCTTTAAAGTAAACCGGATTAATGACATTATGTGTACCGAATGATTTGGTACTTAAGGAACGCTAGAAGAAAGAAAGATAGGACATTTCGTAGAAACTCTGCCCTGATTGGAAGTTAAAAATTAGGTTAGAGCTGATACGAATGACGTAGAAATTGGAAAAGATCGAAAATTGCTGCGATTCCCCAACATAGACACTGAAATGTGCAAATCACTAGAGGAAATAGAGTACTAGAAAGAAGGCCACCTCTTGAAATCGATGGAAAATTCAAAAGTCGAGGTTGTTGTAGCTAAGTCAAACATGGAATCGCTGGAAATGTTCAAGAGTTATGACTTATGAAGAGCACTTGTTATGAAAATGAATATTGGTTTATTAGTAAGGCGTACACCTGCCAGTAGGAAGAAGATCGATGGTTAGATTCCCGGCCCGTCATATTTTTTTCTATCCCGTTTTTCCTTGGGATTTACCCTGGGTTGAAGCCCTAATGTTCAAATATACCTTTATCCTTTTCTAATGGGTGGATTACCATCAAATATTATGACAGTTTCTATCTTCGAGTGAAAGATACAGTTCGGAAGACAGATTTCGTTTTCTTAAAATTCAAGAAAAAAATATAATTTTAAAGTCAATTTGGTAGGCTTTACAATTCGGAAGGCAATAGCTGAGAAGAAAAGGCATCGTCCTAGGAAAAACGGACTCGATAAAGTTCTGACGGTACCGGGAATCGAACCTGCGATCTTCCTGTTTACGGAAGGATGCCTTATCTAAATATGCCTTCCGACTGTAGAGATTAAAGTCACTTTAAAAATCGCCTCCTAGAAAAGCATAGTTGGATAACGGAACTTGCCAGTAAGAATGAGATCGGTGGTTCGATTACCGGCCCCGTAATATATTTAGTCTATCCCGTTTTTGCTTGGGATTCATGGTGTTCCCGACGGTACGGAAAACAGACCGAATATAAGGATATGAAGAAACCGTTGCACAGATCGATAAATTCTAGCATGCAGGAAGGTATTACGTTAGATGAGTGAGGGCTGGTGAGATTGGATGGCGAATGAACGTTCTGGGAAACAATTCTTCGACAGGGTAAAGTTTACAGCAAGGTAAAACAAGTAAAAAAATCTACAAAAGAAGAAATATCATTTCTGGACTATTACCTTATATTTTCGATATCGATATTATCATATTATATATTATCATTTTACGAGGGAATATTTCCACAAAGCACATTATGAGAGACTTATATTTCAACATAAACCCGGAATACATGTCTTTAGAGAGTTTAGGGATGCGGAAGCAGAGTGTCGAACCGCAATATTTTTCGTTCGGTTTTTCGCTATGGTTCAGCAAGGATACCAAATTACGGTTCAGTTCCGATTTCGCTCCTCCTACCAACGTCGAACCGTTTTTTCGTCCTGATCATTGTAATGTAACATCCGTTTGAAAATTTGTTTCAATATTACTAGCTCATGTAATGTAATAATTGTGTTTCTTGTAATGTAAAATTCTATTTCTCTGGATAGTAATTTTTAACCTCGGCTTTGGTTTTTGGCTCGGTTCCAGTAAGATGTTCGGAATTGAAGAAACGCAAGAGATTTTGTAGTGGGACAAAAATCAGCGATGAGAACGCGAAGAGAAGGTGAGCATGGGAATGATTGGAAGGAATACAACAAACTGGATAGGTCATCATATGAGAGGAGACTTCATGATGAAAGTGGTAATTGAAGGGAATGTAGAAGGGAATCGAGTTAGGAAAGGTTTCAATGGATGACCTTAGGAAGATGGGAGACTATCACTGTCAGGATTTCATGAATTCTTAAATTTTAAGAATGATGAGAGTCCGGTAGCCTTTCGAAGTAGTTTTTCATAAGTTGTCAAGCATTTCATCTTCTTTTCTACATTATCCGCTTGTCTGCTCTTCTCTATAGCGTGAAAGATATCCGGTTTTACTCGGAATCGAGTAATTTGCAAACAATCATGTTCAAGGTTGTGAACTCTGTCGTTGAATGCTGTTGTTAGCATTCTGCGGCTATCAGGGTTACCCTCAAAGGCACACTCATGAAGATGAATCCATTAATTGCTAATTGTACATTATTTGATAAATTATATTCATCGACCTTTGTATAAGAGATACGCAGGCGTGATAAGGACGGAATTAAATCGAGAGCATTAATACACACGATTGAAATGTAAATTCGCAACTCTATACAATGGCTATTTGATATTTATCCTGATAAAATACGAATTAATGAATTCATCCTCTGCTTATAATAGTCGCTTAAATTATGTGGAAAATATATAAATATATAAAATATACCAAAATTATTAACAGATTTGAATAAAAGTAACGGTTTAACTTGAAATTATTTTTATATCAATTTTGATGTAGTTAACATATTTAATTAGTCGTTGAATGATCTTATTTTCATTAAAATTAACACTAAGTATGTAAGATATTTATATTTGTTTGTAATTAGTTAGCGAATTGAAATGCAAGTCAGAAGAAGTGTTATAGATTTAAAAAATTACTTTAACTTTGAATTTTTACTGGGTATTTATGCGGAAAGTACAGAGAAGGTTTTTAAACAGGTGATAAAACAGCAGCATTTCTGGCAAATAGCACATTGTTTTAGAGTTTTTAAGTCCAATTTAAGTCCAACAACCAGCTATTTCAACTACTGGAACAAACATAAAATATACGCTCATCTAATAAAGAATCTACTGATCTTATAGCTTTCCATATTAAGCATTATAAAAACTGTGATATAATTTCTTAGTTAAAGACAATTATACTTACCTGGATTTAGAGTAACATATTTAAAAGTATGTACAGACGTTTATAGTAACGTTACGTAAATACAGCAAAATCATAAACTTAATGTATTTGAAATTATATTCGCGTTGATGCGTTCTATGAGTAGAAGAGGATGTTTAGCAGCGTCTACTGCAGTTTCTTCAACCCTTGCCCAGATTTAGATTTAGATAAGTACCCCGCAAGCCGCCAGTGGCGTATGGCAAGGGGTGTAATGACACCATCTCTGCTGCTTCGCACATTTTTTTTTCTATAGTTCGTGCTCACCTTTTGAGTTTTATTCCCTCTACTCTACCATTTGAGTTGTATTCCCTCTACTCCCTTTTCGATTCTGCTCGAAGCACATGCGTCGTTTCGCGAAAAATATTTTTTGCTTTATTAGAAACTCGGTTACTTCAATGAGCCAATCGTTACGAGATTTTGGAGTCGAAATTCGGAAATTGAAAGCTACTACCGGATTGACACCCTATCAGATGCGTTTCCGTTAACCCACTTACAGATTAACTTCCTGTACTGGCAGATTTGGACTCCCTTTCTGCGAAATCCGGACGGTCCTGTCCGTTATTAATAGCGGCCTCTCTAATCTCACAACGGAAACGAACGTTTCAATCGGCGAAAAGAGTCCTATTTAAACATGTCTCGTTATGGAGAAAGTCCTCCCTGTAGGCTCTTACGCACAACCAGTTCGATTTTTAACTCCGGAAAAAGCTTCCCCATGCATACATGGAACTGTCACTCAATCATCTCATAGACATCTTTTCTCATTCTCATCCGAGTGGGATGGGAATGCGTAGGGAAGAGCGTGGGGTGAGGCGAGGGCGTGGTCGTATGTTACGGGGAAAGTTGTGCTCTCCGTGGAATGATCTCTCTCCATAGAAATTGAAGTCCTCGTCCGAAGGATTTCATTTGCCTCCTGGCTAACACGGCTTTTGATAAGAGTTACTTGATTCTAGTCCACATTTACAGGCGCACCATGATGGCCACTTTCCTGCTCTTAGAGTTGGGGGCAGATGCATCCTCATCAGTATTCCAGTTCGTAGTCAACTAGTATCGTAAGAGGGTAGAAATAATTTTTGAAGCGACTTGTCATGCATCTTTGACATATTACTCAGTCTTCCTTCGTTCTTTTTAACAGTGTGTACACAAGATGTCTTCTACATCCTTCGAGATTGCATGCTCCTGAATTCATTTCAGTAAATTTTACCTATGACTTGACTTCTTTTTTCCAAATCCTGTTTTTTAAAATATCCCGTTAATTGAAACGTATTTATCGAGGCATTATCAACAAAACTTTATTCCCGACTTCTTCTAAATCATAAATGCAGTATTGAGGGTAATGAAAAAACTGTTATGAATCCAGACGAAGAAGATTGTTTATTTCTAAAGTAATCCTTGCAAAAGTTTTTAATCTAAATGTGGAATACTTTACCAAATCACGATTGAAATGATTCCTAAAATAATATAAAACTGCCATTAAAAAGTGAAAGGATCGACATACTGTTACTTAAAAAAATTAAAATGGCATGACTGCATCCCCTTGAACGGGTTGATTATAGACATATAATCATCGAAGTGAATATGAATGAGAAATCCTTCATTTGAATGGTTTGTTTCAGACGAAGGATGTTCTTCTCTCCTTTCTAAATTTTATATGATTAAGGGTTAGATGCAAGAAGAGACTAAATCTCTCCCTAATAAAATCGTTTATTATTATTTATCGAAAGAAAAATGTTTTCGTTTTCATGCTGACTTTTAGAAAGAATGCACTTATTCAGTAGACCTTAAACGAATTTTTATTGTGGAGACTCCTCGATCATTTAAGTCACCTTTTTATATTTGTTTCTGAATTAAAAGGGAAATTTCCGCTTAAATATCCTAAGTAGAACCTCGTTTGCTTCAAAATATCACAACCCTGCGCTATTTTACCAAGCTCAATTATCACCCATACTCAGCCGTACACTTCCTTTTTTGCCTCAGTTCCTACTATTCTTAGTTTGCTTTCCTTCTATTAAAGCCTCTTTAATCCGATGGATACATCTGCATTTCTTCACACCAACCCTTCCCTTATCTTTTCTCTTGTTACTTTTTTCATCCCAAGATTCTTTTCTCTCTTTCCTCCAGCCAACACCGATGCGATCCGATGCTCTTTTAACCAATTATCCTCAGCGTATTTCATTTCTTCTACGTTCTTCTGTTCTCTCTAATCGCGCGATGTTTTACCCATCTTTCTCTCTTCCAGTCTCAATCCTTCCCGGTAAGCAAGAATTAGAATCTTTTTTCTGATGTGTTCAGAAAGAAGTTAGACTGAGAAATAAATCTAAACTGAATATAATATAAATCTGAACTAAAATATTATAACTAATGCGGAAAAAATTTCCGAGTTGTTTAGTGAAGGATAATTTAAATTCTACGGTCGTATCCTCCTAATGGATAATGACCGAGTTACCGAAAGGGTATTAACTTTGTCATTTCATCAAGAACCTAAGAAAATCATTAATTGAAATCAATATGGTGAAGTGGTAAAGCGTTATCTCGTAGTAGACTATAGTAGTTATAATAAAACGCTTCGTATACTTTCACAGTAAATAAACTATATGTGACTTGTTTCTCTAGCGATTTAGCATCATCTGGCCAAGTTGAATTAGACTAACTCAAATATATGGGCAAGATTTACCCTGTAAATATTTTAGCTACAGTAAATCGACTTTGCCTGATGATGCTAGATTGCTAGCGAAACAAGTTGCTGTAAATATATTTACTTCGAAGGTTTACGAAGCGTTTTATTTCTATTAATCGTTAATTGAAACTTAATGACGAGAGGTTGCATTGGAACTGAAAGGAAAAGGCAGTAGAGTAAGAATTGCACATGACAGAGTCTCATGAAGAGACATAATGAAAGATCAAACAAACTTGAGGATAAACCAAAAACATGAACTAAGAAAAACTGAATGAAAATACGCTTGATTAATCATAGTGAGAGGTGAAAAGGTATTGAAAGACGAAGGAAATGGAAACGTCGGCGTGATTATTTCTTCAGGTCCTCATAAAGATAAATGAATAAAAACACTGGTACACTTCCACAGATTTCTGTGGAAGTGTACCAGTGTTTTTATTCATTTATAATGGCCTTCCACGAAGTAACGTCTTCACACATCGAATCCTCATAAAGAAATTAAAATGTAGTCAGATGTCGTACACAACTAGAAGAAACATCGCATCAGTAAAATCACTGATGAATAACTTATTTAAATGATTCAATATCAGATTTTTTAAGTGAATGAATGTTGTTTGAGCGTTTTTTACAATTGTTTATCAATTTCAACTAGAATGATTTATAAGGGCTTAAGGTATCTTGGTCGTCCAAGAAAGAAGTGTTTGCGAATCCCCCGTTGGTAATTATTTTTTAATTGCGACCGTTCTAATAAGCGATTTGATAAAATACTGACAAACTTGAAATAATAAAATTTATTTTCATGGAGGGTTTTTTTAACAATTCATGGGCCAGTCCTGAGGATGATGATGGATTAACAGATCGAGAAATCAATCAGAAAGTCAGAAAATGTATATTTTAACACATTTATTCTCTTTGTGCATTCGATGAGGAACGTCATATCTATATCACCAACTAGGATGTCACATGACAAAATCAAATGATGCTACCTTACATATTGCGTCCAATTTTAAGTGTTCTCTAGATTTATAATAAGGACTGCCATCCTTTGTTCATGGGATCGGGGATAATGCCCAAACTGTGACCGAAAATACCAAACTTTCTGGTCAATGACGTTATCGCCGCATGATTACTCTGCCATGAAGCGATGTGCCACTCCCTTGGTTCACTACGTGACTGAATATCTCAGCAGATTTCCTTTGGCGCATATTTGCGGCACTCTCTCTTATTCGGAAGAAGGCGTTGTTTCACTTCCAGATAAATTCTTCGTTATATCATCCAGTGAATTCTATTGACTCCATGGGAAGCGCAAGGAACTGGTCATCTAAGAACAGTACCCAGCCGATCTCATCTTGCTATCAAGGCAATTTTATGTTATTGAGATTTCAAATTCCTTAAAATTACATGTCCATCTTTAGTAAAAAAGATTTACGGTGGTTCGATTGAAGAATGTAAAGTAGCAATGGTTTAAGTCGTGATAGATATCGATTTTTGCCGTTAGAATTCAATCTCGTATTCATTTCCTCCATTGATTTACTATAACGACCATGCAATGATGATTTACTTACGATCCAAATAAATTAACACTTCTTTGAGTGCGATCCTTAACCTGCTTGCGCTATTTATTCACGAAAGGTCGGCCGAGGTAGCATTCAAATGAAAATTTCAGGAAAACATCTTAGGTTCTTATAGGTATTCAGAGGAGAATATTTCGACTTCTTTTTCAAATGAAAATATTGACATTCCGCTCATTATGGAGAGAATGTTCCGAAACTCTCGTCATTAGTCCTTTTATTTTCCATTCCTTCGTTTTGGAGTTTGTAGGCGCTCTCTCCTTCAGCATATTTCGATATCTATTCGTGCCAATCAATTCTGAATCGATCAGAAAATTGCACACCTGTTTCCCTTCGTAGAAAATACTATCGTAAGATCTCATTTACAGCTTCAATTCGGCTTTGCGATCTCTTTTACAAGACTTGAACCTTCAGCGGTAGGAAGCGCCATGGTTCCTGAACTTTATTTCTCGCTCAATAATATTAGCGATGGACCGATTAATTGGTAAGTTAATGAAATGTAGAGTGCATAAATTGTAGAATCGAAATATGATATTTATTAATTGAAAGTACCATCATAACTTTCATAACAATTAGAAACAGAATGTGGTGATTGAGAACGAAATTATATGATCGTTTGGACACAAGTATTTTAAACCCTTACGTGGGCAATGGAAACCATGTTTCCCATTTCAAGAAATGTGTTCTTAGGGCCACGGGAAACGTAGCATGTAATTTTAATCGAGATCTAAATTCAGCTTCTTATAATTATTTGTAAAATAATTTTGCCCACGACAGGGTCAAAGCAATACAGTGTGTACAATTCAAAATCAACATTCTCGACTTAAGATATAAAAATCATTATCTACATAAATACCCATAATATAATATTGAATATTTAAAAGCTTAATGAAAACTGAGGATAAAGTACATAATGTACTTGGCGTATGCCCAAGGAAGAAGGAGAGTTTGTCGTAAAAATACTTGAGGTAGCGATCAGTATCTTAATGAACTCATAATGCCAACCTGAAGATTTCCTTCACATATTCATCTAAATGTGCATATTTATCCTGCAAGCAATCTTTAGGGCCTATGAAAGGGGGAGTTTGCCACTTACTATTAAATGCACTGTAAATGTTATTAAAACGATTCTTAGAATATATCAGAGTATATTCTCTTCAAATGGACATGTATTAGAGAGAAGGAATGAGAAATGTGGCCTTCTAAGCACAGCGACCAGACTTTAACATTGATGTCGAAAGTTTTATGGCGAGGTGGGACAAAACGCATTGAAGATAATGAAATAATACACGTGTAAATAAATTTACCGTTGTCCTTCAATTTCAAGTCCAGTGATCTTATATTCTGCGGGAAGCAGCGCGTCCTTGAATGACTCATGCGTCGCTATTGGCTTGGGGGCAATCGACTATAATTTGGTTGTTTGTTCTTATGGGGAAATTATAGAACACCATTATCGTGATAAATGAATTCTCATAATATTAGTAGTATTGTTGACATCTTTCGGAGAAGATAGCGTGATATAGTTATCTCATCAATCAACAGTTTAGCCAGAAAAAAGAAAAATTCACTTTCATAAACTTTCGTATGCGGAAAGTCTTAATGAAGTATCTCAATGTTAGATGACGCTCAAGACCTGTATGAAAAAAAGCAATCATTATCAATCCTTCAGCCTCGTTGAGAACGGCTTAAGAGGAAATAGTGAATTTAATTAAAATATCTTTCCCTTTTAAGGGGATACTACTCCTGAAGGAAGCTAACTAGAGCGACCGAAGAAAGGTGTATCGGAGGAGAGTGAAAACTAGGACAAAGACCTTGTGTATTTCCTTTATGTTATGAATTCCTGAGGAAAAACAATCTCAACAGCATTTCACTAACTGAAGTCGCCGTTTTTTCTGTAATTTTTAACAATAGTAAAGCATAAAAAGAAGATCTGTAGATCATTAACTATTTTCTTAATTTATTATTTTATTTTTTACGCTTCACGTATTGCAAGATGCCATTTAAAATTAATTAAATGCTAACTACTAAGCTATAATTTGAACAATAAAGCAACATATACGACCATTCCCTAGTCATTTAGACGGGATTCGAACCCGGGACCTTGGTGCTGGGGCGTTATCATGCACACATGCCAACCATTCCAGCATCGCCGCTAATATCTATTAAATTTTCATGTAATACATTCAGAATCTTTCAAATGAAACGATGTGCGTCACAGAGGCTTTTAAAGCTAGGAAATTTGTTTCTTTTCTATAGAAGAATTTCTTTCTTTCTTCTTGTTCCTCGATCCTTACCTTAGTAAGTAAAATGAATAAATCTTCGTGATCATTGTTTATTATCCTAACATTTCATGGATTTAATGCCTCTAAAGTCGACCATGGTTTGAATTTTACTTTGAACGTCACGTTTGAACTTTACAATATTTGACTCTTTCACTCTGCGAATAGCAAAGCGATATTTGTACATATTTTCTCAAAAGGAAAATCTTTGAAAAGGTTAAGATACTTTGAAATGGGATCGATTTTGTCTCACATTGAAATCAGCTGGAATCAGGATCCTCGGTTTGATCGTTGCAAACAGCTTAGCCACCTTTTCAAAGGAGATATTACCATCCGAAAGATGACATGCCAGAATTTTTACAGATAGATGAATAGCTAATCTGCTCGGAATGCGTTAAAAGCCCACAGAGGGAACACATTTTTCTTGCAAAATAAATTACATGCATAGAAAGCGTACGTTGGTCATAAAATTCGAATAATTTTCCATTCCGTTGATTAAGTAAAGCAGCCGAATAGACCGAAACCGGTCCCGTAAATTACTTTCATTTAAGGACATTATAACTTACAATTTTAAACTCTAAAATGCTCTCGCAATCTCCCGAAAGTTTATCATCTCTTTTTATTAGCGACTTTTCACCTGGACATGTTGATCGAGAAGGAATCGCCACCCACGCTTTCCATCGGTTGGCACAACAGCGTCTGATTAAACGGCCGCATCTTGTGCGCCCAGTCGCAGCATCAATGTCTCTGACCCTCTTTTCTCAGCATTCCAATGTTACGGTCACTCTCACACACGTCGCTCCGCCGTTTTCTCTTGTTTTTTTCCCGCCCTTGCCCACGGCGCCAAAGTGGGATTAAGCAGGCGCAGGAGAAAGGAAATGTACCTGGTGTACTTAAAGAAGCAGACCTGGGAAATAAAAGAAGGGGCTGGGAGAGGTCCTCCTTAAAACCCTGCCTTTGGGGTAAACGAACTCCCAACAGTTCTCTTCTTTCTCCTTTTTCTAAGATCTGTCTCGAGAGAAAGGAAGTTGCTTTTATGAGAGACGGTTTTCTCTTCTCGGAGGTTATTTTTACACCTGGCGTGCAATTTTGAGCGTTTCTCTACCTGCGTGCACCTTTGCGACGGTTATTTCTTTTTGTCCCCACCTCATCTGTGACGATGGCGAATTTCTTTACATGGCCACTGACGATAAGCGAATACACGTGTAGGTGTAAATGCATAGATGTAGATAAAGAATTCGATAGAAACCAAGAATAATATAATCCCTTTCGTTGCCAAATCGCCAAATTAATTCATCCTTTTAAATAAAACTCGAATTTATCCATTAGAAATATTGAAATTGTAAAATATTTCGTCGTTGATACTTTTGATGGTTTCTATATGTTGATTGTAAGAACTCTCCTGAGCAAGCACTTATCATGTACATACTATCCTATTTCCCATTCCTTATTCATAGAAAAATATAAATAAATAAAAATTTCTGAGAGCGTTATTGGAAGTTTGCCCCGAAAATTTGAATTGATTCATACGATGGAGTTCGCTCGACCCTTGTAATATATATCTGAAGGTCTAATTAAGCAAGTGTTCTTAATAAGCAGTAACATGTGGTAGAGAAGACTGAATGGCTGGAGAGCAGATCAACACAAGAGAAACTATACAAATTCAAATGGTTGACGTAACAGTTTGAATAGACATTTTGACTGACAGATACCTAATAGCTATTTCAACATGAGTATAGTTGAAGAACTAATGTTTATCTAAAGAGCTACACCACTTTCTATAATTTTCTTCTCTTGTGCGTGAAAAAGGGCATGGTCACCTATTTCCAATATTTTAACTTATTGTTAGTCAACCTCTCTAAGATTGCATTCTTCGATTCCACAGATGACTTCTCTCTTCATCGCACATGCATACTACCCTGGTTCTTAATATTTCTAGCCTATGTTTAAAATTTTTTGTTTTCGCATACGAAGTCTCTGATGGATAAAAAGATTGTACATGATAAATTACTATATTAGCATAAGTGTGACGGCTGTAGGCACAGCCTAGTGAACATCTTTATTCTTTATGTCTTCAATTCTTTATAATTTAATAAATACTCTAAATATTAAGTAAATATTTCTTTCTTTTTCATAAATTTATGTTTATTTCATCAGAAACCCGCAAGTCAACAGTCACCAAAGATAATCCTGTAAATAATCATGGATTTATTTGAGATATTATAAATTAATTGTTTGACTTATTACAATTGCACTACTAAAAATATCTAATAATGTATGTGCATCAATAGCATTGCCTCCCTATCTGTCTGGATAGAGTGAATCTCAAAAATATTTTACCGCTTAAGGCCACACAGGTCGTGAGACAAATTAGGTACAGTGTAGTAGGTGTACCTTTGCCGTTCCTGACTGTGTCTCTTGGATGCCTTCGCTCTTAATATCATAGGTTATGAATTAAAATTCTGTAAGCATGAGTGTAACTTTCTCTGCGATTTCTTCGTCTGGACTGAATTGACGATCTATGGATTTTTTTTATTTCTTCCGTCAGTCTGTCTGCAACGGATTTTGTTACTTGATATGAATTAGTTGTTGTTTTTCTTTCCCTCCTATGCCAAAATGAAAAAAAACTTAATCGTTGTCATATTTTTACATAGACGTTATTCTGAGAGGCACATATATTTTCAGCCCTAGCATTTAATAATAACTACAAAGTGTGTTTCATTTCTTTTTGAACAACCAATAGAGTTTGTTTTAATGAGTGAGTGACAGCTAATTTTTACTCGTTTAAGAGAATTGGCGGTCGTTCTACAGTGAGAGGAAGAATCCCTCAAGAAGGAAAACAGAATAAGAAATGTGATGTCAAATCTCATCTCATGATTAGTGCTTGGATGGAAAAAAAATCGATGACGCAATCAACTTTCTAAGAGGTAAAATAGTTTTGGCGCTAGATTTGATTCACTTTGTAGGAAGCGGAAGAGTGATGACGTTAATAAGCAAAATTATAAGAGACAGATGTGAATTAGATTTTATTCGCTGATATTCCAGTGGATAAGAGCCTTGATACAAAAATGTAACATTCGTCACGTATGTATGTATGTATGCATTCTGTTCTCTTGTGAATTTTATCTCTTTAAGCTATGAAAAAAGTGCAATGAAAATAAAGTAATCGTTCCTTCGGCATTAGAGTCAGGCAGTTTTTCGTGAACATACGGTTCCTGACTCAAAATAATTGGAGAGCTACTTAGCTAGACCAATGCCCTCAGATGCACACCATTTAACTTTACCTTGGAAATTTAAAAAAAAAGTGCTGTAAAGTTTAATTCAATCAACGGATTTAAAAGAGAATAAAATACACGATAAGCAGAACATTATATATTTCCATTTTTAGATCAATATATTTTATATTATACTTTAGAAAAGAGTACGCCTCTGATTCATTTGGAATTTTGGAAAAAATAGCACAGATCACTTCTTTCCTTCATTTCTCTCTTCCGCTCATCCGGTGTGTGCTGACCATTAAAGGAATTATGTGTTCTCTGAAAGAACGCTTTTCTCCTCTTTCAACGGATCTTTCCTCTTCTTTATTCGACACGCAATCTCAATTGAGGATCGTAGCGAATTTTCCGGACGCGTGGCTTCTCTTCGAAAGAAATCAGCTAAAGAAAAACAAAAGACTAGTTGCAGTTGATCTGTTCCTCATAATTATAGGAACTTTCCTGGAGAAGGGAGGAGAAATTAATGCCTTCCTGTATCGTTTGATTACTTTCATCTTTCGAATTTCTCGTCCAGATTGATCCCACACATCATGGACGATCACTGTCCACAGAAGTTTGCAGATTTTAATATTGAGATTGGAATTAAATAGCTTATTTTTACAGTGAAATGCTCAGCATATGAAAATGCGAAATTCCATACCATTGGACATGTTTATTTTAATTTTACGTTTGAAGCTGCCCCTCCTCAAATGCGGTCTTGCAAACATTTCATGTTTGTGTTCCTGCTACTCCCAATTTGAGTTTTGCAGATATCAATTCGGTTACAAATTTTCGCCCAGCAAAAAATAATTCGATTCGAAATTTCAAATATTCGCACACCTCTATTTTTTACTATTGTGATTTTCGAAAAGGCGAACTCTCCCTACCAATTACTTCGTTATCGCTTACATCACTTCCTGGATATGTGTAAGGTTTTATGGACGGACTTTTAATGCGTAATTCTTTCAAAAATTTGTGGGAGGTTACCTTCGATGGTCATTGCTTCTGTTTTTTTAAGCCGATTTTCCAAGGTCTCTGGCAATACGTTCTAATTTTTCTTTATGTTGGGCTTTATCCATTTTCTGTATCATAGAATGGTTCTACATCTACAAATGTATAGTGCAAGCTGCCATTTGGCGTGTGGCAGGGGAGATAGTAAAGTCAGAAAGAAGAACATTTATTTTAGAGTCAACTGCTATGATGAAAGAGGAATAAAAATTAAACGTGCACTTTGCCACAGAATTTGAATCTTTCATCGCCTAGGTTTAGAAGCTTTGCATCAGCTGCATACAAAAAGTTAACAGTCACATACATATATCGAGGTAGGAATGAGAATGGCTAGAAGTAGGGGTGGCAACTCTCCCGGATTTTTGTGGAGACTTTTGGTATTGGACAGTAATTTTAAAATCTCTCGCTTACCTTATTGAGATTTCTACCGCTTTTACTCAATTACACTCATCCTACGGTTTGCCCACTAATTTACCTACTTTCGCGACCAGTATAGGGGAAATATTTAACTGAGAACGATGGCCGTTTGTCTGGAGACCCAAAAAGACATAAATGTGGAAAATCATCGACATGATTGGTTCCAGTTCCCCCACTTATTTATTTATTTATTTATTTATTCAAATTTCACATACAGCATAACAATGCCAATTTAAAGTGAAATATTAAAAAAAAAAATACATATAATAAAATGATGAAAAAAATAGTTAAAAAGTGACATAAATAAAGAAGGAGAAAAAAAAAACAAACATAAAGATAGATTTAACAATTACATGGATCTGGTGTGTGGTAAGCTCAGGCTCAAAAATTTCGCTTTAGATAGAGAGAAAGGATCAATAGAAGGAGGAATTGAGTTCATCAGAGAAGGAAGACGAAAGAAAAGGGAGCGCTTGATAAGTGAAAGTCTGGGAGTAGTATAGTGAAGTAATGAAGTCAATCGGGTAGATCTGTTTGGGACACGATAATTGATAAGTGAAGTTAAGGGGGGACAGTCAGAAAGGGAGTTCAGCAGAGAATGTAAGAAGGATAAATCATATTTTGTTCTAGTGACAGAAAGAGATTCCAAGGATAGTGAAGATAAGATAGAATTTTTAGAGGCTCGACGGAAGGATGGAACTCTGGCTTTTACAATTCTGAGAAAGAAGTTAGTAATTCTATCTAATGAGGAAAGATGAGTAGGAAAGGACATAGACCAGATGGGGGAGCAGTAAGATACAGTAGGAAGGATGAATGAGGTAAAGTATAGGGAAAGAGCCAGAGGGTCTTTGATATCAGTGAAACGATAAAGGAGGCCTAAGAGAGACATCGCACGATTTTTTATTTTTGTAATATGTTCAGAGTATGTTAATTTATTGTCAATTATAACACCCAGATCTTTCTGTTGCATTACTCTTGGTAGAATCACTTCGTTTAATTTATAATTATATTCAATCGGTTTTTTTAGTCCTACCGACATGACGTGGCATTTATTGATGTACTTTACGGGCAGATGTAATTAACCAGTAAACCACTATGCCGACTCAATTCCACACTGTGAATGAGAGATCTACACTGTGGGGTACATGGGTTCGAGTCCATATATTATCCATAAATTATAAATAAACATACTAATTTTTTAGTATGTTTATTTATGGATGTTTGTGACTTATTGTAATTGATCGTTTATGCCAGCAATACTGCGCTATCTAAATTATGTTAAATCTTCGTCTCGAGTTGTTTAGAAATATTTTGGAAGGTTTTCGGAATAATGACTAATTTCTATGATTCTGCTGTGTAAATCATGCTAAATCATCAAAAATTGGATCAGTGGGTAGAACTAATTCAACTTTTATCCAATTGCTCATTATACTGTTCACCAGCGAAGAATAAATATTTTAAGGCTTCTGAAGCTGTTCTTTAAATAGTCTTTCGGAATCCTCCGGAATTTACTACTCTTGGAATGGACAACTTCCCGCATCAGGAGTTGGCACCCCTATAGAGTGAAATGAAAGGAGACAGAGGTTTTACGGTAAAAGAAAGCATTAGGGACGTTTAGGAGAAAGGTTCTCATTGTTAATAAGAAGGGTTAGAGAGAGTTTTTAAGATTTCCAGGTGGTCATAGTAGGCGCCTCATGTTTCTACGAAATGGAGAAATTTTATATTAAAGGCATCCTTTTCCACTTCCTCTCTAAGCTACTACTAGTTAAAGACCGAAACAGTGTTTCTTAAACTGATTTTTTCACGTTTTGATCATATAGCCTATGCTTTTATTACGAAGATGGAGTAACTTGTCTATGTTACTTCATATACTTTTACTGTTCTTCAAATTATTATGATAGCCTGAATTAGGCCAAGAAGGGCGATATCATACACTTATACTGAACTGCTATGCAACGAATATATACGAGTAGTATGTACTCAATACAAAAAGGAGCGTAAATATCACTTCGAGATCGCATAGAAGTAGATACATACATATGCACTGTAGGATATTTTATAGTAGTGGTAATATTTTTCACATAAAATATTGACTGATTCACAAAGGAAAGACCTCCACTTTTTATACTACCGAGAGCCATAGAGGATCTCCTTGTTGAAATACCTCTCATTTGTCTACCTTTCCATACTTTAAAAGAGAATATCACGTTATTAATGAAATTATCGCTTTTATTATTAGCTAGAAGGAGAAATTAAGCTCAATGATTTCACCATTTCACCATGAGAATTTCAATTAATGTTGAAATGGACTAATGGTAAAATACTGTGACTATTGGAAGGATTCGGTATAGGTGTAGAGCTTAGTCATGGTTAAAATTAGACAGGGCATTAATATCAATTAATAAGCGAATTCAATCATTTGGAATAAATAAACATATTTGAAAGGAAGAGTGTCGAAATTAAAAGTCGATATATTTACTTGGGTTTGCTTTTACCTCTTTTAATCTCTATCCACTAGTTCCTTCAAAAAAAAAAAAAAAAAAAATAATACGAATAACTAGGTTATTTTAGTAATATTCTGTTTTCAGATTCATTGAAGCAAACCATTTAGTGAAGTTAAATCACCGAATAAACTAATTTTCAGAGTCACTTCGCTATTTTTTTCTATTGGAATATTGGATTTTAGGGAAGTGATTAAATCATTGTAACCATGGTTTAGGTTTTGCAGTGGAGTTTCGAATGCAATTTTCTGTGAGATCGTTTTCGTTGATTCTGCAAAACATAGAAGTAAGACACTTCAACAAAATGGCTTATTCCGCATCTATTACTCGGAGTCAACAAGTTACTCGTACACAAAATGCTTTTTTTATGAGAGGTTCTTTGTCCTCTTCCTTAACTTTTATTATTATGAAGAATAAACAGAAAGTTAAGTTTCAACTCTCGTTGTAAACTATTCACACGAGCATGCAAGGGTCCATTTCGCAAATAATGCAGATATCTCGTTGGAAGGTATTTTCAAGATATTCCTTTCGTTCAGGAGAAAGCTATACTGAAGATGAGTTCTACTTCATTCGCTACGAGACAGAATAAACAGAAAAATAAGCATATAATCTCTTCACTAAGATATTGGAATATTTAATTCCAATGCGCATTTCTTCGCTATGTTGACAGAGTGTGCTTTCAATAATTGGCACGTTTAATTTGTAATCCTGATTTATACGGCGATTTAAATTATGTGTTTGTGTTTATTTCGTTTCCTTTTTTCCTTTAAACATATCCCAGCTAATGACGGAACTGCCTATCTATAATGAATTGTTTATTCGCTGTATTTCATGCAGTAATTACTACCAGTCGTAATTAATGCCATTACTTCACCTATAAGTGTACGATGGCGGCCATCCACCTTGAAGTTCCAATCGAATGGCGCCGTCTTTTTTTATTCACTATGGTCTTTCAGATGATGACTATCTTAATAGTAGAGACTCAGTCGAATAGGGAGAGTACTTTTGTTTTTCCTTCATATACGATTAACTCATTCGGTATAAAAATAATTGACGTATTGTAAGGAGAAAATTTTGGCGCGCCAACTGTTATTACATAAAATAAAGCTGAGGTCATTTAATTTGGGAAACTTGATATAGAGATTTCTTTTTCAAAATAAATTCATTTAAAAACAGGAGTTAGAAATAAATCAGAGTATTGGCTATTGAAGTGTATTTACGAGTATATACAAAACTGTTCACGCTGAATGTCGTTGTGCCTTTTTGATATAATCTAGATTATCGTGAAGCTTAAAATTTGAAAAAATATTCGCGGTCCTACAATAAAAAATTTTGTTATACGAATGTAAGTCAATCTACGATAAGAAATTTCTTTGGAATTCCATCTTGGTAGATCTTTCGGAACTCTTCTTTAATATCACGTAAGCCATGCAGGAAAAAAGGAATGAATACCATAAGCGGAAATACAATAAATCAATTTACTTTTTTACTTCAACTCTGCAAAGTTTGGGAAGTTTCTTAGACTTGTCTAGGCATGGACCATCCTGACAGCTTCTAGCCCCCTCCCAAGATTCGCCAGGCATTTTGATCAAGCTTACCGTTAGATATTTTAGTACGCTAGTGAATAAGGTGTGGTAAAAGTAAAACCACACCACCATTTCTTCATAGTTTATCTTGAAAATTATTACGTTTATCTGCCAACTGAAACTGTACCATATTCAATATATCATCATTGACAATCCTTCAGTTTAGCCCTACCCCAGGCGAAAATTTTGGGGCGCGCGCCTGGATTTTGCATGGTATTTTATCAATCAAGGGTGATAGAGGGAAAAACTATTCTATCATTTCCCCGAAACAAGCAGAATATCTGTCAGATTAGTTATCTAAACAATAACATAAATATAACCTGGGAAGATATAAAATAATTTTATCGAGTAACACTATAAATGAATGAAATATTATACTTTTTATAGATGTTGATATGATTCTCATGTTCACTCATTGGATATAATTCTTGCGTTATCCTTGAACTTGTTTTATATGGAGGAGGGATGGATATCGACGAAGAGCTTCGGGAGTCATTGCTCCCGCTGCCGTCCCTTTCAGAAAATCACTTTTGAATGCATTTCACCAAATATGTACACCTTACTTTGCATTACCTGGATAACTTCGTGGGAATAAGAGAATCTCGTTTCAATAAAATAGCGTGTGAAAACAATATTGATTTTAAGTCGGTGATCAGTATAAAAGATTTGTGAAAAGATCTGAGTTGAGGATGGGATTAGTTGCGACTTTCAAATGATTCCGATCAGTTTAGGCAATCTTTCCTAATTGCAAACAAAGTGTCACATGATAGTTTTGGTTGATTGACAAGTTCCTCCACAGTGTCTTACGGAAGGAGTGGAATGCAGACTACGCAATAGCCTTAACCTCGTTGTGGTCATGGATCTCATTACTGCTGCCTCACTGACCATCTAAGAATAAACCTATCAACATTCATCTAGGTCACTGTAATATGCGAATACCATACTTTTTTTCCAAAATGCGGACATTTTGCAAGGTTCAGCCGTGTTGTATATAATCGGATGATGGGTATAGTAGGCTTTCTTTATTTGTTTACCGTAGGAGTCCACGTTGTAAGGCTTTAAGATACACACTCTCACACATACATCTTTGCACATGTACACATAAAGATGTTAAAGGATATGTAAACTTGTTATCCGCCCATATTTTTCTGATGCACAACGAAGGATTTTTTTTCTTTAAATTATTTGCCCAACTAAATATTTGTATATTATTGAGGTAATAAAATAGGATTATTTATATTGATATATACCAAACACAACTACGCAAGGTGTAGATGGTGTTGATTGATAATATCAATAATTGATATCCTAAATTGATAAAGATCAATGAATTTCAGCTCCATTGAAAGTTTTCAACTTGAGAGATCTTGTTTCAACAAGAAATTCGTAGAATAGATATTTTTATGATATTCTGCTGAATTTTACATACAAAATGATAAAAATGATAAATTAAAGTACAATTCTCAGGTTCTGAGAACACTGAACGTGTATGATGAATTGAAATCGTATGACAATAAAAATTTAGGGTAATTTCTTACTTCTTATGATATGTTTTGAATTCGCACTTATAATTTGTTTTCATATTTCTCTGTCGTTACTATTTACATTTTACAATAGTTAAATATATTTAAATTTAGATATACCTTCTAATCAGTGATTTTATTAATTTAAATTTAACTGAACTTTCAAAATCAGCCGTTTTAAGGTATCATTCTTGAAATTTCTGCTCCAAGAAAGAAGGGAACCCTACTTTCTAATCGACAAAAGGGTTACTTCGTTCTCTGGTTTCTCAATTCATCGTAATGTAGTGCCTTTTCCTTTTTACATCATGCTATCGTTATAAAAAAACCTATAAATATAAAAATATTCTTGGCTTGTTTCACTATATAACATTTGTCACACTCGGCGATTTTTCGGTTACTTTTGGTGATGGAATTGTGTATAAACTTCCTTTTTGAGCTCCAGTTCCTAGTGCTAGCAGTATTTCCTGCATAAATGATTTACAATAACGTACTGAAGACGTATTATTTATGGATTGTATGTATTCTTAAATAATCATCTTTGTCTTCGGTAGTAGATAAACAGAATTGGATAAATAATTTCTGCAGCCAAAAGATGAAGTAAATACGGCGAGCAAACAAAATTTACTGTTTATACATTGAAAGGATCGCTGATAAGAAAGAGATCAAGTCTTTATGACGCAGTCTGGTTGTCTTCTTTCGCACAGGCAATTTATAATGGCTTTACTCATTTGAGTGGTTATCAGTTTGGAAGCAATTATGAAGAATACGCTTGCCAGCGTAACCTGAGGGGTGAGCTGAAGATTGCTAATGTGCAGACGATGAATATATATAAAGTGTTCTACCTTTCGGTAGGTTCATGTGCCCCCACATTCCCTATTTAATTCTCTCTCCTTCAATTCCCGGTAACTTATCCCACCCCTTAACTCGTCTAATAATTTTTGTCTTTGTCTTCCCCTCTGTCTTTTCCCTAGCATTCTTCCCTCGATCGCTTTCTTCAACAATCCCTCCCCTCTCAATATTTGACCCACCCATTTCTTTTGTCTATTTTTAATTACATCAATCATTACTCTTTTCTCCCCAACCATCTCTAGAACCTCCTCGTTCGTTTTTCTGTCGACCCAACTAACTTTCTCCATTCTACGCCATACCCACATCTCAAAAGCCTCCAATCTTTTGACATCCTCTTTTCTCAACGTCCACGTTTCACACCCGTACAACATTACACTCCACACCAGGGATTTTACCAATCTCTTCCTGATTCCTTTATCAAGTCCCTTTGTCATCAGTTCCCTTCGTTTCATGAAAGCTTCTTTTGCTAATGCTATCCTTTTTCTAATTTCTGTCGAACATCTTCCATCCTTCGAAAGAAGGCTACCCAAGTATGGAAATTGATCTACTTGCTCTAGTTTTTCCCCATCCACCCTTATTGTTAACTTAGCATTCTTTCCCTTTGAGAACCTCATAATCTTAGTCTTTCTTACATTGATTTTCATCCCAAACTCCTTTGCTTTATCGTTTAGTGCATTTACTAGGCTTTGCAAACCCTTTTCCGAATCGCACACAATAGCTTTATCGTCTGCATATCTTACTGACTTCACAAGTTCCCCACCAACCTTTATTCCCTTATCTATTTCATCCCAAGCTTCTTTGATCATTTCCTCTGCATATAAGTTAAAAAGAGATGGTGATAGAGGACAACCTTGTCTTACTCCCCTTCCTAACTCTGCCCATTCCGATTCCCCATTAGCAACTCTTACTCTTGCGGTTTGATTTAAATACAAATTTTGCACTAAACGCCTATCTTTCCAATCCAACCCAATTTTCTTTAGTATCACCATCAGTTTTGGCCATTGAACTCTATCGAAGGCCTTTTCAAAATCAACGAAACATACACAAACGTCCCTTTTAAATTCTAAGCTTCGTTCTACGAGAACCCTCATAACCCCAATTGCATCCCTCGTCCCTTTCCCTCTTTGAAAACCGAACTGATCATTCCCTATGAATTCCTTTGTTTTTCCCTCGATTCTTCTATTCAAGACCCTAAGAATAACTTTTGCCGCATGAGATATTAAGCTAATTGTTCGGTAGTCCCGGCATTCTAAGGCATTATTCTTTTTCTGTAACGGAATCAGGATAGACTTGGTAAAATCCTCTGGCCACTTTCCTTCGTCGTAAATTTTCCTACATAAATTATAGAATTGTTTTTTACCATTTCCCCCAAGATTCTTCAGAAATTCTACAGGAATCTCGTCCACACCCGTTGCTTTCTTCCCTTTCATGTCCTGCAATGCCCTATCAAGTTCACTATCTAGTATATACGGCCCAAGATCATCTTCCTCTACTTCATGTATGCCCTCAATGTTTATGTGGGTAGGCTTCATGTCTTTCGAATACAATTCTTCTACATACTCTTTCCATCGTCTTCTTATGCTAGCTGGTTCCCTTAAGATGTTTCCCTTGTTGTCCCTAATAGTGACCATTTTATTACTAATTTTATTCCCCGTTAATTGTTTTACTTTTCTGTATAATAGGTCGACCCTCCCACTATCAGCCATCTTCTCTATTTCGTTACACTGGCCTTTCCACCACGATTCTCTTGCTTTATTTGTTACCCTCCTCAGTTCGTTGTTTAAGGCCCTGTACATTCTGCGCCCGTGTTCTGTGTTAACACTTTTCCATTTCCTTCTTTCCTCCATTTTATTTATCATTTCAACCGTCACCCATGGTTTCCTAATTTTGCTTTGTGTGACCCTCCCGATGGTTCTTTGGGCACTATCTTTAATGCTAGTTTTGATCATTTCCCATCTTTCATCTATAGTGAGTTCCCTTTCCTTATCTTCTAGAGCCCTGTTTACTGACTCTTGAAACTCTCTAGCTTTCCTACCCCTGAGGGCTTCTACGTTCCATTTGGGTGCGGTTTTTGCCCTATAAATCTTTTTGAATCTAAGCTCGGTCTTCATCATTACTAAATTATGATCCGAGTCTACATCAGCACCAGGATAACTTCGCGAGTTTTTAACACTATTTCTAAACCTCTTCCTTACCAGAATATAGTCGATTTGGTACCTATCCGTGTCCCCCGGCTTTTTCCATGTGTACCTCCTTCTGTTATGGTGCTGAAAAAGAGTGTTGGTGATACAGAGGTTATTCCTTATGCAAAAATCTACCAGTTTTTGTCCTCTGTCGTTTCTTTTTCCTAGTCCGAACTCTCCCACTTCGTCCCCATCTTTGCCCTGCCCAACCACAGCATTCCAGTCCCCCATTACAATAAGGTTTTTATTGCCTTTCACCCTTCCAATAACCTCTTCTATTTGCTCATAAACTAAATCTACTTCATTCTCAGTGTAATCGCTAGTAGGGAGGTACACTTGCACTATCAAAGTGTTTACTGGCTCTGCCTTGATTTCTACTGACATTACTCGGTCGCTTATCAGTTCGGTGGCTATCACAGCATTTCCCGCTCCCTTGTCCAACACTATAGCAACCCCTCTCTGGCTATCATTTCCTCCACTGAATATGACCCTCACACCATCGCTCCAAAAATCTCCCCCATCCTTCCACCGTACTTCGCATAGTCCCAGAATGTTTATGTTGGACCTCTTCATTTCTAACTTTACGTTTTCTAACTTCCCTTTCCTAAGCATCGTTCTAACGTTCCAGGTCCCTACTCTGGTTTCCTTGGTCATCTTCTTCTTCTTCTCTTGTGTCGTTGGGTAAGGATTTCGTGGAATGACGACCGGGGTGGCCTTACCACCATCCCTGCCGAGCACGACACTCTCCCTAGTGGGCTGAGTCCCGTTTTTGCCAGGGACAATATAATTATTGTGGCACATCATAATCATGGGATAGATAGTCGAGGTGGTCTCCCCTTGCCTTCCTCAACAGTGTTTTTAACGTGACACCATCACTCATATAGGCCGCCCCACTGGGGTACAGACGCCTTTGCAGCCGCCTCACTGAGGTACAGACGCTGCGTGGACTACCTTTCGTCTGGCCCCTACCTATTGACCTTTCTGGCATGAGTGACCCTACCAGGAACAATGTTCCAGCCAGTATAGCTCTCTAGGTCATAGGAACACGCAAGCCCCTTCACCGCGTCAAGGTGTAGTCCGTAGAAGGGGAGACGATGAATATAGACGCTCTTAATGTCACGCAAACTCTTAAATGAAAAGTTTTCATTTGCCAGGATAACAACTATAAAGATTCCCCTTATACTGTTCTCCTTTAACTTAGATTTTAATCAGACAGAATCGTGAAACAGCGGTCCTCGCAATGTGCTCTGTGGGACGCTGTATATCATGTTTGCCAAACTATTTTACCACACTGTGGATTAGAAATTGCTTTTGTGGCACAAAAAACGAAATTAAGTTTAAGGTTTGCTGTTAAATACAAAACAATTTGTCCGTCAGATGATTTTTTGAAATCATAGTCTCATTAAATAGCTATTTTCGAAATCTCGACATTTTCTAGCTTATTGGGAACGTGTCCCTTACTAACAAGTTAACAAACTTGTAAGGTTAAAATGATGGTACATTTCCTCTAAAATCCTAGATAGCAAACAACTGTAAACAACTAAAATGTTTCTACTTTCTATGAGTAACAATCTATTTTTACCTCCATTAAATAATAGTACCATTCGAATAATGAAAAATGTTGAAATATGCAATCCTCAACAGCTCAATGGTGAATGTTTGGGTATTTTTGCAAACTTATGGAGAAATTTGCGCACAATTCGCAAACATTAGCACAAGTTTCGTATTGACTGTTAATAATTTTTGCGGCGCAGTTTGGAATAGAGTGGTGTAGCATATCAAGAGATTAGACTAAATCAGAAAGTGCTTTTATTTCATATGTATTGTGGTCATCACGACATAATGACTTTTTTTAATGATCTGAGGTAGAGAATTATTCAATTACGATTATCGATAGTTTATAAGGAGTCTATAAATCATCACCCCTTCTTTAGGCAAGTTTATAAATCCTTTCCTGGAGTCAGGTGCCCGATTTAGGGTAGATTTCAATAAATATGAGCATTTTCCACTTTAAGTATCTAGAATAGGGTAAACGGTAGATTCGAAACTCCTATTGAAAACAACTTTCAACAAAACATCGAGGTGGGATCTTCAACAAAAAAGTCCTCACCTATTTGAAAGTCCTCGCCTATATTTTTTTAATTACGTTTGATTATTTACCATACTTATCTACTTGTCTTGAAAACGTTTGGATTCCTCGGAATTTCAGTTTTCTAGCGTCTCCTCCGAAGGATATTCGGGGAACAATATTACCTTAAACATAAAGGAATGTGGGTACTTTAAGATTGAACGTCTTTGTGAATAGTCGACTTAGGTTTATTTTCTGACTAATAAGAACGGAATTCGATTGAGGCATGGTTTCAGATCAATCATCAGCATGGTTCGATCCAATCCCCTGAAATTCCGGCTCATTCTCATTACTTCTTCTCAAAAACAAATTCGAGAAGAAAAAGGCGGTTGTGCCTTCAAATATAGATCAAAACGAAAGGTTATTCTTGTCGAAAAGATGAAGAGTTAGCTGAGTCCGTAGAGATAGATCTGGGTGCAACTTTACTCAGATTGAACTTAAAGAGTGCAGGGCCACGATCTTTATGTTGACCTATTACCAAATGTGCCTGTGCAATAAAGTTTCCTCTGGGGTTTCAGGCGCATTGATAATTTCTTCATATTGATTTTCGAAACAGTAAGCATAAAAGACATCGAACCTCTCTTTGATTTGCAATTTGGAGATTTTATTGAACAATATAGCCTAGCTTCGAAAAGGAGTAATTTCTTTGCCCTTCGAAATAAGTTAATTATATCAGGTTTAACTGGAAAATGGCCCAGTTAAACCTGATATGATTGCCCATTGCCATTGCGATGACAATGATTTGTATTTATATGTTTGATCATGGAATTCTTAAGTTTCAGAGAGTAACTTTCCTTGAGACTTCATCTTAACTCCATCGTCGTAATCTAGTTCATTTTCTCGTTCAGCGCAAACCATTCCATCGAATCGTCTGAGAGCACCCTCGAGATCATCCGTGACTCTTTTATCGCAGAGGAAGTGGTCGAGGAAATTGTCCTCCCTCTCTCACTGCTCTCTTCTGTTCTAAAGATATCGCCTGTTTATCGAACTGATTTCAAAAATAGCGTCTACCAGCGGAGCGTTGTAATATTTCAAGGGAAGTTGATATTGCGATATTCGTGTTCTAACCTTCGTCCTCAAGAAAAATGGATATCGTAAGACTATGGAACTGGATTTTTGAAATCCAACTAGGCAACTTCTATACGTCTATTATTTAGTCTTAAATCCAGCGGTATTTGGTGGATCAGTTTCATACTTTATCCCAAAAAAATAGGAAAAATTGACAAAATCCACTAAAGTAAAGTATGAACACAAGCGCTCTGGTTTCGTGGGCGCTACTTCATCATATGTTTATGGAACTGATTTCAAAAATAGCATCTACGAGCTGAGGGTGTCGACGTTGTGTCGTTCTCAGTGAAGTTTATATTGCGATAAATATATGTTATATCATTCTGAATGAAGTGTGTATGACGATAAAGTTGGAATTATGAAATCAATAGATGAAACTTCCTACCAACGACAGTGGCGTTGGTGAGGTAGTATCCTCAAAAATGCTCTCCTGAGTCAATGCTATCTGTAGATTTTGTATGTTTTTATTTAAGTATTTCGCCAAAATGGATGCGTGGCAGAATTACAGCAATGTCCTGTAATGTTTCTTCCTCTTCAGGTTGTTGACCTCACTCATGGTTTTCCAAAGCAAAATTACGTAACACAATATTTAAGCTGAGTCAGTTGCTGAGTGCAACCAAGAGAAACTCAAAAACAGTGCCTCGTATTCTCCGCAGATTTCGTATTTTCCATATCTTCCTATTTCACAAACGTATGGAAATGTTTAAGCTGTTGATTTTGAGTTGTTTTATATGGCGTTCTTCACAGGCCAGAGCATCGGGTTTTTATAATATCTGCGATAAATTAAATGAAGTGGATCGATTTAACTTTTCTTGATCGATATGTCATATCTCTAGGTACTCTACAAACAAGGACATAGGGTTTAAGAAAAAGGAATAACTTTGCACGTATCGCAGTTCGCTCCAATCCGAAGATTTAAAATGAAATCAATCGTCTTCACTTTGAGGAACACAGTTACAGGAAGCTTGCTGAATAACTTAGCAAAATTCATAGCAAAATATTATTACTCGTGCAATTTTACTAAATTATTCAACACGCTTCTTCCAAAGAGATTTGGACTGGGATATAACTGGGACTTGAACCCAGGTCCCCCATTTTATGGGCAGCTATCGAGCCCCTTATAACTACCACGCCTCGGATAGAATGACTCGAGAAAATAGATATATTTATCAAGGAAAAAGAAAGAAAGCCTTTTTTATCCTAGAAGCGATGGAAACTACCTACTACTAGTCAGTTTCTCGAAATGGAAACATTTTACTTTTATTTATTGGTAGTTGTTGTCTGGGTTATTTAAATCTCGTTTCGAGAACAATAACAGAAAATTTTTATGCTCTAAGACACTCCCTTATATCGAAGCAGAAAAAAATAAATAACTTCCCTGTTCTAACGACATAAGGACAAATAAAAAGAGATTAAATGAAATATCTGGTTGCAGAATGGGCAAAATATGAAGCGCCTCAAAAAACCCATGTTTATGTAACACAAGCAAAGAAAGAATGTAGAATAAATTAGCTACGAAAGAAAAGTTGACTGGCATATCCGTATAATCTTGCGGTTGTTAACAACTTTTTTTTAGCGTTTAATTACTTTTCATTAGGAGTTAATTGATTTACTTCCAATTATGTTAATCCTGAGGGAAAGTTTTTATAGATTTTGTTGAAGAGCTTTATAATCGCGATCCAACATTCCAAAAGAAATTGAATTCAGGATTTATTCGCGTAATCTAGTATATTAGATAATGACGACAAATTCTCAAAGGGAACTTCATCTCTTTACCCTTCTTTCGATTTTCGTGGAATGAGGAGTTTTGTTTCTTCTACGCACTACAAAAGTTCTATTACTGCCTCTATTACAATATTCTCTATTGAAGCCTATTCGAACGTCTTTATCAACCTTCCATCTTTCTCACGAGGGCATTTCGCATTCGATGCATAATTTATTAGACTCTACTTCACTCTCTTTCGCATCGTTTGTTCGCATATAATACTCAGCCAATGATGTCACACAGAAGCAGCTTCATTTATATTAAGAGTTAGTTTAATGTCACTAAGATCAGCGAAAGGACTTCGCATAGTTTCAGTTTTGTTTTTCATCGTGCTGTGATTCGGTAACATAAGTGAACTTAGTCGAAAAGTTAGAACGTTTAAACTTTTCTTCACCACCATTGGAGGGCTTATCTTTGTTAATGAGGCTTGTATTCAAGGTAAGTTCATCATACTATCTGTTGGTGATTGCCTCGTTACACCTTAGAAAGTGAAACAATAAGAAAGAAAGAACGGCTTATTTCTATTTCCTGTTTGTATGTTAAGCACAGTGACGGCGGGTCTTCTGTGATTGATCGACACTCGTTTGCGCGATACTCGACGAGAAAACAGCATCGAAAAAGCTGATTGATTGGATATGAGCTACAACGTATTGCACTGGCGGGTCAAGTGGGCGATCACTTCATGACGTTTTGATACTAGCAATTTTCCGAGCTTTGATTAGTATCGGACTACGGAGTTTTACCACGATCTAGTACATACATTTATCACAACAAAGCATTTTAAAGGTTTATTGTGGATGAGTTCTTTTAAATCGCCCATTCTGCAAAATCGTCCCCTCCATCTATATCCGCCCCTGACACATGGCAAGTGTCGGGCCATACGAGGGACGACATAAGTAACACATCGGCTTGTCGGTTTAAAGGTGTCCTCAAGACAGCTTTTCGGTTGGGTAGGCTTCGTTTGAAAATAGTTTTATTGATCTATCGTCAATGCACGATTATGTATGTGAAATCGCACTGCAGAATTGTTGATATTTTTGTGAAAACATAAAATTATTTGTTAAAAAAATTTGTATGACGTGCTGCCTTCGGAAGGTTTTTGGATGGGTTTTCTTTCCAATTGGGGTGAATGCCAGGCAGGGATATTGTTTTTTTTCTTGGACCCTTCAAATGACTGCCACGTAGCCTGTTGCCTATTGTTACTTTAAATAAATAATTAAATTAAATAATTAATGTGTTACTTGGTGGAATTTATTCATGTTTAAATCAAAATAAAAATTAAAAAACTGACCATGTCCCATAAATTACATTTCCTTAAAAACATGACCGGTTCGAGGGTGTAATATCATCTTCAGACAATCGAATTTTGCTAGTGTTCCATTATTTAAATAAGATGTAATTTTTGTATAAAAGGGAACGCAGTTGGTGAACTCAGTTAGTTTTTCAATTCTTCTTTGTATTTAAACATTCATCAATCATTATGTAACCTCATTACTGTCTAAATAGAAATCATCTTCTTCCAGATAGGTTCCTCGATCGCTTAGAAATCACGTACACGCACGCAAATCGTTCCACAGCGTTTCCCTCGCATTTCATCGCTTTCTTCCCAATCTCAAGACGAATTTTCCCACGCTCTTTTGCTGTCGCAGAAGAAAGCCACGGAGACGCGAATCATTTCGCTCGAGAAGCTGTGGGAAGAAGGTAAAATTATTGCGCTTTTACGAAGAGCGTGCCGTCGCCATGTTCGATGCGTTGAGTGAAAGTTTTTCTCGGAGACGTTACTTCTAAAGTCTTCCGCTGAAATAACTCACAGCTCAATAAATGTAGTTCACGGGTGAGCCCGTAATGAAGTGTTATAAAACGAATAGGCACGATCACCTCAGGGAGGGACTTAGCGGGCAGCCGTTCACTTTCTATCTTGAATTCATAATGCTGAAACCTTATTTCTCATTTGACGGAGACGGGAAACACGTCGGAATCGGTGCAGGTGGGCTTCATCAATTGATTATCCTTCGTAAAATCACCCTCAGGCTGAAGGAGGTTGCATAATGATGGAATAAAATATAAGAAACACTTTCTTAAGTCGCATATGGGTAGGCTTACCGTACGTCCCGTTTTGATCGGGACTGTCCCGCTTTTAATACATGTTCCCTGTCAATTTTTCTTCTGTCTTGGTTTGTTGAAAAACTCGGCGAATGAATTCAACGTAATATTCGGAGATTTCAATTATAGAAATCATTCACACCCAAGTATTCGTAAAATAGTGACACTGCACAAACTTGAAGGCATATTAAATCCGCTTAGGAATTTAATAAGTCTCGGTTTCATGCCATTATGATGTGGTAACCTTGTATAGGACATTTAATTCAGTTAAAATCTAAACCGAATAACCAATTTCTTACGTAATTCTCGATTGGAGAAAACAGCATTTGATTTGGTTTGTCGGTTGTATTTCATATCTCAGCAGCATATAAACCATTAAGTACATACACTGTTATTTAAAAAATTGTTGCTCCCCATCCAGGCTGCTATCTTCCTTTAAGTTGCCTAAAGGTGTTTTCTGTAAGGCGTCCCATGACAATAGAGATATCCTCATAGGCTCTGTCCATATGTATGTACAAGGATGCTCGCCCTCCCTCATCATTGTGTGAAATTTCCGAGGATTGTTAAAAAGGGAATTCTTTGTGTAAACTATTATTTCTCACTTTCACGATTTCCCTTTCCTTTCTTTGAGTGGGATCTGAGTCACATTATTTTTCCACTTTTCCATAGTTTCAAAAGGAAAAGCAGGATATTTCACTTGTGATGAGCCAAATTTAGGAGTCAAAACTTATTCTTCCATGCATTCGCTCATATTTTCAAATGAATGCATTTGTTATTAATACTGGATATCAATTTACTATTACTTCAAGGGGCTCTTGTCTATAGAAATACGCATTTACTTTTACTGTCGAATAATTACTAAGTATTAACGAAAACTTATCAATTGTAGATTCTGCGACAAGTTTAGAAGAGAAGAAGTATATGTCCTCTTATAAAATTCCAAGGGATGATTCTAAAAGCTTTAAATATGAAAAATATCTTTTTTTCCACATTCCATTCAGAAATTATTTCCTGTTTTTTTTCAGAAGACAAATAATCGATCAAAAATTAAAATATGAAAATCCGAATTAATCTCGCTTGATTTTTGTTCAGGAAAAGTTCGGATGCACCTTTTCCACATGTCCATCCTTAAGACGGCAGCTGTATCCGCTTCGGGTCGGATTTACCAATGAACGATGGTTGGGATTCCACTTTCTATGAACGAATGGAAGTCGTTCCTTTCCCATGTTCCTTTCATAAGTTTATTCAATGGTTACGCCTTCCCGTTCACTTTTGGAAATTATGGATGAAATTCACGCACTTCCACTGCCTTTTGACGTCACTGTTCCTATCAGAACTTCTTCACTTTTGGGTGAACATTCAGCAACAGTCCATTACGTTATGTAATGTACAATTATCATCCCCATTCTAACTCTTGAGTTTATTTGTTTAAAGTGTGCTGTCACTATAAAATAATGAATTGGATATATTAAAACATGGATTAATTGTAATATTAATTCCTTATTGAGCTGCCAATTTGCCAACTTTTGGCGTAGTTACGACAAAAGTTGGCTTGAATATCAATCGAATCGTATATGAAATGAATATTCTAAAATTTATATTCTTTAGTTATGATTTTCATCTTCATCAAAGGGAATAAAATTTCTCATATCACCATCAGGCTTTTGAAGTAATTTAGGTTTAAAGTTTCTGTAACTATCTCTTTAAGTTCTTTCATTATTTCGATTGAAGCACTCTATCATGTCGACATATTTAAGTTTTTCCTTAATCTTTTCTATTGCATATTTATTAGTATATGGTAGACAATGAGGGAAGTTCTGAAATCAGATAGAACTTTTTATCTTCCATTTCGATTGACAGGAAGAATGGAATATGCAAACCTGTGAAATATCTCGCTAAAGTAGAGGAAAGCAGTTATATGTAAAACTACACACCCATGGAATGAAACATGCAAGCATTTGAGGAAAGAAATGTAGCCTTTGAAAGAATTCGTCGGTCGGAATTACGGAGAATAAAATTTACTTTCATATGTAAGACACTCGCAATAGAGTAGAAATCGAGGATCTCATTGGTTGAAGACTTATCGGTTTGAAATTGTCTATTCTATCCTTATAAATATGGAATCCATTCTGTATGCGAGTATATTCACTATACACACAAATGGGAAATATTTATGCATTATTGATATTATTTGGTACTCTTTACGAGCTGTTTCGAATTTACTCTTATATATAATAAAAAAATTGCCTATCAGGCAATTTTTTTAGTCTTCTTTTTGTCTTTGCTCTGGGTGGCCGTCATTTAACCATGTGCCTTGGGTGAAAGCGGTCCTGGGTTCGATTTCCGGTGGGAGCTCACACGTATGAAATTATCACAGCTCTTGAAGCACATTTAACAATACTACCAGGAAAACCATAAGGAACAAAGACGAGAAAATAGTACCCAATAAAAGTTTAATTACATAATAATAATATAGCGTCTTTATTCAGAATAAATAATTTAGTCCGAATAAATAAGAAATTATTTCTTATAGTGTCGCTCTTGTCCCAATGAAACATTCTCCTTCTTAGTGGTCACAGCATCTCTTCATCACTGACCTGAAGTGACCGCATCTCTTAATGACAAGTTTATGAACTGTCTCGAGTAACCATCCATAACCACCGCAATCATTCTTCATATTTGCCTTATTTTTGGATTATTTATGAAAAATATGTTAGCCAACAGGTCTAATTAGTCTATTATTTTCATTTTGGCAAGAAATAAATAAGCGCTTTATTAAATGACGCTGAGAAATTAAACTGAAATCTAAAGTAAGAAGTATAATTTAAGACATAACTAAGAAGTGTACAATGTTCCACCAAATTTCACTTCAAATGATTAAATACACAACATTATTCAAGATGCTAATGCAAGTCCCAGTCGTCTTATCAAACCAATAGTTCTATGAATCGCACATTTTTCCTTTAAGGAAATGTTCAACCTTTCCTTATTATGCTCACAGATAAGGGAGCTTCGCAGTGTATAAGAAATGCTAATCTTTTCCTTGAGGAAAAGGGTGCAGGAGATTTGGCACTTACGGATGTGCATCCAGGAAAAATCACAACGAGAAACTTTGGATTTTTCCTTATGAGCATAGTCAAAGACTGACGGGACCGGGAATCGAGCCCGTGTCTCCTTACCTGCAAAGTATATTAAATGGCATGTCGGATAGCTCAGTGGTCAGAGAACCCGATCGGCAATTGGGAGACCTGGCTTCGAGTCCCGACCCCTTTAACTTTTCTCATGCTCGTTTCTCCTTGGGAATCCTTTCCTTATTAATTTGTGATATATTAATGAATGCATATTTAATTAAAAGGAAAGCAGTCTGTCAAATGTGATTTTTTGAGTGATAAATCATTCCACAGGCATCACTGTTGTCTGTGACGGTAAATTCTTGAATAACAGAAAAGAATTCTATTCATTTATTGTCTGAGTTTAAAAGTAATAGTACAATAAATAAAAAGAAAAATTCGAAAAATTACTGCTATCCTCACCTATCAATGGCTTTAGTAATAAAAAAGGAATACTATCAATAATGAATAATTTTCTCATAAATGTAATTAGTGTAAGGATTCCTTACCATGTATCATTAATTGTCGAGGTTAATTGACTCACCTCCACCCAACCTCCTTCACTCATAAAATGTATATTTACAATATTAGATATAAAGTGATAAATATTAGATGTAAACTTATCATGTTGAACTCATTTCTTATAAACATGTACATTACAGATTACTTCATTTTATCCAATAATTTCTATCAAAAGAGTGACGATATAGGTGAGATATCTCCCAGGGTATGAGATGCTGACGATCGAATTCGGTAATTTTTATAATTGATAATCAAAAACATCTTGCATGATGAATTAATCAAACCGATGTATAACCTCGAAGTGGGCACTCATGATTTCGATGGGCACTGCTTCTAAGCGATCTTTACCTTCGCATGGGTTTCGTGTTACTTTTGCTGTCAACAATTTATGTGCTTACCCATTCCTCGTCCATTATAACTACATTTGTTCAGATTCGACCTCATTTAAACGTGATATTTGCTTTCTACTTCTAAAACTTATTCCTCTGTTTCAGCCTGAATATGGCATTTCTATACATCCTTCACATAAATTGCATCTCATTCATCATTATTGTTATGGATTTAGTAATTATTTTGATAAAGATATTGTATTTCTTTGAAGTTTACAAACATTAATATGAGGAAAGAAAAAATAAAACAACCTATTATATAACCTTTATATGACATTTTTATTACTACCCTATAAACAATAATTTAACGAAAAAAATTGAATTGTCGAAGAATGCAGAATCAAAACATACACATCAAGTTAGATGACCATTTTTTATATCAAATAACAATTCCTTAAAGGATTATATTTTATCTCTCTGAAATATTTTTATAATGAATTATACCTTTAAACCTATTTTCCAAGATAAAGATTCGAATACCATTTCACCCAAAATTTAATTTAAAAGGAATAGCTAGAGTTGCCACGTCAAACTTGATCTATGATCTCTGCATAAAAGTCTTGTACGTTATCTTCAACATTTAACCTAAAGAGGATATATCACCCGTATTTTTCTCTTTTATCGAGTACAAACACTCAATCTTTGTCTCGAAAAAGTTTCTGCCCTTCATGCAGAAACCCTTTTGTTTTTTTATTACTATTTGGCGGAAATCATGTTAATTCTTCTCACGAGTCAAATGTTCTTCCAATTTTAACTGACATCTTGAAAGCTTTGTGAAGTTTTTATTTGATATTAATCGCGAAAATTTAACAGGAGTATTCAAAGCGGTTTATGTTATTTCATCATTTAATCGCCTAAATAATTTATAACAAACTAGCTTTTGAAAACGATAGCAATATGCACCTCAATAATAAAGACCTCCGAATATTAATGATTAGTAACAAAATTGTTCCTGTGACAGCGATGTACCATATCCTCGGCATTGCAAAATCCTTCTTATATCGTTTCCAATTCATTTTCGCCTATCGCTTCGAAATCTCTCGCTCGACGGAGAGCGTAAATTTACGTCAATAGCGTATGTAAACAAAAGGGTCGGCGGAGTAATGAAAGCAGTAGAGGCGCCCCTTCTAACGCTAACTGCAATCACGCGTGACCTCTCCGAAGATTTCACAACGCAGGGCGAGAGATCCTTGTTTCCTCACGACGATTCTTCATCTCGTGGCGTCGCACTGTCTCACGGCGAGAGATTTCTTCTTTTCATTTCCAAATCGCAAAAGGCGGAAAATGACATCTGCCGCTTCTAAGATCCTAAATCTTTCTCTTCTCAGCCTCCCTTACTTCTTCTCTCTTCCACATTCCCATCCTCATTAATGGGTGTCGAAACTCTCTGTGTACATCCACATCTTGACACTGTTTAAAAAGATCTGCGGGATGATCGCGTCACTCGTTATGCAACGCCCTCGGCGCCAACAAAGCATTTTTAATATTCAATTGGCATTCCCGTTATGAGATCGACGGCTGAAAAGTGTGCCTGCCTTTGCATTAGAGGCACGTGACTTGGGTGTCATTTTGCGGCTCTCAAAGAGGCTGAAGTGTGGCCCTCAGTTGAGGGAGTATAATGATATGACTCCCTCATGCTATTCGCTTCTCATTCCGTCGTCATTTGGAATATGCCTTGACAATGGGCATTCGCAATTATAATTTCCCTCAGAAGTCGTGAAAATATCTTATGAATCGTCTTTCAGCTTTACATCTGAATATACAGAATTACTTTCGGAAGCTGTTACCTTACTTTTAAATAAAATAATTTAAAAAAATTATAGTGTCTAGAGAAAGAGAAGGAAAATTAGTATAATAGTGTCGAGACTAAGTTGATAAAAATATGAAACGATATGAAAATATAAAAAGAAGATATATCAAACAAATAAAAATTAAATAAACATAAATAAATGGAAATAGATGACCAAAAATTAATAAGTGGTTAAATACAAGACTAAAATAAATAAAGTCTGAAAAAACCTTTGTATGTACAATGAAAATCGGTTTACAGGGCTCTCTTGATTGCCATCCTCAATAGATATTTCCTAAATAGACTCTCACCCTTGTTTTCATTAAAGAATACAGTTTGTGTTTTGAGGATACAAATGGTTATAAATAACATGTGAAATCATTATTAAAACGAATTCTTAGTTGCCTAACAAAGAATATTTAAACCTTAACTTAATCGTTCACATACGTCACATCTTGTAGGAATATGAGAATGACGATAAATGCATATTGATAACGGTATTGTACAAAATATGACTGATATATCCCCAGTATCAACACTTGTCGGAATAAGAATCAATTCTTGTTTTACTTATTAATTCATCCAGTATGAAATATTAGTATAACAAAGTAAACAATTGGTTTTTAAATATCATGTTGAATATTGATTTTAAAATATTTATGGCTAGTAAATTCCCCCGACAAATATAACGGGACTAAATTTAACTTACAAAATATGCACGAACATCTGATCTTCTTTGATTAAAAAAATCCCTCTCAAAATTCAGATAACCATCTTGGTAAAAACTGAAGCTATAAATATGAACGGAAGGCCTAAAAATAACATGATAAAATTTTATTAAACCTAATGTAAGAGAACTACCTAAAAACTAACATATCAGGTACCCAAGAGACTTTATTGCTGTTTAGTACATTTAAAATCAAATAATACAAATTTAAAGCATCTAAAGCATAGGCTATACTATTTGTAAATATATATTGCTGAATCATGACTTTCAAAGTTTAATAATATTTATGTCTATCTGTTATAATGACTGTCATTATCTGGCAAATAGTTTGACTTAACTCAATCTGCGTTTTTGTTAAATTACAACGTTGCGATTTATCATCATCAGAATGACCGAGGTTAGATCATCCGGTTCAAGTTTCCAACATTCTAATATATCCAAAGATTAATCTAAAAGTTTATCCTCACTGGTTCGAACCCTGTCTATGGAATTTTTTTCGGAAAGTTAAGTTTCAGGTTTCCTAAGAATCTTCATAAGAAGTTAAGAAGTTAAAAGTTTAGAGTTAAAAAGTTCTCATTTTAATGGTGCACAAATACATAGTTATATAAGTATTCATAGTAACTTTATAATTTTCGTGTATTTCGTACTCTACAATGCATATAACATTTACTTTAGTTATTATATCGTCTCATTTCTTCATACATCACGCTTTTCCACGGATTGTTTTTTTAACAAAGCAATCCCACCGTTTATAAAACGAATTAACTTTTATCTCATTTAATTATCCGTAAACCTACCAGTAACCCATTAGGGCGCAAGGCAGAGGGTACGCGAATTCTACTTTATTATTAGTCTCTAAAAAAATTAATCCTAGAACCGACTTGCTTTAGCGTCTATATTCCTTTACTTACTTTATCATTTTGGTCAATAAAACATGGATTTTTCTATGTAAAGTAGCGAATTTTCCCTTCAAAAATGAAGGAAATCAATTTGATGCAAAGAAAAGTGAATTAATTTCATTTATCTGATCTTTCTCAGTAATGAATCGTTAAATCGATTACTTTTCTCTAACACAGTGGCTTTATATTGTAAATGAAAGTGGATTCGAATTGTTTTCTTCTGAAATGTTCAATTTTATGAATGTAAATTAGTGTTTCTGATTTTAGATTTCAAAGTTTAACAATGCTTTCTTTACCATGAAACGTCGGTTTTCCTTCTACATACATTTTACATCGACCTTTCTTTCCCATATATTCCTATATGAGTTGAGCTCAACTATCGCCTTTGACGTCTGGGGTACATGTTGTTAATACCCGAAAAATTAAACTAATATTTCGTCATTTTTCTGCTCTCAATTTCGACTAATATGCTAATCTACGGCCAAAATGAGAATCTATATTCAACTTCTTCTATTTTGGTACTTGTTTTGATTTCGTAGGACCATTATTTCTGATTTAATTCTGCAAAAGAAAAAGGCTGGATTCGTTCAAAATGAACTTGACGTGCATTTCTTATGGGAGTGTTTTCGCGTCATCCAGAGCCGAACCAAGGATACTTTAGACGGAAAATATCAATATGTAATATTCTATTAGACCTTTAACAACTTCCAAAAACTTATAATGCTATCACGTCGGAAAGTGCTTGAAATTAATGACCCAATAATTCTCCCATGTATTTTTAGGGGAGCTTACTGACAACGGATAAATAAAAATACACACATCGGAGATTATTATATTAAGATAAAGATTTTGTGTATTCTTTATCCACCTCGAGAATGATCACACAAAGATCCTATATTGATCAATATTAGTATCACACAGTTACTTCTCAATGAGTAGATTTTCACATATATATTTACCAATGGCTATCTTCTTAAATAATTATTCAAATATGGAACCAAATGAATTTTAGCGTGTACATTTCTCTTAGTTGGCGATTCATAGCAAATATTCGGCCTTTATTCATTTAGTTTAGTAAAGTGGAAAGATGATAATATTTCCGAAACACCGAAACGGGGTATTTTCCATAACCCGTGAAAGATTTTAAATTTAAATGGGCACTATAAATATTTAATTCGGAAAATTGATTACTGTACCCCGGAATCAGGTAAATCAGCCTTTCAGTTCAGAATCCATGAAATTCATAAAATATATAAGAATTATATCGTTAGGAAAATATAGTGTTAAATTTTCACATCCAAAAGAAGATACATTATGGAACATACAAAAACATAAATTGTCTTTATACACTTTTATTATCCGACACTAGTGAGCACACATTTACAATTTACATGATGCATACATAATGAAAGAAATTTAGGAGAAGAAAGTTTAAAAATGTTTCTCCTTCAAAATGTTTCTCCTTCAAAATGTTTCTCCTTGGCTTTCCACGAAATTAGACCATTATCATAACGAATGATAGAGTTTCATCAAAAATGGAAATCGACAGCTTTATCAATCTCTCTCTAACCAATATTTAGAAGTAAATTCTCCGTCCAATTTGTTTATGCTAGTGCTGACTCAGATTTATGACACATAAATCATAAAAAATATTTCTGTAAATTACAAATTTACTCGAATTTTTTCCGCCAAATATAAGCTCGAATTGAGACTTTTTTGTCTTTGTCGGTTATCAGCAATCTGCAATTTAATAATAGTCCAAAAAATAAATGAGGGTAGGCATCCTTGTTTTTTTCCCTGGAGAAAGATGTTCAGTTTGGGTCAATTGTGAATTGTATCTATCCAGAGCATCAAAAAAGATCTCGAAGGCTAGAATTCTCTGCGGTTTTATTTTTTCTCCGACCTTTACGAATTACTCACTCATTATTGTTTAAAGGTTTCTCATTTACACTGCTATTTTCCTGAGAATTTGCAGTGAATATACATCGTTTGATGTTTTCCAAAATTTATTACAATCAAGAATTTTTACTTAAGAATTAGATAACTTAAAGTCATTCAGGTTGATAAATATGAGCTCTGTAAGGAATTTCTTTGGTATTATAATCGTAATGAACCTTGTACAAGCATAACAGAATAATTTATTCGCCTCTGATAACTGCTCCATTTATTTTAAATACAGTACGGAAAGATTAAGGAGAGAATCAATTATTACGATACACGATAGATACTCTGGGAAGAGAGTGCGAAAGTGGAAAGACCTTAAGTTATCGATGAATTCATTAGGTAATGTTTCGTGGGAAATCGTGTTTGATGAAACCACAAAACGTCTCTTCTTGGCTCCCCTTAACATCGAAGCCCTCAGCTATCTCCTTTCTGCTCCTAATGATAAATTTGTCCTTGATCATAGGTCAAGGTCAACCTGAATTTCATTTTCAGTTTAACGCTAATCTTATTTAATCATCTTTTCCATAAAAGAACTCAATTATCATTTACCATATAAGATTCCTTTACGTGCTCAACCAGTTGAATAAGTGCAGCATGTTTTGACTTTTAAATTAAAGGCTGATAGCATTCGTTCGAGATTTTCTATTCAGTTTCATATATTGTGGGCTCAGGGTAAGAATTTCGAAATTCGATTTCGAAATATGTTCGTCCTAACTCATATGCAATATATTTTCCCCGCACGAATTGCTATGTTGCAGTATCGGAGTGAGTCAGTGTAAACATCAAGGTTGACGAACCCTTCTCGTAGTCCTTTGGTGGACTGTGGATACAACTTGATTTATGCTGAACAAAGATTTAGGAGAAGTTTAAGAGGAGAGAAACAAGTGTAGTAAATATTTATTCAGATAGTTCTGAAAGAGAGCTCTTGTCAGATTTGCGCACGGCCAAACATACCTACTGCTTAGGAAAAGCAGCTTAAACTCCTTAAAAGTGAGATGTTAGACAAATACTAGGAGAAAGTTGTTAACTAGAATTTTTTTTGGAAAGTCAGTTTCAAAATAATCATTTGTAAGCAGCCAATTTCTCAACTTTTTATTGTAAAGACGTAGGCTTTTGTTGTTGATATGAGGTAACTCAAGAGAATCATGAATTAATGTTGCAATATGGTCAATTCTTGATGGTATAAATTTGTTAATTCTTAACAGATATGCTAATTATGGCGTTTTTATAGAGGCAATAAAGGGAAGATGACGCATTCCTGAAACCTGCACGAAAATACCCATTGAAAATACGCTTTGGAAAATATTACTTTTTCCGCAGAAAACACGTTAACAATTTCTACTTTCTGTAATAGAAAAAGATTAACTTGTGTGTATCGAATAAATTAATGTAACTTCTTTCATTCCTCCGTTCCGCTCCAGTGATAAATATACTCCAAAATTGAATATTTTTGAAAGATATTTCTTTGCATATGTAAGATAGATCTTTCCTGCTTTTGTATGCATTTTAAAGAGGCGCTAGGAAATAATTGAAATGAATGGATTCCTAGTAAATTAGTGTTTCCTTATTTGTGCTATGGGTCCACTTTCACGCACTCCATGGTTACGCATTCTCAATTCGTTTCAAGGGAGTGATTCGGTGAGTTTTACCTGTTGCGTTTAGAAAAAATTTGCGCCGACAAAAGCTAATTGAAGCGTAAATAGAAACCTCAAATATTGCAGATGAGGAATTTGGAAAGCGCGACGATTCCGAAACTCATCGAGGCTAAGGGGTGGAGGGCAAGAGAGAAGATGGCACTACACTTCTAAGTTTCATTACAATCGATCGATTGATTGCTCGTACTAGTCTTTCAGACGTCGTTCATCTCCTGCATTGAAATTTATCAGGAAACTATGTTAATAGTGGAAAATACACGAGTTATGTTTTTCCACGGATTCATTTCTACACAACGGTTAAAAGAAATGCTTAGCAATGAGGAAAGCGGCAAAAGGTAATCAGCTAATACAGGGACGAAGGGTTGGTAAGTCAATAGTGTTGGCGAATTCTTAAAAGATACGGAAAGTGTATATTCATCATGAGTTGTAGACACGCTAGGTGAAGTCAAAGGATGGGAATGACAATTTCAAGTTCCTACATCGTCTCTTTTAGTGGTACTGCAAAATAGAAAAATTCATTTTCATTACGAATATATACCATTACCTTTGAAATGTTTCCCCAATCCCTTTGTAGAGAAACAAGCACATTCGAGAAAAAGGTCATGGGTGGAAAAAATAATTTCTTTTTACAATCGCATGCTGAAACTGTCTTAGCTTAAGCAAAGCTTCTGCAATTATTCCGGTAAATAATAAATAATTTTTCCCATGAGTTTTTCCAACCCTTAATATACACGATTCACTAAGAAACAAAGGTTCTCCAAGCGACGACAGCGGCAACCGTCGAGGGCAATTACTGGGAAAAGGATAATCGCTCGACGGTCACCAGTTATTCAGAATCCCGATGCGCATTTCGGAAACAAAGCTTCCATCTTCATAGGGGGTCCAATGCATTGTTTTCGCCATGAAAATCGGCAATATTTTTGCGATTAAATATAATATCAAATTCAGTATATGTTTGTCTTACACTGTGCCCTGAGAAAGTGGTTTGTACACAGTTCATTGTGCCTTTATCCTTGTTGAGCAAAAGGTAAAATTGCATTAATAGTATATTTTATTATCATATTTCTATAAATTGCATCTGAAATCGCCTTATGATACAATTTAAGATTGATTAGTGCGTATTGCTCAAACTGAAGATATGTTTATAATTTGTTTTAATATTGGAAGCCAAATTTAAAAATCTACTTCACCACTAAGTCGTATCGTATGAGATATAAACAAAGATTTATGAGATAAATTTTAAGATGTCATGGTCAAGGATGATTCAGAAGGAAAGACAAGTTATCATAGCTACGATTTAATTTTTCCATTCGTTCATACCTCAATTCTTTCACAGCATGTTCAATAAGTATAAACACGAAACTCTCGCTTCATAAAAGTTCTTTAGCGTTGTAGAAGATGCTGTTATTTTCACTCGCAAGACACGAGTTGACACGCGTAAGAATTGATGATAGTAAACTGTGGTTTCTCTTCGGAGAAAGTGACAGTCCAATCTTGGACGACTATTATTAGCACACCTACCTTGTTCCGTTTTTGGCACCTTCTTACTCCTCCTGGGAGCTAATCTACTACTCGCATGTACAATAGCCTATGATCACTGCATGGCAACTTATATTCAAGTAATACCTACCAAAAACATCGATTGTTTCCTATTCAGAATTTTGAAAACAAACCTCCAGTTACATGAAAAATGAAAATTCAAACGATAGTAAAATATTTTAATTCAACGCGATTTGGCGTGGCTTCATGGTGAGTAATTAATGGAATTAAATAACAAAGTAATGTGTTGTTATTCCCATGAAAACCAAATAAGAGTGCTTATTGCTTGTTAAATATAAACCAAACTAACAACCTTCACACCGGAGTAATTCTGTGATGAGCCCAGTAATGCAGTTATTAGCTCAATACTCAAACGCTGCTGAAAATGAAAAATACTGTAAGGATGTACATTTCTCAATCCAAGGAAATTATTTGTTTTTACTGATGCATATGATTGCTGCTGTTATCACGTATATATTCTTCGCGTAATATTATATTCTTTAATTATATTCTGGTTAACATTATTTATAATATCTTAGTTATATTATTCACTCAATAATTAAAACATTCCCTCCATGCCTGATTCCCTTTGGTTTAAATCTTCAGAGCTAAATTAATTACACATTTTTTCATTTAGAGTACCATTTTTATGCATCCTCCATTTATTTACTATAAATTTTTAAATACTATGAGGTTTTATAGAGTTATCTTTAACGTTATTGTCGGCAAAGACTGACGCATTCTAAAATGAAGACAGTCAGAAATTGTACCGCTGGCAATCAGCATTGGATTATTTTTTGCTTCGGAAGATTGTGAAATTCATGTGAACAGCATAGAGGGGTTTTTATGGAGCTAATTGGAACGAGAAACTTTGGATGGCCTTCATTCCTCATCATTTTGAAAAATACTATTATGAAGATAATGCTATAGATGAATAAACAAATAGCTATGCATTAATATATCACGTATATAAAGAGAATTACATAAGGAAGTATTACCTGATTTTTTCTGAAGAAAAAAGACCCAATGTAAAATATTTATTTGCTTCATTATGCATGAATAACCATCAGAGAATGTTCGTATTGAAAACACTTCTAAATCTTCAGCATAGTATAAATATTACGGCAAATTAGCAATACCTGAAGATCTTACCATTGCTAAAAATGGGATTAGTAACACTAGGTATTATCATCGAAATTCGGCTTTTTCATTGACACAATTTTAATTGATTAGCAGCCGTTAAGATGCTTTCGAGTCGATCTTTTCTGCAATACATTGAAGAAGATAAGGAGTAAACGAGGATTTTGGATGAAGAAGAAATGGAGAGCCGTTGACGAATGCAAGGGACTAATCGCCGGTGTATTGCAATCAACACGACGCGACGCCTTGGCTCAGATAATTTATGTTTTCTTAATTAAATATCCCGCCCGATTCCCGTTTTTATATTTTCAACATTTAAAGAAAATATAGTGTTAATTTTGGTAATATTTTTAAAGTCACAGATGTTTGTTATTATTAATCTAAAATCAACTAAATTTATTTGGCCGAAAATAGATATCGTCTTCAAGAAAATCATAATCAATTCCTATAATGAAGGGAATCTATAATTTAAATCTTTGAAATGAGTATATAGAATGCACAATGAGTCTTAAACTTTTTGAGAAACGAGCGTTCGACTGAGAGCGTGCGCGCCGTATTCTACACTTTTTTTATGAACTTTATTAGCCCACCATATTGTAACTATTATGACTGTAGGTCTATGAATTTAAGAAAATATTTGTGTAGTCGTTATCGTTATTAAGGCAAGCGATCCGTAAATATAATGCTTTTTCTAGTTTGGTTAGGCATGAAAGTACCTTTCTGATATGCAATAAAAGATTCTTCAAAGCTACCGCTTTCTTAGCTCTCAGAAAAGTTAAATTATTATTTCTTCCGAGTTTGAAAACGAAACGCAGGAAGGTCTTATCATTCAACAAACTTCCTTCTGCAAACATTCCGCAGCATCCTCAAGGTTCAATCTCTGAGCACAGGATCGCTCCTACTACATCTCTTTTTTGAGCCAATTGAATATTTTTTAACCGACTCAAGGTTATTTCTGTATGTTTTCCTTATATCCGTAAGTTTCGTCGTGGTTTACCGACGCAAACAAAAGAGTAATTCACCTCGCTCGTTTTGGATGCGCTAGCTTTCTTGAGCAGTGAAATGAATAGTGTGTTATGAAATGAGTTCAATTTCGAGTAAGCGTTTCGTGAAAATACTCCTTCGTCAGCTTCTCGAAGAATGGCTATCATACTGCGATCTGTTAGCAACGCGAAAGAAAAGTATGTACAAATGACCTTCCGTTATATCTGTCCTCGAGTGAATACAGTTTCCCTTAGCAACTGCGGTGGTCGTACACTTCAATATATTTCCCTCTCTCAGGACCCTCGTGCTGAAGCATACTGGATTCACACGGGAATATTCTGAAATTATACTATCCGTGATATCGAAGGTAATGTTCAGTTTTGGCAAAAGTCACTTTATATGCAGTTATTAATCACATTCCCCAAGAACATGAGATTTAAGTTGTTTCAGGAAGAGGTTTTGATAATTTTTTAAAGGTTTAGTGGTTTGAATTTGTAATAAATCCACATCCTATTTTTATTATCAAAATATGTCTCCTTAGAAATACCATAAGGGCATGAGCTAAAATTGGTAAATGATGAAGGCATAAAAATAATGAATGAAATAAACCAAGAATGACTTTTTTATCATTAAAATGAGAAAATAGAGGTGATCTCTGTGTTATTAATATTCATCGAGAAATGGATCGGAATACCAGAGATGAGATCCTTCTTCATTATACGTATACTCGTGTCATCATATTATTAACGACTAATTATGAATGTCACCTATTTTATGGGTTTTAGCAAATTATTCCAGTTATCTTTAAAGCGGATTAAACATGTCGATTACAATGGTACAGCGATACTCGAGAAATATGTCGGACATATCCTAGAATGTCAATTATTTATTTACTCTTCCAACATTTCGTTCTTTGAGAAGAGTGAAAATCCTCGAAAGGTTTCCGGCACATTAAAAGGCAAGTAAAAGTCTCATTCCAAAAAAAATGCAGTAAAGTTTATCGAGGGATTCGTTTAAATAAATGATTTCTGAGTGCCATATTTTATATCTGTTATAAAGTGATTTACTGAACGTGAAATACAAATTCAATTTACATATTCAGGATTTTAACAAATACTGTATTGCTAGTTTGTAAGAAAGCAGCTTAATATATTGTAAGATGTGAATCATATATACGTTATGTATATCGGGCACACCCTAGAATAAATTCGATGGTGTGGGCCTTTACTTGGTGGAATTCCATAGCGATAGAATCCTAGAATTCTACATCTACATCTACACGAATACCCTGCAAGCCGCCTTTCGGCGTGTGGCAGGGGGTGTAAACACCAATCGATTGAGCTACTTTTTTAGCCTATTACTATCGCGTATCGTTCGCGGAAAGAATGAGTTCTTAAATCGACTAGTTCTAGCGTCTATTTCTCTTATTTTGCTCTCATTGTCGGATCGGCCGAAGTAACAGGGGGGTCGCATAATATCAACTACGTCATGGGAAAACGTGCTTTCTCTAAATTTATTAAGGAGTCGCAAGCTAGCTTCTAACCGCCTTTCTTTCAATGATGCCCAACCTGTATCTGAGAGCATCTTCGTGACGCCTACCTTTTTCTCGTAGCATTTTTTAACGAAACGTATCGCTTTGCGTTGAATTTTCTCAAGTTCGCGGGTACCCGTTTCATCCGCTGGTTCCATATACTTGCCGCGTATTCAAGATGGGGCCTGACCAAGGAGAAATAACATCGCTCTCCTACTTTCTCATCGCATCTACCGACAATACGCTTTATGAAGCCGAGCTTTTTACTAGCTTTACCGCAGATTTTACGAATGTGAGTGCTCCAATTTAAATTATTGGTAAGAGTTACCCCAAGATACTCAACTGATTCTGCTACATTTATGACTAATCCATTTATTACGTATGGGTAATTATGACGCAATTCTTTCTTTTCGAAGAAATTAACTACGGAGCATTTAATCACATTGAGATCAAGTTCCCATTTTTCTCAACACTTTTGAATTGTTATTAAATCATTAGATAGAGAAATACGATCGTCATCGTTAGATATTTCTCTATATATGACCGAGTCATCCGCGAATATCCTAACATTGCTATCTATCTCTTCACTCAAGTCATTAATATATATATTAAGAAAAGAAGAGGACCAATTACGCTTCCCTGAGGTACGCCTGAGGTAACTTTGACTCTGTTCGAAATAACGCCATCTTGTACTACTTGTTGTTCCCGTTCGTAAAGAAAGTCCTTAACCCAGTCAATTACTTCTTTATTAATTCCCGCTAATTTTAATTTGTAAATTAACTTATAGTGGGGGACTCTGTCGAAAGTTATTCACTGGAGAATAAATCGAGATCGGAAATTCATCTTAAAACTGGTGGTAGTGTGTTTAAACGTCAAATATTCATACAAAAAACTATACTGATGGGTACACCATTTGCAGGGCATTTGAGTTGCATCATCCAACTAGAGAATGGATATAAATCAGATTCGATTAAATCAAGCGCGAATTAGCAGTTTAAGTGAAAATTTTGGTTGATAATCGGATTGTATATATTAAAAATGCCATCGCCGGTTATACATAAAAACGGTATTATTCACGGTATTTTAACACACGCTGTATACAACGGTATTCACAATTATGCTTTGGCTTACTATGGTTTATCCTCATCCTGAAAAATCGGGAGCCAATTGTACTCTCAATCACCAATATTTTCACATCGAAGTAGACAAAAACTTAAGATAGACATTCTATGACTAGTACTTATAACGCGGAGAATAATATTTTAATGTAATGTTCACATCTTTCATTCAGATTTGGACAGTATCCCCGGCTTCTTCTTAACCAAGAGCTAAATTACGTTACCTCCGTGATTCATGTACATTAATCTAACTCAAGAGTTCCCCAGGATAGAAGCAGATTTCCTTTGGATGATCATTTTTTTCATTCATTCCGCTTACAAAGTATGAAACTTCAAATTAAATGAAATGTCTAAGAAAATATGTGCCATTCATAATCTTTCCACAATATTAACAATAGACAATGTGTTAACGACGAGGAATTCTCATCCCTTGAGAAAGTTTCCCGTCGTCTAATCCTCAAGAAATAATATATCAAAGGACTTATTTGGAGTTATTAATATCCCTCACCTTCCTTTGTTGAATGTAATCTTCTTCTGCTGACTGCATTGATTGATGTAATCCATAAATATCACAGGATTATTTTCTCCCAAACTTACTAAATGTATTAGTTTCTAACGTCTCTTCCTGAAAAAGAGAAAGTTGTCATACACGAATGAAAAGCTGTCGCGCTTTTCTCGCATTGATTTTTTTATTCATTGCGCAAGATTTAACTTCATTTAAGTCTTGCATGAGCGGCATTGTTTGGATTGGAAGTTTGACTTTTGGTTAAGAGTTAAAAAAGGCGAAACGATTTACAAATATTATGTTATAGATAACTTCCTTCTTCAAATTAATCTTCCTACTCTTATTTTATTTTAATTGGCGGTTTATTTCGCCTAATTAATATCGAAAAGAGAAATATCCTACTTGATGTACTTCGTTCTATTTCTGTTTTCCAAATTATAGTTTAGTTATGGAGTGCAATAAAACCATTATTTCAGAGAGCAAAACCAATTTCAATTGACAAAATCCTGTATTTCGGCCTTAACTTAGCTCTCCATAATGAGAGAAAAATAATAGCAGAAGGTGCAAAAATTGTGCTTTTATTCTTTTCTCATAAGTTTTACAAGCAAAGAGATGTAACGATGTTGTATTCGATGTCCGTTTATTTTAGTATCCTTTTACAAGCATCGTAAGTTTTCTGTATTTTTCGATAGGCTCGTCGTCATATATTTTACTGGTTGAGAGCTCTAAACTGATTGCCATTCTATACTTTTATGTTGAGATCCTCTACTGTAGTATCTTTGATCCAGTTTAGTAGAACAGGATCGAAAAATTCTCCTTATATACGATTTGCAGCCTAAGGCAAAAGAGTGTATGCGACTTCTATACTTAAGTTTGATTGCGATCTCAAGTGAATTTGAGAAAATATCCACAGAGAGACTGTATTATAAGTTGTGCATATGAACAGGTAAAATGAATTTTATTAAAAGGGCTTCATATAATTCCTGTAGGAGAGTATTAATGATACACTAAAAATCACTGAGTATTCTTTCGCTGAATTACCTTCAACACAGTTATAACTTAATTAATTGACTTTAACACGATTATTTTGCATTTACGTAGTGTGCACCTTATATTATGTAATACATAAAATTGTACTTACGTTGACTTGGAAAGCGCTGAATACGATGTCTGAAAAGAAATTTTCGCCTCTTTGAGTGGGTTTTCACATAAGTTTTATTACTGTCGAGTAGTTCATTATCGCGGAAATTGAAAAACGGATTACGAAATCTGGCTTAAGTACCCCGATGTTACTTCGGCTCCCTCTATGTATGTGTTGATTAACTCTAAAGGATATCCCTTGATTCTTTCAGACAGTTGTGCAGATTATTCAGACTAATGGCAGCATTGAGGAGGATTTAATCGTCTGCGTTGTGCCTTTCACTTTTCCAATGCCTTTAGGCCGATCCATGCGTTTGTTGGCTGCATGATTGCAGTTATAATATAATATTGTGATGATTTCAGAGAAGTTGTGGAGGATTACTGAGACGGTTATAAAAGTGTCTCGAGAAGGGTGAAACGCATCGCGAATTTTGCATCGTTTTTATTTTACTTTATTTTCAATCCAAAATCAGAAAAAAAATCAGGCTATTGATGAAAGCAGGATATCGAGCCGGAACCGCACCCAAAACCGAAACCGATAAGAATCTTTATTTTTTTAGAGTGAAATGGTATTCGAAATTTCAGTGTGTTGTAGCGTATATGGAATAAATATAGGAAAAAAGTTTCTGATAATTTAGCAATGGTCGGAGCGAAAACAAAGCATTTTTGACGAGGACAGCAGGGAAACTGCAACTGAACAATTTTCATTTTTTTTTCGTGGAATCGAAGCGAAAACTGGAACGAAAAATACTATCGCTGGATGTCCTGGGTGAGAGGCAGTAGTAAGCAGAGTTTTGAGAGATATTCTTAGAATAAATTACGTAATACTGAAAATTTTTGTAGAGGATTTAAAATAATATTGTAGTGATAATTAATGAAAAAACTGTTAGCAGATTTAAGCCCTCTGAAGTAAGGCCAATGTTTGATCTTTGAGAGAAAGGAAATAATAGAATGAAAGGAAGAGATGATGGCTGAGAGTGGTAATCCGCACGCACCTAGAGACTGGGAAAAATGGAAAGCATGATGTAACGGTCAATTACGGAACTCACTTCTGGATGAAATCAAATAACGGCTCATGTTACATGAGAACATGAAAGTGTTATTCGCCTTTTATAACGCATGTTAGCATTCTCATCACGTAAACGAAAGACTTGATATTGTTGGAAATATCTTGTCGTATATATTGAGAAATGTGATAACGCAGTATGTATATACCTTCAAAGAAATTTCATACCTTATTAATATTAAATTAAATTAGGGTCTTCAGCAGGCATGTGAATGCACTTATACATATATCTAAAATAGAAATGCAAACAGATTAATGAGTTCAAGTCGACACAAGAATGATTTTATCAGGCGGCTGTATTCCATAAGTTTTAATCCGTTTAATGAACGGATATGTTTTTGAGAATAAAATTTATTCACAACACATTGGGAAAATTAGTAGGCGTGGTTCAAATCATTAGTAGACATCATTAGTATTCATCTAGTCCTTTGTTTTCTGAAAAATCTGTTTAAATTATATGCCTGAATGATAAAATCTATCTCATGTAGTACTCATCCGCACTATACTATAGATAACTTGTTTCGCTCTAGATTTATAACATAATCTATGTTAAACAATGAATTACTCGCAAACGATCGCTTTCACCTTCGAATGAGTCCGGTGCTGAAGGAGGAAGAGATAACTATTCGTAATGTGAATTGGGTCGAAAAATGCTGTTTTTTATGAGGCTTCGCTGCAGGCTCGAGAGGAAAAATTGCAGAAGCGCCGTGGGCGCTGAATTCCGCCAGAGGGACAGGAAAGCTTCCTCCGGAGTCTGACTGGAACTTTCTCCGCTGGAATTCCTCTGGGCGGATTTTCTCTCGGAGGCTGCTGTGGCACGCGTGCCAAATGCGTCTTACAACTCGAACGAAGCTTAACAATGAGGTATTAGACACTTCTACGCTCTATCCGATTTGAATTTTTAATGTTTCCTACGCGTGGGTGAGGAGGTTCACGTGCTTTTACGGGTTCAGGTTGTAGACCTTTGCGGGATTATACACTCGAAACAAGAGATGAACATAAAGCAACTTCTCTCATCGCTTCTCCAAGATTTAATAACGTTCGTTGTTTATTGAGATTGTATATTTATATCTCCATTTCGTCAAAATATTATCTTGAATTCTCATTTGATCTAGTCCAGTGAAATATGGTCACTTAACGTTTAACTCATAAAATACTCTTATAATGATGAATATAACCGTGCATCTATTTGTGATGCATATACTTCCCTAATTCCACATAAACTCCATGATATAATTTTGAATTTGGTAAACAATATTTTCAATATCAATTTTAAGCCGAATATTTGTCCAAGTCTTCTGTCAGATTTTGCGACAGTTTAATAGAAAAATAACAAACTATTTCATTCATTGTTAAAGTAAATATTCATACTAATTAATTTGGATGGAAAGAATATATTGACTGATTCAACTCCAATCTTCACTAAGTTGTTTCAAAGAGAAAGATAATAGATGCCAACGCAATGAAAGAATATTTGCGTTCAATAAGGGTCGTTATTTATTCCTGCATCTTCATTTCCTTATACAATAGTTTGTATTTAATAATTCTGTCTTGAAAATTTCCCAGCAAGGACTCGCATGATCTTCTTTGTTGACTTCGCCTGATAGTTGTAATCATAAACAATGCTCGACTCAAGATTTCTTCATCAGGATTCATTCGTGGAAATAAATAAATAAGAGTAAGATATTGCTGAATTTAGATATATTGGATATTCTTCGATCCGTAAACCTTAATCCAATAACTTTGACGTAATCCTCTACACCACCGGAAACATGAAATTGTTCGGTAAACGTGAGTAATAGTGCTTAATATGGCTTCAATTTTCTCGTTGAGAATAGCAAAATCATCAGCTTTTTTGTCGATTATCAAGGATAGGAGGTTGAAAAATACAATTTTTCTGCAAATAATATCGTTTCAAAACACTTCCGACTATCAGCGGAGCTATTCGAATCCAAATACAACCATCATAGCAGGACTATAATTAATATGCAACTGCTGCGGGTATGTTATTTGAAGTCCTGTAGTGAACATTAGAAAATAATTGAATAATTGGAGAAATATTATATCCTAGTATGTATTTTTATTTTACCAGCGGTGAAAATATTTATAAACCCCAAAATCAGTAGTAGTTCAACCATAAATATTAGCAGCTGTGGAAAGTTTATTAAATCAGAAATACATTTGGTATGATGATAATTTTATGCTTTATTACAAATGAAAACTACCGCACGTCTTCGTTTATAATAGTTACGTAAATGAATGGAAATGATTTCTGTTAGAACACAAAAATGTGTACTTTTCCTCTATTATAATACAGCAGACTAATCACGACTGGTTTCGAGGTGTCACCCGCATCATCTAGTAGGGTAGGGACGGAATAGGCAAAGAAATTACAAAATTGTTGAAACCGCATAAAATTTTTCTTGAAGCTCTTCTCTTCTGGCTTGAATATGAATGAGCCATCGCATCCGAGCTTCAGCTCCAAGGTGGAACTTTAAATTTATTACGCGAAACCTACGCAGCCATCAATACTTATTATAGCAAAGGACTCAAGGAAGTTAGGAAACGTGAAAAGTCAGTCGGAGTAAGAAATATATATATTTAGGAAATAGTTGTGTGTTCGTTCACTGTTACGCCTCCCACTGAACTTGTCCAACAATGGGATGTTTATTAGGGCTTTGGAAAATAAATTAATAAATATTCTGTTATGTCATTGGAAAGTTTCTGGATTTCCGAGAAATTTAAAAATGTCTATGATAAGCCTACGAGTATGATGCAGTTATTGGAAAATCCGTAGTAAAACAAAATTTATGCAAGGTTCTACGGTAGAAAGTTAATCGGAAATTCCTGAGAGAAGAGTTTTACGCTTTTCTATTCTACCTCGCCGACCTGTGCGATAGGGACGGCAAAGGTGATGATCCGCGCAAGAATTCTTATCGTTTGTTTTTTTCAGCATGTGTTGGCGATGAGTAAGCCATCTCCAGCACCAACGAGAATATGCGGAAGTAAACAAAAACTCGCGGATATGTAAACAATCCGCGCATCATTTAGTCTGGATCACGTAGGTCGCGGTAATGAAAGGAGAGCGTTTTCCGCGGATGCCAAGTGAAGGGAGTTCTCCACCTAGTAACAAGTGACGTAAGAATCCGCCCAGGTAGGTCGTCACTGAGCCCATTCTCGCGATGACGCCATTCTCCTTTTCGGTCGGTTGGCACCCGTGCCCTTCGCTCGTGCATCCTCTGCTGCAGTTTTTCTATTTCTTTGGTTTTTTGTGTGTGACGTCACGAAAGGGGAGAATATATCGGAAGGGAATTTGACCTTAACCCACTTTGCTGCGAGACCAGGAAAATTGTCGGTTTCGTCGTTTAATTAAATTTCCAAGGAGCGCCAGCTACTCCTTCCGAAATATTATGAAGAAATACCTGAGACATGGTTGCTTGGAAATTTTTCTTCTTCATTTTAATCAATTCGTGTTTTGAATTTATGTTTGGACGGTTATTGATTGATGTACTCTTCATGAGTTGTTTGGAGTTAGGTAAACCGGTCTGCAGACAACCACGTATAAAATTATTATTATGTATGTTGAAGTTAGGTGGAAGCTAGATGGCTGCATTAGCGTACAATTTAAAAAGAGCCAAAAATATTTATATACCTCATATGAATAATTTTTTACAATTTACTTCATATATTATGCATAAAAAAGTAGAATACAGAATATGTCATTATAATCATTATTATCCTAAGTAATAAATACATCGTTATCGATATCTTTCTCATCGCATCACTTGACATGTCGTTCATAAAAATCATGATCGAGACACTACTATAATACACCAGTCCATTAACAAATTACAAAACAAAAACTGCGAAGAAGTATATGAATCAACCAGATAAACGAAAAATAGAATAGTCTCAGACATACCTTAATGTGCTATGCTGCCTAGATATGTTATCTACTAAATGAAATTATATATGTACGTACTTCGGTATGATTCAGATGTGTGCCTATACATAACAAACGAGCTCCCATATACGTTCACCAATAAATAACGTATAACGCGAGAGCATGAGTTTCTCAAAATATAAGTTTAAAAATTAATAAATTTGTTTACTATGGTGACAAATACCTTTTTCATTAAAAAAAGTCACACATTAACTCGTATTAAGTCATTTCCTTTATTCATTCCTTTTCGGCTATCTCGTCGATATTTTAACATGCTTTATCAGGCTTTTTAATTACCCTTAAATACAAACAAAGTTGCGCTTTAACTTTAAACGAAATATCAATCCTAAAATTTCCTATCGACCGTTTTAAAACTTACCAGTCTTAATTATCTGATGCGGAAATCTGGTCTTTCGCCCGATAGAACTGAATCGATACTCCTAGAGGAATGAATAAAATAATTAATTGCATTAGCAAAACTGCTGTGCATCCATAAGGAAGTCAGTTAATCCAATAAGATCGAAGAGCGTGTGTAACGGGGCCTCGTCCTGATGCATAATCGATACAGCCAATCTGGTCCATTCCTTCGTCTCGGATGACCCGGATCAACAGGCGGCGAATAGGAAATTAGGGATGTATTTGAGATTGGAAGTATCATTGCGATGGAAAGAGGAGATGCGGCGTATTCAACGGATATTCAGAGGATACGTCTCCTCACTAAAAATGCCGATGATAACCTCCCATTTTCCGTTTTGAAATCATTTTCTTACAATTAATCATGTCTTCTTCACTTCTTCTTCATCCCCCTGGATTGGATTGGATGGATTGGAGCTTTTCCCGCCTTGATTCCTTATCTTTTCCTTGGTCTTCCTTTTTCTTCATGGCGTATACAGTAGACCATCACATAGCGTGTTTCCAAAAGAAGCTCTTTCTTAACGTAGCTCATTATTATGTACCCGATTTCACAAGACGCGATTGCATTTTCAGTATGACTTGGTTTTAGTTTTCACGCATTATAAAAATTATGCGTCATGATCTATGATCATTCTCTACTTCGTTCCAAGTATCAAAAATGAATGTTAGGAAAATATTATGACGAATAGATACTTCAATATCGAGATTGAGGAGGGGAACACGGTATTCACCGTAACACTAATATATTACATAGCCGTGATTTCACAAGACTATGTGAGAGTTTACTGTATTCCGAAGCCTCTACTAGTCATTCGTAGTACGTGACCCTTCAATTTTTTTTAATTTTATTTATTTTTTCATTTCTTGTTTATTTTATTTGTATTCGGCTAATTTTTAGGATATTGCCTGAACACCTAATTCTTCTCTTATGACTCATATGTCTTTTGCAAATAATTGAAGGGTAATTATTTGCACGCTGTCCTAATTCCCAGATAAGAAATAATAAGTCAAAGATTGTCTATCGGAAAATGCTTATCTCTCGAAAAAACCTCCCAAAAAGCAACTCCTCTGAAGATGATATAGAGAGAGGAAGGAAGTTGATCAAATAAGAGTTCACAAAGAAGAGAGGGCACTGCCTTCATCTGAATGACTTCCGTTTGATTCGATCAATCGAATACACAAAAATGTACTCCATCACGTGATCCACTCGCTTGCAGCGGCGACAGGAAATTGCTTTTCCGTCAGATTACTTGATCGATTCAGCTTCAACGCCAATACCTAGCTTAGTGGCGAATTATTTCCTCCTAATTTGAATTCACCAGTACGTGAAAGTGTAAATGAAGTGTCCTTTGCTTGAAAGGCATGAGTCATTCTTTCTTACCGACGGGCTCTCCGAGGAATACAAAAATTAAATTCATTTAAAAGCAAAAATAGTCCGAATTCATTTCTGGGGTCAGGGATCCTCTAATTTTTGAGGAAATCATATCTAAAGGGGAATAAGTCATGCGATTTCCATTTGCAATTAAACGAAAATTTAAATACATACAACTAGTATGATCAATGATAGCTAATTAAGTCAGGGTAAGGGTATCATCGTGAGACTGTCCAGAGTGAATCCAGATCCACTGAATTCGCGGTCCGGATATGAGACTATCACAGGGCCCTATCATAGCCAATGTTTGATTAAAATTCCTCCGTGCGGAACTCTGATGCTTATTTAGTTGAAAACAACCTTTGTTTGAATAATAGAGTCACAAATGAAGAGAATAAGAGCTGAATTGAAGAGAATGGAATCTTTTTATTCCCCTATCCTTACGATTGAATTAGGATAAAAGAAGGAAAAGACTGATTAGTCCGATCTTGAGATTATTATTTTAGAGAGAAATGTAGGAGGCAAATATGATAGAGGGAAACATAGGCAGGAGTATGATAAACGGATTTTGTAGAACGTATACATTAATTTAAACGAATGCGAAGAGTTAAGTACAGGATAGGAGAAGCTTGGGGAATAGGGAATTCAGATCACGTATTAGTAAATCAATACAATCAATAAATACAATCAATTTATAGGGAGTGATTTGAAATTCTTTGAAATAAAGAATCAGGAGAGAAATATTTCAGGTCATTTTACGCTTAAGGTTTAGAATTCCATAATTGATTTATATAAACTAATATACTCCTATGTATGAACAGTTTTTAATTTTTTGTCTTTAAAAATTTTATTCGCGGACCTCCTTGCGGAAACGGGAATAACCAGTGTTTAATGATTATGGAATGAAGGAAATCTAAGAATTGCTTATTCTAAATAGTCAACAGAAAACATTTTTGGCTCCCTTTTGTAAAGGCCTTAGTGAAGTAAGTAAAGCTTCATAGTAATTCAATGATCAATATACTTTTCAAGATATCAATAGCATTACTTCTCATAATCTTAAGGTTGCACAATTTATTTCCCCGTGAAATTGATACTGCGGAATTACGCTGTCCATTCTTCAGAACAGCAGTATCATTCTCGGAGATGAGAAACTTTTCAATTCAAATTTCCTCTCAAGGTCATTATGGGTTATAACACGAAACAAAAATTGCCTAACACCAGCCACTGAAACTGAACGTGTGATGAATGTAGATGTATTTATATATAGTACTCGTATTTGTCGGAAAATGTTTATTTCTCATTGTTCGTTTCCCTCTGTGAAGTCAAAAAGTAATGCGTTAGGACGTCTTAAATTTTCCTTTGACAAAACTTCAAAAGCTGTAATTTTTATGCGCCTAAGTGAAGATGCAAGTTTTGCCTATTCAACGAATGTATGGAGGCGGTGATTCTTTTCGCAAACCGCAGGAAAGAAGTCACGCTTTGGTGATTTTGGAGATAAAAAACAGCCGTGAGTCATACTTCCCACTTGGTTTAGTGCCCATTTCAACTTTCTTATCTGGATTGACCATGGACTTCTTCCATGCCTCCGTGATATTATCAGAATGTTCATCCCATTTTCCATATTTATATCAGTCCAGGTGAATCTAGGTGACTACTATCGTAAAAATTTTTAGTGTCATTTCGAAGTGATTGAAAATTCATATTCCCTCCTAAGTTCTTCCCTGGTCGCCCTTATAATTTTCTGTGATGTAACCATTGATGGTATATCACTGTAAGCTGAGGGTTCTATCTCATGAGATCTTAATTCAAGACTGTATTAATATATCTTTCTTTTTAACTATTTGCGATTCTGTCTGCGCTAGCCTCTATACTGTGATGAATCCAAGATACCACTCCCGTCAGCGATTTACTTTGCCGAATAGACTTGAAGCTGTGGAAATTCCTCTATAGCTCATATCCTTAGCTTACACAGCTAATTTGATGAACGTGTCACATTGCAACGCACGCACAGTCCTTCTGTTGTGTAACTGCAGTAACTCATTCCGTTTCAAGTTGGACATTTCATCGCTCACAAAATATTCTCACGACGCAAACAAAACCGCTGATTATAAAATATAGCCATTAATTTTCCTGTGACGTTATAAATTTACAGACAAACATTCCACGTCTACCGTTTTGTTTGTTGTTTCATTAAAACCTAATACGATCTCACTTTCTTAAAATCTTTTATTCGAATTTTTTCAGGAATGGGTGATTTTGCACGTTAGGGCGTGCACTCAGGAAAAATCCCAAGGAAGAATAGACTTGAAAAAGGACGGACTTTTTTCAAGTCTGAGGAAGTTCGATGATATGTTCTTGAATTTAAATAATTAATTTATTTTAAAGACATGATAAGAAAACGTAAGAGCCACCGATGGAGAAGAAACTCTTTCCTTGGCGCCAAATAAATTGATACTAAACTACATTGAATTTTGTCCGTTGGAAAAATTAGCATTACATTCACAATCGTACAGTAGTTGTAAAAACAACAATCATCTTCTCAAATTCATGTATAAAAGCCTAGGTCATTAAATCGATATTTATACATAGATTTTTAATTGATAATTGGTTTTTATTTTTGATTTGACAAACACCTCACTCACGCTCTATACTCTATCTCTTAAATATATATTTTTTTAATTTACAGTGCTGTGACAGCTGAGTTCATTTCGCACGTGAGTCCCCACCGTGAATCGAACCAAGGAACGTGTGTGTCCGCTTGGCTGTGTGTAGACCCATGGCTTACCAAAGTAAACCATCGGCTGCATTAAGATATGATGGAGTCATCGGAGACCATTTAGTATCAGCAGTAAAAGACTAACGTTGCACGTTCTGTTTTTCATGGGAAGTGCGCGAACTCTTTGTGCTTTGGAGAGTTCCACCGTTTGACGCTGAGCAAAGCTACCTCAGCGAAAGATAAGGAGTACATCAACCGTTTGTTCTGCGTTTCGTGCTGACCTCACGTTCACCTCCTCTCTCTTCTCTCGTCATCACTTTTCCCAAATGATTGCTATCGAAAGGGAACTTCCTCTTCGTGAGTCCTACGCCGAATTACGACACTTTTCCGTTGCTCACTTAGAAATGGTTCTGAAGGATATTGAAGAGTAATTATCCGCTAATCATCTCATGTTAGTTTAACTTGAATTTATTTTATTATCCATGTGAAAATATATGTGATTCAAAATTTAGCGATTAAAATTTGGTAAAATTTTATAATTAACTATTCCTCGTATTGACTGCATATACTTAGAATCGCGGAATATTTCGCTATTTTTCCGGAAAATATCTCACAAAAGCGGGGCCGAATGAGGGAGAAGTTGCTTTCTGTTGAAATATGACAATGGAATTAAAATTTTCTTAGAAGCATCGGTAATGAGGAGAAAGAGAGTTGAGGTTCCTAATGCTTGAAATGTCTTCTTGGTTTGTTGAGATGTAGGTCAAATTTAATTTCGTATATGCAAAAGAAATGAACGAGGTTTCACTTCCATGAACTGCAGATTTGTGGATAAACGCATAGTACCTAGACATATGGAGAAAGTCTGAGAAGATTTGAATTGTAATAGTAAGCAAAGATTGCTGAATATTTTCTGGAGGATTGGCTTATATATCTATTGCAATTCAAATGGAAACAGCGATTAAAATCTGAGATTGTAAAAACGTACGAGAGCGGGAAAATCGAAGGAGGCGCCAATGGTGAAGATAAAGGTCATAAGAGTGATTAATAATAGTTCTTATGAGGGTGCAAACGAGTGACGGCAACAACGTTCCCCTTTTGCTCACACATACGAGACTCTGGGTCAAGGGAACGGAACACATCACCCGAGACTCATCGCTTAGTAATCCATCCAAACGGACTTCCTCCACTTTCCTCATCTCTTCATTTATCTTTAATTCCCTTTCTCATCCGCTCACTTTCCTGAACACCGCAAGTCCGCTTATTATTAATTGTGGAACCCGGAAATCGTGATCCTCTTTTAGAACCTACCGTATTATAATAGTACTCGCCGTCATCCCTCGTCAGCGCATTACCTATTTTTATCCTTTACTCCAGTCTACATATACTCTGCTAATTTTTACTCGCATGTTTTTAGGTTTTTTGCTTTAAGGTTTACATTTGAGTAAGGATTTTAGGGATGTTTCATCGAATTTTCCGAAAGAGTTCACCATTCTCGACATTAGAATCAAATTCAACGTTTCAAAATCGTCAACATTATATTATGAATATTTAATTAAATAATGGATCGATCGATTATATTTAACTAAACTTTCTCGATTTTTAAAAATTGTTAATAGAGACTATTTTAATTAATTATTTGAATAGGTCTTAAGATAACGAAATCATTGCAACAATTTTTCCTCAGCTTTCACCACTTCTTTTTTCATTCTTAATCTAACGCTTAATGTATTTTTTCATGTTCGAAGACAAACTTGAGAAATTGTAATTTTTTATAATATATATAACGATTTTCATGCTTTCATAATATAAAATTGTTATTAATAATACATTCATATTATCCTGCTCAAAATTAACATAGGATTTTCTAAATATTTTACTCCATACTCTTGCTCACCCTAGGAAATTTACTATCTTTTTCTTTGAAATATCTCACTATTTTACTTGTACTATGATTTGAATTTTTATATATAATGAGAAAGATAAGGAAAAAGATTAAACTGCGATTCATCCCTATAATGTTAGAAACTAATTTTTTTCTCTCTCGGAAGAAGCTCAATAAATAGTGAGAAATTGCTCCATTAGGAGTTAAACAAACCTCGTAAGAAACTTTTCCATAGAGCTTATGATTATAATGCCCATGTTATTTTCTTCTTCGCATCCCTTAAGCGCTTCATATACCGAATCAAGAATGAAATCATTTTATGAGGCGTTTCTCTTGCTGCATTCACAAACTACACAAACTTTGAAAGAGCAAATAGAGGAAATAAGGCCTTCAGACTACACACATATAAAAAATAATTTCGCATAAATCAAATTTCTTTCAATAATTTCATGCCGTGCCAGATTGTTTTCACTACACGATGTCAGCGTAAGAGATCAAAAACTTCCCCACGTTAAGTAGATAGCCAATCAAAAATGTTACCTTTTTCTTACGAGTGAGTCATTTCCTTTTCGTTATTTGCAAATTGGACCGGTTCAGCGAGCCAAAGCGCTAGATTTTATTGAGGTCACGGTTTGCGTCCACTCATCGGACGCTCTTCCTCTCATTCGTGAGGAAGGATGTGGGAAGAGAGGCCGGAAGAAGGCGAAAGCTCCTTTTCAAGATTCGCAGATTGGGAATCCCGGTCTCTCCGGGAAAATCTATCGGATGATTCTGTATTTCCCTGAGTCTGTAAAAACCTCTGAATTACGTTTGCCTTCATTTCATCCCATGAAAAATAAGTAAAAGTAAATAGGAGCCATAAATATCTTAAAGGATGATTCCGGAATTTAAATAAGAGTGAAATTTTTGGAAATTCACGGATATTAATTTTAGGTAAATCATTGTGGCTCTTTCGAAATATTTAGAAACGGATTACATTTATTCGTAACAGTCTTCAGACCCTCACAATAAAAGTGAAATTTTAGATGGTTTATCACGAACGAGATGACGGTCAAACTTAATAACAATATCATAAATTTACTTATTCTCTAAAAGCATGCTCCACTTGAAGAAATTTGACTGCTCTCACATCGGCTTAAGATAAGAGAATGCAATTTGTATTCATCCTCTAGTCTATGCATCAGGCCCGATATGAAAGGCAACAAAAAATACAAAAAATAGCAATAACTACTGTTTAAAATCAATCGTTGACTAGAACTAGGGAATCACTGGAAGGGTTGTTCTTAGAAAAGAGAGTATCTTAATCAAAACAAGGAGAGAAATTCCTTTCGTTAGGTAAATTTATATAGTTATATTCGTATATAATTAGCATATTTATTGATATTTTAAAAAATTATATAACAATTTACAACGAAATATTTCGATTCCTTTTGTTTACATTTTCTTGAATTCCGCATCAAAACATTATGGATTATTTTGCACATCTGTTTAATTCCGAGTTAAAAAATTTGCAAAAATGTGGGACTAGAAATAATTATCGGGTTTCATCATTCAACTGGAAAAATGTTCTGAAACTACCATACCTGGGGATGTTGGAAAAGGAGACACTTAGACCCAATCTCTCCCAAATAAAGACGTTAATGTATTTACTTGAGCATTATTAGTTACATGATAATTTCCCCTTATTTTCCATCGCTGAAAAACTGGAACATTATTTTTTATTGAAAGAGAAACCATTTTCTCATTAAACCTGAGCATGTATGCAAATCAGCTTTGAGTGCAGTGTCACCCAAATTCAATTATCAGGATTTCTTCATATTATTTTAAAATTACTTCATTTAAGAACTTTTTGCCAATCGAGAAAAATTTCCTACACTAATTATGACAGCCTCAGAAACTCCAAATCATGCGTGGTGAGAACAATGTTGTGTAACGATGGGTTTTACAAGGTGAAAGCGGTGTAAAAAAGAAATGTATCCTTTGATGAATTATTGATGATATATAAGCCCCATAAGCTAACATTCGTAGTTTATAAGGGGTGGATTGCTTTCGTAATATGTGACTAGATCACATTGTTGAATCCCTTGGGGAAACACGCATGTTTGAGATGGTTCCTGGAAAGAAAATGCGGAAAATAGTCGAGGAATAATTACTCAAAGCAGCCAATTAATAAAAGCGTTCGGAAAATTCCCCAACTTTCACTTGTAAAAAAATCACAGCATCAATCTTCTATGACGTCGTTAATTGGTGGAACGAGCGTACAGAATCGTTTTAGCGCATCGGAAATATCCCCTAAATTCCTCCTGACATACTGTGGAGGCCTCTTAAAGCGACTTCGAATAATGACCAAACCATTATTATTATTATGTATAATACTGAGGCATACTAGAGATATGAAGTCGGTGTTACAGTAACAAAAAGTAAGTATAAAATCGAAACAAATAGAATATTTTGTTAATATTCTTTATCTCTGTTTTTTCAAATTTGAATGTGAATTATGATAAGTACCACCTATTTCAGCCAGAAAATATTTATTTTATCGGCTACAGTCACAGTATTATTATTATAGAAACCACTTTAAATGTTCTATAATTAATCTGTAAATGTTACACTAAAGAGAAATGTCTCAAGTAACCAAGAGTTAGTTGTTAAAATGTCAAATTTGTTTAATCGTATCTGAGAATAGGATATTCTCATTATCGCTCTTGCAAATAATATTTTATCCATTTGCTTTGAGTATTCGTTTATCGTATTTTTCAATTCTCTTTCTTTATTTCCTCACCAAATTACGATTTGCATATTCTAGAAACATAGCAATTCTTTTAATAGTCAAGTCTCTAATATTTCTTGGCGATTCTTCTCCATGCAGTCTGCACCAGTAGAGCAAATGTTTGCCAAACGATGACTGTGTATACACAAACGTGAGTTGACCTCAATTTAGTCGGCGAGCGCGGAATTTATGTATCTGCGGGAAACTATCCAGCTTCAGAACGGTCTCATCGTTTGATCGATCGATTAAGGAACAGGTCAAACTCTGGTATCGAAGGCATTCCACAATGCAAATGGACGGCGAATATGTCTGGCTGCAGACGGCGTCATGCAGGCCACGTATTTCACCAGGCAATAACTCCTGAAACCGAGGCAATTCCGTGAAGACCATATGTCTCCTAAATGACGCACCCTCGTATGACGTGTCTTATTTTCATATTCTCCTCTTACCTGATACCAGAGAAGCAGCATTGCGCTGCGCGAGGTATTTTTCCGTATTAAAGCTGTTTCTCTTTTTGCAAAAAGAGGTTCGTGAGCCGCCGACAATGAGTGTGAAACTAGGTCACGTCGCTCGATAAAAATGAAATAAACGACGCCCTTAACGAGGCTACTCTAACTACCACTCCGCGCAACTCGGATCGATATTTCCTTTCGAAAAAAATCAGTTTGCAAGGGAAGAGGTCGTGTCGGAGGACCATCCTAATTTGGTCAGCTCTTTCATCATCTCCTTCTCATAATTACTTCTTTCGATTATTTGGCTTATTTCTCTGCATTAGCACGCACTCAGCCCCTCTCTCCTTTCTCTACTTCTACCAAATATTTATGGTCATCCTCTCTTGTTTCTGTTGTACCACTTACCGAAATCAAGCAAGGAAGACGGACGATAGTGAACTTCGCACGGAGGGACTGGCGCCTAAAATCCAAAGATAAACAGGAATGAGAAATAGGGCTAATAGGCTAGGCTGAGTGGGTCTCGAACCAAGGTCTCTCATACTCCGGGACAAAGAAGTGTAGAACACCTGAAATAGGGAGATCTGGGTTCCAGTTCCAGCTAATATTACTACTACTTTTCCTCATTCTGTTATTATACAAATTCTTATTCACCATACATTTCCTTAAATTTGTTCCTCGCTTTATCCATAATATAGATAGATAATAGATGGATGCAGAAGTAGGGCCGGGAAGAGGGGAAGGTTCCATGAATGACTAGCATCCGGGCCCTCTTTTTGAGTGGATCCCATTTTGTGTAAACATTATACCAAGGAAGAATATCTGTTTTCAAATAATACGCTTTATTAATGAACAACTGCACGTCTCAATAGCAATAGATGCGGAGAAAAGGGCCAACGAAAATGTTCACTTTCGGCCATTTGTATGAGCCTGACTTCGTTTCATTTGCGGTTATTTTCCACTGTAGATTTTTTATTTTGATGCTTTGTATTTGGGGTATTTCATTTGATATCTAGTTATCTACTCATTCAATTTTAAATTTATCTTCAACAATTGTTCATTTTTGGGAGATTCGTAATATTAAATTAAGAACATAGTGGTTATAAATAAGCTGATAATTTAAACTGTAAACAGCTGTTCATGTACCTAATTGGTAAAAATATCAATGAAGGAAATTGATAGTAAACGATAAACATCATCTCCCTTATCTTTCTCTCGTACTATTGATTGTGCCTCTATTTCCGCGATGTATGAGTTCGCATTTAAGAATCTTTCAATCTAACCTCGGCCTTACAAAAACTTGATCTATCTAATCTAAACGTTCCTTGCGTGCTTCACTCCGCACATCCTTTATCTCTCACTCCCACACTCGTTCAACCTTCGACCCTCCTTTTTTATGCCTTTTCCCTACTTTCTCTCCCACCGGATGATGCAAAATCTGTCCGTAACAAGTTTAGGGAATTTTGGGCGCGTGCAGCTCGCTTTTCGGGAGTGACGTCTGCAAGAGATTCAAGATAAATGGACATTTTATCCGCGATTACGCTTGACCTAAAATTAAATGCGCTCAAGTGACCTCCGTGATCAGGTTTCGCACATTCGCAGAGATCGCAATTCCAATCTCACTCTTTCCCGGATCGGAATGTTTAAATCAGAAGCAATTTATCCGAATATTTAACCAATAAAAGACTGTCTGATTTGCGAATATGGGGACCTGAAAACGATTCTCCTTTGACAGCAATCGATTCTGCTGTTTGACTCCCAATCATGTGATTGTAATGAGCTAAACACTCACCCGACGGCTAAAACAAAAACGTTTCCATGAATGGTGACGTAGTTCCCCTCCGAGAGAAAGCCATGGTGACAGGGTGTTGACACACCCCGTCTCCAGGATTTATCTGGTTCTCCAAATTGAAAGAATTTCTCGATGCCAAGCAAAGTAAGCAGACCATATGGTTTCTGTGAGTGTCACAGATAAATATTTCTGATCATGATTAGTGTACACGAAGTACAAAGTGGTGATTAAATGATAGTCTATCTAAATCTATGCAAACTTTTTCGTTTAATTCATTTTACCCCAGACCTCTCCTTTAGTATCATATCGCCCAACAGCTTAAATGAAAGTTTTGAATTAGGTTTGAACTCAATTTAAAGATGTTGGTACTGCCAAGACCAGGGTATTCTCAACTGTGTGATGTGGCATAAGAGTATACCGCGAGAGACGTTAAGGATGGTTCCAAATATTTGAAGGCTTTTTGAATGGAATATTTCGAGTACTTTCGAAGCGTTTATAAAATTTCTTGCACGATAAATTTGCACAACGGTAAAAAAGTTCACGGAACTGTGGATGCTTGTAATAGTTTTGTATCATTATTAATTATTTCGTTGGTGAGCTGCTGTAATAATAATACACTGAATGAATAGTTACTTGTAGATTGATAAGATATTGCTCGGGCTGGTTTTTCGTTCACTGAGCGAATGCTGCATTGTAATGGACAAGTTCCCAATATATTCGCGAATGTCGAAATTGAGGTGATAAGAATGTTTATATGAATATGATTAAAAAATTATTCTTCCATCTACAAATTGTTTTATGTTATGAAGCAAGCTTGAAATTAAGTCCAATTGGTTTGCCACAAAGCAAGTCCCCAACCCTCAGAGCCAGGCACTGATCTAGACATATAATAATTGCAAAGAAACCGCTCTTTATTTCTCCGTCAAGTTTGGTGTAACGCCCTAACATTCTTTCTTCTCCCCTAATTTCTTTCAAGAACCAAGAGGAGTCTCTTATGGAAGATCTTACGCCAGGAGAGCTATTTTCCAATTCTTCCCGCAAATCTCTTCGAAAATACCGTTTTACACACCATATGGTGATTTGTCATGCTCAGAACCGGCCAAGAGGGAGGTTCCGTGGATATCTAGCATCAGAGTCCCCATTATTAAGAGAACCCTTTGAGAAATGTTAACTTTTTCCTTTTGCCAATTGAAAATACGTATTAAAGACATTTTGTTGCGACAAATAACATACTTTATATAGTTTATGAGCAGAGGAAGTGAAGAAGGGGACCCCAAGATAATTTTGTCCCTTTGCTAGATCTTGTCACGCGTTTAGTCTGTAAGCAGATGGACATATGCAGCCGTCTTTCGCGACGGGTGATAACGCGTTTGTCTCCGGCGCTATTTATGCAGCACGGAAATATCTGGTTGGCCGAGATTCCTAACCAGAGTTCTCAATTGAGCAACGATGGATACTGTTAGCTTTTATCGGCTCTTTGTGAATTTTACGATGTTGGAGGTGCTGATTAAAACTTCTCTCGCGTGATGATCGATCTTCCTCTGGAAGTTGTTGTCCGGTAATTTATATTCTCCGTGATATATTCATCATTCTCGACGTAGCCGCAGCTGAATCCGACAGGTAAATTTAATGATGAAACATTAAGGATTATTCCAAAAGAATGAATATCCACGGAAGGCGGAAGCGGGCTTTCTGAGCCTTCATTGCATGTGGGCGCCACATTTTGGTTGATGCTCTTGGAGTGGCGTTTCATTTAAAAATTATTAATTAAATTAAAAGATATTCTGCAAAACGCTGATAACTCTGCTAACTTAGAGCAATTGATCCAGAATAATAACCTTTTATCTGAACGTTCGCTAGCTGGAATGTTATTGTCCTTAAATTGCCACACTACAATACATTTAGCATTGTCAATAATATACCGCATTCTTTATTATTAATTGAGAAAAGACGGTAATCATTTCGCATAAGACAATTTTAAATTATTTGCTTTCAAATATATGCGCGAACCCCCAAAACATTTGTCAGCTGAGTCTGTATTTTCAGAAAATCCAAATGACAGAGAAACGATATTCGACTGTCAAGAAATTCGTTGTCAGCTCGTCAGGCATCACGTTAGGAATGACGTAATTCTGTAAAACATCAAATACCCTAGAGTAAACTAAAAAAGTTAATTAACAGTTCAAAATTGCAGCATCTAACTCGTTGATTGATCCTCACGTCCAGAGGAAGTGAAAAGAAATTCGATTTGAAAGGGATCCTCTATGTTTATCTGATAATAAATGAATCAGCTTATTAAATAGATTAAATATAGTATTACCTGTACCACTCTGATGCCTTTACCTCCTTCTCTTTAAATTTCTTCATGGAAAATCATTGATATCTTCTTTCCAACCAAAACGGAACCATCCAATTTTTTCAGTATTTTTTGTTCAATCTTGCAATACATTGATTGCAATGCGTTGATTTAACATAAACTATATCTGACAGCGACGTACCAAAGGAGAGCTGAAGGGGCATATATATTTTTTAATTGAAAAGTGTAGCTCTCCACTTTTACTCGGACTTCGAAAAATATAAAATATTCATTTCCATTATTGTTACATCATCCCATTGGAGCTATCATTCACATGATTGCCTAACTTTTCGAAGCATAATCAGCCTAAAACTTTTATTTTTTTTAAATTTCTGTAGTCTATCTGTAAAATATATAAAATATATCTAGTCCAAATATTCTCCCTTTTATTTTGCCTGGATACGAATCTGTTGTTTCATGTTTTCAAATCAAAATTTAGCAGTGAAACATACCTTTGCATTTCTCTTGGCGTTTGGATCAACAGAAGGCATGAAAAGCATGCTAAATATGCAGAATACTATCGCAGGTGTACAAAAGTGCCTTGTTCATCGAATACTCTCCTAAAATGTTTTTAATCATGTTTCGACATCATTAAATGATGGTTATCAACATTTAAGTCTCATTCAAATGCTATCGGAAGATCAGAGAAATAAATGATTTTAGATTACACAAATATTTTATAATCTCAACTGTAGTTTAGTAACAATTTACGGTAGGAAAAATATCGAAAATACTCGAAAATAGCTTTATATACGCGAAATTATTTTTTTCAAGAGCATCAACCAAAACAATAAGTTATAACCCAAGCTTACAGGCAAACGTCAGAGACTTCAGGGGCACAAAAAATGAGTTTTACATTTAAACTTAGTAAGCTATGTTAGCGACATTAACATCTAGAACAAATCTGCATAACGTACAGCACGCAAGTCGAGTACAAGCGGTTCGCTAAGGTTGACCCTGAGGAAGATTTGTAATAATTTTAATCTAATGAATAACTTCGAAACTCGAGTACTTTAACTAGTTATAATAATAGGTTATTGAATAGGAATCATAAGGAAGTACTCTCAGTCCTGAGAACTTCCTCCAGATACTTGCAAATATAATGCTTCGTATTAATCATTTCATCTTTTTTTATGACTAAATATAAATTCTTTACTTTCGGTCCCCGATCATTTCTTGACCGATTCATAAGGCTTTTCCTTTCTTTTACTGGCCGAATCTAGAAAATTAATGGAGAATCATTAAGTTTTCTACAAATATGTTGCGAATGAATCGGAAGCAATATTCCTCATTGTCAGTGTTTTGATTGAATGGAGAATCATTAAGTTTTCTATAAATATGTTGCGAATGAATCGGAAGCAATATAACTCAGTGTTTTGATTGAATTTAAGTATCGAGGCGGATATTTATTCTAAAATTGTGTATATAATTATTTAATAGTTGCTTAATCTGGCGTAATTTTTCTCTCAGTTTCTGAATGATAGGTATCTGTATTTTACTGACTTCATTCTCCTTATATTATAACAACCGAAAGGCGTCGCAATCAAGTCTATATCCCAAAAAATATTAATCAAACGGCAGCTGGACATCGAAAAATTAAACTATAAAGCCAAAGAGAAGAATAATTTTAATCTCTTAATTTAGTTTATTGATCTATTTTCCGGTATATATATTTTGATACTTATGAAAGGGGATACAATTTCGGGTATTAATTGAATTTCAAATAATATTTAGTGCCTGAAGTTTCCTGGAATCCTACGTTATAATGTGGAGATATGTTTAGTTGTAGATACAACTAAACTCTAGCGATCATATGCCTCGAGGAAAACTGATAGATAGGTGTTGGACCAGCGGATTGTTATTGTTTTTTCATGAACTACACCCTGTAGAAAGAGTCCAGGAAAATAGGCTTAAAGGCACACGCTTCGATTGCCATGTGATGTATTTGTAAATGCCGATGAATATTTGCTTCATTTCAATTTATCAATTCATATCGCCCTCTTGGATGCTGTGTTCACTGAGGTCGAGGTAGAAAGTTCCAAAACTGGGGCTATCGCATCTATTTAGAATTTAAAAAGACAACCTCACTGGCAGGAGTACGCGAGTCATCTCCTCTCTCTGCTATCCGCTCCATGGGGACAAAAGGGAGAGGAACGCTCAAGCGGAAGTGAGAGGTCACGACCAAAGGTCGACTATGGTCGATGGTCATGCTGGATCGGTCATCGTTTCTATTACGATGGACGCCTTCTCCATCTATAATCGTTTTTCGATCCGTTCGTGCGCATCCAGAATCCCGCAGTCGAGAGCCTCCTTTTAGTAGCATTTCCGAGATCACCTCCCAATTCAACCGAAGCTGTTTCCATGCAATTGCTCGTCGGCCGTTGAAATCTCCGGCGACAGAGAGCTGCAGCTTCTTTCGAAAGGATCTGCTAAAGGGGATGCGCATCCGAGGCGGCGGCCATTTGGGTCGGAAAGAGCGTGTGGGAGGCCAACTTGTGCCACTTACCCACTTCTACCGCATTATGGCTTTTGTTGGCAGACTCGGAACGAAAGAGGTCGCCATTGCCGGAGATCCCCGCTCTTAATAGTGTCGTGCGAATCTCTCAAGTGTCTTACCAAAACAGAGCAAAAAGAATCACTTGCGCCGAAAGTAGAGCTGTTGAGGAGGGCAACCAGTTCCTGCAAAGGAATCTGCTCAATTTTCGAGCTCCTTTAAATGGGCCCTACTTGCAGCATTATTTATGAATTCTAACTGTGCTAAATCAAACCACTCGCCAATTATTCTAGAGAGGAAAGTTTTGCTAATGATCTCGGAAATACCGATTAACTTAAGTCATAGAAGATAAATGATTAGCCCATTTGGCATGCATTTAACATTTTGATAAATCAAAAATAATTTGCTGGTTTCCAGACTAAATTTTATTCCTGTAGTATATCACTCATATAATATTTATCTAATATCTATCTTATATTTTGCAAGCAATTGGTTACAATCAGAGAAACCTCGTTCTCGGAAAGCTGATCATAATTATCCACTCTGTTACTTATACCGATCAGACACCACGAAAACAGTCAGGGGAACAGCTGCTGACATAACTAGTTACATAAGTTCAATTCTTTCCGCGAACTATACGCGACAGGAATTTAGATTTCTGTCGAGGAAAACAGATAGCGTGAACCTCCTGTCACAAGTCAATCGGTGTCTTGCAAACCATATGCATATATACATGTAGGTATGTTTTTCCTTAAATCAATAGACGAAGTAATAACATCAGGAAGGGTATATGACGTGATGGTCATCATTGGTCATTTAGCCTCTCGCCATATAACCGGCTTTTTGGTGAGCATACATGTCAAGGCTCACGTAGGGGTGATGTTATTTGGGAGGTGAAATTATTATTCTCCGAAAAGGGACTTTCTTTCTTATGATTTTCTCTTTTGATAGGCGATTAAATTTTAGATGTGAGAGAAAATGATTTTTATTGGAGTTTATGATAAATCTCCTTATTGGTTCTTTTGACTTAGTGGTTAAAGGATCTTAATATTTGTTTATCAGTATATTCTACAGTTTAGACATGTGATTAATTCTGCGATCACTTTCACCTTATTTATCGTACAATCATTAATGTGAAAGTGTTTTTCCTAGCTTTCCTTCACTTAATATATCAATATTACCATTGTAATATTATTGTATTATTATTAATAACTCGCGTAGCATTACTTCTTGAAATTATCACCTTTAATATTACGAAAACGTTTGTCAGTAGAAGGAAGGAAGACATAAAAGTGCTTTATGAACAATATTGGCTTTATGAGACACTCAAGTGTGCTGCAATATTTATGCGCTTATTAATTACTCGTTTAAGAATTTAAATCAACTGATATACCGATGTTGCTAAAATAAAGGTCTGCATCTTCAGCTATCCGAGTCCACTGACTTTCTTTGATATAAAAGCAAACAGAAGTGAGAAATAGCTGACATGACTGATACTCGAACATCAATCTTCTATTATTCTTAAGAAAAGCATTTTATGAGAATACCTTAAATGAATTCATAAGAAGAAGAGATGCCCGGAAAGTGGACGACGGGTTTGAGTCTCAGTCATGCCACTCATTCACTTTTGTTTGTCTTCGGGTTTTGAGGAGAACGCCTCGTAAAAACGTAAAAAGTCAACTCCCTCCCCTCATCCTTGCTAGGTAAGGAAATATTCGAATCCGTGACGCAGTAAAGACTAATTATAATTCATTTCGTTTGGAAGTTCGTGAAAATTAGCGAGTAAGGAAAAAGTTCGAATGATGTATCTTGAAGCTGAATGGGTTTTTTAGATGGGAGGCTTAAGAAATAAATATGATAACAAAAACCCTAAATATATTATATAAGTCAATTAATGTTGATTATTTTTCATTATTCTCGAAAATGAATCTCACCTACTCGCTGTATTCTTATGCTTGCATGATTAAATATATATCTCTTATACTTTGTCTTATAAGCTTTTTATTCATGATATTTTCTCTATGAGAATCGACTAGATGTAATAACTTTTGGTCGAATTTCAGAATCCTTTCCATAAAAAAATTCCTTATATAAATTTCAGATGGAATCATATCTGGTGTACATACATTGGCAATGAAAATTAAAAAAACATGTAAGAATGCACGTACGTGTAACTTTAAACCTCTTTTGTTGCATCCCTTAATTTAATAATAATTTGCATAATAAATTTCTTAAATGAGAGATTTACTTAAATACACCATATTTTATTAAAATTCAATCATGACGATTACTATTGATTAGAAAATTTACATAAATTCTTATGCACACAGTTTGAAGATATGTTCCCTCTAAGTAAATGCAGCTTCATCCTTGAAACTTTTCTAATATCTTTTTTGTTTCAAAATTTACGATTAACCTTGGCCTTTCTTGGATTTTTTAAAATTAATATTTCCTGTTGTTCGCTATCTTTTATATGCGCCATCATGTGCCGTGATAAAGGTGCCAAAAGGCCTCACGAAAATTTCAGAGAGGGAGTTGCGTGACGACAATTTTGAATCGAAACCTCGCATCGTTATTTCATGTCCCATAAAAAAACCAGACGTTCGATGTATATGTAGGGGAGATGAAGAAATCTAATTGACATAGGTTATCTCTGAGTAAAACATTTTTTTCGGAAATAGCACGAGAAAGAAATCGAACCAAATCGTAAATAAATCCTACAAAAAATATGTTTTTATAGGAGGATGAGTATGCGGATAAATTTACGTCATTAACAAATGAAAAATATAAGAGACTCGTGCAAATTTAATTTGATATAGCATTCGTTTTCTTAGATTCCCTGATATCACAGCATGTTTTCTGATTCAAACTTTACTTGTTTATTTGAGTTTCTTTCGCCGTAAAGCACCAAAAAAAAAAAATGGTTGCAAGATGAAAGGCGCCAAAATTGTCTCTGGCGACAGTTTTCGACTGGACGTTACGCTCTTGTTGATGGTCTACAACAAGTTGCAGAAAAATAAATCTGCATGTACAAGTCTGTTGTTACTTCTGTGACGAGCTACGGTCGCTTCTCAAGCGGTAAAATTAAAGATGGCGCATTACAAGGTTGGCCAATCCGAGCGAGACCTACTTATTTATCGCAGACGTGTTTCAAGTGCGTCTCTTCCGTTGAGCGTCACGTCCGCTTCCATCGTAGACACGCTTTGTGGCGTATGGCGACGTCAGCGCACGCCTTACGCATTCAACGCGCAGCGGAAATAGCCTTCTATTGTCCATTTGCCTTTCCGTGCGCCACGGACTCATTTATGTTCCCAATTTAAAGGACAATCCATTGATTAGTATTCGAAATGGGGGAATCGTGCTTTGTGAACAAGCAATCCTCTACTCACAATGAATTCGGAACGGTTGAATCATTTGAACAGTGATAAGAAACATGCTGACCTCGTCTCGGAGGAAATCATCTTTTGCGCCCAATCAGCGGAAGAGAACACTGGTGACTCGAGAAAAAGTTTCCGTTTCAGTATTCGTTTGCATCCCGACCTCCGGCGATTCGGGCAAGCATTATTCTGGCTCGTAATGAGCAATCATCGTTGAAATAATTTATTTATCGGTTATAGTATACATTGCAATTGAAACCATTCATTAGAAGTGAAAGTTTTCATTAGAATGAAAAACAATCGTTCTTTGCATTTATTTATTTTTATTTCATCTGCATCAAATGGATTACTAAGCATTTTTCTGTTTTACTAATTCATTTTATTGTTTGTTTTCTCACGATTCTCCCAAGAGAAATAATTTAATAATTAATAAGAAAGCGTGGTCAATTATTTCTTTAAAATATAATTATTATTGTTAATATGAATGTCCTATATACTTGTCAGTTTTTCCCTTTCCACATCTCGAAGTGTTTCATTATGTTGCCTCGTTTCATTCGAGCATTGATTTCACAAGAAAATATTTTAGGGATTCGATTTATTTGTGTCTATTCTGTGTTCAGTTCCGTTTGTGCTCATTTAAGGTTATATCTTCAGTTTGTGACGAAACGATTCAAAACATCATCAGGAAAAAGCCTTTTCTGCGCCATCGTCGTGAAGATTTTTCTAATTTTGCTTTGGTTTGAATAAAGGATCAATAATTTGAGGATCTATAATCTAATTTAAAATATTTTAACAGAGAATCACAGTTACACTTCCAAAAGAAAAATGATATGATATACCTGTAAAAAAAACGCAAGTAGAGGTAAAGACTTAAAACAAGGATAACAAGGATTAAAGATAACTTTGCAGGTGAAGGAATACACTTTGGAAAATTACCGTATATACCCTCGTGAATGTAAAAACGCACCCACGTATAGGGTGGAGAAAGTTTTTTGGGACTGAATTCTAGATCAATCATAACAAAAACAATCAAAAACCCTGCTATAAGACGCACCCTGCTATTTAACCTGTATTTTTGGAAAAAATGTGTGTTTGACGCGGATATCTACGGCACCTTATTGATATATATAGTAAATTAATCGAAACGTTATCTTGATATAATTCCCGGTTATTGTCAATTACCGTTACAAAGAATATGGAAAATTTCTAATAAATCTATATTTTCACATCCAAAATTTAACTTCGCAGGTGATATTTGGTTTGATTGCATTGTCCCTGGGTATCATTTTCTGTCTTATTTAAATTCTATTGAACGACACCTATGAATTATCAGTTTGCGGCCTTGAAATTATTAAAGGCATACGACCAATTTACTACGTCGCCTGTCAACCTGGTTGCTGTCCCTCCGATATCAGTTTGGAAGTTCTTTTCCTTAATTAACACTAACTGCTCAGGATCGATCAAGGACGAATTAGAAGTATTTCTGATCAAACGTATATGCCTCTTATTGATGTAAAAGGAGCCGAGCTGAACCCGCAAGGACACCGTTGTCAATGTGGTTATTTTTTCAGCGGATGCCATCTTGAAAAAAGGACAGCACTAACCGATGGAATGGACGCAATTCCTAAACAAAAGCAATTGAGAGCGCGTTTAGAGCGGCATCTGAAATTCCCGTTTTGTTTGGTGTTTTCAAGGGCAATTCATAGAATGCCGACGCCAAAAAATGCTCAATTTGCGAAGCTAAGATTGTTTACTGCTACTCTTCCTTACGGTTTCTTTGTTATTCATTTTCGTATGACCTGTTTCCGAATGGATTAGAAGGATCCAGGATATCCATCGGATGCATGAAACTCGAAGGAAAACAGGGAAGGTACTGATTATTTCGAATACTGATTATTTTATTGGGCTTAGTTTCAGATGGGTAAGAAATGCAGTTTACGTAGTTGCATGGGCAAACTCTTATGTCCACTCTTGATTGAGTCGCGTAACAGAATGGATAAAATTTCGCTATAACTGTTATCCCATATGAATATACATGAACTATTACTTAAAATGTGCTAATTGTATATCTTAACCTAGAATTAACGCTAGTACTACGATTACTTATATTTACATTCAGGCACAGACAGCGGATCGAAAATCTCACTTTTTTCTTTTATGAAAATTATTTTTTGAGGGAGATCTTACAAAAAACTTAATGATTAACTTAATAATTCGCTTAGTATTTTAATGTCAGTGAATATTACATATTTTCTATTAAGTTTGAATAGTCTCCAAAGGTTTCGATGAGAATATTATTTATTGATATATTATTGACTGCTTTCCATTAATAGCGATGAGTTTATGGTGGCTGTTGTTTCTCTAAATGGGGCTACTCTGTTTGTTTGTGTGATTAGGCGTGTTGAAATTTTGTAAAATTTCAGAAATATAGTTTATGCGTTTTCTTGCAGCAGAATGAGTAATCGAGAGCATATGATACCGTTTGGCCTAGTCTGTCTTTGAGTAGGTTATCTCGTAGTGCTCCTGATTCTTGGATGATAAGACACCTTAGAGAAGTTTCAAAGCAGTTCGCTGAGTCAAAACCCTTAGGCATTGCTCTGTGATTTGGCTTCCCTTTCTTTCATTAGGTCATGGAATTTCTTAGAATGCGGAAGGTCCAGTAACGAATCGACATCATTAAATATGTGTGAACTGATTTAAATTGAATTTACTTCTTTAATATTCGTTTCTTTACCGCTAAATATGGTCTGATGAGTTTTGCTAAGTGTATTTGTTGCATAATCAAGTATGATTCATTATTGCATTAGATTTTATTCCTGATAACATTTACGGTGTAATACTATCTTCTTCTCGATTTAATGAATCTTAAGGAAAGTGAAAAGTTTAGGAATTCCTTCCGTATTTCTCAGACGATGTAGAATTTTTCCCATTTATCACTTTCATTTTTCTTTTCACCTGAATATACTAGTAGAATTATCTCATATTGAAAAAGCACATCCAACTATTAATTAGCACTTAGAGTCATTAAAGAATTATAAAAAGGGAAGAATTGTGGACATTGAGTATACTGAAGACCTCTTTAAAGAGCCGATAGAAAAAATCTCTGTTGCGTAAGAAAATTGCACAATTATGCATACCTACCATTGTTTTCGTTCCTTTAAAGATTCCCGGACTAAGAATGTGTTCCACTTATATTTATACTAGATTGATGTTATGTTGAGTTTCTCTCTCGATTTCAGTGTGAATCTAATAACGAGAATTTCATCGGTTGATCATCATAGGAATTATCACTTTGAGACTTAAGGTTTATCATCACTTAAGGTTTATCATGATAGGAATAATATTTTTATTTGTATTCATTTAAACGTTCTTTCCTTTTTGAAGGTCAAATGAGTTATCCCAAAATTTTCAGTGTTTTGACTTAACTGAACATATTTGAAGTCTTTGTTTAGAATGTGTAGGATCAGCGCGAATTTCAGTGCGCAGTAGAATTGTATTGCTGTGGACTAATGATAAACAAACGGGTTAAACGGTGCGGTCTTTTGTACTGAATCACGTTTGGTGGATCTATGATAAAACATTCTGCACTTCTCTCACTCATGAAATATGAAATCAGATGCATATTCAAATGAAATAGAAAAAATGCACACTTTGTATGCACACTTTGTAACAAACTCGCTGTTTCCTTTCGGTACGAGCACACGCTTAAAAAAACAGTTCTCCTGAAAAGGTTCCTGTCCTTGCATTCATCTTCCTTTCGTTCTTCTAACTACGAACGTCTCTTGTATTTTCTCTTCTAAACGATACTCAAATGAAATATAACTTTTAGTTACTACCTTCAAGCAGAAGTATATAAAGAATCGTAAAGAAAACAATTATAGTCACCTAGTAGGGAAGATGTACGAAAATAAGAAATATCGCTCTGTAAAACTTACTTAGCGTTTTTTCTTTAATATTATTGGCTATATTTAATTGTCACAATTAAAAGGAATTTAAGATTGAAAGAAAATTTCGCCTAATTTTATGAGGTAAAATCAAGTTCAGAGTTCATAAATGAGAGGTAGGATTCGTAGTAAAAAGGTGGTACTCTGTAATTTCAGCCTCATATTCCGTTGGTAAAATAAAGAAATAACGTCTTTATTTTGTTAGTGCGAAGATACTTGAACTCATTTATGGGAATCGACTTCAACTGCTGCTTCAACTCTATAAGGCAATCATTTTCTAAAAATTCTTCGATGAAATTATCCTGTCACTTTGATTTCTCTTTTCTGAATTTTATTTCTTTGAGCGGAAGAAATGTTAGATAAGTAAAGATAGTAGCTCTATTTTTACTACGATAACTTTCAAGTTATCCCCCGAGACAAATGAAAACCTACCACAAACCGCAATACGAATTTATCATATTTATCTGAAATAAAGTATGATACAGTTATATTTAATTCTGAAGTAGAGCGTGATATAAAGCAAAGACGATGACTGGTGGTGAGCAAAAGAAAGAGAATTCGAATTTAAAAAGAGGAAGTAGAGGTTTTCGGAGGTGGGCAAAAATGTTTTCTCATCTACTATGTTTTCATTTACCATAAAATTTTATCATATATTATGATAAATGAACTAGCTTTTTCCCCCCAGCATTATTCATTAATAATTGACCGTTTCTTATTACATCATCTAAACATATTCGGGAATTAATAAGTCCGATGAACTAACTAGAAGCTAATGGATTTAAATTTGGAAGTAAATGTGAAGAATTCAGTATAAGATATACTTCAAATATATGCTCCATTTAGCCTGAGGATTTTAGAATAAGAATACTCCAGCTTCTATTGAATGGCGAATAACGTTCCGAAATGAATTCTCTGAGCCTTCTTTCAGAATAGAGATATTAATTCACTGTTATTTATTTGTAGATAATTTATTTATAATTATTTATTTATTGTTTCCCTTAATCCGTTAAAAAGAACAAATTTCAAGACATCGAAACCTTGAATCTATTTTCATAGACGATATCTCATGTTTTCCTTTTTATTTGGGTTTCCATCTATTAGTTTCCAAAGAAATATTAACACGTTTTTCAAATCATGATGTCATCATGATTTCCGAAATCACGCAAAAAAATCCGCGCTTTAAAGCGCTTTTGCTTAAAATAACTAGCTGAGAATATTCTTTTGGATAAAAACTTTACCATTATCCATTATTATGAATGCAAAATGAATGAATTTTAATATTTGCAAGGGTCTTTTCCTTAACTTTCTGCACGGATTATAAGAATTTAAATGGAAAACATTGCTTTTAGCTTGCGCCCATTCATGTTGAAATCTTTACCAATAGTTCAATATATATTTTAATCGTATCTAATATTTTAAGGATAAATATAGAAATTACTCTTTTCCTTTGTGAATTCTTCGAATTTTCGCGTCTTGTATTTGATATATTTAAATGCCTTTACAATTGCTATTTACTTATTTTAATACCGAAGTTTTTATTGTCTAATGTTCCCATCATTGAAGTTCGCTCCTAATTCTTTGAATTTCTTCTGCTAAAGAAGCATGGCGATGGAGTCCGCTGAACTGAATTCAAATGACGGTATCTAAGGAGCGTTTAATTGTCAGAAGAATCGTTTTCAACTGCTTTTATCTCCACTCCATTAACTCTTTGTTGCTGCTGTGACTCACTTTGCTGTCACAACACTTCACCTTCATTTATGTACACATTCGTTGACTTTCTCATCCTTCCTCAATTCTATTTCATCTTGGAATCGAACAATTACAGCAAAACGTGTCAAGTTCGTGTTCCTTCGTCGCGTGTGCTAACATTATTATCACCATGTTGTCCACATTATTGAATCTTGGAAAACATACATACGTACATAAATGCAGCAACCACGCTATTCCCTTTTGGATAAGCGATTTGATGGCCGTTTCCTTTAAAATACTCATAAGCACTTTTCCTGTCCTTGGAAACTTCTTTCATTTTAGTCAAATCCATTCATCTTTTAATTCTTTCCCTTCTTCGAACTTCCTCTTACTTTACTGTTTTCCTCTTACAACGCGCAATTTATTCGGAATTTTTCTTCTTTACTAATAATAATAATCCTCTTGAAATAAATTTGTATTCTACACTTTTATCAGTTTATCGTTTCACCTGATCTCGTTACTTTACGCTGAATTTTTTTCATTTACTTCGTGGCATGACATCATTACTAATAGTTTTTGTTTCATCCTTTCAGATCATTTCAAAATCCTTCAACGATTCGATTATCTTTGGTGTATATTCATATTTTTCTAAGTTTCCCTTTGTTTTGCGTTTAAGTATATGATAATATTGTATTAAGTATTTAGGTGTTTGAAAAACTACAGCATGTATATATTTATTACCAACATGTCATAGATTAAAATGAGTATTAATGACAACATGATGAAATGTATAATGGTTCCCGTTTATGCGGTCGATGAGAAGGTATTATCTAATCCATTCATTTTCTGGCGTGTGTTCCTGGAAGCAGATCCGCACTTGGGCAGAGAAATCCTTACGTGTGTCCCGGAGAGTGCCAACAGAAATGAGAGCCCAGAACTTCCTATCGATTGCATCAAAGAGAAGTGCATCAAAGAAAAGAGCTTTGGAAGTAACCGATTGCATTTCGTCAATCGAGAAAATATTCCAAAGGAGATTTTTTCGTCTCCGAATATTTGCAATTTTCTCTTTGAAATTTCAAATATTTAGAGCATTCTCACAATGATGTGCTCAATGTCATATCTTACTACTGCAATAAAAATAATCTAAATCTTATATAATAATCACGGATATTGTATTTTTTGTATCTGTCATTATTTATCTGGTGTCAGTAACTCCGGTAGGAAATGCGTGGGAGAAATATTGGAATATTTCTTTAACGCTCTTCCCGACGAGATAGAAAAATTAAATTTATAGATTCATTTGAGGATCAGTAAATATCTCGATATACTAACATATATCGATGTTTTCTACCAAAAGTATGCTTGGTTAGACTCTGAACGACTCGAAAATGCTCTCATAAGAAATGCACGTTAAGTTCTTTATGTTCCATTTACATTTATGACATTTTTTCTTTTGCAGATTTAAATTAGAAGTAATGGTCGTACTAAATCGACGTGATTGCCAAAAGAAAGAATATTGTACAAAGATTCTTATTTTTGTCGTGAATTATTGCTTTGGACTCCAAATTGCGAGAATTTTGATAAATAAATGAAAATTTCGCGAGATTTTGCGGTAGTACATAACTAGTCCTCTTGACGACCAAAGCGATTGTTGAATTTGAGCTCATGCATTCTTAGAATATATACATAGAAAAATCCATGCTAGAGAGGCCGAGATGATAGTGGGTTAAGAATAAAGTAAGTTGGTTCTAAGATTAATTTTTTAATGTCTATTATTAGAGTGCGCGCACCTCCTGCCATACGCCCAAAAGGGGTACGTAATCTATATTATTGAATAAGTATGTAATTGCGCGTCATTAAAACAAACAATTGTGTAACTAAGTAAAGAATTGCTTCATTAAAACAAGTGCGCTATGAAAACTTCTTAGTTTCTTCTTATGAAGTTTCTAAGCAAACTTGAAACTTAATTTTCCGTAAACAGGATTCGAACCACGGAGGATAAATTTTCGGATTTATCTTTGGAACCTTATTTTGGAAATTAGAAGAAGTCATTAGAACCACTCGTCCATTATGACGATGATGAATGAACCCGGTTATAGTTCAATAAAAAGATTGGTTAAGTAGACTACTGCATGCCAGATAATGACAGACAATATGACAGATACATTTAAATTAATCCTTGACATTTTAGACGGGGTAATTTGACATATATCAGATGTATGCGATAATAGTAGTATATATTTCTGTAAATTAAATTAATTTCCGACCTTTCTGATGGGGGAATACACTAGCGTAAACAATAACATTCTTCTGAAGTAGGAAAGCATGCCTTTCCCACAATAAAGCAGTGGATTGTGACGGATGATTCAGTTAAGTATTTCGATGGTAATAGCCACTAATACATTGATTTTCCAACTTTTTAAAATCTCTTGTCCTCCCTTAAACTAAAATGAGTAGTTAAATCATATTTCTTATAGCCGAAAATATGATTTTCCTGTATATGTTATTTCTTTTACGCTTTGCAAAGCATAAAAGTCAATATTAGGATATTTAGTCTAAATTTTTCCTATTTCCTTGCTTGGAATCAATAGTTTGGCTGTAAATATGTATCTCTCTTCAGTCATCTAAGCCTTACGTATATACTAGAACCATTTTCGTAAAGAACAGCTTAAATCAACTTTCAATGATCAAACATATGTCTAAATATTTCTTTGGAACGAAAAGATAATTCCAAAAAAAGCCTATTAAGCTGAATTTAAATGCTTCCAGCCCTTATTGATCTATCTGGAAGAAATGTTTAAAATCATCTAATCGAATTCTTCCTTGTATCTCAAATGAAGTGTTTTAATTTATGCTTTGCTGATCTCCTCTACCTTTATTTCCCTGATTTTACTCATAAGAAATCATAGTCAAGCCTTCTCGAGTAACATGAAATCATTCGACACCAATTAACCCTGTGATCAAATGGCATTTTTTCATTCCTATCCCTTCCTTTCATTCAGTCTATCTTAAATACCGTTTTATATTTAGAAACTCCGTCCCTGATATCCGTATTTATATTTTTTCCCTATCCTCATTCATCTCTGAATCAATTACAGTGCACTTCCGAGTATCCGGACTGAACACAGGGGGATATAACACAAATAATTATAAGATAATCCAAACTGTCATTTTTTCTTATTATGTTCATAACTTAAGTTAGTATACAATTATTATCATTTGCTCGCAAACGATCATTTCATAGACTAAGTAAGACGTGGATCTTTTTAGCAGCTACATATAGTTATTGTGACCGTACTGCCCCGTAGAAAAGGTACTACGTAAGTCCTACTGGTTTCAGAACGCAAAATTACTTTTGTGCTTTCATGTTTGATTATTTTTAAAAGGACCGCGAAATAAATTGAACAAGAGTGAGAAATCATGCCCATGTAATCCGCCCACGGATAAACGGGAGTTCACTGTTCCACTCATTGATCCGCTCACTTCTTTTCACCAAATATTTTCCTATTTTAAGCTTTATTTATGATTACTCTTTTCGATTATTTTTCATTCGTAGTCTGAAAATCATGATTCATTCACATAAACTGATCATTGGTTTTATGTATCTTTGGAACGGTAGACATCATTAAATGTTGTTGACTATTAAAATCAATCGCTATTTTCCTAAAATACAATTTCGCTAAGGACTGACTCAGAATTACCACTATATTTCTGTAAGCTTTATGCACAGATGTCAACAAAATGTCGGCTGTTGATAATCCAGGATTTATTTGTGGCCGCCGTTGCCCCAGCGACCTTCTCTTTTTGCCAATCCGCGTTTCCTTGGTCCGCCCGCATCGATTAATCTGTTCCAAATGTCGGTCGTTCATTGTTTCCCTATCGATTCACGTTCTTAAGCGGTCTTTGAGCGATGATTGCGAGTCAGTTGGTGAAAAGAAGGTCTTCGGAGGGATGTTCACTCGCTTAAGGGCGCCGATAAAGGGCCGTCGAGAACGGTAGCGACACGCTGTTGATAAGTGGCACCATGATAACGTATTTAAGGTCACGTTCAGGAATGTTTTCCATCTGTAGTGGAATGGAGAATGTGTGTGGAACAAGGTCAATTGGGGAAAGGAGGCGAAAAATGTTCCGCATAACGAGAATTATTTTTCTTATCTGCACTTGCTCAGAGAATAATTTCCCTTGACATGAAATAAAGGACATATTCCAATCAAACTTTTGCGGGAATGAGTCATTATGGTAGAGTGAACATTATTCCTCTTCCTTTGTTTAGACCATCTAGGGACCTACCCCACCTCCTTATCATTTGTCGTTTCCTTCTCCTCCAATATTCTTTCCTCTTTGTAAATACTATGCGCCTTTTGTCTTTCTTCAGACCATCGTAAACCACGGGTTTACAACTCTTTTACCTTGGAACTTTTCAACGCTTTATTTCGGTAGTGTCTCTTTTGTTTGCTTCTTCCATTATGTTGATTGTTTCTAAAACGTTTTTGTCATAATTTGAACTAATTCGTTATTAATTTTTCCTAGCATATTTGAAGGCTTATTTTGATTGCTTCTAGTAATACATTTTTTAAATCTTCAAACTATGAACATTCTTCAATATGCTGTTGTGGTACTTTTTTTATATTTGGAGGAATGTCATCGATTATTATCGTCACTAAAGAATATTTTTGAGTATTCGATTCTATGTATTTAATGAACCTTTTCTTCTACAACTGAATTTCAAAAACAATTCTCTCGCATTATTTCTCCTAGAAAATTGCAGTTATTACAGAAACTTATTTGTTGCCTAGAAACAACCAATTTCATATTCTACCAAATCATAAAATAAAGAAAACCTCTATATTCTATTTTTTACTGAACTAAAATCGATGGTTATAATAAAATTTAAAAATCTTTGAGCATGGAATTATCAAAAATTATCTTTATTCGGGAATGCTCGGATTTACGTTTTCTAACATTTATTATTTGCATTTTCAGCAACTGCGGGTTGCTGTAAACCTCTGTTGTTAGAATACTGCTTGAAAATTGCGAATATATGTATGTACAATTAACGTCATTCAGGGAATTAAATCTGATACTGAGAGCGAAGGAGCTTTTGGTGTTTTATCAACTCTCCTTCCCTACTTATCGTAGCTCGAAGTTCCATTTTGCTCTTTAAAATTCCATCTCCTTGAGCGTAATTCGATAGAATTCGCAAAAGAGGGTTAGACCCTCATCAAAAGATAAAAAAAATAGAGATGGCTTAACAGAGCTTTAGGCCATTCAAGCAAGAGGATATGTTTATGCTTGATGACATCTAAAGACTAAGAAACGCCTGGAAATAGAAAGACTAACACAGAGCAATAGAGGTGTGCAAACTTTTATTCGGGAGCAGAAATCACTGGGGACAATTTCCTAAATAGCTTTCTTCCGTTTAAGTACAGTTTAAGATTGATTTGAAAATAGTTCGTAACAATTTGCGATGTTTGCCAACAAAACATATTTCGCGAATCTCTTGAACTTTCTATTTATTAGGGGATATTCTTACGACCATTCTTATTGGACTCAAAAATGACAAGAAGAAACAATCGTAGAGAGATACCCATTTCTTTAATGCGAAACATTGTAATTTAATTTCAAACCAACCGTAAAGACTCGTTGCCAGGAGTCATTTTCAAAACTAATTTAACAATTGCGATTTTGGTATATATGTTGTCTTAATCTGCCATTGGATTGTCCACTGCACTTTATGAGACAGTAAAACATCGGCAATATTTCAGAAAGTCATTTAATCGAATCAACTTTCTCAGCTCTAAAAATGTAATTACCCTTCTTTCTGCGTTTTTTTGCAAGCAAGACTAATTGGTAAGCGTTTATGTGTCTTTCTTCTTTGTGGTGATTTATTAGACCTAATTCTGACGTCACGGCGTAGACTTATTGAACTTTTCTTTTTATGGACTTTCATGACAACAGTATTCAGCAAATTCCGCTAATCTAAGATGGTGTTACTTTATTGTTATAAAGTTTCTGTGGATGAAAACAGTCGCAGCACGTGTTACCGTACCTTACTCTCGCTATTTGTTACTGTAATTATGTGTTAAAAAGCCAATTACGGCCGGTGTCCATTCAACGGACATCTCTTTACACGATCAGTCACGCCGAACCACGCAACTCCGGAAATTTCTAATAAAACCTGTCCTGTCTTTCGGTTAATCACAGTGTCACTTTCTGTTGAAGATATTGCGAATGGAACTTAACTCCATACCGCCTGTCAGCTCGTGGCAGTAAGTATTACCACTTTATCATTTCGATTGTTGAATCAGTCCCTTTGATATATACTTTTTGATAAGACCCAAAATTTTCATAGAGTTCACAGAATTTATATCGCTAATGTAAACGTTTCAGCACATATATAGGCAGGCGAGGATGTTCCAAATGCTATTTTGTCGTGATGTATGTAATAGATGTATGAGATCGTGGAAAATTTTCAGATTATGATTTTAATTCAAGTTCCTCGTCAGATCATAAGCAAACTGGTGTTAGTAGTATCCTTAACAATGCTGCGACAGCTGAAGTTATTTGGCACATATTGGCTTCCACCGAATATCGAACTCTAGGCAAACTGCTAGACATCAAAAGGGAATGGGGGTCGTCCCTTCGCCTTTGATTACGATAAAAATAATTTGATTTTCTATTGGAAATAGCAATATCTTCGTGAAAGATACGCCTAGATCAAGATATTTAGGGCATGAGTCAGATTTTGGAAGAATAAATCTTTTTGGTGACATTGCGTGTGGCGTTGCCATCTTGTTGATCAGTAGGTCTAAAGGACGCAAACCCTTTTAGCCTTAGGTGTTCACAACGACCTTGAATAGATAACGCAGGAAGGTTTCAGACATGGTGTGTTCATAAATTTAAATGCCTGCCTTTTATTAGACGCAGGTTTGAGAGCGAGACTTTTTTCCAAAATTACCAGACAATCGGAGGTTAACGGCCTTTGTTTTTCAGTTTTACCAAGAGTGAAATATGAGTTGTAATTTATTAAAATCTTTCGATGTGGATGTTTTCCTATTTTTATTGCCCGAAATATCTTTAATTTGGTGAATAAAGACCTTCGCTCAGAGGGTAATATTTTTTGTTCTCCAAATTTTCATGGAAACTTTACTTTTAGCTTTAAAGTCGTGCGATATCCTTATCAAATCCCCTACAATAAATTATAGATAACAAGATATTGAAAATTAAACGCAAAAGCAAACCGTCTCTGAGTAATTTTCTCTAATTGACCTTTTAATAATAAGATCAACATTGAGTGGTAACAAAAATCTTTCATCAGATTGATGGCCTTGTCAATTCAACTGTTCATTCTCCAACATCTGTATTGTTGTCGAATATTTCTTGACTTACGATTTTCCGTCGAAACTCTGCTTTCAACTTATTGATTATCAGTTTATTGATTTTCAAGCGAAATTTTTTTTTCAAAAATGTTTCCCTATGATCGTTTTCAGATAACTTTTCATTTGAATCTCGATTGCATGGAATCAGTGTGATTTTCTTAAATCATCTGACTTATATTTCTATGCTTAATTTTATAATTATATGTAGTAATTTTTCATATTTTATACATTTTCCTTCTTGGTTCTTTTTTCTTTATTTTGCGTTCGTCTTTATAGAAGCCATTGAATTGTACGTACTTTGAGGCTCTTCTAGGCTGTATGTCAGATGGAGGATTTTGGAATTAGGTTGCGATGGAAAGGAGATAGAGGAATGGAGATTGGAGCTCGGTTTCTTAATCATTATAAGGAAGGATGAAAGTTCCATCGCTTTGTCTTTTTTGTGCTCTGGTCTTTTGTTCTTAAATGTCGTTGCTCCACCATCTGCATCGCTACGGCTTCAGAAAAGTTTCATCCAACATTTATGTTAATTAGCCGTGTCTCCATGACAAACAGCTGAAGAAACAGCTTTGTCAACTACCTCATTATCTCAGCCGCAATTATTTCTTTGACTGCGAACGACGTCCATCTCCGCATAATGGTATCTGATGAAGACTACAAAGATTAGAGATTCAATTTTTAACTTCATTTTTATTAAACCCCTTCAGCCTCCTGAAAATATTATTTTTAAATATCGACCATAAAAATATTCAGATTAAAATCATTCAGAGAGATCGACCCCTTGGAATGGCGGCGGAAAAATTATTTCAATTCAAAAAGCTTCGAATATTCTAAACAAAGTTGACATTATATGAAAATCCTGCTCGAAAAAGTCATCTATATCCTTAAAATGTCGTAATAATGGTTAAACCTCATTTACGATCAAATTTGCTTATCTTTTCAAGATTTAAGGTAGTTATAATAATATTCATATGTAAACATAGTTTGTTTATTAATATTTGCTTCCCGCTTCAGTAGCTTATCGTGAAGGAGGAAACGCAACATTACCTCTTTCAATGCCTCCTCATGTTTTTGCTTTATATATTTATAAGCCTTGAGGCGATGAGCAAATACTTGGTTCAGCCTTCTTCTCCGAGGTCGCAAAAGGAATACCTAAGCGAGGATACATCTTCATTAACCGAATACACTGGTAGAGCCGACTCCTTTTATTAGTAATCATGATCAATTATGGAAATGAATTTCTCGTTTCCTTTGAACATCCGAAGTCCCTCCTTTTCCTACATATTATGGTCTAGTAAAAGCATTAAAGTAATTGTGGTTAAATAAACTGAAAAAGCAGTGGAGAAAGACGTGGGAAGAGCAGCGTTTTTGCGATTGTCTAATTTTGCAAGAGACCCGCAGCAGGTAGAATACTGATGTTATTTCAAGATAATGTGGAAGGGATCTGTATTTTGATTAAAACATATCTGGGGAATCATCTCCATATTAATTTGTCCCCATAATAATTATGATATTATAATTATTGTAATATAATTATTATAACATAGTTATCATAATATAATTATTAATAGGACAAATGTTGCGGGAAAATATTTCGAGTGAAAATATTGACGTATATATATTGAAATATAAAAGTAATTGCTTTACAAATTTCAATCCGCCTATGTTGACTGTTCCGGGACCTTATCTCAACACAATGGTCGAGTAAATTCTCGCTGAATTCGTCAGTCACAATGTGGTGGGGGCAAATGTTTGTCAGCATAAGTCGATCTTTAGTTTTTCATGCATTCATACGTCTTGAACAAAATGATTCAACGGAACCTATATTCACCTAATCTATAACGAGTTCATATCGCTATTAGTCAGCAGACAGGCGAACATAAGCATTATTTCCCTCTCATTTAGCGTTCGCACTAAACTAAATTGACGCACACGGCGACATCTTTATCAGTGAGTGGTGACAGCACATTATCAAAGCATTAGTCACCGAGAGAGTTCAAACGCAACATATTCCCACAATTTACACATGCTCTTACTGATACAAACGGTATGCATACACTTTTTTCTCGCCGACGGTAGACGATCTTCTTTTCCTTTTAGCTCAGTTTCACAATAGTGGATTTCGGCAAAATAGCAATCGATTCCTCGAGGAAACGCCGCAATTAAAACTTGATTATGCATGCGATTCCCGCATCTACTCCCGGTAACATTCTCCTCGTGATTGGAAAAAGGGATCCCTTCCACCGTCATTTCATTAAGCTTCAATACGAAACTTGTAGGACGAGCTTTCTCCGCGCAAACTTTTCCACTGTTAACGCAGAAAATCATGCGTCGATTCGCGCCGTCGCTCTTCGGCTGTTTATTCGCTCTTCCCGCGAGAGTAAGGCGCGGAGTGTGCGCGACGGGCGCTTCTTTTCGTGGTGACCTCGCCAAATTCGCGTCACAACGTGTTCACTCATCATCACCATTCCCGCAGTTCTTCCTAGCATTCGTTGTTAGCGACGCTTTGATTGTTTATCTCGAACGTTCTCGCATTGCCATTGGTGACTTTTTTTAATCTTCCAAGTCGGCTAATACCACACTTTGATTTCAGCTTCCAATGGCTAAGCCCGTTTACTCTTTTTTTCCCACATTCTTCCCCTGGATTAGGTGGCAAAAAAAGCATTTCCTTGGAATGAGGAAATCCAGGTGAATTTCGATGGATGCCTTTATCCAGTTCCCCGCCGTTTGTTTACTCAAGTCCATATCTCTGCGAATGATGGAGGTGCTCGTATCTATGGCATTTCCATCGTTAAAAAACAAAATATGTCGGCTACAATTCCAAGGCTATCAGTATTGAGAAAATATTTTTCTGGAAAAACCAAGCGCTGGAGTAAACTGAGATACGCTTAGAAAACTTTACTCTTTCCATTCTGCACCGGTTTGCTTTTTCGCTGACTGTGTTTCACGTTAATTCGGTTCTTAGAAACTAAACTCTTTTAGGCTATTCCTATCAGAAGGAATAGTGTCATAGCGAGGATGCCCCCAGCATAAAATAAATGAGCCTATTAATATATCTGGGAGCCCTAAATCATTACGATTGGTGTAACATTGTATGCTCTGAAGTAACTTAATGTTAGCCAGAGTCCAACTTGAAGTACAACTTTGCACTCGGCAAGAACAATATCTCCTATTTATATAACAATATATCTAGTTGCAAATCTTGGTTTAAACTTTTCTAGCAAATATCTTACAGCTCTCGAAATATAGTATTATGTAGTTTGATTCGCTACTAATAATTAATATTTTATAAATAAGATGGAGATGTAATTCAAAATAATTTTTACTTAGAGCGTAATTCTTTTCAAAACACTATATTAATATGCATTTTGATTCTTTATTTATAATCATCACGTCACAAATATGTTGGCATAAACAAAGTGGAGCTATTATTGACTAAATTTCTCCTAGAGTGGAATCCTTTTTAAAAAGCTACTTAATTGATGAAATCGAACTTTCCACTTAAAACCAAAATACATCTTTGTTTACTTTTCATTTTCCTCCACCAATCCATTACGCTGTTCAATATTTAATAACCCATTTAAAGACAATTTCTGACAGCTGTCGATGGCGTCTTCTCCGTGTGGAGATCGTCGCTCTCAGTAATTGTTTGAACAGTCATTTTATCGCTTTAATCCTCTTTAATGGAAAGAGTTCATGATACCCGCATTAGAGATAAAGCGTCGCAATGAAGAAGCTCATTCCTTCACAATGAATGCGCTTATTTATCTCTAAAGAGACGATGTTGTCGCGCTTTAAGTTCTGATTGGAGTTCACTACGATTCGCCGTGAATATGCATCTGATGTGAACTCGGGTATACGAGTCACGTCGGACTCATTGCATAGGAAATTCGATATAAGTCTTAATCAAACTCCTCGCTTCTTACGAGAGCAAATATGTCAATGAAATAGGAGGGGATTTATCCAAGTGTAGGTTAAATATAGGTCGCTGTTTTTATTGGTCCCAATAAAAAGGAAATCTCTGATCCTGAAATACCATAACACTCCTTTTCAGAAAATATGTTTTTCCCCATCGGTCTACTTACGATTTTGTTTATGTTTTCTGAGATTGTTTGGGGAATTATGCAACATGTTCTAAGAAATTGTTTTGATGACATCGTAATAATGCAGACGTTACCTTGCGATTGTGCTTATATGATGCAATTTTTCGATCTCATTTGATGCGAGTTGCGCAATGTTGAATCAATCTAGGTCCCCCTTCCAATTCACGGCCGAGTGCACTCATGTTGCCGCTTTGTTCGGATTGCACTCGAGGAAAAGGCATCTGAAAAGAAAATGTTCCCTCCGTTCGAATTGTCATTTTAATACGATCATGCTTTTTTTTAAATCTAAGTCTGTCACAGTTTGACACACAAATTTATTCATACGAGTGATTGTTTAAAATTTTGTTCTTTTCTGTTTTGTTTTTCTTATAGAGGAAAGTTTTAGAGAAATTTTAGAGGAAAGAACTCTTAGGGGAAAAATCTACAGAGGATCGTAATTAACTCTCCGCCTACTAACCTAAGTATTTTCAAATGGAATAGAGACCTGAGTCCCGGAGCAACTTTACCTTAAAATTTGTTTCTAGAAATATTTAACAGTATAACACAAGAAATGAATGAAGCTTGAATAAGGATAATAATTTAAGCAATAAATAGTGTCAAACTGTGAATATTTGTGAAGTGAAATGCATTATTTAGTATTAAAATAAAAATTGAATATTTTTCTTTTTATACGGATAGTAATAGAATATATATATATATATATATATATATATATATATATATATATATATATATATATATATATATATATATATTAAAGTCACAAATGCCAATGGTCTTGAAGAGAAAGGTCTTCAACCAATGCATTCTACCAGTGTTGACATATGGAAGCGAAACCTGGGTGTTAAACGCAGCAATAACCCAGCGACTTCAGACAACGCAAAGAAGTATGGAAAGGTGTATGCTTGGGATCACAAGAAGAGACAGGAAACGCAACACCTGGGTGAGGATGAAGACCGGAGTGACAGACATCGTAGATAAAGTAAGGTCACTGAAATGGATGTGGGCAGGCCATGTGGCGAGAAGAAACGACAACCGTTGGACAAGAGCGGTTCTGAACTGGACACCAAGAGATGTGAAGAGACCAAGAAGAAGACCAAAGGACCGATGGAACAGAGACATCATTAAGTACTTAGGTGTGACATGGCAAAGAGAAGCTCAGAATAGAGAGAATTGGAAAGCGCTTGGGGAGGCCTACATCCGACATCGGATTGAAAATGGCTGATGATGATGATGATGATGATGATGATGATATATATATATATATATATATATATATATATATATATATATATATATATATATAATAGAATATATATATATATATATATATATTCTATTTCTACTGACTTCTTTCTAATTTACTTACTAAATAATTAATAATTTTGTTGCAACAGGTCTGTATCGAAGAAATTATACGCATAATTGCATAAAGTTATAGTATCTCAAATATGATTTCATATAGAAACATAATGGTAGTAATTGTGGGATAATTCATTTATCTTTGCGACTGTGACCATAATAGCTCTTTCTTAAATTTGGTATCAATGACACGGATTTTTTCAGGATCAGTAGCTAGGAGTGTCTAGGAAGCTAGAGAAGCAGCCTTTGAATGGCGAGGGTCCATGGGATGTCAGATTAGTCTTCAATGGAGCTTGGTGGATACTATTGGTAAGCAGGATCTTTCCGATGAAATGATTAGTGGAGCTGTTTGGCATACTCATTTAACCGATTTAATACATTAACTACAATTTTAGAATAAGATGCTGACTACAAATGCTCCACATTTATTCGATTTTCTGATAATTTCCTGAACATCCTCCATATCAGGATTGTTGTAGATGAGGTACTACCTTAAGGGTGGGAATCGACTCAAGTTTTATAGAATCATTAAGATTTTTCATTGAGTCATTTCATTAAGAAGTATCCAACAAAATCATTGAAATTTTGTTGGATATTTTTGTTATGAAATAACTAAATATATATCATCATACGCTTCACATACTCATCTAGAGGAAAGTGAAGTGCAAGAAATCGTAGGCTTGATTTATTTATCTTAGCATAAACATCACTAGTAGAGCAGTCGTACTACTTCTCAGTTTATCGTCACATATCTTCGGCCGTACGAACGTAAATGAGATTATGAATCATGCAGAAGGTCAAGTTGGGGACAATATACTTCCTTCGCCGATGATGAATCATCGCACAATAAAATGAAAGGAAATCTTTCTTAGTATTTCTTATTGTTTAGTTTTATTTCTGTCTCTTTTCAAAGTACGTTAAGGTAAACGAGATTTCAAATATAGAATTACGAGTTACTGAGATGGAAAACGTTTAATTAAAAAATCCAAGGATACGCGGAGGTTAAACTGATAACGTCTTATCCGAATGATGTTTTTGAGAGTTTTCCTTCAATTTATAGTTGTAATACTTAACGCTGGACTAGGTTCTTCCCATAAAGACCTTCATTTAAAAATATTGATCTGGGATTGGAATACAGCTATTGATCTATTCTTAGGTGAAAATATGGGAATGAAAATTCATTCTCATCAACAATTCAGTTTAAAAATAATTTTATGAATCTGATCAGGTCAAGCTCAAGTTGGTGGAAGGTTTACAAGGTGTTGTATATCTGTCTATGTATTATGACTAGTTTCGCATAAGGTTTCGGCATCTAAATGTGAAGTGAATCCTCTATATTTTGTGTACGTTGTCAAATATATGTGTTGATCAAAGTGAATCATCCATTCTCTTCAGTATTTACGCTGCAACTTGAGATTTTTGCTTAAAAGTGATTTTGGTGCTCACATGACCGATGAAGTAGCCGAATCAATCAGGAAACGTAGAAATTGTTAATACGAGTTCAAATCGACCGACCGAGATGATCTACTATTTAAAATATTCTTACACTAATTAATGCAGCATTGACTCTCGCGAAACAATAAAAGGTTATATTCAGAAACTTTTCTTCCAAAGCCTAATATTTTAGACATAATTTGAAACTTAAAAGAAAAGTAATCAGCATAATCATTGAAAATTTCAACGGATATTTGTGAAACTATTTGTTGTCTACCTTTTCAAGATCGAAATGTCAATTTAAAAGATAGGTATTTTTTCTGTACTGCGAATACAAACCTGTTTTCCTTACATATCTCAATGCACAATTTTCTCGAGAGAAAACAGGTATTAATTCGTCCGACAGAATTGAAAGCTGAGCTCCGTTTTGGAATTGCAACTTTTCTTCGATTTTTGAGCAATAGTTAACACGAGTGTTCTTGCATACGTTTCTTCTTTGTCGAAGTATCATTATCCCTTAATGATGAAATCTTATAGGATATGGGTCAGGTGTGCTAACGCTTTGTATTCTGTGATTGTTCATATTCTTTATATATATTTTAGAAGATAAGATAAAATATCTTGAGGGTTCTGGAAAGTTTTTAAATATCTCGGGAGCAACTAAGTTAATGAACTCCCGATAATCAATGTAATCTAATATAATATGTATGGAAACTCGTATCAATAGGAAGTCATTTATTAAACTTCCGCATTAGATATAGTCATTAAAATAGATTAAATTATTTTGCTCTATTATGGTACTGTAATCATTCCCCGAGTTCACATCCGTTTCGGAGATAATTCTGGTGAATTTCATTCCTGTTCCGCCAGTTATTTTTTCATATGTGATATGGGGGTTAATTAAATGGTGCGTATCTGCTTCGATGAATGGATTATTTCTCATGCATCATAAAATTACATGTTATTTATCCCTACTTTCTTCAATTCTAAAAGTGAATTTAAATTTTTATTTAGCACAACAACCAGGCTTTATAAAGATACAGAGAGATATCGATTTTGGTGATACATGTGACTTTACTTAATCTGTATTTTCAATCTATCAGCATCATTTTCAGAAAATGAAGTTTAAAGAAAATAATACCAATCCATCGATCATAATGTTGTGGATCGTGGGAATGAGTCGGAGACACGCCCAAGTCATATGGATAGATTACTTCTATTACTTCTAGATGTGTCAAACTTATTTTATCTTCAGCCCTTTATAAAGATACATGGCGCATTTCAAGTTCCATCCAACGCAGTCATCGGAATCAGAAATTTCAGATTTGCTCAGATTCGGAATGAACTATCCCCAATAAAATACTGAAGCGAAATCGGTGAGGCATAATATTTATTAATTCCTTTTCATAGACTATTAGCCGAGCATTAATTGAATTAGTCAAACATGTTTGGGTCTGTACAATGTACATGTACATGTCATATTACTCAAAATTTTGCGATGTGATAGAAAAAATGCTAAGAAACATTTGAGACTAACTGATTCTTATCTTCTTCATACCCATCAAGGGATTGTAACCTTCCTAAAGCCTATTCCTGGACTTATATTCGCCGCTGAATATTTGCTTCAAGAGAAAGATGAAGTTAGGTGTAAAATATCATCGACAAGTATAACTTGAGAGCTTTTGCATCAGTCTTCAGCCTTCATTCCGAGCGGTTTTCGCTTCTATTCTCATACTAATTTCCAATTGTGCGTATGAATCTCAAGATGGTACTGATATTCCAAATCCTGGCGACATTTGTGAGGTTAGAAAGCTGTTTTCTGAAGGCTCCCTTCAGAAAGAAAATTTTCATGTCTTTGCTATGTATGATAGCGATTTACTTCGCACCATTTAGCAGCATTTCATTCCTAGGACTATCCCCAGAAAGTCCTAAAAATCCCCATACCCCCTTAAGATTGCATCAGGACAAGATGAGAGATCCATTTGGAGGCAGTCTCGGTTAGGTAAAGTCTCACCGCAGGAGCTATCTTCACCTTCGAGGCATTTCAGCGCTGACAAACAAACTCTTTTGTCCAAAAAGGCTTCCATCTATTTGATACCATATTAGGAAGCGAGCTTGGTGAGACTCCTTCAGCTGCTCTCATCCTTCCGTCGTTTTCTCTCTCAAACACACACAAATGTGAATTGAGCGGAAAAAGACTAATTTTTCACTTATTAGCATTCTCCTGCTCTCGAGGCTCACATTAGCTTCATCCTTGTTATTCGCGCGAGACTTCTCAAGGGGGCTTCCCTGAGAAGAATATCCGATCTTGAGATCACTCAAGAGTTGAAGCGATAAAAGAAAATGAGAACTACTTCTTATATATTTCTGTGATCAATAATATATATTTCGTAAATGGTCAATAGATATTTCTTCCATTACATTTACTTACAGAAAGTATGTGTTGTAATTGGAGAAAATTTACAGAAAATGATTTAATTCTAACCACCTCATACTCTTTGATTTTGAAGATGAATGCTGGGAGCGTAATTATTTTGTCGAAAATACTTGTATACAAAGATAACTCTTTACTTGAGTATCTATTTGATCTAAGTAGCAAATAGAGGTTGTTTTAGAAGTTAAATGACAGAATGAGGATCTTGGAGTTGATCTCTACTTAGTAAACGGCTAGTCTAGATATAGGTATCCTTTACGCGATAAAGATAGTCGCTTTAAATACTGTATGGATATAGCTGCGGGTTACTGAAAAATAGTGTCCTTTATCGTGAAAAATTCAAGTGTTCCAGGTTACAGGAGGGTGAGGTTGAGATAGCTGATTATATTAAGGTGTTTGTTTTATGAAAAAATAAAAAATTCCTAGAAGGAAATTTAACTTCAGAATCAAAAAGAATTATTAGAAACAAACTATCGTACAGCTAAAGGTTTGGATACTTTTAGGTTCTTTAGATTGAGATATTTTTCAAAGCGAGCTATTGAGATTTTCATCACCCTTTTTAACGATTATTTTAAAATATCCCACTTTGCTCTATTTTTATCTTTAAATTAGATGTTTTTCTTTCTGTCTCGTTTCCTTTTTATTTGTGATGAGCCACCCTTTACAAAACGTGCTCCCTCGCAGACACCCGTCAACGTCTTCCGAGAAGAGTCATCCACAGAATACATTCCCTCGTCCGAATACAATTGCCATTTTTCGCGCTCTTCTGCCGCTCGGATTGAGTTTCTACGTCTCTTTCGCGGTAAACCATTTCCTTTCTCAACTCTCTCCCTCCTCTTCTTCGAATGCGTTACTTAATTTTTGTTTACGTCGGCGATGTGTGTCACTATATGCGGAGCTGAGCGGACGACATTCATTCCCATTCCAAAGTCTAATCTTCCATCTTATAGTCACGTATTTTCCTGATTTTCTGGTAAAGAAAAACAGGTAAAATTCTTTACATCCAGATAGATACCCTAAGATGTTTCTCTTAAAATATTTGAAAACCCCAGTCCTCATTCCGAATTGCCCTATTTTCTTTATCACTTCCGATCCTCACTCCCGTGAATACAGTTTCAACTGTTGTCAGTTTGCTTCTTTCTCTCTTGAAAAATTTTCCAATCTGATTATGAAAACATAATATTGGATATTAAACTGAAACATTCGTTAGGAAATATGAATGACGACGTAGAATGAAAAGGGGAAAGGATATTTATAGAATATCGTAAAGATAAATTGAGTCAAGAAACGAACTATTGAAACAAAATTTTTAAAATCTAAGAAAAGCAAAAATATACAAAATTTTTGAGGTGACGGTCTCAGTCGCTTAGTTTAACGATTTGTTTAGGTAAACGCCAGAATATTCCTTCTTTCTCATTTTTACTAAATTGTAATAATACCCATAAAATTGGATAAAATTGTATCACCTCTACCAGGAACGAAAAATGGAATAAAAACGTGCAAATTAATTGGATCTATCCCCAGTTATGTTGATTGTTATTCTCCGTATATTTCAAGATTTTGGAATTATCCACTTATCTTTGTCGCCGCGTTTTACTTCCCCGTATTTGTCGTGATGTAATTTTCCGCCTTCTCAGTTATATACCGAGGTTGTCTCATTATTTTTGATACAAGCGGTTTCCTTTGAAAATTCGACCTAAAATAGATGCTCATTGACAACATTAGTGACTGTCATCAACGCCGCAACTTATCACGCAAATTCGTAAATTCTTTCCCTACCATTGACACCTCATCTCATTTTTAGTTCTCGCATCTTGATCGTGCATCTCATTTTAATATGTCAATTGCTTAAATTGAATTCGTTATCCAGTCAAATCTTCGTTATTTTTACATAACTTGTTAAGATTCCATCTTCCTCTAGTAATAGTATTTTCTGAGTCTATTTCATTCTTATGAAGAAAAACTCATGGTTTCCCGCAATCGTACCCTCTGAGGTCGGGAAAGGTCCTCTAGGTAATGTCATCCTTCCATAATCATCCCTTCCCATTCTATAGGAGTACACCTCCAACGATATATCATTAAGCCAACTTTCTCCTGTCGTCCATAACGGGCAGATGCTGCAAGTGGATGCCTCGAGATGCTGTACCACCGAAGGAAGATGCTTCTTCTCCAAAGAGCGTCGTCCAAATTGGTCCTTACCTCACTGCCGCTTGCCCTCTCCTGAGATAACGAGACATGAATACATATCTCGCAACAGAATTTCCTTCAAATTAAAGTTATTGAAAGACTTGCTTAAATAATAACTGATTGTGCGTTATCGTGTTCTGTTTTACGTAATCTGACGTAAAGTATCCGTATACGACAGGAATAGCATTTATAGTATGCGCACCTACTCTTTGTCTTTTGCTTTGGAACAAAATGTCGAGAAATATATTGAGCAACTACTAAATAGAGGAGGTGATAAAATTATTATAAAGTCAAAATGCCAAAATTTTAAAAATTTCATAGAAATAGGTAATTTAATCATTTTTCATAATGTAATAATGATAATAATGTTGTTTTTGGTGCCCTGTGGCAGACAATCGAAGGGCGACGTTACAAGTTAACAGAATTAAAAAATCATGCAATCGTAACAAGGAAGCATTAACGCCAGACAATGGGTAGAGAATTCCAGAAATTAATATCAGTGATTGTAAATAACCGATGAAATGAAGCTTTTCCACAAAAGAGCTCGTAAAAATTCTCACGTTTCATTTTAATCCTGGGCGGTTGGTACATAATAGAGGTTGTTTTTAACGAATAAGCCGATCTATTGCATAATGTACGCTAAATTGCTCGTTGTATCGTTTCGTGGATCAATCTGAATCATCTAGGTTCCTTTCGGATACTTGAATTTTCTACGCATTTCCGCATGGAAAATAGTTCCCTCTTCTACGTATGATCGCAGATAATGAGTGGGCGATGACACTTAAACGTTCCGAAACAAGCGAGTCTGCGTGGAGTTAACCAGCAGTAATGTACCTCTAAAATTGAACGTCGAGTTGGTAGAGAGTCACAGATTTGACATGCGTGAACCCTCTTTCGTTTTTACGAGTTCGCTGTGCTTGCATTTACATCTGATGATGTCATTCCGAATTGTGCGGAGGCTGAAATAGTCGCCTCGCCTCTCCCATTTTTGTGAGGAATAAAGCGTGAAGTTGTCCTCACGATGAAGCTAGAAGTCTGAAAAAGAAACGCTCGCTAAAACTTCAAAACCTCAGAAAGTAAAACTACCCGAGTAATTCTCATTCCTTAATCTGATTACTCTTATTACTACTACTTGTGATGATTTCTCTCTTCACGTTTCCAATAGTCATGATATTCACCTTCAAAAGTTACAAATATAGCTACGTACAAATAATAAAGGAAAGAAAGATAAAAACGCAGTTGAGGATATAATAGAGTGGGAAAAATCCCGCCTGAATTCCATCTCTTAACTCTTTTTGAGAGGTGGGCAGCATGAGTTCGCAAAAGGATGTCGATTCTAAAGGATCTCCATTTTTTAAGTATCGATATAGTATCGCGTTTAAAAAAGTATTAACTGAAGTAGGTCTTATTTGTAAGAATACATATTGTATTAATACATCAGAACTGCTCAAAAATAACAAAGTAAGAATCTTAAAGTCTCACCATGACGAGTAAATCGTGACCAATGTTTTTCTCGGATAAAAGGGAATTTTTTAAATACTGGATTAGTTGCGTGAGTATTCTAGACTATTTATTCATTAAAAAATATATCTATCAATATGAAGTTTGTCCACATAATTAAGCATGAACTCATTGAGTTTCTATCGCTGTCAAATTAATTAAGACTAAGCAGTTGTCTATTTACGCTCTCTTCATCATATCTTAGCATAATTTCCGCGGATGTATGATGATTGTGCACATCTCTTCTTAAATTTAATTTTTCTATTCAACTTTAAAATTTTTCCTGGAAATTACTTTGACGCTAATGTCATAGAAAATATCTACCTTAGCTTGTTTAGCAACAAAACCTTGGTAACCTGTTTAAATTTATTTCTATGTAAAACATATACCATAAAATGTAGGATGTCATAGAGCCTCTTTAAAATTCATATCAGCAATATATAAATCTAGAAAGATATGACTCTAGTAAAATACAGAAAGGAAAATGGAAATGCATAATATGAAAATTTCCGTTAAAGTAAACAGAAGAAAGGCTTTGGTAAAACAGCGATAACAGCGAAAAATACATAAACGCGCGATTCAGCAGAGAACATTTAATATGTTGCTGGTGATGGAGTTGATTCTCCCAACGTTTTAATCTTATCATGATCCTTCGGCATAATTGGAAGCATTTTCATGGTAATCGTGAGTAATATCCGGGAATACTATTTTTTCAATGACCATCAACACATTTCAAGGCCATTCCTACGGCAAAGTTTGGATACATCTAGCGTTTATTAGCACCGGTTGACAAAACATAACCTTCACCATGTGCAGAACCATGAAAATGTCTTTAAATAGAGGATCAATTATTCTCAACGGAAATATGATGAATCACAAGGATTGGCAATAGAGTTTATCATTTCCCGGCTTTTCGCTAATTCCGAGATTCCAGGATAAAAGTGTTTCTCTTCCGGGATCTCGCAAATCCTCGGAAATATTGAATCCTATTGAAAACGTATTATGAACTGAATTAACGAAGACAAAAGTTTATAATGATATCTTATTTTATTTTCTTTAAATAAGTCCATCTATCTCCATAATTGGTAAGTTGTACATAAAATAATATTTTTGTAGATTACTTTTGAATTCAATAGAAAAGTTTCAAGACTCAAATAATTTCTTAGTTAATTGAAAATTATAATGAATATAAATATGAATATAATGAAAATGAATATAAATATCTTAATGAATTGTTCTGAAAATTTAAATGAAATATGCTCAAATAAAGAACAGATAAATTTAACCAAAAAATATTGTGTGCAACTTTGGTAAAACAAGCCAATACCTATTTTTCAAAAGAGATATATCACTCCTCTGACTTTTCTCTAACCATTTTTGACAGCAATTTCAGCATTTGGATAATCAGAAATTTTTACCGTTCCAAATTTGAATATATTCCATCAGTTTTATGTAAGTTGATACTAAAATACCGGCGATTGTCTGATGAGGTCAGAATAAATTTTACTTTATTCCAGCATTAATTAAGATTTCAATACCTGAAATTAAGAATATTTTATCACATTTAATAACCTATATTCAATTTAAAAACTATTCCGGAATTACCGGGGAGAATTTTCAAGAAACCCAACTCTAAACTAATATTCTACCAGGATCCCGGAAAGAGAACCATGATTGGCAATCCCTCTGTGGTTACCTACTACACTTGAAGTACACGTGCACCGTTTTGTAAACATTGAATTTAAACAGGAAAATGAATCAGTGACTATTTGAGATAAAAGAGGGAACTTTCCCTTTGCCGCGATAAGTGAAATGAGGAAACAAAACAATCTTTAACTCTGAATACATTTACACGTGCGTGATAAAGTCTGCATTCAGGCCGCATATTTTTTTAGTATTTGTATTGTTAAATGCACTTCGACAGCTGAGGTCATTTCGGAGTGTGCTCCTACCGGGAATCGAGCCTGGGACCTCCATGATCGAACCGTCTGCCCCCTGTAGCCCTAACAGGTGTTTTTCACTTTTCACTCACGTTAATCTAATATTTCTCATTAAACGATCGTAATCAAACTGAATATAGTTTCACTTATGTTCATTAGGAGGATAGCTTGCAGAAAAAGGAAAGATAGCCAGTAATATCCGGCTGATTAATGCGGACTGACAAAAATTATACGTGTGTATTTGTAAACGAGTTGCGCTGCACGAGTAAATATCTTTCTTTCTCCCTACAGGAATGGCGTTTAAGTTGTGTTTCTAATTAGTTCTCACATTAAAAATCTCATGCTTACGCAATAATTTTGACATTAGCATACTAATTGATCAGATAAGGTAAAAATAAATAAGAATATCGAGAGAAAGAAGAAAAATGCAGGTGAAGAAATGAAAGGGCATCGAATGAGGATAAACGTTCGCTTCCAAGTAAGGAGCACAGCGTTCGTGGAAGGCGTGTTTTGCAGCCCACGTCTCATCTCGGAGATGCTTTTGTATTCATCACAAAAGGTGAAGATGAAAGCACTGCGGTTTTCCAGCGACGACACGTGCTCTCCGGAGATTTCGGCGAAAAATGTCGGGAATTGATTGGAAGAGAATTCTTCCTTTGGTATACATTCGGAGAAGTGGGTCGCTCTCCGAAAGAGGCTTGCTCCGGAAACATGGCGCCGGTCTCTTCCTTATCTTACATCAGGAGAACGTAAAGTTCAAAACGGGGCAAAGCACTCCGAATGGTAAATAATAGGTTTTGCATGCATCGGTACGAATCCGTCCATATTCATCGGGTCAGGAGAGAAGAATGAGAACATCTGACATCTGCGACACCGCACGTCTGTTCCCTTTTAAATCTTTAAAATCTCTTTCCTAAAGAAGCAAGAATGAATTATTATATAAGAATAATTTAGTGTCTAATTATCACTATGTCAAGAAGCGGTAATTGTTTATGGAATTCTGTTTATTTCGAGAGCTTCCAGAAACGTGTTGGTTTACGTAATTGTTAATTAAATAATTTAGCTCAGTTGTACACCCTTTATATATCGACTTTGAATACCTATTGTTAAATGGCCTAATATAACGACATTCGCTAAATCTGTGGCTATGCGGTATATACCGCTTCGTCTTGTTCAACTTCTGTCATAATTCAACTCACCATTTCTTACTTCGGCCACTAATTTCTATCTAATATACCTAAGTCTACACCCCTAACTAAGTCTTTCCATTTTTATCACTTAGCTTTTGACCAGAAACCACGTCCCACTATTCCTATTTATTTCAACGAATTTTATTTTTTTGATCGCGAACCCAATTCTTCCTCTTACTAACAATCAGTTAAATGAAACACTGCATGCTTTTTCTCTTCCACCTTTTTACCGGTTATGAATATCAGCAATATTACTTAAATATAACCGACAGTACAAGGGATGCTCAAATGAAACGGTACGAAACGACACTGTGGGTATAATTGAAGTCTTTATTCAAAAGTTATCACCTCAGGGCTATATTATATATATTTGAGTATTCGTTTTATTAAACATTTTATCTTGTGCCTTCATAGAAGAGATAAAAGAATTTCAATTTAACGAGTACATCACGAAATTATTCAGATTAATATTAATTACTTTAAAATTATCTAATGGGTCATAGTCATTGCATCATAAGAGATTTTTCTTTAATTATCATTGATCATTTCCATCAACAATCTTATCTCTTTTCTAGGGTCTAGATTACGTACTGCGTTTTCCATAGTCTCCTACTTCGTGATCTTCAAAGGTTTCCTTACTCTTCCTAATCTCATGTTTTGGCCGTCATCTTTTCCATCTATTTCATCATATTCACTTATATATGATACATTGGAAATCGGCCGATATAATTTACCTCGCGCTTATTCAGCTTTTCCGGCATATTGCCGCATATTTACAGATATTTCCAAACCTTGAACAAAGGTCGGGAAAGAATCGAGAAAAGAAATATCCTCTGTCGTCTGTAGTTGATCCGCCACCATCGTCTTCTGTTTGTCTAAGTTATTCCTCATTTCCGACAATTTTAGGATTAAATTGATTTTGTCAACATTTTGCAATTGGTGTCTTACCTACTAAAACCCCTTACTTTAGTAATAAATATCCGTGCCAAGTGATTTCTCATCCGTATAACAATGTTTGAAGTCTCTTAGACCGCTAAATTGTTGTTGATAGAGATTCCTTTCGGTGGAAGGGAAAATCCGTTGGTATTACGTCAGAAAAGAGCGTGGCGCGTATAAAACAATCTTGGCTAATGATATTTCCAATTACCGTATTTATTTTAATGTAACCACCCCTCAAAATTATAACTTCCCCTTTCTTTTGGATTCACAAATAATGGAAAAATGGAGGGATATATTGACCATGAATCGGCGAGGTTATGCTCATGAGGCCTCTCTTCCACCTAACCTTGTATAACATTATGATATGTGCAAATATTAAATGAAGCAAAGAGAAAGAGTACGGTGTGGGAAAAAAATCTTTGCAACTGAATGTTGGCAAATAAAATCCACGCTGCGACGCAAGAAGAAAGGGGTTAAAAATCTCGCGAAAGCACGGTAAAAAAATAAGAAGTTATGTACACATATGTATTTTCTGTTTCATTTTTCAGCATTAGAGAACACCTATGAAATGAGATTGGCTATACGGAACCCCAACATTCGCGTATCGAGTTTTTCCTTCTTTCACTGTACACACCGCACAGTACACTACGGTAGAAGAGATGTGTACACTTTATGATTTAATATTTTCACTTACAAGTTCATAATTTCCCCCTTTTCGGTCTACCTTAAATGCGAATTAAGCGTTTAAAATCGTTCCTTTTATTTACAGGACGAAACTAAAGAAAAAGGGGCGGCTATATTCAAGTAAATACGATAATCAAAATTAATATCACCATCAAGCAGATTATTGGTTTCTCAAAAATTGAGGAAATGGTGAAGGTGGTATTGCACGAAATGGGTCTTCCAATGCTCTGTCCTTTGTGCTATCAGGCTACAACTAACTAGAAAAAAATCCTGTGACATCTGCACTGTAAGTACGGCCCTTTACAAGAGGGATTTTATATTCAGAAACCAGATTCCGGGTATTTTTGTGTGCATACATTATTAATATCCACCCAATGGTAATCGGACAGCGATCGTTGCAATTGGGAGTTGGAAAATGAATAACACAAGTAGGGCAAACACAGACTTATTATTCGGGTCACGAATTCTCGAAGGAAAAGGATATTTGGATGGAATGTTCGTTGGTAAGTGCCTAAGTTTCATGCAAAACGGTTCAGTTTAAGACTAGGAACTTTTATTATTTCCAAAAATTACACTTGTTTATTTGGTTCGGAGAAATCTCACGGCAAGTTAGACGAGAAATGAAGTAAAAGATAATTTTAAGAAGATCCAAACTGCTTGTAAATTGAAAACTTTTCGACCTTAAAAGATGACTTTCTTAATTTTTTCTCCTCTTATCTAAAATCCATAGAGTAAGTATAGTAATTCTGTAAATGAAGTAATTCTGCGGTCATGAGATTGAATGGCAATTAATTCCATATAATCCACGAAAGGATTATAAACATTATTCATCTTCTCAAGTATTAAATTCGCTGGAATCCTTATCTATTAAATAGTTGATTCAGTAGACCAGAATTTAATCTCATCCATTGAATATTTTGGTGCGTGAAAACTTTGTTTCGATCAATCAAAACTTTTGTGATATCATTTTGTATCCTTGTTGGACAACCGTTAATTTAGCAAAAATATTAACTACGTCTACTAAATGTTTTGTTTTGTGGACAAATGCAAATACAGAATGTTGTGGACGTTGTCAGTTTTCGTATGTAATATAAATACCACAAAGTTAAGCCTAATCTCATCACTTGAGTTTTCGTGTTATTTGGATATAAACATGAATACGTTCCGTCAAACATCGCAGTAATTAATTACATTACTTTGGCGTAATTTTTCTTTTCCTTATTGACGATGACAGGATAGCTATTTTTCATCAGTTTCAGCAAATTTTATTTTACACCAAGCACTATGCAATCTTTTCATTGGAGCAATTTACATTTCTTTCTCTCATTTTATTTTTGAAAATCTTATATTTGATCTGACTTTTTCATAATTCTTTCCCTTTTCACTCGAGATTTATAGTTACATGTTTACATTATGATACGAACATTTAACTTATAAATTATACATTTAGTATCCTCATTGTATTTTTTCTGGTAATTCTAAATATTAAATTTAACGTATGTGTTGACAATTGCGTTAGGTGTTAAGAGGCCTCATTGGGCTTAATATCGCTTTAATAAAGATTATATTCATCGATTCCATTCTTTAGTAAGGTTTTTCTTTTCTTTTTGTGTCTTTTATTCATTAACTGTACTATTTACCGGTATTAATGTAATATTGTATCATCCTTGTTTGCGTTTTATGTTTGCTTTTTGACAAATTCTTAAATTTACCTCGTTACCTAAAGTAGGTACTGCATTGTTATCATCTCTCTCTCTCTCCTTGCGGGTGTTTTCCTGCGACGAATCTTTCCTGAATGCATGCGTGTTTTGTATCCGCAGTGGCCTTTTTTCGACTCATTATACCTATTTACTTAGGAAATCCTCGATGATTGACGCTCTGGGAGAGGCTCATTAGTCTCAATATGTTCTTAATGAATAATTTCAATTATTATTATCGCTAATAAGACTACAAAATGTGTCTGCTTATTGAATATTAGCAAGGATTTAGAGGACTACCTGTAACAGAAGATGTAAACTTCTTTTTTTTATTTTTACATAGTATTCTCCTATACTTAATAAACTTCCAAGAATGTATTTAACTTTGGAATTTAAGTTACTGGTTCTCTTCTGTAAAAATATTTCAGCTCAATATTCCTGGTCATTCTCATCGTTTGTGGCTTGTAAGCTACATCTTACTTTTCTATATTCGGCTTTTCTTATGACACTGGCGAAAGTCGAATCTTCTACAACTTCTTATGTAGAATTAACAACATGGAAATTGAATAGGTGTATATGCTGTTGCGTAGTTCTGAAGAAAAGTTTCCTTGAATTTCGAAAGTCATTCCATCACTTTGAAGAACCACATCTCAATATTAATTCCACATTGATATGAGATGAAGAATATATTTCTTTTAAAATAAGAATAAGTTCAAGGTAATTTAAGATAATTTATTGAAATTATGTTACAAAATCCGATTAATTCTTTAAGAGGAACGTAATCTGACGAATAAAGTACAACAAATATAACTCATTCCGTAAAATAACAAAACATTTGTTTTCTTTTATTTGTGGAGGTTTTTTAGTAGATTTTAAGTTATAGATGATCCAGTATCTTTTGATGAATTTATTTACATCTGTACTATCGAAATTGTTAAAATTAAAGAGCAATACTGAGCGAAGACAGGTTACCGCATTCTTTCCATCGCATCTTCCTTTTAACCGATTAACTGAAAAACCTTAAATTGGAGGATGCAGCTAAACTTGTTGGAGTACACAGTATGTAAATACAAAGGCGTTAACTCAAGGAGGAGTTGATAAATTCCATAAATAATGGGTCGATTCGTCTTAGATTGCATCTTCATTTCCATTCGTTTTCTTTGGTTGATAATAAATCTGATATGAATGAAACCTATTTATCTTCATGTATTCCCTGCTATGGCTACCGTTGTTACTGCATGTCGTACTTACGGCGAACTTCATCATCGGTGGCGCAAGAAGACATCTCCAGCCACCCTGCGGAGATTTTACGCCCTCTGAATAATGAAAGAGACAACACTTCCTTACTGCGGAGAGAGCCTCGCCTTCCCTTTCTCATGCATTAAATAGTTTTAAGAAAGCAACATGGAGGATAATTTACATAAAATCTAGCTAGAGTCGCATGGTTAGATAATTTAAAGGGAACATCCATTTCCCTTCTCGGATTCCATACCGCTCCTCTCTTGTGCAGAATTCTTTCATTGCTTGCAGCAAATATCCCATTTCTTGCGTCGTTTTATGTAGTGGTATTTTCCATCCTCGTCTTCAATTCTCTGACGCCTCAAACCCTTTGTATATCCAGGAAACAAGTTGGTTCCCTACTCTAACCATAAGAACTTATTTTGCTCCTACGAATGTTCCACTTTTCATCACATTTCACAGCTCTCCACTCTTGACAAATCCTGGCGCTTCACAGCCACTCTTTTTCCCTTTATCCTCATCTTCACCGTCTGACGAGTACCAAGTGCTAAAAATTCGGTAAGTTTCTTTTCGCACCTTTCCATTGACTGCTAGGTTTCCGTCTGTTCATTTCCATTATTTTACCTCAAGAAATAGCTGTAAACATTGTTTTTCCTTTGTTACTGCCATTATGTAATCCTTTATCACGTTTCTACATTATCGTTTATTAAGACCTTTCACTGTCCTGAAATTTTTATAAAAACAAAATATCCACTCCCAAGTGTTACTGATTTTTGAGCCCTTTAAAATCAATCAAAAGAATAGGCGGAACGACCTTATTGATTGGAATCGAAATATTTCTGAAACTAATTGTAAGAAGTAAAGTTGCATGTGATATATATTATGTATATATTTAGAGTAATTTACTTATTTACAAATATAATTTACATCTTTTTATGTAGGTTATTTATTTGTGCATTTGTAAATTTTGAATCCTCCGTAGTCTTTGTCCGTTATTTCCCTCTGGACTGTCTCAAATTCCACGGTTCGTAAATAAAAGTGAAAATCAAGGCAATAATTGACTCCATTTTCTGCTTTCTACGCCAGAGGTCGGAGTGGTAAAGCACTGTTTATAATGGCAGTTGGTAATCTCAGAGGTAAACTGCTCGGAAATGAGGAGTATTATCGTACCGGCAAATGGAAGGGGAGAGCAATTTCGTTCTTCAGTACAAATAAAGTATCTAGTGAAGCGGTACCTGTAGTTTCGTCATTAGGCATGACATTGAAAGCGCAGCTTTCCACAGTTTACCGATTTTGGAGGAATTTTTACGATCCAAATTACGTTTTGTTAAAAAAAATAGTAATTGGGTAATCGCATTAAAATCTCCTGCAAAAATCTCTTTACATTCCGGAGATTTCAGCGTTACAACAGAATGTCGATTGATCATCGATTGTCACTTCTCATCGGAACTGATTTGGTCACTTTCAGCCCAATCCGTGTGCGATTACCTGATGGAGGTTAAAAGAGTCACAGTCGATCGCGCAACTCCTTCAATCGCAGCGACCTCAGAAACAAATGAGATCAGCCTTCGAAATGTATTCGCTACGCAGATGTCGCTGCGGAACCGAAAAGCAGGGAAACGCACGGAAGAGGACGGAGGTCTCGTCCTCATTCGCACTGCTTTCGTCCATGTCTATTGGAAACCACTCGCTTCCTTATCTTCCGACGGAATTCTAAAAGAATAAAACGGTTCGGAAATGTTTGGGTGCGAAGATGTGCGGAGAGAGTGATGAGTTTGACGCCGTTAATAGAAGAGAAAACACTTTCAACTAGATGAGAGAAAGTGAATGAGAAGGAGAAGGAAAATAATAGATTTGGCGCGCGGATAAGAATTCACCGTCTTATCTTTTTTGTTTGGGCATCTCCCGTCGAATCATTCTGTCGTGCTTACGAGGATGCGTCGAAAGGTCACTCTTGAATGGGCATCACTTCCATGCTGGTTTCTGTTTAGAATTCACTTGCAAAATTTTATGTTAAAAGACATTCTCCAAAAAGTAAGGGAAAGACGAGTTATCTCGTGATTTATTGGAAATTTCGGAGATAATTCTCATTCTGTTCACGCAGGCGCCAAAGGAAATCCAATTTAAAGATAAAGGAAACAGTACATTACTTACTCTCTGCTTCCAATTTAGAAAACGGAGTCTTACATAAGAGCCAATTGAAAACCAGGAAAAGAGCTCAAACTTGGAATAACTTAGGTTAATAGGCTTAAATTAAATGCTTTTACTATATTTCCTATTTATCTATTGAGCTTGTAATTTGAAGAACAGTATATATACTTTAGGTGTAATTAAATACTGATAGAAAGAGATACAGAGAAGGAAGTAAAATATCGAGGCAAATGATTAATATACATACTAGTATTTGATTTATCTTAAACAATAAAACGTGTTTTTCCATTGTTAGTTTAATTCGACATATGTTGATATCCCCGGAGTAATAGGTGATCTCTTTTTTATGTAATTGGTACCCTGACAAACATCTACTTTTGGCCACTTACTAGTACAGAAGAATCGTTAACTATAGATGAACACATACAACCATTCCTTAACCAAAAATATCCGGTTAGCCGGGATTCTAACATTGATTACAAAATATAAGAGAATTCAAAATTAATACAAAACTTTATCGTTAAAGCAGGCGATAGCGCTAACGATAAAAACTGGAAACAGATAAAACTAAAATTAATTACTTCCCGGATATTCGAGGGCAGAAATCCTTAGGAAATAAGAGGAGACGTAATTCATGCTAGCTGTATTGAGAAATGTAAGGAGGAAAACGTTTAGATAATTAATAGTCACGTTCCTTGGATCATTCAATTCAATTGTTCTTCAATAATTAATTATTCTACTAGTATCCTCATGATGAAAACAGTCGAGAAAATTACCATTCCTCGAAAAAAAGTACACGTTCAGTTCACAATATGATTATGGAACAATCTCGGCGACATGTAGGAATTGTATGGAAACAATCATGAAAAAAATCACGCCCATCAGATGTACGAAAAAATATATCATATCGAGTACAGTATCACTTGTCTTACAGTCGCAAAGACCGGCTTCTGATTTTCAGCTGTCCTGAAGTTGGAGGTTTCTGACCGTCTCTTCTGCACTCCATGAGGCACTTATGAGGAACATAAACATTTTAAGCTCTCTTTAAATTTTCTGCGCACAAAGACTTTAAGCGATACAGCTGAAGAAGAGGTATTTCTTTTCAAATGGATCACGAAACAAGAGGTCAGCCATTTCTGTTGTCTCTACACAATTGTTGATTTTTAAATTAAATATATTTATTATGAATTGTGCCTCGTTTCACGACTTACTATTAACTCATTTCATGACTGAATGCTACTTACATTATCTCTTATTCATCAAAATTGATACTATTTGCACACATTCCCTATAAAGTATGAATGCATAGTTGATTGAACATGTTGGTAATTGATTACGCAAAACTTTCACGAGACGGGTAAGGAACAAGATATCCTACGTCAGATATTACTATTAACATGAATAATTATTTTAAACCTGAAGAAATTTCCTTTGGTATGAATGGACCGAAAAATTGGCTACAGAATGGAAACTAATTTAAGTGTGCTGTTTACAGAGGACGATGAAGAGAGTTCTGGCCCTACGTATATAATCATCGCCGTTTATATGTTTTGCTGCGATTTCTGTACTTTAGAATCACCTCGTAGAATTTCTGTAGTTTTCGCTTCTATCTTTTTAGCAATTCACCAAATGAACGAGTAATTATAAATGGAAATATAAAGAATGTTTTGATGAAGAAATTTCGAAGATGAAAATTAATATAAATTTTCAACGCCCACTTTCCTTGTACAATCATTGAAGTCGATCACTCTTTTAGCAATTCTATCACAAAGTCTTCGTGCTTTAGCTTTTTCCTGCTGCGCAAATGGAGCGGAAATATTTCGAAACAGTTTATAATAAGAGATATTACTCGTGGTAATTAGCAGAGAATAATAACAGATGATTTTAGTGGGACTTTATATCAATGGAAAGTAATGGATAATTATCTTTAATAGCCCGTAACGATAATTTCATTCTAAATTAAAATCTTCCCGGCGTTGCAGTCAGTTTTAATTCGTTGAATATTTGTGAGAAAACGAGGAAAAATTCATTTCCCGCCAAGATGAACTGATTATGTCTATTACGCATCAGTTTAACAAGATGTTCGCGGAAGACAATTTTCTGCGTCTTTTTCCTCGACGCATGGATCGCACGTGGAAGAGCGGTTTTAGAATTTCCTCCGGAAGACCTTTTCTGATGCCCTCTTCCGATTCTCAATTTCATTGGAATTCAATGGAAAGGCGATTCCGATCAAGGCATTGAACCGGAAACAAACCGATTGTCGCCGGAGTTAAAACCGAACCCGAACCGGAAAAATTAAAATTCTTGATCCCTAACTGAAACCGAAAACTGTTATTTTATCTGCTACAATATTTGCTTCCCTAAATTACACACTTTACTCTGGTGTAATTAAAGGAAGGTTCATCAAACACGTCTGACTATAACTAGCCACTAACTGCTAATAAAATGAAGTTCATGGAGCGACATCCCTGTGAGATGTGGCCTAAGCCAGGGGGCGTGGTCACTCCCACACCGCCTTAAATGCCTTTTTCGAGATCCTCTTAATTTAGATAGATTCCGAATTGTTTTAACCGCTTACTCCGAAAGCGATCGCGTTACCACCATGGATACCGGGGGCTACAGCCACTAACTGTTATTAAGTTTTATTCCAATATTTTGCGAAATTTATAATAGTATTTATGGAAAAGACAAGAAATAACGGTACTAACTTTCAGAGGGATATATTACAATCGTCGAGGAAATAATATCGGACCAGTTCAATTTTTGTAGAAGGAGCGAATTGAACATGTTTTTTCCGTTTAACTTGTGTGAAAACCGGAACGAAAATATTACGGTTCGATGCCCTGATTCGGGTAGAGGAGGAGGAAATGCATTAATTTGTGTGTACACATTTGCTTTGCGGAACAAAATATCACGAATGACATTTTGTTTTCGATTTCTCTGGTCCTTTTTATGGTCTGGGGGTGGCGGCAGCTACCATGACCCGATTTCTTGAGCCGCCTCTTGTCGACTGCGTCACTGTCATCGGAATTGCCATTTTTCCGCAATTTTCTTGGCGCATTCAGACGCGCCCTTACCCCCGGATCTCCCGGGATATCTTTGGACTCGTAGATAAAAATTTTATGATCAAGCATGAATTAGTTTCGATCTATCTTTTAAGTACATTCCTGAACTTTATTGCCAAATAAACCGCTTTCTGTGGTGCAATTCTTAGCTTAATTTTGAATACTGGATGCTTTCGTTGATTCCTCTTCATTGTGATTTTATTTACATTTTAGAATGAAATGGATGAAAAAGTATGCCTGGTATGAACTAAACATTAACTGAATAATGTCATTCGAATTTTTCAATTTGATTAAGAGAGCCATACCTCCTATAGATTATATTTTCTAGAATATTATGGAAATTATTCTGATTTCGTTGCACAGATTACAATTAATGCAGATGATGATTGGTTGCGGTGAGTCTGGAGCCAAGGGGAAGTTAGGAAAACGATATCCTCTAAAGAGAGGACATTCGCTCAAGGGAACGCAAACACCCAATTATTTCCACTGTGAATCATTTAGTAAACATGGTCAATGGAGATATTTCTCTTGTTTCGAAAGCGGAAATTTTGTTGAGGCTATGTTGTTTATTTTAAATATGCCAGCTGTAAAAGAACAGTATCTTATCAGGAATTTTTTTTAAAGTTATTGAGATGACCTTTGGTATTTATAATTTATATGATGGTCGACGAAAAAATATTTCCCAAAACCTTTTTCTATTATTTAATACGAAATTATTCATGGAATATAATTTCACTAATCAACTTGTGGAAATCATAGTAAGAATATCTAGTATATTTTTATGAAAGCTGAAGGACAGTTTTCCATGAGGTATTTTAAGGAATATATTTAGTGTCAACCATACGTAACCTCTCTGGTTTCCTTAAGGGGTATATTAAATAACCTTTTAATGTTTTTTCCCTTTACTCTGAACAATAGTGTCGGATATTAAGAGATATATTGAAAAATCCCTCGAGTGAAAGTTTTTGGTTATGCTTGATCATTTTCCTCGGAACGACGGAGAAGAAAAGAAGAATTATATGAGACCAGAAAAGGAACTGAGAAGAGAAACTGATAAATCATGAGAAAGTTCGTTGTTGGAAGAAAGTATGTAATCTGAAGAGATGAATAAGAAATGGAAACTTCGTCTATGACAAAGTGAGAAGGATAACGTGGGATTGGAAAGTCAGGGAAAGAAGATAGAAAGTAAAAGGAAATAGAATTTCCTCTTAAGGATTAGAAAGTAAAGATTCAACATCCTGCAGAAGGATATAAAAGTGCTGGCCTTTAACAGTGTAAATGGGGATTAAAATATGCGGAAAGACATCAAAAGAGGTACAAAAAGAGAAAGAAACGGAATCTGGGAATGTATGAAGCAATATTGAAGGGAGAGATAGAATTAGTTCAAAAGGAAGTAAAAGACCGTAAAAATACTGGCTGTAGCTAGAATACGATTTAATTAGATGAAGTTTTTGCGTGGAAAAGGAATGGAGATAAAACCAGAACTGCGGGATCAATAAAACAGGAGAATGATTCAAGGATTTCCTTATCAGTGGGGCGATTCTTGAGCAAAAAGGAAGGGAAGGAAGAGTAAGTGTATATGGATTGCGGCGAAATATGTTTATGGAATGTAAACATAAGATTGATTAAAATTATGAAGTGGTTATAATCTAGAAAAGATGCGGGCAGTAAAAATGCGTTTGTAAACGGTGGTGTAAATATAGATAGACTAGATATATAGACTTTAATGATCGTCTTTGCTAATGTAGGTGAAGAATTATCGATACCATAAATGAGCATACAAAATATTGAAAAAAATAAAGAGAAAATGGAACCTTGTACTAGGAGATATTTTGAGTAAATCTAGATGAAACGACAAGGTTCGAAGAACCGACAAAATGTCTTAGCAATATATTAAAACGATTGAGAAAAGAGAAAAATGTATTGGCGGAGAATCATCGAGTTCAGAAGAAATAGATGAAGATGAAAGTAAATTAACTGTAAATGAATGAAAGTCTTACAAATCTCTACGAAATTTTCTCCTATAAATAAGTAACTAATCTATAATGAAAGGTTTCAGAAAAATAGTGAGCAAATGGTAAGAGTTAAATGAATAAGAGTGAATGAATAAAATGACTCGGTTTATGGAACGTTCTTTATTTCCTTTCTCTTAGGATAAATCCGCCATCAAATCTTAAGACGTACCTGCTATCACAAACCATGAATACTTGCAACAGTAAAAATGATAATTTATGGTGAAAATACACTTCCAAGAATTTAAATCTCTCTGGCAGATATCATTAAGCCAAAGAGGAAATTTTCTTCTGCACCTCTTTTACGGAGGTAAACTCATATTTCATAAGTGTATTCACACTTCAAGCTTCTGGTTGATGACCGTAGGAGCTCCTTTAAGTTGAGGTCGGCGCAATTTGCGTTCATCGCCGAGTAATTGCACGGCTGACCTTCACCAATATCACCTTATATTGAACATTCCTCGTACTCTCACGATTTTCCACTCAATGTTTTCATTTGGTTCATTTCATCTCCGCATCGTCTAGTTTAACAGCGTACGTCCGTCATTAGAACGATTAAAGCTCTCGCGTAATACATTTACATGAAACGGGAAGCTGTACCAGAGTGTCTAATATTGCAGAGAGAGTTGTCTTCATCGATAACCGCAAAGGAATGAAAATAAAGCGTTATTTTTGTCGTAGATAATCACCCGACGCTTTTACTGATCCGAGGCACGGGAGTTGAGGCGGAAATGTTTTTCAGACGAGGCACTGCATACAATGAATGAAAAGTAAGGTTAAAACGTGTTTTTCCTACGCTCCTTGAATCTCGGCGACGCGTATTTTTGAGTTGACCTTGGAGCCGACGTCGGCGCGCGCTAAATCATTCCCTTCTCTATTAATAAAAGCGAAATGCGTGCAATTTGTGCTGTGCGATGAATGGATTGCAGTTAATCAATCGCCGTTCAAATCGGAGTCTTTTATACTACGCAGAATATCGCTATTTTTCAGTATGGATCTTCAAAAAGTATCTGCGGCAACGTCCCGTCCGCTTCCTCTGCAATAAAAGTGCGCATATAGAGGTCATGCGAGCATAATATACACGAATGAAATATAGTTATCGCTCGTTGTTTGTGCCTCACATAAACAGCTCTGGTTTTATTTCCTCGAATGGCGACTTCAGAAAGAGTCCATTGGACGCTCCCATACGTCTTAAGCTGTGTTATCATTGTCATCTCTCTTAAAGAACTCGGTAAAAAAGGAGTTTATATCGAAACTTGGAACCAGTTTTACTGCAGAAGTCGCAATTCTCGCTTTAGCTTACCTTGAGTCTTGAATGTTTAACGGAATGGGATAGTAAATTCGGTGAAAATTTCAGTAGGAAGAAAATGCTCGTTTCACCGCTGACCGAGATTTAACTGTCTCAAACACTTTAAACTAATCTTCGACGATCATAAATAATAAACAGAGATATTTATTAGGAAGCAGAAAGAAAATAGTAATTAAGTTCATTATTTGGATTGAAATGCGATTAAAATGCGCTTATTTTTATCTCCTCGATCAGTATGTCATGTTCATTATGACCGATTGGCTGTTGATGCGACAGAATTCCATTGACTATGCCTGGAAACCTTGATCTGATGTATTTTGTACACATAATGTAATATTAATTACTCATGATTTTCCCGTCTTCCTTCTTCTAATATTAGATATTGCAGATGTCTGCACAAAACCTCAGTGTATTCGATAGAAAGGTTCGAGTTGTACCTCGACTCTGAATGCATCAATAAAACACATTTGGATCGGAGATAGGATTTATTTACCTCCGCCTCGGCATCGTTGGAGAAATTCTCGAAGGAACAATGAACACACGCCAAAACATCGGACGTCACTGCTGAAATCGTGAAACCGATGAACCCTGAAACAATACTTCGATATTTTAGTCCTCTGTTTTGGAAACAACAGAAAGCGCAAGTCATTCCCATCGGTGATTTCGAAAATTCTGTTGTGAATTAAAAAGATAACTCTCCTCAACCCTTTTCGATGAACGATTTACGATCTGAAAATGTACGCGAAAGATCATTTCGTAGCAAACATTTCTTTCTTTTTTGTTTTGAATATATCTATACAATCTTGAAAAATTCGTGAAAGTGTAGAAAAGAAGTGTAGAAAAGCCCATTTAAAAAATACTTTGTTTTGGAAAGACACGAGGAGGAGATCGAGGATCAATGATTAGACAAAGACGACGTGAGCCTCGAAGGACGTGTGGTCGACTGATTTAGAAGAGAGTTAAGCAATGCGCTCCAAAGGGAGGATGTCTCGCTGAACAGGTCTCTGCTCCCTTTCCATCGTATTTCTGGCTTTCATTTATGAATCTAGATCGTTCGTACGATGCTTTAAACCCACAAATATTTCTCACTCTTTTAACGCAGAGAACAAAGATGTATGTGTCCCAAAGACACAATTAGCATCCTTCCTTTCGTTTTAAGTAAAGTTTTGCATCCGTATATAGAAAAAGCCTTTCACCATTGCATGACAACGGGGTCGTTTTTATTTGGGGCATTTCCTCCGCCATTCCGAATTCAATGAATCTCATTCCCGTGATTGAATAGCTTAGCCTTATATTACTTATCATATTTAACCAATTAATACCATCCTTGACTATAATCCTTTATCATTAATTCAACTGAAGTAAAGACTGTAATTCGGAAAATGGCGAAGGCTTTATTACCATTCCATGTAATTTATTCTCAATTCGATGTTATTTTCTCCTCAAATTTATGGAGCAATAAAAGTTGCTTTTGTTCGAATCGTTTTGCTTCTGGAACCTCTTGTCATTTAAAAGAGTTGAGAATCTGTAATAATAAAGGTCTAAGTGATTCATATTAAATGTAAAATGTTTTTGTACATAGGTCATTTTGATGACAACTGGTCTCGAATTTGGGATCAAAACTAGAATGTGATCCATCAAATTAATCACACTCATCCTTAAAACATCAATGAATTGAAATTAGACATAATTTCAGTAAATTTATCATAGCATGAAGTTGTAATCTCATTATAACTTCCTTCTGTGCGTCGTTCTTCTCTATCTTGCCGCACATTTTAATCCTGTGCGTTTATGTAAATGATATAAATGCGTATTAATTTACAATTATCATGATAAAATACGACAATGAATCAGAGTAATAGAGGTAATATTATTAAAAGTGCTTTGACAGCTGAGGTCTTTTTGCAAGAATAGACTCCCATAGGAATCGGACCCGGAAAAGCTTTTAGCTAAGGCGAACGAGCTACCTACTTGGATATCCGGAAGCCCGACTTTTAATGTATAATTACCCAGGATCGATACATGAAGACAGTAGTTTCACATTTCATTATCAATTTATGTACGATTATCACCATCCCCTTGGCCTTTAGATACACCCATCGGATTATATATTCATAATTAATTGCAATGCTGCGCGTGTATTGCCTGTATCTGATTCGGGGGAATGTGATCGAGTAAAGATAAGAAGAATTTAATTGACGAATTAAGTAGTAAATCGTCCGCATCTCACGGTCATCACGACCCAGAGAGTGTTTCCAAGATGGTTGTGGGCGAAGGAGATTGACCTTCCAACCACCCTCCGTTTCCGAACCCGGTCCATCCGGATGCTGGAAGTAGAGCTTTCACAACGGGAGAAAAAAAAGACTCGTTCTCTCTTTTGCTTGGGATTGAGGTGAGTAAGGGAAAGGTGTTTGCGGGGCCGGCTTCGACACCTTTCCACGCCCCACTGCCACCGATCAACAAACGATGCGATCATCTTCTTTGTTGGCTTTCGAAAGAGATTTAGCCCTCGATACGATGTGCATCCTTATTTTATCGCTGTCCTGCAAGAAAAGCGATGTTATGACGGAGCCATTTCCCAGGGCGGGGTCTCCCCTCAGTTTCTGGACCGCTTTTCCGAGAAATCTGTTCAGCTTCCTTTATCTTATGACTCACTTTATTCGGTGAAATTTTCAGCGCTCGAATGCAGTCATTTTTCACCTCAGCGTTTTAAATTTAAAGAATCTATTAATCTATTCGAGTACGAGTAAAAGCCTTTGATTTGATTATCCTCTATTTATCACGGCTCTGTGTCTATCTATTTAAATAGCGTAAAAACTTGTTGACTCGTACTACTATGATACGCTTTGAAATTTAAGTTCAATCCGATGCAGGGGGATTGTCTTCTCGCCATTAAATTTGAAGATGAAATTGTCATTTGGAAATTTGTCCACTAACATTCTTTCACAAGGGCATTGCACTTCTATCTAAGAGTTAACAAAATTGATCTTACAATAAGATTAAAATGTTACACAAATTTTATTAAAATACAATCGTATATTCAATTAAAAATTTATAAAACAAGAATACAAATACTATACGTACAATATAAATACAACACAAGAAATTAAGAGTAGTATAGTATAAAGTGTATATGAATACAAAGTTTTTATAAAATATACGAATACAATACAAGAATTATAAGTCTGGTAAAAATATTTTGCTAAGTATGCACACATCATTATTTTAAAAGAGAACTATCAAATATAAAAACAACAATTGAGGTAACAAAAATCTTAATTTACTCCTTAAAGATGTAATGCTTATGTTGAATATAACTTGTTTATCACCCAGAGAATTATAAATTTCTAATTGCACATTAGATAGGAGAGTAATAAGAGTAATCCACCTTTGGTAACGAGATAAGTTATTCCTGGTATTCCTAGGAGTAACATGAAAACTAATTTTACTGATGAGCCTAACTGATTGTAATCTTTTAATAATTGTCTTAGATTCATAATCCTAGCAAAACTATATCGAGAGACTTCTTTGGCATAAGGCTCAGCATGATATCTGAGCATCAATGAGGTCCTTCGAATCCTGGTCAGGGTGTGTTTTAAATCAGCGTAGAGGAAAGGTAAATTACAAGAGTGGTCTCACTAGATTAAAAGTCACCCAATAAACACTTGGTTACTTCTTAGAGTTGAAAATAACTTTGAAAGGCGAAAACTTTTTTATTTTATTACACTAAGATTAAGACTAATGACTTTTATATAATTTAACCCATATTTTAATGGATTTGTAGGAAATAACATAGGATAAAAAGTGCAAAAAAGATAAATACTTATGTATGTACGAAGGGACACCTAATTCTATGCTTGGAAAAATATACCATTGTAAAGAGATATCCACAATAGAGGAGGAAAAACAGCGAAGCTAAAGGATACTCCAACTAAAATTTCAATGAAAGTAGTCCATGGGCATTCACCATCATTGGTAATCTGCCGGCGCAGGTCCCATGTTCCATTCTTCCTTCTTTTCTTACCCAATCTTCTCTATCCTCATTTTACTCTTCCCTTTCCTTCCATAAACACAGAAAATAAAGATAACCCTTACAATGGGGTTACATGTAAAAATAGATGACGGAAATGCAACCACGCGCGGGCGATAGTCTCTTGCTCTTGATAAGATTCTGAAAGTGAAACATTAAAAACACTGCTCTCGAGATTATTATCAATGATCACATGGAAATGAAATAAATTTTTATAAGTTGTAACTTTATACAATAAGGTCCATTCATTATATATTAAGTAATTATTCTGAAATTGAGCCCCAAAGTTCCCAAAAGGAAGTTAGAGTTTGCAATTCAATGAAACAACTTGAAAGAAAACGATTATAGCAATGAGATCAGTTGTCTTGGTCAATACAAAACAAATGGTGTAAAATATCTATGATAATTACATTATTGCATCTATATTTACAAATACTTAATAATTGCTTGAAAATGATGAATTAAAAGAAAGGATTGATTGATTTTCCTTTGTGCTAAAATAATTTACTCGCTTCGGTCTAAAATACAGAATCATCAAATTAAATTACTTCATGGTAAATAAAATTTCGTAATTAAAAGTAAGAGGCGCGAGAGCAATTTTAGATGCCAATGGAAGAAATAATTATGCAGTAGTTAAAAATTCCTTTTTCTTCGAAAAATATTTTATTTCTTGGTAAACCTGACAGTAGAAGGTGATCCATAGTTGGACTTATCGATAGAAAATATCAGAATGGCTAAAGAGTCCAAATTTATTTTATTTAACTACCTAGAATTCACTTCGGCATAGCCTTTTGTGAATGAATTTTTCTTTACAAACTGTCTCTTGAAAGTTCCCGAAAATTGCACCGATAGTCACTAATTGCATCAAATTGAATATATCTATTATTTTGGTATAAAAAATCTAGATTATAAAGAGTAAGGAAAAGTGTATGTCAAAGAGCTAAGCCGAGAGTAAAAGACGTAGACTCGGAGCGAACTCATGAACATTCTCATCGCAGCCAGAAAACGAAAGGAAGAGCTGATTCCGTGTTTTGGGGGAGTGAATGCACTCCGCGATGCATCTTTCATCCTCGAGTGTCGCCGCAACCATTTCCTAACGAGCATCACTTCTGAATTAATCTTTCGCGCACCTCCGTCAGGTGATCTCGAAAACTCTTTGCCCTTCGTCACGCGCCCGCCGGGGCTTCCCCGATCTATCTTCCAAGTCTCTCTCGCGATTTTTATAAATATAATTTTCTTTGAATGGCGCACTCGGCTCCCAATTTAGATCCCCTGGCCCATTGCCCACTTGGACACAAGCGCTCTCAAGATTTTTCTCCAGAGCAGCTTTCGAGCGACGCGAATTATTCGTTGAGGCAATCGTGATTTTCTCTTTACTTCCTCCGCCGCTCGGCAGGTCACGATTTTTCGGCGGATTCGAAAGGAGCTTCTTTCTTCGCCCTCCCACGCTTTTTCATTTTTACGAGCTTTTGGCGAATGTGCGGATTCGATGCTCTTTCGATGCGGAATGGAGATTTTCCCCGCAGTACGTCACGAACGGCCATTTTATGAAGCTCTTTTTTGCTCTGTGTTTCGTCATCCTCCGCGAGCGTATTTTATATTACTTATTCTCAATCGAGGCTTCCTCAGAGTGGCTGGAATTTCCTGGAATACTGTTTTTTCGAGAAAAGCGAGCACCGGAGAGGGAAAAGGGGTTATCGAGAAAGTACTGCTTAAAGATGAAAATTGCGAACGGAAAATGGCTTTCGACGAAGTGTTCCGCTTAATCCAGATTTCGCGAACGCAAACAGCAACGTGATAATGAGACCGGTTGATCGTGACGACAGCAGATGTAACGACTTTCTAATTGCAAATTAATCATTGCATCACTATAATGATTCTTTTCCAACATGCCGAAAACGAATATATTTATCAGTAATGAAAACATGCCTTAAGTTCTTCTTTTCAATGAATCTTTTCATCGTGTAATCTGGATCGTTACCTTCACTGCATGTAATTAAATTATTTACTCAGCAAATGAAATTGTGAACATTATAATTTACTATATTGTGGAAATATTTTCATCTTGTTACACAAACATAAGTATGTTTGAGCTGTTGTTTATTTATAAACATAATGAACCTGTCTCCTTCTTATGTTTACTATAAGGGATACGTAAATCATCATCGTTTTGATTCTCCTTCGGACTTTTTCAAAGTATACTTAACAATAAAAACGCAACAATAATCTCGAAGTATCGATAATAAGGTGAACAAGTGTTTAGTATATTTTATAAGTGTAACCGAAAAAGATTCTGTTTGTATCCACTTCCTTGGGTTTATCGAAATGTAAGCCTATGTATAGAAGGCTAATATTATCATCCTCTCCTCGAGAGCGTCCATCCTCACGTGCGATTAAACCTTCTCGTAGGGAAAAACCACTTTGAATTCGGTCCAATACAAGCGTGGCTTCTTATAGAAGCCAATTTTTATAAATGGATATTCAACACTACTGCAGCTGCCGATTGATTCACACACAAGAGGATTCAAGGGTCTCAAAGGATGTTATTGTTTTTACTATTGGTTTTCAAGAATTTATTACTAAAATATTTTCATTCACATAGATTTTTTTACTATTGTAAATTAAAACCCTTAGAGTGAGGGTGACCATACAGTGCTGCACTAATTAATTTTCAATTTTCATTAATCAATGTTGCATTAAATGGAACATTAAATCGACGGGGAAGCACGAAATATATTTCATCTTCATATCCTAACCGATGAATGAACATTCCATTCATTAGTATGCGCTCCACATCGTAGACGGAAATCTCTTCAGAGGAGAGTTGAAGCATGAGTAGACTTACCATTTGTCCCGTTTTTGCCGGGACTGTCCCGCTTTTAACAGTCAATCTTTTGTTGTCCTAGTTTGACGAAAAATAGGAATAATATAATAAGATAAAGAGATTTCAACTGAAATCACTGTTACGAAAATGTTCGTACGGTAGTGACACTGTTCACACAGGTGTTTCACACCTTTTATTGTCCTAAGATAATGATGAATAATTTGGTGATTTGTGTATGCTAATTGCCAACGGGAATCCTTTTGAATCTTAGGAAACATAAACATGCTTTCAAAATGCTTTCATTTTTCTCGAAACAAGAATGTCTATTTAAATTTTGATTTTGATAATCCTACTGAAGAATTTATCGTTTGATGAACTCTGAAATCTGATATTTAACTTAATGCTACTTAATGTACAAATTGGTAAGAGAAATAAATTCTGTAATCATTGTCGGATTATCAACTAGAAGCTGGGAAAACCTCATTAGGGCCAGATATTGTTTCTTGCCGTGGGCAGGATTGCTAGGAACGATATCCTTGCGCTATGGATTGCTAGAACTAATTGAATTAATTTACATTCGAATATTTAAAATGAAAATGAATGTTTTCATCAGCGGAGATGAGATGAAACCATAGCTCAGTCTTGAAATCCCAAGAAATAACATCGCACACGCCCTAGAGTCGCCCCTTTATGAATTAACGCGATCGCTTGTTTCCAAATACGCAATGGGGAATTCGTCTGTTTCCCTTTCAGAGAAGTCCTTTCCCCTCCTCAGAGGAGACATCGGCTCCGATTGGATGCAGCGAAGATTTCCGGTTTTCCGCGCGAACAGAGTAGAGACTTCCTCGATTCCGATGACTCAGTGAATCGGATTCGGGGAAGGAAGTTTCAAACCCATCCTGATACCACTTCCTCTTATCTCAGTCCTTTTAACTCTGCGTGACGTAATTCTACTGGAAATTACATGTCGAATCCGATGTTTGCATACATAATAACCCTTCCGAAGCAAGCATACTGAGTCTGCTGCTCTCTAACCATTCTCCTTCGTAGTCTTGTTCGATTGCATGTTTGTTTCGAATTATCATGCACAGTTTTAAAATATCCCTTCATCTTTTTGTACAGTCCCTTTTATACTTCAAACTACGAATATACGTTTTCTCTAGAATCTCATCCATCACAATGAAGCAGTTTTTCTCTTTAAATTCTTCTCTCTCCGAACTGTCGTTGTGCTAGATCTCAGATATTTGCCTTTCATCCATCTTCTCCACATATCCATCATATAAGTGACTCTCTTTTAGCCCACGTGTTTTAATATCCCGTCAGTACAAACTATCTGAATGTACATACTTTTATTGCTGCTTCCAGCGATGATGAAGTGACTCATGAAATGGGATGTATTTTTCATTATTAGCAGAATCATGCAGAATCATGCAGAATCATATTCGCATTTGAATTTGGTGACTATTATAGTGTGATGTCAGGGAAATTCATATATGTTAATCAAATGCGTTGTCACTCAATTAAGTTCAAAATCATTAGGGAGTAAATGATAGAGAATCATTAACCTAATTCTCAAGTAGCCCTAAAAATGGAGACTTACATTCCCTTTCTACACTCCAGAAACTCGTAGTATTCTCAATTTTTTGTATTTTAAGCGGATTCATCATTATCTCTTTTTTATAATCATTTCTAGGAAACGCAGTATGAAAAATGTCTTTTGCACTTGTTTACTTGATAATTGCAGAAATATACTATACGGACGAATAAAAGATAATGAGAATCTCTAAGCCGATGAAAGTTGGTAAACAAAGGCAATGATGCGTTATATCTGAGGTCACATTTCCATGAGATTTTCATCGGTTGTTCACCCCCCACAAATGATGATTTCTCCAAAGAGTCCTCATGTATTAAGCATACTGCTGCTGCTAACTGCTTTCTGTAGCCCATTCAAATCTTCATGTCTACTGATCCTTCATCTTAAGATTAACATGCAGAGCGACTGCATTAATTTTGAACCATTCTTTAATTCAAGAAAGAAATTTTGTTTTAATAGCCATAATATGGGATGGCATACTTATATTTACATTTATAGGTAGTATTTCGTTTCTGACTTTCTCGTATTATTATGATTAAGGGAAACCTTTCGACACACAGTTGTGCAGTATTGCTACATTAACAAACACATAATCTGTATTACAGGAAGAGAATACTCAGTATTCGAGCTGCCCAGCCTCAAGTGGAACGACTGAACTAGAGTACACCAGCTTCGGCACATAAAATATTTGACATGAAGCGTATTTTATAAACAATGTTATTCTTACTCTGGCTGACATAAGATTGAATTTTGAGGAAAATATAAAATTTCAGTATTCAGAATATTTAATGTGTGTACGCTGAAATCAATTTTCTCGAGTGGAATCACATATTTTCAATGTAGAAATCAATAGAGTGTCTTGTACAGTTACACCAAATATATCTAATATGCCAGATATCCTGAAGATGAACGAAACGTTCGAAACCTTTAAGGTCACACACAAAATATATTTAAAGGAATTAAGTGTCTCCAATTCATTTTTACATTGATGGTGTACATTGTGTAAGGTTTTGGCCCGAAGGACGGAGGAAAGTCTCACTGAAGCAAAATTGACTGTAAAAACGATCGAATCGACAAGATCAGCAATAGTTAGTGACTTTGTATGAAAAGACTATTGCTACGCTTATCTCCTCTCAATTATCTTTTCCTTTATGGGAAAAGGTTTCGATTTCTTGAGGTTTTCTCAATTTTTCTACATAATTGAAGATCTAATTAGATATTGTAACTTTCGAAAGAAGAGTTACTTATACGAATGAATGTTTTCTCTTTATAAGGTTTCCTCTAATTTACATTGACGTAATTTGCTGATGAGAAAACTAACATCTGCAGCAAGTAAGCAGAATGTCATTTAACTGCTTAAATGATATTTGTTGAAATTCCATAATAAAAAATTATTTATTGCAATTAGTTTAAAATAAAAGTAAAGAACTTGTTCAGTACCATTCTGGTGAAGATAACGATATTTCGTCGAAACCGGTCGTGTTTGGAGATACTGAACAAGTTCGTAATTTTTATTGTAAACTGATTATAATAAATGATTTCTAACGAGAATATCACTCCAAAATATCTGGATAGTAAATAAATTTTGCAATGGAGAAGAATTAGATGTGTCTTATGCCTTGATATAAATATTATTCAAATGAAAGCCACAGATTGCTATTATTGTTTTATTGATGAGGAAGTTAACTGGGCAACATTCTTCCCTGATCGGTTTTGTAACCAAATAGTTTGGCAAGCATTTTCATTTTATCCTACTTAAACACGAAAGGTGTCTGCCAAAGTATACAAATCTGAAGTTTTTATGAGTGAAAATCTATTTTGAGTCAAAAGCGCAATTATCGTCGAAATTGATAAATCATACAATTTCTTTTTATATTCAGTAATAATTAGCCTTTCAGTCGAAGGAGAACGTCTTGAGACGGACTTAGCTGGAGACCTTTCATTTAAATTAGTTTCGGTATAATTAGGGCAGCTTTTCCGTTTTAATCCGAAAATGAAATTCCAAGAGCTCAAATGAGAGCGTTTGCTCTCTCCGAAGGAACGAGTCTCTCGGTAAATTGCGCTGTTTTTTGCTGGTAATTAATAGTTTCGTGGAAAGTCGTTTAGGAAATGAATTTCCATTCCAACACGGGTTTCCCCTTAAATAGGTAGCGACGGATTACTCGGATTCGATTCGAAAATGTTCGTGGAATCGGCTGCATCTCTGCTGAAATCCGTCTTTGTCTATACGGTATTCCCGCAGATTCTCCGTGCGATGCGTTTTTTTTTGTTCAGAAAACTCATCCATACTTTCTCCACAAACTTAGCGAAGAGAAAATATTGTAAACAATGAAAACGTGAGTTTTCGACTTCCACAAGTTCCACATTTGTAGTAATGTATGCAGGGGCATGTTTGCTGCACTCTATACACCCAAATAGGGATTTATCCGTTTCCGCTTTCGACGAGAACAATTTATACAATGCATCATGCAGAAATTCGAAACTCAGTATGTCTTCAAAAGCTAATTTTGTCATTAACTGACAGTACCAAGTCCATGATAAATCGATAGTAAATAAATAAACGTTTTCAAACATGAAATTTCGATGAAGATATTTTAAGTAAGCCGTTCATGAGAGAAGTGCTTATCGTCAAATAAATGAAATATACTTCTTGGAGTAAGATAAAACTTCTACGGAATCTATTTTATAGATTTTGATGTTTGACGTATTGAAGTAATCAAAATAAATATCGGTTCTACAGTCATGGATAATTCTTTGCATTCATAGCGCTGAATCTGCACACTTACTCACTGTACTTGATAATCTCCAACAAATTTTGACAGGAGCGACGAAAAATTTTTGCCGGGAAATATTTTTCGAGTAAATTTCTAAGCGCCCACGCCACAACTGAGTTAGATTTGATAAAATCAATAGTGACAGCCGTTACTTTATGAAATTCCATTACCGGACAAATGAAACACGTTCGTATCGTTGTGAAATTTGATACAAAGTGTTTCATTTCTCCCCTCCTTCTCAGATGAGTTAGATTTGTTTTTGCTCTAGCAAGCAAATATTGGAAATATATTTTTACCAACACAACGTAGTTGGTTCCTTAGAAATCTTAAATGTCCCGTTTACCCGTCCTGGGCTACCTGACCATCGCCTATATACGACATATTACATTAATAGTGTGTCTAACCGATGTAAGGATAATGCAATGGACTTTGGTGACATTACAGAGAGCTGAATCATGCGTTGACTCAAGGACTAATACTGCTAAAATTATCTTAAAACTGATCTTTATGCTAAAAAAATTCCACCAAAATGTAACTATTTTCACTATCCAAAATTCGCAGATAAAGATATTCCTTTAGGGGAATGTAAATTTGCAAAATGAACCACGAAAATATGAGAACGTTTAGTCCAGACAGGGAACTTTCCCTTTACTTTTTCGAGTGTGTCAGAGAAAGTATTTACCTCCATCTCACACGTCATGAAATATAAGTAAGGTCCCTAAAACAGGATTTCATCGCTTAGAGGATTTCTTTAGGTCAAAAGTTTTGAGCTGAGACTTCTCACCTGTAGTTTTCATAGATTCACGTTATGGTCGTGTGGCCTGTTTTCTGATTTCCCTAGTAAATTGAGTTCTGAATTTAACTTTCAATGACATTTCCATCATTCATTGTCCTAGTCGTGAAATAGTCTCTTATCATTTAAATGTTTTTGTACCCAAAGTGAAGTAATAATACATGGAAAAGGGATGAGAAATATGTATGCCAATGTACGGATCTTGGAACAACCCTCACAAATAACTTAACATGTGATACCCACTCCCGTAATATATGTGGAAACTCGGCTTCGACTAGAGAATAGTCGGTAGGATGGATGAAGAAGTCCGCGAGCGATGCTCCATTACACTTAGTTAGGCCACACCTTGAGTATCTGCGAAGTGTATGGCGATAAGTGTTGTATTCGCGAATTAGAAAAGGGACAACGGAAGGCAATACATTTCGCAAAGAATTGCGACAAATCGGCAAGCAATACTCAAATAATTCAGGTCAAAGAATGGGAATCTTAAGAAGAAATAAGATTCAAACAACAACTTAATTTACTTAATAAATTCAGATAGTTCATTGAAGCCAATTTTATGCACCTTTCCTGTAACATAGGCCGTTCTGATATCGTGAGGAAGATCAGAGAAACAAGTGCTAAAACAGGATGGATAAGGATAAAACAATGTCGATTCAGGAACTTATTTTTTCCGAGAACGATAAATGAAAGTAATCGATTAGGAAAGAAGAGTCAGGGTGCGCACCCCTCGCCACACGGCGGCTTGCAGGGTACTTGTTCAGATGTAGATCTGAACGTCTGAACTGTGCCTTTTCACACTTAGGATAACCTAAGTGTGAAAAGGCACACAATCTGCGTGATGGACAGCCTCTCCCAATCAAAAGTAGTTTCAAGAACAGACCTGAAAGCTTTCTCCAAAAATGATTTTTCATCGTTATTGAAAGGGGGAACATCTTTTTAGTTAGAGCCAATGGTAATAGAATAGACATAGTTATATAACGTTTCAGAGCATGAGAGAAAAGACTGCCAGCATGATTACTATTATGAAAGGTTTTACATTTTAATGAGGTGAATTGAACTGCCTTTCCCCTTTCGATGATATTCCATGGAAAGTAAGTTAGTGATTCACAGCAAGTTTTATCTATACTCATCGTCAGAATATTCTTAGAGGAGCACGATGCATGTGAAAGCTCTAAAAAGTAGATTTAGGTTTGAGAATTAGTTCGGAACGTCAGATGCATAACAAATATGAAGCAGCTAATTTCTGTTCTAATGCAGGCGTCCTTCTGGTTTAAATATGTTTTATGAATAATTCATTCGGGGAAGAAAGGGAGACTCCAAAATAGAACAAGAGAATAATAGAAGAACTGACGAAAGCAACTGGAACACTTCTTTCTACGCTGAACGAGATAGCTTGTAGAATAATAATTACACAGGTGAGCTTTAATAATTATAATATCTGCCAGTACACGTTTGTGGTGACCTATTATAAAAGTTGAACCGGATCAACTTGCATAGCCGAAAACTGACTTCATAAATGCATTATAAACTTTAAACTTAATGGTCGGCGAACGTATATAACTATCCATTTCATGTAGTTTTGAAAATACACGAAAGATTTTTTAATTATACATTTTATTTCGTTAGTTAGATTCGGCTAAAGATAATTAAATTACGAATGAAGAAAAAATCAAGATTCCCTTAACAAGGAATGACTCACTTGAAATATGAAAATAAATATTTAATTGGTTCTATTTCTTTCGGAAAATATATTTTTTTGTGAGGGATTCATTCTTTTTTAACATTAATACAATTACATTAATTTAATAATTAAAAACTATGATTGACGACGCATGCATGAATTTAGTTTGATGATTGGCGGGAAAAATGAAAGGATGTCATTGACCCCCCCATCCCAACACTAAATCATGAATTTCAATCCACTTATAGTCTTATTTTGGACTGAAAATAATGTAACAAAATAACGATCGTGTTGAATAATCAAGAAATTATGATTTACTAGATATTTCCGAATAATATAATAATGAGCGCAAATTAAATCTGTATGAAATGAAGTCTGAAATGAAATCATTTGACCCTAGCAGTCCCCCATAATCCGTCTGTGATTCAGAGGATAACCCTATCTATGAAAAGATGGGCGTTCTGCCCATCGATAAAAGTAAGTCCAGGAATCGTATGTTTTAAAAGCATCAGTTTTATGGAAAAAATCGAAAATGACATCTTAATAATTCGTCTCCAACTATAATTAAGTTTTTCTTAAGAGGAGTTCCCTGAAAAGGGAAGTAAACAGTAAAGGGAAGTAAAGTAAAGTCACCATGTTCACTGAATTCGCATTGTAACTGCTTATTGTAAATCAGTTTCAACTAACTTCAGAACTCGCGCCCAGTCGCAATAGCTCCTCCAGATAAATAACATAGTTCTTGTTTATTTCGCTGTTTCCATTCCTCTCATGAGAAGGTATTCGCCCTCGATCTTTTGCCATTCAGATGACTTCGAATCGATAAATATCACGGTCATCCGCTTTCGGATGTTTATGATCGAATGAATCGAATAAATCGCAGAATTTCTGTCCTTATCGGTCACGCATACTTATTTTCTTGCACCGTCCTATTCTTCTCCATCAATGGCTCATGTACAGTGCTATTCATATAATTCTAAGCTCCATCTACTCTTGATGTCATGGAATCGATTTTTAATTACAGTTTATACTCCGGAAGAATCTCATTCCGAGCGGGAAAACTCAGATGCCTATGGCCTTAGACTGGTTCACCTTGATCTTTATTGATGGTTAATAATGCCGTCTCGGGGAATTTCTTCGAAATTTAATATTAAGTGAGGCTACTCGATGTGGGCTATCAACCTTACACGTGTGGGTCGATAAATTTCTGTTATCTCCGTAGTGCGTAGTATGTTGCTTTTAATAAAGAAAAACTATCGTTCTTCACCTATCAAACTAATATATTTTATCATATATATATTTTGCTGTTTTTGGAAGTCGACTTACCAAGATTTTGTTTGATTTTCGCTCGAGTACTTAGGCACAAAATATTTTTCTCTATCCTTGCTTACTGGTAAAAGTAAGTGGTGGTTTGCTTATTTGTGACCGTGTATTTTAGGATCTGGAATAGTATTCCAAGTTGATGTGTAATCCCGGAATGAGCCGTCTCCGTTACCCGTGGTATCACTGTAAAATGTTGCTATATACGAGGTTCGTATATCGTATACTCACGCACGCATAACTATAGTTGATGCATAAGTACGCTATGAACTAAAATATTGTAGAAGATCCCTGACGTGATCTCTTCCTGTACTACTTTGGTCGTGATACGAAATTTATCACGTGCTGTTTTCGCTTTGAAACGGACAGTTTCAATCTACAGATTCCTCGTAGAGCAAGATATTGAGTCGATCGATATAGAACTCTAAGACGAAGATATAGTACGCTTTGTTATCGGAGTTCATTCCTCTGTGAAAAGTGGGGGAGGAGTGCAAGTGGAGAGGATCATGGGAACGACGTCATATATTTCTCATTGAAGGAGGCGAAGGAAGAGGGATGAGGTAATCTTCCGCTGCAAATTTACCGCCTTGCTAGAATTTGCTCATTTTCAGTTGTCCCTTGTTTTTAATTTAACGATAAAGCCATGTAGATGAAGGAAGATTGCGCCATCCTCTGACTATATGCAGGATGGAAATAAACAAGTTCTTTGCTAACCTGTGAGGATGTTCGTGAGCTTTATATTCAAATTTTTATATTTGAGGGTATCCTACAAAACATAAGCATTCAATGATATTTTAGCAATCAATCCTCTCTTTTATTTATGTCATCATCTCAATTTTAGGTTTTATGACACACATGTTTCATAAGCCTTACAATTAGTGTACTTTAGTGTATTAAGCTTGCTTTGAGATGGTCGCAGGGCGAAATTCAAATCAGAGCGAAAAACAAATCACTAAAGGATCCATTATGGGTGACTAAAAGTCTAATGAAGACTATTACAGCAAGAAAAAAATACCCCAAATAAATAATTAAAAATTAAGATAGAGAAAAAAAACATGCCGATATCTTCCGTATAATTGAGATTTAACATTAATTTTGGAAACTTAATAGTAGCATGTACTCTTTTTTCAGTAATACTTCTAACTAACCTACTAACATATCAAATTTATAGACAAAAAATACAAGCTTTGCTTCGGCGCTCAGTTGGATATCTTTGGGGATTTATATTGCATCACATATCTCTCAAAATATAGTGGAGTAAATAAAAATTTCAATTCTTTTACGAATTATTTTCATCATATTCAGTTTCCAAATCTTTCGCCCGGATATGCTATTTTATATTCCATGGAATTTGCTGAAATTATAAACAAGTGAACTGTTATCTGCGTTATATCTCGCAGAAACTTATCACTGAGATTCTTTTGATTTTTGACTGTGACGCAAAAAACGTGTATTAGCTATGGGAAAGTAGATCTGAAAATTTATCTTGAATTATTCTTTATTCCTAATTTTTCATAGTGGCTAGTCATTCTTTTATACATCCAAATAATGACATGAAATATTTTATTAAATGCCGACTGTATTTGAAAATAATTTAAATACGTAGAGAAACTACTCAATTTTATTATACTGGTGCCCTAATTTCTACATCACGAACAACACTACTGATTGAGGCCGCATCGTTAGTAAATCCAGCATAGAGCAATTTGGTCTCTATTGCTTTAAGTCATGAAGTAAAGAGGCAATAAAAACATTCTTTCTTCAGTTTTCCTCTAAGAAGAAGCCAACTCTGAATTTTATCTGTTTATTCGAATGGAGTTTTAAGTTCCTACTTCCCTTTAGCAAGAGAGAAAAAGTTACCTCTTGGCTAAACTTGCCTAAGAATAACCGAAATAAAACATCTACTCTCCCACAGTTTTACAATGAAATTTAATTTTTAAATGCATTAGGCGAAGATGACAAGTTGTTGATTTCATAGTATTTTACCTACATACCTATTTTACATATAGTATTTTACCTATTACCTTTTATCTTATTTGACATGGTTTGTCTACGTCGCCGTTGGTTTAACCTTCAAACATAAGTACATCTGTACAGCATTCCATATTTTCTTAGCTAGTTTGGTAGCTGAAGTATTTTGTTGTTGATGTATTTGAAATCTTCTATATAAGCTAAGAAGCGCAACTTTAATCGTTAGGTCTAAGAAAACATTATAAAGGCGACCTGGAACTCTTGCAGCACGGAGAAAAATACATCGGATTTAATTCCCATATAATCGATCATTACCGACTACAATTACAATAACGCACTATAATTCCTCATTATTTCAAATTTCATGCGATTATTTTCATATTTTGCTAGTCCCAATTATGGGTCTTTTATTTGACATTCACACTACGCAATGTTATATTACATTATTATTTAATATTTATTGTAACTTGATTTGATATCTTATCATGTTTCTTGTTTTTTACAGTTTCCTTGCACTGATAATTGCAGTTTTCCTTATTGTATTTAATTATAATTTATCTGTTAAATTTGAGATATTGTCAGATCCCAATCTCGTCTGGGGTAAAGTTGTATGAGTGTATGTAAGTATTTTCTATTTCCGAATGCTTTCATGTGACCAATATAAACATCTGTGAGATTATTCCCTATCTAGTTAAGAAACCTATCGATAAATCCCGTTGGGAGCCAGATTTGAGTCTGGAATTTCCCTCTTTTTCTATAAGCCTTGTAACCATGAATATTTTCTCTACTTCCGACGATGCCAAACATCCTACTTTTAGAAGTAAACAGTGTGACTAATGGCAAGCTAAAATTTTCCAAAGCAGCAATGCATTATACTGGAACTTTATAAGCATTATGAAGATAGAATGAGCTATAATAGGCAGCCTTATCTTCTTCTTCTCTTTCGTCATTGTAATTCTGCAATATGTATAAAGACCGTGCAAAAAAACGCTTGGATAATTCAGCTATGAGAAACAACAGAAAATCTGCATCGCATGTGGCATTCATCTCGAGGAACTCATTCATTCGGCAGCATCCGGTCCAAAAGATTCGAAAAATGCCTAAACGACAAAAAAGGCCGTCAAAATTCGCATTCCATCGGATTATGGTCCGTGTTCAGGTGGTAAACACGCAGCGGAGAGGCGCTCGACCCCTGTCCAGGGCATCGGCCTTCGGAGGGGAGATAAAGGGTAAGAGAGGGAGAATAGATATAAGGAGACGAGTGTCCGAGGGAAGGCTTCAGTGGCGAGAGGTGGTGCGACTAGGCCAAAGGGACGGAATACTAAAGGATATTTTTTGCAGGATTAAAAATAGTGGCGGAAGGGGGAGGCTGCGTGGAGCTGATACGGAGGCGTCGCTCTGTTTTGCTGAAGGTAATTGATGTTTGTGATTGTTGCGTGCTGACTCCCGAGTCTCAGCAGCTTGTTTACGCTCCCGCCATAGCGCGGTTTGTTGACTCTTTTCCTCCTTATCTTCTTCGCGACGGAGATTCTGCGCCATTGCTCATGTTCTCTCTCGTGATTCTCGCTGCTTCCTTCCTTCTTAATCTCTTCTCCGACTTCTGGTTTTGATTCTTGTTATTCCACCTCAGCTTCCGCTAGATGGTGGTGCAATATTCTATATAAATCTCGGAGGAAAGCTAGACTCAAAAGTAAGTACGCTATAGTTAGCACTTAAGTTATCCTCTCGTCCAGTATTTCCCGGTTTCATAACTATTGTACCAGGTGTCCTAAAAGTCACGTCTTAATTTAGGAGTGATGGATATGATGAAAACTCGTTCGAACGCCGGAAAAATATTTATTCCAAATTGTATTAAGATAATAATTGCTCGACTGTTGCTCTAAGGCAGTGGTTATTGACCTCATCAGATGCTGGCACTCCTTAAAATCTTGAAATGCGTTCTAGCAAATGCGTTCATCGTAACATTCTCTTATTTCTTTTCGCAATAGGAAATGAAAATTGGGTTTTCTGAATATGCCATTTAAATGCATTTAATAATGTTCTTCAATCCACACAAGAGTTGCTTTTTGGATAGTTTTTTTATGCTATGGTATCGATGTATATTTTAAGATTCTTTTCAATGTTTTCGATTTAGATTTATATTTCTGAATTAGAATAAATGTCAGAAATATTACGTATCACTGTTTGTAACATGAAATGCCGTTAAAAACAATGACTTACTTGCTGGTTTCCCTAACTGTGACATTATCTTTTATGTTAATCAAAAGCCCTCGCACATTTTGAAAGCTTCTTCGCGCCCCTTCCTCCTTCACTTGTCTGAGCTGTGCCTTGGTTGTGAGCGAATAAGACACGTACCAGAATTTTTGCATTTAACACCGATGTGGTTCATAAACTAACAAATAACAATACCTAGAGACTGTTCTCCAGGAAGTAACCCGGCGCTGCTGCTTATGCTGTGAAGTATATATAGCGGATTATTAAAAAATCCAAAATTTTCAGAATCGCGAAGCATAATGCCTTTTGGGGCACTCCGTATATGCTGAATACTGCTAAAAATGGTATATTTTATTATAACTATCTCACATTTGTGTTTTATAAAATGCATAATATGTGTTGTCAATCATTATTATCATTTGGAGACTCAAGGAGAAAGAGACCATTTGGTATATAAACTTTGTTGTTTTCCGACTATTTTACTACGAAAAAAACGTTTATGGATTCATGTACGTGATGTCTTTAATTAATAAAATGTGTATTTGCAATGTGAACCTTTTTACGCGCACTATTCATATTTAGTCGTTTCAAACGCAATGAATGTTTCCTTCCCCTTCACGGGGTTATAAGCCTAAACGCGTCCATGTTGATATAGGCGATATACGTAATTACACCTGAATCTGGTATGGAAACCTCCAACGGATGAGAGATTCTACTGTTTCTCTAACAACAGCATCCTCTCTTTCCTATTCTCTATTGAGCTGGAATTTATCCAAAATAAATAGTTTATTGTATCCTGGAAAAAGACAACCTTGTAATTCATTCGGAATATTAGTTGGCCATAATCTACGATTTCAACAGTGACATTGTCTATGGTTAAGAGTCCAGGCCTGAAGATATCTAAACTCTGGGCAAAACTCGTTGAAATATAAATATATATTCTGTGGAAATTACAAGGTTGTTTTCCTCTTGGATATGGCACCTTTCCACGAAGCTTGGCCGCATCAGATTCATGCAGTTTATTAGTCAAAATGAATCTTATTAAGCGAAAGCTCGTGAAATTTAAATAGCTGATAAAATAAGCAATGGATAATGTGTACAATATAATAAATGCATTTTTCTTTACTGCTGTGAAATTTTTCAATGCTTGTTTTATTAAACATTATCATTTGCAATGATTGCAATCCTTCGTGATGGATTCTGGTGTATATGCGAAGTAAACATTTTCGCGGAATGAATCGTCAAACTTGAGCGACGACATGGGCTGTCCCCGTTCTTCGTTCATCCACCCTTAGTCATAAAATCGTTTTATGATCCAAACAAGTTGATATAATACCAATCAGCTATAGCAATATATTCATAGTTGGATATACTATAGAAGATGGATACAGCTAATAATTATTTTAGGGATAACTCTCGTTAAATTTTGATCGTTCCTTTCGGTTCTTCATTGAGTAGGAAAACGGAAGACGAGTACCTTCTGGACAAGAATCAAAAATTCCCTATTAATAGATGGGAAATAAAGTTTTTATCGAAAATGTGGGGCAAAGAATTAGAGATAAAAACAAACTGTTATGTGTTTTTCGGATTTCTTATCAAGAATCGCTTTGAAGAGTCAACAATGTCAGCCATCAAAAGAATTTGAAGCAAATGATTTAAATGCTCATGATTTCTCGAACGTTAACAAATACATCTTGAGTAACAAGTACTACGTTTTTAGCAACATTTTCTGAGTTCATATTCAGTTCTCATTTTTATCACAGTTATTTCTCCCGCGTGAAAAAACCTGTTGTTATCGATTACTGATTATCTACTTGAATTACCTTTAAGCCTCGAATTTACCCAAAATTGTTTTGAATTGGGCAGGAAAAGCGCCTAAACGGAAGTATTCAATGTGAATGATAAGTGACAGATAAAACTACTTTGTTTTCCATGACCTCAAAACCTAGAGTAGCAGAGCGTTGTTTGGTTGACATTTCACGAACTATCGGAGTCTCGAAAATCTTTTTATTTACCTTTTTTGGGATATGAATAAAAGATTGAGGTTGTAGATGAAAAAATACACGATCTTATCAAATACTTCCGAATGAAATGCCTATCGTAAAATGATGAAATATACAAAGTAAACTTTTACTTCTAAAATTATACACATTTTAACTATTTTATATCGACCAATGCCAAGGCGCTTTAATGGGATCATCAGGTATTGCAAAGAAACGATTAATATTATTATGACGATGGGGAATAACTTCTATTCTCATATGTAATCTTTTTCTGTAGGTTTTAGTTTTACTTTATCCTCTCATTGCTATTAATTTTTTCTGAAAGTGGAAATTTATTGTGAAGTGGTTTGAGGAACATTCTCAATCGCTCCAAGTTTTCTTTTCTTCACTCCCTAAAACAAATAGATACATGTAAATAATTTTGTTTCCCAATCTAGTTTATTATTCAAGTTGAAGTACGTACAAGTCTGAAAAGTATCCGAAATTTCGCCATTTCTCGACATGTTTTCTGAAGATTTCTGAAAAAATCTGGGGTCGGAAACTTTTCAGACCATCCTCGTAAAAGCTAAAACGGAATAATATTCTACCTTATTTTATCATACTATTGGCGATTTAATTCGTATCCTTTCGTTCATTTTCGATGCTCAAATTCGATATCGGGATTCCAAAGTATTTTCCAGTTTTCTATGATCTGAACTTTTAGTATCCTCATTCCTTCAAGGTACTTGATATCACTGCTTCTACTATACTTTTGTTTTCGCCGTCTTTGAATCTCCTTTTGCTCAGTTGAGCACTGCTCAGGTCCAAACGTTTTCATTTCCTCTTTCCATTTCCCGCATCCACTTCAGTGATTTCTTTATTCTATGACATGGATTACTCCTGCCATCATCCTCACCTGTGTTGCGTCTTCTGTATCCTTTTATGACTCCTTAGCTTTCAAAGCTTCTTATTTCTTTGCGTTGTTTGTAGTAACATGTTCATTGCTGCGTTTAACACCCATAAGGTTTTAAGTCAATAATTCAAAGAGGGAAAGATTCAATGGTTGAAGACATTCCTCTTAATGGCCATGGAATTTTAGACTTTAAAATATTCGCGTTCCTTCTGAAGGCACTCTGGCTAAGCTTAATCTTCTGCTAAATTGATTGATCGTTATTATTATATGCCTAAATATTATAAAGACTTAGCGGTTTGTTTCATTTTCAGAAATTTAGGTGTTAATATATGGATACCCAAGCTCTAGATTAAAAAAAAGACTGGATGAAGCTTAAATTTATTTTCTGAGTATAAGAAGTTCTGGAAAGCTTTCAATAACGAAGTTCCGTTTATGATAATATGGATAATTTGGTTCGGTAAATTCGGCATTAATGCGACAGGTTTTGCGACTTAAGTGTCACCTCTTAAGTTTTTCCAAGACATGTAATCATCAGTACTGCGATATGCGTTCAAGTCGCCTCAAACTGTTCATGCATTTGCTTTTCCGAATTTTCGTCACCTATTTTATGTAGGGATGATACTTCCGTGTATGTATTTAAAAGCATATAATTGAGAAGTCTCATGAAGAATTAACTTTCAAATAGTGAATTATAGTAAAACTATCAGATTTATGTAGTGAAAATAATTCTAGAGATCCATGACAGAGATCATTTAAGCAGAGATTAAGAGGGTTCTTTCAAACACAAAGGGCATGTTTGGTGCGGATGTTTTGTTGGAATAATCTTCAAGGATTTTTTGCTAATAAAATAGACTGGTTTGGAAAAGGATGCAAGGTTTCTTCCAACCAGATACATTAATTTGCTCTTCTTCATTCGATTCGGGTGTCACGGAAAACAATCCTTCATTTGTGATTAATGTTATTGGAATATGTCCCAAGGTTTTCATGGAATTTCCGGTGGTATATTTTGGCAAGTCTGTATTATTTTGAAAAGGAAGAATCATAGATATAAAACGTTTCTTGATCCAGATTTGTAGTTTGGGAAATTACCTTGGAGGAAAGGTTGCGAAAATTCCCTTCCTTAACTTCGAAAAACTTCTAATCTGTTCAATCCTTGAGTTTCTGATGACCGAATACGGGAAATACCAGAAATACATGTTTTACATTATATCATCCTCTTTATTTGCTTTCATATTATATTCTGTGGAATCCATTATTAGTCGCGATACATCAGCGATGTTTTTCTCGAAAGCATAAACTATCAAAAGGAGAACGACTTCAAGTTTCCTGCATCAACCAGAATCGCCTAGCAACTCCATCAAGTAGTTGCAATATGTTTATTTATATGCGAGTTTATGTAACTGCTTTTCCGGCAGTTTTTCGATCTAGGAACGCTTTTATGATAGCGGAAATCTAAGCCAATTTAAAATTCCTTGGAAAGACGGGGAATTGCTCGTAATTTTCTTCCTAGGTTCCATTCTAAGGATAAACCATTCAGTTACATCATGAGTGCCGTTTTCTTCCATTTCCTTCCTAGAGAAAACCAGTCACTAACCCGTCTTTGCGTGATCGCAAATTTAATAATCTCTCGTTTTGTCGACAGCGGCGATTACCCGCATTATTTCTCTTTCCGTTACGACTCTCGCAAACGAATACGTTCGAATGTTGAAAAGGTATATTTGCTAATCTAAGCTTATTCATTTATTACACCGTTAACCAAAGATAAAAAACTATTTAAAACTACCGACTTGTACGTTTTATTTCGGCCCAGAAAGGAAGCTCGTTTAAAGGTGTATACCGTTAAGACTAAATCTACACTTCGTTTTCATTACCTTTTACGCCAAAGCGAAATGATACTTTATAAATATTTATTTTGAAAATTACTTCTATAGTTTTCTCCTTTGTAAGTATAATGGGGCTCCTGCGGCAAAAGGGTCCCAAAAGAGACGTATTGTCGTTTTTTATGTTGAAGAATCTCTTGCTGAGGCCTCAAAATGGTCTTTGTGGTCCCCGACTGCTAAAATGGGCCCCTAATCAAGGAGAGACTTTTCAATGGGTAAAATTCGTCAAATAGCAACCGAAATGCGTTAGCGTGATCTGAGGCAGATGAGGAAGGCCGAACGATCGACGAGGACAGGAAGGGCGGAAGAATGTGGATGAGGACGAACCCAAGTCGGAGAGACCTTGGAAATGACGACCACCCTTCGTATTCCTCTTAGTATTGTATTCTCCATGTCCAGAGGCGTAGCGCAGATTTTAGTAGTGAGTAGGCGAAAAGTTAATCATAGTCGAGTTCTCATTATCAACGGTGATTTATTTCGAATTGCGCGAAGTGGTATTGAAGACAATTCCCAGCACAGAAAGGATAGCGCAACACATTCCGCCTACATCTTTTTGCTGAATTTGCCATTCAACATTATGGCACCGAAGATCAAATTACGCTCATATTTATTTAATTAATAGCTTTTGTAAAACTGAATGCGAATTCATTGAAGTTGCCAAAATAAACCCTTGAAAATAGAAGAATCTCTTTCATCATTGATTCACATCAATTCAGTGCATCGGAAATAATTTGATTTCAAATACAAGAAATCTCAATCAGGCGTTGGGGTAGAATACATCTGTCCTCCGTTACAAAGTTTTTTGTGGCAAGACCTTGAACTTATTTAGCGATTTAAGACACGGTGTTCTCTTTTGGAACCTCGGTGAGAAGAGGTATGTTTCTCTTTTTATGCGTTTTTCTTCTGGATTGATTGGGAGAATGGCCTCTTTGTCTACTGCAAACCGTCACTAAAATCGGCAGCAGGAAATATATTTCAATAGTCATTGAGCCTCTCAATGAGGCACACGGTATCGGATGGGATTGCTGAGCAAATAGAAACTCAGTACATAAAAATATTCATCTCGAGTTATTTAGGTCTTCGATAGTGGTTGGCGTTGGGGGAAAACTGGTTTACGAAAAAATTATCGTACTCATCCTTGGACAACCGATAACTTACGCCGGTGTTTACGGAAGTAAATATTGTTTACTTTTACGTGCAAACCATTGCCATCTTTATCAACTTGTACGCATAAGTAAAGAGCATTTGGAAATGTGTAGGTTGCATCGTGAATATAGAGTGATATAAAGGTTCTGACATGACGGTAATCAGCACTCGAGCAAATGGAAAAATGCAAATACAATTTTCTGTCATTAATTTATTCATCATCAACTGCGTCATCAGCTTACGGAGCTCAAGGAGACTAGGACACTTTTATTGTTGCCATATCTCCAGAGTACTTGGAGAAAAGTCGCAACGGAGAGCCTTGAACCCTTATCTCAAAGAAACAACTCCTAAGGTATTGTTTGGATATATTTTAGCACTTGTCCACGAGGTCATTCAGCAATGTGTATTCCGCAGTAGACTTTATCGAGAATTTCGTCATGTTTTTTTAAAATGTGCGGATTTAAAAATAATTTTTAAATGCACCTGAATTCGATACCTCTATAGTGATAACAATTTCGTCCGAGGCGCAAAGAAAAAAAGCTAGATGAATTTCATTAACACTTTTCCGTGCTGTGAATTCAGTGTTTTCTGAAGAAAAATATACTCCAGTTGTTTATGATTACTTGTGGAGAATCTCTGATTTAAATAGATTTAAATTAGAGAAAATATCTTTCGTGTAAGTATATAACCTTCCTATAGTTCACTCTTCAGCTAAGCTATTCTCTAAAACATCAAAGAGAGGACGAATATGTTGCATGATAGCAACAATCAAATTTAGATAACAGTTTGCTTTACTCAAGGCTAAATCCCTGCACATTTTTAGTCGTCTATTAGCGCCACTTTTCATTTAGATTTCACGTGCTTTTCCGGCGCAAAAGCTTAACCGGAACCGCAACTGGTAGCCAGAATTTAAACCATCACCGAAGAAATCAACTCCAAGCACTTCGGTGAGAGAGAAGAATTTTAATAAAGAATTTTAAACTTTAGAAATTTCACGCCCCAAATACATAAATAAGTGAAATATATGTATGCTTAATACTCGAATTCCGATGGCACCATGATATCTTATCACGAATCGGACCTTAGACAACCTTTATGTAATCATTGCGATTAACCTCGGATCATGTCATTAGGAAACCGCACCCTTCTTCAATCATCAACTCGAGTTCTACGGCCAATTGACATACAGTACCGTCTTATCCGACACAGCGGTGGTGGCATTGAACGAGTGACGGCCCTCTCGTCTCCTGGACGCAATTAAGAGTGAGAGGAATGCAGATTTCCCCCTAACGAAGAGATGTTCGAGTTGGGAAAGATAGAAATTACTAAAAGGGAAAGGAAGTGAACTGACAACCTTACCTTTATGTAACCAAAGATATCTTAGGAGAAAGGATGAAATATAAATTCGAAACAAATTTTCGCAGTCCATTTTTGTAATATAGTACTAAGATAAAAGTAAGTCAAATATCATCGATACTTTACGAGCTTTATTAATCTTTTTATTTTATTTTCGTGATTTGAACAAGGTTTCCTCGCTATAAATTTTTCGTGAACAAGGTTTCCTCGCTACTCAACTAATTCTTTCGAATATGATACTAGGTTGTCTACTTATGTTTGTGATCGCTCACTGAAGGACATATATGTTGGACAGTATAAGTAAACAGTATTAATATTTCAGTTAGAACCAGAAGTAGGAGTATACTAACTAGGAGAAGGTGGCGATGGGTTTATGAATGAGGAAGAGGGAGTAAAATGATGAAAAGCACAGTAAATGGGGATTCTCTAAGAGCGTGTTTGAGGGTTTGAGTTGAGGTAAAAGCAAAGTGGAGAGAGGTGGATGGTATCCCATGTGAGAAATTCGGTAAGGGAGGCCTTGGCTTCCCCTACACACATTGTATGCTGGGCGCGTGGGTGCCCAAGAGACGAGGGTCTGTGTGCAGACTGATGAGGGCCAAAGGAAGGTCACCTTCGGGGCAGACGACGCACTATTCCTTTGGGATCCTGAGCCGATTGTGAAATTTGCACACTTCCGATGTATGACTACTATCTTTATACTTAATCCGTCTTCCTATGTATTTCATCTCGAGAGAACTTGTTGGTTAATGATGTCATGGGGATAATTTTTATAGTGTCCATAGAGTGTGGAATCAAAAGATGTGAGTGGCTGTAGTCAGAGAGAACTGAGCTTTACTAGCAAAGGAGGCTGCTGATTTGCTTGACCATAAAAGGAATAGCGTGAAAGTCATGTTTACGTACGGATGAAATGCACAATTTGGAATCTGGGAAAGTAGATACAAGTTGGGAATAATTCATTTACCACACTTAATTATAATATATAATATTTACCTTCTATAGATTTAAAACCGAAAAATATTTACCAGTTAGGTTTACAATTACACAAACAACATTTACACACTTTACACAAAGGTTTGCCAATTTGGGAAGAAAATGACTATCCTAAGCTGTACGTCCGAAAGGTCTTAACTACTATATAAAGAAGCTCGACAATTATCAGTCCAAATATTTTTCAGTAAGATGGAATCTGGTTTCTTTGTAATAATTCCAACAGATTTTCCTTAAATTTAGTAATTCCCTCTGTAAAATATTTCTAAATATTGATTTACCGAATTCATTTTCAAATCGCTTACTTTGCATTCTTTTCGTTCTGAATAATTAAGATGCTTAGAAAAAGTTGCAACGGTTTGATGAAGTTCTGTATTTTAAACTAAATATTAAATTTTTAGCTATAATGATCTAATTTATTTCATTTTATGGCTACAATTCCAATGAATAAGTGTTATTAACTCTCTGCATCATGTTAGAAACGTGAATTATAGTAATTTAGAAAATATATTTTTAAATTTCGCTTTCAGAAGCAATACCACTCTTGTGTAAAATCCTTCTTAAAATACTTTATCTAAGAAATAGATCGAAACATGTTACTAAATTCCATAGGAAAATGTCTTTGGCTTCCTGTTTTGGACGAATAATTCAGCGTCGCGAATTCTAACGCGGAGAAAAGATTTTCCTTCCAATTCGGAATCATTTAGTTCGACGTAAAGTTAAGAGAGCGCGAGAGTCACAGCGTAACTCAATTAAATCGGTTTTTCCCTCGGCAACTTCGCTACGGAAGAGCGGACCATTGCCAACGGCGACTTATTCCTCGGCTTAAAAATAGGAGAGTGGGCGTGGAGGAGAGTGAAACCGAAAAAGAAAATAGTGAGTGTTGATCTTTCAGCGAAAGGCCATTCACCGCAATAAAGCCAACGACGTCCGCTCATTAATGCGTCGGTTTATTGCATTTTTCCAATGATAAAGTGATTTCCGATTGCTCTTTGTTCGCAGGCCGCTGATCGACGTAGTATGAACTCATTTCAGTTTACAAAATTCGCGATATAGGAAATAATTGATAAACTACTTCAACTTGACCGCGTCAGATATTCTGTTATATTATGAAAGAAGAGGAAATGGATTTTGTATAACGTTAGAACACTGAAAGGAAATAGAATAGAACTCTTGTGTTAATTAATAAGAGGTTTGAAAAACTCCTCGATAGCCTGACGTCGGTCTACGGACCGATATCAAGGGATGGACAAGGAAGTCCTACATTACCGAGCTTCTAGGAATTACCCCCTTTCGATAGTTATGCTATCATCCTCTGGGGTCTCATTCTGCATTGAACCCCTTAGGATGATAGTATTGCTATCGAAGTGCGCATTGGGCAATTCCTCGGTAATCAGGGAATTATGTCTCCATCCCTTGAAACTGATCCGTACATCGACGTTCAGCTATCAGATAGTTTTTTATTGTCAGAACTTCATCTTCGAAACATTACTCAAATCTTCAGTCTGATTACGACAAGTTTACTTTGGATTTCTATTTTCGAAGAATGTTGCGGAATTCTCGCATTTAATTTTATCAATTATAAAGTGAAAACCTTCGTAGGTTTTCCAAAATGTTTCTTTTATTACTATTACACTCTTACGGCGACGTTAGGACGATATGGCCTCTCTTCCCCTAAGCCTCTGAAATCACAATACGCATATTTCAACTATTAGGTTGAAAGTAGTAGATAAAAATAAGCGTATCACTAGAGAATAAATCAATACATAAAAATATAGACAAAATTTAGATACTGATATAGATACAAATAAATACAGAGGGATTTGCGTTGTGGGGAAACACTTCTCAGCTGAAGGTTTACAGAGAAAAACCCACGATGCGGGAAAACACCCACAAACGCGGGGGAGAAAAGAAACTTTGAAAGCACATAGTTAATAAATTATCCCTATTACTGATGAGAGATACAAAGGAATTAACAACATACTTGTATGACAAATCGACACATATATCCCTCTAGTCTCTCAGCAGGTATAGCACTGAAAAGAGAGAAAAAGAGAGAGAGAGAGAGAGATAGTGGGTTGAATTGGAGAAAGCTAGGATATCTCTTCTAGATATATCAATTGAGTTGTTCACTAAGAGATGCGCTATGATATAAAGGAAGGAATGGAGACTTGATCTAGTTTTAGTATGCATAAATAAACAATAGAACATCTCTGGAGATAATCAGAGTAAACCGTCATCAAGTCTTTCCATTGCCCTCACAGCAATGTTATTCAGAGTTTGTTTTCGTTTATCTCTTCACTTTCGCGATGGCGCCAATAATACATTCCTGTGGGTCACGTGATTCACGGATCACTGCATCGTCACGGACGTCCGCTTCTGATAGCAATTCTGCATCTAGCGCAAGTCCCTTATGAAAGGAATATTCGAAGAGGCAAGGATTTTAAAAGGTGTTTTTGAAGGTCTCTTAAGAATGACTGAATCGTCAATTCTGAATAATCCGTTCTCTCGCCTTCCCATCCAATGCGAATTCCATGTTTTGGCTCTCAGTTTCTTCTCCGTCCTCGCTGCAGGATTCGGCTAAACCTTCCCAAGCATTGTGGCGTCATTTACGAGTTTTTTTAATATAAAAATATAAAATAAATTTCCTTATTTTTATAGGTTATAAAAGTTATTTGTCATGCTATATTTTCCGGGAAGACGCAGCCAACATGTGATTGGGACTTACGTAAGGTTATTTGCACGGCTACTTTGATGAATTGGAGGACTTTGCAGAAGAGATTTCAATCCGTTTATCATTGAATTGCGAAGCTTCACTGTTCGATTCGAAGGATTCGTACGTCGTTGAAGGAGAGCAAGCGTCGTTGCCGCCATTTTTCTGTTTTGGAGGTTGTGCACTGCTTATCTTTACCACAACATGAAGTAGCCTTCTCATAGCACCAGCTGAAAATTGTATTTAAAAGAAAGACAAACTGATATTGTTATCAATGACAGTGTGTTTCAATTATCTCTACTGCAATGTTATTCAGAGTTTGTTTTTGTGAAGTGACGATATGGCTTATTTAAGTATGGCATACTAACTCATTTGTAAAAATTCTCAAGGTATAATCATGTGAAAATAATATGAGAATACATTAAATAACTTGCCATTCGAATAGCTTTGATAGCAATCAGAAGTCCGTGTTCTTTTCTATTACTGTAACAAAAATAATGATTCGGAGTTTGGAAGTTCGAATACATAACTTCATTCGGTCGCATCGTCGTGTCTTTGAAGAGGAAAACGGTGGAATGGGAAATATTAGTCCTTGGATGTTTATATTTTATATTTATATTTTGAAAGCCCAAAATTCATATTCAGCTTCTGTCAAATTTACTTCTAATTAAATTGAATTCCAGCTAATACTTTCTGCAAACGATTATTCTCTCCCTTCTCTCCATTTGTCAATTGGTCAATTCCATCGGCGGCATCAACATTTAGACGAGCAAATAAATCACACGATTTAAGCGGCAGTGATAGAGTTACACATATGTTGTGAGTTATATTTTCCTAAACATCTCTCATTCATATGAATGATTGTGAAAAGTGTGGGCTTCCGAATAGTAATGTGGGCAGCGCGTTCGACTTTGGTGGAAGAGTTCCTAGGTTCGATTCCCGTTGGGAGCCCATGTTAGAAATGATCTCAGCTGTCGAAGCGCCTTCAACAATGATAAGGAATTTTCTTCGGTAGTGTTTCCATGATATTCCTGCTTCATTACTTAGATGGCCTTTCCGACGATATTTTGTACAGTACGGAATTCACAGTAGACGCATTTTACAAGATTTTGTGCGCAGATAAAACCCACTTTGGTTGAACACCCACGTCCATCATTAACTACTTAGACCAATATAAAATAAAAGCAGGATGCCTAGCATATGATGTTTATCTTTCCCTCACCTAATACTGGTATTTTTAAAAGTTTTGAGGCCTTTTTGCACGAATATATCCCCACCGGGAATTGAACCCGAGATCGCTCTCAACAGAGGTGAACGCGCTACCCACTTGGGACTTCGCTATCCGGATCTGTTTCCTTCTTATCTTTTTCGTTGTTAATAAATATAATTTTTAAGTATGACTTTCTTTCATTACGAATATATTGTTATTTTCTCTCGTACAATTTCGCAGCAACTTCTCAAGACTGAGTCACATATATCTGAAGCCGGTGACAACTACCGCGCATAGCCGAACGCAAACACAGCAGGTTTTCTTTATCTGCTTATCATGACTAACGATTAGTCACGGAAGAGCATTCATGCAAATGTTCGTTGCGAGATATCATAGATATACATCAACAATGCATTTGCTTTAAAAGGCTAAAGAAACGATAAATAAACAGGAAGACCCCAAAGGCCGCTTCTTTGGCCCTTAAAGGTCTTGGGATTGCGAATTGTAACTCGTGCTTCGTAATCTCCTAAACCCGGAAATCGCATCGGTGGTGGTCTTCTCTGTAACATTGCCCTTTTTCAGAATTGATAAAAGATGAGCTAGGCGGCATATGTGAAAACATTTTCTTACTTTCCTAAAGCGACACACAAAATTATTTTAAAATGTAAAAAGAAGAGAAGCGTTGTACTGTTTCCACAGAATAAGTTTAATGAAAGAACACACGACCAGTTTTCAGTGATTGATCGGCATCATCAGATGGTACCATCGAATGGCACCTGATGATGGAGATCAATCACTGAAACCTGGTCGTATGTTTTAAATGAAAATTATTCTGTGGAAAAAGTACAACGCTTCTCTTCTTATAACATGACGTATTTCCGCAATATATCGCCAGCGACTGTGTGTTTTATTTTATACAAACTTATTTGTCATAATAACGAAGAAATTTGAAGCGGCATTGCAAATCATACATATATATATTGGCTCTACGAGAGAAAGGAATTACTTGTAAAAACAACTTATTTTTACTTTATGTCGCAGAATGCTATAAAGCAATATTTTGTTTAGGTCATTATCAGTAAAATACAGTACGTTCAGAAAAGGGTAAAAAGAAAGCAAACTTGGAAGCTCCTTATCTGGAAAGCAACCGTTAATAGTTTTAGAGAAAAAATCTTCCCATATATATAAATACTAAAATTAGTAGAATGTTCACACCAAGACGTTAATTCCATCGATGGTAATCTTACACTCTTCTTGGTATCAAAAGAATTACTTTAATTAATTTGCAATGACATTTTGAAATGACATGTGATCTTTCCTCTCCATTCATGACCACGGTTTGCTCACTGCCCTTGGGAGTTCACAATTCTTCATTCCATTTTCTCTGGCGCTCGCTCGTTGCTCTCCATTGTTCTGCCTATCTTAATCCAACATTGTCGTTCTCCACGAAATTCTTTCAAAATTTGAATCATCGTTCATTCGATTTCAATCCATGAATAGCTGCAACAAATTAAGTGAATAAGTCTACGACATTCTGAACAGGAGGATTGGTTTCTTGATCAAATGCTGCTCTTTTGAACCTGGACCTTGAAAAATATACATGAAGATATTGTGTTCCAAATACTTGTCATGAAATCTAAATCTTATTTAAGGTTAACTGTCTCTATTAAAACATCAATGAAATAATTTTTCTCTTTCCTCGTAGGAGTTAAAGATTTGAAAATATAGGAAACAAAATTACCGCGCATTTCGATTGTCACTTGTAAGAGATACGGTTTTTTTAGATCGTTTAGCCTTGCAATTACTGATCCTTTTCTAAGCAGTTCTTTATATTTAATATATTATTTTTATCTACACATGCTTTTCTATTTAATTTAGTTTCCATTCAGACAATTCTACCGACCTCGTTATCTCTCAATGAACATACCTGTTTTGATAATTTTAATCATTGGGATACTTTTACGCGAATTTATTAGCAAATAAAATTCAAGTAAAAGCGTTCATTCCTATTACTCTAACAGGGAAGTCATTCTTAGATTTTATTCTGCTAGTGAATAAAAAACAAAAGGGAATAGCGAGGGTCCCTGTAAAGAAAAGGTTCGGCTCTGATCGTGTTCAGCATTCATGTGATGAATATATCTCCGAAGAAATTTGTACATAATTTTGGGCGATAAATTACCTCATGCAATAAAAACATAAAAAGTTTCAGCACTTGAGATTTGGACGAAAGCTTCCTCGATAGCCTTCAATCACGGAAGAGAAAATCGAGACATTCGAAATGGTCGCTCCCACGTGGTTTTGCAACAATTGATCATTTCAGAAAGATGGCGGGCAATCGCACATGGGGCGCAATGTCATTTTAATTACGGGAAAGTGTAAATATGGACTGCGTGACATTATAACGCTCGGTGAGCGTCTAGTTTGACACCGCCAATGACCGAAGGCCGTCCTTCGAAAGCAACTTAACAGCACTCTTGACCCTGAGCGAATCGTGTATTCTAAATGGACGGATAAGCTTCCAAGTTTGCTTTGTTTTTACTTGTTGACGAGTCATCTTTCGCGGGTCCATAACCCTAACCAGACAGTCCCATTTTTAATGAGCAAGAGAGACGCGTAGAATGAAAATTAAGGAACTACTTTCTATATCAAAAGAGTAAAATCGACTCCCTCAATAGCACACGTCTGATTCATTCATAATTGGCTCTGGGTTCTCGCATTTCTCCGCTCAAAAGTTCACAGATGCATTTTTCATTCACGTTTCATGTCGATGGAATTCTTAAAATCAAAGAAGAAAGAGATGATTCTGCCCAAATTTTCGTCCCTTTCCTAGTGATCTCCAGATTCGCCATATTCATAAATTTCCTATTTCGAGCTATTTATATGAAATATTTCTCTAAGGTCAGTAAAATTTTGGATGAATATCTCTCGTGCAGCAAATCAGTGGACGCCCTTCGATAGAACGAGTTCCGAGGAATCAACCTCTCGACATGTAACCCAGACAACTTGTGGTTAAAGTGCACCGCAAAAGAATTACACTTGCATAGATACAATTCTTTAATTTTCATATAAACGATTAGATCACAATTTATCTATTACTTACCATTATACATATAAGTAAAGCAAAATATTTATTGTTATCGAATCGAATGTAATTTTTTACTCAAATTAATATCAAACTATTAATATTAATCGATACATGTTGTGCGGAAGAACTTCTTTTCCTCTAAATTTGGCATGTAGTGTCTGATCGGTAATTTCCAACACAAAAATACGAAGAAAATGAATGACGCAGCTTGATCAAGTTTAATTTATCTCCGTATTTAGAGTTTTAGGTTAATTTCATACGAGGAAAGGCCCGGCGATTCCTGGATCAATACTTGGAATACCAGAATTACGAACAGGAAGGCGATTGGTCGACGTCGAAATGGCTCTCTGCCCTAATTTGATCATTCTCCGAAACTAATAGATACAATGTGAAGTAAAGGTGAGAATTATATCAAAGGTGAATCAAAGGTATTACGCTGATTCCCCAAGGACGAGATTTGGCCCTTCAAACTTTAATATTAATCCCTATTTTATCCTTAAAAATTAACTTGTTTCTATTATGTAATTATTTATGGCATATAGCAATACTTTTTACTTCGTCAAACACGAGTGATTTGAATATTTCACCCTTTTGGTTATGCCAGGATTAGCGTGCTGCAGCGCCGAGGTTTCGGATTTGGATCCCAGCTATAGTATTGAAATATATTTTTGTCCATTTGTTTCTATTCGTGTAAAATTTTGAATTAACGGCGCTATTTACCACAGTGTATCATTCCAAAGTGCCAATAGCGACGACTTCAACTCATATTGCCCGAGAGATGTTTTCTTTTCTTCGTCCTCTCTTTCCACCGATTTCCTCCTCTTCGGGAACAACCTCCCAAGGTTTTCCATCGAACGCCTATCGGATGCAAATGCAATTCAACGCCAATCTACTTTTCCGGTGTTCTCATGCCATTGACGACGACGTGCTCACCTTCAAACGATACGACGCTTATTTTTTGGAAAACATTCCTCGGATAAGCAAACAAATGCCATTATTTTATAATATATCTGTTTTCGGGTGGAAGAATTTAATTCTTTTTTCTTTTTATTATTTGTGATAAATTTAACGTAAAGTATATTAATTTTTAATAATTCAGGTAAAGGTCAAAAACTAAATTTGAATCATGTTTTATTCAAATTTGTGTTTCATGGTCTCTCTACAAACTAAAAACTAAAGGTCCTAGTCATCCTGTATTTTAGGGAAGCGCTAAATGTTAAACTCTGAAATCCTCATACTAAGCAAATAATTTCCTGGCAGCCAAGGGGTTTGCATTTGTTGAAAGCTGTCCGGTGATTTAATCTTATTCTGAATTGAACCAAAGATTTTATATGATTCACATATTTACTTCCCTTAATTTATCGAGGTCAAAAATATTCATACCATGTCAGACTATTAAGATCAGCACTAGTAGATCGACGCGTTTCTCAAACCACATGAACCTCTATATGCAGTTATTTAAGAAACGAGACGGCAGTAAAAACCTATCCCCGGAAGGCGCTATTACAGAGAACTTTGTTTGCAAGTTGATTTACACCTTTAAAAAATTCTACATGGCGAAATGACCAAAATGCTATCCTCAGCTCTCTCCCTAAAAAAGAAAGTGCGAGACGCGAGAAATTTTATGAACGCCTCAAAACGCCTTTTTGAAAATGATTTCGCACTTTGCTGTTTCGATCGGAAAACTTCGTGCGACGTTCCATCGTGTTCGAATCTGTAGACATTTTTGGAGAATAAGTTCAGTTAGAAATTGAAGAAGAGACCATATAATTTCCTCAGTAAGATAATAAGACGGGGTTTTCGAGCACTTCTTTTGTTGTGTCTTCGGAATTATTCTTTGTTTAGAAAAGCCACCTCATTATCTGCAGAGAGTTAGCTTCTAATAGGTGACAACGAGTAGGAAAAGAAGAGTAATTTATTATTCCAAAGTTGCGGGGAAACTTACAGTCCGGTGGCAACGTTATAGCAGTTCTCTTTTACATTGACATAGTGACACGAATTACATGCAATATTTTATTGTTACAGAACACATCATCTGCAGCAATCAATATTTACAGTACAAATATCATACGTATACACTATTACAAATTAAATACCTCCATTTTACAAGATTACAATATTAGGATCCAATAGACTCCTACTTACAACTACACATTATTTTAATTACTGATATCTCCCTTACAAATATGACCTATTCGCATAAAGGCTAACTTACTCATTAAATAATATAAGTATTATTTACACCTGCCGTGGAAACATTGGATTAGGAAATTACGCTTTCTAAGTTAGGTTTGTGCTAGTAAACAGTGTACAAGGCGGATTCCCATACATAGGGCTCTATATTCGCCTTAAAGAGCGTTCGCCCATCCATTCGTAAATCTCGCTTCACTTTCATCAGTAGCGTGGAATTCTGGGAGAGAAGAGCGAAAGAGGGCGACCAACAGACGCTTTTCCTCATCTTAAGATATCGTTCTAGTTAAAAGTTCCACCAAAACGAACGAGGTTTTCCCTCTTACACACACTTTCCCCTATGAAAACGGCGACCGAACCGATTTTGGTTTAGTTTCCTTGTGAGGCGGAATGGTATGCATTCGATAGGGAAAGAAGATCGCTTCGAAAGATTAACGTCTTCTGCAGCGATGATTCTCAAACGACTATCCCTGAGCGGAAATTGTCTTCAGTCGTTATGAGAACATTTGACTCTCTCAAACCGTGATTGATAGCTCGGGTATCATCCGAAACTGATTTCATCAGTATTGTCTCTCGCTATCTTCGAATGATTCGAAGCAATTAGTTTGGCTTGATTTGAATTGATTTACTCAGCTCGATTTTGTAAATCCATTACCCTCGCATAAACATCCTGGTTGACCAACGCAGCGATGGGAGATTGAGAAACAATGGGGACTCTTTTAAGAGCTTGTTACCGGAAATCATTTGCTGCTTAAATAAACAATGCGTATTGTTTTATCGTATAGTTTGTAATTCATGTATCCCTTATTATTCCCTCATAGGAGTGCAATTAGACGTGAGTTGAAAGAAAAGCGTGACGCCTGAAAGATAAATAAAAGTGAGGAATCACCAAGGCCTATGCCGTGAACGTAAACGCATCAAATAACAGCAGAAGCATAATAGACGCAAACGAATTTCATACTCCTTTTATTTTACTGTTCCTTCAATCTTTTTATCAAAATTTCACTTCACATTTCGTTGGTTTTTGAAGACACTGTTACAGATAACCATTATCAATATTAAGCTACATTGAGTCGGATTCCATGTCAGTTTGAAACTACTATCGTGACATTTGTGTTCGCTAAATGTCAGCTAAATCGCAAATATATTGTTCTCGTACTTGATTATTTAATTGAAGAAAGTCGATTGGTGTTTGAGCCAATAACATGAAAAACGAATTGGCTTATTTCTTCTTCACGCTTCTAATCCTCTGAAAATATGAAACAGTACAAAAAAGGTTGTGTGGAATGATTTTATATGACTTATCTCGTTAAATATTTGCTGTTTTAGTAAAATGATTATTTTTTTACTGTGAAATAACTATTCTCCTTAATACTGTTCGTAAAGATACTTTTCTTCGATCTGATAGGGAATCCCACGTCCAGTTATATTAATTGCTTAAAACGGCTCTTCAGAGTTGTTTCGACATTTTTCAGTGAAAGGAAGAAAAGCGGAATAAAGTGATGTCGCGCAGGTCAAACGGAGGTGAAATGGGTGGGAGGATAAACTGCAGGGTCGCGGAATTCGATCCAATTTCTCCGCTCTCTTGAATTAATCGGGTCACTTCGAATCTTTCTTTTTTCGGGCATTCGAGTCCTCTCTCATCTCCACCGAGTGAAAGCTCAAAAAGTGTGACCCACAAAGCGAGGGTCCACATAAAGAGGGCACTAGAGGAAAATATAGCCGCGAACCTTTCTCCGAAGCGGTGTGCATGTCATTTATCCACGAAGAGGGCATTAAACGCGATTCGTAACAGTTGGACAAAGTAGACTGTGTCATCGATGGGAAATCGTTCGTCAGGAGCGTTTAAAGATCGTTTCGCCGAAGAGAATTGGAGCGAAGAAGAAGTTTGCGATTTACAGGACTGCCGGGATCGTGGCGAAAATCTCATTTCTCCGAGTATGAAAATTATCTTACTTCTCAACCAATTTCGATTCTCCTTCAGCTATCCTAATTCGCGGTTTTTGATTGAAATTATTGCAATAATCACCTGTCGAATCTAATCCTATTTCTTTAATAATACAGGTAGCTTTAGCTATTGGGCTTTCTTAATGCCTTTCAAAATCAATAAAACTGAAATTCTCCTCCAAAGGTACGTCTTAGGCGCTCTCATATACCAATCGTTCCATTGGATCCCAACTACAATTCTTTCTCTTGAAATCAAATTGATCTACACCATTATATCTGTTTGATTCCTTTAGAATGTATTTTATTTCACACGCAAACATACGTGTGAGCCTACCGAATATTTTATCGGAATTTGGCATTTCTACCAGAGAATTGAAAGAAAAGTGATAATTGGAAGCAATAATAGATTAAATCCGGGCAAACACGTGTATTTTCTGTTGCTTTTGCGTTAAATGCTACCTGTGTGTGATATACCATCGTTCAAGGCTTCCAATGTGGAGGGATAATTTCGTAACAGTGCAAATTGTTCCGCCGCATCAGTTGTGTGGGACATAAAAGCGCGGGAATAATTCATGTTCAGTTGAGCAAGGACGCTTAGGCCTTGCGAGACATTTGGCAGTCCCTTGACAGTCGAGGACATGAGTCCGGAATTAGGGGCTAAATGATGCCCAATCGATGTCCTAATGGTTGCATACCCGTGTTCTCCTCCGTTTCATCACTTTCCCTTAAAGCGATCGCAATATATAGATCGAGGTGTAGACTAATACAGTCCCACGAAAAACACTGGAGGTTCACGGCAATCCATGCAGAGAGATGAGAAAAGTTATTGGAAGGACAAATGAAGGCAATAGAGGAAGAAGGAAGGTGTCGGCCAAATACAGAACCAAGGTCTAAGCGTTAGGAGAATCGGCGCACGCAAACTAAACGATTCGGTCTCCGTAGGATTAATTTCTCTTTTTGTTTTTATGGCAATATAGGTAGGTATGTATGTCAGCTGCGGATAGGAATTGAAAATAACCAAAAACCACGATTAAAATATGCGTGCCATAAAATTAATCGTATTCGATGTAATTCGGTGGAGCTTTGTTCCTCTTAATGCTAAGAAAACTTCGTTGTGATTTATAGGCACATTCCTCTTGAATATCTCCAAGACGAAAACTGGGTGTAGACTACATTTATTTTCTGCATTTACAGTTATTTTCTACCTAAACAAGGAATCCGTTGTCTGCCTTCGAGCATTTTTGGGTAATCATTAACTTAATTATCCGTGGAACGTAAAAATTACTTCGAATTAAAGATGAAGTTAACTTGAGAAAACTATGCTCATTTATCATGAATTCGAAATTCATCTGAACTTGCCTAAACTTCAAATAAAATATTAATGAAAAACTCGTCTTTTAATGAAACGCAATTAAGATATTTACTTGATCGTCTGCCATTTTCGAATGATTTTGTTTAAAATCCTCAGCGAGTACAATTCACCGTACTGTATGTTTCCCTGAGTTCAGAAGGCTGTATCATCGCTTATACACTGCTAACTTCTTCCTTTAAATAAATACGTGTCATAAGCAAGGATATGTTTTATAGGCATTCTTTAAATGAATCATACATGCTGATTGGACATGGGAATTACGCTGTAAGCAAATCTAAAACCAGAAGGTTTCGGCATTTATTTTACCTTTTTGTTGAAATTGCTATGCGATAGACTAAGGGTCTATGCGATAGACATAAGGATCTTCCACTGGGCTATTTGCCCTTCCCATGATTTAATGCCTCAACCAATGTCTAACACGGCGGTAACTCTACTTATCACAGGTCGAATATTGCAGGGTTGTCCAACCTTTCTGCGTATACGAGCTACTTTTCTTCCAATATTCCCCATTCATGAAAATTAGTTGAACCATCCTCGTATCGTTACTTACCAATACTTGGAATACTCCGTAATGAGCATACATTTTTCACGTGGACGTCACCTTCATGAATTCTGGAAAAATTCATAAGTTTGTTTGAAATTTCTAATAAATTATTCTGAATAGATTACCACCAAGTACGGAAGATTCATTTAATAAGAGTAATAAACAATATTCTATCTTCCGATCAGCCACCAATGGTATTTAATTTTTCTGCGTAAACAAGAGATACCTAATCTTAGAATTCATTCTCGTGAGTGCAATTTCAAGATATATAAAAGTTTACAGGGAAATAAAGGTCTCATAACTCGATCTTTCCTACACGGTATTATTAATTTTCAGTTTAAAGCTATTATTTTTCCAACTAGTTCTTTTAAATTAGAAGCTTCAGTACATATCCTGTATTAGCCGTGCAATTTAACCTATGCAAAGTGTTTGATGGTCTATTTATACTCGATGCGCGAGCAGAGCCGTTTACTACGTTGCGAAGATTGCATATCTCCATTTTTGGGATGAATGACTACTCGTAAGGCAGGCTGTACGAGATAGCGTATCGCGGAGATAGTACGCAAACAATTTTTTGAGTTTTCACCTGAGTAATCGATCTTTCGTCGAGCAAATCACTCTTTCTATAGCTGCAGAGATAGATTTCGTTGATAAGCGTAGCCAAGAGTCGGTGATCATGGAGATAAAACGTGTGAGTGACTTCAGCGTTTTCACGTTCAAGCCGAATTTTTATCATTCTCTTTCGCCTCATTTTCCTCGCAACTATTCACATTAGTACTCACAATCCTACTCCATTGTCTACTTACGAGGGGACTTTGCACTCTGCACATCCTGGATTCGCTCGAAACCGTCAATTTATCCTCCTTGTTCTAAAACAATAGACTCGAGTCAGACCGCTGAGACCACCTAACCTTCGTCTGTGCAAAAGTTGTACACGAAAATGGGAACTGTGCGACCGTGCTATACACGTTCATTACCATGGAGATCAGCGGTTCACAACCTTTGTCTATATAGAGTATTTTTTCATACCTGCGGGCCGCACTCAGAAAAAATTAGTAAATTATTAAGTAACTTCGAATAACTGAATTATTATTATATTGACAGGAACAAAAATTAACTAAGGCACAGACATCAGTATTTTATTAAATTTAACAAAAATTAAGTTTTTTAACTTAAAAACTTTTAACTTTTTAACTTCATAAAAATGAAAAAATCGGTAGAAAACTAATCTTCACAAATTTTACTTTTCCTTTTCTGTCAATGTGACACTTATGGCTTGGATTATTTAAAAGGCTTTCACAACGGAAATATTTTGAACATATTTAATACACCTTACAATTAGTACCAACAATACACAGTCGGCTTTTAGCTACACGTCAGATGCAATGGCTCAGCCTAACCCACAAATGCCATTGATTTAGGCTGTCTTATGGGTTCCAACGGGAAATCGCCAGGAAAAGTAAGATATCAAATTTCCGATTTTTTTGTAAGAACACATTTTGCCGTTTTTGGGATCTTTTAAAAGTATTCACTGGGGCTGTGGAGGATTTAGAATCGAGTTATTGTTAGTGGGCTTGCTCCTGCAACGTAAATTGAAAAGAATCATCGGTTGATGAGAGAGATTTTCACATTGATTAGCATGTAATGCGTGGTTGCATAACTCCGATTTTCATATGCAACTTCAGCGTAAACTAAGGTTTATTGTCCTCAACGGTCGAACGCGTATCTTTTATTTTAGAGCTGGTAATATGCTCTGACAGTCTCGAGTGAATCAGTGGTACGCAAAGTGCAAAGTCTCCATGTCAGATAAAGAAATTGATTTCCAATAGTCTTATTGTAAGCCTACGATTAGCTTAATAAATATTAACTAATGTACCGGAAATCTTATAGATGTATACCTGTAATTTTCCTCAGTACTTAAACGGAGAACCAAACTTAGTTGGTTTTTAACAGTTGCGGATTTCACGGAACAAACATCAATTCCAAGAACATAATCGGTATTAAATAATTGGTTTTGAGACAAGCCTAATTCTTGGGTGAATGGATGTGGCTATAATTTCAAATCAAAGAATAATCCATACCAATAATAAGTAATATTCAACTACGAAGCTAATGAAGCTATGATCCAGAGGTACGATGTTTATTTTATGTTGAAGGAAGACCAATTTTAGATTTTATAAATCATCTTTCAGAAAGGAGGTAGCGTTATCTAGAAAAAGTAATATTTTCTCTTCCAAAACAGCTTTTGGTCTACTTCTTACACCCACTCGATCCAAATATTTCATGTCATTTGAGGGGTCTGCGAGACGTTCAGAAAGGTGAGAGGTATAAAGGCATAAAATTTTCTTTTCATGGTAATGCTCGTTTGAAACGAGTAACCAGGAAGGGAAATTTCAGTCTAACCATAAAACGACTCAAATTTAAAAAATATTGCCTCTTAAGGAATCCGATCATCAGATTCCTCTCATTCATTCATTCATCAGACCTCATCCGATGTCTGCTCTGTTAGCTAATTACCGCGATATTTCGCGTGCAACCAAAGACAAAATCTTTGAAGCATCTCTTTATCTTTTAATATACCTATTATATCGTTAGCCGATTAAAAATTGAATTCTGTATTTATCTTTTTAAGCTGTCGCCCCTAAATTGAAGTCATAAACACATCAGCGATTAAATACAAAATTTATTATTTTTTACTTCTAATTGTAAGCAAGGCTTACTAATTTCAGAATTAATATTTATATCTCCTTCAATTGTTAATCAAATTTAGTACTTCTTACAAATCAGTTGGGAAAATTACAAATTGATTTCTAGACTAACAATAATTTAAATTACATATATTTACAATTTTACTTAATGGTAGCCTTTCACTGTCTGATATCTTCAACGGGGTAGGGGTGTTTGCGATGGATTCGGTATCGATAAATTGAGTCTCGTGAATAAGCCTCTTAGTGGTTATCCCCGATCTTTTTGTCCCTCGGGACTTCCTCTAAGCCTACCGCATGCATTTGCTAACGAATTAACCTTTTGCGACCTGATGATTCGCCCCCATCAAGCGATATCTTTCCGAAGCATTCTCCGACGAAGTCCCTTCGGAACAAGATCCAGGGTTTCTTTCACCAACAGCTGCAGCTTTAGTGACAGCCATAAGGCTTCTTTCCCACGTCTTGCGAATGGGCCATCAAGGAAGGTTAACCGGATGAGTCTTGTTTTTGTCCCTCGCCGATGGACCCATCACCATACAATCCCGATGTTATTGCTATCAGACTTCGCTTTGCTTTTGCAGTAAAATATGCGATCATCAGTCACACACCTCTTCGCAACTTGGACGGAAGCTGTGACCAGTGCTTTAGAAGCTCATAGAAATTATGAAACCTTGCAAGAATTTGCTGTGGACGTAGAGAAAATTAAGTTTCGGTGTTATTGTTTGGATGTGAGGTAAAAGTTGGAGGATATTTTGCGCGTTATATATATAAATCTTGCCAATCAGCCCTGTAACAGGTTTGTCACAGTACTTTGGATTATTTATGCGTATAGCTACTTGGTGAAGTTAAGTGGTGAAAGTAAAGCTGCAGTTATAAAGTGATTTATTCTTCTTGCCGATTTTCAAATTCCGCTCCGATCCTGGTGAGGAGTTGGTGAGTTTATGGCAAATGTTAGTGAATTTTAGTTTGGATCTTGACGGCCATGTTTATGTTTTCCTTCTTTGACAGATTTGGAGATTTCCGCCATACGAAGAGTATCTGTGATAATACGTACTTATAATATTATTTGCATAGTAATATAATAATAATAAGAGATTAAAGTTTTTGTCATTCGGAGATAGGTAATTAGGATTTGCTTTTGGAACATGAAGTCGACTGCGGGCTTCATCAAAACAAAACGGTTTTCACTCTATTGGTATCTAGACAAGCGGTTGTATTGGATATCTCTTGAATCCAATAACTAATCGACTGTCTGCTTCAGGAAGTGGAAAGTAACGGATTGTTTTGCTATACATCCCCTCTTGATATCATCGAATCATACATATACACCATAACAATCGCGCCATTCCTCTCGCACACTAATGGCCTCGTTTATTAACTATACACCCACGCACTTTCCTGTCCTTGCATACTTCTATAACTCTCGGACAAAGTCGTTTGTGTTCAGACATTCACTTTTATTTCTCTGACTACGTCTGTGACTCTTCTTCAGAATCTCATCCATCTCATTGGACCGGCTTGTAACAAAGAAAATACTAAGTTTGGAACGAAAACGATGTTTTTGTTAAGATTTCGCGTTCAAAGATGGAGTATCTTTCAAATATCAGAAATCATACAACTTTATAGAAGCATTTTCTGCGTAAGCATGTATTTTCTATTTATCATTAAAGATTACGTTGCGACCACTCACGGTGATCTATCGCTGACAGTGTTCGAAGCATAAGTAAGATAATAATTCTTTCATTATACCTCCGACAAAGTGAATTTGCGAAGCTAGCTGTAAACAATGTTCCCCAAGAGTCGTTTTTGTCGCACCTTCTCTATTTGTAAGCTGCGAATCGAACCCCACAGCCGACGTGGGAACGTCTCGCTCATGGCCTTAAATGGTCCAATTCCTCGAGATGTAGGCAATTTATTTTTAAGATCTCTGCAGCCTCGCTTTATATCCCTCATGTCGCTCCTGAAAAGGAATCTGACGTGGCAGCCTACTTCCCAACAGATCACAGACACTCGTTCGTGATCTGTCACCAGCTTCTGACCTTTTACTCTTGTACACATTCATTTGTTTATCCGTTTGGCTGATGGATGAAAGTTTCCCCTCTCTTTTAGATCGTCTCACTCCTCATGAAAAAGTAATCCGACTATAATGCATCGCTTCCCGATCCATATGCCATGAGTTCACATTCCGGCGTTGATATTCCCCGTTCCGTTTTACTTCAGATTCGTAACAAATGCGCCGGAAGCAACTCCTATTTCCCCAACATTGAAAAATAAGAGCGCGAATTTTCCTTCGCTAATCTAATTCACTAACCTAGAAAAATTCAGCCTTTACTAGTGTTACTTAGTTCTCTGCTTTTCCACTTTAATGAATGATCATCACTTTTATCTCTTATAGTTATTTGAAATTATATCCCTTATTATACGCTTCATATTATACCATTTAATTTTGTTTATTGTCTTGAGTCTTCTTTTTTCCAGCAAGATATTGGCAGAGTATCAGAAAATTTGCTGAAATGTAAAAAATGTTTGTAATAAATCTAAACCCCGAGTATTTGAGGTGCAATTCGATAGTTTTTGTATGCATAACGACGTGGGAAATTGTCAACCTCATGTATCCACTTTATTGAAGTACTGTACCTGATGCATTTAGACTACTTACAAAATATTCGTCACGTCTGATCCTCGTATTAGCCGCACCCTAACGAGGAGAGGAAGGCCTTCTTTCTACACGGCACTGCTTTCTTAACAATGTTGAGACATCTTTAGTGCCAATTTTGAAAGAATGCACCAGATATCTTATTGACTTATTACTATACATTTTGTCATTATCGTTGGATTTTCAAAATAATCATTGCTGTAATATTTTTCTTATAATATATACCATGTTATGGGCTTACTCATAGTTCTTGAAAAAGATCATGAATTGAATTGCTGGAAACCTCTCCCAAAAGTTAGCCAAGAGCTCCTTCGGAATTGCGTAAAATATTTACAAGTGAAATTTGAACCACATTATGCTAATAGCCCTATGAACCTAATCTTAATGCTAATTATATATAAACTGTACAAGAGTTTCCTCGACTGTACTTAAATGAGGCACTTCCTTTAAAATGCTTCTTTATTCTCATTGTTTTCAGAGAACCAACGAGAAAAATTCAAATCGAACGAAATTTCTCTTTTACGAGATCTTAAGAATGGCAGCTCTCAGTTGCCCAATTCCATGTTGATCTTAAGAACATGATTACTGCTCACAGATGTCAAGTTTACGCTTACCTATTCAATCTGTATAGAATATATATTGTTCAGATACGAGAATGCATGCATGTTACAAATTTTTGTATGTTATATATTTTTATACGCATTTATATCATGAAGGATTTCATGGGATCTTACCGACTTGATCGACGGACAAAAAATAACAGATTCTTCGAATAACTAGAACGATTAAGAGACTAATAGCATGTGTTCAAACAAGAAATTTTAATTATAAATATCACCGTCTGAAAGAAGAGTTCATGATCAAATTTTAGGAGAGTAATGAGAATGTTTGACTTGAAAGATGGGTTGAGAAAGAATTTGGCCATCTCTATCACTAACAAGCCAAAATTTTCGAGTGACACATGTATTTTGTAAATTACTAGATCGATACTCATTGCTTTATCGGTTGTAGTGCTTGTTGTGTGAGCTAAATGAGCGACATGCGAGGTGAAGTGTGTAACGTCTCTTCTCAACGCATTTAATCTGTCATGAATTGGAAAATATTTGCAAAAAGTGATTCATTCCCGAAAGAGACGACTCCATGCGATTTTTACCTGATAGTTGAAATGAAGGTGAATTTATTTACAGCCATATCACGGTTATTTGTGAGGATGATACAAGCAAAAATATTTCATATACCCCTTCTTCGGACTCCATTGTCATGCAAATTTGATAGCTGAAGAATCATCCGCGATCATACAGTTAAAATTTAAATACGAGAGCCATTAGATATGGAAGCATTGTTTGTCGTGAAACAACCCGGCAGCAATCATCATTAATTCTTTGGTCTCAACGGGTATTTATGAGAGCCATTTGGAGGTCCAGTTTTGAAATGTATATACGATTCGGAGAGAGGCTAAGATCGCACCATATGTTTCCATAAGTAATTGACGCATTCCTATTCGCCATTTGCCTACTTCCGAAATCTCAAGGTCTTGTTTGTCACGAAGAGTACACATTAACTGAGAGCGTCGCCGCCTTTTTCTGCTTCACTAACATAATTACTGAGCCGAAGACTTATTAGCTCGCTGAGCGGTAAAAATTAAACCACTGCTTTCCCCGTGGATGTCGTTCGATTCAGTGCTCATCCTCAATCTGGTGTTTCACATTTCAACCGTTAAAGAGATACGTAGAGGAAACATTCTATAGGCATGTCTAAAGATTAACACTTTGACGCCCCGTGCCACCGACTGGTGTTACAATTAAGATTTAGGTCATAAAAAATAAAACACAATAAGAGACTTTCAGCTATTGTAATATTGAAAACCTGGTCATTTTCGTAGATATATTTTTGCAATAGCAAATATATTTTCTCGCTTTAATTTACAGTGACTTAATTTCTCTTATACTATAAATTATTTTATATATGCGGGATGGACCGACTCGTTTTCATTTGATAATAAAGTGAAATTATCAGATGAAATATTCCATTGAAATTTAAACGTTATTAATACAAAATATTTTCTTAGCTATCGGGTTTAATGGTATTAAAAATCTGTGCCATAGACATTGATAGCTGGCAAAGGGAAGTCAAGCATATTGACCGATATATTCATGAATACCTGGGATCAGAAATGTAAAAAGAGCGATCCCATTAGTTAAAAGTGTACGTGTTAGTTTAATTATAGTAATTTGACTATTCATTGTGATGAGACGTTTTAATGGAACATTTTTGGAATTAAAAATCCTTTTTTTCATTGTGCGTGATGTAATTCTTCGCGTCGATTTGGATTCTTTTCTTTACCTCTAAAATTCTTTCCTTTGAAGGAAGAAATAGAAGAGAACTAAATAAACACAATGAGGACGAAAGAGCGACTTATTAACCGGGTTATCCTTGTGGAAGAACCTCCCGCGAAGCACCAAATTCTCATTAGATGCCAGCTGTATTTTGATAAAATGATGGCCGCCATATCTTAATTTTCCTATGATTAGTATAAATTAGAGATAGCTCCATTCCAATTGCTTCGGAAAGAAGTGTGAAATCTCAGATAGAAACTGCTTCAGACATTAACGTTGACCCTAATTCTGGAAGAATGTTTAGGAGTTATCCCACGAACTAGATTGCTGATTCCAATTTTCCTATTACAATATCTAATGTGAAAAACTTCGGATGTAATGATGCAACACATTTTTTTAAGTAACACCGTTCGGCGTTAAATCCAATTTTATTCCTTCTGGAGTTAATCTATCCTGCATAAAAATATGCTCTAATTCCTATTTAAAGTAATAATACTCTTTGTTCTGAAGCATGCGGAAAGCGAAATCCACTGATTTGACCTCAACTTTGTGGTAACTCTTCATGATGATAGAAGAATAAACAGAACATTTACGCGTCACCACAGAACTTGTACTACTTCTGTGGTGAGATGTAAAAGTTATGTTTTTATTTCTCTCTCATCTTACAACGTACATACATGTATATACAAATTCAATATAAGCAAATTGAAACATCTTGAGATCATTTACCTTATTTCATTTTAGTTTCATTTAGCGTTATTTAAGACATTGTTCAATCGAGTTATGTTGTAATGAAGCTGATTCGAGCGGTGATAAAATCTATTTATTTTGCGATTCGTAAAAAAGGAGTACAGAATTACGTAATCAAAAAAGAATGTAGAAACGAGGGAAATGAAGATCGCGTGATCAATCCACACGAGAGACAACCAAATGTTTGTAATCCATCTTCATGAGGGCGTCGTCAAGAAAAAAAATCGTACTATGCATTTTAGCTCTGTACTGCAGTGGAAGTGGAGTAAGAAACCCGCACAGATGAAGCGATTTTCGGTGGCAAATCGTACGTTTGGTCGGCGTTGGTCACGTGTTTCACTTTCCCCGACGGAGACACGCTTCCGGTGCGACGTTTTCTCTTTCCCTTTGAGCGAAAGATGATTAGGCATTTGAGGTCTTTTTCTGGTTGAGATCGCGCAGCTCATTTATTCGCGGTTGTCTGTTGAGAGAGAATTTAGGCCATTTTAAGAGCACGGCTCTAAATGCTATTTTGCTCTTCGATGCTTGCTTTTAGTGCTGATAAAGGTATTTTCTATTATCAATGATTCGATGTTTGACTCTAAAATAGCATCGATAATTTTGTCGTGCATAATTTTTAAACAAGGGAAGAGGATCGAAATATTAATCAGCAGTCGCAATAGCATCTAGAACATTGATCGAAATAGATTACATGTCGTCGCCGATAGGTAAAATACAGGAAAAGCGACAAAATATTAGAAGTCTCCGCAAAGTAAGTGTATTCTGGGGAACAATCCGTTATTTTTATGGAAGTTATTGCCGAAGCATGAAGTAATATGTTCGAAAATAAAGCTGAAGGCCCAAAAAAGAAGAAAACGTTCGTTATTAACGTTATAATAAGCTCATTCAGTTCAGTCTGACTTTGGAATATTTGGGAATGAATCAAAGTTACCTGGAAAGAGAAGAGAAAGAAAGCAGGAAAACGTACTTTCCTATACTCTTCATCGACAAGGAAGGCTTAAAGCATTAGAAGTCGTCGTATTGAGAGAAGAATATCCATTAGGAATTCTCCATTATATTCAGCATAGTCTAAATGAACACGATTGAAATGATATTTCATCATATGAACATGAACAGATGAAATCTCGCGAAAGTGAAACACACGCCTATAGCTTCCTTGATTGTCCTGTTGTGAAACCAATCGCTTTTATTTATGTATTTCCTAGTAATCGTGATTTTATGGCACTGGAAAAGAATAGAGTTATTTCAAATATCAAATTATTTCAGATTATAATGGAATATATCTACTTTAGAGCCGCCTCAGATTTAGTTTGACCGGTGCTCTCGCAACTCATAACATTTCATTATCACGAGACTTCGAGCATCTGCCGTATTTGATTATGTGGTTTTCTTTAAACGTTATTCCGAGGAGGAAGGTCGATAAATACGGTTCCCGATGTAAGGGAGATGTAAGGTCGTTCTTGTGTACGTTAAGAATATAAATAACTTCCGAAAATATCGACAGATTTTGTGACATTGTCCTTCGGAAAAATTTTAGCGGTCCTTCGCGAATTCTTCCGCAAGCTTTTAAAGGCATCTGAATCGAGCGGAATCGGAAGACCATGAGGTTGCGCCAATGACCAACGGACAAGGGGAGCTCAAATACCGCCAAGGACGCCGTCCTCAATTTTTTTCATTCTTTTCTCATTGCATGCACGATTTTTGGTGCCTTATAAGATTACAAACTCAAGCTCATCCACAAAAGTTATCTGATCATTCATCAAATCTTTAATAAATCGGTCTATTAAAGCTAAGGTGGTGAAGCTAAATACAGAGGATTCATAACCGATGTTGGAAATGTCTGCGATAGTGATAATTTTTGGTTTTATGGAGATCAAACATCTAGAACTGCTTTATTTTAGTGAAAATATAGTATTTTCCGTAAAGTTCTAGTTTTTCTCATATTGCAAATAAATAATAGTACGATACGCCTCCGACCTCGTAATATTTCTAGATCCATTTATTTTCTAATAATTAAGGGTGCCTGCAACCTAATACCAAATTACCAAATTCATAATTCATCTAATTAAAGCGGCGAGAAGCAAAATTTAAATATCATCTCGGACTCTACTTTCTTTTAGGTTTACTTTAAAAATCATGTCAACTCTACGATTCTTCCATTTCCTTAATTTGGGATGAATATTTCGTGTTATAAGGCAAATATGAATGTTTTGCTCCCTAAAATGCTTCAAAATGATATTTTACGACTTTTCCTTCTTCTGCCATTTCTCCAATAGAATTGAGGTGAGGGATTATTTTTGTAAGACCCTCGAAATCTGTTCTACTCTTTTGAGTTCGGACTTACCGATATGAATTTCACATGTTGTGCAATAATTCTACAGAAACGTCCCCGATTCGCCAGAACAATTCTATCCCGACCCTTACGGTAAGAAAATATTTGGAAGATCTTTATTTCGGTCATCAGATAAGCCATCTAAGTCAAACGAAGCAAATTTCGGACTGCATTGTTTCCATTCCTTCACCGTTGCTCAATTTTTCGATATCACGAAAATTGACCCACGAATCGATGGCTTCGAGGTCATCGACCGATTCGTCCAGCAGACGGCGCGGAAGACGGGTCTTCCGCAGCACGCGCCTCGTGTACTTGGCAGCCGCCCTTGGATAGCCTGTCGAATCTCAATCGGGAGCGCGGGGAGAAAACCACCCCAAAGCCACCCACATGTCGCCCTACCCCAAATTTCCCGCCTGCAGAAAGTCGAGGCGAAATTCCAAGTTGGCATTCCGGCGCATCTATTTCACCATAAAAACCCACGGCGATAAACCAACTGGCAAGGAAGAAAAATATGTCTACATCCTACATGCCGGAGTAGAAATTCGGTGTAAGTAATGTATCTTAACACTTACCGAACACTTAACGGTGAGACAAAAGAAATTGTTCCTTCTGGTATTTGAAGGAGGAAATCCGATACTGAGGTGGACCCAAAGTGATCCTAAAATCCGTACGCTTAAAATTGAAAAGCAAACTTATTCTCGAGGTCGCATCAAAGGACCTCCAATCATCCTCCTCATCCGACTTAATCGCCCTTCCAAAACTTATTGTCTTCTTTGAAGTCTTTTTTTCGTGTGCGAATCCCATTCTTCCTTTCTATTCCCACAATAGCAATTCCCTCTTAGCTATGGTAGCGATCCACGTCTTCTTTTACACTTCGAGTGTCATCTTTGATTCTCTTTTGTCCAACCATTTTAACTAATACTTGTTTATGATGTTCTCTTTAGTATTAGTAGTAGTATTGATTAATTCACGCAGTGAATATGAGTTGATTCATACGCGTCTCCTCGTAATCTTGGCTAAAAAGAATATTCAACCTTGAAAAACAAAGTCATTTAGATAAGCTTCTTCACCATCGAGTGACGTTTCGGAATATTGTAGCTTTTGTTCCATGAATAAACTGAAGTATGAGCCAAATTAGCAGGGACATCTTTAAATTATTTACTTTCTTATTTTCCTTTAATTATTGTAAAATTTAACCTTGATTAAATCGCTTTGCGCTGTCAGGAATCACTTATACCCAATGCTGAATGTGTTCAAAATCAATTTACGCCCACTTTCTTTTTCTATGCCAAAGTCGCAACTGCGCGCGCTCTTCCCCGGTAATGAATACATTGCACAATACAAGGATAGGCCATTAAATTGATTTGGTTTCTTCATGACGTTGGGCGAAGTATAGACGTAAAACAGCGTTCGCTAAAAGTTGCCTATAGTCCTTTGGAAATCCCGCTTTGACTGATCTGAAATTTATTCCCTTCAGCGCGGAAATAGCGAGCTTATGGCACGCGTGCCCCAAGTGGCACATATTTGTCTCGCGGAACTTTTACAGCGAAGTTCTTGTTATACATATTCTTCATTTAAGCATTTAACCCCCAAAGTAAAAAAATAGTTTAATTTAACTTATATTCAAAGAATAATTACATTGAATGCTATTGATGCTGTGTTCCTTTGACTACAAAACTTTATTATCAATGAAGCACTGTACCTTCTGATTTCAATAAAAATACACTTTCTTCAAATTCTATCCTTCTAACACAAATGGAAAGGGTGAATGAAAAGCGCTGTAAAAGTAAAATAAGGGCTTTGAACTGTAATTCTTCCGATTTTCGCTTCGATTCAGTGAAAACACCAAATTTTGGTTCGGTTCTGATTTCGCTCATTCTTCCAACGTCGAACCGCTTCGAACAGATTAGATTTTCGTACCGATTAAATAATCCCTCTGCAAGATTTATATTATACAACGCCCTTAAATAGGATAAATTTAAAGTGAAACGTTAGAATAAAACCATCGATTTAAAATAAATAAACAAAGGATAGATTCAGTTATCAAAATTTTTCAATGTTAATTAGAAAGTTTACTCTTACATACGAAATTGAATGGACAGTATTGTTACACTCGATGAGAATACGAACCAATAATTAGAACGAAAGATAATGGTTTCCGGTTTCGGTTCAGGTTTAAGGATTTGAATTTTTCGGCTCGAGTTCGATTTGCACTCCCACAAAAATAAGCTCTTTTTTTCGGATACGCCCTCGATATGATTTAGCAAGGATTGCGCACAAATGAGTAAAGGACCCCTGGTCCATTTGCTCATTTCACATTTGTTCACGTGTAGCCCTTTTTCCTAATAGCAATCGCGCATATGCCATGCTACACAGTTAAGTAGGCGTAAGTGGCTGCGTTTGATCCTTGTGTATTGAAAGTATTGGTTGTAATTGTGGTGGAAGAGCGATCAATTTACGTGTCGCTTCTGAATTCGAAAAAACGAGGGGATGTTCCTCGACTTGATCGCGCTCAGAATCGATTCATTTCTCTGTGAGCCGGCCAACGCCCTTAAAGCACGCATACGCACTGCATTCAGACAAATACGAAACGAAATTTTAGAATAAATTATCTCTACTCTGGTGTTTTATTTCTGAGAACTTCTTTGATTGACTCCGAAACTATGAACGACTTCTGCAATTTTTAGGAATTTTCAAGCTCGACTCTTTGAGGTTGCGATTGCGTTTTTATCACTAAACGACGGGTAAAAAATAGGTAAAACGCGAAAAAAGTACGTGAACGTGGACCAAGCAACTCGAATCCATCTTTAGTGTGCATTCATGGATCTTAGATTGCATTTTTCATCATTTTCCTAAAAATATGTTAACAAAAAATTATGAACATATTAAGTAGCAAATTACAAATAACATAATAAAATAGATATATCTTAGCTCTGTACAATAAGAGGTATTAGTAATTAGCAGAATTTATGGATTCTTTTGCCCAAGAAAACAATTTTGGTGAAAAATGTTCCCTTTATCATGTTATCTGATTCTCTATCTAAATGATTACTTAAAGTACGCTATTATTGATAATTGGGTAAATTACTAACATTTAGTACCTTTGGACTACATATAAGACCATTGGATGCGTGAATTGGTGATATTACTGGCGTTTGAAAGTTTGCCGTGTAAGAGGTAATAGCTCTTTGGTTACTTCAGTGACGTAGGATGGAATCAGCAATGTTCAAGTTATACTTGGAATAACCATTTCTTTAGCCCTCAAACCATTCCTAATTTTTCACCTGAAAAGTATTGATTTTTATTATATATCAGCGTTTAGGTCGTTTGCGCCGAGTTCGACCACTGAAACTATCCCTATTGGATTGCGAAACTCGAAGCAACATGCAAATGTAGGCTTATTTCGATCCTAAACCTTGCTTTGAATAATGCTTGTAAGTCATGGCTTTGAATGTTTATACTTTTACCTCCAGGATAGGATAAAGATCGAGGATCTAGTATGCATGTGCTAAGATTTAACCTTTCATTTGTATTTTTAATATCCGCGTATCCAAAATATATCTAAGATCGCCCATTTACTTAGTCACTCTCGCAGTGTTTCCGGTAAACGTTTTGCTTGATGATTGTAGATTCGATCGAAATTTTCTGCTTTCTATTTCAGTCGATCCAATCATTTTGTTGGGCGCAATTTCCGTAAAAATTGGCTTGAGGACTGTTTATGTCGGTGGGTTGGAAACAACTTTTAAATTACCGATAACTTCAGCTTTTCGAACGAAGAACATAGTACGTATATACGCTGTAAACGTGTAGCAGGGGATGTATACTCCATTACTCTACTTTCGCGGATCGTTCGCGAAAAGAATCAATTCTTGATGCTATTTGCATCTAAAACGAAGCTTATTTTCATTTTATACTTGGTCTATAAATAAAAATAATCTTTATATTAAGATGAGCTTCCAAACACAAAGCCTGAACTTATTGAGCTTATCAACTTACATCAATTTCCTTATCTTTCACGCAGTACCAGAACGCTATAGGCTACCTACTACGCCTAACAAGAACCTTCTCACTCTCTCTGAATTCATTAAATAAACGATCCCTTTACTCAAATTCTCTCTCTTCTAACCATTCCAATCCTGCATTCCGAAGCATCTGAGTAACGATCACTGATTTTTTTAGCAATTCTTAATTAGCTTTCCTTTGTGTTTTTCTTATTCGTGAATATAACATTTAGATGGATTCATTTGGAGTATCCCACGGAATAGGAGCATGCACCATTTCACCATCGGATTTACCAACGCTGCCGTTCCCTTATCGCTTTGTCAAGTCCTCATTTCACCGCTATTGTTTTTTCTTTCTTGAAACTGAGGAGCAATACCGAGCCATCCGAGGAACCTTTTCCCGCATCGCCTTTTGATCGCTCGCATATGCAGTTCCACGAATAATCGTCGTTGTTACCTTTACGAGTTACCGTACTCGAGCATCGAAAATCCATTCCTCACCATCGCTGTTTTCTGCCTCTTTTCCATTCCCAATATCCTGTCCCGTCCACGATATTTCTTATGTCATCCAGATACATAACAAGGCAGCCGTGCATAATTCGAAAATAAACGAGGGAGTAAGAAGAGAGGCCTAATTATTCAAGGTCCAACGAAATCATGAAACAATCTCTTCGAAACGTGAGCAGTTTTTGCTATCTTCCTTCAGTCCTTTGACAAATTTTGAATTGTTTGAAAGTTCTCGCTGGAGTGAACTGAAAATCAAGAAGAAAAAATTAAGTATAGTATATGTTAATGTGTTTTATTCCTGATTACAGTAATATTTAAAATGTTGGATATTATCTAATTGAAGGACAGTTTACAATTTGACAAAATTACATTCAAATGCATAATTCTTCCATATTTCACTAATAAGTAAACAGTGAAGTATTAAATAAAAAATAAAGTATCAGTTAACTATTATGTTAAGATTTGGAATGTCGAAGTGAGACGCTTCTAATTATGCTTAAATAGATAGACTTGAAAAGTATCTGGAGTCATATTGAATATATAAAATTGAACATATACAATTGATACATATAGAATTGATAAAAATTTTGATATCGTCCCATCACTAATGCATACCCTCTTTAATAGTTTTCGTAATTGTACTCACACCGTACTGATTGATGCCCCCTCGGTGGTTGAAGTATTAATGGAAAATATATATGGCAATTTGGTTCACTTAGATAGAAATATTTATCTCCGGCAGAGAATTGTAGATCTTCACAGGTTGAATGCATCTATGTGATATAGATGTCCTCTTTCATTGTGATTTAAATCAGCATACTCTGAAAGGATACATCTTTCTACTTCATTTGCTTATAAAGTAATGCATGAAATACTGACTGTTATAAACGAGTTCAGTACATACAAAGAGTAATAATGAATGTGTCTGCATGTCTATACTTCATTAGAAAACTTCTTAGTCTCAATCCAAAGCACATAATTGGCGTTGAGCTATTACATTATTATTCAACTTGCTATCTGATTATTGCCTTCCTTTCAATAAAAAATCTTATATTAGTTAAAATTTGGGTTTATTCTATCGAATTAAATAAAGAGCGTTGAAGTAGAAGGTTTGGTTAGATTTGATATAAATACAAACACCACCGGAGATGGGTGGTTTTTAGTTGGACCTTTGAAATAGTTATGATTATTCTCATCTCATCCAAATAAATCAGTATGTCTGTCGGTGAAGCTATTGCGGATACCAATAAACTGTTTTCTCTCTAACACGTGGCAAAACGATCCAAAGAGCGTAATTAGACATTTTCAAAGGAAGAGAGATCGACACCCGGCGACGAGGTCAGCAATCGCTATATCGGACAGACTGGCGAGACAAAGCATACCTTCTTACCTTCCGTTCTCGGCGTTTGAATTGCATTTCTTTGGTTATGGATGTTGGAGATAATCCCAATGCGAGGTCAAAGACCAGAGAGGCCCTTCTAACGGACTACCCTAGCGGGATCTCTAGCTATGCCCCTTTGAGCCGTTATCAGAAAAAACCCATTGAAAATATGAGATCCAATAAAGTGCGAGATGTATGCTCCGGAGTAATTTTTTCATTTAATTCCATCCGATCAGAAGAATCGGGCGGAGTAAATAATGAAGTTATCAGGAGAAATTGACCACGTAGCGTTTAGATCAGAGAAAAGGACCGTTTTCATCAAAAGACAGCATGCACCATCCGACCACATAAGAAAACATCGGCATCTGAGAGCTTCAGAACGAATTTTGAATAGCTTTTATCTTCATCACGTAGTTTAGCATCGAAATTGTGCCGATGAGCTTGAATTTTATTGCTAAACTAACCTAGGTAGAATATTTCATATGTAATCATTACTTGAAATAATCAACGAGATTGAGAAATAAGGTGTATACATACGTGTATTTGAATTAGAAAATGAATCATTGAATATCCAAAAGGCCGAATGAGTACATGCGTCAGGTTTCCCACCTCTACTTTTTGTAAATATTTCATTTATAAAAAGATTATGCTGATGCATCCAGTCTCCTTTTTTGCGGACTTAGCAGATTTGTTAGAAATCGACATTTAATAACTTCACCTATAGAAGAGGTTATGAAGTCCGTGTACATAATCAATGGAAAAGGAAGCAATTTATTCATTTTATGATTTCAAATTGCTTTATCTAATAACTCTTGAGCTTCTATCCTGAGTTAAGTTTGAAAATTTTCATAGGCTCCAGGCGTCCCAGAGAATAATATTGCAATCATTATGAATCATATAAATTGATAATAAAATATAATAAATGAATGAGGTTTAAATTTAATTGAATTTGTTTTGTACTTTCAGCAATTGCTTTATAATCTAAGACTTTCAACAGCCTAAGCATCTCTGAACCAAGAATACTAAAAAATCCGGTGACTATAAGTAGGCTATATGAAGGTTGGAAATTTTATATTATGAATTAGATTTTAATGGAAGCTCTTACTCCAAAATCCCCCAGAATAACTAATAGATGTGACTTGAGAATCGCACATAATAGTTTCAACGTTCTCATCGTTATACTTTGATCATCATTTTAGCATTTTACTCCTGAGAATTCGAAAAAATGGATTACAGTTACCCAAGTATCCCGATAGAAGCGGAGGAAAAATAAAGTTGGAAGACAGCGGTCACTGGAACCTGTCCTGTGGACAACAACCCTGAAGTTCCCTCCGGAAGAGTCGAACGCATCAAGGCCGTGCTTTCGATAAGGGACATCATCCGAGGCCGGCCCATATGTTTTGGGTAGAGCAGATAGAAACCGCATAGCTGAGGTATCTCCGCCTGCGGAAAAAATGTCTCGCTGGGAGACCACTGCTAAGAAACACCTGAAAAAAAAACCAAAAAAAGAAATTTCTTGATGAAAGATACCGTTTCCGTCCGATTTAGCAGTTCGTGAAAAGTAAGCGCTCCTGGAGCGCTTTATGCATTCTATTGCAACATTACGTTTATTAAAGACATTATATGCTTCCAGCATAATGCTAATGAAATTCAAATAGTAAGTAAAAATCTATCCTGCACATATTTTGATTAGGATATAAAAGAATTTCCTTAATAATGATTTCTACGGTAATTTTGGTAATAATTTATCTAATAATCGAGTAAGAGTGTATTGTGACGTGAAATAAATTAGAGCAATTCTAATGTTGATTCTATTCATAAAAATAGAGTCATGATACCTTGGTTAATGACGTATTCGGTTAACGACGAGTCACGAGTAATCCAAAAATGTCTTGGGTTTACGACGTTTTATTGATGGGTAGCGGAATTCAATAAAACTTTTAAGAAGTTAATTAAAGGAGTTTTATCTGCGTATTTGATATGTACGTATGCATTATTGCTACAGGGAGAAGCCGGAAACAATCGATTATTATATTTGTTAGAAATCATACCCTTGATGACGAGGAACCAAGGCCTAATTATCTAATTTAACAAATAAAATGATGTTTTTTCGATCAATCTTTTCAATCAATCATTGGCTCAATTTTGCAATTCCTTGCGATTGAATAGGATTTTATTACTATTTTTACTATTAAAATCATACTAATATGCTAAATTATTTCATAAAACTATCATCACCATTTTTTAAATTAGTTACAAAAATTCATGACGACGAATTGGTGGCCAAGTATTTAAATAGGGGACCACTTCGAGAGGTTCGTTCCCGATGCGTCTATGCTTCGCTGACTGTAGTATCTGCAATTTTAATCATGGAATGAAACGAGATTGGAACCAAAAATGGTGAGTTAAAGGAAGATTTTCACTGGTGATTCGCCCTCAGCGTCGAGGGTCGACATTACCCAAAGGGTTTTAGAACACTCGATTTAGGTAACAAACCTTATGAATCGATAATTTCCCGTTGAAAGTATTTATGTCACACTATCAAGAAAGTACCTACCTAGGGTATCCTACGGTAATGAATTATGGTTTATCATATATGTTTAAATTTTGAGAAATTACTTCAATGAATATCTGAGCTCGCCTGACATGCGCGCGTAAATCGATTATAAATCTCCTGAAAATTTGTATATTAATGATAAAAAGATTTAGAATGTTTACATAAGGTGAAAATGATATGATGAGTATTCGATGGATTCCTAAATGAAAGCAAACAAATCGGAATAACTGAGCGTTTAACAAAAATCTCAAGATGAAATCAATGAGAGTTTATCATCAAGCGAATAATTGGTTCAAGTTCTCAAATTTTGAAGTTTGGAAGTAGACACAAGTAACTGTGATAAATATAAATAAACTGTTATTTAATTAACACTGAAAAGTATCTAATGATTGGAGTAATTAAGTAAAAATTTGGAGTAACTGTAGCGATCCTCCATTCTCTCACTTTTTACTCACATCAGTCATCATTATCAGAATAATTAACAATCTTTCAGCATCCTTGAATTAGATTTCATTGACATTATCTTTCCTCGGTTGAAACTCATTCCTTCAGATTTATCTTTTGCTATACTTCGTTAACTCAGTGATAGAAATACGATATTAGTAACTTCGTTAGTTCCTTTTAATTTTCTCAAGAAACGGAATCTAAAACCCAAGATTAATTTACCGTTTGTTGACAATTTTAGAAAAATAAAAATTGTAGTCGATTAATTCTTCAAAGCAAAAAGTCAAATCATTTACGGTATTAATAGGTAACAATAATAGAAACTCTGATATGCTTTACTCTCTGCAACGGTGCGTTATTCCATTAATTGAGATTTCTGCAAGGCATTCGAATATTTTGCTAAGTGTGCTATGAGCCGAAAGAACAAGTTATGATATCTTTTGATAAGGCACATTCAAATACTATACGCACTGACGCCCGTGGAGTGGGTTTGAGTATTTTCCTTTAAAACGTGAGTCACGACGCAGCTCAATTTAAATGACGCAAGGAGGAGGAAGTTCTTGGACTGTCTAATCAGGAGAAACGGCTGACGGGAAATTTTCGCGGAAGTGGTAAAATACGTCATAAGCAAGCTGAGGGAATCCTCGACACAACCAACTATTAGTACGAGGGAAGCATGACTCCTCTGAGCAGTCTTCGTTGAGCGATCCAAATAAACAGACGCTGCGAAGTCCTTCGATACGGGCCTATTTACACGCACTGTCATTATGGGGATGGTGAGCCAGGAGCGAGCAGATTTATATACTAGCGGTAAGTAAAATATTTAGACTTTACGCATAGCTCAAGTGAAGTATGTGGAATGGGTTGGTTGCCTTATGTATATATTTTCGGTGCTCATGGAACGAAAAAAATGTGAATTCATAACAAAGAAGAGATATTTAGGAGAAATTGTGAGCTCAGCTTATGATAGCAGACGAAACTTCTTCGAACTGACGTAGAGGCTGGCTGGCTTCTACAAACTCCTCCTACCTCCTCGCCTTCCTCCGTTACTTCCCCTACTTCCCTCTCTCCCGCGCTGGTTGCGCTCATGGTTGCGCCGCTGACTCGCTCACGCTCAGTCCGCTAGTTCACGAAACAGTTTCACGCTTCAGCTTGAAGGCGAAAGATCGAAGAAGTTCCTCGTGGAAGCCATTAGAGAGATGGCGGACGCCGGCATAGGACTGACCGAGTTTCCTGCAATCACCCTCACAGTGATTGTTGGAGCAACTGTTTTTGTTTTGATATACATTTCTACTTTGTTTAAAACCAGCGCACGACCAGAGGAAGTTAAACGTAAGAAGTCCCAATGATTACCTTCTATAAGACTCGTGGTGTTTAGTTTCTAAAATTATAACTTTCCCTTTAATCATTTAATTTTGTTTTCATTTCGTTTTTGTTTGTTATCCTTAAATTTTGTTCGAACTGTTGGTATAAGGATTACTGTGCATATTCAGCCAAGTTCACGTGTTCTTGAATGCCTCCTACACCGATGATTAATATCCTCGAATCGGAGGCCGAACTGTAGTTGAATCATACCGCTATCCATTTATTTTATGTGCAAGAAAATTTTCATATCATTCCTACTCTCGAATCATATCTGTGATTGGAAGGTTATTGTGATTCAGTTATGTTTTTTTACTTAAGTGATTTTCAGTTAGATTGATTTGATTTTTAATTTTGTTTATTTGGATGGAATTCTTAGATAAGCCAAAAGAGCATACCAAAACCAAGGAGAAAAACGAAGGTCCTCACGGTGGTGCTCAGCATAGCAAAAGTACGAAGAAGAAGTATGTTGGAGAGAGGTGGGGACGGGATACAAAGCATACGTTCTCCCACCCCTGGTTGATGACTTCCTTGAAGGGACACAGTGGAAGAATCCTAGACATGGACATGAGCAGCAATGGGAAACTATTGGCTACATGTGCTGAAGGTATATTTTTGATTTACGGAAATTTTTGTTTTTAATTTGATGCATGACATTCTATTTGTTTTAATGAGTGAACTATAAATGTGGATTAAGTGTGCACGTGACAGTTCTAAATGTCTAGTTGCTTATGCATGTATATTTGTTAGTATTAGACCTGAAGTAATGTAATATATCTCACATGGGTTTTTGAATAATTACTAACGTGAGTGCTTCACAGATAGTATTTTCCTCTATAGAGGTAACATATATATATGTTGAAAGATTCAATGAAACGTTTGTTTTTGGTCTCTTTCCTTAATAATGCATGAACATGGCTTACTGTGTGTCAAAGAATGAGGACCTTCTTGTTTGGTATTATGTAGCCCACTTAGTGTACAGTTTTTAATTTGTGTTGGTGATGTTTACTTTCAACTAGTGAATGTTATTGTACATTATAACTGCAATGATTATTCAAGTGGACTTTTTAGTATAGGTTTAACTTGTGTAAATGTTCAATTACCCTACGTAGATTTAGGATAACCAAATGTATGATATTAAAGATTTTATTTTCAATGAAGTCCACTGCTACTTTTTGCATCTTTGACTTAGTCTTTTTCTATTAATTTGTATTTTGCAAATTCATTCAATCACTTATTGATATTTAAGAATGTTGAAGTTATATTATTGAAGAAGCAGTTTCACAAAAGAAAAGTTTAGGCAGAAAATATTTTAAAATTTTCAGTTGGTGTTAATTTTAATTATTGAATTTATTGATTGATACATATTTTATATATTTTTATGAAATTTTACCTCTAATATCAATGTGGCCTCTGCCTTAAATTAACTTTGTACAAATTTCGTTTTACAAGGAAAATATCTTCCATGTTTCTTAAGTCCTTCAGTGAACAGTGGGGGAATCCCTACTCATATTATAAGGTGAATTAATTCATCATGGTTGTGGATACGTGTCCTTATTCTAAACCTGGATTGGGTGTGGGAGCTTAATAGTAGCTCACCAGTCTCCAAAATGAGTAAAATGGTCAACCGTGGTTTTCCCCATCCCTCTCTTACTTTCCGATGGTTGGTGATGTTTCAACCCAAACACTTACAGAAGACTCAGAAGATCCAGGTGGAGGTGAGGCTGATGGAGTGGAGGTGTTGGAATTGGAGAATGGTAGCAGTGGAGATAGCAGTGGAAGTGCTGGGGAGACTTGTAGCAGCAGTAGCAGTTGTGATGCCAGCAGCAGTAACAGCAACCTTAGTACATTGAGTAGCAGCAGCAAAAACAGTACTGAAGATGGCACATGTGAGGGAGACAGTGAAGTTGGTGTAGATAAGGTGGCTGCTAGGTCAACCCTCAGCAGAAAAGCAAAGCGTAACAGAATGAGAAGAGATGACGACAGCGGCAATGGTGACTCTCCAGTGGCTCCTGTACGCTCGAGAAGGAAAGCAAGAGGAAGAGCTCCAAAAGCACAAATGAATAACAGTAGGACAAGACAGAACCCTGGAACTGGATGTGGGGGAATGGCAAAATCAAAATCTGAGACTTGTGGAAGCAACTTTAAATCCTCTGGTGTGAGGCTTCCAATCCTTCGACAATATGCAAAACTAACCTTAGGGGATGTTGAGCTTGCGGCCTTACTTCGTCATTATTTGTTGACTCAAGATCAGCTTCTAGTGCTTGGCTACCCTGTGGAGAGTGGGCTTTATCCAGGTAGGGCCATAATTTACAAGGATCCCTCAGGGTCATCATTTCCTGATCAGGGATTTGTCCCTACCCTCCCCAGTGAACCCTCTCGACCAGCACACCTTTTCGATGTGAACGCCCGAGAGTTTGTACCACGCAGCAATCTTTCTGCTGTAGAAGACGCATCTTCCTTGATCGACTACAGTGCTGCAGGTACGAATTGGAATGTTGGGCATGGGTCAAGTGGCTCTCTCAGCAGTTTGCCTCGAAATTCCACTGCTGTTGATGGAGGATCCACCTCTTCCCCCGAGGTATCCGTTAGTTCTGAAGAAGGCTGTGACTTAGGGGATCTTGCTCCTCAAGAAGATGAGGAAGATGATGAAGACCTCAGGGGTATGACTGTCATCTCTTCTGACGTGTTATGTGTGGAATACGTAGAAGGGAAATGTGTGGAAAGGATTGTGACCTGTGTGAGAATGGTAAATGACAGCGAGGAGAAGCGCTGCGTTAGGTGCGGCAGAGGTTTTTTTGTAACCAGTGATGGAGAGTATTTAACGCAAGAGCGGTGTGTTTACCATTGGGGCAAACTTCAAAAAGTGGTTGTGAACAGGGCAATGCCATCTTCAAATAATAAAGGACGTTCCAATCAGGGCCTTGGATCAGGAACTGTGACACGCACAGAGTTTGGTTGTTGCGGTGGTAGGAAGGGGTCGAGAGGATGTTCAGTCGGGCGCCTGCATGTGTGGTGTGGAACGGGTGATGGATTTAATGGACCTTATGGGGGCTATGTGAAGACTCAGCCTCAAGGAAAGAGAGTATCCTCGGCATCGTCGGTGAGTGCTCTGGTGTACGCTCTGGATTGTGAAATGTGTTTCACTGGTCGAGGTCTTGAACTGAGCAAAGTGACTCTTGTGGGAATAGATGGTAGACCTGTTTATGAAGCATTGGTTCGCCCAGGTCGACCTGTGGTGGATCACAACACCAGATTCTCTGGAGTAACGGCTGGAGATTTGTCTCGAGCTACTAAGTCCCTCCCAGATGTGCAAAAGGATCTTCTTGCCCTTATCCATGCTGACACTATTCTGGTGGGACATGGATTAGAGAACGACCTGCGTGCTCTTAGACTCATACATGGTTGTGTAGTCGATACTGCAGTTGTTTTTCCTCACTATTATGGGCTACCGTATCGGCGGTCCTTAAAATCCCTCACTGCCTCATATTTAGGGCGTGAAATACAAGGGTCATCTGCTGGCCATGACAGTTGTGAAGATGCCCGTGCTGCCATGGAAGTCATGCTTTGGAAAGTACGACGTGATTTTCGGTCAGTGCTAGAAAATTGAATATTACATTGTTTGGATAATACATTTCCACATTTTTGTGATAGGATTTTTTGATCATTTTATGCAGACTGATGTCTCATGGTATAAATTGCAATAATACAGCCTTGTAAAATTGGTTTGGAGGTGATGCTGAATAAATAGTAATTCCGAAGGTTTTCTTCAGAAAGAAAAAAGATCTGTGAAGTCTTTCCATGAGAATTTAACTCTTCAGCAATAAAAGTGGCTACTTTTGAGAGTATGGTGCAAGAATAAAGTTAACTTTAACCTAGTCAGTCACTTCGGAGTGCATATGTCCTGTTACTAAAGTGACTACTTTTCGTTCCTGATAACGGATCCATGGATAAATGAATTGTCAGGCACTGTTAGAGAGCGTGTATTATTCCTTCTGTTTAAAAGAATGGAATCTTTTATTGGTTGGCCACATTAATTTATTGAGTGTAAGTGTATAATGTTTTATTTAAACTTGAGTGAGAGTATCATTTGTATTTCATGCATGTAAAATACTAAATTTACTCATGTATTCCTTACCTCAATACTTCAGAAGCTTAATTCTTGGAAACATTTATCTAAGCAAGTCTGTCACATGTTTCAAATCTGATTGAAAATGAAGTGTTTGGTTTACTTGCTTGTGGTTCTTGTAATCGATAAAGTTGTGGAGATTTAATTACTTCTTGTGAAGGTGCATTGCTTTGTATTTCATTTCAGTATTAAATTATGAGATACTCGGTAATCTTGTATGAAAAAATGGAAAATTCCCTTGAAAAGGATTGTATGTCTAGAAAAGGTGCTGTTCATACATGTCTTTCTACATACCATGTGTGGCCTATATCATCGATACTGCCATGTCACTGTGAAAATCATTTTTGACCTGCGCATTATTAAGAATTTTTACAAAGTATTCCTCAAAGGTACTTATTGGCTCCATGTGGTTAGTGCTTGTGGAAATCATCATTCATCAATCTCTTACATCTTAGTATTACTTGGATAGTATTGGTTCATATTGACTCCCTTCTGTCATTTATTATGTTATTTTTTCATCATGCTGGTTTATGTAAGGTGTTATTGATCTCAGAAATATTTATCCCAGATTGTTACTGTCTTTTAATTGGATCACGTTTTTTATACTCAGCCATCAAGGGACCTAATGATTTTGTGGTGACTATAGAATGGGAAAACAGTTGTTTTGAGATTTTATATTAGCATTTAATTACAAATAAAGTTCAATTTTCTGGTTATCCCATGCTTTGTGTGTGGTTTTTATGGTTTGCAAGTAAACTGAATGTAGTTAGGGCAGCTTAATAAAGTGCTTTATTTTTATAAGGTAAACAGTGTATAATTATTATTTGTTGATGTATATACACAACTCAAGGAAATGAGACTTAAGATCATTCTCCTTTGCTTTGTTCCAAGATCTTTTTGTGAAAGACATAGAGCATTGTTTCAGAAGTATGTTATTTTTGCCATGTATACATGCAAACTTTGGTTGGACTCTAAGCTCAATATCTTGAGTTTAACTATCCAATATTGTCTCACTCATTGGTATGCATTTCACTGCACAATAAATTTTGACCAAAATTGTCAATTTTATAGTTATTAAATGCTCTTTTGATAAAAGAAATTAGGATCCATGTGAAGTATATCGTAGAAATAAAAGGTTTTTATAACTTTGATCAAGATTTAAAAGATTACAGGTTTACTTTCATTATTTAATATTATGTGACCTCCAAATTTTGTCATTTTGCATGCATTAAGACATTTTTAAGTCTAATTTGCATGTTATTTTGGTGTTCATCTCTTATTCAAAGTTTTTATTCAGTGTTTATTCATAATTTTGGCAACAAATTTTCAATTTTATGTACCTGTGACTTGTTTAGGTGTGTTTTACTTTGGTTGATAAATCTGGTTACTAAGATCATGTTCCTATCAAAGAAGTTCAGCCTTTTTAATTGAATCCTTTGCTGTTTTAAACTATTTGAAAACTGCATGTTAATTTGAATAATCTTAAATAAAAAACTTTCAGAGTATCCAATGCTTAGATTAAGTTTGAGGTTATTTTAAATTCATCAATGAATTCCATCTCAAAACATTCCTATAATGTTAGAAATTATTGGTCATTTTTTGGCCATCAGTCTTTTTATCACTTAAATATGATTGATCTTCACTCAGGATGTTGCAGAATGCTCAGCATATGAATGGAGATATTTGAAGTCATTGTTGAATCTTGTTGTATTTAAATATTGAATGTGACATGGTGTGAAATGAAATTCAAGAAGCAATTTTCGTTTTTACTGGTCAGGTTTATATTCAGTGCATCTAATATGTTCTGGTATCAAGTGTTTAAAATATTTCCCAAGTATTTAGACCATCAAGAAACTTTCAGGTGGTACACACTTGTCAGTAATTTTGATACTTTGTTTTGATAAGGACACTTTTGTAGTTTTTATAGCAAGGTAAATAATAAAAAGTTTAATTATAATGCATTACATTTTCTCTGAAACCTGCATACATATGGTTTTAGGTGGTTTAAAAAAGAATTTCTTTGATTCAATTATGTGTGGTATTTGTAATTGAATTGATTCTCTGGTTAATCATTTAAATAAATTCTTATTTCTGATAATGCAATCATATAGTCATACTATATGAAATTCAAATTTCAGAAATACATTTTGCTCTAAAGCTTTTGGTACAAAATTATTATTTTAGAGCAGGCTTTACAAGATGAAGAATTATTCATTATTTTACAGCGTAAGAAGTTAAGGAGTAAGAGAAGTAGGAGTACATTAAATGGAAGAATGATAGAGCAAAATGTTGAGTTTATCTGATTATTTTTTCTCGTGTGAGAGTTATGCCATATGCTACTTTGGCAAAGCTGCGTTATTGTTGAAAATGATTCAGTTTCATGATTATATTCTGTAACCTATTTATTAGGTTCATTACTTAATTCAAAATGCCTTCAGTATATACCATTTTTCCGCATTAATTTCCTTCAGACCGATCATTGCACATATGGGCAACAAAGGACTTCAACCAAAAGGAGCACAAGAGTGTGAGGGTGAACATCGACTATGACCATGCATCACTGGTGCGCTGGAGTCCTGATTGCAAAGCATTTGTTATCCTGAGAGCTACAGAAAACATTATTCAAGTGTACAAAGTTACTCGCAAACCTGAAGGTGGTATAGTTGCTGTTGAAAAGGGTCTCACTTTTCCTAAGGTAAGGATTTAGGAAAGTTAGTTTTATGTGAATTTTTATCATTCTTCAATGTTCTCCAGCTACGTGAAATTTAATCAGCTGACTATGAGATTGATTTATGGCTGGAGTTTGGAATGCATACTGCTTGCTACACAAGTTCTTAGTTCTTTAATGACATAAACTCTGAAGGCAGAAAATGTTTTCTAAATCTGGTTTGTATAAATATGAACTGTTAGGATATACATGGTTACTATTAAATACTGCAGTTGAAAAGACATATTGTCACTTTCATGTTGTAATGAATATTCTAATAATGGAGGAATAGTAATTCATAAAGTGATGTCTCTAAACATTGTGTTAATACTGTGGTTAAAGATTGAGTGAAAGTGACACAGAATGCATTCCTATTGAAGCTACTACATTCAGTAATAATAGTGATAGTTTTTTCAAAAACTTAAATTGAAAATATTTTTACTATTTTAGGTATGACAGATTATAGTGATGCAGAATAAACTCCTTATTTTGTTTAGCCTCCTTTCTTTCAGTTCAATATCTTTGAATCACCTTAAGGACTTTCAAATGTAATCTTTTTCTCCTGAAATTCATCTGAATTGTTATTTTTATATTGTTATTTATATTGAAATATTTGAAGGTATCTATGATGAAAGCAGCTCTGCAACAAAGATCTTTTGGCAGCTTGAATATATTTGAGTAATTTATGATCTTTTTTAAATAGCAGCAGTCAAAGCTGTAAATTTTCTTATCCTATAGTTTTACCAATACACAATGGGATTCACTGAATATATTTTAACAAATTCATAACTGAATCATTTCATGGTTAGAGACTTCTGATTCAATGAAACATACAAAAAATTTTTAATGTGCAATTCCAGTACTGTTAATGAAGAAATATTTAGCCTGATAAATGTGGAAATGATATATTTTAGTAAAGTTATAAGCCCTAAAGGTAAATGGAACCTCATCCCTAACCAATCAAATGCTCAAAGGGGATGAGGCAACCAAGCAAGAGGAGTGGAATAAGGTAGGTTAATATTGATTTCCTCACTGAGCCAGGAGGCTTCGATTGGAGCAAGTTCATGAAAGGGCTGCAAGATATCAACGGTAGTAGCTCCTTCAATTTGATATTCTCCAAATCAGCATTCCCTCACTGAACTAAAATTTGTTAGATTTTCTGTAGATAAGTAATCTACAATTGTTAGCTGACTTAACTGAAGATTTAAGTATAATAATTTTACATTATTGAAATCAAATGTCTTCCCAGGTCTTATTTCATCCTACCTAAAGAAAGAAATAACAAACTCTTAATATGGCATAAGTTCTTCTGAGAGAAATTTCTTTCTTGGCATTATCATCATCTGCAATATGTTTATATCCTTACACATTATTAAGAATTATTTTGCAGGATCTTTTGTCATTCTTTCTGAAGTCTTTTATCATGAAAAGAAAACTTATGGTAAATTAGAGGAACTTTGAAGTGTTTCTCCTGTTCATGTTGGCAAAATTAAAGTTCTCTCAGCCTAAGCCTCTGTGTTAGTAAATGAATTTCCTCATTATGAACCCTCCAGTGGTCATGTGGAGTAGGTTTGATAGCATCCTACCAAATGTCACAAATTTTTCTTCCATAGAAAAGTGGTGGTCCCCCTTTAATTGCCCCCTGCTTTTCAGTAACTGCAGGGAATTAAGGAATATTTTTACTTGGTAGTTATCGGTAGTCACCCATGTGATGGGAGGATTGTGATGAGGACAATATTTTTTGGATCAGGTTGGAGCTCCAACTGTTGTCAGCATTGACATGCTTTTCTCAATATTTTATATTGTATCACTGATTTTTTCAGGTGTATATACTAAATAGGGTATTTTATATTCCAAGTGGCTGTAATGTTTGTTTATGTGCAAGGCACTTTTACCTTGTAGTCTCTCTACATCCCAATATGCTGGATCCCTAAAATCATGTTGTAAAAGTGTAACATGTTATGATATGTTTTATTAATTTACCTTAATAATACATGGCAAGAGGACTGATTGAAATATTCCATACCTCATTGTGAGCTTTTGGAGGTTTAGATTTCCTCTAATCATTAGATTTGATGTTTGATAAATAAGAAAAATATTAGATTCATCAGTAAAAAATTACCGAAATTGGTACATATATGATAGAAAAATATAAGACTTGTGGGATTTTTTGGACCATAATACTCTTTCAAACAATATCCATCCAGCTAGCAAAGTATGTCCATGGAAGGAGGAGGAGAACTCCTCCTCCTTCCATAGTATGTCTTGAAAATATTTTCTTTAGTTGATGCAAAGCACTTTTAGTTATTAGTTTTGGAGGTTTATTGTTGGCTGTAGACAGAGGCTTCTTTTAGGCTAGAGAACACCGAAAGAGAGGTTGTAAAATGGTTGCTTGGTCCAATCCTTGAGGCTGGGAGAAATATCACAGCTTACAGTTGGTTTTGCAGTGTTCCTCATGCAGAAGATTTCCAAAGACCAACTTTGTTGATCGCAATTAGGAAAAGGAAAATGGTAAATAAATGGTACACATGAAAGGGAAGGAAGAGAAGAGCAGCTTGTGTGGATTCTGAAGTAAGAATGTACTTATCCTACCTTTCAGAAAGAAATTAATGCTTCTGTATTACATTTTAGAATTATACAAAAGGGGGCATAAATTCAGTTTAGAAAATGGGTACCAGCAATGATATGGCCAAAAATGCATGTAAATGGTCATTAGCAATTTTCTTCCATTTGCTAAATATAGTTGACACAAATGTATAAATTATGCTTATCAAATTAAATAAAGAACATTTATGCAAAAAACAATCATTTATGAGGGAGTTGTCAATTTATTTATGGAGTCTGTTTAACTTAAAGAAATCTCTTTCATGGGTTCACTGGTATGGGTAAAATTTGCAAGGCTACTGGAAGGTTTACTGTCTCTTATGAAGGGGTACGTCTACAGAGACCAAACACTTACCCTTGGCAAAAAAGGGAAAGACAACTTTTAACTAACTGATTTGAAAAAATTTGCTTGAGTAATAGTACTCTGAATACCTTCCACAAATTACTCACTCCCCTTTGGGTTTAGAAACTCTGTAGTTTAAGCATAAATAAAATAATAATTCTAGAAATTATTGCAGTTGAAAACACCATGGGATGATTGAAAGTAGTCTAAATGTTTGCCAAAGTCAAAGAATGGCATATCTGATCAATTTCTATCTATCACTCATGAAAATTTGAAAAGGGTTATACATTGTGTCCCTTTCAAACCTCCCATATTTTAAAGACCCAGGGAAAAAACTACGCTAGATGTGATAATAAAATTACACCATATGCTAGATTATCTCAAAAGATTTATTCAGTAATTACCAATACACCTGAATATGTGAACCATTTATGGCACAGAGAATATCGGGTCTTTGTTCAATTTCTTGTCATGTTTTTTGTAACATTTCCTCTGTAACTGTTGGGTATTTTATAGGTATTTTCTATAAACTTATTACACTTTTTGGGGGGTGAGTTTAGTAGCCAGTTGCCTGCAAATTTACTCGCTGACACTAAATTCACTGAGTGATAATGTTTACTTGCTGCTAGCTCAGCTAGTGCGAGCTAAGTTGAAGACTACTTGCTGGCAAATTTACTCCATTGCCTGTAAACTAACCCTGTCTGATATACCTTGCTAGTGAAATTGCTTCATAGTTTTAGTGAATATAAAAAGGTTAACAGAAGTAATTCACATGGGAGTCACGGTTGTTGCCTTTCAATAGGAGTTGAAAAGAATAAATCTAGAAAAATGTGGGGAGAGGAGGAATTTATGATGCTTACAGGAAATAGGATACTATTGGTAAATGTAAAAAGATGTTATTACTGTTCCGCTTCATATCAATAAATATGAGGAAAACACTTTCATAAAATTGTAAGCAAGAAGAAAAAACATGAGTCTGGCTGGCTAGTGGACAACTTTACTAGCTGTATACAATTGACTCTTGCTGCACTCACGCACTAGTTTACTGGCCTGCAAACAGCTAGTTTTCTGTATAATAACTCTTTCTGCATAATAAGGCCTTTAGAGATGTTTAGTAAAATGGGAAACATTGTTTTATAAGTGATATGATGGAGCATGTTCTTTTGCTCTAATCAAAAACTTTCTATTAGCATGAACATTACAAACTATCACAGTCTTTACATGTTAAAAAATAAACTCCACTCTTAGATTCTGAGGGTATTTTATTCTTGCAATTTATGAAAATTTCTCTATATTATTCAGATTGTAAAATGTGGAATTTAAGAATGAGTCCATGGGGACTAAACTTCTATCTACATCTTCTTAAAGAACTAGAAATGAATGTTATTAAAATGAACTTGTGTATAAAAATATATTTAAAAACATATTTAGCCATTTTTATATATAAGGAGCAATCCTTAGGGTATATGGAACTCAGTTTGATTTCACAAGTAAGTAAAACTTAGTTGCAGATTCTTTATCATCTTCACTGGAGGGATGCCCATTGAAGTTCAATTAAAAACTGTTGTCTATGGTTGAAATTTGTTTTTTGTTAGAAAGTAGGATTTTATTCATATTACCATAGAGTAAGTATAATTAATGTATAATATTACATTATATCAGTGTTTCCTATGTTAATTTTCCCACAGCTTACAGGACCGTTAGCATAAAAGAAAAATTGTAGAGATTAAAAAAATACTAATATATGTTCATTCCTTTAGTAATAGAAATTTTTTATTATTAGGGAAACTTCCTTTCTTCAGTAACTATTTCATGTTGTTATATATTTTAATTTTAGCACCATAATGAGGATGTTATTGGGATAGATATTGCATGCAATGGACGATTCATCATGTCCTGCTCAGAGAAGACAGAACTGGTACTGTGGGACTTAAAAGGGCAGAATATACTTGGAAAAGTGGATACCTACCTTATGTCAACAACCTGTGCTCGAATTTCACCTTGTGGACGATTTGTGGCCGCTTCAGGTATTGTATTTTGATATTTTTCTCAGATACACATTTTCTGTAAAATTTTCTATTATTATTGTCCTTATCATATTTAGTTAAAAATATGGGCTCTGTGGGGTATTTTTGTCATGCAAATTCTTATAAGGTTCATGGACTGGTGTTGCCAAGCTTAGCAAAGAATAATTTGTTGATGAAAACAATTTCTTCTGATGTAGACATAGAAGATTTATCAAACAGTTGAAATTATCCAAGTGATTCAACGTAAAATTTCTACCATTTATTTCCTTGCATTTCCACATGGAAAGGCTTATCTCTGATTTGATATTTACTACTACACTGTTGTGAACAAGGTTATATACAATAATATATCATTTTATTGTTTCTATAACTTAATAACTTTCTATGAGATCTTTGAAGCAGAAATTTCCATTTAATGCCAACAAAAAGGGATCACCAACTAATTCTTATTCCATCTACCTCCATACATGCTACACATGAAATCTAAACAAAAGTATAAAGATGTTTTTGGTAAGGAATGAAGACTGTCTTGATTGCAAAGGGATTTATTAATTTTTCAATATGTTGGTTATTTCCCTGTCTTGCTGATGCAGTCTTGCCCATGAATGCCTGGTTTGCTGTTGATAGTGTCATGGAGGACTGGGTCATTCAACAGGAAATCAAAAGGAAATGATTTGTACTTATATAAAGATTTAAAATATTTTCATTTAGTAGTCCAGTAACTCTCTATGTTGCTGAGTTCTTAATTTTCTAACTTATGGAATGTTTGCAAAATTTAGCAAGCATGGATCCTTTTGAAGGATCATAACTTAATAGAATAAGGTTGAGATATTTTTCTTTATTATTAAAATATAATGAAATTACCATGAAAAATATCTGCATCAAGGACCAAAATATTGTTTGCAGTATCTCTGAAACCTACTGGAAGCTCACAAAAGCCAATAATTACCTGCAATTGTGAATTCAGAGAGTAAGGAAAGAAGCAACTCGTGTCATGTTAGTGACTTCATCATAAACTAAGATAGTTGGACAACCATCAGTATGTATAGACATGCAAGATGTGTGATTTGCTATTATATCACAATTCAGGAATCAGAATAAAGGTGTGTGAAATAATTGTTGAAATAATCCTTCAACTCCATATATAGAAAGCCATATTGGACCCTGTCAATATGAACAGCAGTCTACCAATTTCAAGATAACTATATTGTATTGTCAGCTCATGGACATAATTTTTGTTTCAGAACAAAGAGACAGGCATAGAAAACTCATTGGGAGAGATGAAATCATCCATCGGCCTCACAATTACTTATGAAAAATAAGTAAATACCTAATAAAAGAGAGAGTTTCTTTATACTGATGAGAAATTAAGCAACACTAGCTTGGCTAGTGAACAAGGCTTGGCATAATCAAGAAATTAAAATACCTCATTAGGCTTTCCTATCAGGTTTATTATGGGAATAGTGGCTCCCACCATAATTCATGCTTGTGCAGAAAATAGTTTTATCGAATTTTAACACTCCCTTGCCTTTCATTTTTCATTTCATTCACTTTGTTGAAAGTTAATATACGATACCATAAACTGCCATTTGCTTGCCGATAATGCATTATAATTCACTCAAATGCTTGCTTTTAACAAATTCATGGTATTAAGTTTGATCTTAACCTAAATTCAAATGTTGTGCACATGTCCTTTATTCTTCTTATGTCTTTTTAATATATTTAACATGATAACCAAATCATATTTGGTGCTCCAATCAGTTGGTCAAGTAGGTTAAGAGTAAGTGTTTGTCATAAAGCCAATATCTTAAGGTGAAAGTCACTATAGCTAAAATATTCAGCCTAACCAAGGTGTGGAATATCAGTTAACTATGAGTGAGTTTTGAAAGCTGTTATCACATGGTTTTTGATTGTGAAGTAAAATTCTCTCGAGTCTAAAGTCATTGACAGACAGTCATCCTCCTTTAATGTGTTAGGTTGGGTTCAGGCCCACCAATGCACTGACGCAGCCCCATCCATTTTTATGACACTTGGAAGAGGGGCCAGAGGGTGATGTAGAGACGTTTGCATGGTAGACCCCACTGGAACAGCAGCGTCATGAGTGACCATCAGTTGCTATTTAGGAGCTTGTCTGTTAGGATTGACATTTTGCATGCGATAGTAGCAAGTGTCAAAAAAAACTGATAGCCGTACGAGGGCATTTCTTAAAATTTTCTTTCCAACAGCTACAAAATTAACAATTTAAAATACCGATGTCATAAAAATAAGAAATAAGTTAATTAATAACTGAAATGAAAACAGATGCTCAATGAATTTGACTTAACATTTTCATTTACCAATAAATTATAACATTAAACTGATGAAATGGTGACTTTAGCAAAATTTTCTCATATCCTAGTCTATGCTGAACATAGTAGATAACATTTAATTTTATTTTTAAGTTGAGGAAAGATTGAATTATGAAAAGTAAATATGCTTGGAATAAATACACTAAACATTCTGTTCCAAGAATTTTCATTGCAAATTTTGAACGTCTTTTGCCAAAACATTTCAAAACTGTGGAACACATGGCTGAAAACACTTCATAAAGATCATTTTTGCAGTACTTTATGGGGACAAGATTCTACAGAGTACCGTCGCTTTGTTTGTTCTGAAAACTTTGTACAGTGTACAGATATTGTTAAGGTACATGTACAAGCATCCTTTTAAGGAAATTTATCAAAATAATGACAATATCTGATTGCAAACAGACTGCAGCAAACCAAAAAATCATGCATGCAGAGTTTATAAGCATCCGGCATATTTGGTGCAGAAAAATGCCATCTGCCAGATCAGGGCAAGGGATTAGAGCAACAAATTTGCTGAAAATCCTTACCCTGATCTGGCAGATGGCATTTTTTAAATTGGTTGGGTTGGCCCCATATGAAACCATTATCAATCTCATTAGCATGCTAGCCTGCAATGCTGAAGTTTCAAGTTCAAATCCTGGTTAAGTCATGATTGTTTGTGTTCATATTTAAAGAAAGCTTAACAGTATGATTGGTCTAATTCTACTAAAATTCAGCTAATAAAGATATGATTATCGTTAATATTTTTTCTTTGCAACCCTTAGTTTTTAATTTGGATGCAAAGATGATTTTATGATGATGATGATGTTATAAAGAAAGACGTTCATCTTAGAATTGGTTTAATTTTAGAATTGTGAATGCAAAATTTATTGATGATATGCAAGGTTACAACTGTAAGGAAGTTATTCTTTATTCATTGCATAATTTGTTTTGTTATGTGTTTAAATTTTTATTTGGGATCAATAAGTCAATTTACACAGATGAAATTGTTAACTTATGATTTGCTTATCATTAACAGCTTTCTCATGTTACTATAACAGTACAATTCATCAACTCATTACTAATGTTTGCCATTCTATTCTAGGATTTGCCCCTGATCTAAAGGTTTGGGAAGTTTCTTTTGGTAAAGCTGGAGATTTCAAGCAGGTATCTCGTGCTTTTGAGCTTCAAGGACACACTTCTGGAATACATGATTTTGGCTTTAGTTGTGATTCCTCCCGTATGGCAACTGTTTCTAAAGATGGCTCATGGCGGCTGTATGACACCAAAAGTAAGTTTCCTATTCACTCAACATATTACCTAATCTACAATTCAAAATAATTTAATTTTTATGTTATGAATATTTGCTCACCTGAAAATGTGTGGAAGTAAATACGAAAACAGCTGTCATTTCCCCTGAGGGAAACTGGTCTCTTGAAGATATCTATCTAATATTCATGATTTTATCTTATTTTATTCCTCCTTTTATAGTTGAATTTGATAAAGGAGAAGACCCTCATTTTCTGATGTCAGGAAAGTATGAAACTTACCGAGATATCCCAGCTCATTTGGCTCTCTCACCTGACGGTACTGTAGTGGCTGTGGCATCTGGTACATCACTATTTCTATACTCATCACGGACTGGAAAATGTGAAGCATCCATTCATGACATCCATGCAGGTAACAAATAAACTTTCTAAATTACCTACATTTTCATACATGGGGTATTTAAGAAATAAGTTTCCTGTACTTCAAGATAATCACTCTTTTTTTAAACAAAAATGTGTTAATCCATTTCTTATGTTCATGAATTTATTTTCTGATTTAATCTCCTTGTTGTTCATGGTGTTTTTTGTATCTTGGCTTCTAGCAATTCTCCTGCTTAAATCCTCACCCGAAATCCATTTCCCCTTACAAACTTTTTTCCTTCTGATTCCAATCATTACCTTATATAGAACAGTGTATCTTTTTAACTTATTACTGACTTTGAAAAAAGATTGTGCATATGCAGTCAAATGATTGGCTTTGGAAGAAGATTACCAAGGATTCAGTTTATGCTGAAGCTTTGATTAATTGCTACTGTCTCACAAACATTGTCAATCTCATCTGCTTGTTTAGCCCTTATTGGTCTGTTGCCACCCTCATCATCATGAATTTTTTCTCTTTTTCAATTAAACTTTTTGACAACAACTCAGCATCAGAATAAATATCTCTTTAAATTTCCAACAACAATTAATTTTATTGGCTGAAAATTAATAATTAGGAATGATGCCACATTGAAATAAAGAAGCTGCAGCCAAGAAACAAACACTCCTTGAAAAAAGTATAATATCTAGAAAATTAAATCATGAATATAGATAAAGATTTCAGAATTTTTTGATTTTGAAATTGTATTGATAGTATTTGTAGCACAAGGAAATTTACTCGCAGATCTGTGATATCTTCTGCAAACTTTATTCTGATAACCATTCATTTCTTTTGTTTCTGATCATATACAGCTCCAATTAATCGTGTGCTGTTTGATGCTGCTGGAAAATATGTTTTAACAACAGGAGATAAGCATGTTCATGTATTCCACAATGTTATTGGGCAGAAGGAGCTATTAGAAACTGCCCAGAAGAATTTGCGAACAGCTAGCACATCAGCCATGCGTGAACGGTTGGAAACTCAGATAGCTACATCCAAGGAATTTCTCCAGAGAATGGGTGTTCAATGCTCGTGATTTCCAAAATCTGTCACTTTTTGAATACTCTTTATTTTGTCTAGCTGTTGGTTGTGGGTGGTTAAAGTTCTGCAGCTAATACCTACAACTCATAAGACTGATCAATGAAATATCCATTTTTAAATCTTACACATTAATCCAATTTTGCATTTTATCTGATTTAAAGCATGTTTGTTCCTTGGTATTATTTGGCAAGTTAGGATATTTTTTGCTAAGTATCAATTTTATCCTTTTGATTTTTCAAAGTTTGATACAATATTGTTTGTGAAGTCATTCCTCAAAAGTACTTATGATTTGTATGTTTTATTTTGAAACCAATAATTTTGCCAGTGCCAAAAAAGTCAAAAGATTTTATTATCATGTTAGGAGAAATTCTATCAGGGAGAATATTGACTGAAAACTTTTATTGCTGCAGTAGTGTGTCCATTCTGATAAATCCAGAGTCAAGCTCCTATATCGATATTACAAAGAAAATATGCTATTTTTTCAAGGGTTTTGACATGAGTTGTTATGAAGTTACAGTTTTGTAAAATTCCTAAAGTTGCTTCTATGCTACATAATATGATGAGTATTCAAGAGAAGATTTTTTTCATGAAAATTTGTGTTTCGAAATGGAAAGTCAATAAAATGAATGGCCATTTTGAAATTCTTTTTTATTACATTTTTTATGAAATCTTTAGCAGAAACTGCAATTAGGTAAGTGAAGAGTGAGCTGGAGTTATTGAAGATGCAGAATTTTTTAGTTGAAACCAAAGTGTCCTTCTAGTGGGTGCAGAAGGGAAGAGTCAAAAGGCATACTCACATTGAGTGTTGATTTGAGGGGCTAACTATTGCAAAATAGTTATAATAATAGTAAATAATATATGGTATTTGACACCATTCAAGATGCAATAGCATACGAGATCGTATAAGATGCACCCTCATTTCAGTAAGAAGAAGAACTCGAGAAAAGATTTTAAATGGCTCTGTTGAAGTTTATGTTATGTTTCCATTTGATTTTTAAATTTCCTTTTTCAAGCTACAGTTTTTAAGGGCTAATATATGGGAAAATATAATAAGGCCCAATCTATCAAGTTAATTTGATATCTCAATTGTAGCTCCTTTGATATCAAAGAAATGAACATAATGGTAAAGAAGGCAGATATATAAGATGTGAAATAATTTTTTTTAACAATTTAGAAAAAAAGGTGCATCTTACATAGAGTTTAACATGGTACATAGGGAATATGTTTGCATAATAAAGTTTTTGAAGTAATCTGTAAAGTGATTATTTCTTGTTCAATGAAAACTTTTCTTCTTGGACTAAGTTTACTGTAGAGGCTTCACTTTGTCTTTACAGACTTATGGCTTTGGAAAAAGTTTTTCTAAAACTAAATTTCATTTCAATATTCAATAAATAATTGGTAACTTAGCATCCCGTGTGCAGACACAACTTAGACTGTGATTCTCAAAACAACAAAAAAGTTTCTTTTGGTTGCAATTTTTTTAAGGAATTATCATAATGGATGGTAACTGTGGAGCTATGACTGTTGATAGATTAAACAATATGTTATTATGATGGTGACTCAGTGTAGTAACTGTGAAGTGAGAGGAAGAGATAAAAGAATTACTCTGCAGAGTTATGTGGAAATAGTCCTGAATAATTTGAAAAACTTAAATATAATATGTATGCTTTATTTTAAGATCAAGTTAATGTAAAGAAATTAATTCATATAAACACTGAGAAATCTTTAGAATTCAGGTGCAGATGAAATATTGGAGTTTGGCTGGTACCAGATGACACTCGTTTATAAAAAAATAATTTTTTGACTCAGAAAAAATGTAAGTTATTCTGATAGTATTTTTCTCCTATATTATAATATGATATCGGTATTTCCCCATCACCCAAGGTTTCAGAGAAACAGACAATTATCTTTCAAACATTACAATACTTTCTCCATTCTTAACTACACAATATTCAAGCATTGTGACTCCTAATTTTGAAACGTTGATTTTCTGCTATATTTCACCTGTGGAACATCCATCTTGATGGTCCAACAATAATGGACCAGCATTTTAGGATTCTATTTGCCTTGATGCCTCTCTTCCATAGCTGAAATCTCTGATGAAAGTTTTCCCTATGCTCATTGAGCCAAGATTTTTCGGTAAGAAATGTAGGTGCAAGTGCAGAAAGTGTACTTTTAAGGACATGCTACAACCAAACGTTTTATAAGATCATTGACAATATCACAGTAATTTCCTGCCTTTCAATATCCCAAAAATCTCCAAGTAACATTTTTAATGCTTGCCAAGCTGCTTACTACATTGGATTCATTAGATTCTCGAACTTTTCATCATGCATTAGTGATCGTATTTGTGGACCCACAAATATTCCTTCTTTAATTTTTGCATCACTAATTTTAGGAAACTTCTGTTTTAAGTGCATGAAACTGAAGTGTTGTCGATTACTTGGACAAAATTTTTATTAATCAAAGTTTGATGTGAAATACATTTTTTGGAGGTACTATAGATACACATTTTTCAGATCACAAAAATGGGTCATGTTTCCCATTTTTCTGTTCAGGGATGGGGAATTTATGTTTAAGCCATTCTTTCCATTTATGTTTAAGCCATTCCGAATAAAGTGGTTTCTTCTATCCTAGCTATCCCATACACACAAAAAACAACTGTACTTTGTTTAATCAAGCTTTAGACCAAGAAAAAGTGCAATCATCTTCAAATCACCACAAATGTTCCATTTATACACTGCATATTAAAACTTTTCTGAAATAAATTTTTAAGAAAGTTTTCATGTTTCTTTCATACTATCATGTTTACTGATGGGAATTTATTTCCAATATACAGAAGCACAGCTTTTAAACCTTTTCCTTTTTAGAGTAGTCAATGATCTAGAGCCATTCTGTTGGTTTATGTTCATTACAAAAGTGTCTGCATAAAAGAAGAAATTTCATTGCAAAACAATAGGCCATTTTCTTCAGGAAAATCGTCTTTAAATTCAGAATGAAAAATATGATGTGACACAGAAAGGATATATATTCGTTTTTTTAAGAAAATTCCTTCCTTTTAGCCTGGAAGCAAGCCTTTCAGACTGTTTTTCGGATAACTTTACATCTACAACAAGATTGTTAAGATCTTCTGGAGTAAAAAAAATTGAGGCTAATATCTGATAAATATATGCTACACTCTATCACATTTGTTGTCGGTGCTCTCACAAATATTCAATAAAGAAAATTTATAGTATGATAATTTAGTTGAAAGAAAAGAAAAGGAACTTGGTGGTCAATGAATAATAGGAAACCAGGAATTCTCCAATCACTGAATGCCAGCAACCAATGGGCTCTTAAAAATAGGATTATCGCCAGGTGTGGCTGCAAGATTTCAAGGAGTTTCTGAAAACTGAAAACCGCACCTGGCGATAATTGTAATTTTAAGAATTGATTTGATTTGATTAATGATTGAGATTTATTTAATAAACTGTAAAACCACAGTATCCATATAAAATATCTGCTACCTGTTAGAAGCCATATTTTTCCCTGTTGATAAAGTTAATAATCCAACAAATTTAACAGAAGTTACGCTAAGTTGTCTACACTGTTTGCAATTGTCCATGTATGTATGAACCTGCAAAACAATAGCAGCAATAATATTTGAATTAGCTCATTTGTTCCATTGTATTTACAATACTCTAAGAGCTTCAAAAAAGAGGACAAATGGATGAAAAACCTGTTAAAAATATAAATAATAATAAAACTGAGCAGGATGGAGACATTCTGAATATATATTTGAAATAGAATTTAAAAAAATGGATTAAATACACATATTGGTGCTCATGATATAAAAATTATGTTGATCAATGTAATTAGTTCAGCGTGTAATTTATTCAACTTTTGAACGTGAATTAGGATGTTAATCTTGATCATATAAGAATATGACTATTGCTCTTTTCAGTAAAAAGGAAGGGTTATTAGGTACCTCCAGGAGATAGTTTAATGTAATTACTCTAAGAAATCCTTATAGTCTCACACTCATGGGTGAGGTATTCCAATGTAAGTGACAGGTGATATTCAGTTTGAATCTATTGTGTAGTTTTTTGCAATAGAGGGTAGTATTTTAATTCTAATAATTAAGTACTAAAAATTAAATTAAAATTTTTATTGACTTTAAATTTAAAATAATTATCGATAATAATTTATTAATTAGTGTTAATATTATTGATTGGTTTCAATTAAATTTAAAGCATTATTGATTATTAAATTTTATTATATTCTGGAAATGCAGTATGAAGTGACGATAAATGAAGCGAAGAACATTACTTTTTTTTAATTGAAAGAGATGCTAGACAAGGATATTTGAAACCAATTTAGCAAATGAGTATGTAAATATTAGGTGTATGGTGATGATACAAAGGTGTCTGAAAAGATGGATTATGTAGATTATTAGTAATGCCAAAGAGCGAGCATTTCTATGTAACTGAGCATGATTATTATGAAACTGTTTGAAAGTTCGCTCTCTGTTGAAGTCAGTATTCCCGCGACTGTCGATATGTTCGAGTGTTCGATAACTATTCGCGCAAGGACGAGCCGGCTGAGTAAAATCTTAGCTCAATTGTTTTACTTGGTTCGAAAAGTTGCCACTTGTGAAATTGGAAGTTAAACATTCTACAATAACCTGGTTAGTGAATCTCACAATTTTAAGGTTACACTATTTTTCATTGTGAATTGTGAATGTTCGGTGAAATAATTACGGCGATAAAAATGTTCGCTATTCTGATTTCGATGAAGAATTCCCTTATGTTTTGTGTGAGATTTCCCGAATCACCTCATTGAATTAATGTCATGTTTGCAAATTTTTCCGTTTAATTTAGCATATATAGAAAGGTTGAAATGTTTTATATGCTTAAGCAATCTTAGTATTCAATCCTAATTCGAAATAAATTACACTTCTGCGTAAAGCATGTCTTTCTTCTTTTAACAATGCAATCAAAGGAAAAATATGTTTTTTCATTTCCTTTCTTTTCGAGTTCCTCGGAGAAATATTTTGATGTAAGATTTCTTTCAGGGAAGCGTCGTTATCCTTAATCTTATTAAATGGGTGATAATGAAGTGAAAGTGGAAGAAAATGGGTTTCCTCTTGGACCACAACCTGGTGTTTCTTATCCCATAAAAGTTCTCTATTGCGGCAATTGCAGCTTACCCTTGGAAGTGAGTTTTATGATTATGTAATAAATTAAGTAAGAATTATTTTATGTTGAAAAATAGTCAAAACTGTCTAATCTTTGTTAATACTTGGTGTTTTCCTTTCAGTTCTTTAGATTTCAGAAGTAGTCATGTTATTCTCAACCAAATAACCCTCCTATTCAAGCTATTGTGTCTTATTCTCCGTTATCGTATTCTTGTAAAATTGATCATTAAAATTTATAGTAGAATTTTCCAACGCATTTAATCATAACGACATTTTATCTTGATTGCTTCAGTCCATACTGCTTTGATTGTATCATCTTCCGGATTCTCGTGAGGAGACGCATAAACCACAGCTTTTGAATGCAGAAATTGCATACATCTGTCATTTAATACAACCTATTCACATACTTTGTGTTTCTTTCCTTTCAGTATTGTGAGTATTATCCAGAATATGAGAAATGTAAACAGTGGTTGGAAAGGAATTTGCCGAGCGAATTTGAAAAGGTGATGAAAATAGGTGAGCATTTCGTTAATGATGAATGAATTTAAGTTAATTCTATATGGTGCAAAATTGCTCTAATTAAAACTTCCGGTTAGAAAATAAAGAAGAAGGAAAAGGTGATAGCAGTGGTGCAGAGGAAGAGAAAAAGCGTCAGAAGAGAGGAGGTAAGGGAATCTTGAAGGCAAAGAAGAAGGATGAAGGACCCAAGAAAGTCTGTCTATCAAGAGCTCCTCGTGGGAAAAAGAAGTCTGTCACAGTTGTAACTGGACTAAGCACATTTGGTAACTATTGGATAATTTCTATTTCCTGGATTTAATAAATATATTTTGAGTTAGTTGAATTTTCCTAAAATTTAGCTCAGAATAATTCCATTACATCTGGGTGCATGCACCTACTTTTCTAATAGATTGTTTTTATGTATCATTCTCAGTAGTAATGAATTCTTGAATCAACTGGTTCAAGCATCTATTTCTCTGGTCTTCCTCGCAGTATGAGAATGACCTATGTAACAAGGAGGGGTATATAATATAGGCTAAATTTTATGAATGTACATACTTTCTCAAGATTTATCAACTGAATTAAGTCATTGATTGAACTTTCTCTCCATCATTTACAGACATGTTTTGAATGTGAATAATAAGCTTGACTAGTGATTTTTCCACACTTTTCTCACCTCTTATTTATTTATTGCTTCCTGAGATGTGTTAGTCTCCAAATGCTCTGATTGTCTAAATGCCAAAGGAAGAACTTACCTTTGATGAACTCCTTATTTTCTCTCTTTTATATATTTGTCTCCCATATTTATCCCTGTTATAATTCTAGCAAGCATATTAATGATTTCCCTTTGCTCACTTGATTACAAGAGTAATCCTCTAGAAAATGTCTTCATGTTTTTAATGGAATCAGATATGCAGAATTAATATTTTAATCATGATAATGATTTAAAGATAAGAAATTTTGAAATAATATGATATATCTGAGAGATAAGATTGGTTTCAACTGCCCTAGAAAAGTACACATTCCAGTATAAATTTTCATTGGTGACCATGATCTTTTTGCTTTGGAGAATTAGGTGCTCTCATAATATTGATGAATATTAATTGTATGATATTCTAATTTTTATTTATGCCTCATTCAACTTCATTTTGTACTAATCCTTACTTTGATATCCGTTCTCAACATAGGCATACTGCTCAAAGTTCAATATTTCTATATATCTGATTGTCTTAGATTTTACAATCTGCTTATAAAATTCTGCTACTGTGATTAAATTAGTATTAGGTTGTGCAAAATGCAATTGAGAGCTTATTTTACAGGGGAATATAGTAAAAATTTTGCCATGTCTTTGAGTTTTTTTTATTTATATTCATTATGCTCACTACACTGACACTTTATCATCTGTTAATACAAACACAGTCTCATGAACTTATGCAATTTAAATTTTTGTAGATTGTAAAGTCTTAGAAAGTGTGTTCATTGCTATATGTAAAGGAAGTTTCCACATTCATTTTAATTTCCATGCTGTATGTTGCCATCTATTCTTCTGCATTCCTAGCAATGAAGGTACCATATCAGATATTAAAAGATCATGTAAATTTTGAAATAAACAAATAAATGTAATTTTTCAGATATTGACCTTAAAGTTGCATCAAAATTCTTTGCAACAAAGTTTTCTTGTGGATCATCAGTTACTGGAGATGATGAAATAGTTATCCAAGGAGATGTTAAGGATGAGCTCTTTGATATCATACCAGAGAAATGGCCAGAGGTAAGTTAGATTAGAAAAATATCTAATTATGTAATGTTACTCTTTTTCTCTCAAAGAGTAAGATTAAGTAGATATCTCACTTGGAAATTTGCATATTAGATAATTAGTGTAACTGAACCTTTATTATTCTTACAGATAGATGAAGATTTTATTGAAGATTTGGGAGATCAGAAAAGATAGCCTTTAAACTCTGAAATACATGCGTATCTTAACATTTTCTGTGAATAATTTTCATTACTGCCAATTCTGATCAATGCCTTATAATTTTAAGCTGTTATGACGTGTAAAATAAAAAATTAAACAGTCAAGTGTTATGACTCATCTGCTTATTACACGGTGGGTGGAGAGCCAGAGGATTTGTATCTTGAATAAATGGTACATTCTTGGATACATGGAACAAAGTTTGATTGGCAAATGGAAATCCACAATAGGTAGTTGAAATGGGAAATAACTGATAAAATGTGTTAAAATTTGAAAAAAAAACAGTATTGCATAAAATACTATTTTTGCTGTTATTTTCGCTACATTGAATTCATATAGCTTTGGCAGGAAATAAATGATAAATATCAAGTTTCATGCATTTTAATTTTTCAATAAATAAATTAATTTCATTTCGAAACAAGTTTCATGGTATTCAGGATATTAATTTATAACCTCATAATTTAAAATATAAGTAGCAACAGAATTTCTCTCTGTTTATGCAGAGTTAAGAAGAAATTATCCCAACAAAGCTATTATAAGTCTGGTTCTTCTTCTAACTCATTCTGAGGTTCCTCCTTAACAGGGGCATTAGGATCTGGAGGTAAGTGTTGACCAATAACTTCCAGCAATTGTTCTACTTGAGCATCTGTCATTCTTTCTTCGCTCTCTTCAATTACCTGCCCATTGAATTAAAAAAAACCATCATTATAATGTTGATCTCATGAATCTTGATAGATTTGCTCTTTGAATGACAATTCAAATATCTCTACTAGGATTCAAACAAGGGCTCCACAAGTAAATGCTCTAATAAGAATTAACATAACTGTTATCTAAGGAATTCTCAGCATACAACATTTTAAATGGGCCAGAGAACTGATGTGACAACAATATAGTTACCAGGTTAGCCATATTTCCTAAAATTTTGCGTAGTTACCTATTATTTTCTGCTTGTTTAATGGATTTGTTTGTAAAATAAGGTATCTCTGACCTTATTTTGGAGTCATAATTTTTCCTTTTACTTCACTACCACAGAATTTCAGCTGAAGATTTTGCATTGTACAGTAAAATTGAAAGCTTACAGCCCCTCTCTGGTAAGAATGTTTAGAGGATACAAGATCATTATGCCTCCTTTTCGAAAATAAAATGTGATACATTGTCACCAATAGTTATATATAGCCACCCAAATCCCTTGCTGCCAGCATTTCTAGACAGTGTAATTGTCTGGACAGGTAAATAGTTTCTGCACTTTAAGCTTTCAATTTTACAGTAATGACCACCATTCAAATGGAGGAATAAGTCCAACAAAGAAATGACCATAATATAGTAAATTCCCACAGAAAAGTTACCTACAAGCTGTAAAAGCAATTTTCGATATAAAACTGCTTCAAAAGAAAGAATAATCAATAATTAGCTGGCAACATTTTTGTGATTTACCTTAAGCATACCACAGAGAGTAAGATTTTTTGTAGTTCATTTATATAGTAATATGCTACTTCATGGAATAAAAATATGCTACCATTAGATGCTAAGCATGAGAAATCTAAAAATAAGTTTTGCATAGTCATCATGTAATAACCTATAGCTTAAAAATAGCTATTTACAATCCGAAGAACTCTAACATAATTGGTTGAAATGTAATTTGCCTTAAAATGAGTCTAATATGCACTATTAATTCACTCATTAGAGTCCCAAGCTTTGTAATGCAATTGGAAAATTCTATAGCTAAACTTAACCAGGATAAATGCTCTTAAATATAATTTCAAAATAACTCTGAATGTATGTTTTAAGATTAAGAAATTTGAAATTAGATAACATTATAGTAACCTCTACCAAAATGAGTTACAACATATAATCAAATAGATGTTGATGATACAGCAGGATTAGCTGGAGATGGTACAATTCTCCAATGACATTAATTTTAAAATTCTATTAAAAATATCAAATTTCAACAAATGACAGTACTATCTACAAATATTATATAAAATGGAAAGGACTACTCAAGTCACATTATGTAATGGGGCGATGAAAAAATATTTCATCAAAAATAAATTTACTCTGAAGTACTCCTATGAAGGATTATTTAAAAGAATTACCAGCTGAATTTCAACCGGAGTGGAGGGGCGAAGATTAACCAGCATAAGCTTCTCAGCCTTTGTCAACCCAAATGGAGCCACGGCCTTCAGAAAATTCTGAATACTTTCGGGGGTTTGGTTACAACATGGTGTTCCTTTGAGATACTTCGTCGTCTGAAATATCCAATTAAAGCGATTAAAAAAGTTTCAAAAATGTAGGTATATATGCATGTTTAAATAGTAATGAAAATTCAATTCTAATCTATGTTATTAAGAGTAAACACGTTTTTTATGGAAAAAATATGGAAAAGCATTGTAAAAGATGCTCTTAAAAATTGGTGCTCTAATATTTCTAGATTAGCCAAAGGAAAAGTTGGAGAATTGTTGAAAGATTCCAGTCCTCATTGGAAATCACATAATCCTCCGATCGATGCTATTCAAAAAGGTTACTCTTTGTTAAGGGTTATTTAGTCACAGTTTTTTTTCTGATATTGAAATTCATGGCAGTGTACACAGTTTAAACAGATGATTAAAATTACTTCGTAAGCTATAGTAGCAAGTTGATTCTTCCTATTTCCGATTTTAGGCTGCTTTCTAAGGTCTTCCAGTAAAGTCAAAACCTGAAAATATTAAATGATGACATTCGGGGTAAATATGGGAGAATTTTTCATCTATATAGTAGAATATGATGACAGTAATCTTACAATACATACCTCGTAATTACAGAGAATGGCTGCATTAGCCTTAACTCTAGAGAAATAGAAAAATTTTTTAAGACATATTTCAGACTTTTAGAACCATAAAGTAGAATATTACTCACGTTTCCATATTTTCATAACATAAAAATATAAATTTGTAGGCGATTTTTCAAATGCCACACATTTTCCATGATATGTTTACAAAACTACAGAGCGATCTATCGATAATTAACTTGATTTACTTGGTCACCAACAAGTGACTGTTGTCAAGCGTAGTTTTTGATTAAGGTAGTATAATAATGTGTAATTTATTATGATTCTTTTATTATTAAACGTTTGATGTAAAAAATTTTTCATTAGAAATTAGCAATAAACGAATTGGATGCCATATGGAAGTTAATAGGTATCTCTGCGGCTACTTTAAGAAGAATGATCGAGGGTTGATTTAATGTAGGCTGGAACCTTACGTTCGAAAATACTTGTTAGATTAATGATACAATGGTTTGAAAAATAATATTTGGAATGGAGATAAGCAAAAATGATAGATTGATGCAGAAATTACGGAGTAGTTCTCCTTCAGTTGTGTATCAAGCGTTAATAGAAATACGTACTAGGGAAGTGAATTCTGCTAATGGCGTAGCGTTTTTAAGAAAAAGTGGAGCTTTAAAATATTTCGTGAAATTTCTTCAGAAACCCAATGAAAAAATACTCGACGTCACATTAAGTATCTTAGGGAATTGCTGTCTTGAAAACGAAACACGACTAGAGGTAAGTGGAAATGCGAAAAATTATATTTTTGGCCAATCTATATTCTGATTTGATAAAGTCATAAGCTTCAAGAGCTTACTTATTAATCGTCGACTTTTTTTACAGTTATGGCGTTTAGGAGCTGTTGGGCCTATTGTCAGAATTTTGGAAGGCGTCGGGAAAGATAGCATTCAAGGAAGAACCTGTCGAGTTTTGGGTAATCTTGCTCAACTACCAGAAGTTGCGGCGGATATTTGTCACGAAGGGGCTGTGCCAGCAATTGTAGGAATACTAGCCACTACCAATGAAAATAACAGTAACCCCTCCACCGAAAACAATACAAGCGAATCTACTAAACAAATGGCAGTAAGAGCACTTAGGTAAGGTTAAACATTAAGAAATTCCTTTCGCAGGATTTTAAGTTTTCATACCTATAATATCCTAGTTGAGTCAATCGTTAAAAATTATTAAAATTTACATATTCAGAAAAATTGTAGCATCAATAGCCTGATAAAATTGCATTGGTATAGTCTGATTCCATACACTGATTCCATACTTTTTTCCTTTAGAGTTTTGGCTGTAAATCCCGAGTACAGATCTGAAATTTTAAGTAAAGGCGGCGCCCGTGCAGTAGCTGAACTTCTCTCATCCTCTAATGAAGAGTTGCAAAAGGCTGCTATCAAAGCTCTTGTAACCCTAACACAGCAATGTTCGGAAGAATGTGCTAATCAGGTGCAGTATCAACAGATTCTTGCATTTTTAATTTTAGTGTTATTTCCAGCAAGTCAAAAGGTGATGTAAAACATACCTTGGAGATCAAAATCATATCCATGACTTGAACATTTAAGGTTTTAGGAGCAGTTCCTCAAGTTGATTGGAAAATCCTGAATCAGCCAACTGTGCTTATTGTGGAAAAATGAAAACACCTAAGAAAATTGAAAAATTATTCAAAAATTTAGACCCATTTAAACTTTTTAAACATCTCGTAACCACTTGATGAAGAATGGATTAAGTTCAGCTAATTAATTGTTAGTTTAATGATACCTTTAGAATATTTTGACGTATGGGATGAGTGTGTAATTATTTCATAATAATAGTTATGATTTTGATATGTTAAGTTGTTAAATTCATTCCTTGTGTTTTAAAATATTGCATAATTTAGAAATATTTCCTCAAGATGGAATAGAACAGTTAAAATTCATTTTTTATATTTTCCCGTTAATTTTGAGTAATGATTATGAAGAAATGGGTGTTGTAAATCATCTATATGTTTTATTTGGATAATTTTTTTCTCATTAGTACTGTACATTCCTTTCATAAAGTTTAGTTGTCTCTTAATTTTAATGGTACTTTTGAGAAAGAAAAACTTTCACACCCCTTCAAGTGTTTTCATTTAATATTTCATTTTTTGAATGGCAATTGAATAAAGTTGTATGAGAAGTGAAAATAGTGACTTGACTGGGACTCATACCCAGGTCTCCCACTTTCCCAGGCCCTCAGTTTGGGAGCCATCCCAAATGAGAGCTTTAATGAGCAATTTCACTTATTGGTGCCACTAAGTGGAGCACTGCTCTCTAGCTCATAATATCTCCTGTTTACAGATATACAGATGACTTGGCTTGGTACTTCAGTGGTTAGAATACCTGCTCGGAAAGTGGGGACCTGGGTTAGAGTTCCAGTCAAGTCATTATTTTTCACTTCTCGTACAACCGTGGGTTAGTCGCTCAACTTCATGTGCTAAGTTTGAATTCATTTCCATCATTTGGGCAATAAAATATTTTGTGGATTGGTCTAAGAATCTATTTAATTATGTATTAAACACAAAATTGGTCAAATAACTTATATTTATTCTAAAATAATAATATGACAGGTAAAAAATGTTTTGTAACAAGGGAGACAAATTATCTCTTCAAATAACAAGGCACTTATAGGCTCAGCTATTCTAACAGTAGTGCCTCCTATATTGGGCGAACAGGTTGCATCATAGCCGGAAGAATAAAGGAGCACAATAAATGTATGAAAAACACACCTACTCTGTCAAATGTTTCTAAAAATCTCGTGGCCCATGACTAAAACTCAGATTTTTTCCCTCTGTTAGGAGATTTGACCATTTTGAACAATATGAAATCTACAAAGAACAGAGGTCAAACCCTTCCTCAATTGAAAGAAAAGGAAGTTTTCAAGAATCTTTCTTCCCCTCCATAGATATTTTCTAAATTTTTATTTAAACCTGGATATTATATCATTGCAGGGGCATACTGATGACCCCAAAGCTTCTGCAATGTGGGGAAGCCCCCAGATTTACATTTATGTATTTGATACCATAGTTTAATTCTACTTTATTAGGTCCAAGGAGATGATGCATTTCTCGAGAAGTTAGTTTCCTTTGTTTGGGATCCCAATATTGCTGATGATCCAGCAGAGAAAAAGCAGCTGTCATCTACAGTGACAGAAGGAGCTCTTGCATGTTTAGCCAATCTTGCTCATATCCCTGAAGTGCGTCCCAAACTAGGAAATGCTGGAGCAGTCAGTGCTCTTATCAATCAACTACGATATGTCACAAGTCTGGAATTTTGTGATGAATGGAAGCACAGAGGTAATTTATGGCAATCAGTTATTATTTTCGAAGTTGATTTTTATTACTAAGTCCTGATTCATGTTGTAATTTTCTTCTAATTTTACATTATGTCTTTTGAATCTTATAGAATTGGTGACAATGCTGTGTTTATTCTGCCGTGAATCTGTGAATAGGATGAAGCTGCGTGATCATGGAGGCTTAAACCAGTTATTGATTCTCTTGAAAGATGACAGGCATGGCCCTGTGGCTGCAGCTCTCTGTAATTTTGCATATGATGAGCTTGGATTCAGGCAGCTTATTGAATGTGGGCTGATTCCTATCTGTGCAGATCGCCTAAGAGACATAATATTTCCTAAATTAAGAGATAATGGTTGTAGCCATGCATTTGTTTCTGTCAAAAATGAAAATTCTTCCAAGAAAAAACAATATTTTGGAAATTTCCTGAAAGGCCAGAAATCTACAAACTGTTCAATTTTAAATCAGTCAGTAGCTGTGGATGATTCAATGCAAAATGTATCTAATTTGAATTTAGACCAGAAAATGAATGGATCATTTGATGAGAGCACCAAAAGGCTGTTAAAAAGGTAGGTTCAGGATGTAAAAAACTAAAAAGTTGGAAATTAATGAATTAGTGTATCTTTTTCTTAACATTATGCCTACAAAGAAAACTTTATGTCATATAAAAGTGGACTTTTTCATGGTACCAATTTATAGATAGCTTAGCTGTACAGTTGTGCTCTATATCCAAAATTATCAAACTTTTCTGTAACACATAGATTAGGCTCTTTGTTTGTTCCAGCTATCTCAAGGTCTACTTACAGTAAATTCTCCATTCTGCTAAAAAAACGGTAATATCATTGATAAAATAAGGGGAATGTGTGTAATATAAGTAAAGAAATAGAGTTTTATGGGTCATTTACTGCTGATATATCAATTTCTGAAGCCCATAAAACTTTGAAGCTTGACGAATATATAAGAAATTAGATAAGAAGTTCTCAGGCTAATGTTAAAAGTTTCTTTCAGTAGAGAATTTTGTGAATTAAAATATAGGCTTCAATATAATTATGGGCTTGGCCTAGCCTCACAACACTCTAAAAATATTATTTTCCCTTCCTTATTTCTGACTTTTGCTTCAATCCTCAGTTGTTAGATAAATAGTTCCACTTTGTATTTATGTTCAGATTTGACTCTTGAATGTTAATAATCTGAAGAAATAATATTAGAAGCAATATAACGTAAGCTATCACAGTTGAAGAAGATTGTTTTTTTAGAAAAATATATTTGTATTGAAGATAATGCTATGAGATAGAGCATTGAAAGATTATAAGGTAATAATGTGTGTAATAACATGTTGCTGTTTCTCCTTGGTCTCAACCTGACATGTCTTGACCTTCTCCCTTGGTCTTTACTGTTGTAATATTTTTATGTATTTTTCTATTTTCAGTCCTTTGAAGTCATCTATGCAGAAAACATTCCGAATCAGCAGTCCTAGCTATCAAGCAGTTCGTCATGAGCAGGAAGGGCAAAAATGTTCTTCTCCACCGTCAAATTCCTCTCCAGCATTGTTTGCTGGTGGTAGTTGGACTCATTTTAGTTCTGACTTTCATTCGATGAGCAATTCTCCTGTTGGGTGTGCACTATGGTCTGGAAACAGTGCATCATTTTCCTTGAATGCATTTTTCCAATCACAGGGATCTATGTCCCCTACTTCTGTGAGTCTTGCCAGTTCTCAGTTTTCAGATGGGCTTATGAGCCCTGAGGCATCTTCGTGCTGTTCTGGAGGGAGCTCAAGCAGTTGTACCAGTGGTTACGCTTCCTCTCCTAGATCAGACCTTTCTGATGCTCCCTCCCCCAGCAGTGGATATTCCACTACTGCTACGAATGATTCTGAGGAAGTTTATTCCCCAGTGTACGATGATGGATCTGATGACAGTGGGGAAGATGATCTCGATTTGAAGGTAAGTAATAAGGTGATTCACTCAAAACTAACTTTTTGAAGATATCATAAATAAATGCATTTTGCAATTTTTCTGTGAGGGTTAAGTTCTTGGAGACATATAGATGCAAGATAAATCTATTTTGTTATTCACAAGAATCATTCCTTGATTTAGAATATTAGCTTTTGACTAGTAGCAGGTGGAGTCTCTTGGCATTTGAAAGGTAACTGTTTAAATAATTTGAATATTATTTTGAATTTGTAGAGGAGAGGTACATGTACACTGTAGGACTCAGTTAATAGTACACTTTTACATAGTATGCTTTTTCAGTTAATTTTTTATAATTTCCTGTTTTGAGATAGAAAATGGAGTCTATATGCTTTAACATCAAGGAGCTTGTAATAATAGTTATTAAATGTGAAAAGAATTCTCAAAATACTGGATGCCTTGTACATGAGTCTCAATGAACTTGTAATAATACTGTAATATTTTTGTAAATTACAACAATAGTGTATAAAATTAGTATCTACCAGCAATTCCAATTTCACATTTTTTGTTAAGTGTCATGCAAGCAATGTAAGCATTAAATATTGCTTAAAATGACAAAGGTGGGGAACGATAAATTGATTATTAACAATGTTTACTCTCACATACTTAGGGTAGTTCTACCAAAAATTATATGAAAATGTCAAATTATAGAAATTCAATAATCCCTATTGTCCTTAACTAATGTCTTTAGTTGCAAATAAGTGTAGCGAATTATAAATTATATTCATTTGTGCACCTATGAAATGATTTAGTATTTCAATTTTTTTCATCAGTGATTAGAATAACTCTATCAAAGAAGCATTTTCCTGAAAATTACCTACTAAAAACTCTATTATTTATTTTAGAGCAAAAATTAGAATTCTTTTTCTCATCTTTGCCCCAAGATTCATAGAATTTGAAAATATTTATAAACCGTCATTTCTAATAAATATGATGTTTTTATGTCTATTTTGGAATACTTTTCATAATTACTCTGAGGCATGAATGCACATCATAGGTTTCTCTTCTTTTAATCTTTAACTTAAAGCACAAAGATATGTATAAAATTATGTTAAATAAGAATAAAAATGATTATATTGCTAAAGAGTTTTTGTTATCTATTGATGTTATGTCATGTATATGGAAATTGCATTTTTTCAAAGCTCAGATAAATCATACAAAAAGAAATATAAATTTTGACATTTTCGATCCTTCTTATTGGTCATAAAAATTTTTCCATAGGATGAAGAGGAAAAGCTGGATGACAGAAACATGAGACAGTCTTGCTCGAAGAGGTCGAGGAAAGAGGATAGTTTTAATAGTAAAGATTTAAGTGAATTGAAATGTAAAAAGAAATGCTCAGAAGGGAATGTTCAAGCATCACGATGCAGTTCATTTGTTGAGGAAGGCTTCTTAAAAGAGGTCACGTTAGGGCTTGACTTTGAAGCAGACAGGAAGTTCCTAGCAGAAGCAAAGGAGAAAAACTTAGTTGAAGAAAATGAAGAAAAAACAAAACAAGAGGGCAGTGAAACTAGTGAAAAGAAAAATGAAAGCAGTCTTACTGGTTATCTTTTAGTTCTTTTATCTTGTGCGTCCCAGTTAGACGATCCAGTAGAAGAATTAGCATCTTACAACACATTCTCAGCTCTTTTGGATTACCATATTGTCAATCAAGATCCAGCTCCAAGAGCCACCAGAATATTGACTAGGATAGTGAGGTAATAATTTTTAAATTGTATACTTTGGATTTTTTATTTCAATTTTATTTACTACCAATTTCAGAAAACCTGCTTTTTCTGAAATTATTAGTAAGGGAAAGTCCCAATAATATTCACCCCTTTTGTTTAGTCAAAAACATTTCAATTTAAATGATAATACATAAAGATGATGTATTCTAAAATGGCCTTATATCGTAATAATTAATCATTTACCTACTATTGTATCTGAACTTTTTTTATTTCATTGTTTCCTTTTTATTTCAGAAATGAGCATTATTTAATTCCTCTTATTAACCAAAGATTTGTAATGTTGGTGAGATCCAATTTCTGTCTTCCTTTTGAGCATCATGGAAATGAAGCATCATTGAAAAGCAACAGAAATTCTCCTCTCAAAAGTGTCTTGGAGCAGTGTGCAGAGTGTATTCGACTGAATTCCTTAGGAATGTCTCTTCTGATGGACTTAGCATCATCTGCTGAATCAGGATATGGAGAGGGTGAACTTGCTTATGGTCTTCTGAAAGGAGACGAGTCAAGTAGAATTTCAATTGCCCTCTCCTTACCTTTCATTATAAGGTATGTTCAAACTCTCAAATCCATCATGTTTTTATTAGTAATACTCATTTCTTTGCTCTTTGTAATGGTTATGGTGACAATTTCTACTTTCTCTTCAAATTACTTTTAATAAGTGTTCCTTTTCTTCCTGAGTTTCTTGTTAATTTAAATTGATATTGATCCATGCAAAAATTGTCAAACTTAGTGTGGTATTCTTCCCTTTTTCATATTTTAACTAATATCAGCTTAAATTTTATACAAGGTTTCTTTTTTCTCAAGTAAAGTTCAGTTAATAATAGTCAATAGTCAATATATAATCTAAAAGTTATATTAGCATGTGGTGGTGGTGCTAAATATTTGTCTGTTTTCTCTTTTATAGAGTGAAGAGATTATTACGGAAACTTCTCATGAGCTGCAATGGGTTTGCAGTCCTTTTGGATATCTTGAGAGATCATGGTACTATGGAAGTTTTTTCATCAGTTGAAGTGAAGGAAAGAAAAGAAGAGAACAAGGGTTTACTAAGTGCAGCTGTTGATGGCTTATCATATTTAGCAAATACTTTAGGCATATCTTTTGATAGAAAAAATACCTCAAAAGCTCTAGATGAAAGTACATCAAGTTCATTTAACCCTGAGGATATGAAACGCATTGAAACCATCTCAGAAAATAAACAGAAAAGATATATCAATGGCAAAGCTGATGAAGTTATATTTTCTCTTGATGATGGTTCAATGGTTAATGTCAGTAGAGAAAACTTATCAAGTATATCTCCTGTGTTCCGAGCCATGTTTCAGGGAAACTTTCTAGAATCTAAAGAAGGAAATTTGGTAAAGCTTCCTGGTGTGTCACTTTTTTGTCTCAATCACATACTTCATCATCTTGGAGAATGTCCAGACATAAACTGTTTAAATTTAAGTAACTACTCTAAAATTTCCTCAAGTAATGATTCAACACCATCCACTGAAAGCTATGGTTCCTGTCATTGGGCAAACAAACCCAAAGAGATGTATTCTGCTCTAGAATTAGTTTCCATTTCAGATCGCTTTCTTCTGCCTGATGCATTTCGTAAAAGAGTGGCCAATCAAGTGTTAGATTGGTATCTTTGCCCAAAAACTGCAGCTAAAATTTATATGTGGTGTATTGGCTCTGAGGGGATTAATGGTTCAAGAGCTCCAGAAGACCTAGGACTTCTAGAAGGGACTTTGAAGTATATGCTGGTTGGTGATATGGCACTCTCTGAAAGGGTTGATTTGATTAAATCTGTGTTTGAGGCAGGTTTTGGAGAGGAGCTACTGTCTGACGTGAATGATGTTATTCGAATGTTCATTGAACCCTAATTAATTTGTAAATATGTGTGAATCATTTATAACTCATTATCTTATTGCACATTTTGTAAATATTGTACATTGATTTCACTTCATCTTGTGTAAAAAATGGATAATTTGCATTTAAGATAAATTCAGGACTCTTTTTGTGTTTCCATTAAAAGTTTTTTCCTTCACACCAATCTTTGATGAAGTAAAATTGTTGATAGCCATTGTTTGCTGGAAGGCATCTGAATGCTTGTAAAATACTGAAGTATATCCTGATTGCTGATTGTAAAGTTGTGTCATTTATTTCAGCCTTTTTTAGAATTGCTATGGAATGAATGAATTGAATTAATAGTGAAATTTCATTATGGATATAGCTAGTAAAAATGAGGTTTGTCATTTTGGAATGAAGTATGTATGTTGTATTGAATTAATTTACTGCATCATAGGGCATTCAAATTGTCAATTTGCCAGTGAAAATTTTTAAGTTTCAATTCTAATTCACTGTATAACATGCCAAATATTGATGTATGTCATTTTCACAAGTTGTGTTCAAAACCAATGCCTTAATGAGATTTTAAGTGCAGATACAAATTTCAAAGAGCCAATTTCATTATGATAATAAAATGGGCATGGGTTTAGACAAGACGTAAGATGATCCAAGATATGCATAACAGGCTGTATCTCACAAAATTGTTGACAGGATCTCTCAGGTTCACATGCATATTCTTCGTAACTGATAAAAAAATATGTTAAGTACGTTGAATCATGGGAGACCTTAAAATAGTGGTAATCCATAACAATGAAGGAAGGAAACAGGTTTATTATTTTATTTAGTCTAGTATAAATAAATCAATTTTCTCTTGGGATTAGTATAAAATTAGCTCTTTCTGGAGGACTATCCCTTTTTGTAATCTTCATATTGCAATGGCTAAGTCTTTCAAGTTGATTACTTTTGTTGAGTCATTGCTTGATATTTAGGAGCAAACAATTATAGATTGTCTTGGGCATCACTAGAATTCTGACAAAGAAGCATTTGATATGATAAGGAAATAAACTTTCTTTAAGATAACAATATTTTATTATCAATATTGAACCATAATAATTTTGAGTTGATTAACATTCTGTTTAACGAAGTTTTAAATTATTACGAAGATATTGATATATAATACCAATTATGTTTTGCTCTTAACAAAACGAATCGGAGGTTATTTGACGTCCTGGATATTGAAAGAAACGAAAATATTACAGTGGTTTCTTGACAGCAATAAGGCTACTTTAATTGTAGCTGTGAAATTTCGATTCTTTGATGGCCAGGATAATTAGGCATCTGTAAGCTTCTTAAGTTGTTCATCTATCAATTGGCTTGATATATATTTTTATCCAATTTCTACTGAAGCAACTTGATTGCTTTTCTTTATGTGAGATTCTTGTAACACAAATAGCGATGTTATACTTAATATATAGTCATGAGGTTGATGCTAAGTAATTCCTTCAATGCGTCACATACTGCATATTTAAACATCAGAATTCGAAATTCACTCGTAATCTATGAAGATGAATCCATCGGAATCGAAATACGTAATAAAAAATGACGTACTTTTTACGTTTTACTGGAGTGGAATTTTAGAAGTACAGGTACCTGAATTTCACGAAATGCTACTACAAAAAATAAGAAAATTTTATACAGGTGAGAGCTTAAGAATTCAAAAACTCCAGTAAGGGCGTAGAGATATTACATTATGTCTCATTCTGTAATTGTTAACCGGACTCCACAGGAAATTGGTAATCTTTCAGTAACATTTTCAACACAATATAATATAGAAATTTATCTCAGCAAGCTATTCAACGTAGAGACGTGAAAGGCGTTTACATTCGATCACCGAGTCTCATGAACAAGTTTTGATAACAGCTTTATAATAACATGGAAGGGAGTCTATTGCGGCACATGTATATTTAATGGGATTCACAACACTAAGAACGAGAAATGCCCAAACATCAGACTACAGATTGCTTGGGATTCTCCAGCGTCAGTTTCTGATGAAAGCTTAGCCAACTTCCATGCGTCTTCTGCTCACTGTTTACCAGTTTACCTTTGACAGACGAGCATCAAGAGACGCTAGTGAAGCTACGAATTTGGTTTGGATTCAACAGAAGGCTGCTGGAATAAATTGAAATCAACTGCTGCGATTTCTGCATTTTATAATTATCTGTGCTACACGCGTCGTTGACTTCATTCAGAAACGATAATATAACTTGACTTTATGAATACATTTCAATGGATGTCAATGAAATCGAAAAGCTATTCTCCTGAAAAATTCAAGATTGCTGCGACTAAAAAACATAATCAGGCTCGTAGAATGTCCTCTCATCATGGATCACCTTACTCTTCAGGGTATGTGCAAGATGAATATGATTTCGATGAGGACAATAACGAAGATGATTATGAAGATGAGCGTGATCAAGAAGAGCGAGATGAAAGTGACGAAGGTATGAAGTCAGGAAATTGAAGATTTTCGTAGCCTGCTTTAATTTTATATCAAACTTATACCTATATTTTCTTGTTTTCATTTTACCCTTTCTTGATTAGATACGGAAGAAGCAAGTGAGACCGATATGGGTAAATCTGAAGAATACACTGAAATAAAGGAACAGTAAGTGGAAGAAATAACATTTAGTAAAATTGCGTTGTCATGTGAATGCTCTGCCTCGCATTATTTTTGATTTATTGTTCTTTTATCCTCATTCGATTCTTAGAATGTATCAAGATAAGTTAGCTACTCTCAAGAAACAACTCCAGCAATTGAAAGATGGATCACATCCAGAATACAATAGGAAGTTGAAAAGGCTGGATCTAGCATGTAAAGAAAGGTGAGTTGAGTCCGCAGCTGATTTACTATTTTTTGGTTTTCTGTGATAATGAAAATGTGAAATTTTCTCTAGACTTCGCCTGAATGCCATCTGGAGAGAGTATGAAATTGAATGTGTTGAGAGAGACTACGTAAACGAGAAGAAAGCAGCTGCTAAGGAGTTCGAAGAGAAGAAGATTGAATTGCGGGAGAATTTAATATCAGACTTAGAGGAAAAGCGTAAGATTATCGAAGCTGAAAGGCATACCATGGAGCTTACTGGAGATTCTATGGAGGTGATTTTAATTGTTTTGATTTAAATATTTTTAATAAAATATGTATTTTCATTGTCTATGAGAAAAAAACAGAGCGGTGTTGTATATTATGTACCAAACGTCCATCTAAAATTAATCATAATTCTCAGCCTACTTATTAAATATCTATAAATATTTAATTTCTTGGTCTCGTTTACTGTCCAGAACTATAGTTAACTTATTAACTTATCAATGTCAATCATCTCAATGGCACATATTTATAGGTGAAGCTTGAATAATGATTTCTATGTATCAGGTAAATGTTTAGGCAGGAAGTCTGATGAAAATAACTAATTAAATTGATTGATTTTGTTTCTTTTTGTGAAATATTATAATTATTTCTTTTCGTTAAATTTTTGGCATCTAAAAATGTTAAAAGTATGTTGAAGATTTGCATGCTTAACTTTATTGCAGTACATTTCTCTAACAGTTAAATCAGATAACGTTTTAGTAGTTTATTTATGGAAGGATTTAGGAAAGTAATTGTTTATTCATGTATTTTCCTTTTCATGGGTGACATTAGTATTTAGTCAGCTTGTTTTAGTATTCTTAGCATTTTCTCATTGTGCATGCTTAGGTTTCACATAATTTGCATTGTTGTTTTCATCATTCCTAATGCTCTCTGGTTGTAGTTATCAATTATTAGATTATTTTGCCTATAGCTTCTCTTTTCCATTGTGTTATTTAAAATCTTATTTAGTTGATTTTGCTTTGGGAAGGAGTAATATTTTAATAAAAATATTTTGCCAAAAATAAGTATTTTTTTATGTATTGACTTTTAGTTTATATATTGCCATATTTAACAAGGAACTGATAACTGATGAATCAAACATTTTTCCAATGGTAATTCAATCCTTCCCCTTAACCCTTCTTACTTTAATATCTTCCTAAGATCACATTGTGTTTAAATTGTTTAATAGTAAACCTATGTTCTTTAAATTACTAAATTAAAATTATTACTTTGAATGAATGTACCTGTTTAGTATAATTTTATACCCCCCTCCCAATTCATTTTTCACTAAATAAAATTAAAACAAGTTATACTTTTAAAACAACAAATAAAAATTATTCCATAGATTATAAGTTTTCCTCAGGCACCATGTAGACTATAAATAAGATCAGTAATTAAAAATTTTTAGATATGCATTTTGTTAGAACTCATGAAAGCCTTGCAATTTCATTGAAAGGACCTTTTTCCAGTTAAACTATCACTATAAGAATTCAGCTTTATATTTGTCTAAGAAAGAACAATCTTTCCATGCTAATGCTTGTTTCTTTCATTTACCTATTGCTAACTTGTTTAACTGAGGGCCTGATTTTGTACACGTATGGTTTAAACTAATTATTTAATATTAAAATGTGTGTAACTTGTTAAACAATATTTTATATAGAGTGGGTTAGTTATATTCTTATATATTAGGTATGGCCAAATTAAATCTTGGTATTTCTACTACAACAGTAGAATTGATCATATTATTTTGAATTATTGATGAAAGCATTATTCATGAGAATAATCTTCATTGGTGAGATTTATTTTGAGTTGTAATTCAGTGATATACCATATAAAAGGTAATATTATATTAAAAGTTAATTATGTAAACTAAAAGTAGAAAAATCAGTTTATTTTTCTTAATTATGCTTCGTTATTCAAATAAATCAAAAACTAGGTTTAATGAAGAATTTTTCATAACTCTATTATTTCTGAGCATAATTGAATGTATTTATTATTTGAAGCTTTCAGTGCATGTTACTTTGTTAAAAATTCTCTTTCCATTTTTTTATGCAAAGGGCATAAAAACTATGTACAATTTATATCTTTAGTTTTACATTAGTAGTAGAGCTCTTGATATTGAAACTTGCCCCTTCAAATTTTAATTTTTTTTCTTTTGAAAGAGAATATCTTATTTTCACTATCTCTAAGTACTCTCTATGCTCCAGTTAAAATGTTTGTGATCTTATATGCTTAACTTTTTTCTTCTGATGGTGAGCTGTTTTGCAAATGGATCACTTTCTTTTTGTTACCAATACTTCTACTTCATCCTGCTTAGTAATTGCTCTCTGCTTCTGAAATGTCAAGATATTAAATATACATTTTTCTTCTTTTGAAATACTGTATTTTCTGTTAACCACTGTGCTTTTCTCTTTCCTGCTGGCATTATAACTCTTCTGAGACCTATAAACATTATTGATGTCTGAAGAGGCCATGAATCTCATCATTTTGCAGCAGGTACACTTTGTCTTAATGTTTTTTCTTTGATGTTTATTTTAGAAACTCTCTGTAGATAGATAATTAATCATTGAATATTTTTGATGACCCTTAAAATCTTTCTCTATATTAGTAAGAGTAATGTAATTAATCAATTAAGCTCTTAGCTTTGTGAATCTCCCTATCAAAGAAGAAAATAGACAAAGGTTTCAGTAAAAGTTTCTTTGAGTAATGATACTCTATTCTTTCACTAAGTAATTTCTTTCTTCATTGTAAATAGTAGTTTTATTTCATCTAAATTCTTTTGTTTTTTGATATATAAGACGAAATACCTCTAGGTTTCCAAAACTATTCCTTATTCCTTGCGTAACTAATTCTTATTAATGTCTATCACAATATTTAGAAAATGCATCTTTACTTTTATTATATCCTATAATAGATGTAATAGCCTTTTATCTATAAATTTTATGGAAAATGAGCAATTAATGCACAAAACAATGTATTGAGACTAGTATTCTGTAGTGCGAGATTTTATGGTAATATATATGATGATTTTCATAGTAAGCATGGGAGATTTGCAATATGTTCCCAAAAGTTTTTCTTGCAGCTCCAGGCATAAAACAGTTTCAGTTTTATGCCTGGAGATGACCCACAATGACCACTTAAGATAATTGCTTGAAGATTGCACTTCCTATATCTTCAATTATTGCATGCAGTAAGTCATGGTATCCTTTATTTCTCTGCTTTGGATAGTCATTCTTGGATATTTGTTCAAAGAACTTAAGAATTTCCTTATCAACCTTAAGTTTTCATGAATCTCAGTTGATTACCAACTACTGCAATGAAGGTGATTTTTAGTATTTACTTTTTCATTTTAAGATATTGAGAATTGTTCCTTTACTAGATGTTCTGCGGGTGTTCAACCGCAAGCATGGGAATATTGGTATACATGATGGATATTTCAATTTTGTCAAACTATTAAATTTAATTTCAGGTGAAACCCGTGATGACTCGTAAGTTGAGGAGACGGCCGAATGACCCTATACCCGTTCCTGAAAAGAGAAGAAAGGCACCACCTGCCCAGTTGAATTACCTTCTTGATGAGAAGGAGATTGAAGGAGATTTAAAAATTATAAGTAGAGGTAAGCTGCCTTCCTTTGGTGGTGTTGGTCAAGGAGGGGGAAATTCAGGATCATTAAGCAGTGGTGGAATTGGGAGCCTTGGTTCACTTAGAAGACCAGGTTCGTTCCTAAAGATTGTCTGTGATGTTATGTTTTTATAGAGTAAAGAGCGGAGTTGTTTCATTGAACCTTTCTTTCCTTTAAGGAGGACTCAATTCTTGTGATCACTCTATTGGAGACACCAGGATTGAGGATGGGAAACTTCTCTACGAAAGGAGATGGTATGTATATAGGGCTCAAATGATTTAATTCAGTACATCAGAAACAAGAATTGATTCAGATGAAACAATGTCATATTTAGTTTTCCTGTTTATGAGGGCCTCTATTTATTTCACCAATTTATTGTATGATTTATCTTACCACAGGTTCCATCGGGGGCAGCCCGTCTATGTGGAAGGGAAAGATGTCACTCGTTTTGCTGCAATTATATCTGCCATTGGCACAGAAGTTGTAAGTAAAATTTTAAAAAGACTAATGAAATTTTAGGGATCATCCCTAGTCTATTATTGTTTTATTAAAATAATTTAGGACCTTGCAAAGTTCTTTAATTGTATTAAGTAAAAACAAACCTATTGACTGGAAAATGTTTCTATATTCATTCTGTGATATTCTTTTTCTCAGACACTCAATATAATACATCTTTTCCAGATCTGGGTGAAAAAAACATCTGATGGAAGTAAAGTAAGGATATGTATATCTCAGCTGAGCCGAGGAAAGTTTTCAATAAAACGGAGAGCATCATAGCACTATTTATATGCACATTTTGTTATATGTTTACAATTTTGTATGACTTACAATAAATATTTGTTTTCTATTCATTCATTTAATTAAAAAAATTTTGCTCATGAGGCACTTACCTACTTTTTTCTCAAATTAAATGTTGGAAGCAGCTCTGTGATTCCTTGTTGAAAAAGGATAATGATATTTTTTGAAATCCAAGCCAAATTGTCCCTGTTGTCATCAGAAAATTATCAGCCTCATACTTGTATATTTAAAAAAATATCATGTGTTAGAAGTGGGAAGTAAAACACATTGTAAAGAATTCCAGTATGCATTTACATCTAATTTTCTTGATGAAATGTCAGCAGGCAATGGATATGCAATGCTATCATCTCCCATTTTTTACTTAATGAATGTTTTTTTAAAACAATCGGTTCTTAAAAGGACAGGTTCTACTATATAACTTTGGATTTTCTAAATCACTTCATATGAAGTTTTTGCTGTAGAAATAATGCAGATTCAATGTAATATCGTTATTGTCCATCTTAGGCAATTGTCCAACAGACAATTCTTAAAATCATCTATTCTTGTTTATCCAGAATTTTCTAAATGCCTTCAAAACAGAAACTGTTATCAATTTTAAATGTACTCTGGATTGCAATTTTTAAAAATTTCCTTGTTTTACTTTCATTTTCAAGAAATATTTAAAGTTCTCAAAAATGTGTCTTCTTTCTCTGTTTTTAAATGTTATAAGCATATGCATGTAGCCTCTGGTTCTTCTGGGCTTTATGAAGATTGTTTCATTACCACAAGGTTCCAATATCTTTCTTGTGAGATGCATTTTCTCATGGCCTCAAGGGCTACTTACGATCATTTTTACCTCTTTGTGGTCATATTTGGTACATCCATGTTTTTTAAAGATTCATCACATTTTATTCCATGTTATGTGCTAAGATTCTATTGTCCGTTTCAAGATTCCAGTCAGTATGGAGGGCTTACGAGGGAAAAACCTAATGTAATTTGCCGTAAGCGAAGAAGTTAGCATCGCGCCGGGTCGCCTTTGCGCGGAGCTACGGATTCGGACGGGTATATTTAAGATTTGTAGTTTACATTGACCGATTCAAACTTAAGTTCTGATGAAATTTGAATGAAAATAACTCTATCAACACAACAGTGAAAATTGTATGTATTTACAGCAGAAAAAACAAAGTTAAAAGCAAAAATTGAATGAATCGCCAAGTTTTCACCCGTGAGCATTTTTGAAACTGCCATTACTCTCTTAAAATCCAACATAAAATGCTGATTTTTTCTTCCATTGCTCATTGTATCATCTGAATGCATAAAAGTTACATGAGATTAATTTTAGAGCAACCAAATCTTAGTAAAAAAGTATTTAGTTGGAACGTAACTCAAGAAAAAAAATCGTCGTGCAGTTCAATTTATAAGTCGCCTAAAACTTTTTGGCTTCTCACGTGAGGAAGAACTTGTCTCGGGCAGTTTGTTTCGATACGATGTCTTGAATAGAACTTGAGTTTTTGACTTTTATATCAAAGAGCGTAATCCGCTATATTAAATAATTGCTCAAAAATTTCTTCTATGTCGTATTTCTAGGAGTTACTAACATTGCATAAATAAATATACATACAATGGTGATTATTATACAGGATATATTTAATCTTGTCAACAGTGCATACTTCCCTCCATGTAGTGAGAAGGGAATTGAATTTATTGTAAAAAGTGAACCACCTTATATTTTTTGCTATACATTCTCTAAAACGTAAACTATCGGCCATTTCCATTGAATCATGCTTCGATGTTTGATACCGACTATCGACAGAAAGAGAGAAAAAGGAGCAACAAAATGTAACTTATTAATATAAAATATCAAGATAGAATAGTAATAATTATAGGTAAAATAAGTGAAAAAAGTTGACAAGAAATTAAAGTCATCTTACATAATAATCACCGTCGTGTACATTTTAATAATCCGATGTCAGTAACTCTTGCAGGAATCCCATAGATGAACCTTTTTAAATTAATGTCAATCACTCACCAATGTCATAGAATTATGCAGTTTAGAGATTCTTTAGCGTGCTACACACCTATGTTTATTTTTCTACCAAAAAGATCTTGACTTCACCTTGGATGACTAAGAAATGCTCACATAGAAATGCACGTAAGATTTAATATAAATAATTTTTTAAAGTAGAATATTAAAGAAGATTTATTTCCGTGATTTATTTGTAATAAATAAGGGTAAATGAATGAATATGAGAAACTCGCATGAATATGAATAACTATAAGAACGTCACCATAATTTTTATTCCTATAGGTTAGGTTTCCCGAAACTTAAAGAGGGCGCGAAAAGCGCCACCGTAGTCGAAACGAGTTTCATTTTCTTTTGTTTCTCACAGTCTTGAATTAGCTTCAGAAGGAGAAACATCACAGAAATGTGGGAGAGTACGCATACGCAGCAAAGATATTCAGCGGTAAGTGTGACTTGTGGATGAATTTGAAATAATTTTCGTAAATGGATACCGGAATACATTCTGGTTGAGTAATTTAATGATATTCGCTTAATTAACGATAAGTTATAACACAAGTTGGTATGAATTATTCTATAGCATCGCCGTTGCGACGAGTTCTTCAACGTTCGAATCGAATAGGAACGTATCGTCGTGATGAAGAGGATGCCAGAGTGTACCCAAGTAAAGTAAGTCCTTTTCAATCCTGTTATCTTTTGAGCTTCGTGCCATAAAATCTTTTTAGTGAATCTATCAAATGTGGATTTTCGGCTCGATTTTCGTTTAGTGAGAACGGTTACCTTTTTCCCGCCAAAAATTGTTTGGGCGGGTGGAACGTTTATTATCCTGATTAACGCGTAATGTTCTCATAATTGAGATTCTAACGACGTTCTGCCCTTTTGAGTATGAAAGGCATTCGTAATTTAGTGAAAATAGGCGATAATTGACACCCTTTTCGTATTTTCTTCTTTTGCTTTTGGCTATAGCTCGTTTGAAATCTCTTCTAAAAGGACATGCCTCGAGTTTAATTCTGTGAAATTAAGTTTCCACAATCATACATTCTGTGATAACCTTGTCCGTAGTTATTTTTCGCAACTTATTGGAAGAATTTCCTTAGCAAATGAATTTCATCATTAGAGATAGGGCGAGTAGAATAGACATTAGGGAAAGAGTTTATCATCATGTTAGTGGCTCCTCATTAAAACCTTTCTGCTCTTCCGTGATTTTTCACTCCTTTCGTAGGATTTTATCGTTCTTGCATTGTCTACACGTTATCGTAATAGGATAAAATTCTGTGCGACCATAGCAATTGTTTAAACGTCCTTTACAAAAAGTGGGTGAAATTATAAAACATATCTCTCTAATGAATTATTATATCAACCTCAAGTGAAATTGTTAATCTCTTTTGCAAAACATTTATTCCCAAATTAATATTTAGTGATTTCGAATATACGGGTGCAGTACATTTTGGCGCGAATCTGTTTTGGTGGAGGCCATTTTGGCGCGGTTTTCGGCGGTTAAGATGTATTAGCGTGAATGAATGGAAATATCTTTATGTTAATATATAACATATTTTAATATATGCAATGCTTTTAAAATAGTCATGCTTTTTGCTTCGAAAAAAGCTGCACATTCTACATACACATTAAGATATATAATATCTAACTAATTATTAATTATGGATACTCGTATTAGGAGCTCAATGAAATTAATCAAGGTATCTCAATGAAATAAAAGTCTTAAATTTATCATGTTACATTTAATTTTATAATGCAATTGTTTACTTTTGCTAGTTGATGCTTATTTATTGGTTGAACGGTAAGTGTCCGATTTACTATTTGCTGTTCTTTTCTTAGATAATCTTTAAATCATTATGTTAAGTGCTTGTGCAAAATTTTTACTTTGCGATGATGGTCTAAGGCCTGAATGGATATCAATCTTCCTAAGGTAAAAACCGTCGCTAACATATAGTGACTTCCGAACTATACTTTGGGCGTGTAAAATTCAGTATTCCTCCCAGCTTGTCGCAGATGTATGCAATTCTGGCGATAGAAGACGGAGTTCACGCGCTACGGTTATTCAGTCGCGTAATAACATGGTCATTTATGAAGGAAGATATCTATATTAGAGTTGACTATTACTGAAATCGTTAGATAGAATGCAGCATTTTAATCCTATTACGTGAAAATTAGAGTTACGCACTACCCGGATCGCTTGGCATAATATACATTCCATGGGAGAGAAAAAATGATGCAGAATTAAACTAGAAATCCCAAAATAATTACCTACGAGTAAATGATGCTTGCATATTGCAAAATAATTGGTGATTATTTTTCCAAAACATCTGATTTTCCTCGAAACTGCATGCAAAAACATTCCCCTGTTAATATAAGTACATGCCATACACGGAAAATATAAACGTTCTGGTATTGAGCCAAGAACCGTTAAGGTTGACGTCGACATCCATTAAGACGCGTTAAACAAAGCATATAGCATATATTAAATCTTACAAACATTTAACTATTTCCTGTGTTAAGGTAGAACGCTTAACGTGAGAAAGGTTTTAATTTAAGTAATAAAGCCTTTATATATGTGTATATGTAAAGGGTATGTTTTGGGTGTTTCATTTAAGACTCCAAAAGGTGATACATTGTTTACAAGCACTATCATTATTGTAATTTTTATCAACAATTTCGTAAACATGGAAACATCTTCCTTTCTGTTATTATTTTCTTGCCTTCGCAGTCGTTTCGATCGTTGATTTAGGTTCACTCTCCCTTTTTTAACAGGGCGTTCCCGAAGTTCCTGTGGAGTAACATCACGGTGGCAACCAATTCAGATCCGTCAAACACTGGCATCACAGCGACATACGTGCACATCGTAGGTTTTCTCAGGTTAAATAAGTAACAAAAGGTTCTTAGTTATGATGTACTATGTTCGACTGTTATTTTTCACAATCAAATAGTAAGCATAGATCTATTTATTGTCATATGGTTTAAGAAGGTATTACTTATCGTCCGACTTGGTGTTTCATTTTAATTTAAGATTTTATAAATGTATATGTTTACATGAAACAGTAAGTGTATGCTATTACATTTAACATTCTAATGGTGATTAATTACTTTTCAGGAATATTCATCTTTATAATTCTTCTCAACAGGTTCAGGAACATGGATCAATCTTCCTTGTTGTTGTTGTTGTTGCATCTTTCGTTGTCGTTTCGATCGTTGAGATGGGTACTCTTCCATTTCCGTGATGTTGGGTTGCATTTCAAATGCAGGAGGATATGGGGTCCACCTCCACACCTAACGTCATGGCAGGGGCAATATCACACACATGTATCACAGGGAATTACTTGCAAACATACCTCTAGGTTTAGTGTGTTTAATTAGTCATAATACTATTTCTTTTAATACTCACTTTATTACATTATGAACAATTGTGTTTACTTATATTGTGATGTGGTGTTTAACATTGCTCATTAATGTTATATCCATGCATGTATTTTTTGCAGGCCTTATAATTTGAACTTTTTTCCACAGGTCGGTCAGGATTTATCCTGTAACGTACTATGCGCGCGAAGTTTTTTAGCTGGTAGGTCGATCTGTTAGTAACTGAGTTCGTTTTTCTCGAGTTTGCGTAAGACGTATGCGATTTACGTCTTAGGAGGTAGGTAATTTTTCGCGATTCGTAGTTTATCGTTAGGGCTTAGCGTAAATCGTGTCCGTTAGGATAATTTGCCATAGATGCGATTAATTAGCAACTTTTGCGCGTTAGATCGTATCGCTAAGACCGAGACGATTCGTCGGTCATTCGCGTGCTTTTTATCTAAATGTGATGGAAATTGTTGGGGTCTGGTTCTACCTATGATGTTTTTGCTATGATGTGTGATTGATTGCGGCAAGTGCACTTGCATGAGTGTCTGGTAGTGCATAACACCTTACCTAGTAGACAGATTCCTTATTTGTAGTTAGACCTTTTTGAACTTTCGGTTGTGGTGGTGGGTGAGTGAGTGGAAGGTAAAAACGGATTCCCAGTCCAATTTCCATCTAAATAAGTTTCATGTTAAATGAAAAACGTAGGGACTTGCTATGTTCTCAGCAATTTAGGAGAACAAAGAGCTGATATTCGTAAGTTCTCCGTTCCTAGATTCGAAATGCGTCTTAGTTTACGGTGGTCGTAGATTAAACCAGCAATCGATATTAGATACCTTAGGTTCAATTCGAAACCTTTCGATGTGTTCGTTAAATCATCGAACCATTATTTAGTATTAATGGAGCCTATGAAACCTTACCCCTTTTTCGTATTTCATAAGGTTTTTTTGCGATGTACTATGTTCGACTGATATTTTTCACAATCAAATAGTAAGCATAGATCTATTTATTGTCATATGGTTTAAGAAGGTATTACTTATCGTCCGACTTGGTGTTTCATTTTAATTTAAGATTTTATAAATGTATATGTTTACATGAAACAGTAAGTGTATGCTATTACATTTAACATTCCAGTGGTTATTAATTACTTTTCAGGAATATTCATCTTTATAATTCTTCTCAACAGGTTCAGGAACATGGATCAATCTTCCTTGTTGTTGTTGTTGTTGCATCTTTCGTTGTCGTTTCGATCGTTGAGATGGGTACTCTTCCATTTCCGTGATGTTGGGTTGCATTTCAAATGCAGGAGGATATGGGGTCCTCCTACACACCTAACGTCGTGGCAGGGGCAATATTACACACATGTATCACAGGGAATTACTTGCAAACATACCTCTAGGTTTAGCGTGTTTAATTAGTCATAATACTATTTCTTTTAATACTCACTTTATTACATTATGAACAATTGTGTTTACTTATATTGTGATGTGGTGTTTAACATTGCTCATTAATGTTATATCCATGCATGTATTTTTTGCAGGCCTTATAATTTGAACTTTTTTCCACAGGTCGGTCAGGATTTATCCTGTAACGTACTATGCGCGCGAAGTTTTTCAGCTGGTAGGTCGATCTGTTAGTAAGTGAGTTCGTTTTTCTCGAGTTTTCGTAAGACGTATGCGATTTACGTCTTAGGAGGTAGGTAATTTTTCGCGATTCGTAGTTTATCGTTAGGGCTTAGCGTAAATCGTGTCCGTTAGGATAATTTGCCATAGATGCGATTAATTAGCAACTTTTGCGCGTTAGATCGTATCGCTAAGACCGAGACGATTCGTCGGTCATTCGCGTGTTTTTTGTATAAATGTGATGGAAATTGTTGGGGTCTGGTTCTACCTATGATGTTTTTGCTATGATGTGTGATTGATTGCGGCAAGTGCACTTGCATGAGTGTCTGGTAGTGCATAACACCTTACCTAGTAGACAGATTCCTTATTTGTAGTTAGACCTTTTTGAACTTTCGGTTGTGGTGGTGGGTGAGTGAGTGGAAGGTAAAAACGGATTCCCAGTCCAATTTCCATCTAAATAAGTTTCATGTTAAATGAAAAACGTAGGGACTTGCTATGTTCTCAGCAATTTAGGAGAACAAAGAGCTGATATTCGTAAGTTCTCCGTTCCTAGATTCGAAATGCGTCTTAGTTTACGGTGGTCGTAGATTAAACCAGCAATCGATATTAGATACCTTAGGTTCAATTCGAAACCTTTCGATGTGTTCGTTAAATCATCGAACCATTATAAAGTATTAATGGAGCCCATGTAACCTTATCCCTGTTTCGTATTCCATAAGGTTTTTTTGCGATGTACTACGTTCGACTGTTATTTTTCACAATCAAACAGTAAGCATAGAACTGTTTATTGTCATATGGTTTAAGAAGGTATTGCTTATCATCCGACTTGGTGTTTCATTTTAGTTTAAGATTTTATAAATGTGTATGTTTACATGAAACAGTAAGTGTATGCTATTACATTTAACATTCCAATGGTGATTAATTACTTTTCAGGAATATTCATCTTTATAATTCTTCTCAACAGGTTCAGGAACATGGATCAATCTTCCTTGTTGTTGTTGTTGTTGCATCTTTCGTTGTCGTTTCGATCGTTGAGATGGGTACTCTTCCATTTCCGTGATGTTGGGTTGCATTTCAAATGCAGGAGGATATGGGGTCCACCTCCACACCTAACGTCATGGCAGGGGCAATATCACACACATGTATCACAGGGAATTACTTGCAAACATACCTCTAGGTTTAGTGTGTTTAATTAGTCATAATACTATTTCTTTTAATACTCACTTTATTTCATTATGAACAATTGTGATTCTTATATTGTGATGTGGTGTTTAACATTGCTCATTAATATAATATTTATGCATGATTTTTTCCAGGCCTTATAATTTGAAGTTTTTCTTCAATATTTTATTAAGTAAGAGCGCTCGGACTTTTTTATATAATGACTATGGTAGATTGATGATTCTCTTTCATATTCATGGTTTCAAGGTTGCATTTATTATCCTTCTTTTTAAATGTTTACATGTCTTATGGTAATTTAAAGTAATGAATGTTTTCACATCATTTTCCAAACCAAGTGTCTATCTTTTGTCATCCTTACGTGGTTCTTAGAAAGGTATATCGCTTAACGGTGTTTAATCTTAGTATAAGTTTTAATTTTAGATTTAGTTTAAGTTTTTGTTTAGTTTATTTTGTTATATATCATTGAATGAATACTTGTTGGGTATTTTATTTAGTATTCGAAAGATGACTGTTTTCTTTTCCATGATGTTGGGTTGCATTTAACATGCGGGAAGAATGGGTCTTCCTCTTACCCTAATATCATGTTGTGTTCGGAATTTTTATTCCTATTTTTGTCCTCTAAAGTATTTGAGGGTTTCAAGAAAAGCCGTAAAGGTCTTAAACCCGATGACGATACAGTCCTTACCCAACACCTCCGCGCGGTAGAGGACGGGAAACGTATACAAGGGGTATACGGCTAAGTTTGGGAAGGGGCCGAATGGATCCCGGCATATGTATCCAACCTCCATGTCTTCAAATGGAGGAAAAGGGCATTCTGTTGTCCTGGGGTTGCCAGATGGATCCCAAAGTCGGTAGGGCCACAGGCAGGTGCGGAGATTTAGGAAGGTCGTTAGAGCAGATTCCTTAGCGGTGAGGGTAGGAACCGCTTCTTTAGTGCTTCCAGGGTCTTTAGCTAGTCTTTTTGTTTCGTTTGTTTGTTTCATTCCTCCTCTGCAGTGGGAGTTCCAGAGTAACCTCTGGATTTTCATCATGGGCACATACCCTTCAGTGCCTTCACACACATCACATCACTGCAGTAGTCCATTTTTTATGATGCTCATTTTCAAGTTGTTGCAAGATTTCTCAGTAAGTCCTCATTGAGCAAGAAGGCAAAACCATCAGGCTTGTGCCAGAACCTGTACTGCTTAGGTACTGTTTGGTGTGTGAATATCCTGCTATCCTGAACTAATTGTGCTTGCAGAACAAATGGAAGCAATTGTGAAATGACACTGGGTGAACATCAAACTTCCTGTGTCATAGAGTGACACAGGATCATGTGATGAGACAAGCCCCAACAGGCACAGAGAGACAGTGGTGAGACACAATTTGGTGCAGGCACCGAGAATCTTCTCTGTGATCTAGGAAAACTAAAAGTCCTAGGCATAGAATTCCATGCTTTATATACCATTCATGGATATTGTATTTAACCAAAATGGTTTCCTTTCTGCTGTGCTATGCTGAGAAGTGAGTACAAGAACTTTAATTTATTAATATTATATACATTCATCTGAATATGGTGCCATAATATTTTGGCTTTCAGTTCTGTTTAATTTAATCAAATTTATATCAAAATGTTTCAAGTCAGTCAATGCCAATCTTTGTTCTGAATTCAACATGTTTTCTGATGTGCAAATCAGGAGTGTTATTTCCCTTGCAAAAGTGATACAATCCTGAGAGTATACTGTGGTATGTTTTGTAGGGTACTTGATGGACATTAATCTAATGGAGCCCTTCTGTTTGAGTGACTTTATTGTTTCTGAAGTGTGAAATTGAGAACTTTTTGTATAGGTGTGTGGGTGTGTGAATGTGTATCTTTAAAGGAAAATGTGTGTGTGTGTTTTAATGAAAATGTATGAGTGTGTGTGTGAATGTGTATATTCTTTATCGTCATTGTTTATCTTGTTTTCGGTTTGGTTGTCCTAATTGAGGGTCTCTGAATTGTTACAGAACTTTTAAGATATTAAATATGATGTTATATTTCTGTATTGTCCAATTTATGATTGATGTGCATTAAAAGATTATGAACTGCCTTTGGGAGGTTTTAGAGGGGTTTCCCTCTCAGCATAGGGCAAATGCCAGGCAGATTGGCCATGTGGCCCCCTCGTAAAATTAAATAAAGATATTAACAATAATTCATATGTTTTTATTTAACCTTCATACCATACCTAGTATAGCTGAAGAAAAAGCTATGTTTGGTACCAAAGATTCCCATTTTGAACATCATGCTTGATCTTGTTAACAAGTATTGCTTTTGTCAGAGAATCATTAATTTTGCCAGAAAATTTTGTATTGAAATTGAGACAAACTTGAGAAAAATAAATATCAAGATATATCTCTGTAAGTAGATTTTGGTTTGGATGATTTAGATAAAACTTTTCAATTTTTTCATTTCTGAAGGTAAATAATTATGCTACTATTTTGTTGCTACTATTTATCATATAATTAAATTAATTTAACTTGGGAGAGTTAAATACATATATTACTTAGATATTTTCTTCTTCATTTCACCTTCCAGTATATAAGAATGAAGTATGAGGATAGATTTTAGTAAATATTCTAAAAATAAAGCAGATACATAATATAAACTTAATATATTTATAGTGGTACCCAGATAAAAGGCTTTTCAGGGGACCAAGTAATTGATTATTTACAAATTTTGTGATTGAAATATGAGATATTGCGCTACAGAGCAATTTATACCGAAGATATCAAGATTATTTCCTTTACAAATCAAAACTAAAGGGGAAGGTGTTTCAGCTCTTACTATGAAATAAGTATTTACATCCTAATAATGAAGTACCTGTTTATTATGCTTTATATTCCATATCAGAAGATTTATATGGAATCCTTGGGGACTCTGTAAACATTTTTGATCTATTGTTTGTATTATTCGTTACTTTTTTCTATTTTCATAAAAGGTTTTTCTCATATTTTTTCAATAATTTTCATCTTTTTGCAGGAAGACTTGTTAATAACTAAATTTTCATTGTTTTTACTCTAAAATGAAGCAATTGGTACTAGATACTCTAATAAGAAAAATATTTATCTTATAGCAGTAGGAAGAGGGTATCACAATCTGCACTATCTAGTTAATACGTCGAAAATTCTTGGAAAATGTAGTAACTTTATGCTTAGAAAACATTAATTTTATGGGAAGTCTGCATTTAGTAAAGAACGAGTAATACCCTTTGTTGCATAATTATAGTAAAAGTTTACACTACAGTGAAACAATTTCTACTACAGGCTATAGGAAAGAATAATGTAAACAATTTTTGGTCATCTAATTGAGGTGGAGCCTTAAGTACAGCAGATTGTGGTCATCTGGGCTCAGGAAAACATTATACTTTAAATTTCAGAAGGCCCAAGCTCAGAAAAAATGCTATCCACTGAAGTAAAACAGAGTTGAAAATAATTCTAACAGTAGCAGGAATTGAACTCTCAACGTTTCTCTTATCGGCAGATTGCACCATCTGACTAGGCCATCAGGCTAGAGAAATTACGGTTATTTATAGAATCTTCGTTCGGATATATTTGATGTATAATACAACCTGCCAGCATGAAAAAGATGGTAGGCTCGATTCCCGATCCGGTCTTATTTCTTTCTATCCTGTTTTTCCTCATGATCTATCCTCTGTAGAAGCACTTAGGCGAAAAATACCTTAATCCTTTCTCTATTTGTTAGATTTTCACCAAACATGGTGACAGAATTGTATTCGAATGGATGGATGCAGAATGGAAAAATCGTTTGGTTTTCTCAATATTCAGCGTAAAAATTCTAGGCTTGAAGACAATCTGAGAAGGCTTAAAATATCGAAATGCCCCAGCTCAGAATAAATACCATCCAATTAAGTAAAAGGAAGTTGAAGAATTTCTGACAGTATCAGGAATGGAACCTTCAATATTTCTCTTATCTTATGCTTGCTCTATCCAATTTTTTAAAAGTATGTTTTCCCTTTTCTTCTTTCTTTGTTTCCTTCTTTCCAAAAATAGGTTTAGCCTTTACAACAAGATTACAATGTAGATAACAAAATACAATTGTATATATAAAAGCAAAAAAAGATACTCTGAGATTAAGTTACTGTAGCTCAACTTACATTTGTAGTTCAATAGATAATTTACATTTCATGTCCGATAGCATTTCTCAATCAGACTTTATACGTTACATTTTGCTTTTCTAACCTTCTTTGAACTTTTTGTCTAAAATCATTCCATTCTTCATTTTTATTTTTTCTAGTCCATGTAATATACTTCCTTATTGGCCATGTTATGATATCATGATTTACTTTTGGAAAGAGCCTAATGTCTCTGAGCAAAAACTTTTCATCTCTGAAATTTTTCTCCCCAAATGTGTTTATACTCTCATAAATGTTTTTGAGATGTTTCCACTTGCCATTGCAGTTAACAAATCTTTGAATATCGGTGTCAATTTTACCACAAATTTCGCAGAATTTATTGCATTGCCTCCCTATTTTGTATAGTTTTTCATTTTTTGGATATAAATTGTTGATTGTACAAAATAATTCAGTCTTTTCCTTTAATGAAATCGATTTTTCAGTCAAATTTGTTAACACTTGGGATAAATTATAATCTCGTGGAGAAGTTGGATATGTATCTTTTTCAGCTTCTTCATTATTTTTAATAAGAATCTTCCTCTTCTAAGAAATATTCTTACTTGTTGCTTGAGTATTTTCTGGTAGTCTGTCCACAACTAGAAGGAACATTTATATGAAGTTTCTATAATCTCCTTTATCTTTAATCCTGTTGATCGCCGATTTGCATTTTGGCTTTGTAGTTACATCTTGCCTATTGAGGTCCTTTATGTACTGTCTTATCAGTTGCGCTTTTGCCTTAGTTCCTGTATCTATCAGTCCTATTATCCATTCCACATTAAGTTGACAATACAGCATTCTTATGGAGAATCGTTTCCCATGTAAGGTGTAAGGAGCAAGGCGCGATGTTGTCAAACATTGCAAAAAATTGCTTTTTTGATTTAAAAATTCTTAACAGAAATAAAGGATGCATAGGGTGGTGGAATTTATTTCTCGATATTTTAAGAAATAAAATTGATACAAATTACTTCTCTACATTTTTGCGTAGAAAGACAAATTTTTTATTTTATCTTTATCACACTGTTGTGAGCATAACGTTCTTTCATTCGACACAAAATTAACACAGAAATATCTTCATACGTTACCTTTTGTATCTGTAAACTTATAGTTTTACATTACTTCATTTAACGCCTCTTATAAAATGTGTAAGATTCTTTGAATTGAAATGTTTGAATAATGCAAGCCGAAAAGCCATCGCCAGCTAAATCTCGCAATTTTCCCATAAGAATGCATTGCGTGGATTTTTGAAAATTATTTTGAGGCACTTATCGGTAAGATAGAGGAACCAAAATCTCGGAGATTGAAGTTGAGGTAGTCTTCTATGCTTCTCATGGAAAAAATGTAGCCAAATGACAGTGAGTTCGACGCCAGGTGGATGCAAAATTCTTCCATAAGAAATGCATTGCGGAAATCTTTTTAAATGCCTTCCCGATAAGCTGGAAAGATAAAACCCGGAATGGTGACAGAGGCGTGGGACCTTCCCGATAAGATATTGAATCGAAACTTTGGAACAAGTAAGGATGGCTCTTATCTAATATTATTTTGCTGTCTTCTCTCACCATCGGGTTCTTTGTTCGTCGCCAGGCGGTCTTTGGCGCGAAGTTTTAAATTTGAACTGAGGCAGTACTTGGTATGATACCCTATTCAACGGATAGCTTGCAGTATGCAAGCAACTTTTACTCGTATATAATAGAGATATCCGGAGAGTTAGCTATATATAATAGATAATTTATATTTTTATTTTAATGCAATTGTTTTCCATAATGGACGGAGCATGTGAATATCATTCACAAATGAGTACGAGACACATATTAATTGGAAAATCATGTAAATTTTATCAAACAAAGAGAATAATGACCATAAGATAGAAGTACAAGCAGAGAGATGTTCATAAAAATATTTATGGCCTGTTATTGAGGGTGAAATAAAATTGAATTCTTTGAGAATGAGACAAAGAACTGAGTCAATCTAACCTAAATTCATTTGGGTTGAATTATAGGGCCAAAAATAAGAGCCTCTTGCTGTGCATGGGTGATGAAAGAGTTCTTGAGGATAATAAGGTTAACAGGTCATAGCCTAGTTCTCAAAGCAAGAGAAAAAAATGCTTCATTGTCCTCAGTATATATATTTCCTGGACTCCATCAAATTGTTTCAGTGGCATTATTTAAAACTAGAAAGAATATGTATTATCCTGAGATAACAGTGACTCTTTTGATACTAACATGTCAGCAACTGAGAGCTCAAGAGACATGTATGGATCAATATGGTCTAACAAATCAAACCATTGAGTTTTCAATGGTCAGGTCAAGAAATCAAACTGGCCATTGGTTGAGTCAGTTTTTCATGGAAAGGACCTCAGATAAGCATTCCAAAACCTGGAGGATAAACATTAAGCAAAGCACTACTAACTATGGAGGAACTATTTCATTTCGAGTCGTGGGCACTATTGCAGGCAAGTAAATTTTTCTGGATGTTTTGAATTTCAAGTAAATCATCATCAGCTGATTGATCATTCATAAAAAATCAAACAAGAGGTTTTTGGAATTTTAGGTAATAAAACTTATTAATATTTACTTTCAAAGTAGATATTGCTGTAGACTCATTTTGCAACAAATAATGGTTCACATAGAAGAAATATAAATACAAATTATGCAAACTTTGTGCTCAAATTCTCAGGAACTAGTGAGTCTTATAGAGCTGAAAATGTTAAAGAAAAATAAGGATTATACCAGCTAGATGGTTGTTCCCATAAAACTGCAACTTATTGGTATATTATCTTCTTAGCAATTAGGGCATTTCATGCTTTGAATGTGCCTCAATATTCCATTATATTAGGTCATCCAGAAAGTTCTAGGATTTTCCAAATTCATATTAGTATTATACTTTTAATTAAACAATGCCATTATAACCTTCTTAGATGACTTTTTTGTCACTTCTACTTACCCAAACATTAAACATTGGCAGTAGGTGATCAATCAAAATGAAAAATACTTAACTGAATAAATCCTTACACATTTTTAAGATGTTAACTGTGTTTCATATTTAAATGATACATATTTAAAGATGCAGATCGTTCCAGATGACCTGATAGTAGTAAACCAAAGATAAATAAACAGAAAGTATATCTTTACCTTGATAGAATATATTATAGATAGATTATATTATGTTCAACACCACCATAAATTTCATATAATTTCATAAAATTTTGCATTAAAAATAGCAAAATACCTGAATATATTCAATTAAATGAAAATTTATCTTTCCATTATCAATAGTATTTAATTCTCTGGAGAGACATAGGAAATAATTTTAAACTCCAGCATTTCATTATATGAGAATCACTGAATTCCAACATTATTATGTGTAAATTAAATCTTTCAGAGCCACCTCCAAAACCAAATGACTATGAGCTATTCCATGGTATAGGTTACTACAAATTTCATCATGATAAGAAAGTCATTTTCACAGAGGCAATGTCTATATGTGCTCAAGAAGGTGGTTACCTAGCCATTATTAATTCAGAAGAAGAATCTAACGTAATCAAGACAATCTATGGAAGATATATTAAGGAAGCAGGTCCTTGGTCCTTTATAGGATTTTATGACAGGAACAAAGCAAAAGGTTCTCGTAATTTTGTCACAATATTTGGTGAGTTACCACCTCTAAATTTCAATGTAAGCATGGTTATTATTACTCATTAAGTCTAATTCATGCTAACACATAAAATTGGTGAAAATTAGGATAAATCGAGAATATATAAATCTGACATATCAATGTATTTTATACTTTCAGGTGAGCCACTGAGAAATACAGGTTTTTATAAATGGCATGGAAATGAACCAAATAATATTGGTGGAGAACAGTTTTGTGGATGTGTTATTTCAGATGGACTTTTGGCAGATGTGGGCTGCAATGATCCAATATCATTCTTCTGTGAATATGATCTTTCATGGAATGAACTCTCCTAAACATAATAAATGCATTGAAAGTTCTTGAGTGATACTTGGTGGAATCTTGTGGTTCAAGGACTATTTTAAATATAACATCTGTACCAAATTTCCACATAAATAAGTTACTTAAGTTACTATAAAATGCAGAGAGCTCACCAGGATCAATTCATTATACTATCATCAGAGCTAAAATCTGTATGAAATGCAAAGCTTATACATATATGCACACACACACAAAACAACAATGTGGTGGAAGGAGGGGAAGAGGGGGCAAGTTGAGGAATGAGGGGTCGCATTTAGTAGCAAAAGTGGAAATAAATAATGAACCATAATGTTGAAAGTCATTGAAAATAAAATAAATGAGTGATGTGTAAATTTTTAAAGCGATTCAAATCATATTTCAGGAGTTTGACATTAGATTTGAACACATATTTTACACAATTAATGTTCTTACTTCTTGTTAGTGTATAATAATTTCAGCTCTTTCACAAATTTTGAAATATTTTCTTTTCTTCAATTAATTTTCTTATATTATACATTGATAAGAATGTTAAATTATATTCAAAATAAAAATATTTTCCAGTCATGATTGAATCTTTCTTTGCTTTTCTATTAAATTGCATGTTTCCTCATTCATTTATAGGAATACATTGGTATACTAATTGATCCATTCCATAAAGTAAATTATTGTAAAGTGAGGTAACAGTGGAGTATTACCAGACCCTGGCATAATGGCATACTTTACTGAATAACTGAATTGCTGAAATTAAAACTTGAGAAAGATTGGATGAATGTTTATGTAAAAGCATAATTTGGAAAATTATGTAATGAGACTGAAAAATTCAAAATATTTTATTCAGAAATTTCCGTAGATTTACTATGATAAAAATATAAGTTACTCTTTTTTGTATTGAAGACAGTCTAATATTTCTAATCTTAGCATAGTTTTTGTTTTGCATTCACATTTAATTGAAAATGAAAATATCCTCATGATACACAGTGATACGCTGTTTTATGATATTCCATAACCCTGTATAAGAAAATTGCAGATTACTACTGTTGTATTTCCAGCTAAATATGATCTAAAATATACTTATCTTCAGAAGAAAAAGGATGCTTTATGGGAAAAATTTTGAAGTTGTCATTAACGTTTGACAAGTATAATCAAAGAACTGTCATGAATCTAAATTGAGAGACAAAACATATCTCTTCTGTCAGAATTTATTCTATTTCACATTCTTATGAGAACCATGGGAAAGTAAACAAATCCTACATCAACCAATCCTTTTCTCACTCAGATAACACTGAATGAAAGTTATGAATTTGGATGAAATTTCAGTATATTTTATGAATTTTACCATTATTTGGACACAGATTTTCTGCAATCAACGATTAGAAAAAAATATTTATGAATTTCTATTCCAGAAATTTTCATGGGCATGATTGGAGATAATTCTAGGGACTCCTCCGAGCCATAGAACAGTGAAATTCACGGAGGTTGGAGATGAGATGGTCTTCCATAGTACGAAAGGAAGAAATGCTACCAAATGACCGTGAGTTCGACGCCAAGTGGGTGCAAAATTCTCCAGTATAAAATGCATGGCGGTCAATTTTTACAATTATTTTGAATGCATATCCGATTACCGGGAACGATATAAAATGGAATGTACATAGAGGCAATTCATATATTTCAGATACTCTGTCCGCCCTTACTCTGACGGTTCTTGGTTCAATGCCAGATCGTCATTTCTATTCTACCGTGTATTTCTAAGGGGTATAGCTTATTCTTATTATAGGACCTTCTTTATAAAATATTAAATTGAAACTTTAGAACAGGTCAGAATGGCACTTATCTTACATTAATATGCAATTGTGTCCCACGATCGGGTCCTTAGTTCGTCGCCAGGCGGTCTTTTGCGCGAAGTTTTCAAATTGACTTGAAGCATTACTTGGTATGATACTGCATTCAACTGATATGCGAAAAATTAGTCACTTTTCAACTTATGAGAATTCGTGAATATCATGTATTGGCTGCTTTTAACATTTTAACCCATCGTTACCACGAGTTGAATGATTCTGTGCTATAAAATGCCTGAAAACTCCTTTCTGCATTACATACCTATTTATTTCCTCTGCAAGCACCATTTACTTTATGTAATACGAGTAAAAATTGCTTGCATACTGCAAGCTATCAGTTGAATGCAGTATCGTACCAAGGATTGCCTTAAAACAATGTTCAAATGCATTCAAAATATGCATTCAGGATAATTCAAAATAATTGTAAAAATTGACCGCCATGCATTTTATACTGGAGAATTTTGCACCCACTTGGCGTCGAACTCACGGTCATTTGGTAGCATTTCTTCCTTTCGTACTATGGAAGACCATCTCATCTCCAACCTCCGTGAATTTCACTGTTCTATGGCTCGGAGAAGGACTGGAAACAATTTTCGAAAATTCGTGCAGAAGACCGCCTAGCTTCGAACTAAGGACCCATTCGTGAGAGACAATGGCATGGGAATGTTAGAGAAGTGCCACTCTGACGTGTTTCAAAGTTTTAATTCAGTATCTTATCGAGAAGGTCCTAAAATAAGATTCCGTTATTCCCGTTTGAAACGCATGGTGGAATCAGAATGACCCTCTTGCATCGATCCAAGGACCACTAGACGAACGGTGAAATTCATGAAAGAATGTTTTCAAACGCCTCCGTCGCCACACCGGGTTTTACCTTTCCAGCTTATCGGGAAGGCATTGAAAAAAATTTTCAAAAATTCCAGCAATGCATTTCTTCCGCAAGAACCATAGAAGAGTACCTCAACTTCAATCTCCGAGATTTTGGTTCCTCTATCTTACCGATAAGTGCCTCAAAATAATTTTCAAAAATCCACGCAATGCATTCTTATGGGAAAATTGCGAGATTTAGCTGGCGATGGCTTTTCGGCTTGCATTATTCAAACATTTCAATTCAAAGAATCTTACACATTTTATAAGAGGCGTTAAATGAAGTAATGTAAAACTATAAGTTTACAGATACAAAAGGTAAGGTATGAAGATATTTCTGTGTTAATTTTGTGTCGAATGAAAGAACGTTATGCTCACAACAGTGTGATAAAGATAAAATAAAAAATTTGTCTTTCTACGCAAAAATGTAGAGAAGTAATTTGTATCAATTTTATTTCTTAAAATATCGAGAAATAAATTCCACCACCCTATGCATCCTTTATTTCTGTTAAGAATTTTTAAATCAAAAAAGCAATTTTTTGCAATGTTTGACAACATCGCGCCTTGCTCCTTACACCTTACATGGGAAACGATTCTCCATAAGAATGCTGTATTGTCAACTTAATGTGGAATGGATAATAGGACTGATAGATACAGGAACTAAGGCAAAAGCGCAACTGATAAGACAGTACATAAAGGACCTCAATAGGCAAGATGTAACTACAAAGCCAAAATGCAAATCGGCGATCAACAGGATTAAAGATAAAGGAGATTATAGAAACTTCATATAAATGTTCCTTCTAGTTGTGGACAGACTACCAGAAAATACTCAAGCAACAAGTAAGAATATTTCTTAGAAGAGGAAGATTCTTATTAAAAATAATGAAGAAGCTGAAAAAGATACATATCCAACTTCTCCACGAGATTATAATTTATCCCAAGTGTTAACAAATTTGACTGAAAAATCGATTTCATTAAAGGAAAAGACTGAATTATTTTGTACAATCAACAATTTATATCCAAAAAATGAAAAACTATACAAAATAGGGAGGCAATGCAATAAATTCTGCGAAATTTGTGGTAAAATTGACACCGATATTCAAAGATTTGTTAACTGCAATGGCAAGTGGAAACATCTCAAAAACATTTATGAGAGTATAAACACATTTGGGGAGAAAAATTTCAGAGATGAAAAGTTTTTGCTCAGAGACATTAGGCTCTTTCCAAAAGTAAATCATGATATCATAACATGGCCAATAAGGAAGTATATTACATGGACTAGAAAAAATAAAAATGAAGAATGGAATGATTTTAGACAAAAAGTTCAAAGAAGGTTAGAAAAGCAAAATGTAACGTATAAAGTCTGATTGAGAAATGCTATCGGACATGAAATGTAAATTATCTATTGAACTACAAATGTAAGTTGAGCTACAGTAACTTAATCTCAGAGTATCTTTTTTTGCTTTTATATATACAATTGTATTTTGTTATCTACATTGTAATCTTGTTGTAAAGGCTAAACCTATTTTTGGAAAGAAGGAAACAAAGAAAGAAGAAAAGGGAAAACATACTTTTAAAAAATTGGATAGAGCAAGCATAAGATAAGAGAAATATTGAAGGTTCCATTCCTGATACTGTCAGAAATTCTTCAACTTCCTTTTACTTAATTGGATGGTATTTATTCTGAGCTGGGGCATTTCGATATTTTAAGCCTTCTCAGATTGTCTTCAAGCCTAGAATTTTTACGCTGAATATTGAGAAAACCAAACGATTTTTCCATTCTGCATCCATCCATTCGAATACAATTCTGTCACCATGTTTGGTGAAAATCTAACAAATAGAGAAAGGATTAAGGTATTTTTCGCCTAAGTGCTTCTACAGAGGATAGATCATGAGGAAAAACAGGATAGAAAGAAATAAGACCGGATCGGGAATCGAGCCTACCATCTTTTTCATGCTGGCAGGTTGTATTATACATCAAATATATCCGAACGAAGATTCTATAAATAACCGTAATTTCTCTAGCCTGATGGCCTAGTCAGATGGTGCAATCTGCCGATAAGAGAAACGTTGAGAGTTCAATTCCTGCTACTGTTAGAATTATTTTCAACTCTGTTTTACTTCAGTGGATAGCATTTTTTCTGAGCTTGGGCCTTCTGAAATTTAAAGTATAATGTTTTCCTGAGCCCAGATGACCACAATCTGCTGTACTTAAGGCTCCACCTCAATTAGATGACCAAAAATTGTTTACATTATTCTTTCCTATAGCCTGTAGTAGAAATTGTTTCACTGTAGTGTAAACTTTTACTATAATTATGCAACAAAGGGTATTACTCGTTCTTTACTAAATGCAGACTTCCCATAAAATTAATGTTTTCTAAGCATAAAGTTACTACATTTTCCAAGAATTTTCGACGTATTAACTAGATAGTGCAGATTGTGATACCCTCTTCCTACTGCTATAAGATAAATATTTTTCTTATTAGAGTATCTAGTACCAATTGCTTCATTTTAGAGTAAAAACAATGAAAATTTAGTTATTAACAAGTCTTCCTGCAAAAAGATGAAAATTATTGAAAAAATATGAGAAAAACCTTTTATGAAAATAGAAAAAAGTAACGAATAATACAAACAATAGATCAAAAATGTTTACAGAGTCCCCAAGGATTCCATATAAATCTTCTGATATGGAATATAAAGCATAATAAACAGGTACTTCATTATTAGGATGTAAATACTTATTTCATAGTAAGAGCTGAAACACCTTCCCCTTTAGTTTTGATTTGTAAAGGAAATAATCTTGATATCTTCGGTATAAATTGCTCTGTAGCGCAATATCTCATATTTCAATCACAAAATTTGTAAATAATCAATTACTTGGTCCCCTGAAAAGCCTTTTATCTGGGTACCACTATAAATATATTAAGTTTATATTATGTATCTGCTTTATTTTTAGAATATTTACTAAAATCTATCCTCATACTTCATTCTTATATACTGGAAGGTGAAATGAAGAAGAAAATATCTAAGTAATATATGTATTTAACTCTCCCAAGTTAAATTAATTTAATTATATGATAAATAGTAGCAACAAAATAGTAGCATAATTATTTACCTTCAGAAATGAAAAAATTGAAAAGTTTTATCTAAATCATCCAAACCAAAATCTACTTACAGAGATATATCTTGATATTTATTTTTCTCAAGTTTGTCTCAATTTCAATACAAAATTTTCTGGCAAAATTAATGATTCTCTGACAAAAGCAATACTTGTTAACAAGATCAAGCATGATGTTCAAAATGGGAATCTTTGGTACCAAACATAGCTTTTTCTTCAGCTATACTAGGTATGGTATGAAGGTTAAATAAAAACATATGAATTATTGTTAATATCTTTATTTAATTTTACGAGGGGGCCACATGGCCAATCTGCCTGGCATTTGCCCTATGCTGAGAGGGAAACCCCTCTAAAACCTCCCAAAGGCAGTTCATAATCTTTTAATGCACATCAATCATAAATTGGACAATACAGAAATATAACATCATATTTAATATCTTAAAAGTTCTGTAACAATTCAGAGACCCTCAATTAGGACAACCAAACCGAAAACAAGATAAACAATGACGATAAAGAATATACACATTCACACACACACTCATACATTTTCATTAAAACACACACACACATTTTCCTTTAAAGATACACATTCACACACCCACACACCTATACAAAAAGTTCTCAATTTCACACTTCAGAAACAATAAAGTCACTCAAACAGAAGGGCTCCATTAGATTAATGTCCATCAAGTACCCTACAAAACATACCACAGTATACTCTCAGGATTGTATCACTTTTGCAAGGGAAATAACACTCCTGATTTGCACATCAGAAAACATGTTGAATTCAGAACAAAGATTGGCATTGACTGACTTGAAACATTTTGATATAAATTTGATTAAATTAAACAGAACTGAAAGCCAAAATATTATGGCACCATATTCAGATGAATGTATATAATATTAATAAATTAAAGTTCTTGTACTCACTTCTCAGCATAGCACAGCAGAAAGGAAACCATTTTGGTTAAATACAATATCCATGAATGGTATATAAAGCATGGAATTCTATGCCTAGGACTTTTAGTTTTCCTAGATCACAGAGAAGATTCTCGGTGCCTGCACCAAATTGTGTCTCACCACTGTCTCTCTGTGCCTGTTGGGGCTTGTCTCATCACATGATCCTGTGTCACTCTATGACACAGGAAGTTTGATGTTCACCCAGTGTCATTTCACAATTGCTTCCATTTGTTCTGCAAGCACAATTAGTTCAGGATAGCAGGATATTCACACACCAAACAGTACCTAAGCAGTACAGGTTCTGGCACAAGCCTGATGGTTTTGCCTTCTTGCTCAATGAGGACTTACTGAGAAATCTTGCAACAACTTGAAAATGAGCATCATAAAAAATGGACTACTGCAGTGATGTGATGTGTGTGAAGGCACTGAAGGGTATGTGCCCATGATGAAAATCCAGAGGTTACTCTGGAACTCCCACTGCAGAGGAGGAATGAAACAAACAAACGAAACAAAAAGACTAGCTAAAGACCCTGGAAGCACTAAAGAAGCGGTTCCTACCCTCACCGCTAAGGAATCTGCTCTAACGACCTTCCTAAATCTCCGCACCTGCCTGTGGCCCTACCGACTTTGGGATCCATCTGGCAACCCCAGGACAACAGAATGCCCTTTTCCTCCATTTGAAGACATGGAGGTTGGATACATATGCCGGGATCCATTCGGCCCCTTCCCAAACTTAGCCGTATACCCCTTGTATACGTTTCCCGTCCTCTACCGCGCGGAGGTGTTGGGTAAGGACTGTATCGTCATCGGGTTTAAGACCTTTACGGCTTTTCTTGAAACCCTCAAATACTTTAGAGGACAAAAATAGGAATAAAAATTCCGAACACAACATGATATTAGGGTAAGAGGAAGACCCATTCTTCCCGCATGTTAAATGCAACCCAACATCATGGAAAAGAAAACAGTCATCTTTCGAATACTAAATAAAATACCCAACAAGTATTCATTCAATGATATATAACAAAATAAACTAAACAAAAACTTAAACTAAATCTAAAATTAAAACTTATACTAAGATTAAACACCGTTAAGCGATATACCTTTCTAAGAACCACGTAAGGATGACAAAAGATAGACACTTGGTTTGGAAAATGATGTGAAAACATTCATTACTTTAAATTACCATAAGACATGTAAACATTTAAAAAGAAGGATAATAAATGCAACCTTGAAACCATGAATATGAAAGAGAATCATCAATCTACCATAGTCATTATATAAAAAAGTCCGAGCGCTCTTACTTAATAAAATATTGAAGAAAAACTTCAAATTATAAGGCCTGGAAAAAATCATGCATAAATATTATATTAATGAGCAATGTTAAACACCACATCACAATATAAGAATCACAATTGTTCATAATGAAATAAAGTGAGTATTAAAAGAAATAGTATTATGACTAATTAAACACACTAAACCTAGAGGTATGTTTGCAAGTAATTCCCTGTGATACATGTGTGTGATATTGCCCCTGCCATGACGTTAGGTGTGGAGGTGGACCCCATATCCTCCTGCATTTGAAATGCAACCCAACATCACGGAAATGGAAGAGTACCCATCTCAACGATCGAAACGACAACGAAAGATGCAACAACAACAACAACAAGGAAGATTGATCCATGTTCCTGAACCTGTTGAGAAGAATTATAAAGATGAATATTCCTGAAAAGTAATTAATCACCATTGGAATGTTAAATGTAATAGCATACACTTACTGTTTCATGTAAACATACACATTTATAAAATCTTAAACTAAAATGAAACACCAAGTCGGATGATAAGCAATACCTTCTTAAACCATATGACAATAAACAGTTCTATGCTTACTGTTTGATTGTGAAAAATAACAGTCGAACGTAGTACATCGCAAAAAAACCTTATGGAATACGAAACAGGGATAAGGTTACATGGGCTCCATTAATACTTTATAATGGTTCGATGATTTAACGAACACATCGAAAGGTTTCGAATTGAACCTAAGGTATCTAATATCGATTGCTGGTTTAATCTACGACCACCGTAAACTAAGACGCATTTCGAATCTAGGAACGGAGAACTTACGAATATCAGCTCTTTGTTCTCCTAAATTGCTGAGAACATAGCAAGTCCCTACGTTTTTCATTTAACATGAAACTTATTTAGATGGAAATTGGACTGGGAATCCGTTTTTACCTTCCACTCACTCACCCACCACCACAACCGAAAGTTCAAAAAGGTCTAACTACAAATAAGGAATCTGTCTACTAGGTAAGGTGTTATGCACTACCAGACACTCATGCAAGTGCACTTGCCGCAATCAATCACACATCATAGCAAAAACATCATAGGTAGAACCAGACCCCAACAATTTCCATCACATTTATACAAAAAACACGCGAATGACCGACGAATCGTCTCGGTCTTAGCGATACGATCTAACGCGCAAAAGTTGCTAATTAATCGCATCTATGGCAAATTATCCTAACGGACACGATTTACGCTAAGCCCTAACGATAAACTACGAATCGCGAAAAATTACCTACCTCCTAAGACGTAAATCGCATACGTCTTACGAAAACTCGAGAAAAACGAACTCACTTACTAACAGATCGACCTACCAGCTGAAAAACTTCGCGCGCATAGTACGTTACAGGATAAATCCTGACCGACCTGTGGAAAAAAGTTCAAATTATAAGGCCTGCAAAAAATACATGCATGGATATAACATTAATGAGCAATGTTAAACACCACATCACAATATAAGTAAACACAATTGTTCATAATGTAATAAAGTGAGTATTAAAAGAAATAGTATTATGACTAATTAAACACGCTAAACCTAGAGGTATGTTTGCAAGTAATTCCCTGTGATACATGTGTGTAATATTGCCCCTGCCACGACGTTAGGTGTGTAGGAGGACCCCATATCCTCCTGCATTTGAAATGCAACCCAACATCACGGAAATGGAAGAGTACCCATCTCAACGATCGAAACGACAACGAAAGATGCAACAACAACAACAACAAGGAAGATTGATCCATGTTCCTGAACCTGTTGAGAAGAATTATAAAGATGAATATTCCTGAAAAGTAATTAATAACCACTGGAATGTTAAATGTAATAGCATACACTTACTGTTTCATGTAAACATATACATTTATAAAATCTTAAATTAAAATGAAACACCAAGTCGGACGATAAGTAATACCTTCTTAAACCATATGACAATAAATAGATCTATGCTTACTATTTGATTGTGAAAAATATCAGTCGAACATAGTACATCGCAAAAAAACCTTATGAAATACGAAAAAGGGGTAAGGTTTCATAGGCTCCATTAATACTAAATAATGGTTCGATGATTTAACGAACACATCGAAAGGTTTCGGATTGAACCTAAGGTATCTAATATCGATTGCTGGTTTAATCTACGACCACCGTAAACTAAGACGCATTTCGAATCTAGGAACGGAGAACTTACGAATATCAGCTCTTTGTTCTCCTAAATTGCTGAGAACATAGCAAGTCCCTACGTTTTTCATTTAACATGAAACTTATTTAGATGGAAATTGGACTGGGAATCCGTTTTTACCTTCCACTCACTCACCCACCACCACAACCGAAAGTTCAAAAAGGTCTAACTACAAATAAGGAATCTGTCTACTAGGTAAGGTGTTATGCACTACCAGACACTCATGCAAGTGCACTTGCCGCAATCAATCACACATCATAGCAAAAACATCATAGGTAGAACCAGACCCCAACAATTTCCATCACATTTAGATAAAAAGCACGCGAATGACCGACGAATCGTCTCGGTCTTAGCGATACGATCTAACGCGCAAAAGTTGCTAATTAATCGCATCTATGGCAAATTATCCTAACGGACACGATTTACGCTAAGCCCTAACGATAAACTACGAATCGCGAAAAATTACCTACCTCCTAAGACGTAAATCGCATACGTCTTACGCAAACTCGAGAAAAACGAACTCAGTTACTAACAGATCGACCTACCAGCTAAAAAACTTCGCGCGCATAGTACGTTACAGGATAAATCCTGACCGACCTGTGGAAAAAAGTTCAAATTATAAGGCCTGCAAAAAATACATGCATGGATATAACATTAATGAGCAATGTTAAACACCACATCACAATATAAGTAAACACAATTGTTCATAATGTAATAAAGTGAGTATTAAAAGAAATAGTATTATGACTAATTAAACACACTAAACCTAGAGGTATGTTTGCAAGTAATTCCCTGTGATACATGTGTGTGATATTGCCCCTGCCATGACGTTAGGTGTGGAGGTGGACCCCATATCCTCCTGCATTTGAAATGCAACCCAACATCACGGAAATGGAAGAGTACCCATCTCAACGATCGAAACGACAACGAAAGATGCAACAACAACAACAACAAGGAAGATTGATCCATGTTCCTGAACCTGTTGAGAAGAATTATAAAGATGAATATTCCTGAAAAGTAATTAATCACCATTAGAATGTTAAATGTAATAGCATACACTTACTGTTTCATGTAAACATATACATTTATAAAATCTTAAATTAAAATGAAACACCAAGTCGGACGATAAGTAATACCTTCTTAAACCATATGACAATAAATAGATCTATGCTTACTATTTGATTGTGAAAAATAACAGTCGAACATAGTACATCATAACTAAGAACCTTTTGTTACTTATTTAACCTGAGAAAACCTACGATGTGCACGTATGTCGCTGTGATGCCAGTGTTTGACGGATCTGAATTGGTTGCCACCGTGATGTTACTCCACAGGAACTTCGGGAACGCCCTGTTAAAAAAGGGAGAGTGAACCTAAATCAACGATCGAAACGACTGCGAAGGCAAGAAAATAATAACAGAAAGGAAGATGTTTCCATGTTTACGAAATTGTTGATAAAAATTACAATAATGATAGTGCTTGTAAACAATGTATCACCTTTTGGAGTCTTAAATGAAACACCCAAAACATACCCTTTACATATACACATATATAAAGGCTTTATTACTTAAATTAAAACCTTTCTCACGTTAAGCGTTCTACCTTAACACAGGAAATAGTTAAATGTTTGTAAGATTTAATATATGCTATATGCTTTGTTTAACGCGTCTTAATGGATGTCGACGTCAACCTTAACGGTTCTTGGCTCAATACCAGAACGTTTATATTTTCCGTGTATGGCATGTACTTATATTAACAGGGGAATGTTTTTGCATGCAGTTTCGAGGAAAATCAGATGTTTTGGAAAAATAATCACCAATTATTTTGCAATATGCAAGCATCATTTACTCGTAGGTAATTATTTTGGGATTTCTAGTTTAATTCTGCATCATTTTTTCTCTCCCATGGAATGTATATTATGCCAAGCGATCCGGGTAGTGCGTAACTCTAATTTTCACGTAATAGGATTAAAATGCTGCATTCTATCTAGCGATTTCAGTAATAGTCAACTCTAATATAGATATCTTCCTTCATAAATGACCATGTTATTACGCGACTGAATAACCGTAGCGCGTGAACTCCGTCTTCTATCGCCAGAATTGCATACATCTGCGACAAGCTGGGAGGAATACTGAATTTTACACGCCCAAAGTATAGTTCGGAAGTCACTATATGTTAGCGACGGTTTTTACCTTAGGAAGATTGATATCCATTCAGGCCTTAGACCATCATCGCAAAGTAAAAATTTTGCACAAGCACTTAACATAATGATTTAAAGATTATCTAAGAAAAGAACAGCAAATAGTAAATCGGACACTTACCGTTCAACCAATAAATAAGCATCAACTAGCAAAAGTAAACAATTGCATTATAAAATTAAATGTAACATGATAAATTTAAGACTTTTATTTCATTGAGATACCTTGATTAATTTCATTGAGCTCCTAATACGAGTATCCATAATTAATAATTAGTTAGATATTATATATCTTAATGTGTATGTAGAATGTGCAGCTTTTTTCGAAGCAAAAAGCATGACTATTTTAAAAGCATTGCATATATTAAAATATGTTATATATTAACATAAAGATATTTCCATTCATTCACGCTAATACATCTTAACCGCCGAAAACCGCGCCAAAATGGCCTCCACCAAAACAGATTCGCGCCAAAATGTACTGCACCCGTATATTCGAAATCACTAAATATTAATTTGGGAATAAATGTTTTGCAAAAGAGATTAACAATTTCACTTGAGGTTGATATAATAATTCATTAGAGAGATATGTTTTATAATTTCACCCACTTTTTGTAAAGGACGTTTAAACAATTGCTATGGTCGCACAGAATTTTATCCTATTACGATAACGTGTAGACAATGCAAGAACGATAAAATCCTACGAAAGGAGTGAAAAATCACGGAAGAGCAGAAAGGTTTTAATGAGGAGCCACTAACATGATGATAAACTCTTTCCCTAATGTCTATTCTACTCGCCCTATCTCTAATGATGAAATTCATTTGCTAAGGAAATTCTTCCAATAAGTTGCGAAAAATAACTACGGACAAGGTTATCACAGAATGTATGATTGTGGAAACTTAATTTCACAGAATTAAACTCGAGGCATGTCCTTTTAGAAGAGATTTCAAACGAGCTATAGCCAAAAGCAAAAGAAGAAAATACGAAAAGGGTGTCAATTATCGCCTATTTTCACTAAATTACGAATGCCTTTCATACTCAAAAGGGCAGAACGTCGTTAGAATCTCAATTATGAGAACATTACGCGTTAATCAGGATAATAAACGTTCCACCCGCCCAAACAATTTTTGGCGGGAAAAAGGTAACCGTTCTCACTAAACGAAAATCGAGCCGAAAATCCACATTTGATAGATTCACTAAAAAGATTTTATGGCACGAAGCTCAAAAGATAACAGGATTGAAAAGGACTTACTTTACTTGGGTACACTCTGGCATCCTCTTCATCACGACGATACGTTCCTATTCGAACGTTGAAGAACTCGTCGCAACGGCGATGCTATAGAATAATTCATACCAACTTGTGTTATAACTTATCGTTAATTAAGCGAATATCATTAAATTACTCAACCAGAATGTATTCCGGTATCCATTTACGAAAATTATTTCAAATTCATCCACAAGTCACACTTACCGCTGAATATCTTTGCTGCGTATGCGTACTCTCCCACATTTCTGTGATGTTTCTCCTTCTGAAGCTAATTCAAGACTGTGAGAAACAAAAGAAAATGAAACTCGTTTCGACTACGGTGGCGCTTTTCGCGCCCTCTTTAAGTTTCGGGAAACCTAACCTATAGGAATAAAAATTATGGTGACGTTCTTATAGTTATTCATATTCATGCGAGTTTCTCATATTCATTCATTTACCCTTATTTATTACAAATAAATCACGGAAATAAATCTTCTTTAATATTCTACTTTAAAAAATTATTTATATTAAATCTTACGTGCATTTCTATGTGAGCATTTCTTAGTCATCCAAGGTGAAGTCAAGATCTTTTTGGTAGAAAAATAAACATAGGTGTGTAGCACGCTAAAGAATCTCTAAACTGCATAATTCTATGACATTGGTGAGTGATTGACATTAATTTAAAAAGGTTCATCTATGGGATTCCTGCAAGAGTTACTGACATCGGATTATTAAAATGTACACGACGGTGATTATTATGTAAGATGACTTTAATTTCTTGTCAACTTTTTTCACTTATTTTACCTATAATTATTACTATTCTATCTTGATATTTTATATTAATAAGTTACATTTTGTTGCTCCTTTTTCTCTCTTTCTGTCGATAGTCGGTATCAAACATCGAAGCATGATTCAATGGAAATGGCCGATAGTTTAAGTTTTAGAGAATGTATAGCGAAAAAATATAAGGTGGCTCACTTTTTATAATAAATTTAAGAGAGGATATTCTTAAACTTTCTTTTATCTGACATCAGGATAGTATGTAGAGGAGGAACATGTTCCATTGTGCTTTTATTGTGAAGTCTTTACATTCCCTTCGTTCATGATATATCACCAAGTCTTTTTATTAAATGCTTATATTTGAGATAATATTGATACTATTTTGCTGGAATTCCCTTCTCACTACATGGAGGGAAGTATGCACTGTTGACAATATTAAATATATCCTGTATAATAATCACCATTGTATGTATATTTATTTATGAAATGTTAGTAACTCCTAAAATAAATACATGGAAGAAATTTTTGAGCAATTATTTGGCTAAGTTACTGAGGAGATAGAAAGTTTAAATTTATAAATTTGTTAGTGGTCCAGTGAAATAGGACATGTCGATATCTTTCTAGGAAAATTACCCTTGTTACAACACTTGATTTGTATCACAACAAATCTCAACAATGTGAATTTTATTATGATTGATAGCATTTAGCCTTTCTTCTTATGAAGAACTGAATTGGAAATTTAATTTTTTGACATCAAGACCTCATATTCTCAATCAGGCAAAAATGGAAAGAAGCTGGGAGTGGAAAGAAGATTTAACATTGGCGTTATTAATATAGAGAAGGCATATGATAGCATTCCAATGAAGATAATTTGGGAAGTTTTTCAAAAGAAGAAGATAGAAAAGATACAAGTAAGGTCTGTACAAGAATTGCCAAAGTTGTGTAAAACTTATATGGGAAGATCAAACTGGTTTCCTCTTTAATCAAGATTGAGGCTTGGTAACATTCTCTTTCTAATTGCTTAATAACTGTGTTAAACTTAAGTTGAAGTACTACTAACTCCTAATTGAAAATAAAATCTTTTTTTAAGAATTGATTTCCAAACCAGATTAAGAGAATTATTGGCTTCAAAGTACCAGAGCTGGTAGCAGAGATAATCTGGTTACAAGAGGAACTTTCATCCAAGGTAAATATCTTTAACAACATATGGGTACTTCCAAACATATTGCAACTGTTCAAATTTTAGATTATCAAAGAAAGGGGAATTTAAAATAGCCATGCAATAGTGCTGTGTTTGTACAGCACACAGCTTGATGAATTGCTTGCTTGCATTGCTGCATAAACAGCTTTTGATCATTTGATTTAATGGTAGAGAGAGGGTGCATGAATAAATAGAAAAAAACAGAAAGTCCAAACTTTAACTTATATAAATGTAAACCAGTTGCAAGGTATTAAGGAAATCCAATGCATAGAATGAAGAGAGGGTACTCTAGTCTTTGGGGGCAAAGAGAGCCAAGGGGGTGGCAGGTAGGCACCGGAGGATCCTGACAATGTGACAAATTGGACGTTGGAAAACTGGTCACATGTCATCAAGCCCATCCCTCCCATTAAAGTAGTCACTTAATTGCTTTACTAATTTTAGCAAAACGTGGTTGGTTATTCTATTTCTATAAATTGAAAATGTTATATATTTGCCTAATTTAAGTAAGGAAATGACATGTTCACTTCTAGAAAAAAGCTTTCTTAATGTTATTTGCTTTGATAATTTATTTTTATGTAAAGATTATATTCTTATCTAAGTTCTATTTATTGTGTATTAAGCCTTTTGCATAAATGTGTTATGAAAACTAAATATTTGTTGGATTATTAATAAACATTTCATTAGTCATTGTTTTTAATTTAATTATTACAATGTTCCTTGTCTATGATTCTGATTATTATTTGAAAGTTACCGCTTGGGAGGCGTTGACTATAGGTTTATGGATCCAAGGGGGTGGTGGCTCTAAAAAGTTTGGGAAACACTGGTTTAGACTCCTCCACATTTCTTCCCTGACGTAAATGATCAATCCTATTTATCTCCTTGCAGGGTATAGTAATGAGATTAAAACATAAACCTTAATTTATAGTGTGCTATGGTAACATATCTTATTCATTTAATTTAATGGCTACTTAGAATGCTAGTTACTAGTGTACATGACATAAAGCAATTCATATTAGATAGTATTTCATAGTAAGGAATATAATAGTTCTAGGATTTCCGTAAGAAGGTGGGGTGATTCACAAGTGTTACGAAACAGTTCATAATTAAATATAAGATTCATTATAATCATTCCTTATAATCATTTGATCTCTTAAACAGATGATAATACTGCTTTCATTTCAAAGTTTTGTTAATTATCAGCCCATATTCTTTCACACAGAAGGAAATTATTAGGAGGAAGTAAATTATGATCAGCAGCAGCAGGAAAACAAATCAACTGGGAGGGAGATCATATTAAATTTGGTGACTTTCATATGTATGATAAGAAATTTTCTATCAAAAATGTCATGAGTTATATTATGATACGCAATATTTGGTCTGCTTACAGAAATTTCAGGATGGATGCACTTTCCTAGGAGAAGGATGTTAATGGATATTGAAATTGAATAGCAGGTCTAGTACCAATTAGGTTGGTCTGTTGGAGTAAAATGGAACCTTAATTTTTTATTTACAATAATAATCTAATAAAAGACTAAAAAAAGAACAAGAAGTGTTAAGAACAAGGCTAAGCTTTATTCCTGTGATATCCTCATTTATAGAGAGATTGTATCTCATCATCATACCAGTATATTGCAGAATGATTTAAGCGTTATATTGAGAGCAAGCAGAGATTGGCATATTGATTAAATAAATACAATATTCCTTCAAGTGCTTCTCATAATATCAAGGACTTACTCTGGCTAATTACATATGTTTCTGCAATTCAGTCATTATTTTAAAACCTCTTACCTTGCTCCTTGTTCACCTTAATGCAATAAACTACCATGATTTACTAGCTTGTTCCTATTTTATTGGTAATTACTTCCATATTAACTCCTACCTCTCATTAGAATCCTGCATACATTGTTTCCAGCAATGATGTCTGATGAAGGATAAGCTTCAACATGTGGAAATTAAATAAGGTGGATTTTATTTGTTAAATATTTTTCTATTTAAATAATTTCCATCAAGTTGAACATGACCTAATACTGTTAGCTTTTAGTGGGATAAAGACACCTTGGGTTTTCAACCAGATTGTTTCTTCTATGAACATGTTTTTTTACTTCTGGCTCTAGAATCACCTCCAGGATGAAGTGCCAAGGTGTATCTAACTTGGGTTATTATCCACAACTGAATTTCTCTACTAAAATAGGATGGGAAATTCCTTGAAACTTCAACCTGAAGATTACTCTGGGGACAGAATTGGAATGTCAATATTCATTGAAAAAACAACATGACTGGAAACCCAAGGAATCTCCATCCCTCTAAGCAAGAGATCATTTCTTAGTTTGAGGCTATTTTACCTAATTTTCTTTCTTTGTATGTTTACTCTTTCTTTCTCGAGGAAACTTTATCATTAATACTTGTATGGGTCAAAATTAAAATTAATATATATTCTCTTCTATTAAGATATTATTCTACGATTCCTGGTTTCTTCTAATTTCATCTACATTGTAGCAAAAGTTATTTTTTATGGATGTACTTTAATGTAATACTCTATTATGTTCCTAAATTATGAACATTCATGAAGCAGCATTGATTTGATTAAAACTGTGACTTTATTATGATAAAATTTATGACGAAGAAGATGATGGCAATAACTTCTGGTCACTCTTATTTTGTAACATTTGCGATTTTATTTTAAATATATAATTCATTACACAATGTTATTTTTAAGGTAAACGTAAACGTCATTCAAGAGCTTATGATGCTTGAAAATAATTTGTTATAATGTTGTTTTACTTTATACAATGCAACTGATAAGCTCAAAATTGTATCATTATTAGATTTACATTAGCAGGTCACAGTAGCTATGCAACATTACTTCCAGATTCATGACTAATGAAATTAAATTTGTGACATTATTTGCTATCAAAGGAAAGAATATCCAAAGAATCTATGATTTGCAACAATGATATAAATTCACAATAAATCAATATGTGGTTGTTCTTGAATGTTTAAACCTTTAACACATTTCAAACAATTTATAAAGTAATGGAAATAGAAAAGTAATTTTACAGAATATATATCTGTATAATAGTTAATCATGAATTGGCAATAAATATAGTGTTTAAATACAAATATTGCTATTTACACTATGAATTCACACTCAAACTACTGGAATGGCTTGCAAAGTCTCTGAGTTATATTCATAACTCATCTATATAAACAGCAGTTCATTATGGTGCTGAAGATGCAGGCATTTTACTTAATTGAATGCAGTTGTCTTGAGATAAACACACACATATGCTAACCATTCCAATAAGGCATGAATAAGTAACTCAGCAATTGACAGTCCTCTTCTTCAGATATTACACCATTACAACAACAAATGGGTTAGACAAGAAACTCAGAACTTCTTTGGCTAACTTGCAGCACAATTAGGAAGATCTTCATGTCTACAACTCTGAAGAATGCCATTTTCAGTTCAGAAGTTTTACTTCGGCTGAAAATAAAGAAAGGCTTAAATTACTGATAATTTAAATGGGATTAATTTTATTTATTAGCTATAGTTAATGAGGTATTTCAAACTTTCATTACCCTTTTTTCAATTTATAATTTAAAAATTTTTATTCATGTAGGAAAAAAACATTGCATTAAAAATATTTACTGGAGAACAGATTAGGGCCAGATGATTTTCAAAAATGATAAATGGGAAAATATTATTTTCTACCTTTTTAAAATGAAAGCACCTCACAAATTGGTGAAAAAGAAATAATTGGCAGAAAATGAGGAGAAAAGAAGAGCTGCTTAAACAACTAGAGCTGAAACCACCTTGAAGTAAACTATATTGAGATTAAAAGCTTAGCCCCCATATTAGAGTGATTTTTCAGTCTGAGGGAGTCTATCATAAAAAAGATTTGGATAGGGGGAAGGGGACATAGAGCATGTTTTCTTCTCCAATTGCCTTTTTCAAGCAGAGAGAAAGAAATTACATCAGATACTAAATCAGCAGCCCACTTGAGAGACTGTTATCCACTTGATGATCAGATCAAACCAAGGATTCAAGTATGTGGGGAGTGCAAACAACTTTGGTGAAAGCAGTCCTATGTACCCAGATTCAATTCCTATTGGGAGCCCACATGAGAAATGACTTAATCTGTTGAAACACTTTTAACAGTACTAATACTACAAGAAGGTGAAAGAAGAAGTCAACATAATAAAGAGTTAGGTGAGTAGGCCACTGGCCATGAAGTAATGTCTGATGGCAGATTTGTGGTAGGTTGCTACTGTAAAGATTGTGTGTTAAATGTATAGAAATCTCATATACTAAGGCAAGCAGGCTCATTAGTGTCTTTTTGTACAGATTTTTCCCAACCCTTGGTGAATTGAAATAGTCTTACTTTCTATCCCAAAAGGTATTTTGCCCACTTATGTGGATGCTCATTGTAGACAGGGGCCATGAACTTTCAATTTCGTGATATATACTGTATATTTATTTTCAACTACAACTTAATATTGATATATTTGAATAAATCAGTATCCCACTAAATTGCATTATTTTCAATTACTAAGGTATATTAATCTTGTTGATTTCATTTAACCCAAAGAACGAATCTTTCCTTGAAAATAGAAATAATTACCTACCATTGACTTTTATGTTACAATTTCACAGATAATGACTCATTTTCATCAGCTTTAATATCCTTCCCATTCAATGTTGTATCTGTTGTGTCATTTCCATCAAGAGGAGGAGCCATTGGTGATGATGGAGATATGGAAGAGTCCTGAGACATTGAAGTTACAGAGCTATTTGATCTCTCCATTCCCCAATTACTTGTGCCTTCAGTATCTTCTGACCCAACAGATATGTCAGCAATTATTCCACTTTCTGAAATGCAATTAAATATTTTTAATAAAATTTCCATATAATTTGTCAAACAAACAAAATCGAACATACCATATTCTTTGACTCATAGGAAGTGTTATCATCTTACTGCTATATTGATACACAAAGTTAATGAGCATGGAATGAGCACGCATCAAAGCAGTTATGCACAAATTTCCACCATTAAAATGTTATTGTATGTCTCATTTTAATCTAATGCAGAGTATCTGAAAACTTTACCCATGGAACACTGGCTCTGTAGAGTGACTGATCTCTGGTGTCTTAAGCAAAGGCGATTACGAGGACTTCCCCTAGTCCCTATGCCTCCTTCTCCACCACTTCTGCCCTCATCTCCATCTTCTTCATCATCACCATCATCAACTGCATCAAAGCCAAGGTTCAAGGCTCCAAAGGTGAAAGGAGAATGGCGCCCTCTGCCTCTGCCCTCTCCATTGCTGCCTCCTGTTCCTCCTCCACCACTACTGCTGCCACCACTGCTACCACCTCCAGAGGACAATGAGCTGCTAACTGATATTATTGAGTGAGGACGTCTGCTGCTGTTTCCAGAACCTCCACTCAATGAACTTTCTCCTGGCGATACAGCAATTGAATTTCTAAATCGAGGGGCTAGAATTGGAGAGAAAAATCAATCACTAAAGATGCATTCTAGCTCATAAATTTTATAAACTAAAACAACTTAAGCAGCATAATTATTTAAAAGTAGTAGTTAAAACATGCAGAAGGTAGGGTGTGCTGCAGAAAAGGGTAGTCCTAGCCCTTGTCATACAGATGAGCAATTTGAAGTGGAACAATAATCATTCTGATAGATTAGCATTCAGTTCTGTTTGTTAAGTCACATAATTATTGTTGTAATACATCTTTCTTCAAAATTTTTACGTGAGGTAGAGTAAAAATACTTCCATTTCATAATTGAGTAAGTTCAAAGGAGATGCAAATTAAAGGAAATTTCATGAAAAGTGACAAATTAAAAAGTGGTTGATTAAAATTATGTAAATTTATCTCATTATCACAGTAAATTAGCTGAATCTAATTCACTTAATTAGAGTAATTCACTTGTTAGGATATCAAGCATAGTTTGAAATGGAAAGATGAATTTCCATGTTTTATAGATTTTATATTACATACGTTAGAAAAAGAAACAATATAAATGATTCTAATAATATATTTCATTCAAGTAAAGAATACTTGTGTTGCTGAGATAATAAACTTTGTAGGTAAATTAATTTGTCCTCATTAAATTCATTCCTTCTTCATATAGATTTACATGTTGCTTTTAAAAAATATCTCAAATGTACTTATTGGATATTATGTATATCCATTGAAAGATTACTGAAAAGCTCATTTTAAGTTTAAGAATAAAATATACTATACAATGAATATCTTCCAGATTTTAAAGTATAATCAAGATTGAGAATAAAATTCAGGAAGTTAAATCAACAACATTTAGTGACCTAGCATTCTCTAATTGAAAACAAATAAAATTAAATCATTTGTTTTAAAAAAATTAGGTTGTATTTTAGTTTGGTTTTCCTGCAAGCAATAGAGAAAGCTTTTTTTTGAGGAATTTCAAAGGGAAAAATTGCCAAAAGATCAAAAATACCTGTATCATAAAATTTAAGACCCAAATTTTAGCTATGCTGACACATTTTAAATAGATTCTCTGTATCCTTAAAAGCATATCCTTATAATTTGGTTGAAAAAAGATGATTCCAAGGGAATCAGCACTAAAGACCCTGTTCCATACCAGTGTCCATACCTTGCCTAGCCTAGCTACTAGCCAACAGTCACTCAATGATGATATTGCACCAACTTTCACTGCCTGTTTCTACGCTATGATATCAATGATGCAATGATAGCTCTATGATAGCAATGATGATGATGCACGTTATGCTTCTTACTTTGCCAAACCTATTTCCCAAACTGTTACTTACAAAAGAATTGAAATTAGTAGTTAGATATGGCACTTACTTTTGCTTAGCTGGGCAATACTGATTGAACGATCATTGATTTGATCAGCACTTGGCCTTATATCAAGGCACGGCTTATTTCCAATGCCCATGGAAGACATTTCTGCCAGGCGCATCTCTGTAAAGTAAATTCACAAACATTTAATAATATGAGAAATCCTTATTTTAGGTGTTATCCCTGTATTTAACAGTTAGAGAGAAACAATAGAAGAATATAAGTTATTGAATGATTGTTCACTTATTTTATCAAGCACATAATATTATCATCGTTTTTTATTTCTCTCACATATTTTTTGGGTATCAATTAACTTGTTACAGAAATAAATGTGTTTTCCTTCATACTGGCAGCTTGTAGTTATGAGGAGTAAACCATTAAATATATTAATTTAATATTTCAGTAAATGATTAAGTGATTCCCATAATGTAGTAATTCTATTTCCTATAAGATTCTATTTTTACCTCTATTTTTCAGTGCCTGCTTCCATAACAGGTTTGATATCTCCTCAGTCCACAGTTTCTTAATTTCTTCTGACATAGACTGAAGAGTGAAGGTGTCATTTGGCTTCCTCTTTCTAAACCAAATCTCAAACTTTGTTGGACTATCTCCAACTTTGGCTGTCAAACCAATGTCTGTCGTTTTTATGCTGTTTTTGTAGATGTAAATATCTAGATTCTGTAAAAAGAAAAGGGTGGAAAATGGCATGGTGTTATCATCATCATGAAGGAAAATGTACTGATTATATCTTATCAGTGAATGAAAATGATAGTCAAAATACCTTTCTGTCAGGAAATCTTCGAGCTTTACTAAACAAAATAAGGTCTTCAAACAAAAATACATGACGAAGGCACTTCTTTCCTTTTCCTTGCCATACCAAAAATTCGTTCTGTCTCAACAATCTCCCTTGCTCCTTGACATTCACCTGTAATTTATATTTGAAAATGGTTAAAACATTCATGAAACTGAATATATGAAAGCATGGGAGAGGGATATTTTTACATACATCACAATCCCTTAGTGAATCCATAGCTAAGAGGTCATTTCCATGGCGGAGTTGAAATCGAACCATTTGTTCAGCAGCTTGAATGTCAGAGATATCACCTTCCTTTTCAGGGTATGCTTTCATCAGTTGCTGGAGCAACAGAGCATACTTTCCCATTCGCTGTACTGGTTTCAGGAGATAACTAGCTAAATCCATTTTATCACCTAACTCTAGTTGTTTGGCCTGAAAGTTAATAAACATGATTAGCTACAATTTCAGTATTTTTTTAATATAAAAGAACTCACTAATTTTTACTTCTTTCATTTCAATAATCAACAAAATATTTACAAGTTTTAAACTAAATACAAGGTGAAAAGGTTAAATAGATAGATGTATACAATTCATAACAATTAATGAATACATTACCTTAAAAAATGATGTTCCATACTCAGACATTAATGAATCTGACTTTGGTTTGTTCTTGTTGTAAAGAGCATACAAGTAGAACTGCTTCTCCTATAAGTAAAGGGCATTAATTAAAATGGTTGATAAAACAGTGAAATTTTCCTTTTATTTTGAAAAGATTCACACTTACATATTTTAAAAAGCACTGGCCAACCATCAGTGGACCATTTTCACACTGCTCTAATTCCCGAAGGAAATATTGACTGTGGAATTCATAAATCTTTTCAATATTGCCAAATATTACATTGCGTTGCCCTCTCAGAGCCTGTGGGATGTCTTCCCTTAAAAGCTCAGGTATATAGTTCTGTAAATGAGTACATTCATTTCAATTAAAATATCAATTACTATTCATTGAATATCAAGAAAATGATAGAAGTTCCACTCACCTCAATGACATATTCTAGGGAGTTAACATAATCTCTTTCAGTCTGAATCATCTCTCTGATAATTAAGAGGAGAGTCCTAAAAATAAAATACAAAATCATAAGTATTACGAAGTATTTTGGTATTAAGAAAGACAAAACAAAATGCCAATTAACTATCACTGAATATATAATCATAAATAATGTATTAGGTAAGTACAGTAGATAAAATATCTATTAAACCAGAAGATGTCAAATAAATAATTGAGAGATTAGCTTACTTCTGCATTTTAAGTTCTTTGTTCCCAGGTTCTCCATTCAAAGGTAGAGACAACGAATGGTGAAGATTAATATTTGTTGTGTGGCAATGCAAGTGACTGTTGACAGGAACAGGTGATTTGATGCTACCTGAGCCTTGGCTATTCCTTCTGCTGCATCCATCATTTGTTTCTTGGTCAAATATGCAATCGCCACTAGAATATGAAAGGCAAGATTATTTCAAGGAGATGTTAATTTTCAACTAAATATTCATATGTAATATGTAATTAAGTCAATCATGAATGAATCTAATGAATTTCCAATTGGATTTAAGAAGCAAATTAATGATATTTGATGGCAATAGAGACTTATTAATACCCTTTCAAGCACCCTTCACTCCCTTCTGTAGTATTGTCTTCTCCTGAGTGATCAGCAGAAAATTCACACCTCTGATCTTCAACACGAGCATGGCAGTGCTTGCATCTGCCACTCCTTCGGTATGAGTCTCCTATCATCTCCCTCCTGTACCCATCCCCACCATCATCTCCATCCACCCTTGAACTGTCACTAGGCTGACCTTCGCCAGGATAAGGCCATGTGCATGACCGACGAAGGAGCATGTCCTGCTGTCTGTAGCACTTGTTGTCTTCAACTACCTCTTCCAGAAGCTCCTCTGAACTCTCACGGACCTCCTTTATGTTCCCAAGGAGGCAGTCATCAGGAAAAGGAGCTCCACAAGTCTGTCTAGGAGCGTGGTCACTCTCGTGGTCCACTACACTATCTGAGCATGGGTATGAGCCGACGGAACGCCGTCGCCTTGCAGGACCGGTGGAATTGTTGGTGCTGCCCTTGGAGGAGGCCCAGGATCGGTTGAGGCACTGTTTGGATCTGTAGCTGTGGTTCTCCTGGCCACTGGGACAGGAAGGGTAAGAACACGTAGATGAAGATGAAGATGAAGAAGATGCAGAGGAGAAGAAAGATGAGGATGCAGCACAGGCTGAACAACCCTTTTCCACAATGGCATCTGTAGGGGTTGTTGGCTCTGAATTTACATGGTTGGAGTTCCATGCCCTTGGCTGCTGGGCTCTGATCAGCGAAACTGTCTCCATACAACGAGCATGGGCGGCCTATCCAAGAGAAGATTCTAACTTTAGCACCTCTCAAGTGATATAAATTAATTCATAATCTTGGAATAAGATGCAACTAATAAAAAATTACATCTTGAATAAATATATCGAGACATTAGTCTGTTTTTCTTTATCTATACAAAGAGAAAGTAGAAAAAATACGCAAAACTAAAAGTACAGTGAATTACACAATGGGTCAATTTCCATTTACTTACTTTGCATTGCTCCAGTAACTTATCATTTCCAAGCTTCTGTGCCAGAGTCAGCATTTCTGTGAAATGGTGCTCTGGGAGTGGTGGGTTAGTGGCTATGTATCTGCGAAGTTGCCGCGCCTGCAGCAGCTGCTGGTCCATATTTCGGTCATCGTTGCCATTTCCTGAGACTTCACCATGCGATTCGATCATTCCTGCTGTTTTTCCTGATCGTGGAAGGTACTTTGTGGCCTCCGAGGACCATTCTGTGGCCTGAAAGTTTGAAGTCTATTACAGAAATTTTTCCGCTCTCTTTTATCCACCCATATCATCTCTTCCCATCCACGTAATAATTTGAAAATACATGTTTTAGAGTATGTGACCCATTCTCTTGCTCAACTTAAAAAAATATAAACAAATATCCAGAAGTAAAATTAAACGGATATGACAATGAATGATTCCTTAAAAAATATGGCCAGTTAGTTGATTTAATAAATCATAATATTTTACCAAGAATATTTCTGATCCTTGAAGAAAAGATACGACAATAACATTCGATAATCCAATGAGAGAAAGAGAAGGGGAGCGAAGGTTCGGCATATTAATAAAAAATTAAGATTTAAACTTCAGCAAAATTTACTATTTGTTGTAATTTAAACTTGTTACTAAGAATAAAAATAGCAAATCGTCATTATCTATCGACTCAAGTCCAAATTTTCCGGGTAAATGTAAAGGGGTTGATTTATTTAAGAATTTATGTTGAATGAAAAACTTTTGGAAAATCCTTAAAATAACTTCGTCTAGTTGGTAGAGTTAATTTCGGCAATTATATCCTTCCCTAGATCAATCCGAAATAGATATACGTCGGCTGCGGAACAGCAACTTTACGCACCTTGTCCAGCAGGTGGAAGCACCTTGAGGTGTCCTCTAGCCTCTCCCTCGTGTCCTCCAGGCGTTCGCTGAAGCCACGCAAATGCTGTTTGAGGGATCGAGCTAAGTCCCTCAAACCGCCGCCTCCGTCACCGTCTGCGGTGCTCCCCTTCGTCCCTTGGATGGACTCCGGGGACTCTGAAGCGTGCACCCGACCGCCTCGGCTTTCGACCTCCTCCGTGGTAACATTACCGTCGTACGCTCGCTCTCCTCCAGTGGCTTCTTCCAGCAGATCACTACCCTTGTCAAGATGACGCTGTAGAGATAAAAAAAAGTACAGTGAATATAATTTCCTCTTGCTGACTGTGACTTCATACATGAATAATAAATGACTGATTCTGAAACAAAAATCTGAAAGTACATAATTCTCCGATATAGAGAGAAAATGAATGTTGAATACATTCACACCTTTTGCTGCTTGAAGATCCTACTACATTAGAACCCTTAAATATTTTTTTGTATAATCTAAAAAAAGAGCACAATGATGTCCGGCAGTTGCTGTTAGATGGAAATGGCAGATTAAAAGATAAGGAAAGATGCACTTACGATGCTACTTATCACATCGCTTCCGAAAGAAAGCGCAGGATTTTGAGAAAATAATTCGTGACAAATCGAAAACACTATCGAATGTCCTTTCTATCTGTAACTATGGAGAATGAATTCACCTTCCGAGACACTTAAGTTTCAACCACCTTAACAATTAAGAGCAATTTTCACCTGCTCTCTCACAACGAATGGCAGAGATGGAAAACTATAAAAACCAGTCATACAGATCACCGATGATAAAATATTTCACAAACTGAAGGTAGAAAACCATTGCTATAGCTCGAACATAATTACCAACTCTTCAAGTATCCTCCTCAAGACATGTCGCACTATGATGTACGCCAAACGGACAGTCCTCAAGGGGCACGTCATCCCACCGAAGGAGCACGTGGGCGTTTAAGGGTTCGAGTGGGCGATGAGATGAGGGGAGGGCGACTCCCTACAATAAGACCAGGTGTAGGGGCCCTCGGTTTGCGACATGCCGAAAGGTCCTCAAGAGAGAGGAGAGCCGATGAAAAGAGAAGGCGGGGACGCGAAAACGGCAGGAAAAAATGTATCAACAATGAAGAGGGTTGGAGGTCTGAAAGGGGAGGAAGTGGGAGGCGACACCCGGCAGAGGGTCCAACAGCTGCTGCCGGTCGCAACCGCATCCTCTTTTGGAGGATCCATTATCGAACGTGAGAGGCGCGTGCTACGCGTGTTTTTGCGGATTGGCGCTCACCTTAACAGGATGGAAAAGGGAGAAGAGAGTTAGGGTCAATGCATTCCGTCCCACTCGGCAGATACAATCGCGGCGAGAACGGGGTTACTTATACCAACAAAGGAATTCACTCACGTTTGCGAGGTCGATTGCATTGCTCCATTGAATTCCATTGAGTCCGTTCACGAGAAAATCGAACTTCCTGTCGTGGAGACATCGGGTTTCAACCCTACGTACGCGACTGTGATTTTTGGAAGGTGGCGAGCTCTTTGAAAATCGTTGCCCGAGTCATATTTGCACCGGGCAAGTATATTATGATCGGTAAGATTATATCCTGGGATATAATCTTACTGAAGTACTTCCATAAGTCAGTTCAACCACATCTCCTGAAACGTATCATAGGATAAAATTTATGCTTCAACATTCATTATTCAATGCCCCACTGATACTAGTGGCGTAATTTCAATTCCTTCATTAAGTCAAAATTCCAAACGGTTAACTATAATGGTAATGTGTCACCCATAACCATCTAAAAACTTAAGTTTCTCAATTTCGATTCTTAATTTCTCGTAATTAATTAGTGTGTCTACGATAAGAAAGTTTCAAGGTATTCAAACCAAAGAAAATTATTGACGCCTTGGTATTTTAAAATCCTCCACTTTTTTTAATTCCTTTTTTCGACTTTTTCCAGATGATTTCCATTTATTCATTTTAATTCATTTCAGCAGATATATTTATTAATATTATATATTATCAGTATAATTATTTTAACTTTGCTATTAAAACAAGAAAATAGATTGTTTAACAGTACAAACACGCTCTATAAATAACGATAATTATGTTGTTATTGTCTAATTCATGAAACTTTTTATTCGAAATTTACTGTAAAAATTTTACCATAAAACTTCCTAATACGCATGGTTTTATTACTCGATTACTTATGCTATCAATCATAGATCAACGGTAAATAATACCTCGTATGTAGATCATATACGAAGGTATCCACCCCTCATAGTAAACAAGGCCAAACATTATACGCCTCCCAAATCTCGGCGTCCAGTTAGTTAGATCAGCCAGTGCCTCCGGACGTCCCTTGATTGGCGTTACTTGGTTAGCAAAAATAAAATGCAATCGCGTCATTGGGTTATCACAACATTCAATGAGGAAACTGGAAGAGTAACATTGTTTCCAGCAAATCTCTTCATGCTTCATGTAAATAATAACTGCAGTTTTCCTTACAAAGACTTGCGCTAAAAAGTGAGACGAATACTAACATAAACGATAGAAGGCTTAGAAAGTGAAAATGAGGGAAACTCGCTAACACCAACACACACCTCTAAAAACCTTTTCACAAACGCTCCAGCGAAAGAGCAAATTAAAAGGATCGCTTCCGGAGGTTCAGTTTAATAGCTTCCGCTTTCCTGACCCAAGGGCTGCATTCCACTCGCAAATCGTTGGAAAACTGAAGAGTGTTAGGGCGTCTCTCATTTAAACTGAACGATTTAATTTCCGATTGTGGAGATTAACGTTCGCTCATTTTATGGAAAAATGTCAAAGATAGAAATCGTACTATAAACTGTTGAGAGTTTCGCCATGAATCGATATAAAGCGAAAAAAGAGAATTTTGAGAGGGACAAGTGAAAGCTCCAGAGGAGAGTGGAATGCTGAGGGCCAAAGGAGAGAAAGGGGAAGTGCAGAGGTATTCGCTCCAAGAAAGGTATGCAAACAGTGCACAAGGAAGTAACATCATCTTCCTTTCACGTAAAGTAAGAAGCACGCACTTCTCGGTGGCACCTTAAAAAAAGCAATCGTCCATAAAATGCGCGGGTTAATTCGGACCAAACGCCTCCAGCTATTGAATTCTTTCCTTTTTCTCACTTTCCCTGTGGATTCTTTAACAAATAAAATAGCACTTATGAGAATCTAGGCTCTTAAGTAACTTCTTATTGTGTTCGGTTTGCGTTTTCCTAGCAAAACCCAAGTTTTCACTATGTCAGCATTGTATTTGCCTTGTAATGCTCTATAATGATTAGAATATTTTCCAATTACGATAAGCGTTTTAACCCTTAAACTTCACAAATATTGTGAATAAATTAAGTATATTTACTCAATGATCGATTTTTACTTAGTTCACTGCATTTATATCAGCAGTTGTTACAAATTTTTTCCTCAACAAGACGACGAATTCATAAAATTTAACAGAGATAACTAATAAAGATAAGATTAATAATAAAGATATTAAATTTAAAGGAGCACCACAAAATCGCACCTGACGCAGGTTCGATTAGGGTGGTATTAATGTTGAATAACTCCACGAGAAGAATCATTTACTAAAACGCAGTAAAATTTACTAACCCCCAACTTTTATTTTGGTTCGGTAAATAATACTTCTCATGGCTTTTTTCATTTATTTTATTTTTGATATGTCAGAGAAAATAGTACAGAAAAGAGAAAAAGGGAAAAACAGTATAATATAAAATATTAAAAGAAAGGCGATAGAAATGAAGAACTTTGAATGGTAATTTCAGAAGCTTTTCAAATCTTACCAGACCTTAATCAGATTCTATGTAATTCTTTGTTTCCTCAATAGTTATTTCTTGATCCTAAAAGTGTTAAGTCATAAGTCACAATATTTCTTTCATTTAATATTTAAACCGTCAAATTTCAATATTTTTGGCGCCAAATACGAGAAAATGTTCGTATGTTAATCTTAGATCTTGAAACAAAACTTCATCGTTATTTAATTCTACTTTATTATTGTTTTAACTGCAGGCAACTTGGCTACGGGGCAAAGAATGCCACAAAGCCAATGAATAGAAAGATGACCATTCTATGCACGCAAGCTAACAACGCGATTCGTATCTTTTCATTCATTAAATGAAAAACTGTCGAAAAAATTATTAGGAATCGGTAAATCGGATCTGTGCGTTTAAGGATTAATGTAAATTGTAAGATGTTACATTTACCTTACGCTGAAAAGGTGATCGAACTTCATAACCAAACGTCCCTATTATGTATAATGATGGATTTTATTTTGCATTAAATTTAGACGCAAACTTCTTTAGCTCACCAGCGCGCAAGAGAATAACAAAACCTTTTACCGTCACACAGAATAAACTGATTTAGATGACGTCCTCCGCCGAGATTGTAAGGTAAACAAATTTTTTGCTGCCTGCTTAAGCCACGGCGCACGAGTGCGTTTTTCTTGTTTGAATTTACTGGCAGATGCACCGCGTAGCATGCAGTCCTATGCTCTGCGACCTCCATGTGCCCCTAAGACCCCCTAGGGAGCGTCCCGTGAATCTTTCCCGCAGAGGATCCCTTGGCTTCGACCCAAGAATAACTCTTTCCCCTCTGAATAGGCTTCCACTGGTACAGCCCAACCCCATATCCCGTCCCTAAGCACTGCTCAACACAAACCAGGAATGAATATAAACTTGTCGTGGCGCCATTGCTTATGACTTCAACTACCTTAACAAAGAGCAATCCTCGATCGCACGCGAGCCTGTCATCTGTAGATTATCGTGCGCGAAAGAACAGGCAGACTTTATTTTCAACGAGAATTTACTGCTTTCTTCCGCATGTACAGCCGTATGAGATGGCCAATTGCAAGGAGATTACGAAAGATTAGCGAATTACTCTAACAGCCACATGCATTGTATTAATACGATTAAGGTACGGTATGGTAAGGAATAGAACGCAGAGAACAGATGAAGCAAGCTTTTTCATTAACATTTATGGACAAGAAAATCCAATCGATTCGTATCTTGAGCAATCGCACAAACCATAAAATATTCCTTTTTCAGAAGTAGCTAGTCAAAGAGAGAGTTTCAGGTTATAATATTTTTTTCCATTTCATGGCCTATAACAGCTGCCTTGGCTGCATATCTGTAGAGGAAATGTAACATCTTGGGATTGTGGAGCGATCGGTGTTTATGCAAACTGCGGCCAGTTAAAATTATCTCGTTTCTCAAAATACAAATTTCCCTGTCTAATTATCAAAGGCGCTAATTTCCTCACACACGGTTTCATAGTTGAAGTAAATTGAATCTTCGCCATCTTCAGTTGGATGAATTTCGAATCGACTACTGACAAATCTTGGCCTGAATAAAAACTTAATAAATAAATATAATAAACATAATAAATTAACAAATTCAACCTGGCGCATATTGCCAGCCATGAAGATTGGCGTAGCTGTGATTTACTAGTGACACACGCCGGGTTGAACGTATATATAATAATAACTAGTAGGAAGCGCAGTAGGAAGCTGTCTGCTAGGCTATCCGGTAGCCCTGGACTTAATGGTCGTATCAATGATTAAAACAACGCTGACTCACATTAAATTTGCAATCCCGCGAAAAGTAGGTCTTCTAAAGAACGGTTCACCGTTCCAGTCGAAGTAATACGAGCTATAATAAAAACTCCTTTTATGGAGGCGCAGTTTCTCTATCTCATTTTCATTTTTAGATTTAATCTGTAAATGAAGATTTTTAGGCGCAAGGATACACGATGTGGACGATAATAAATGCTGGCGAAAGGGAAAAAGAGTCGAACCGTGATGGGCGCTCCCTAATTTAGGATTGAAAATATAAGTAGATAATCTATTGCTCAACGGGCGTTACTCTTGAAAGCGGAACGGCTCAGAAAAAGGTCTCATTTCGCTATCTTCACCGAGATATATGCGAAAACACTTCCTCTCTAGAATCTGGAATTATCTTTTCTTGAATTTTGATATTTTGAGGAAATTTCACGCTAGGGTACACATCTGGTAAGGACACTGGACAAGGACTTCACGGTACGTATATCGAGATAGCCTACCTTACCTTCGCAGTTTAACGGCATGAATGACGAATTTTACGATACTTAGAGGAGACTAATGGAATTGAAGGTCAACTTAGTGAACATAGGGAACGCAAATTTCTGGAACAACGAATTAAATTCAGACTGTAGGTGTTTAACGTTCGAAGGTTGAGTTAGGAACTTTCACGATTCTAAATTACCATAAGGTGCAGGTATTAATTTTCAAAGCGATGTGAAATCACCAATTAAGTAGTAGTCATTTATATATTTGCCTTTATTCTTACTGAAAAGACTGAAGACTGACGAACTTAAAGACAGACAATTCCCTTTATACACCTAATGCGATTGCATACATTCCATTTTTTATTACTATTCACCAATTTCTCATAAAGTTATCACTCATATTTTCACCACTACAAACTCCAAGTATAATTGGTAAGGCACTGCGTGCATTGTGTATCACATGTTACAAAAGAGTCACCAGTTACTGAAAGTTTGAAAGGCTCAAACGTGATGGGATTTAAACAACTCAGTGATATCTATTGGTATATCAATATTAAGGAATAGATGAATGTTAACGAAGAATACACGCTTGTCCAGTTTTTAAAGACCTTTTAGCGGCTGCGAGCCATATTCTTAAATTACATACTGTCGAGTTAGTGAATCGTTACCTGATGTTCTTATTATTTGTTTCATAACAGATGAATTGGTGAAAAACCTTTGATAATCGTTAAATTAAATTTCAGTCTCGATAGTCCAAGTAGCGATTCCATTGAGTCGTGAAACCGAGGTAACTGTATCAACATTACCAGTAAAGAGCCATCAACATCCCCGGCAACGGCGCGCGAGACTCTTACGGGAAATGGTGGTGTTGGTTAGGGGTGTCTGAATCGAAGTCCCCACCTTAGGATGACCTCCCTTCCTTGGCAAGGTCGTGGAACTCGAGGTCAAAGGCTCAGCTGCGCGCGGATCGATCCAGCTCTCTTAAGGTGCTCACGTCACAGCGCCGCTCCCTCCAACAACACCGCACCCAACATCCACGCCCTTCCCCTTTCCTAAAGATGATGGGGAAGTTCCCCAGGGAGATGCGCCAAAAGCAGCTCCGCGACCGAACGCTGATTAAAATTTTATCTTGTATATGTCGAGACGGTAATTAATGTCAGGCAAACAGCGGGAGGGAAAAATAGATTAATGACCGAGTGAACCGATGATAGGCAATGAGGATGGCTTATCCGGATGTTTTTCTCGTCATCGATACAATTCAATTTACAAGACTGAAAGGCTTATTATCTGCATTATAAACATAAAGAAATGGAATCTCAAATAATTTTTAATAAACGAAAACAAAAATTATTTGACAACCAAGAACCTAAACACGGATCAACATCATATAATTTTTAATACTCTATTTTAAGTTATGTAAATCATCTGAAGATCATACTAAGAAATTTAAACTTTATTTATTCCATTTACTTAGATATAGAATTGAAATTGACTTTTGAATAAAAATATATTCACAAAGAAACCATTAAGAAGATATGTACGAATTAAAACAGTTTAAGTATATTCTTTTGAATAAGAATACTTTTGGTCAACGAGCAGAACTGCTTTGAACAGGTTTACTTACTAGTTTCCATTTCCAGAGAAATCCAACCGACCAAAATTCACCAAGAAAAATCCTCGCCGCACACAAAAGTCAGTCAGCTACCCTAATAACAGTAATTTATTAGTCAAATCGAGGGTACAAATGGAATCCAACCTTGGTTTTCGCTTACTTCAGCACCGTAATCGTTCTTAGTAGAATAGAATTATTATCATTATTATGAAGCAGCTGCCTCTGTCGGCGAGTAAAAAGGAGTCTCCTTCAGAGCGGAAGTTGAACGAGCAATGTGAGGGCCTCATTGAGACTTCGAATATGTATTATAACGTTGTCGAGTGTTGTTGAGACAAAATTTCGCTATGGATTTGTGAATGATTTCATAAGATCGCATGATCACCTCCGAGGTTGAGCAGTTCGCAACAAGAGCACTCCAACAGTCTTCCCACGATCTGACATTTAATTCGAGACTCAATCCACTCGCAGATGGCAAGCAACAAGGTTATTATATTTAAAACTCAACGCCGTTCCGTAAAAATCACAATTTTTGTGCGTCGATTCCGCAAAATTTTCCTATAGTCATAAATTTGACGAAAAATTTCCTGAATCATTAAGGAAAGCGCAATGTGTGATTTTAAAACATTACACATGAACTTTCGCGTTGGAACTTGTTTGAGAAGTATCCCACTAATTAATCGCACCGCCATGCTAACGAAGTTTTCACAATTTTCACGAATGCCTTCCAATAGCCATTACCATCCAATGTTTCTGCCAATTCCATAAAAAAGCTAAAATTCTGTGACTGAATAACTACAGGACCCCCAGATAGGCAACGTCGACCGCTGGCTCCTCCTGAAATATCATTGGAATGCCCATTCTGTTTGGACCTCCATTCCTTGAGACAATGAACGGAAACTACTCATAACAAGATTTTTCTAAAGAGAACAATTCCCGATAACAAGGCGTCGAATGACTCCATCAGAAACGATTCGAATCGTTCCGTCCGAATGGACTTATATAGAATTACACGTCTCCGCGGCGTGTTTTGGATGACTGTCACGCATGGAAAAGTGGAAAGTCGAGAGAAGGATTCGTAACGAGCATTAAACGCGTTGAATCAGGAAAAACGTTTTTACACCGGCTTTTTTGTTGGAAGAACGGTTTCTTTTGACATCATAACCGCGCCGCTTCACTAAACCGTTCCTCTTGCAGACACACCAAGGACATCTGGAGGCCATGCGATCACCTAATAAGAGTGGGTGTACCTTATTCAGCGTGGAGAATTCAGCGAAGAAATTTAATTGCTGACACGAAAACTTAATTAGAAATTAAGTGGAAATTATAGTTTGTGCGTGAGGCAGAATTCCGAGCCGATAATCAGTGGAAATCAATTAAAGACACTCAGTTTTTCTATTTACGGAAAATAAGGAATATCACTGTTTGGTGGTTGAAAAATTTACTCAGAATGTATTCGGTTTATGGAATAAAAGTTTCATTCAGATAATGTTCGCAGACTTATATGAACGAGTCATGTGCAAGGCTAGAATAACTACAGACATTGGGGTTAAACAGAGTAAATCATGAAATCGCTTTAACATTAAGCCCATTATTAAGACGGCCAAAAGAGAGAAAAGATCCGGGTTTCACTAGCCAGGAATATAACATCACAAGGAACTCCGCAGAGAGATTTATTTCAAGGATTATGCCCTTCATTATCATCATTCGGCAGACCAAAAAGAGAAAATTGAAACTATCAGTTGATCAAAGTGTTGACAGCTTTTAAACGTATCTAAATTTCAACAAAAATCATCCAAGAGTATTTTTCAGGTTTGCAGGAAGAAATGAATCGGAAAGTTATCAATAAGATACAGAATTATCTATCAGTAAATCGGTGATATACCACATTTACGCAAAAATTATTCTAAGTTATAACCAATTCGAGATAAGAATTAAGGGAATTCTTTTGCCAGAGGATGGGAAGCATGTAACCACTGAAGCAATCGAAGTTATCTTTAGTCCACGATAATTTTACATCGATTCGACGTCACAAAGTAATATATTAAGTGGATAATAATCAATGTGATTCCATTAGATTACAAAGATTAGTCCCAACGATTGAGCAAAATGCTACTTAAAACAGCTCACTTTACCAGAAGTTGTTATTTTTAAATTTTAGGGGCACTGGTTAAATAATTAAGACAGCGAGGAGATGAAAAGACACTTACAGCGAGGATATGAAAAAGTTGAGTTGGGCAGTTTTAAAATTGAACTAAATTAACTTAAATAATTCGACTGGAATGAAATAGGTTTATTAATCTACCGCTGACAAGGTGAGTTATGTTTGAATAATTAATTCTCGATTGGGAAAATTTGAAATTAAGGTAAAGAAGGTAATGGAAGGAACTGGTAATTTTCCACACAGTTTATTACTGTCGACCGGTTTCGCTACTCGGAGTAGCATCTTCTGGTATTAACGCCATCATAAAAAATCTGAAATTATTATGAATATTCTGAACATTCTGAAATGACGCCATTATAAAAAAGAGCATAATGAGATGTCAAAAATGAATTAGTATAAGTTCAAAAATATCCAGCTTCTTATGTGAAAACTGGATGTTTTTCCAATGCTTCGTGCTTCATCATACTTCTCTGGTTGAGCGTTACCGTCGAGGATTCATTGAACTCAGAGTGTTAACAGCCAAAATTGAAATGTTTGCACGCGCGAGGTGAGTACACTTTCCACTTTTTCTGCTGCCCCACTTTTCCAATGCAAATCGACTGTTTCTCCGTACGGTTCGAAGGCGGCGTCCAATTGGACTGTTACAGAATCCTTTCACACGCGTGGGTGAGGTTGATATCTGCCAAAGATTTTGCAACACTTTGCTACTCGATCGACGACCATAACAGATACACTTACTTCGTTCCTATTGGCGAATTAGAAAGAAGCGTGCGATGACATGACTCGAAGATTACAAACACATCGACTTATGTATACGATAGATGGTGATAATCGATACGTTAGGATTCTTTGAGGGTTGCCGTCGACGAGAAATGTGTTCAAGGAAGTGATAAAATAACTAAAATTAGACTGCGAGGAATCAGAACTTCTTCCGCAATTAATTCGTAAATTTGATTTTGTTACAATATGCTTTCTGCATATTTCTGTCTATTTCTTCTGTTATGCTAAGCCAACATCTAAATATTTTCTATTGCCTCCTACAATTGCATATGAAATTAATTTCGATATTCCATATTGAAGATTCGAGAGAGATCGATATGTATCATACTTGCAGTATGCATAGTACTAGTATCGCAAATAAAAGCGATTAAAAAGTTTACTTAAGATTTTTCCTCAACAACTATGAGTAAAAAGGGTCTATTAAATTAAATTAAATTAAATTAACGTACATTATTCCTAGAAAATACCTTCCTTTCACAGTTCGGAGTTGACATTATCGAGTATATTATCTGCTACAAGCTAAAAGTAAGACATTCTCTGCTAAGTTTTTTAGGATTTTGGAGGATTTTGCTTTGGAGGATTTCTTTGTTACGAAAAAGACAAACCGAATATGCTCAAGAGTTGAGGCGTAGAGACGCGAAATTTCCTCCAAGCTTTCTTTTTTCGAGTAAATTCTTTGGTAAATAAAATAAATTTTCTTTGGGGTAGGGTTGTTTTTCTAACTGTGCCGGCGAATTATCCTTAGCGGAATCCTCCGCAGTGAAGATTGAGTAATTCCTCTGAAATGTTTGCGGACAGCATTAGTGCAAACGAAAGTTTGCAAATAAAATAATGTTTTGCTCATACGGAGACGAAACCTTATATGTCGCCGAGGTCGTATGTCAAGTCGTATCATCATGGCATTACAACATGTTTGCATCGGATGGGGAAAGGACTTTTTTTTAACACAGCAACCGCATAGCGATGAGAGCAACTCGTGCGTAAAAGCGGGTAAAAATATTCGGAAAAAAAGTGAATGTGGTTTTACACATATGGAGACCATTTTCGCTCTCCTTTTTAGAGAACCTAGTCCTATGAAGAGCTCCCATTACATTTGCTTCAAATTCAAAAGCTTCAACGTCTTTAAATAAAATTCTAAAATGATGTTGAGTGTTCACTGAGTTAGAGAAGGTCATTTTAATCGTAGAATCTTTGATGAAGATTAAATGAGAAAAGCGGAATAATATACAATGATGATGGATTATTAAACATCATGTATTATAGAATTTCAAATCCAATATCGCACAAAGATTTCTTATTCATTGAAAATGTATGCCGACTTCAAATAACACGGAAATAATGTACGGAAAAAAAGTGATGAATGTTAAAGATTTCATCTAATATACTTTACTTTTCACTGAATCGACTTAATGTTATTATTATCCCGGCATTAAATACGAGCAATTTTGAGAAAGAAAAGTACAAACCCAAAGTTAATACTAATCCAAGTGGATGTGCAGAACGATCTACAGCTGCGTTTTTTATTTATTGTCAAAACTACAATATTTAAAATTGAAAAATGTGAACGGTCTATTTACACTTTAAACGCACAAGTAATAAATAGATCTATATTTTTTCTGGAATCATATCCTACAAGGTCTTTCGTTGTCACGACGAAAATCTCTTCGATTTACATAATTCCTCTGCAAAGCAAGTCGACGTAAGTCCATTCCTGCTCGCACTGCTAAGTCATTTTTGTGAATCATTCCTTCCGCTTAACCATCGCCGAAACATAAGCATTGAAAGCAGATGTGTGATTCCAAGTCACGAGTGAGTACAAGGCAGGCCAGAAATCCACGGCCTTTAATTTTGGCCGAGCAGTGGCATCGCAATCGCTATTTATGAAAAAACGCCTCCCCGACAGTCACACAATAAAAGCTTTCTCATAGCCATTGAATGGATGCTCGTTCCCGAAATTAACAAAAGGCCCCGCGGGGACCGATGTGGAGCGATGACGTAACGAATCGGACGGCAATGTTTCGGAGAAGAACCGGAAGAGGTCTCCAGAGAGAGCGCATATGCGCTTTGTTTCCAACAACTGTCTTAACCATAACAAAGAGAGGGGGCGAGGGAGAGAACGGGCAAGTCCACAACATTAACTTGGGGTGTGCATCTCAAAATGCCACTGAAAGAAGACCCAGGAAAGTTCGTCTTCCATAAAGTCACCCTTTCACTTCTCGGTGAGGATTTGCTCAATGAAGGATTAGAACACGTGCTTCGTAAGAAAGATACAGACGAGTACGAAGCAGATAGGAGGCCGCGAACATCTGTAACGCCTTGTTCTTGCCGAGAATATAAAACGCGCCGAGAATGCAATAACGGCTGAAGATGACGTAATTACAGCCTTCGGATCCAAGGATGTCGGATAAATAACTCTAATGTGAGAGAAGTTGGAACACCGTAATGCTTTTATGAACTGGAAATAATTCACAAATAACGTCACGTGTAGCTCAGATATCATTTAATATCCCCTTGATTTCTAATTCATGCTCCATTGGTGACATGGAATTTAATTTGTATTTTGTTTACCTTGGAAATTAAAATAATTCTCAGAATGAACGAATATTAGTGGTATCATTTCCGAAACGAGCAGAGCACAATGCGGAGCCATTTCTGAAATAAAACCGGTGTCTTAGGTGAAGCATCTATTAACCACAGACATTAAAAGTACGCGTTAATTTTCACTCTTAATTTATTCGGATGGATGTTAGAAGACAAATGAGGAGAATAAATGGTAATATCATAAAAGGTTGAACATTAGAATAACTTAAGAGCTAATGAAATTTAAGTGAATACTGAAATGTCGAGTAGAGCAAAAATCAGATGGTGACAGCATTCATGATGACACAACTGGTGATGGAGAATATTAAAATTCAGTTACTAAGGAGAGGAAAAACTGGCGACCCGTCGAAGGACAAATATATTTTTGTCCGAAAGGCGCCTCATGCACTTCCAAAACTGTTGAGTGGTATGTATAGGCGTGTAAATATACGCAGGTGCGCGATTTCAAGAGCCGTCCCACACGCACTCGTGCAATTGCAGTGTTCACGCCTTGATTCAAGGCGAGCGAGATTCCCCAAGAGAGAGATTATGCGCCCACTCAAAGAGGCGACCAATCAATTCCGACGAATATGTGCCAATGGATCAGAGAAAACGATTCGCGGGACTATTTAGCGAGGAAATTGCGAATGTGCTTGCTAAGTTGGCGAATAAATAATTAAAACCCGTTAAATTATCGGTTATTTTCGTAATAGTGATTTTCTCGAAAGCAACATATTACTGATATTGTCGAGGGTAGAAATTATTTTTCCGGAATAAACTTTGCAGTACCATTTCTTAACCGTTAAATATTAAAACTGGAAAAGTTTCACTCTTCGTAATTTTTGATAAATGGGACTTGAAAATTGGCGGGAATCTTTACTGTATTCATTTAAGCTTCCATACATGGATTCCATGGGCTTCTTTGGAGGCATTAAGGAGAATTAAAATACGATGGTGCAGGAGAAAGTGACTATCAAATGATATTCTCACACCAATCACTTTTCTTTTCCTTTCCCAATGATAATCGGAGTTGCAATTTCAATGAAATCAATAGAAATCACAGCAGATAAGAGTCGAAGGATTCAGACATTCAAGGCTGGGATGAGATAAAGATGATCGGTTTCTTCCAACTCGAATGAGTTTAAACAATGTAAGGAAGTACCGTATCAATAAAAAATTGTCACATGTGAGCCATTTTAATCTATCTTTGAGCGAATACTCCCGTTACTTAAGAAACTATTCCAAATAAACTTTTCCAAATTGCATTTCCAAGTCATTAAACACAGTCTTGTTTACAGACTTTAATAAATTGTACACAATAGGCTTTACGAAGAGCGACAGGTTGCTAATTGCTTGCTTTAACTAGGGGATGAAAGACAAAGGTGTAACTCATGTAACGCAACATCACCTTGAAATAATCACATACTTTTTCTTATCGGGAAAGAATTCAAGATATGAAACTCGACATGAGTTGACTGTACTTCATGGCACGTTATTTACAATAAAGATTGAACAATTTGTAATATCTAAAAGAACTTTTAAGCATTTTTCGACATATTTTGGCATACATAGCCGCCTTTAGTAGGCGATGTAAACTGTAATTCCTTGGAAATACCAACATTTTCAGTTTTAATAATAAATGTAAGCATAATTTTTCAGCGAAATTTTCTCTTTTCTCAGTTACATGTTAACCCTTTCACATCATAAAGAAGAAAGACAGAAAAAGGACGGAAAATTCTCAGAACAGCAGCCGGTATTTTCCTAATTACCCCTCAAATGCGTAACATAGAGCGTGCATTCGAATGGAGTTTCTTGATCGACTTTTCAAAACCTCCTGAGGCAAACTTTAATAGAGAACGAGAAAGCGTAAAGCCAACTACTGAGAATCGACTCTTCCATTCCAGCAATTGGAGAATGGGGGTTGGGCACCAACATGAAGCATTTGCGCAACATTGGCGTGGGCGCTGCGGACACCCAAGTACACGGTCCATTCGGATTTGGAGCGATTTATCTCCCGCATTCTTCAACAAAGGGCGGAGTGCCGAATATTTTTCCGTCGACTTTCCCTGCCGAAATGAGATTTGCAGCGGATACAATTTTGATAGCGGAAAGTGTTCCAATGATTTTCGGGAACGAAACGGATAACGGAAAGTTTTCTATCTCCCTGCTTCTCCGATATACTGCACTGTTTCGATGATGATGATAATTTGTTCAATAGGCTAAAGGAAGGGGTGTATAATGTATGCGGATAAAATAACTATGTAAGGACGCTGCATCGCTTCCGGGTTTTGGAAGTGAATGGGGATCGAAAGATAATGAATGGTTTTCGAATTAAATGCAATCTTACGTCAGAAATACCTGTATTCAATGGCGAAAACAAATATACATCTTATATACAGGAGGAGGATATCGTAAATGATGCATAGTGCATAGAAATAAAATAGAATAAATAATAATAGAATAGCAAATAAATATGAGGAGAACGGAAACTATACTTTATAGCATATAAGACATGGTCAATTCCGTCTATGCACTGAGATTCTTGGCTCACACCAGTGTATGCAAAATTACTTTTCATCTATTTGCTTGAATCAAATTACAGAAAGGCTACTTCCATTGAGAATGATTGGAAAAAGAAGATCTGAGCTACAACACTTCACAGAAATACCACGCAGAGCATTATTTTTCCGACTACTAAAGTAATAACGCTTTGGGACTAAATTATATCTTAGTTTTCGATTAGGATGCAAATGAAATGTTGCCAAGAACTCTACCACAGCAAATATTTGACTAAGCCGTGGACTGATAATGTTATTATTGAACAATTGATGTGCCGTATCAAAATAACACGCAGAGCTGACATCATCCATCAGTTATTTTTCTTTCATTAACTCAGAATACCTGTCAATGTTACGGTCATGGCTTCATAAACGCGATTATACATGAAAAACACAGCAAATTATACCGAGGGATTTTAAACCTAATCCTCTCTCAGGGACGCAGTTTAAATTTCCCTCGAATCAGCTGCTGAGCCCTACCCTATAAGGATTAACAAAAAAAAACCTACTGGATACCCTCTCCAAACAAACCAGTTATCCCCAAGGACGCGCCATTAAAATATTGAAAATATTTCAGCCCTTTGGCATCCCGCAGTAAGTTATCTCCAGACAGGCGCAAAGAAAGATAGATCGCCGGGCGCAATCGAACGAAAACGGAAGGGTACCAGGCATTTTCTATCGCATTAAAGAAAACAAGCTTCGGTCGTAAAAAAGGATCCGGGATTGGGAGGGAAAAAAATGGCAAGGGTTGGCGAAATAAATGTGTGTTATGGAGCGGCTGGGATGCCATTTGGCACGACCCGTTCACCTTGACTCCCCACTAAGAACCGCACCATTGTGCGCACCCTACATGTGCTCCTATGAGCGTCTGCGCCGATAGGATTTCCAGAGGGTGTAATTGCGGAGAGGATGTGCAGAGAAGCGCAAGGTCACGTGGTCACGCTCCATCGAAGACGTTGAACGGCAATCCGAAAGTGAACGTGCTTCTTCGCAGACAAGAGAAAAACCACAGATTGCTAAGACATAGAATTGGCAATGTTCGAAAGATATGCAATGGGGACTCAAAGTTCGCGCTTAATAGCACGCGGTTAACAACGCCGACGGTTATAACGAGGATACAAGAAACTTCACAAGTTTTAGTTCATGCATACCTCATTTGAATTTTTAGAGGCATTACTATAACTTGGTTGCGACATTTTGCAGTTTTACCTTAAACTGTATCTCAATTTTCATTTTATTTGAAGAGACTTTTAATTGCCTTCATGACTACAGCATTACTTCTTATAATTTAGTTGTCACATAAAATGGGTTGCCCCGAATTTCGATTAATAAACGGAAAGAGGTGTGTGGTTCTGAGTAATTTTTTCTACTTAAACAGCGATAATGTGACAACTCGCAGAGTTGTCCACTTCGTTAGATAGATTAATCAGGAAATTATCTGTGATTGAAAATCAAATACGTATCATCATTCTTTAATGGCGAATCATATTGATCATTGATAACAGTTGTTCGTTCAATCTAATCATCAATTGAAAATGATATAAAAACAAAAAAGCTGACTGAGATTACAATTCGACTAAGTGTGTAATCAGAATTCAATGCTTAAGATTTTAAATTGAAGCAAAATGAATTAACGAAAACTATCTTCAATGAGGTCTTGAGATAATCTTATTGATTCCAACAATATCGATGCCAGATAATTTTCTTATAACCTCGGCACAATTTTCCTCGAAAGCAGACCTTACATTTATCTATAACGAGATGATAATTAGTCTTTTTCCAATAAAGAAAACCCGAATTTCAAGAGTAAATTCGTAAATTTTAAGAATGGCATCATCTCCAGGTAAATATTCTCCATAAAAACCCATGGTCATGCACTATTCACCGCTGCTTAGCGATGGATTCCGTCATCGTTCAATAATAATGTTCAGCACATCCTTTCTCACGCTCCTTTCTCCGAAGTGGGTTGGGATTGCAAAATGGAGTCTAACCAGGTATGCGCAATAGGACACATCCCCATTCACAATTCGAAGGGAGAAGTCGAATGAACTGAAAAGGTGTGGAAAAACCACTCCCTTGGCAACGATTGAAAGTCCTTGTTATGGACAAAGACATCGGTTCTAGAAAAGGATTCACGAGTACATAAGGTACTTTCGTCACCTCAGATGAGCAGACAGATTAGAAATCAAAATAACAGAGAGTTTTATCTAGGATAAAACTTAAAAAGACGAATCTTTCACATGAGAGAGCAGATAACAACTTACAATCGAGGAACAAAGATGAAAACAAGATTCTCTTATTAAAACATTTCCCTCAAGATAAACCTTCTTTGAAGATTGCAACTACGCCGGACTATTGCAAAACATTTGATTGACAGATTTCGAAGAACAGGACATTCATAAGTTATGAACACTTGTCTCTTGAAATTTTATCAAATTCAACGATTAATATCACAAAATTAAAAATAAATCATTCCATTTCCTGGAAACGGAGATCCTAAAATTTCGTCAACACAATATTCTAGGATTATGGTTATGGGATGCTTGCAAGGTTTTCATTTTTGGACCACAAATATCAAGGAATTCAGCAGTTAATACTCCACGAAACTGTTATCTTTCAGCGACTATATTCAGAGTCCGCCAAATAATGTATACACACGGAAAGGAAAAACTTAGTTAAAACTTTATTACAGAATTTATTAATGCATACTGAGATTTATGCAAGTTAACTTTATCCTCTACAAGAGGAGCTCAAAGAGACGAATTATTCAAGGACATTTACCAGTACGAAAACTGCTGTATGAATGACCATGTTAAAGTTTCCCATTGAAATAGCTTTTTCGATCGTCATGTAATTGTCTTGAAGATAATAGTCGTTATTTGGGCACATTTTGTAATTGTAGAGGACAAGGATAACTGCTAGTAGTAATCACGAAGTCTTAAAAGGTATTATTATAATATTTATACATTTATAATATCTTCCTGAAGTGAATATACGTTTGTTGACGGACTATGTATTTAATCCGCAATCATATTAAAGATAACACAGAATTTCTATCTTTCTACGAGATATGAACCGATTATCTTCGAGTTCATTACTAAGCTCAAAGAAGGAAAAAAAGATCCGCCCCAATCGCTATAGAACATTTTATTTACGCCAGTTCCAGATGGACTGGAAGGGTAGTATTCTTTTCCCCCTTAAAGTAGGAATACAATGCTACGAAAGATGAGAATTTAACAATATATCCTCTCAATTCACTTAAATCCCCGTCGCCCCGCCTCACCGTTACCTGGTCATCGGCGCGAAAAAAATATCGACCCTTAAAAAAATACCTCCTGAAGAATGAGAGTGGTACGGTTCCATTCTTCCCACCTCTTTTCGGAGAAAGAAGTTGCCAAAATTAGATTTCCGAGTACACGAAGAGGAGACGAAAGAAGCGTCTGAGAGGAAGGAAGGGAGAATTTGGCAAATTTCACTCCGGCTTCGAGGGGGGCATCGCGGCGCCCAATTTCGCTTTCTACTCTATTTTTTACTTTCTGCCTCCCTTCTCTCCGTGGACCGATTCCAAAAAAGGTCGATTGATTATTTCTCGAGGAAATAACACTTCTCCAATGGGATTACCAGCCCTGGTCCATTACAGTTGGAATTCTCACAAAAAGCCCGCAGCTTCGCCTTTCTCCGGAAGCGTGTTTTCATAGTATTTGGGTCGCGCGAACGATGGACCAACTATGTATTAATATGAGGGAGAGCATCGGAGATCGCTTTGAAACTTTCTCATTTCGAAGAGGAATTTTGATTCGGAGGTGGCCTCGTAAACAGTCATCTCTCCTTTGCTTTCACTCTCTCTCTCATCCTCCGATAGACGTTTATAACGGTTCAATTCAATCTTTTTAAGCTATTTACTGGGGCATCTCAGCTACTGCATGAACGGAAACAGCCACTGAGTTAATTAAGAAGAGAAATCGTCCTCACGCATAATAAGGGAGTCTTTTAGTTACCAATTCATAAATTGATCCAACCTCAAAACATCTTCATATTATGCCTGCTGCGTTAGATTTTTAAAAAAATTCGTTGGCCACGAGTTTATATGAAACATGTTTATTAAAGATTTTATTCAGACACAAAAGGACACATTAGGGAAATTTATTACCTCCAAGTTCCCTTTATAATCGGACACTTTTCTTTTGGGCTACAAAGTCATAGGTAAGCGAGGATGGCGAGATAGCGGGTGTCTTAATTAAAAGTTAATAATGTCCTTGATACGGAATTCTGAAAGCCTCTCAAATAAATGGACAGTTGATAAATCGGGGTTGTAGATCGCCTCTTAAGGTGGGAAGGAAGATCAAGGATTCCGGAGAAGTCAGGGTCATCGAGTGGAAAAGGAATCAGCCGAATTCTAAAATCGTCTGGCGGACTGTTCAAACACTTAAGTCTCAAATGGCATTTATTTATAGGCGATTCGAAACGGAGAAATAATTAATCGTTTTCGCAGACGAATAGAAAACCGCCACTTTCTTCTTGGATTCGAAGTTTTCACAAGGAATGAATCTTTTTTATGAACAACTTTCATTCCAATGACTTTTATAAAATATCATTCCAATGAGAAGTGGCTCAACTGAGCGGTGTCCAGAGGATGAAATGAATTACAATGTTTTTGTTAGGTCGCATGAACATGTTGAATATTTTAATAAAAAAGTTAAAGATGTCACCAGGATCATTTGAAGTTTCTGACGAACGTTAAGTCAGTAAAGCCATGTTTATAAGAATTAAGAAGACTAGCTAAATACTGTTAAAGTAATTTTAAAAAAACGCCATAGAATTAGAGATACAGAGGAGATTTTCCTATCATAAATCCTTAAAATAGAAAAACTTCCGGTATTAAAAAAGCGGATTCCCACTGTCATGGTTTACGTGTTGGAACCTCGCCACAGCCATGAGAGAATCTCCAGTTAAAGCCCACGTTTGGTCGAAAATGCATTACGTTCGAAAGCGTTACATCATAAAAGTTTATGAAAAGCTGATGCGCAGGAGCTATCAACACGGAAAAGTTTAATGAGACGACTTCACTAAGGATGATTTGTGACTATCCAAAAACCGACATAAGCATTACTAGCGCAAGTATATTGCAAAATCAGTTATAATGATCATCAACTGATATCAGTTTATATTTATTAAGTCTGAGTAAGATTTCAGGTATTGCGTAAACTCTTACATTATCGGACTGAGGGGTCGAACAACCTGAAATTACGATAGATTAAAAATCACCTTCGATGGTAGAATTAAGGCTCAAGGTTCTTCATGGATGAAGTGTTAACATTTTAAAACCCTATAAAATATGCAGATTTTAAGGTTTCCGATTAAAAATTGTTTGAGAGGAAAACACATCCTCGCGCATCGAAGAATGTCAGGTACCAAGCGGAAAAATGTTTAACCCTTCGCTAATATATCGATGACGAAAGCCTCGAAAGTCGTTCGAGAAAAAGTGGTCGTCAGTGTCACGGACGAGCCTTGACGTCACTCTACGCCAACTTGCAGAATCCGCGTGACTAATCGATCAAAAAAGAAACGCCCTTTGATCTTCCCTCACTCACCTGCTACGCACATTCCTTGAGATCCTCATATTCCTCTCAATCACGTAAATCTCGCAACTCGAGCAGAAATAAGATAATAAGCCGAGCTACGCCTCCCAATAATTGCACAACGCGAAATTATTAGGAGGCGTCCGCCCACACTCGTTCAAATCCCACGGCTTTTCTATCAGTTTGCGGATGCGAGAACTCTTCCGACACCGAGATTGGGCGATTTCCCGATTGTTTGGAAATATCTCGAAGCTGAGAATTTCCGTAGTTTTTCCAGAAATCTTTCGGAGGTTCTCTCATCTGAGGAACGCCCTTTCCGAAAGGATAAGAGAGTCTCCTTGGGCCAAATAAAGGGTCGCGCGGCGAAGGCTCTTCGAAGAAAATCCCTATCCGGTCGAGTTTTTCCTTCTCTTTTTTTACGTCGCTCGACACGCCAAGTGAGCTCATCGCGATCGCAGAGGAGGACATCCTCTGGTTTGGAACGGCCATTAACTCCTCTATCTAGTTAGTCATGTATCGCCAAATTCATAACGAAAAAGATCTCTGAAAGAGTTCATTTCAAGCAAGATATATAAAATACCATCGAGACAGGTACCACGATATCGAATAATAAACTACCACTCAATTCGATAATACTCCCAATCTTTTAATTATAAGAATAACAGTAGTATCAACCTTACTGATATTCATTATTGTTTAATATCTTTTCAAGATAAACAACGTTGTCATCGGACTGTTTGTCAATCTGGAAATCGTAAGAGGATGATTTAGATTTTTTTTTAGATGAGTACCCCGCAAGCCGCCAGTGGCGTATGGCAGGGGGTAAATGATGTATCTTCTAAGAAAAGTTTACAAAATTATGCTACCAATTCCACAAAAATTAATAAAATTTGATTAACAATAAAAGAGTTGTGTAATTACAACAAAGGGAGGTGATGATAAACCAATAGGATTAGAGAGAAAATTGAGTGTCTCAATTATTACGGAATAATGAATGTCATTTCAAATTATTATCAGCATTAACGGAATAATTGTAAATTAAACTGAACCCTCGTTACATTCAACTAACTGTTTAGAATGAATTGAGAAGATGGTTAACGAGGCAGAGGCGATTAGACAATAATGCAAAAGTCTTCCAGGAGAGGGACGCTAAATATAAGAAGGCTTCCTCAAACGTGATTGAATTTGCATACCTGGAGCAAGTACTTCAATTAAATTAAATGGACTTCCGTTCTACATCACCGCCACTGAAAGGAAATTAACTCAACAGGAAGCGAGGCGAAACCTAGATATGATTCAAAATATTGATCCGTAACACCTCTCTCATAATCATTCCCTGCTGTTGACGATGAATTTAAGTCGAATCCCTTCTCCGATGCAAGCTACTTGCCTCGTGATCCTATTTTACCTTTCGCAACAACACGTTCATACCGAGCACCTATTCTTCCGGGGTTCAAGTAGAAGATCGCCTTTCGAAATATCCTTAATTCTCGGAGCGAAGACAACCTTTTGAAGGGCAGACAGTCGTGCACGAGCAGCGACAGCACGTTTTTCCAAATCGGCATCGTCCATTAACTGCTTCTATCCAACGAGGTACGCATATGAATACGTTAACAAGCAAGCCGACAATGTTCGGAAAAATGGGAGAAACATTCATTTTCTTATGAACGCTATTCGAGCGCGCCATTTATCACCTCGCGCATAACAGGTGCATGGCAATGAATGACGCAATTACACGTCAGCGCTGAATAAAAAGAAATGCTTTCGAAACGGACGAGGGTTATTCCTATCGCTGATGTACTCAAACTTACAAAATCAATTCCTAACGCCATTTGTTCCTTCAATAATAATATGAAAATGGATGATAATTCAGCGATCTGAAAAGAAGTCAACAAATCTATTCCAAACGTTTTATTCCTTCGCACCGAATTTCTCACGAGGGTGGAAATGCAGACAGCGCTTAATGAAACGTGTTTATACATGCAGCCAACATTCATCGCGATTAGCAACCTAGTTTCCTTACACGAAACTCGCTCCGCAAGTCGCAATTAATGCAGAGAGGAATGACGAAACGCCTTACTTGAGGAAAAAAACCGAATCTTCCAAAAAAAAAGATTAATCTCGCCTTTCAGCCTTGACTGTCTCCTCCAAGAATTTCCTTATCGCGTCAAAGAATAACGACTCTTGACAATGCACATTCCGAGACGGCTTTGGGGAGGAGAAAAAAGGCGTAACAAAAAAGTTTTCTGGTAAAGCAAGCGGAACGTAGGCACACGCCCGGGAATATAAATCTGAAAGGGGAGGATAACCCAGATAAGGTGGGAGTGCATGGTTAAGAGGAATAGGTGGACAACTGAGTGGTGTGAGGAAGACAATCATCCCTGGCAGACACGTCTTCATTCAATAGAGCACGCTGGAAATTCCCTACGCACGCTCTAGGATGTCCCGTAAACTCCCGCGCCTGTCGGAATCCTCCCTCATTCCGTTCTGGAAAGATTTCAAACGGGGCCTCTCTTCGAAGAAACGGACTCTTTGAGTGCAACGCGGAGCAATTTGGCTCGAGACCAAAGCAGACGAGTCGAGTTTATTAATTCGTTCGCCATCGGACATGTAGGTCTACAAAACCTCACGACCGTGCCTTGGGAAGTGCTGGGGAAAAATTGAACAGCGTCGCGAACGGTGTCTTTTGCGTCAGCGATGAGGAAACTACTTGGCGTCATTAGATTCTTGAGTGCTGAACCTTGAACTTAGCACTGAAGAGTAACTGAGGGACGTCACCAGCTGAGATTCCCACCCGCACCTTAGAAACGCCAGTAATCTTCTCAATTGTTAGCCTACCAATGGCCTTTCCAAACCTTTCATTCAAGAATAGAGCTACGACTGCACACCCGTAGGGGGTCGCATACATCTTTCACCTTTTGAAACCCACACAAAGTACTAATGACATAGGAACGAGATAGCGTGGGTGAAGGATATTAAAATTCCTTCACGACTCTCCTCTCATTCTCGCATTATTCCTTTCAGAGACTTGCCTTACGCAAAAGCCTTTTGGTTTCTCTTATACGGGTCCCACATAACGAGGCACGCTCTGGTGACCTGGTACGCCGTCTGGGAACTATGACCCCACGGCAGAAAGTGAGCCAGATATCAGTTCGTTCCTTCGGAGAAAAATGTTGGGGCGCTTTCTAAAATAGCCGAATATTCCGTCGATCGTGTCGAATGAGAGGAAGAACGACGAGAGTAGTTGCGATCGAAAATGATTTCCTTCGGTTTGAAAAAAACGGATGAAAACAGGTTGCGCTTAACGATTCCGACGGCATTGCCGATCCGGCGTAATTAAGATGTTATAATATCCTATTGCATTCACCGAGGGAAACTGGGACATCTGACTCATGAAGGAGATGCAATGACTTCCACAAGAAACGCTAATTGTGAGCGACTAATAAGTTAATATTCGATCGTGAAAAAGGAATTTCTCGCGAATATTGGATCCATCAGAAAGTCAAATTTGTTAAGGAAAAAGAGACATTTGACCGTTTTCTGAGAGTTTTAAATTTGCCGAGCGAAAGAAAATTTTTAGAAATACGAATAAATGGAAAGGAGAAAATTTTCCAAGAAAGTACCAATTGGGGATTAAGGGGGATTGGAATTAAGAATGGCTTCCATGGCTCGAAATCAACTGATACCTCCTGACATGAGTTACATAAAAGTAAAAGGTAATATGAAAAATTATTAATGCTCATTCTTATATACCAGGTAAAATAGTTCCCAAATAAGGCATTCGTCATCATAGGAGTTAATACTCATACTAAAGTAAAATTGAATGAATAGCGGAGATATTCTTTAATCAATATAGACAATTTTTACTTTGGCATTTAGCAAATGCTTCGAGATTGCACCTCTTATCGGTTTAAAGTGTCGAATTGTCTAAAATAGATACGGAAATGAAAATAAACAAAGATCTAGGAGTAAATTAATGTAAAAAGCACATTTGTCTTCAACGGGTTCTATATATTTGATCTCTTCATAATTTACGAATTCCCTCTGTTATACGTGTTACTTCTAGATCAAAATCGTAAATTTATAACTATCGACATTCTGTAAGATGTTCCCTTAAATTCAGATCATAGATATGAGAGCATAGACCAAAGAATGGACAAACATAGCCTTTGCATCCATATAAAGAAGGTTTCGTTATTAGTAGACGCAAATTCTCAAAATTTCTCTCTTCTTACCTCAGCCCTATAATTGCTTTGTCTTTCGTCAGGTTTCCAAGCGACATCTATTATCTAGCACTTTTTGACAACCTTCCAAATTTTAGAGTAAAGATCTCTCTTACCCTAATCAACACATTCAAAATGACACTTACCAGGGTCCTCGGGACGGATGCGGTCCTTGCGGGGGACGCCCTGCCCTCTTCGGCCCAACTCCTTCCCCGCCTCCCCCGCAGTCCCACCCTGTTCCTCCTCCATGCCCTCTCTTTCAATCTCGACAGCCTCTCCGCCTCCGAAATCCTCTCTAAATTCGCAACGTCCACCATAAGCCCGGAGGCCTCCACACGCCTCACCGCCAAAAGACGGCATTGCTTATCGCCCTCGTCCGTCGCCACCATTTCGGCGGACTGTCAACCAAAGGGCTCTTTAACAATCACTCGCGTCCAAATACTCGCTAATTCCGTCTTTTCGCTCGAAAGATCCTGCGCTCCGCCGCGACGGAACATTGAGCGGAAGAAAGGTGACACTAAGTAACCGTCCGAGGCACGCGGACACGGAGGTCCGTTACTGCCATCGAACAGACCAACTATCCGTATCGGAGAGACCAAAGTACACTCTTTATTTCATCCTGAAGAAGGGAATCGATAATCGGGGATGCGGCGGAATCCTGGAAGAAGGCACTTATTTCACCACTTTAGAGGGGAGACACCGAAGCACCAAACTTAGACTAGGGGGGAGCACCACAAACACGCGCACCGGATCGTTGTCGTAAACTTTCGTTTCTTAGAGCCGTGAGGAGGCAAATACGCAATGCGTAGCAACGGCTGCTCACCGATCGGAGCTTCGTCTGGGACTGGCGATGTGGTGAGAGCGGGAGACTGAGAGGGGAAGGGAGGGGAGTGCGCAGCCGCCGGACCCCGTGATAGAGGAGGGGAACACTCAGGGGGAGAATACGCGGGGGTGTGTCTCATCACTGGTTGCCCTCCGATTTTGCCTCGTTCGCGGAGGGGTTCTTTTCAAGTATGTTTGGGGTGTTACGGTGGGTGAGGTCTAAAGCTCATTCACGTTACCTTTCCGATGTTGTGCTACGCCTTAATTAAATATCTTTGTGTACTAACTCTTTATCCTATCGCTATCGACACTGATAACGAGTGGCTGACGTATGAGACTATAATAAATCATGATTTATGTATGCAAACAAATCGTACCAACATTTTTGAAGTTGTATTACACAGTAATTATATGGTGCCTCAAATGTAATTGGGTCATCTAATAATCATATATATAAGATAATGATTAAAAAACGTTAAAGAGGTACCTCGACTAACGAGTGACCGTGCTAACGAAGCTCATCTCCGCTGCTGTCTAGGCTGGGATAACGGGTGTAGATTCGGACGAGGTTGGGCGATTTGGATAATGCTCGGGCACGTACACGCGTACAGAATTTCAGACGGGCAAAGTAAAATGGTTACTGAATATCTTTACTTAGTAAAAACGCTAAGATGTTTTCGCAATGTTTACGCGTATTGAAGGATTTCGAAAACTTCTGAAAATAGTATTTCGTTTACGGAATATTTTAGATAACTGATAAGACTCTTATTATTAGTTTAAGAGAGGTATAGAACATCGCTTCCTATTGTTGTCTATATTTTATAACGTCTCTATTACCAGCTATTTCAGAACTACATTTAAGAACAGAAACTGAGTATCAGCCATGCATTCTATCGGTTCAAATGTCCAAAATGGCATTCTCGACTCGTGCAATTTAATGCTGGGAGAAGAGTTATCAAAAATTTAAAATCATCCGAGTTCACCCTCTACATTCATATAAACATGGGGACGTGGGTGAAGACGCACTGCATAACCTCTCCAAAGAGGGGAAAGAGAAGAGGAAGGAAAACCCTGAGGGATGATTATTTTTTTCGGAAGAAAGAAGAAGTGTTTGGTAGGGGAAGGAGAGGAGGGGAGTGATCCCATTTAGGAGGGTTCCCGAGTTTTTCAGCGGCGGCGGCGCGCGGTTTTGTTGCTCCTGTACGGGGACGGAGGATTGTTGGCGGTCGAGGAAAGAGGGTACCGAAGAGGAATGGTAGAATAAATCAGGGTTTTTCGGGAATAAGTAAGAGGGGGAGAATGAGAGCGATCGCGAAGATCCGAGGGTTACGCGACAGATGTGCCTTCGTTGATGCTCAATAGACGGGGCCACTTTGGGGGGCGGAAGAATCCCCTGTCAGCAGACCGCAGTACATTGACCACGTAATCAGTCTGTTTGCGCTCGGTGCTAACTATCCACCGAAGCAGAAGTAATTCTACTGTGGAGGCGATTAATCGGAAGAGTGGACTGATGCCGAAAGTCTATCGCACATAGCATCTTTATCGCCTTCATTCAATCATGTTGAACTTCCTGACAGGAAATACTTGCATAAACCTAACTCATTTTAGACACAAAGTTTGGGGAAAAAGATGTCTACTAGACGAGAGAACTTACGATGTATTTTTACTCTGGATAGAAGATCTGTAAATTAAAACTTCGAACCACAAAGAAGCACGTTATGCAATTATCTTACAAAAAATTTCATCGCATACTTCACAAAATGCAATATGTTTCCCAGCGTTCGATCAATGTAAATGTGTTTACTGTGGACTGTAGCGACATGGAACGACATTTTAATTACCGTGGGTCGTAAAATACGTCGTTCAACTTCTCAACTGTTCGTCGTATGCCAAAGAAGTGGGATCTTTGATCTCCATGAAAAAATTCATAAGAAGTAACCGCGGCTGGCAGTAAAGTCGAATCCTCTTAGAAGCGGCAATTCTGCTCTGATGTTATGTTACCATTGATGCCTTTATTTCTTGATGTCTTCCAGAAGCCGACTGTAAACCTTAAAGTTAAAGTGGTTATCGACAGCGGGGAACTCTGGAATGCTAATGCAAATGGTAGGAATAAATCCCGAAGAAACTATCATTAGTCACGAAATTTAGGAGAGGGCGTGTGGGTGTGAAAACATCGGAATTCTTTGGATGCCGAGGATTTTTTCTGGGGAGCTATATATATAGTTTCATCAATGGACATATTATTTTCTGAAGCAGGGGTCGATATTTTATACCTCCTTGGGCAGCTCAAGTACTCACACTTTAAGGAAAGTATAAACAGAGCATTTCACTCACGGTTTTTATCGTTTAGTCATCTCCATTCATGGCGCTGTGAATAAAGCTATTAATTCAACCAAGTTTACGGTTAATGATTGCAAAAACTGAGCTTCGCGGCAGTCATTTCTAGAATAAGCGGAAATTAATCGCAGGCACGAATTTATACAGTTTTAATAAAGACGTATTAAAACTAGCCGAAACAATTTCCTCTAAATTTTAAAACACGATTTGAGTTATACAATTAAATGAAATGTAAAGAAAGTGATTTACCCATCAGAAAACAGAAGCACGGATGGCAACGTTAATATTTTAATATTTCATGAAAGGAATTTTATTTCCCTTTTTTAATTGTTAAATATACGTACGAATATATCAATTATATAACGTGGATAACTATAAATATGTATAAGAGCTAATGAATGGTCATGAGTAATATCTTTGGGATAGTGAAATACAGCCATGAAGCACTTCTTGCTGAAATTGGATGACAAGATGTAGACCCGCATCTGGGAATAAAATCTGTTCCAATTTATAAAGTACGCAAAATGCGGGTGGAGGAAGCTAACAAAAACCTTATGTAAAAATGGACACTAAACTACAAAAGCCTTGAACAATCAATTTACCCACCTCAATATTAATTTTATAAATAATAAATCTGTAAACATTATTTCAACCAACGTTTTCTTTTTCCTTTGAATTTTTGATATACGATGGATCAATATTTCCAGTTTCAGAAAATTTGACAGAAGATCTATAACAACTATGGGAGTTGAAGTCAGGCCAAGATCCTTAGGGCACCATGATAAACATTGAAAATATTTTCGTTCCGCGTCGACCGACCTTAAATTTAGATTCCAAGCCCTTATGGAATAATAAGATGGAGTATTTCGGTTCTGTTTTGAAAAGGTTGATTAAAGCTTTGATACTTATTCTTAAGGAATCTGAGAAAGTAAACATCCCCGTATCTCCTCACCATCAGGTAAGATTTCCTTATAGGAGCTAAGGCCTAAGGAAAGAAAAACTCAACGTCGAAATACCTATTGAATTGTGATATTCCCGTTGAGATGTGAGAAGAGGGGATTCCATTTACTTCTAAAGCGTTAAAATGTCAGCCTTTGAATGATAAGGATCTTATAGCATGTTTGAGTTTATCTCAAGAGAGAAAAATCTATCTTTACGACTTGGAGTTTAACCTTTCGCTTATTAATAAAATCGCTTTCATTCGTAATGAAGATAGACAGAAAAACAACAAAAGAACATTAACCATGTTTGCAAGAAAGGGAGCAATTATCCGAGAATTCAAGGGACAATGAGGAAAATAGAGGTAGCATAAGATACATTACCGGATGAGTGGACTTTTAGAAATAAATTACAAGACGTTAACCTAACTTATGGACAGAATTAAGCTGGAGGAACTAAATCGGAGTAAGATAATATAGGAATTCACTCACTCACTCTATCAAGACGGCCGTGAGTAGCAACAATTTTAAAGAATAGCTCAGCTAACCGTGTGCACCTTGCATTAAGGTATATAGTTCCACCATCTAACGCATTTCCTGGAAAAGGAGAGCAACTATTTCGTAAACATGACGATAAAACTAATTCTAAAAAAACATACATGTGACTTTGAAAGTAATTCCCAATCGTTTCTAATATCAGCGAATGCTATAATAACGACGCAATTACGAAACAAGCTCTCTTATTCCATCATTACTAAATTCTCGTTCATTTCAAAGACATTATTCCTTTCCCTTTCTTACTCTGAATGCAGACGCATTCCACAACTTTCATGGATTTCTCCGCCGCTACTCTCACATGCGCCATTTCCACAAGACATCTCTGAAGAAACAATCGCGATCTCCTCCCGCACGTCCATTCCCACGGTGTCCCATCCTCACTTTCTTTTCGTGCGGGACCGCATTGCTTCTCCCTCTATCGAGATATACGAAAGCGGAAACTAGAAGCGATGCCTCGTAGAAGAACATCTCGAACACGAGAAATCGATTGGTTCGCAGATCGTAAAGTTGGTGGCTCTGCCGGAGGTGGAGTGCCATAAGGGACCGCACTTTCACCCTTGCAATTTCCCGCGATTGGAAAAAATTCACGATCTAAAGTCTCGGCAGGGAAAGGTCGCCGTCGCTCTTTCTGCGGCCAATTCTTCATAATTCCATTCCATCGATCGCCCCTCCGATATCTCTCCCTCTCGTTACGCAATACTTTTTCGCTCTCCGCGAGTTCGTGAAAATGGAAGAAAAGGGTAATGCGGTTATGTAATGAACGCCTTAATTTATTTTTAATGCGGAAGGCGCTGTTCTACCATTCCCCGCAATCAGCGGAAAGTATCTAGACCGTAAAATCATTAGCGATGCGAATGGATTAGATAAGAGGTTCACGGAGGGATTAGGTCGCTCGCAAAGAGGTGGTCAAGATCCGAGACGACAGAAAACGGATCTCCGCATTGGTTTACGGCACCGAGGAAGATCAAGCAGATAAAAAATGAAGATTTCGTTAACAATTGAGTTAACAGGGTTAGGGAGGGAACGTTATAAATTAACTGTAAACACGGCTGTCGCGAATCACTCACTGAATCAACCACAACTGAGATGTCCATCAATGCACGCGAAACAAATTACGCTTGGCCTATATCCAAGTACTGACTAATGATATAGACGGATAAGGGGATGCCGAATCGGTATGAAGAAGCTCTACATTCACGAACTCTGATGTAATCGTATTAAAAGTCAACTGAAGCTCATAAATACGCTTGGAAGATGTGACGTTTTCGAGTGATTGCTGGGATTTCCTTGGTACAGTGAGAAATTTTCCGCTGTAAATTTCTAACAATAGTCATATAAACGCTAATTTAATATTCCAGGCTTAATTTACAGTCTGAGAGATCAAATGACAATATTAACATGCAATTCGTCGATGTTATAAGGTTCGATCAAAGAAAGTAAAAATTATATCCAAAATCTATTTAGGCTGAGTTATCCCATGAAACAGATCGCAACCAGCTTAAGCTGTAATAAAGTTAATATCAACTGAAAATCAGCAACGATTTCCGAATGCTGTAGAATTAACCTCTTGAGATTTAAACATTTGAGGAAACCCAAATTCGCTCACCTATCACTTCTTTCTCTAAGTAAAACTTACATAGTCAAATAACAATCCTCCTGGAAGATCTGAAAGCAAACATACCTAATATCCCTTATTTTCAAGTTTTTAGCATAATATTTCAAAATAGTGATATCTGTTTTTTGGTTTGAAGAAGACGCAGAGATCGCGCTTAGAAGATATGTAATATTTCGCAGCGTTCACTTTATTATCACTTGCTAGTGAGGAATCACTCTGCCCTTTGCATTGAGATTAATCTCGTAGACGGCGAGTTAAGAAACAAGATGGGAGAATGGAAGAGAGGATGCGCGCAATTGGTCTCGGCTCCAATAGACAAATGAAAAACGAATCGAAAATTGGGAAGGAGACGTCTAGCCGAAGGAAGTTACTGTCGGGCGGTTGATCCGGAAATGCCAGCGATGAAAAACTCGCTAACGCCTCAGGAATAACATAGTAGCGATTCAAATCTTTCAGCGCCTCTCTTCTCCTATACCGCATTATATAATCACTGTTCCACGATAAAAAAACCATATTCCATTCGGCGCTGAGAAGTCGAAGAACTGGATGGCGTCACCCAATGACATCACTGTCTTTGAAATATTTAATCCTTTCTCCCATAGAAGCTGTCATATTCCAGCCGACCCCATCAGCCTAAAAGTATGCTGGTGGGGAAAAAAGAAGAAAAACTTGGGCAAATCCCACCCAGAAATCATAGCGACTGTCTAGATGATTAAATTAGAGTATTATTCTTTCAAGACGTCAAATCTTTATTTCAGTTTTTCTAACAGCGAATGGCTGCTGTAGCTTCAGCAAAAGAAAATATATCACCAGAGGGCAGAGCCATATCATTCACTTCGAATGAATTAGTCGGAATGAAACTGAAATGTACGTTATGTGATTGCAAGAAAAGGCTTGAAGAGATCTGGATTGGAAGAGAAAAGAATTCAAGCAAAGAACGCGAGAGAAAAAGTCGAGAAAATGGTTAAATTATTTTCCTTCAGAATTCTGACGAATTACATCCTACAATTTGTTTCTAATCATCCTGAAACTTAACTGAAATAATACGAGACGAAAAAATCAAAACTTACGTAAAACTACAAAGATGAAATCAAAGTTTGTGCAAAATATTACTTCTTTGGAGATGTTGCTTCACCAAAGTTGCGGTAGCATACGTGGAAGGATAGACATGAGTCAATGAGCTTTCCTTTCTTCTATAATCGGCCGCTCCTTGAGGAGAAGTTCTTTGCCACAGAATCGGCTCTGGATATTCATTGGCCCAAATGTACAATCATTCGCCCCATATGCCATTTTCTCTTACGGATGGTAAAGAAATTTAATAAGAGCGGGGGCCGATGCATTGCTTGCTTCGATTACCGCCTACAGCCAGTTATAGCTGCAAAGATTAAACAACTTTGAAGGACGCCAATCATCGATTGCTGGAGTTACACAAGGTTCTTCATTGAAAACAGACAAGTATCGATCCAGCAAGTAAAGGCCTCGGTGGACATCTCCAGAGGGGACGGAGATGAAGTGACCATCTGTGGTGCTAACAATTGTCGGTGCGCAAGGAGAAAGGAGAGGAAGTGCTTCCGGTTGAAGAAGATAGGGTGCTTGTCACTCTGATCACGCGTACTATTGCCACTGTTCCGCCCAGCACGTTTCCCATTAAGATGCTTCCTTCCCCAATGGCAACCTTCTCCCGCTTGGCTCTAATTGTAAAGAGGTGAATGGGTTCCTTTAACCTCGGTGACGAGGTTTTCCGAGCCAATACTCGACTTATAGAAGAATGACTCCATCAACGGCGAGGCGATACAATGAGGTGTTTAGCAATAATATAAATTAGCTTATGCGGGGCATATTTTGATGCGCGATAAAGCTATGATTGTGTTACAAAGTTGTTTATTGCTTAACGTGTTATGGTTTGCCCATAATTTTGTGCAATTAACTGGTTGGTCATTTGCCTTATTATTTGCGGAAAAGAAACGCGCAACCTCTAGTCAATCTTAACTACAATCAGAAATGTGTAGGATTGCTTAAAAATCACTTAATTCATAGCCTTTTATCTGAAAACCGCAAGAAGACAATGTACACCTCAATTTTTAAGCGACCTTCGGTAAGGATATTCTAAAGAAATTAGATCCTACCAGTGAGAAAATACGAGATGACTGACATGTTTTCCTTCAAAAACAAAACGTGGGGATGAAGAGTATAAACGAAATACTCTTGGAGAAAACATAACAGCCACGGAACATTGTATGTAAATATGGGGATATCTGGTAACGATCGCCTTCCTTGAAAGTATTACTCAAGTCTCTCGGGTAACGCAATAAACTCATCTGGTTTCGAGATAAAGGGAACTAGATTACTCGTAAACCGAGCAGTGTTATCGCAGAGCATCGAGAAGAAGTGGAATGCGACGAGAGAAAAATGGAGGTGGTCTCCTTGAGCGAGATTAAGTCTTTATCTTCGAATCAGAATAAGACGTTTTGGCGCCACCATTTGGGCAGGAAACGTTCTCAAAAAATCAAAAAGAAAAATAATCAATCACTGCAATTCACTCTAATGCCGTTAAAGCTTAGTTATAGAAAAGAAGAACAAAGGGGCCAGTTTGCGCGAGTCGCGAGAGCTAAATCACGGGATAATAATTCAATAGATACACATAATCTAAAGCCGGTTGGACATTCAATGACCAATGTTTGAAACTGAATGTATATTGTTCAGCTGGTTCTGGATTTGCTATAAGTTGTTTAGTCTCTCAATGAAACAGAATGCATCTACGAAAATCCCATTCATCACATTAAATGGAAAGAATGATACATGTCGGGAAAATTATCATAAAAATTTATGAATAAAATCCAAATTAATTCTTCGCGGTATCTGACTGTGAATCATCATTCCGGATAGAAAAAAATCCGCCTTTTCCCCGTCTTTTTCCTATAGAAAATTACATATATTCAAACTTCCATTTACCGCGTCTGCTTTCCGCTTATATGAATTATGTTTATCAAAGGGATCCGACTGATGAAACAAAGCAGTATTTAATTTCAAAGGAAATGCTGTCTGAAATTAGGATGAATGAATAATGACATAAATGCAATAAATAACAACATTCGGTTATAATATTCATCGAAATATTTAAAACATAATCAAGGATGATGCCATTTTGGAGCTTAATATTGTTTGGTTACTCAACTTTTGTTAGATTCTCTATCGTTGTATCTATTATAAACTATTTTTTGATACACACCTCATTAAATGCTAGTTTTTCTTTTTATAATAAAGGATTTTTGTTTATTTATTTTTACTTTCTTTAAGAGTATGTTCTGTAAGGTTTGATAACCACAATTGGCTTCTTCCTTCATATTCCCCAGCGGATTCCAAACCCGGATCATAGCTTTTATGGCCAATCCGATGCTGTGGGTTCCTGTCATTGGAGAAGGTTCTCAACTTGATGATTGGTAGAGATTTAAAGAGTTAATACCGATGCAAAAGGTAACGATTCTGCACGGATACCTTCGAACCTTAAGTGGCAGGTGAAAGAGACGTGATTCATTGCTATTCTTTAGCTGCACATCGAGTTCACGAAAGTAATGAGGGCTCACTCTTAAGGAACGTGGTCTTATTAAAAACAAACCTTACCCGGGAGTACGTCAGTTTTACGCCTTTCTACTATATTATGCACAGACTTTCTTTTAAAAACGAGCGATTAAAAGAGAAACCAATTAAATTGGATCTTTTCAACCTCGTTCGCTAGTCAGGCGGGCAGTCATGGAATTGATTTTTGCGAATTTCGAATTTGAGAACATATCAATTTTAGCAGTTCAAGTGGAATAGACAGACATATGGATTCGTTTTTAAAAGGAGCGCAGTATGAGAGTTCGCAATTTGTGACATAAATTGCATAAGAAATTAAGTTATAGGAAATGATCTCGAACCAAGACGTTACGGCATCCTAATGTAGATTCTTTTCGGTTACAATCATTAGCTGCTTTATTAGCCGGCGAGACGATACATAATTTAAAATACCATGTGTGATCTGCCGGAAATTAAACATCGTTCTTTCTGATTGCTTATTACTTTGCATAAGAGCGAATATGGCGTCAGATTTTAGCAACAGCAGTTTAGCACCCGAGCTTACAGAATCTTAATCTATTTTATGAGAGCATGATTACATCTTCTTCTTAGATATCACAATGAAGTCATGAAAACCATAAAGTCTAGAAATGGAATCTTTCCTCATAACGGTTCCGCAAAAAAGGCAAGGAGAAAAAAGCAATGGCCGAGAGATAAGGCGAGAGAACGGTTGGCGTAGCGGTCAGAGAATGACCATCGCGCCAAACTCTCGCTGAAACACGCGCGAACCTGATTTCTCTCATATAGGGAAGCGGTCGGTTGAATGCCGCCAACACTTGAATCGAGAACACTTTTCCCAGGAAACATAAATTCCATAGTAATTCCTTGCCAATTACATTATTCAGCAGCAGCCGCTTGTTGCCACTGAACAGGCACATCTTAAAATACTGAAGTTGTTCAATTTGATTCACTCTATAACGTACAGGTATCTTAGATCGAAAAAAGTAGGATAGCGAAACCACCTTTACTCTTAAGGAATGATCTTTTTCTATGGGCTTCTAAATCCCCACGAACTTGAGGGATCTTCTCATGAAATTCTCTGATAAGTAACACGAATTTAACATTAATTTCGGTACAAACATGACCCAAAACTGGCCTGTTTTAGACTATATAGACTAACAGCATAAACTACCAATAGGATTCCGAGAGAAGAAAACGATTCTATTAGAGAAAGATAATTACGTGGGAGTTTTTGAAAAGAAAAAACAATTTTCCCATGTTATCAGGTACACACCCAAAAGCAATGAGAGCTAACATTACGAAAAATTGGATTTGCGATCATGGTAGATCACTCTTGGGAAACTTTCCTACTCATGTGAGTTCAATGACTCAAGAGCCCAATCACGAATTGGAAAATGGTCTTTAAGAATGTATCGAGGTTTGATGAATTCGCTTGGCGGTCTCGCATCTCGGGCGATCGAGGTCAATTCAGGTAGAGCAGAAGTATTCGGAAAGACTAGAATTTCACGCTTTCAATGGACACGCGCGCCGCCATTCTTCTTCGTGGGCTTATGAGCACTTTCCTCGACTGCTCTCCTTACGTAAGTAGTGCACTGCGTTCCGATGCCAACAATGCACACCATTTGCCACTTTTTCCGCATTCGCGATTATTTCTTCCTCATATAGTTCGCCTGCTTCGGAAGATAATCCTTTTTGCGCGACATAATTTTCTTTTCTAAATGTTACCGCTATTCACATGTAGAACCCTCCGGTTTATTTATAAAATACCGCATAAAGGAGATTTCATTGCATTTACGTTTTAATTTCCTTCTTACGAAATATCGCTGAATTGCAATATTCTTTTTGATGAGTCATTGTGCAAGGTACGCTTTAAAATCCTCCTCCAAAAAAATGCCCTTGGAAAGTTCTTTTAAACCTTGGTAATGGGAAAGGGTCAAATTCTTCAATAAGTAAATGTCAAGGATTCTATTTGAAAAATTGTTGCATGACGCAATTACACCTTCATAGCAGCTTTACATATTACGTTTTAGACGATAGGTGGTTTATGAGTGAGAGAGAGATCTCCGATATACGAAAGTAAATTCGTAAAATACGTGCAGAAGAAAGTGCGTGTTTCGTAAATGGACCATCAAGGGGCTTAGGCTTGCCATTTTACTTTTAGCTTTCCATAATTACAAGTTATAGGTATGCTACATGAAATGTTAAAGTGACCATAAACTATCAATTACCTTTAAGAAAAAGCAAAAATGTTTAGAAATAATTTGTTGATGACTGCGAGCGCAGTTTTCAAAACATTCGCGACTAGAATCCGAGAAACAGCAGAATAACCTTCGTTGGCCGAAGGTGCACCGAACTCGGATTAATTTTTGTCTTTCACTAAATCAACAACCCTTAAGGCAAAAATTATTTAAAGGCTTTGTTATGAAGTTTTACGTATTCTCAACATGGAACTCCATAACAAAAGATTTCACTCGAAAGAAAGAGAAAAGTATTATCAAAGATTTCAGTGGGAACGCTATATAAATTCTTCGAGAGGAAATGTTTCCTTTCCAACTATGCCATCATCAGGAAATCCCATCTAATTCCTCTCGGAGATTCCAATTCGTACTCGAAGTTCCAAAGCGTGGCATTATAAGACTGTTATGCGTCTCCCATTCGCCGGTCACGTGTGTTCGATCGAGTGACCGCGGATTTCGCACATTCACTTCCATAAGCAGTGAAGAGGTTCGAGTGGCCGACGGAAATAACTGAGGATGCGGCTTGCCTTGGGAAGGCCTTTCTCTTTCCTCAAGTCCATCTCACGTTCTCCCATCCTTCAAGGAGGCGGTTTCTTCTGCGTGAAAAATCTTTTCAGATTGACTTGCGGCTCGTACGCATCGCTTGATATTTCTGTTCAAAGCAAGAGTTGCGCCAAAGTCTAATCTTACTGAGGAGAAATTGACATTTATGTCGAAGGTCTATCGTTCTGATGGAGAAAACCTTACTTGAGGGCTGGCGTCAACCTTCGTTTCAGAGAAAATTAGAAAAATAGATGCATTGTCCTTGGGGGATGTGGTTAGGTTATTTACTTTCTGTTTTAACGGTGTTGAGCTCGAATCCTGTTGAGGATATGGGGCTTTGCGTTCAAGACACCCCGAGAGAGATGACGCAAACGTTATCGCTACGAAAGTTTTCCATTATAAATCGAAAAAATAGTTTTCCAATACGCTATTATCAATAGAATAATACGTGGTAATGATTAAACCCCACGGTCCCGGCTTCAAGTCCCGAATAATTGGATAGTTATGGTTTTGAAGTGCGTCTTCGTCAAAAATATTGAATATTAAAATAGTTGCGATTGGTATCGTCTTTCTTTTTCCATTAAAGAAATTATTATCACCTTAATAAAAACATGAAATACTTTGGCATAATATGTTGTTCTTAGAAATTAACCAACTTCTTTCCAAAGCGAATGCAAGAAAATCGCTCATGTTACTATACGAATCATTACCTGAAATCTCTCAAAATTTCCGCGGAGGTGCCGGAGCGCTGGCGAAACATGCATTGTGAGGGACTTATTTCAGACGTTTCTTCAGACGGTTTTCGTCGGAAAACTCTTTTTAACTTTACAAAACCATTACGGAAATGACATCTGGCGAAATAAATTCTCGTCCAAGGTCAGGGGAAGCTCTTGGCAACACCTGTACACAAAGCAATGTAAATTTAATCCCACTGAGAGAGGGATGGAAAGAGCGCGAAGCGATAAATGAACGCACTCTCCACAAGTGACGCACTCAACTTGTTCCACTCCGACGATTTCCTGAGGGCAAATAAAAAGACGCGACGGCCCAAAACCGCAGCTAAGGCATGAGATCTGTCTGAAGTGCTATTCGGCACATTTATAAAGTGAGTTATTAGCCGGCAAATACAAGGTGGGAGTGACAACTGCGGGACCTTGTAAGTCACACTTTATTTTGAGCGATAAAAATTGGCGAGGTCATTCATTTTTCAGTTATAATGAAAATCATCGACCGTAGGCGGCACATAAGGATCCAAACGAGCCTTACAAGTGTACGAAAAGCAATTGCACCTGAAAGCGACAAATATATTCGTGTAATTCGTAACAACTATGATATTGTAGTCCTATTAGTAATGATACTAACAATACATATAATATTAAGATATATATAAAACTTAAGTTATTTAACAGTGAAATACAATATTAAAAGTAACCCATACTTGTATAAGCAAATTATCACTCAAATATCCCAAGATATTCACAAATGATATTTTTGTGTCTATTTATGTTTACGCTTTTCTTTGTATATCAGTTTCGATTATGCGATAAAGAGAATTAAAGAATTAGAATTGAGAAAATTAAAGAATTTTTATTCTTAAAGGTCTTGGAAAGTTGTAGGAAAGCTCCAGATCTCTATTTCTGTATTCTTTCACACCCGTTCACAGATTTCATTAGTAATTTCCTAAGATTCTCAGGTTATTGACCAACATCTGGAAACGATTTCGGTTCACAGAGCTGGCGCGAATGCAACTGTTTAAGACCAAATCATAAGACAATAGAAATAAGGGATGCGAGTATTTTACGGGATTGAAGTTTTGGGAACGCAATGGAGGATTTCTAAGATAGTCTACTAAATATAGAAATGGCTAAGTGCATGGAAATCGGGTCAAACGAAGCACGCTTGACCGGAGAATAACAAAGGCGATACGTCATTCATCCTACGATTGAGTGTCACATTTAATTATAGAGGTTTGACTAACTCTCAATCCAAGAATTAAGTCACGCATACATTCCGAGCTTTTCCTTTGTATTTTCCTGGATCGGTGCGGTCGGAACGGAAAGGAAAACTGTTTTTTTTCCGACGCATTCTAAAATAAACCTTAATGCGATAGGGATGAGGGGAATTAAAACAATTTATCATTGAGATTTCAAACAATACTTTTCCAAAAAATCTCGTAAAATCTTATCCAACAAGATGTGCTATCTGATAGATAATTGTCCTTAAAACTGATATATTACCATTTATACGCAGGTCAAGACGGTAATGAAACTGAAAAGTTACTACACATTCAACTGAAAAGATACTTTGTAGTAAGATAACAACAAAACGTTAGAGAATATGCAGGGAAAAGGAAGCAAAATATAAGACAGAGGGATTGTGAAAATACTGGCTGAGGTGTGCGATTCGCTCTAAAATTCTACAGCGTGAATCATCAATTAAATCGTAATTCTAAGTTGGAGCGTCGTAAAAAATTCACTCTCCGAATGCGGGATTAAACATTCAGGGCTGAACTCTTCTCGGGAAACGAAAGCTTAATTTTCCGTCATTCGACTGCGGTTACTTAACATCGTTCCGCCGCGTTTCTCACGAATTGCAACATTTTGAAACTACGAACGAAAACGGAACATAAAAACTCTTGAGCGCGCAATTAAACCTTCAACAAGTGGCAGAATGAAATATGCGAAAAGAGATTTCATGGAGGGAGAATTCAAAACCGAGGAAAACAAAAGCGTGTTCGTTGCGAAGGGACGAATATCTGAATTCAGTTGTTTTTGTCGAACTGCCGAATCGCGAATCCTGGCGGATTTTTCGATTCGAGAAGCAGTTCTTTGTGTCGCGCTTTGCCTTTGCGCCCTCTTTCATGTGACACCCTTCAGAATGCCCCACGTCCGATTCAAAGAGTAAACCGTGAATTGGGGTAATGGACACGTGCATAGAGACTTCTTCCCCACGACTGCTGAGTCACGCTGTAGTTAAGCGCGTGCGGTCGAAAGAGGGGAAAGAAAAGGTTGCTTAGAATTGGGAATTTACGAGGACAGAAAATAGAACCAGTAAGATGATAAATAAAAGAGACAAAGGTTCTACGATGATTCTTTTAAAAAGCGAGACGTTTTCTGCTGGTTCTGGAAAGTAGGGTAGAAGTTAAATACAGATTGGCTCTATAAAGACGAAAATATAGGATTCTGTGACGAAGTTTTCTAATGAAAGAAGCGTGAACGAGTAACGACTACGAGCTACCTGGGTGGAAACCCATTATCTGAAAGCCCAGTTTTCACTATATATTGTCAACGAAGCCGAAATAATACTATGCATATCAAATGAAAGCTTCTAGGATTTGTCAGCACTTCTCCATGTACTCACAAAAGTTTATTCGCATACAATTGATACAAGAGAATTATCTCACAAAAGTTTAAATTGATACAAGAAAAATAATCATTCAATAAGGAAAAATTATTGAGCACAAAGTTACAGATTTTACGACATGATTACTACAAGGAATCTTCAGCTACTAAATGGGAATGATTTAAATTCGAACATTATATCATTCAATTTTACACAGATGCCGGCAATTATAAATGATCAGCATGTACCGATTTCGATTATCGATTTATAAAAGATGATCAGTTTCAAGATATTGATACAGATACAGAATAGAATTCTGATTCCCATAATGTATTCCGTGCAAGGAAAACAGATTGGGCACGGCCAACTATCGTGTTTTTCTCACATTTTGCGGAACTGAAAAACAAGGACGGCAGCCAACCCCTTTCTTTAACGAAGGCTATTTGGACTGAATTCATTCACGCTCTCCGACATGAATTCACAAAGGATCGCAGAGAGAGGGATGAGAACAATGGGAACGGGGGCAGGGCGAGATTAAAGCTGCCGTCGTATTTCCATCGCCAATTTCGGGAGATTTTGAGAGGAAATAATGCGAAATAGTGAGTACACATGAAGGAAAAAACATGAGGTGAGCAACGTAAGAGAGGGAAAGAAGACATAGAGAGTAAGCATTACGAGGGTAAGAGTCGTGGGAAATGCGCATGTGGCAAGGATTAAGAGATCGAACTGATGGCATACGTGCGGAGGGATCATCGGTTACCTTACTTTCAGCACATCAGTGATGGAGAACCCGTAGAAGATTTGACTATTACATCAGAGTTATATATATGCCGCAGGATATTTAACCGCATTGCAGGAAAAGAACGGCTAAAGAGATTCACTTAAATCAAACAATAATCGCAATTAAACGTGAACTAAGAAAGTAATTAAATAATAATTTCTGAAAAATACTATCCTTCCTGTAAAGAAAAGAGATATTCACAACAAATAAAAAGGATATCAAACATCTTTAATTGAAAATCTGTATTCAAATGTAAACGGTTTCTGCGATTGATCGCCATCGTAAAGAGCAAAACGAAGTGCCCGTCGAGTACAAATAAAAATATCCATTAGAAATACAATATTCTAATTCGTTGTGGTGACGATGGACTTCTACATCATCAAAGCCTCATTGATTGAATTTAAAAATGTCATTAATATGATCAAAATCAAAGGAAATATATTTTGAAGAAGTTAATATCATTACCTCTGAGTTTAAGCGAATCATTTTCTTCCTTTTTATACAGATAGTCGTCCGTTTTCACACATTTACCCATAGAAGATCTACGAAAAAAAGCGAAAATAAGGAACGTGGGATCAAAAGAAGTAGTTCCTTTCATATAAATTCGAAAACCGAAAGCTTATGGAATGACGGCAGTGCATTAATATCCGCCCATACTTGTGCTGTGAGCCCTGAAGGTTAGAGACTATGCCCCTGCTGCGAGAGATACTTCGTAATTTCTGAAGTGGATTCGAATAAAGAACTTGAGATCGTCGGGAAATAAAGCATCTTTAAGTGGATAAGTGAAATCGTTACAACATTGAGACTGGGAAAACAAAGAAATATATGTGCTCTTGAACTAAGAGATAAGGAAGGGGAATGCGATTGAGAGAGTGGAGTGCAAGAGATTGGAATTGGGGAGAGCGATGTCATGTGGTCCTTACGCACTAACGCAAGTGAGTTCGCTGGTCACGGATTGCAAACAAGAAGAAGAAGATTCTTGAACTGCGGGAACTGAGGCGTACTTTCCCACGGAAAGACTTTCGACTCCGGACGCCCTTTGTTACGTAAGAGGAATTCCATTGTCCATTGCTCCAGTTCAGCGTAACATACCATGTTCTTCCTGAAACAGCATTCTAAAACTACGCACGGTCTCTGTCTAGGTAGATGAAACAGTTAATATCTAACTTGCAGCATAACTTAAACTTTCCTTTTATGTTTCATAAACGGAATAGAAAATTTAAGCTAAACATATTCAAGTAGCACAAAATATACCCCTGAGTTTAAAAGCGCGATAAAGAACTCCGACTTAATTTTATAAATATGGAAAGTATAACTTTATAAAATTATTATTAATAGTTGATAATATCTAAAAATGAAAAGCTTCATCTTAAGAAAGGAAAAGATAATGCTTAAGTAACATTTCCGTTATTTGAAACAAATTTTTAAGCAGATTTCTCATATTCAAACGAAGCTTCTTACATGTCTAAAGTATTCTTTCGTTGAAAAATACGAATTCTTAATATTGACAATGGATCAAATAAGGGAGAGAATATATATGAAATTATGGCAAACTTAATTATCTTATAGCTCTCCATAATGGAAAATTAAGAATGACAAGTACTGGCGGAGTCTCATGCGAAGGTCACCCGTCAAAACTATTTGCCTTTCTATTATAACAATACTGCAATGCTCCGAAGTTAGTATTGAAATATAGACCCCTTATTACTAAACGAATTAATTAGCAGAGGAAGATTTAAATCATCCACTCATCTTCAGCTGTCAGCATGTTTAGGGTTCAGTCACGTCTTGGATAATAAAAGCTTTCATTTATAACGGAACGGAATGCCATTGTCGAAGAGGAGCTCATAAATTCTCGTTCGACAAGATCTGAGGACCGAAATATTATTGAAAGGATGCACTTGAACAATATATCGCTATAAAGAACGGTAGCCCAATATAAGCACAGAGTAAAAGGCAGAAGAAAATAGTAGATGTGGAAGTGGTGAGAAGGAAGCGCGTAGGAATCTCCAAAACTGGATGCCGATGTGAGATAAACTGGATCTAAAAAGATTTTCGGAATCCTATTATTAGGAAATTCCTTCTCCTTTAGATAAAACAGAGCAGATCGGAACATTCTTACGAGCCATTTTATCGACTAATGCCAGGGTAGAAACGTAGTTTATAAAGGGGATCGCCTTTCGTTGTAAAAACAAACCATGAAACAGGTAGCAGAGGATTAGAGACGATTTCAGAAGAAAAGTTTCAAAATAAAAATAGACCATCAGTTAGAGCCAAAGAAGGCAGCGGACCCTTGTCTCTAATTTTGTACGAGGGATTACGCCAAAGGAAAGTTATTGCAGACACGTGGAACAATAGGGACTTGTCCAGTGAGCTTTAGATCTTCAAAAATAACTATGAAAAGGAGGTTATCTGCTTTCACTGATTCTATGATATAACCAACAGTAATACGATTTCGATAATGCAATAATGTTATCAATTATTCTTTTCTTAATACTAACTGAAACTACTACAATTCACGTTTAACTCAACGCGATGGACTAATTATAAGAACATTTTATATGTAGCACAAATATTTACTTGTGGTAATATACATTTTTTCTTAAAGAGAGAGTTAATCAGCAATAAGTATTCAAAAAAACTGAAGAGGAATTAACAAAATTTTGCTAGGTCTTCAATGGTTATGAGCGGAGAACGTTATCTCAAAACTTTGTTACCCCGTTAAGTTATGCACCAAGCACAACCTTTTTGCAGACAAGTTCAAGACGTTCGGACGACGGCCGAGGAAAGAAGTGAGGCAGCACCAGTCTGAGAAACTCCTCAGCTTTCGAAGACGTTTGCTGGAGAAAGCGGAGGAATCTCAACTGAGATCCTATAAATATTGGCGCGCAGCGAAAGATTCAAACTGGCAGTGTTCTCGACGCCATCTCTAAGGCGGAGGGCTAACTATTTACAGCAACCAAACTCACATTTCAATCAGTTATTTTTGAGGAGAGCGATTTTAAGAAGCGCAAAATTCGTTTAACTACAGATGAAATACGTGTCTAATTCTCAAATAAAGTGATGTCTAGCAATGGGAGGAGAATTTAAAAGTTTTATTACCCAAAAAAATTTTCTCGAATATTAGATTGTATTAAAGATTCAAATCCGCAAATGTGAATATTATTTTACTGAAACCACCCATAAGAGGGCAATAATAAGAAGGTGACTCCAAGCTTTTACATGTAGTAGGACGTATTGACAAAGTATTCCACGGCAAGATATTTCGTTGCATTTTCGAATAAAATACTATTTCATTCAAGATTTTTTGATTAATTATTATATAGTTATGATGTTTTAGATAAGCATAATGAAAAGAATATGATGCTTCGCAGCAAGTAAATGGTTAAAGGCTTAAAGGGGCTTGCGGGACCAAACAAAAAATATCCTACGGTATTCGTACTACAAATAGGAAGGCCTGCATTCTGAACAACGTTTTTAATCTTCTTTTTTGAGGAACGATATCTTCACACATGCATGTTACCGTTGAATGCGATGATTTGATATCCAAGAATTTTTCGAGAACGGTAGACCATCAAAAACTATTTCCGTCATAAGATGGACACAAGAGGTATGCGCTGAATAAGCAACGACGAGTTGACTTTTGACGAAAAATAACGTCTGAAAGAGAAAAAAAAAAACGTTGACAAAAAAGCATTGGACAACTCACCATGGAGATGAAGTAGAACTTCTCGAATTCCTGTTCCTGCCGTTTGAAGGCGCGCAGATCGGAGGCTAGCTGAGCATGCCTCTTCAATGTAGCCTCGCCTTTTTGACTCAGCCAAGAGAGAACCTGCAAAGAGAAATATGAATACGTTAAATCTCGCAACAAAGTGGAACGCCCCATTCACCAAATGCAAATCCACAGTCGTCTCCATATGAATACAGTCACGTTACTATTGAGGCGAAACAGAAGCCGTGAATGAATGGAGACACCGAGTTGGAGGTCTTTGAAGGACTATACGCGCTAATTTTTAACAGTTATCGAAGGCCTTTTTACATAAGTAATAAAGGTGGTCGTCTAGTAAAAGAACTCTTGAGGAAACTATGTTAGACGAAGGTATTGATTGACTAGGGTAGGCAAAATATTTTTTCATCGATTCATCTCAGCCGCTGATTTCGCACCGTAATGGGGATACATTTCTATTTTAACATTTGCTAAGAGCTATATTCCACATATTATATATGTATCTGGCTCCAATCAAGAAACTACTAAAGGCATAATTTACGAGATGATTTTTTCTTACTGCTTAGACTTTGATATGTTCAGTGACTTTAAATGGGATATTTATATGATTTATATGATAGATTTTGTATACTTACCTGAAGAAGTTTAGCAAGCCCTACCGACAAAATAATTTCGGTAAAATTTCATTAATGTCTAAATTTCTCAAATCAAATTTCGCTACCAATTGATCATTTACTATAATAATGGAGTTCATCAATTATTTCTTCTTTTTCTTTGGCTAAAATGAAGAACGAATAATTTTACGGAAAGAATCTCCATACTCCTAAGTACTTCATATGGGAATTTGATGTAAATAAGCGACATTTGAGAGAGTAAACCTATGTATGAGATGCTAACGTGAGATGACGTATTTTAACATCAAGAGTAATTAATTTAAACAGTACATCAAACCATTAAATAATAAAATAAAATGCTGAGAAGGCGTTCAAATTCCTCAGAAAGTCAGTGCTCCGACCAGTTCCCACAATTTGGGTGGACAAGTTTACAGTTAAAAAAAGATCCTACTTAAAAAATTAAAAAATGAGGATAAGCGGAGCTCGGAAATTATGTGTCAGTCTGTGTGTCTTGCAGAGGTCGAGAAAAAGGAGATGAGGCACGCAATACTCTCCGTACACCTGCGCCCTCTTTCGATACGCCTTTTCACCAAGGATTCACATCTCGAAGGCACTTCCACAGCACCTCTCGTCCAAAAGGACAACAAAAGAATGAAGGGATCGTTGTCATCTTTAGAGGGGTTTGCCGTACTTCAGCTTGGAAAAGCGCTGATACGCAAGTGTCTCGGTCTACCATCCGAAAAAAGATACCTTATTCCTTTTATTCGTGACAAAGGAGAAGTCATCTTAGTGACTAAAATAGGGAGTGACGATAAGGAAATGCGCATCTCGGAAAAAATATTCCCGAACATTTATCTCCATGGGAAGTAATTAGATGAGAAAAAGCTATAAGAATGCTTTTTAGATTAAACTACAACTATAAAGATTGGTGAGACGTATCGATGTTTCAAGCATCAAGTGAAGATATTAAGTTCAACTACTTAATATTTTCTTTTTAACGCTTTATTTACATGCTACTTTATAGATGCAAGTTATGTGACAAAAAAGAAAATTGAGGGAATAAAAGTTATTATTTTAACCCACTAGCGGGAAATTCCAGCCAGCCATTATTAAAATTTTAATTCTTTCATTTTCTCAATTATCATTGTGATTTCTTCTAAAAGAAGCTCAGTTTCGTCTATACTTTGAATATGTTTTGTATGATTTATCGGTCACATCCCAGCCCCGCATGGCAGACTAGGAAGGTCAAAAGGAGGCGTTAAATGATGGATTAATACTTCAGGCTGAAAACTGAAGCTATACCTAAGAGTACCTTGATGTCTTCATTAAAATATATTGAACGGTAACAGTGAACGATGCAACTAATACGCAATTACGTAAATATTAGACTATCCATTTTCGGAAATATTACTTTATCATTATTATAATAAGAAATATTTCCTTCTGAGAACAACTCAAAAACGTACTTATAAAATCGATTAATATTTTCCGAATATCCAAATAAGAAATTAATTAATTATGTTCCATTCAGACCCGAATGAGATGAATTTTATTGAAATTTCATTTCTTTGACGAGAAATCCGCTCTATAGTAGCAAGTAAATCGACAAAATCTTTGCCTGGCAACCAAGCGAAGACGCAAACGATGAGAAATAAATTTTAGGGGTTGGATGAAACGCAGTATCGGGGCTCATAGAGAATGGTGAGAAGTGTAATGAACATGAATGACAGGATGTACCGAGACTAGTGAACTTTCGGAGGAGAAAAAGGAAACCACGAGTGTCCTCTGCAGACTTTCTCGCTCATTATCTTTCGCCTCGCGAGCTGTCGGGACATTATTTTTCTCGCGACTCAAAGGCGTCTCTTTAATTAAAAAAAGGCGACCTTTACGGAGACTTTTCCATAACGTCCGAAGTGGAGGCACGCGGCAAAATGAGACCGACGGAATAAAAAAACCACAAAATCGATTAATGAAAAAGAGAAGTTCGTGGGAGGGCTTCGAACCAACGATAGCGTTAATTATCCCGTCCCTGTAATGACAGTTTTATAAGGCGTTTAAAGGAACCCAAATTCTATTTTCAATCTCAGCTTCACACAATGTCGATTACGACCTCAATATGATCCCGTCTCTAAACAGAACGTCCATTACATCCGGGATTGCATTGTTCGAGTGGCAGCACGACAGCTTTGAAATTGCGCGAGGGTTGTCCTTAAAAGGAATCTCTTTTCAACTGAGTGAAGTGGGCATCGAAGTCGGACTGGTTGTGAAAACGCGTCGAGGTATTCATAATGGAAGAGTTCCCATCCGGCGAAAGAACACGACGCTTTATATTATTACGAGCCGAAATGAAAAGAAGCGAGAAATACATTGACGGCTACATGCCGAAGGAGCACGCGAACGGGTGAATTTTACGCTCGGCCTAATTGGAAAACGAAAGCCGTGCGAAGGAAGAAGTTCTCTGTAGAAGTCGGACCGTAAATAATAACGGCGGACAGATCGGAGAAGTGAGAGCGTCACGATTCATTACGGGATTCATTAACGTCCGAACAAAAGACGTCTGCGACGAAAAACAAAAACGCGGCGATCGCCAAATCGGCGGGACAAACGCCATACGGTGGACGTCGCGTAAAAAGCTCTAACGCCGCACGTAAAAAAAGACCGGTTTATCAGGATCTCCTCGATAGAAAGTCGATCACAAACGACGCGTCTCTCTTTAGAGATGGAAAAAGCGATGTTCTCTCGTTACAAGATCGATCGTCTTTCGCCGGAATTCGATTCCGCACGCCCCCTGTCGGGCGGAAACAAAACAGAAACGTCAGGCGGGGGATGTTTCACTCGGCGAGTGAACGAAATCAAAATTGCGTCTGAGAGAGGAATGGTGCTCCCGTGGCCCAGTTACGCTGACCGTGTTTTCCGGGCACCGCCCCGCACTCATCGAGGGCCGACGATGATCACCTCCCGAAATCTGGATACGCTTTGATTGCCTCTGCAGACCGCCGATTACCGGGGAGGTGCGTTGATGGTCAAGGGATTTTTCACAAATCTCTCGCAAATTGCGCCTCTTTCTTCGCTCTTTAACAACTTTTTCTGCGAAGATACCTCTTTCTCTTTTTTGATCTCGTCTCGTTAGTCTTTCGAAGGAGCTTTTCTGGCGCACTTGCCTCTGATATCTTTTCCTAGCTTCGGCAAGTTACTTTAGTGAACGGGATATTTTCATACTCTGGTATTTGTTGACACGCCTTTTTCTATACCTTTCACTCGGCTTAATCGCTCGCTTACCTTGCAACGTTTTCTTTTTGGCTCAGTAGAAGCGAGCACTTTTAGGTCACTTTTCTCGTAGAGCAATACGCTCATAGGAATAGAGATTCACACGAGGTTAATTGCAGCTAATTTTGATTTTTGGATTTAAAATCTCCTTGAGGAGAAAAAGTTATGTAATTCTCGATTCAAGCACCAGTACCGCGTTTATGCCATGGTTTTGGCATCAGTAGATTTTAAATTACGCAAAAGATATTACCATTCAATTTTGAAAAGCAAATAAAACGCATATATTCAGTTCCAATGTGTATTTATTTAAATATTTTTTTGGCTTAATTCAGCAAAAACAATTGCCAAGTTTCTTAGCTTGATGATTCCCAGAGGCAGTAATCTTTCGGCCAAATCTAAATTTTTAGAATTAAATAAAGTGAGTGGTCGATTAATTAGAAAACGTTAAATTAAACTGATAAATTGCAATGCTGCTGTAGATAAGATTTTTACTACGACAGAATTGTTTTCCACAAAAGAAGTTATTTTTTGACGAGAGACAATAAATAAACTAGTTCATTTAGTTTTTAATCTACCAGTTTCTCTCTCCATTTACAACGCAATTCTATCTAAAAGGATATTTCCTCATTTCGAATTACTTTTTGAATAGGTTATGAACTCAGGAAATAATAGTAAAGCAACTTGCGTAGTAACTAAAAAGAGAAATATGTCTCAAATTGATTTTCAATAATTAATTTGATTGGTGGAGAATTCAGGCTATTCTACTATATATAGAGATGACCCGCAGGCGCATATTGGCAAGAGTTTTCGAGGGATTGCTTCAGAGGTTATTTCCAAGAAACAACGAGAAACATGTTATATTATGAAGTTCCAAAGCCTATGAGCAATCTCAAAATCAATGCAATTTATTCACTTTCCCTCTGCGGCATTGACACCAAAGTTAGAGAATGATAAGTTCGCGCAAAATCCGTGAGTGGTGCAAAAGACTTCTTTAACCACTCTGATGCAAAGCAAATGCCGTGAGAGCTTCCTTGGCCGTGATTAAGATTTTTCATCCATTACATTACCGAACTCTTACATTGGCTTAGCTCGGTGCGCAATACAACGTTTAATACTAATACTATTAAATTTACTTCTCTCAAATCAAAGATCGAATACTCACGCTCTTGGAGAGCTCACCAGGTGGGGAAAATTCAATTCGAATTTACCGTAAAGTTAAGGTAGAATACGATAACATGCATCCGGATTGGGATATAAAAGATAATCAGCTTATTGCTGATGACCGTCAAAGTTCAAGATAGCTTGAGATATAGTCCATACTTCAATTACAAGAAATTAAATGGCGAAGTCGAAATATAGGGCGAATGGAAAGATAATTCAGGTTTTTAGTGCGCGAGCGAACAGATTGCAGATTTCAGAAGATGGAAGGGCACTTCTCAGCGATTGCAAGTGAACAATGAAGAGCTGAATGTTTTCTCTCTTACAGAGAGTCAAACGTGTACTGATTAATAACGCCGCGGAACGAGGGTTGTTTCCGCCGTTCGAAGATAAGGATGGCGATCGGCGCCTAGGATGATATTTCTAAAGAGCTTACACAAGTATCAAATGGTCTGCAGTCGAGAGATCATTTTTAAAAATTTCCATGACTCCAAAATGAAAGTTATGTTTAAAAAACACATATTCCCGAAAATATACTAACTCCAAAATCCGACGTCTTACATTGCAGTAACCCTCGTGAATTAAATACAATTTACTAAGTGACGACTGAAATAACTCTCACCCTTAAGTCACTGCTATGCAACGGCGCGCCGTTGCAAAACCAGTGGAGAAAAATATATTCAGAACAACATTTAGTTTCAACATCTTTTATCACCTTTCTTTGCAGCTAACTTACAGATTATTAACGGTGTAGTATTACCCACACAAAACATAGGCAACGAAGGAAACCCTGGCATTTGGCATTAGGAATTCATTATTCTTAAATTAAGCTCGAATATTTTAACGGCAGGATGCCAGAATTTTAACCCAAGCCGCTCATTATTTAGGCCAAAAGAATCTCCTAACCAGACAGAATCCCTCCTCCACTAGGAAATCCGACACGTGCTCCCACCCGCACCAACGACGGAAAATCGCCGGTTCCCGCCAAAGCATTCGAATGGGAGTGGGAGAGAAAACGAAACAAAGGAGCAGCGACGACCCACTACTAAAAGAAAGAAACGATTCTCCCGTTTAGATTGCGAGGGAGAGGAAAATGGAATGTACACACGAACCTTATGGGACGCCGCGTGTGCCAAATATTCAAATATTCGAATTCCCTTTTTTGGAAATCCCTCCCGCTTTCCTGCATGTGTTGTGGGTCATCGAATCGGTGGCACACTTTCCCCCGACCTTCGCTCGTTGTTCTTCAGCCCGCGGCCCTCGATGGACTTGTTCCCGATGACCCTCGGACACCGGTAGATGGCTCCGGAGGATTGCTCTGCAGACAATCGTCTGGATTATGAGGAGGCTATGGGTCTGCAGACGAGATGCAAAAGCTCAACTCAAACTCAAGCGCGAGACGGAGCGATTAGTGGCTCCAGAATAAATATCGTCGATAGATCGCTAAGTGGTTGTCGAAACACGCTGAATCCTCGACGAGAGACTTCGATGCTCGAAGGATACGGCGCCGTTTCTAACAAAACCCTTTCTTCTGCAGCATACGTGGGCCATCGAGACGGAATAACTTGTCTCACAAGCAAAATTTCGCCTTCAAATCTGCAACGCTTTTGCACCCGACAGGCGCCGTGGAAAACAAAGTCTCTTCTTCATTCCCCATAAAGATAAATATATCTTATACATCTTCATCGCGGAGAGACGAGCTGCCTTTGTATAAAACAAGCGACACAGAGTGGTGAAGCAAGCTCTAATCATAGTACCCTATATTCATTTAGACATCGCTTGAAAGAGACAGCGGTTGATTCCGGCCAAGGGCGCGAAGATATTTTCTAATCGTCGATTTCGTCATCGCTGATCAGCCAAATTAACTCAATCATTCCATATGCGGAAGGAAAAAACAGGTTCGCGAAGGGGAGTGTTCAATCCGGCGTTGTAACACCGAATAGATATGGTAGGAGTACAAACTAAGATGGAAGTCCTTCCAGAAATTTGGTATTACATACATTATCCAGGAAAGATGTAGAAAAAGAATATATTTACGACCATAGACAGAGAGGGCGACATGACCGAAGCTATGCGATTACACACCACTTATGACATTTGCCTTAATTTGCGCTACTCCAGCGTCTAATATCGGTGATTGTAAACAGGGCTCATTATCGAAGATATTTTGTTCCTCTCCTTATATACTGTTCAATTGAGGGGAACGGTCCAGACTCTTTATAATTACTTGAGCGGTTCACATCTTGATGGTCGAAACTACTAATTTCAAATTCATCGGCAACAGAAAAGCGAAGAAAATGATAAAGCTCAAGATGTCTGATACACACAATTACACGTCCGCGAGCATAGACTAGACGAAGTCCACTTCAAAGGCTTCCTTATCCACGATCTCCCGCAGACTTTCCTCCTTAAATACGGTATTCCGTCGAAAATCGAACATGTTACGAAAGGATTTCCATCTTTCGATGATTTAAAGTCCCTTAATGGAAAAACCTTACCCCTTTGCCAAGTCTTTAAAAACGCTATTCACCACGCGACTTTCAATCACAGGCATCAATTCGCATATGATTCTTTTTGGTTTTTATCCTTCTTCCAATTCTATTCACGTGGGGCTTTAAGCTGCCAACGACCGAACATCGGCTACACTATTCAGCGGAAAGGATCTAAAGATTCACTCGAGTATGCGTCAAAGAACTTCGCGAAACTCCGTCGCCATGCGATAAGTGGGTTTCTTTCCCAAAGCCCGCAAAACATGAAAACTACTCATTTCCCTCTTGAGGAAGATACAAGTTACAAAGTAGTAAGCACCGAAGGGTGAAGGAGAACCCAGTCAATTGCTTAGAAGGGCATCGAAGCGGTAATCCAAGATGTAAGCACGCGGAAGAGTCAATATATCCCGCTAATGATTCCGTTTTCGAAAGGATAAAGGGCATGGAAGGGATTGGGATCTGATAGCAAAGGAGAAAGTGGTAGAAGATGAGCCACGTCTTGCAGCTCTGAACCCTGATCTATTTATTAACGTCATATGGGAGAATATCAATCGATCTTAATGAATTGGGCAAAGTGGCAGCTAATAACTCACCCTTATTGAGTTATATATTACAGAGGAATATACTGCGATAGATCATATTCAGCGGCTGCGCATCGACAGACGAAAGAGTATAATGAATTCTAATGCACTTAAGCTGGTTGAGAATAATCAATCACAGAGTTCGAGTTCAAAATACAATTAAAAGAGGACTGATTTTTGGAAATTTGCTAAAATGGGCTTAAAAGAAATTCAACGAGCTTACATTCCCTTGGTAACCGTAAACATTTGAGAACAATTGAAAAGGCAGAGATATCGAACGGTGACAAAAACGTTAGTTTAAAATCGTTAATTCTCATGAATGGGAGCGCTGAATTGATAAAGCGATCCTTAATTTCGTAATCTATAGTGAGAAAAGCGGATACTCGTTAAACACACTCATCAAAATGTTAACCGAATAACGTCTTCGCAGAGTAGAGTACTACGAAAATGCTGGGTAAACGATTCACTTCAGAATAGAAAGCGGAATTAGAGCTTAACAAAGCGTGAAAAGTGTAGCATGTAAGTAGAAAAACTCAGAGATATCGCAGGTAGTCAAATGGAAAGGAAAAAGGTCTCTCTTCTTCTGAAATCGATTCACACAAGAACATCTTACGCAGAATGATTAAGCTGACGCCGTGGATTTCAAAAGCGAATTTCTAAGTTCTTACGTCGGATAACCTAAGATTAATGAATACTCATCTAAGAACGCGATTTACGAGGAGGATTTAGTCTGCCTGAAGACCGAGAAAACAGTAATTAAAACGGGCCTGTTTTACGTTACGAAAGAACAAAATAACATGGGTGCTAAACTTAGTTCCCTTTATTCTCCTCATTTTTCAGCGGAAGTTAATATGAGCGTTTGGATTACGTTTTCGAGCAAAGAAACTTATTAGGAACTTTGAAGATCCGTCATTTTTGTACATATATTTTTGCTACTGAGAAACAACTTCATTGTATTAGCTTTATAATTTATTAATGTATATAGAATGAATTTATCTCCAGAACAGATTTACGTACACAAGTTTATAATTTACCGAAATAAAACAAATTATATATGGATTGAAAAAATCTGTATTTCATACATGGACCTTTGAGCAGTAACACAAAGACCGGTAAAAATGAGATGTAAGTCTAGAATAAGATGTTTTGATTCAAAGTACTCGATGAAGACGCAGGCTGCGGATTAAACCAAAGAAACGAATCGACAAAAATGAATCACCGCCAACAATCTCAAAGAAACAAAAAATAAGAAAGATTCGAAACGGGTATTTTAAAGCCAGAATCGAGTTACCAGCTGCATCTCGAGGCACTCGCCGTTTCATAAGTGGTGTGAGAATCGAAGAAACGCCGGAGCAACCCCTTCATTTTCCACTCCGACGGGATTTCGGACGTACGTGCTCCGCGAAAAATAAAGAAAACACCAAAGCTGGACGGTTCGAGAAACCATTAAAAGCAAACACGCGTCAGAGGGCCGACCGCATGGGATTTTCGTGAAAAAGTATTGGGCACGAGAAATATGCGAGGTAAGGATGGAGAGGCCGGAGGGATCAAAGAAACAAGGGCTGCGGTGAAAGGAGGAGACGTGGGCGTCGAAGGCATCCGGGCGGAAAAGCGGAGGAATCCTTAACGAAGGGATTTATCGTGCCACGCACCTGAGGAGAAAACCACGGCATTCGGAAATTTCTCCGAGAATTATTTTCCTGATCCGAGCGAGTCGATTCCAATCGCGCACGGACGCCTCCGCTAATTGGAGAAAGGTAACAGAAAAACATCGGCGGCGATACATTTTTTGTAATTAATCCCACTAAGTGGAGGAAATGTGGCCTCTCTTGAGCTCGTTTGCCATTTACATGGGAGGACATACTGCTGAACAGAGATAATGCTCGGACATATTGAAGAATTCACGAAATCTACACAAAAAACGGTTAAAAGATACCGCTTGCTCACATTTAAATATTCAAAATGATAAACGTAGTAGAATTATAACAATTTTCACTTTCTAGAAATATTCCACCAGCCCTACGATGGCACAGCTACCAAGGATTTGAAGGTTAACTTGGATTTTATATTGAGAAAATTGAAAGAAACTTAGATTGATACAGGGAATATTTAAAAAAGGAAGGAGTGGAAGGATAAAAGGAATGTAACAATAAAAGTTTACGTTAATTAAATATTATTTTGGAGTGAAATGACTACCAGTAAATTCTCCAAAATATGTGATACAAAATTTTTCCACGTGCAAACCAATTTTTTTTCAAAACATATTATTTGATTGATATCTTGACGTCTGATTTGTGATTATGAAAATCATGTACAACTAACTGAATGAAAAAATATGAGAAGTTTTTATAAAGAAGTATGGCAAGGACTTCTTTCTTGTTCCAGTAATAACTATCAGATTTGGCACGTTTGCCATGGGATGCCACCCCTGCTCTAGAATAGTGATAGAAATGCTTCAGATTGAACAGGGTTTCGTAGAAAAAGTGCTAGAAAGGTTCTTGGGAGCTATACTGCAAAAAAGAGGAAATGCGATCATCTGAATAGAAGGAAAATACAAAGGGAGAAAGAAAAATAGATCGGATTGAGTCCAGTCGCAATGTGTGAGAGGTAAATGGTCAGGGAAGTCCCACCGACCTCCTTACCAATGGTTCCTTTGAACCCGATTGAGGGTCGCTCCGTTCCTTAGTCACGATGAACTTACACGGGAATACAAAAGGTGATTTTTTTGTGGGACATACCATCCTCTACAGCAACTTCGCAATTAGGGTTAACTGGCAGCTCACGCAGTGAAGCGAGCATCGCGACCACTACTAGTAACTATACCATTAACCGCTGAGAGGGTACATAAAATAATTGAATAGTTGACAAATCTAATCGGCCTCCATATGGCGTCCTTACCTTCTGTTATGTTTTACATTTGAATCCATTGGTTGATGACATTATGATAGCAACCTTTTACTCAGATACTTCGTGGTTAAAAATTTTCCTTGGAACAAAAAATGATGATTGATTAATGATCTTCAATCGTTGGTAAATTATTTGTTCCGGTAAATTATGTATGATTAGTAAGGATTCCCTTGAATACGAAATCCGCGATCTTCATATTATTCCCATAAGAGAATGTCAGAACAAAAAAGAACAAAGACAGAGCGTTCCTTTACAGAAAAATTAATACAATACGAACGAAAAAAATCAGAAGCGCCGGGAAAATTTTGCGGCATTTTCTAGATTTGAACGACTGCTAATATCGAGGACGGACAAGGAACGGCAAACTTTAAAAATAAAATCTCATCTCTATCATGGAAATATTTGTTTGTCAGAAAAATTTATGTTGTATACTCGTGAAGGGAAGATTACTTCGAAAATATTGCTCGGCGATAGATTACATAAGACAGAAAAATTAGAAAATGAAGAATGTCAATGAATAACAAAAAATCAAAAAGAAATTAAATTTATTCGGGTGAAGATAAATGACGGCAGTGGTAAACGAAGATAAAAAGAATACTTCGGTAAACCATTAAGTACTAATAGCATATTCTCGAAAAGAATGATCCTGTGGTGTTAATAACTAGCGTAAATTACTGAATAAGAAAACACGAACTGAAAGCACCTTAGCGAGCTTCTGAGCATCGCTATTGCGAAACCTTCAATAATGAGAAAACCTTCATTTTGGTAAGTCACCAGTTTAGACAATAAAATCAAAATTCCAACGCAAAAATCGAAAAAAGCATTGCAAATTCAATCAGTTTTCTCATTTTAACCTCGATTAACGGTCTGGAATTCAGAAAAGATCTCGCCGATTTCTCCCGCTTTAGTAATCGATACAAACATGGTAAATATGTCGATAGCGAGACCGAAAGATGCAGTTACCGTATCTGAATGAGCAAATCGCTTCCCGCAAAAGCAATTAAAATGCGCAGTCGGCAATACTCTCTCCCCTCATACGCATCAAACTGAAAAATAAACATCCGCATCTTATTGAGTGAAGCGAGTGAAAAGTAAGCATCAGCCTAGTTGAATGGAGGGATTCGCGTACCCATTCTAACGCTTCCGCGATTCGTTAAAGGATTTGTTCGGAATGCATCATAGGGGGCGCACTGATTGGCGTCCCTTCCTCATCGACCTACTACCACTCAGTTTCTCTATTCATCGCACCAAACAACGAACTGAAATGGCTTCGAAGATGCCACGAGAGGGATAGAAATAACCTCAATTTGCCAATCTCAAGAGGTGACAAAAAAGAAGACCGACGAAATAGAAATACGGTCACTAATACGAATCCAATTATCTCACGAGGTGAGGAAACGCCGATTTTCATTTCAGTGAGGCGCAAAAAATTCCACGATTCCGGTATCGGATAGGTCGTAGGGAAAAAAGCGTCCTATTAACTGCATCAATGCACGCACTGTAGATTATTCCGTTACATACTTTGTTAAGCACGTCCTCGATTCCCAACATGTATGGACATGAGGGCCAATATGGAGGTCTTTCAACCCTACATTTAATAAGATTCTTAAATGGAATATATGCCTAAGTTTCCGTAACTTTACTCAAGAAAACTCTAGGATCACGGTGAATTATCCTGCAAATTCTCTCTAGCTGAGAATTGACAATTCTTTAGTAACGAAAAAGGGAAAATCGGGATAAAAATGTTCCTTGAATTAATATGAATAATCGTGATCTCAAAGAATTCAACACTTCGAGTAGAAAACACTTCGTAAAGGCGATTTTTAATTTCCTTCACATGTTTCGTCAATATGCTGACTTCTTCAGGTGAATAAGTACAGAAATTTAGAACTGTCCTCTACCCTCTCATATATAAGTCCTAAACTTCTGTACTTAATCACCCGAAGATGACAACAGGTTGAAAAAACATGACATATTAAAAATCTGCTGAGGGAGCTGACTGTTTTTGAGGATCTTTTTCTTTAGAAGATGGTTGAAGCGAATATTCTTGGCGGACTAAAAACATTTTCTTAGAAGCATCAGCGAGTAGGAATACCGAATTTCTTATTTCAAAAATTTTCGTACTGCTCACTAAAATTAACGAAAAAGCGGGAATGAGGAAAAATGTACTTTCGTTGGATGAAATTATTCTGACTAATTTTAATAATCAGATCCGGTAAAACTGTACTGCTAAAGGGAAGTTGCCTACGTTATCGACGCAATTTACAGCTAAGAAGAATATAGCGTAAGCAATCAGTTATTGCCTCCCGAAACGGAATACTAATATCTGAGATCTTCCCTTGGATGAAAATCGCTGTAACCCTTGCGTTAAACCACCTCTCTCCATAACAACCTTTCCTGCGTTGGTTTAGAAAGGGTATCAACCGCAAGCACCTTTCATTCGGCGGATTGGAAAGGGATGACCAACCTTACGCAAGGAATCTTCCCTTTCCGAGATTAGTCTATCTTCCCCCGCAATTCTTTCTGCACTGCACTTTCCGTCATGTCCATGTTTCTCTTATTACCTCGCCGCCAGCGGGGGCGTTTGAAGAAGGGATCGAGTGGCGTGAGATTGGATTATCCAATGGAGATGAGACCTTTCCCTCCTTCCACAATGGACTTATTGATCCCGATCGACCTGTTCCAGCCAGTGCAAATCGATCGCTACAGATCTTAATCGCTTTCGCCGACGTCCAAGTTGCAAGCGGTATCTTCGCGGGTACAGTTAAATTACGAAACGTGAAACAGCTCGCTAACGAATTCAGTTTACCTCGTCCTCTCGTATATTCTTGCATTAATCCGTAGAAATGGCGGAGAAATTTTCTAAATTTCGTACTAAGTCTAAAAGTGTTTATATGGATTCGTTGAAAAGGGAACGTGGAGAAAATCAAAAGAATATCGTCATAGACCCTTATTTCCCAATAAATTAAAATCAACATAAACCCAAATTCTTCCCCAAAAGTGAAAAGTTTATTAAATATAGTTTAAATATTAATTCAAGAACGTTTCTTTGCCATCTGAAAACTTTGGGGAACATGCGTGCAAGTGAAGCACGGTCAAGTAGTATACTGCCATTGAAGTCTTTGAGAAGATGCATGTACCAGTTACGCTCTCACAGCACATTGCCACTGCTCTTGAATGCAGCGATCTCATTCCATCCTTTGAGCAATTAATGCAGATAGTTAAAGGAAGGAAAGCGCGAAAACCAGCGAAAAAACTATGAACCATTGCATATGCAATTTGTTTCCCTGAACAGGCTACTCCTAAGCCGCGAACTAAGAAATGGCTCGCTTTAAATGCATACGGCGGTGGTTCCATTAAAGCAAGCTAAGGAAAGGAAGGCAAAGCAGCGTGTTGCTGCACCCATTACGCACCACCGATGGCCCTCAGGGCGAATCCGCGATTTAAAGGAAACAGTGGTTGTGAAAAAAAGGACAACGAAATAACAACCAAACGGATAAGTACGGGACGCCCCGCCATCCTCCGTGCGTCTTCGACATCCGGGCAATCTTCCCGCACCTATTCCTCGCTCTCCCATTCCAAGGCTTGCTCTCGATAGACGGGAAGGTCAACGCTCTCGTAGGGATGTGGAGAAAGGGAAGAGGAATAGGATATGAGTTGGGGAATGGGGTTGGAAGATGGAAATGGGGAATAGATCAGGGGTAAAGTACAGGAGACAGCCAATGAAGGAAAACAGAGGTAAATGAAAACGTGCAGCGCCGTGAAGCAAAGCGGGAGAGTTGTTATTCCATTACTTAGGACAAAAATGAGAAAAGAATGAAAATCGCGGAAAAATGAAAATGGGAATAGAGCATCAGCATGTATTAGGAATCCTAATTTTAATGCTGATTATAGCAGTCTATCACCGAAATTGATGAAAACTAAAAGGAACTAGAGCAGACTACCGCTTTACAAGTGTCGTTTTGTGTAACAAAGGATAAAAAATTACGGTTGTAATCGAGACAGGGAGACTTCATGCTGACGAAAATGCTGATAAGCAACTGAAAATGATTCCGTTTTCAAAATTTCTGCTGAAATTGATTCAGCAATCTTTTGAGTAAAATATAAATTAAATTCTTACTTCATGACATTTTATGCTGGGACGCATGTTAAACATTACATTAAAGTTGGAAACAAATGGTTGAAGTAATGTAGAAAATTTATTCCATGAGAGCATAGTGAGTGAGTTCATTTGCGGTGATTTATGTCGAACCAGTTTCATTAATTCAAGTTAGGAGTATCTATTTCGATCTGAGGTTTCTGAAATAAACAATATCGGTAATGTCATAAGGGAGCTGTAGGAATGCTTCCTTAGAGCCAAATGAGAGCATTAAAATTTAGTATACAATTCCTCACTTCTTCAGATTATCCAGGTATGAAATATTAAACAATATGAAAGGATATATTTTCAAATATGATTCGTATAACCAACGGCCTCCTAGGCAAGAATAAGCCAAAATACGATCCTGCTTTCTTCCCAGTGGAGACAGAGAGATGTTTTCCTTGGATAAATCATTCAAGACCTCGAATAATAACATCATTTTCTTCCACAGAACTGTGGCTTTTAAGTGTTGAAAAATTCCGAGATACTAATGACGTTCCTTAACCTTGTAAAGGAAACTGAAAACTCACTAGAAGAAAGCATCTCACGGTTAACATTTCCTTAGCTTAGCTAGCAAACGGGAAAACGGCATCACCGGATATTAAATCGACGAGTGATTGATGGCCACGTAATCAATTCACAGTGAGGCTCATTTACGATCAAGTAATAAAGTAGCGAACTTGAGGCATCACGCAAGATTAACCTGTCGTCTCCCATTATAAAGACCAATAACGAATCACGAAGGTTTTCTGTGTGCAAGCTATTGTCCTATATAATTAACAAGCAGGAACGGAAGTGCATAGGAAATTAATAACACCAGCAAATAATTCTCTATTTTTTCTCATACCTGTATGAGGCATTTCGTAGCAGCAAAAAGAAAATACTCAGCGATGTTCATGAGTCAGTAGTTGGCAACTCCTGGCAAGATGCCAATGAGTGACTGAAAGATCAATTTAGAGTGACGGAGCGACCGATTACTGAGAATAGGTAGAAATCTCTTGCGCAACTAATTACAGGCATCCGAAGTATAACGTTTCAGGCTACGTAATTTCAAATTACGATAGAATAGTTTGTAAACCCAGATAAATAAGTCAATGCTTTATTCTATGTATTTCTAAGACACGATTTACAAATCCACTCCGAAATCTAACAGCACACCATTCGCTATTTTTAGCGCATCTTCGTTTATGCGTTTATTTTTTCAAAGGAGGTATCATCTTTGAGGAACACATTGACGACTTCCTGATAAAACAAAGGGTTGGATTAATCCTACAAAGAAAGGCATAAAATATGTAATAAAGGATCCAACGGAAATTTAGCAGTACACGATTTTCAAGAATTGCAAGGTACTAAATCGCGTCAGAGATAATTTAAAATTTAACGTGAAATGGAATGACCAAGAAAGTCTCCTTCGCCACATTAGAGAACGCCAACTGAAGCCACGCAGTCTCGCGTGTGTCACTCGTGAAAGTCGAAGCAATGGAGCTAAGAAGATGACTTTACCCATTTTAGGATCTCCGCATTCTCACGTACTTCGTGCGGCGCTCAGTGACACCGAGGATGATCAAATGCCTCTTGCGGCAATGCAGACTAAACGCCTACAAGTGCGGATAATTGTGCGCGGTAACCTTTGTGGTTACGAGGGCAGAAACACTGTCGATCGGAATGATGAATTTTCTCTCAGAACGCCTTTCAGTCAGTAGTCTTGGAAATGCAGCTGAGAAGAATGTGGCTCACTCGATATGAGTACTTAAATGCAATTGAATCGCAATGACATGTTGAGAGAATGGCTATTAACTTAGGACTTCGCATGTCGGCTTGCCAAGAATGGAAGAAATGTCGAATCACTAATATTTAACTCTTATGTTAGAATTTCAATTATCCCTCACAACTACACGGAGAAAATATGTAAAGCAGGGATGAAAATTTGCTGTACTGATTTTCTCAAAGAGTTTGTATTGAGAGGGTATTGTAAGAGGGTATTGCCTAACATTTTACCAATCGCCAGTTGTCTAGAATGGAGTTAGAACTGCTTCTCACAAGTGAAAATTATATCTGAATGAATCATGATCAAAAACTAGGATTGGCAAAAGGTATTCAAAGTCACGTGACGCAAAATCATACAAAGATTTCCTTATCTTCATCGATCTATATAGATTACAAATATCCAAGAAGACATTTTAGGCAACGAGTATATCACAACAATGAGAAAATATATTAGGGGAAAGTATGATTGGGCAGGTGGAATTTCAGCGTAACAATTTACCTTGAAACCGTAAAAAGATTAGACACAGTACATTGAATGTCACCAGACGGTGACATTCAACGGAAGAATCCTCATCTCTACGACCTTCCGCACTAAAATGTGAAGAGAATGCAGTAACTGTCGCAGGAAATAAGTAATGATGGTGAAATCGAAAAAGAAGCTATAAAAATCAAAGCGGTGAGAAAATACAAGAAATATTTGCGTGTTAAAGTGGTAAACGACGAAGGAAAGGAGTTTTTCTACCACTGGACAAACATTTAAATGGGAAGGAAAAACGGATGAGTGCTTTAGAATCGTACCAGAGGCGTTCCCATGAGGAAGACTCCAGCTTTCTTCCCTGAGGCGATTCCCGAGGGGAGAGAGTATGATTGGAGGATACGAACAAAAAATGAGCAAAACAAACAAGAAATGCGAGACCTCCACGGCCAACCTGCATGACTAAAAGTCGGCAAACCACTTTTTCAATGAGCTTATTAAGTCCTTCAACTATAAAGCTGATCTTGAAATTGCGGTCAGGTCTGAATCTCTAACAACCCGAACCATAGTCTGGTTATGAGAGCATAATAGTAGATCTTTGGACGTCGCCCATAGCTTTTTCAAAGATGACGCATTTTCTCTGAAATTTCTATAGAGGTATCAGCTGTTGAACTGTCAAATGCAGAAAAGCAATTACTATTATGTCCTGATTATTTCCTGGTCAAAAACAACTTTTAATGGTTGATGGATCATGCTACATCCAGGGCCACAATGAGAAAGAGTTTGAGTATAGATACTTTATTTTTGCCGATTTTAGACCTTTCACACTTTTCTGTGAGAGCTTTCCTAAGCCTGTGGCAGAAAATACGTGGGGTAGAAAAGGTGAGATGACCAGAAGGTGGAATTAGATAAAAATCTTCGAACTCTCTAAAAGGTGTAGAACAACGACTAAAACTCAACGAGACCAATTAGAGAAGTATAGAATAAATTTCAATCATAAAAGAATTGTCCAAGAAAGCAACAATAAATCAGTAAATGACATCTTATTTTCTTCATTTCTCTAACAGCATTCTATAATTAGCTTACAGCAATTATTAACTCCATTTGTTTACTCACAGTGAAAAAGTTCCTCCACCTCAGGAATAGGAATGAAACAATCTAATACATATTACAAGGTATGAAACTATTCTCATAAAAAGATCCTTAAGTAAATAATTCACCTTAAGATCAAGCTACTGCACTGTCCATTTAAAGTATGAAAAACAGCTAAATTCACTTCATTTTACACCGGCAATGATATGTCTATACATTGTGACTATTTTTAGCACGAATCTGAAAACGTTTCCTTTCAAATGGTTAGTCTTTTATATGTATTGATGGAGCAAGAAGGGAGGAAAGCCCCGGTCACCAAAAAACGGATGTTGTAAAATAATATATGGAGGATTAGAATCAACGGATTTTTCTCACGTCTGAAGAGGATGTTCCGTTTTAGGATGCTGGACCGTTCCTTCCGCCTTTTGAGGCAATACCCTCTCTCAAGAAAGTGTAGTCAGTTGACAACGAATACGATCTATCTGCCGAGGGCAGCTGGCGCCACCAAGAGACGCTTATCAACGGAAACAAGTAAAAGCTATATCGTCAAGCATAATAAACTAAGTACATGAATGAGGAAATTTGTAATGGTAATTCCTTAATAATGTTTTCTATTATTCTTACAATGCTTTTTCATCACAACCACAACTTGCTACTGAATGACTCCGCCGAATGTCTGTGCCGTACAATTTGGAATGATGGCTTTTTGAGAATAGTGAAATAGAAACGGTATTTTATCAACCTTCCCCATATTTTTTCTTTATATTAAGAAAGAAGGCAATAAGCAGAAAATTAAGTTTATAAATAAAGTACGGGCTTTAAAAACGGAACATTTGTGATGATCAGCCCCTAGAGGAGCATATGATGAAAACTTTTATACAGAGATTGCATTAAAAGATGTTGAGAAAGTGAAAAAAATGATGAGACAATGAGGCATGAGATTAAAACTAAATGAATTATGCGTTCATTAAGAACTAAACTCACCAAATGAATCATTCATTTTTGATGCAAAATATCCAGATTGGTAGCTACATATTATAAATGATAAGAGACATTTCGACAAATCAGGCGTTAAAATCTCCACTAAACCTTTTGAGTATATCACGCATGAATGGGAAAGTACGCGTCAGAGATTGGCGGAGCGGTGTTGAGACTTGAGGAAAGGAAGTTAGGGTAGATAGCGAAGCAGCAGAGATGGCCGAGAAAGGGAGAAGATGAAAGGATGCATTCCCTTTTCTGTTCGACCTGTAGCGGACTCGTACAGAGATTGATTGTTGAGTTTCCAAGGGGTTGAGAAAAAGAGAAAGAAATTACCGCCAAAACGGACAGGTTTTTCTTCATTTGCCCCATCTGGATATAGTCAATCAAACCAGTAAAAAATCAAACAAAATCTTTCTATGCAGTTTCAGCTAACTTTAATCAAACAACCATCAAATTAGGCCATTAAAAGAAAAATTAAAAATTCAGATTATTTAAAAATACTGAAAAATAAGGACGCAATTATGTTGAGCACCATGGAGGATTCTCCTACGCAGTAAACATAGCTCCGATTACGAGCTTCCATAAAATATATTAATTACAATCATGGTATCCTGATGGAAACATTCTCCACCGCCGTTATTTGCCATCTCATTGGTATGGACATTGGACTTTATCATTAGGCGAGAGCGGAAGCGATCACGTAAAGCGACAGAGAGCGCCATTCTTCGGTCAGTGACCAAAGAAATAGCGCCGCATCGGATTCTATGGTAACAATGAAAAAGGAGCGGCAACGAAATGGGACCGATTCTGGAATCTCAGGACGTGCTGCTCACTGCGCCTTTTTCTTTTCTTTCGATGCGACACCTCCCGTTGGGAAGTCTCTTTGTCGCTGCCGTACACACAAAAGGAGATGATTTTGCACGTTCGGAGACGTTCCCATGAGCATTGGAATCCCCCGAACGCGGGGACAGCAAAAAGGTCGACATTTTGGAGAAAAAATCCAAATTAGTCCAAAAAAGGAGGTATTTCGAAAATAGGATTGATTACGAAAGCGTCATAGAATTTTCGAACATGCTCTTAATTAGTCGAGTATGCTGTGAAATAAGAAAAGATAGGCATTACTGGATTGACAATCAATTGAAACTTCACGCACGATAGATTACAGAATTTTAGAAAATATGAGTTAAGATGGGAAAGCATTATAGAATATTTAAAATCTGGAATGACAACCAGAATCCCATAGCCAAATTTTCCCGACCGGAAACTTTTTTTCTTGCAACAGAGAAAGTGGCATTTCATGCATTAAAAATCCTCTGAGATATCACTGATGGAACAAATTGAAACTAATTATGTCTCCTAAATAATATCCTTCGAGACTTCCAGGAAGATTGGCAAAAAGAAAGCCCAATAACCGTTCCAGCGTTTTATCAAAGCCGTTAAGAGAGGGACTCCTATAAATCGACGGAAGACCAACTACATCCAACTATAACCCCAAAAAAAGCATTCATCAACGGGTCCGAAAATGAAAGTGGAGAGACGCTAGTAACAGATCACAGCAAAAAATCTTAACGATGGCCTTGTTTATCCGTCAGCAGTACGGACAACCAAAGATAATTTCCATGTCATTTCGAAGTGCAGCTCTCGCTAAGCCACTACAGCATCATCGGTAAGCGAAAGCCGATCGTAAAGAAGTCTCTCGGAAGTGTAAAAAATTAAAACCGCGAATCGAATGGCACTGCAAAAGAATTCTGAAGAACGCAAAAAATCATCTGCAACGTCAGGGAAATTTCACTGCGGAAATTAAGAAAACTCTTTTTGGACTGCAAAAGATAGACGTCGGCTTCCCTTTAGTATGTCACTTCCTTTCTTTGAATCAAAATATAATATGTTTCCTTCCCGATGAATACAGTCATAACGCCAACTAAGGAATTATTGTTGATATGCCTTATTTTTTCTTATACTGGCCCCTATTAGAATACGATCCTCCCCTCTTTTTAAGATATTTTAAGAAAGAGTTTTCTTATTACTCCTATCAATTCTTATTTTTTTCTTTGCAACACCATAGTGTTGCAAAAAATAATTTTAAATTAGGATTGATAGGAATGAAATATTTCCGCACAATGCAAATATCATCTGGTTTTTCGGTGCCCCCTCTAACCCTTCGTAAACATTATTGGTTTTGCCACCTAGTAAATTATAAAAATACGAATCAGCACTGGAAGGCTCAATTCCAGCTTTGATTATCCTCGTAAAAGCACTTTTTGGATACAAATTTTCGGAGAAAAGGGGATCAGGCATGGAAAATACGGTTCTCTTGTTTGGTATAAACCAAAAAATCGTAAATCTCATAAGAAAGATAGAAAGTTTCCCAAAGATTATTCTTTATTATCGGTAGTGTTTAAGCGAAGTTCTGGTATATAATATCAATTTTATAGGCACGGTTTTGGAGAAAGCATACATCAGGTAACAATGTTTTTGACGTCTTCATATTTATAGCCTTAAAATTATTTTAGTGACACTACTGACATAATTATTTATTTTTTCATTTTCAATAGTCCTTAAATAAATTCAACTGATAAGAAAATGCCTAATATATAGCAAAGCTATTCTGATGATGAAACCGAATGCTTTTCTTGCTGATAACCAACGATGCAGCAGTTCGGAAGATTACATGGTTAAGACGCATCGAAGCGGAAACATCGCCGCATATGTAAATCTCCCAAATAACACGCTTAAGAAGGACCAATCGCTAATCTTATATTCGGGAATTTGTATTCAAATATCAATGGGTTTGTCGTGGGTTTGCCCACCTCCTGACTTAGCCATTATGATTTCTCTTTACCGGTGTCCGATTTTGAAGACGTTGAACGACTACGCTGTCCTCTAAGCAGTCATTAGCCAAAAGGACTCACGAGCAAAGTAATCATGGCTGTGAGAAAGACCGCCATGGGAATGTCAGAATTTGGGAGTGAAAGTACCCAAGGGCTTGGCAAAGAGAGGTTGGTGAGAGAGAAAGGTGGAATGAGGAAGAATTGCCGTTGCAGGATTGGGTTCCGTGAGTTATCACGGAGGTCCCAAGGGTTCCATCACGACCTTCCCTACGGATATCTCTAATTCCTAGGCCAACGACCTTCATTCTTGCCAATTTCTCTTCGTAATTTTGGTTAAAGAAAGGATCGTCATTAAAGAGACGGTCAAAGACTCGCGGCGGTTATAAAAGATACTCCTCTGAGAAATAAGGAGGACCATAGAAGAATCTTAGTAGATAACGGATTACACAATCCGTAGGTTTTTTGAATAGCAAGAAACCGTACTGTTTTAGCAGCTCATTCACATTTTGCTATTATGATAGCGGTTTATTAGAAAAGATAATTCATATCGATGATTATATTTTTGTGTCGCAATTGTGCAGAGGCAATTCATTAAATTACTATAGATTTTTTATTTAAGATTTAATTCTTATTAATTTATGAAATTTTAATCAGATTTTCTACTGAGGATACCGAGCAGTTAAATTACGCCCGGTAAATACAAAATGAAATTGGAAAAATATATCATAGAAGAATATCTTGCTAGTAAGACCTTCCGACGTAATATGGATAAAGAGAAGTTAAACTTATAAAATTGAATGAATTCCTAAAAACAGACCTTAAAATTTATAATAGAAACTAAACGAACGGACCATTATATTGATTTCATTCCATGCTTGAGGGATATCTACTTTCATAATAGCAAACAACACAAAAAATAACACAGGCGAGAAGTTAACTTCATTAGAAAAAGATCTCTTTCTTGCCTTTCCCCAAACTTCTCTATCGCGGATGGAACGTCTGTGACATAATTGTGTTTGTCGTGTCTCTTAATGAATATTCAAGAGGACTGGTGACTCAGCCTCTAAGTGAGACAAACGTCGCCTTTCCTGACCAACCTGTTCCTCTTCGCTGAACCTGTCTTCCGCTTCCAGATCAGCCTCATCTTTTCCCCATGCTCATTGACAAAATGCTCACGCATCTCAACCGATCTGCATTCCCACTGCTACCATATAAACTAGAAAACTCTGACTCATGCGACCGTGCCTTAATAAGCTTTACGAAATTTCCCCGCTTCTCCTTTTTCAAGAGCGAGAAATTTTAGCGAATGAGATAAAAAAGAGCTCAGAGGGAAAAACTTGTAGAAAAAATCGAACGGATGTTTCTCAAGTCGCACTCAGTTCCGCGAATAACTTTTCGTCTGAGAAATCCTTAAAGAAGACGCGAAGAGAGCACCTGTTAGAAATGTGCACTCAGTTTAAATAAGTGCACTGCAAATTGCGATGTTTAGACAAACGACTTCTCGGGGACTTGGAAACAGCATGCCACACACACAGCTCTTCTTAAGGAGACTCACGATTTGTTCTCCGATGTTTACGACGGAATACGTGTCAATCGATGTGACGCAATCAAAGCGCAAATAATCAGCACGCTCTAAATAGGAGAATCAAACATCATCACACGAGTTTAACTAAAGTAATACTTACATCCGAAGCTGCCGCGGATAAACTGATAGGATATATAATTCATTAAATGTGTAAGTATATGAAAGTTTACCAAGAAAAACAGGCTCGCTTTTTCGCATTATTACCATAATAAATAAGGATATTCTATCAACCCGAAGGCAAATCCGGAAAATGAGTAGAAAAATAATGATATTAATAATAAAACGACTTTATTTAGGGCGAGATTGAGTCAGTTTCTCTTTACATTCGTAATTTACTCTTTTCTCCCTTCGTCATTTGAATTTTAAACTAAGAAGTAGATTGGATAAAGGTCCACAAAAGAAAACACACTCAGGGATTTAAAAATCGAAGTTTGCGCTTAGGAACAAATACATCACAGCAAGAAAAGTACTTACAAGAAAGTGAAAAACCTACGAAATCTACCGATAATTAACTTCATTTTAATGAGAAGGCAGGTCTAAGAGGCAAACAAACGATACAGATCTAGAAAATGAATCACTTGATCGATGTTTGGAAATATGAACACAGGAATTAGCAAAATTACGCTATGAAGGTATTGCTCCTAGCTTGCAAATATAAATATGAAAGTATTACCAAAAGCTAGGTTGCCTATAATCAAGTATATCCTATGATTGAAGCCGAAGTTATTAATTTCCGATACAAAATGAATTTCACCCACCGCCACTGAGATGCTCATTCCCCTCAATGGAGAGCTGGAATCCGCCAGAGAAAACCAAAAAGTAGCAGTAGCTCACTCGCGCCGGAATATCCGCTTTTAAGTGGAGCGACGGCAATCCGCGAAGGGGACAGGAGGCCGAATCGTGGGTGGTCCTAGGAGAGCTCGCTGGATGCGGAAAGCCAGACCCATGTAACTCTTCTCTAGCGGAATCACGAGGTTCGGGTGCGCGGGTTGTTTCCCCTCTTAAAGAGCACGATCCCACTTAGCGGCCACCCGCACGTGTACTTTCGAATTAATGCGCCCGAGAATACGTCGGAGGATAAGATCTAGCCTCCTGGGGCCAAACTATGGAGTAGACACATTCAGCAAGCACCCCAACGGCGGTTTTTTGTGAAACCCTCCGTGAATCGGGGTACTTCATGATGAATACAGGACAATTATTCGAAAGATGTTCGCGCGCTCGCATGATTTCATTTCCAAGCTTCCTGTGGTGAGAGTGATGAGCGAATTTATTTGGTTAGTGTCAGCAGCTTATTAAGTTTCGCTGGTAGCATAGCATTAAACTGCCAGTATTCACAAACTGTTTTTGGAAGAGACACGGAAGATGGAACAGGAAAACGATTAAAAAATAGGAGAGGAATCAGATGAATCTTTCACAAAAATTTACGTCTTTTAATTGAATGCTACGCTAAGATAATGATCCAAAAGGAGTCAATTTATATTTACCTAAAATCCTCATTTTTAATCATAGCTTTTCGAGATGTTTAAAATGTAAAGGCATAATAGGGATTCTGTGCCAGCAAAATTTTGATAAAGTTAGAAGAATGTGTAGAAGAAATTATAATAGGCATATGCATACAAAATTCTAAAGGTAAGGGAATAACAAATTCTACATTCAGTTGAAAGAGGAACGCATTCTGAAGAAACGACTGTTTCAAATCGTTCACCGAAACCAGGAAAAGAGATATAAAAGAATCCTAACGACGAAGGTCAAAGCCAATCTACTCATGATTTCAGTTTTACCGAAGATAAAAGACTTCCAGAGGAAAATCCGGAGGCAAATAAATGGTCTCATAAAGGAAGCATTGTGGTTACATAATTCCTCTAAATTATTTCTTCTAATTTATCACAAAGTTTTAGCGTGGTGTCTTTTATCTAGCAGTCTTTGCGACTTAGAAAAGATTCAAAAGGATAATTCTACACTTACTTGACGGAGTTTATTTTATCGCTGTTTATATCATTATAAGATAATAATGTGTAACGGAATACTACCGAGAAATACAGGCAATCAGTCAATTTATCTTCTTTTCATCTGTCATTTTTGACATCTGTGAAAAACATTCAATACTCAAGTTCAATCAAGGCAAGCAGCAATAAGAGAAACCGACCAGCAATTGTTAAGTAAAAGGTAAATTTAAATGAGCAGGAGCGAGATGTCTTTATATCTAAGTCTTTTGTTATAATCATATTTCGCTGATCATTCTCTCTTTCACGTCAATGAAAAGGTGGAATAAGAATAGAGCATCCGCTTTCGATCTACCCGATAAAAAGAAGAGCCGACTGAGGTGTGGCAGGTAGCAATGCCTTCTGATCAGTCTTTTCTTGCTTCCTCTAAATAAAAGACTGATATAAAGAAAAAGAGATAGAAAGAACACACAATCCATTCACACGTATTTCTTTTTGCAACTGATTGGCGTAACTGCACTCGGCTTCCTCTGAAAGACTTATATGAGTAATAATTTTATGAATTAGTAAAATTTTGCATGAATTATAATGCTATTCCATAAAAAAAACGCGAAAGGTATAGAGATCACACTAAAGATCACTTCAATTACTTTGATTCTATTGTTAAATGTCTATGAAAAAGATCCCGAAATGTTCATAACTAGTTTCAATGCAGAAAACAGTAAGGGAATGATCTGCAATAAGAAAGAAGTGAACCCCCAGATTTGAAGATAATAATTCTTAATTGTAAAGTAACACACTCTCTCAAGACCAGAAAACTTACCGCTTTCAAATCTATCAATTCATGCGATTATTATTATAGTGCGTACTTATGGTAGGTACGGGAATACCAAAAAATATAATTTCGAATTTATTTTGATGGAAATTATTTCGACGTGCTATCAAAACGTGAAGTAAACAGCAAGCGATAGTTCAAGGCTAAATATTCAGAAAAAAATCTTGTTTTCTTTATGATTCTCAAAGTAAAACAACTACTTGAGTATGTAGCCCGGCGTAATAGTAAGACAAACGGAGGATGATTTACTTTCGAATCAGAAAAATTACGCTTTCCTTGAGCCCACAAAACAACACAGCATGCAATTTAACAACCCCACCCAAGTAACAAAGTGCTATTAAAGATAGTAATCTTAAAAATTAAATAAGGCTTAGCTGCTCTATTCTCAACCTTTCCAAGAGAAAGCTGCGATGAAAAAATAACTCGAAACATATATAAAGAGAACAATTTACAAATACTAGAATAATGCTTTCTAACGCCTGAAAATTGAAAAACGCTACTGATAGATTTGCATGGAAAGAAATGCAGGAAAACAGAAATACTTTTCGGGTTGACGGCAAGGAAGTTTGAGGTCGGAGAGAAAGCTTTGGTCCTCATCTACCTCTCTCATCATCCTATTCTATGCTGGAGAGACATGCCGCCTATTCTGAAGCAGCTTTAGAGAAGGCGTGTTTTCCGCGGAGGAAAAGAAAGAAGCGGTAGAAGAATGAAGTCACGATACGACCTAATGGTGGGAGACTTCAACGTCCGAGGCTGGGCTATCTCATGAGCAGCGACCTAAGCCCTCAATCTTTACTACGGGACTTGGGAACCGTATTGCGCTGGTCAGGAAGAATACTCCATCAATCACGTCCACGTCCAATTCGTCAGAGGATGCGTTTTACGAAATATTTTTGAAACTAATAAAATAATTCGATCAGTACTTTTCGGTGATCAATAAAAAATATAATCGAGTGAATTGAAATCTTCAAATAAAGAACTTAATAATTTATTATGAAGTGGATGACATTAAAAAAACGATTAATTAGAGCTTTCATGAACATGCTCTTACCTTGATAAAAATGCAGGATTGGTTACTTATTTTTAAGGCAGGTCGCATTTAAATCATGAAAGCAGACAACATGAAACAAATGTTCACTTATAAATTTCCCAAAGCGCACGAGGAGAAGATTAACAGCAAGCCTTGTTCAAAGCAGATTCCTCAGATATACCAAGAGATGAGAGAAAGGGAAGGGTGCTTCTAGAAATTGGAGAGAGAGGCATGAGTCACAACTCGGCAAACAACTGGATGGCTACTTGGCAACCTAAAATTTTCGCCCTTCATCAATCACTCCGTTTTTTCTCGTGCATTTCGTAGACGCGATCTCTCTCGCGCGTTAAACACCCGTATCATTCGCTCCTTCGGCTCCATTTGTGTTAGACGATGCGAAAGAGAAAAAGACAACCTCTTCTGATGATTTAGAAGATTCTCCCAGTTAATTAGACTCATCCTGCTGCTTTTCACCGATCTCAACGTCCCAAAATGCAGAGGCTCATCGCCGGACGTATCATCTTCTGGCTCATTGTCCACCTTTCCTTTTTTCTACTCCTCTGTTCCGAAGAGCGAAAATTGCTCATCTCTTTCTCTCTAAACTGTAATAAGAGCTGGAGTCCGAGAGATTTCTTCGCACATTTCCCTCCCATTTCTCCACTTGCAAACCCGTTACACTTTCCTCAAACGCGTCTCGAAGATAGTAAATTTGGGGAAATGATTCTTTGAAATGGAAGGTTAAAATCGCACGTAGTGAAGGTCGAAGCGCCTCGAAACAACCTCGTAGAAAGAGAGAAGTTTTGAGTCAACTGGTAGTTATTCGCTATCTTTTTATAATCATCCCTACCTCCTCTGTTGTGGATAAAGATAGTGACCAACAGAGAAACATTACTTTCGCTCCTCTCTTCTACTTCTGATGCATACAGTACAATTTTATTAGGTTTTTTCTTTTCTTCGCCTTTTCGCCGTTTAGAGCATTGAAATTGAATAATTCAAATGCTGTAGTGCAGATTCTAGCTCTTGATATTTACTATATAAGCCTCTCCGCCGATTTTCATTGACCGAATAGGATTTAAAACGGAGGAATTAAAAGATCCTACTAAAAATATCTGCTTAACACGATCCAAATCTTATCCCTTAAACTACGGATGTCCAACCTGCGGCTCACGTAAGGACTTATAACAGATTTCCCTCAGCCCGTAGATTGTTTCATACAATTTTATAGACTGTAACCCTTGATAACTTACATAGAAAAATGTAATTACTGCTTGAAATCTTCCCTAGCAAGTGAACCACTACACTATATGAATATCACAAATATAGTAGTAAAAATAAATCTTTTCGATGCATTATTAGTTTCAGCAAGTCTGCAGCCTGCGTATTTTAAGTTTTCTTAAGGGCTATTATTGCCTCCGAAGGTAAAATCTTAGGCATTCCTGGCTTAGATATTCTGCATAACCTCTCGAATAAGACAGGGATCAAGGGACTGATTTGGAGTTCTCTATTATTTTCTACAGCATTGATGTACAAATTACGAGGGATCTCAAAGAAACCGTTTACTAAACATCGAGAAATCTCAAAGTTCATCACTGCTACAAGATTGCCAATCTTACTTAGAATGCATTTAGCGATTTATATCTACACTCACTTAATAGGTGATAAACTTCCATAATAAACACAAAATTATCTTCTCGGGAGAAAAAAAAGTACATCTCCCTACGCTGAAAGAGTACCCCCGTCAATGTCAGAGTGCACCTGTTGTTGATAAGGAACATGAGTGCCGAACCCCGATGCTTGTATCCCTGCAATAGTTCTCCCTTTCACCCGACTGTCTCTCAACTCCTTATCCGCGCTTTCCCTCTCTTCCTTTTCAATCCTCAGACATCCGCCTCGTCACGAAGTCCCTCATCCCACATCCATGGAGAACGTGGGAACTCGGCCTCAAGGGGCTGCACCACCCGACCTCGCCCTCACTCTCATTCGATACCATTATGCATTTTATCCATCAGCACCTTTGCATCAAATTGCTGTCTATTGCAGACCCATTCTCTCCAGGTACTCTTAGTTCAGTGGTACGCTGTTCCCATATTCTAGCGGGAAGGAATGCGCCTACTAAAGAAAGGAGTCAATGGGGAAATTGCCGTTGAATATGGAAATTTCAGAGAAGGGACCAAAACAGGAGAATAAAAAGGGGCCTAACTTCTGTTAATGGTTTTCTTCGCCGTGGCTCCAAAGAGACTGGTAAACGAGCGTCGACCCAAATTCGACATCCTCCTCCATAATGAGGAAGCCTCCGCACCGAATTCACGGCTACTGACTGTTTAATACCTAAAATAAAGTTAGTTACAAAAGCAACGTAAAATTAAAACTTTTAAACATGCAAACAAAATCTATCCTGCAGTCTCTGGAGATTTTCACAATGAATTGTGATATGCGATAACAAATCTTTCAATAATCCTGATGACATTCGCTGATTTCTGACTCACTGATGAGTCGAATAACTTCCAGGTATATTAAACAAAAGACTACTGCAAGTTAGAGAAATTAGAGAAAGTTAGATAAATTGCCCATAGATGTCTTTGGAAGGAACAAAATGTTATTGGGGTGGATGAGAGTTCAAAATGATGGAATCGACCATTAAAACACATAGGGACATACTTTCAAACTAACAGTAGACTTATTAGCAATTTAGATTATGTTAATAATTCATTAAGTAATTTTCAGACTTGCACATCTAGGATAGACTATTATCAAAATGAGATATTCAGAATAACGTGGGGCACTTCTGATTTAACTTCAGATTCGCAATGACTCGGAAACAAAATCCGCTTAATTTTATGGACCAAGGAGCACGGTGATAACGGAAATATTGGACATGAAAGATTACTGAACTTCGATGCCCAGTTCACACCGACAAGCGATAAGAGTGTATGATCGACATTTATCGCGTCAGCAAAAAGGAAAAGTACGGAGGGAACGAAAGCGAGTGTTGACCACGGAAGTTGACACCGCGCGTGGGCTATTCGCACGTTTCCCGCGTGACAAATCGAGGCAACGCTTTCTGGAGTAAGAGGGAGTGCGGTGCAAGTGTGGAAGGCGCCAGACACGACAAGACATCGTGGAGGGAAGAAAAGTGGTGGTAGTGAGGATCTCATCTATTTTTCGATTACACATTCTGTTGTATATGGCAGCATTCAGTCCAAAGGTTCGTTTGGTCCTGAATCCTTCCACCATTAGCTTTCAAGAGCTTTGGAGAGAGAACGTAATTTAGTGGTCAAGATAGAAAGTAAGATAATTTTCCCATGTGTTGACAAGATCAATATAGGTGGAAATATACCACGTAAGTGCAACAGAATGTGACCCTATGTATAGTAACTAGCCAAATCATTCAATAGGGATTGGTTTATATGGCAAGTGGAAAAAATCCAAGTACTGCAAAATGACTCAAACTTCTAATCTTCTCGAAGCTTTGTCTAACGCTCTCCATAGTTTTTAACAAGGACCATGAACAAGACTAAGACAATAGATGCATTGCATTTCTTTCTATCTTTAACCAAAAGACAAAAGAAAAATACTCCCGCCCTTAACTTAGTCATAGCTGTAAAACCGAAAATAAATTACCGTGTACAAACGGATTTTAGTAATTAACACTTATAGAGTAGGCATGACATGCTGCTTTTGGAATGAAACGTGATTTAAAAATTAGAAGGGTTTATACAATGGAAAGATACGGTAAAAAGAAAAAAAAGTTGTTTCTCCGATTTGAATTGCATTGGAGAATTTGGAAAGATTCCAAACGGTAATAAAGTTCTTTTACAAGGATTATTTATATATTTTGTACAATGCTAAGAAAGAATCTTAATATTTTAACTTCCTTAGTGAATTTTTCAGATTTTAAATATTCCCTCAGTTTAGTATGTATTTTATCTTGCATGCGTACTTTACCACTATAATTTCCTCCACTTCACATATGACATTGCATTACTTAAAGATGCATGGAAGAATATTTAATATTTATGCCATTCATACAACTCAACTTACCTCGTAAAATTGAATATTTAATAAATCCTTTTAATTTCATGATATATATTTTACCCGCACCGAGGATTATAAAAGATTAGAGGATAAACGATCGGAAGCACCGTTTTCGTTTCAAATAATTAAATCCAATAGGTGATTCAGAGAGAAATTCCCGTAAATGTCACTTTAAATTCACTTGATAATGAATCTTTCTGAGGAATACATCCCGCCGAACAATAAAAAATCTTACCAAATTTGGATTACCTCCTACCCGTTCATTCCTTTGATTATATCGGAGTCCGTCGGTATACCAGCTAAAGGAAAAATCTCTTCCTACTGGAGAAGAGTAAAAGGCATTTGAAAGCCGAGACGGCTTGTCCGAGAGATACATTTTTGCGTCCGAGAGTAAAAGCAGGTAAGAGGCGGAAGGGGCGGCTTCTTTGGGATAAAGAGTGATCAAATAAAAGAAGGAGATGTCGACACCCACGAGTCGGTGCGCACCCGTGCGAAATGGAAAGAGGCGAATATGTTTCTCATTCACGACGCCTACGCACTTGAGCCATCCGCTTCCGGGGACTGCTGCCGAGGACAGGGCAACAACTTCCTTCGCTCAGGAATAATGACAGCAGAAGGAAGTTATAAATGTGAGAAATGCTTAACACTAAACGATCTGCATACGGAGTAAGGGTGTGGTTGAAGATTGATAATGTAAACGATAGAGAACTGAGCGAAAAATGGCCGCGAAGGCGGTCAGATAAGCGAGGAAGATTACATTAGAGTAGCTTGGATTTGGTGCCATCGTTCTAAATATTTGATGTGATAAAGCGGTCGCGAAATGGATACAAATTCAAAGCTCGAAGAGTTGAGAGTGTCGACAAATAGAGAGGGAATAACCATAATGTCGCAGTATGGAAATAAATGAATAAGTAGACACTGTAGGGATGTCAATGTCATTTGTGTAGTAAGAATTTGACGCTCAAGGATAATATACGGAAATATTAACTTATTTGAATTTAAAAACGGAACTTATTCTCGTACTCTCTCATGAAATATATGTAAAGACTTAAATGTTATGAATACGCTAAAGGAAACTTCACATTGATATTAAGTCACCCCAACCACCCCTGTTTTATGACAACTTTAAGTGCACAAACACATAAAATCTTCCTTCAATACTAAACCAAACATATCTTGACGTTGTTATAAACGAGGAATTTATTACAAATAGAGAATTATTAACTTTCCTTTGCCTCATGGACACAGCTTCTGTTATATCTACTGCTATTGAATACTTAAGATTAATGAAACTAAATATATATATATATATATATATATATATATATATATAGAAGATAAAATTATTCTTAAGAGGAAATGTTAATAATAAATGCATTTTTAATACTCGTGTAATATTTTGAATCAATATAAAAAGTTTAAAATTTCGATGAGGACTGCAGAAATCGAATTAAAATGTTATGAATGTTTAGCTTGCTATGATTAGCTTCACAGTTTCAGAAGCAGCACAGAAATTGTTGTATTAATTAAATGAAACTGGATAGTTTAATTCTTTTGAGGAATTTTGATTTGATGCCTAAGCTTAATATAGAATGAATCGTCTGAGGAGTTCCTCACCCAGTATCAGGAAGCGAGCTCTCCAATCATACGAAAAGGAAATGGATAAGCAGTTTAAAAATGCAATCGGATCTAAGGGACGCTTAGGCGCCTTGCAGACGCGAAAGTAGTGAAATGAATTGTGTCGAACATTTCCTAGGGCCCTGGACTGACCTTATCGGCGGACATGAAAGGGATTAGAAAGCCCACTTACGACCCTTATCTTTCATCTAATATCCTTCCCCAATCGCCATCATCGACCGACATATTTAGGATCGGAGGGCATCTTGGTCGGCACTTTTGTTTCCTTCCTCGAGAATAACACGTGGATCTAAATATTTCCTCCTTTTAGAGACCAGAGAAATGCAATGTCTGACATTTTTCTTCCCGAAATGAATGTTCCAGCGTTGATAAACCGTCCAAGATGTTACGTGATAAATGCGATGTAAAAAATGGAAGCTGAGGCGGAAACACGTACGAAATGCGCGAAGGGGAACTTGTGGGTACATAAATAACGCAATAAAAGAATTGCCGCATAGAGGTGCAATCTCAAGGGAGCACGTGCGATGAAGTGATTCATTTCTGTCGGTATAGATGAAAACAAGTCTGATTTAAGATATTCATTTGCACAGATAAAACGAACCGAGTCGCAAATCTCGCATATTTTAAATAACCAGCCATGTTAGGCATTGAGTTAGGCGTCTAAATCAAATATGAACAATAATGGGAATGTATATTAATTTGAATGATTTGTAAAATGCTGTTGAATCACACTATTACCCGAGTCTTTTACCTCCATATAACCGTCATTAAATATTTGAGCCAAATAATTTAAAGAGAGAAAAATATATTTTCCGATAAACTTGTGTAATTATATGAATAGTTCTCAATCCCCCGGCCATACGCCACTGGCGGCTTGCGGTGTACTAATCGAAATCTCTAAACTAAGTACGGAATTCTGCAACAATAGAATTTAGATATGCAAGCCGAATAGAAATCAACCATTTCTTTTTGCCAACATGTTATTTTCAAGCAAGTTATGGATAAAAATCGATGGATCTAATACAAAGGATGGCAATTCCTTTCAAAATTTATCTGGTCAATACGGAAAATATTGAGAAAATCATAAAATATCTACTGAAATATGCGGAGTTTTTCCTCAACTAAATTACAAACGGAAAATAATTATTTGCTCGAAACTGAGTTAATATTTAATTCAAAGGATATGTAAAAAGAGACTTTAGATTTTGCATCATAATAAATATACTGCATTAATCTGCTAGTATATCACCATGGTGCGATTGCATTACCGTTAAAATAGTTAACAAAGAATGATTAAGAAATTCTGATGTCAAGAATATTTTACACGGAACCAATCCTGGCAAATGAATCAGTTATGCAGTGACTTGGCCATATTGCTACGTCCAAACATAGTTCAATCGGTTCATTTTGCAGTTCTTCTCCGTTTCATTTAATATTTTAAGAACAAGTAAAAGCACCGAACACCCCCCGGTTCGTCGAGGCAGTGTAAAACGGAGGCAGACGAGATCAGCTATGCCTGCAGACTATAAATCGTTCTGTCGCAGAAGGAAAGCAGCATTTTCACGGAGTATTTTTATCTACTGTGGCGCAGGAGATGTGACACGGGGAGTGGGTGAAGGACACTCAAATGTGAGGAGCACCGCAGGGGGTGGAACTCCCCTAAATGAGAAGATAAGGTTTGCCTTCAAATGGGGTCTGTCTATCCCTCGAAAACATGCACTTCGCGCAAGTGATTAGCTACATTAGCAGCAAACACTACCCTGAGAACAATGAGAGATGGTCTATCCTACTTGGAAAACGATTCTAAGGAAGGAGTTGGAATATCCAAAAGATTTCGTTATCCCCTTCTGAGAAATCCCTTCTCGAGAGAAAACTCACAAGCAAGGGTTATTTTGAATACAACGAATGCACTTAAGTTTAGCTGAATATGCTTAAACATGATGGCCTAACAAGCAAATCATACTCCTTTCTTGGTAATCTACATTTTCCTCTCTAAGAAGAACTAGCTAAGAAAATAAAACAATGAAGTAAAGATAATAATCATAAAAGCCACATAATAATATAACTTCTAATGGAACTATTCACACCAAATAATCTTACTATTTTCTAAATGCGACCAAATCGTAAATGCGCGTTGATTAATCGGAAATTGACTTAAGTAGTGTAACTATCGAGATACATGTAGTGTATGAAGGTGAAAAACATTCCAGCATTACCTAGATTGTTTAAACGCAAAAACTTGCTGCATTCAAAACGCATAAATAAAGAACAGTGTCGATACAGAGAACTGATATTAGTATGAAAATTACGCTATTTTAGATCAAAATAACAGTTTAAAACAAAAGTGTACCTGCGGCCTTTCTGGACGATCATTATTGCCAATTTATTTCTGAAAATTTCCACAAAAATTTTGGAAAATACGAAGCATGACTTTTATTTGGTTCTACAATTTGGATGCTCAACCATATAAATGTAGATACACGCAACTCAAGAGAGGCCAGGTGGTTTTTCATGCAACCTTCCTTACGCGACAGAATGGCAAATGCAGTAAATAAAGACAGTAAATGCTGCTTCTGATGGAAGAAGGTCCCCACTCCTGATTTAGCATATCATGCAACGCAAAAATGGTTTACAAATAAAAACTTACAGCCATTTTCTTACGGCAGAATAAAATTCCTGGCTGGATCACATCGTCGTAGAACGCCTTGATGAAATCGAAAAACATGGAGAACATTTAATCACTTCTCCGTAAATCATGGATTCACTCTAACGTAAACACTTCGGCGAATACGAATAATTCAACTCTTTGTCACATTCAGCACTTCTCACTTCCAACTCGCTTACCGCACTACTGACCAGAATCGAGGAATCGCCCCCTTTCGAGGAAAATAGGCACGCCACCTGGGGGAGAAAACACGCGAACCCTTTCCTGTAGGTAGGGTAAAGGTTGACTCTGTAAAATGGGAGACGGCAAAATGGATTTATCGATCTGTTTCCAGACCATTTCGAAGAGTCCACGCAATGCCACAGTACTTTCGAGGTCACGGCAACCTTATTTTGTATCCTATATATCAAAAGGAACAAGGTATAATACTTTTCACATGCGATATCTTATGAAAAGTTCTTCGGGATCCGCGGAAGTGGAAGAGGCAATAAAAAATACATAAATATGGAAAGATAAGCGACTGATATTCTCAACGGAAAATATTTTGCAGAAAATTATCGCGTGACTTCCTGGTTAGAGCAGTCGAGGAAAGAAAACTGAAAAATATTTACCAACGATAAGGAATATAAAAACCGTTTGAAAAAGGTGAAACGTCAAAGCTGTACACGAAAATATGAATATATGGCAGTTCTTTCGCCGGAGAAATTCCTATCCGTTTCATATAAATTTGCTACTTTCAAAGATGTAATCAAAAAGAACTGCGTAATTAATTTTGCACATGTTTTCGAGGAAAACAAAGGGTGAAAATTAAACACCAATGATGATGCAGAAATATCAACTATTAGTTGCGCTTATAGTATCAACTATAATTAGTTGTGCTTGATATTATAGACACTGCTTTCAACTTATCGTTCGTAAATCGTTGTTTATAGTCACAAACGGATTGTATTGCATCGAACTGGATAAAACATATCATCCTCATTATAACAGTAATTTCAAACATTAACGGCTATAGAAAACGCTTTCTACAATATCTTTTTCGGACCTGTCTTGGAAAAGGGCACGTTGTTTTAAAATTGTGTTATCGATCTCAGATGAAATTGGGAGCCTGATTTCTATTATAATTCCATTCTAACAGCTTGTCTTCAACAGGATTTGGGTGCTCCGTTCGGGACTCACCTGTGCCGTTTCTTCTTGCAGCGCCCTGAGCCTTGCTAACGCCCGCAGCCGCTCCCTCCGCCGCTCTCCCAACTGCTCCAACCGCCTTGCGGCGCGGCTCACCTCGGCAAACAGCATCCGCGCCCTGCCCACGCCGCACCTATTCGTCGGAGAATCCATCGAGAGCAGAATATCAGCATAGGAAAAATCTCGAGCGAATACGTAAAGGGGAAGAAATGAATGCGGCGTTCGAACTGACGATGGGGGCGGTAAATGGCTAACCCTTCTTGGGTCCGAGAGGAAGGGAGCAGGAAGTAAACGAAGTCCTTCAATGGGGTGAGGCCCTGTTTACCTGCCTACCAATCAGCACACCCCTAGAAACCATTTGCTCGCTCCCACACTCAATTCCTCTTATACCGACCTTTGCACTGAACATGGAGAAAGTGTTTGGGCGCCATTCGAAGCTCTGCTTTAAAATTTATCGCGAATCTTTTAGACTTGACGTTGACGAGTTATGGAAATGGCCACACTGTTTATCTCCGGATATACCGCTGAAACGTTTTTTGTCGCGCTGTAGAAAACAGTGTCTTGTAACTTTACGGAAGAGAAAGGACAAATGATTATCATCTATCATATGAAAAGGGTCATACCATTTTATTCAATCGTAAAGTGATGTAATTTTGAATTCTTTTTAAGAGTGAAATCACCTTTAATAAAGACAGACAATTGCCAAATATGATAAAACCAAATTACATTTATCTTGCTATTAGTAATAAATTTGTCATAAAATTGGATTAGACTATTACATGATTAGGATTTGCTTTGAGCCAATAAATTTTTATTCCATAAGTTTATCTGAAGTATTTGTATCCTGATATGAGTGTTTTGCATTCACACTCTGGGAATGATAAAAAACACTAGGCATTAACCATTAACCTTTATAAATAACCTTAAAGAAAGTTGTTTTTTATTCTATGATTCATCAGACTTTGTGTTGGAAGTCAATGAAAAATAATTTCAAGAGATATCAAACTAACACCCGTTAATAACCGTTAGTTATCCCTCCATACGATCAAAGTATCCGTTATTCTTCAATTAATTTTTTCATTACAGACAACAAGGGAATCGATCAAATCCGTCTGAGCAGTTTCCCACCACCCACGTCTACGGATATGAATCTGAATTTAATTATTTCTCGAGGGTAATTCTTGCGTGAAAAATTCGCAATGCTCAAAAGGGAAACTTTTTGCAACCCTCTCTCTTTTTCCAACCCGCATTTGCACAAAGAAAAAGAAGCGAATTGCTCTCCGGTTCCACCCCTTTTCTTGACCAAATCATTTCCGTCTCTGTTTCAAGAGCAGTTATGAAGGCAGACGGTCACGTCCGCCTCTTCGGCCCACAGCATTCGAAAGAAGTGGGCAAAGAGATTTTCACGCACGAGGATTTCGGACTCAAGGAAAAAAATTAATGGCCTCTAGTGTCGTAGAAGGGGCTCCAAAATGAGGGGATTTTCCTTCGCCCTTACAAAGGGGAGCGTTAATTCCATCACGGTTTATGAAAGCATAGCAAAAAAACTTGGCTGACGGCAGATGAATTGGGATGTCACGAAAATTTCCCTTGCGATGAAAGTCAGTCGTGAGCGCTAATGTTAAAGCGAGTGCCGTTAATGGCCACGACGATGGGCCCGCTAAACGCTCCCTGAGAAACAGCAAAAAGATGATTAATATTGCGAAGATAAATTGGTAAAATCACCGAATCACGATGCCATACGAAAAATATTTCCTCGTCAATATCATCATTTCTGCGAGAAATTTGATCGATGCGTGCATGCAGATCAATGAAGGATCACGTCGGTTTTATTGATCTTTTGACGATTCTATTGGCGGAAAAATTCTCCCGATTTTACGTAAATTAGCCTAAAGATTCTAAATTTTAAATGTTAACCAGTTTAAGGTGCGAAACAAATGGTGGGAAGGAACGAAATCGATTTTGTCTTTCATTATAAAGTTCGGGAACCAATTTTGCGTATCCTAGGCGATTATTAAGATGAAAGTCGCGCCGAAATTATCAAAAACATTAATTCCGTCTTGAGTAGTATTCACACGCTTAATGACCGCCGTCACATAGCTTTCACCGATTTATTTGTTAAAATATCGCAGCACTTTCATTTTCACGAGTTTGAAGAAAAACACAGAATGTAATTTGCTCAATTCAGTGATGTAATCACTGCCACTTCTTCTGATACACTTTAGCTTTATGATATCCAATTTAATGCTGTTGTATAAACTTCCAAAATTATCGATCCTAATCACTTAAAAACATATTTTGATGGTTTTTTCGAGACTAGTTTATACAGGGAAAGTCATAATGCGGATAGCTGATTGAAAAAACATTCTTACAAGTTTATGTCAAGTGCAAAAGTGATAGTGAATATATCCATTTAACTATCATTGTCCATCTCGTGCAATATATATTGACATAACTATTATTATTATCTACGAACTAAAGCATTTATTTCGTGGACAGGTGTATTTTAATTGTAATAAAATGTATTGTAATGTAACACATTTTTCGTTAATTTTAAGTAATGAATAATGGTTATAAAATCTAAATATGGTTATTTTAATTAGATGTAATAAGATGCAAATTTGTTACATATTTAGTTATTAGTTAAGCAATGACTATGGATTTTCCTAACACTCTTTTGTATATCGTAATTATTATTACTTAGGATAAATCCCTTCTCCTCTATACCCCTATCTTATCTCATAGAGAGTTAGTGTTAATGTCTCCCGCAGTTCCCCACATCACCTGACGTCTTCGCTGTCCGAAAGAAGCCGTGCCATCTCCTCAATTCTGCAGAGGGCGGCAGGGCCGTCCCTACGCAAGCGAGCCAAAGTGGTATCCGAAAGCGCCTTCGTCACGAGGCGATGCTGCGCCTGCAAGTGACGCCTCCGACGTCTCCTCCTGCGTCGGTCTTGGCCATTGTCAGAAGGAGTGCTGACGCCAGAGACGCCCACGACGCTACCAGACGGAGTTCCACCTTCTTCTCCCCTCAATTCCCACATGGCGTCGACGAGGCGACGACCTGCCTTCTGACAGGCGCTCAACAGTGATTCCACCTCCTAGAAATTAGAATGGGCATTAGTCATGTCATTCAAAGTATGAGATTAATTATACTTATACTTACAAGTATCCCACCAATGAGATGCAGTTAATATATTTCGGCATCAGATTTCAATGATTCCATTTCCCTTAATTTTCACACAAGAGTTTAAAAATTAATTATCTTATAAAGTCTTCAGTGAGGAGATGAAATTTATTCTTTTGATGGAAAACAAGCCTCTTGCCAGTCGAATGATGAACTGCTTCGAAACCATGATATTTTCGCTGACGTTAAAAAAAGAACTCTAAAGGAGCGCGAAAATTTTATCCGTCATGAGAACCGTAAAATATTCTATCCCCATCAACTACAGGAGAGTTTTCGCTTCAAAAGATTCCTTATCCACAATATCCTTTGCTTTGTGCGCTATATACCTCACAAAAGCTCTATAGTTGTGGTGATGGTTTAATTTGTTATTATGAACACGTCAAACAGATCTCCCTGCTTTTTTCTTTGAAAGCAAATGAACATTGTGGCCTCGAAGGAGTATTTATCAAAATTCCGAAATTTATGACGATTTAATCAATTTTTTTTAGGCCTTCGTTTTTGATAAATCAACAACAGAAAATACTCTTATTTATTCAGAAAACTTATATCAAAACAGAAGAGAAATGATAATCTCGATAAAATTTAATAAATTTTAAGCTGAATTGTGTGAGCAGGAGCTCGAGAGCTCACATTTAATGCGTTGGATTAAATCGAATTTCATTTCATTTACGTTGGAGTAAGAGTAATATACCTTGGCTTCTTGGGTTATGATCTTTTAGCTCTAGGGTTCTGTAGGAAAACTGAAGTTATGCTTGTCAGTGAATTGGTTTGATAATTTTATTCAACTCATTCTGTCATATAATTCTTCTACAACTCTGTGTAATTATTATATTTTACATCTAATGCAATCTGTATACCATACTAATTCCTTAGATTCCTTCTAAAATGTTTACCCCAACCCCTTCAATAATCCAACCTATTCGTCCTGAATGAGTCCTATTCACCAATTACTTCATAGCCTAACCTTCCAAATCGGTTCGGTACCTCTTCATTTAAGATCTCGAGGAAATATGACAATTATTTAACTATGATATTTGTCATTCCAATAGGAGAGTTCAAAAAATGTTCTCCACTGATTGACAAGGCAGTGAGGAGATCGATGGCTCCTTTTCGTCCGGGTCAGTATCCTGGAGACCGTTATTCGCGTCAAGCGGGGCAAATCGTGCATCGCATTGTGTCGGGTGCCGGCGCCGCTATAGAAGGAGTGCTCTTATTGGGGAAATGTGCTCGTATCTCGGCGGAACATCGAGATCGTCATCGAAAGGTCCGATTCGCCCATTCCGACACCTTCGCTGAGAGATGCAAAGCGCTCGGAGATGAAGCGATTAAGTTACGGTGGTTGAAATTCTTTTCGGGTGACGACACCGCCCACCCTGATTGTGTCTCGAGCGTTAAACGAGGCAGCGGTGGAATTCATAAGAAAGAGGATGTGAAAAGAGAGCGGCAACAGGAGCAAAACGCAGCGAGAGAAAGGAAATTTGCGAGCGAGATATGAGAGTCTTTGTGGATGACTTCGTCAGAGTTAAGCTACTTCTGACGTGATATTAATCAGCCATGTCATGAGAAATTTGGGATGAAAAGATGGAAAGGTAGAAGGTAAACTTCCTCATATATTAAACATTCTGCAGATTATGAAGATGGATTTGGACCTCCTCTTTTGGACGTTGTCGTCCTAACTTTAGTAACAGGATCCTATCTACGAATAAAGACCTCGCATTTTTCCAGGTTCTCAATATATTAATTTTATAACTCAATATAATAACTCAATATAATAACTCAATATTTTAATATATTAACTTCACTTACAGTTAGAATAAATATCTATCTTGAGAATAACGATTCTATTGCATCTAGAAGCATTTCATCCGGTTGTGATTGCTGAACATATTATGTTAAGGAAAAGAGACTTTTAAGCGATGTCCTTTAAAATTTTGTCACCATGGCATACTAATTAACAGTTGTCTGAATTCTGAATAATGGCTTTGAACCTTTCTTGTTTACCTATGAATATTTTAAAACAATCGTATGAAGTCGATTTAACAAACTAAAAACAAACTTAACACTTGGTAAAAGTAGCTAATACATTCAATTATGTGGGACTTCCATCATAGAATATAATTGATAAAATATAAATAGCAAAAATTACGACACCGATAAAATTTTTCTCGACGAGAGATTCATGCGCATTGATACCAATCGTGACTGTTTCCGTCAAAATGGATATTTTGTATCAGTTTCTACATCCAATATAATTTATTGCTAAAAATTACTTATAAAATGCAAATGCATCGATTTGATTTATTTCATTTGGGTGATATATTAGAGGGAAAGGATCTTGCTTTCTCCAACTAAATGACACACTTAAGAAGCAGCATAGACATACACTCATTCAATGAAATCTCCAAGAGAATAGTCGAGGAAATGGTTATCTGTAGAGTGAGGAATTGGGTTGGGAGCAAAAGAAAGGAAGGCAATCCAAAGAACAGCAAAAGCGATTAAGATGTTGAGGAAAGAGGGACGGCGGCAAAGGCTTCCGGAAGTTAAATTGCTAGTAGCGCAAGATTAAAGAAGATTAACACCAGATATATGAATTGGTCGGTCGGCGTTAGATGTGGATGAAGAACAGTGGACATCAAGATTAATATTTAATGGTGCGAAGAGGAAATGAACAAGACTGTGGCGGTGGACTCTCAACGGTGATGAAGAATGGATATATGTGTTGAGTGGTGAGATGTGAGGCGACAACGGTGAGTAAGAAAGAGGTGATTGGTCGCATGGATGGGCTGTACCCGCGTGTGAATTCGTTCCTCTTCGGATTCATCCGCCGCCAACAACCATCGTGATCTGCATTAACTGCGACCGGAAAATCTCGCTTCGATGGAAAAGCGTGGGCGAGTTGAAAGGATGCTCCATAACCGTGTGTCACTCTGGTGTTGCCGATATAGTAATGGCACCGAAATTACCCAGGGAAACAAAACGACTTTAAACTGGTCTGTAAGCGGCGTTTTATCTTACGATAAAAGTAACCGATATCCGTAAATTTTAATATGGTATAAAAGACGCTTGTCTGACTCAATTAACTTAGAGCCATCTATCTTAGAAGGTTCTCAAAGACCATTAATAATGTTATCGAAGATTGTTCTATAAATATCTTCCCTTGTAGTCTGTTGACTTTACATGAATAGTTCTTTCTGGATTTCTGTCAGTAAGTAGGCAATATATACGTAGAACTATATTTTTGTTTTTCTTTCCTATACTGCGTTGCAATACTCTTACGTATAATATGGGGAACCAACGAGTTACCAAGACATCAAAGAAAGATTTTGCTAACACGAAACCAGAACGCAGAATTTATTATTAAAATCTGTAAGTAATCTGTCGAAATCTCTTAAATGAGCCACGCATAAAATGATTCTAATTCCATGTTTTATCACTTCGCAAGACTCCGATTTCTCGTTTAATCATATTGGAAAGCGATTTTAATTGAAGTTGTACATGGAAAAGTATTCCGCGGTCAAAAGACCTCATCATAAAAGTCGTAAGAAGGCGCAAAGGAGCCGAGCCAAACACTCACGAGGATTAGCGGCAGAAGTCCGGCGGCTCTCTTAATGGAAACACGCCCATCAATCGAAGGGAAATTCGATCCGGCGCACGTTTGGTCGTGATGCCCTCGCAGCGTGTGGGTGGCGTGGGAATGCGACGAACATCCAATCGGAAAGCGCAATTTTTTCGCGGGCGAAAGAGAGCGCGTGAGATTTATCGCGATCGAAGGCTTTTAAAAGGCGGAAGGGCAAATGGCCTTCTCTCCGGAAATGCGATGTTCAATGCGATCTCTTAGGCGGAAGGTTCACTCTAGAAAAAGACGATACATCCACCGCGAACAAAAACAATTACTACTGAATTACTAGAGAAAATATCATTATTGGATCTCCTTCAATTACTCACAAAAAATAATTTCGATTACTCGAAGTTCTTACAGAGATGAGGAGGTCCACAAAAAACCGGAAATAGTTTTACCGACGAAGTTGGGGATCAGATTTACTGGCGCCTGCATCCCTATTGGAGAAGACACCCATTTCCTTTCCTGATCGCTCTGATAGTTCTAGCGCTAAAAGATACGGTGAGTGATTCAATGCTATGCATGATTCATTGCAAGCGACAAAAAGTAAGAAAGAGATGCTGATTTATCAAAATGAATTCAACTTATCAAATCGTAAAACAATAAAGAGTTTCAGATTTCCGATTTTTAGTTAAAAAATCTCATCATTTTGCGTTTGAATTATTTCATTTCGACGGTAAAATGAATTTATGAACATTATGACTAGGAAATCCACAAAATAAGGTTATTTAAAAGTTGCGGAAATGACCTGCTTATCGGTAGCATATTTAAAGTAACACAAGGTCGCACATATTCTGTAACATTTCTCCCGAAGAAGTATTGAGTCTCAATAGAAGAACACGATCGCTGGAGGATTGCCAATACCGGACGCTCTTTTTTGAGGTGTCAGTATCTATAACCCGGACTAACCACTCTAGCGATAACGGTTCTGCATCTAGGTTAAGTTTTAAATGACTCATCATAATATCACTAAGTTCTAGTTGTCGACATTTCAGTTTAGAGGCCACGATAAGATATCGCCGTCGACAAAGATTCAGAAGAAGAAGTGGTTGTTAATAAAGGGAAAAAATGTAGTTTTGATTCTTGATTCACAGCGTAAGATCAATTCCTTCAGACAACATAACTCTCTTTGGATTTGCGTCATTGGACAGTTATTTATGTGATATCTCAACAACAGGGATTTCATCATTGTAGCCCACAAAACTATTAGTTTGCTTGAACCTAATTAATCAAGCCGTCCGTTAATAAATCTGTAAACTAATTTGGGACATTTTGTAATGTATATGGAGTTTAATATCCGGTGTTTAAGTATAATAAATAATGCTAAGAATGTAAATGAAAATTAAGGCTAAAAGGATATTAGGAACAGCGGACATTAAATACATTTAGAGGAAACTAATAAAAATATGGGAATCAGAATGACTTACCTTCTGGAATTCCACCCACTCGGCTTGGTCTATTTGGGGAGCTTTACCTCCGCAAGCAGTTGGTAACTGATCTTCAGAGACATATCTCCTCATTGATATCCCATCACTAAGTACACGATGCTGTAGGAGGAGAGACATATTCAGTAAGAAGTAAGCAAATTTAAAGACTAAGAAATAAGCGTAAACGATTGAAACTGTCTACAACATTAATAAAACAAAATTTAACATTTTATTTAAATTAAAACGAAAGATATTTTTTAATATCTGATAATGAATTAAGAATAACGAAAAAATGATGTTCGTTTAAATGATCTGGCAATATGAGTAATATTTTAAGGAAGATAACCTCTCCTGTAATATTCCATCGATATTTAACTCATAAATTTGGACATATAATTAACGCTAAAGTCTCACCTGGACCTCACTGATAGGAAATAGTTTCCCATTTCTCCCAATAGATTCCTTGCGTGGAATCCAAACCAAAACGCAGCCAATCCTCATGGAATGAGTCTGAAAAGACAAAAAAAGCCATTGTAAATTCCAGATGTATATTCGCCTTCCATTCGGTTAGGCGTTTGTATTCAGCGAAGAAGAATACTTCAATGAGCGAATAGAAACAGATTGAGCTAGCTTTTTACGTAACGAATTCCCCTTAAGAGGATTTTTTGATCAGTGAAGGTGTAAAGAATAATAAAAACGACGGAATAAGGTTATCGGAACGCCCACCACGGCTACCATCGTATGTGATGAGGCGATTCAAAGGGGTTGGGTGATCTACAACTAGTTTTTTTATAACTCGATCAACCGGAACTGAGCTAATGCATTTGGGACGTACTGAGAAAGATGGCACAATTATAAACACTGTGACGAATAGAATCCTTGGAATATTACCGCAAGAAATAAGGACATTTAAGTAAATTTTACATAAAATTTATTCATTTTACATACTTCATTTGCCTAAAAATGTTATGAAATCTACATGCTCAGACGTTACTTTGTGGAAGGCCATTATAGTAAAGAAGAAGTAATCTCGTAATTTTCCACACTATTTTTTTAGCGAAACCGGACGTCAATAAAAAAATAGTGTGGAAAATTACGAATTTACTTCTTCTTTACTAAAAATGTTATATTGACTTCCTTACACTCAGTTTTTACATAATTGGTAGTTACTTAATGGATTCCGATGACGATATTTTCATCATCATATATTTTATCTTGATCGTGTCGCATTTTGTTTCCTTGGTTATCTGAAATACTTACTCGAAATAATTGCTCTTTTCAGTAAATAGCACTATTAATTTGACCATCTAGTAATATGAATATAAATAGCAACATTTAGGTTCGTATATCGAAATAAATTACCCAGTTCATCTTACTGAAACGAACTCCTTGATTTTCGATTAATTGATGTTATGCTTCTTTCATTAAATACCATTCTCTCAATTTCTCGATTACGATTTGTACTCGAGTACGATTTGTGAACAACGAAATATTTATGAAAGTCAGAAAATATATGTAATTAAACTTTCTAAGAGAAAGGATTAATAGTAGTCCAAGCTTAAGTGCTGAAATTCATAACAGAGTATTCTTCGAGACAACAGCTAAGAACTGATCACATATTACCCATCACACAGTTATGAGAACTGAAAAACCAAAGGAGAACATGTGAGGAAGTGTTATCGGCGCCACTTTCAAATGGGCGCATTCGATTAGCTTGTCATTTGCCTCTGATTGAGGAGACGCATTCCCTTCGATAGATGTCGAACAGTTAGTGGAGCAAGTTCTCAATTGATTAGGTGTTGCTGATCTCGCCTCCATCTACTTATCAGAGTGAGGAAACTGCGCTATCGAAGCTTGGATTCCGCCGCTCGAGTTTAATCTGCCTGGAGACGGTTCGAATCCTGATTGGTGGATCTGGTTTTAGATGCGAGAGGTCAACCGGTGAGGTCACCTTATAAGGGTTGCAACGATAGCGAAAGGTGTGGCAACGAAAAACGACGCGAAAGCGATTCCCGTAAAGAGTTTTGATAAATACAAGCAACGAATATGCACTGAAAAAGAGAGAAATCTTACAGAGAGACCTCGAACTACGACGGAAGAAATTTTCAGCTTCCATTCCGCTTTAATAACAAGACGAACAACTCTCTTTGGAAGTTTACATCGATATTTACTTTCATAATAATTATTTATATCGTATATATTTACGTTCAATTCCCATGAGACAGTTAATCGTTGATACAATTACGATTTAGTTTAGTAATTAACGTAAGGTAAGTTTAGTAATTAACATTTATTTGAAAAGGCGATCACTCTTGAATAATCAAGAAATACAAACAGAGGATTTAACTATTTGAGATGTATTATACTCCATAGAAATTAAATACATGAACCTGCCCTTAATATATCTTGATTATCGAGATGACATGTAAAACAATTGCCTCATTTATCATAACGCAGCAGCAGTAAATAAGAGGAGAAACGGAATCATTTGGCTCGTTTTGCTTCTCAGCAGATGATTCCTAAACACCTACTGAACAATAAATCTCTGACTACACGCTACCCACACAACAAAATTTATTTTTAAAACCGGCATTTTTTGAAAAGTTAAGTGTTGAGTCTTGTGGGCGTTAAAAGTTGTGATTGCTTCATCCCTAAATAGACATCAACCCAAATCCTGTAAATTACCCTCTTCTTTTCTAAAACCACAATATTTGCACCATTACCATCTCCATGTAAATGTTCTCACCTTGACAACTGCAAGTGCCTGGTCGAGGACTTCTAGGGCGGTTGAGTTGGACGGTTCGGATGGACAAACAACCAGGACTGTGAAACCTTCGCGGGCACGCTCGGCTCTGAAAAAGAAGTGGGTTTAGGAGTGATATATTATTTTTATACATAAAATACGTATTTATAACTGAATTAAACGTCTGAAGCATATGGGACATGAATCATATTAAAGAAGTAGTAATAGCATTATTAGAAATGCATCGACAGCTGAGGTCATTTCGCACATATGGGCCCACCAGATTGGAACCGCTCTTACCAAAGTCGAAGGCGCTTCACACTTGGCTATCTAGGAGACCAATATTTAAGTTGTGATTTTAATTCATTACGTTCATTCAAAGTTCACAGTCGAAGATGGCTGCATAAAATCGATGCATTAAGGTATTTCCTGTCAGTGTTCATATCCCCGACCATACGCAATACGGCTGCTCGCGGGATATTAATGTTAATATAAATTTTTCTGTCATATTATGTCATTATCAGGTGTGTGCATGCAGTAGCCTACTTAACCAGCCTTTTTGTAGAATTATAACCACTGATTAGCTGTTAAGAAGTTTAGCAGCAGGTATCTAATCAGCTACTTTTTTGCGAACTAGTGGAGATAAACCCGTAGGACGAAGATGATTATTTTTTAAATATTAAATTCTCTATTACGCTAAAAAGATCTCGTCTCAAAATTGCGATTCCATTCGGGAACCTTTCCTTGTAAGATGCACCCAGGTTTTGATAGTCAAGTAGAGGGTAAAGATAATAACTCGATTGCGAGGATTTTACGAGTACATACTACCGGAATACCGATGGATAATGCAAGAGCTAATGATTGCTTTCAAAAAGGACGTTAGATAGAAAAACGATTTGTAGCTTTAAACGTTGTAGTTTCAGATATTTTCTTTATCATACCTCTACGATAATGCAATTTAGATCGCGAATCAAATTGTAAGAGCTCTTTAATCAAAGACGCATATGATTTCTGGAAGTTTCTCAAACGCAAGAAAGGTGCGTTTTAGATTCGAGAATGTACAGTATATCCGTATAAAATAATGTTTTAATAGCAGTTGCTTGAGTTGTGATACTTGAGGCAGGATCTCCTATGACATTAGTGCAAGTATTGTTTAAATTTATTTCCCACAAATGGTCTACAACAGGAACAGGTTTATTCTTTGACGTTGGTAAGTGAATTTTAATGTCCGCCAAAAGCTTTTCTTCTCGGTTCACGAAAAAGCTGATGAAGTTTCCGCCGAGTGTAAATCAGCTCCGTAAGGAGGTCAGGATTATTCGAAACAAAAAGCTTTCTAGCAAAGGACGGATGCCTTGTTATTCTTGATCTTATCTGGAAGCTTCGCACACTCGTTAATACATGTTTCCTGAGGAAAAAACCCGAAGTGTAGATTCTCTGGGAGACAAGGGTTAGCCTGAAATCCCATTTAAAGTAGAGCTATTCAAAGGGAGTGAGGCAATAGATTTTATCTGAAGGCGACATTATTTAAGCAAATTGCCGCTTCTCTGTGCGCGTGCGTCATTTTAAAATCCTCTAATTATTCTTGGAGAAGGGGAAGAAGGATATCGGAAGCGGGGGATTCTGTTGATCTTCTTGGGTGAATAGATTCATACCATCATCTCTGACGCTTTGTATAAGGTATGTGTCAGATAAAATAACTTCGACTGATTCAGCTAACGCATATTTTAGTAGAATTATCCAAAGAAATCAATCATTTAAAAAGCTAATATCAACCATCAGAACATAAAACGGAACGAGCCTACAGACTAAATGAAAGCTTTCAACATGCATAATAATATGGAGATTGAAATATAAATGTAATATGCTATTCTTACTTCTCTAAGTTCATCATGGTAACATCAATTATCAATAAAAATATATTAAAATGAGCGGAAAAATTTCGAAAATTCGAAATTGCGATTTAAGAAATTAGTTCTTAATTTCACAGAGAAAATGTCATCAATTTTCAAATGATTTCAAAGCGTGATTCATCCGCTGATTTGTTTGAAGGTGATTACACTCGCCATTCCAGATCAAGCCAAAAACACGGAAGAAACTAAATTTATACAGAGGAAAATAAATCAAGATACTTAAATTTTTACCGAATGATACAGACAAGAAGAGCGCAGAGAACAGGCAATAAAAGAAGAATGGGCGAAACAGGCCGTTTAACTCCTCAGTTTGGGATGGGCGGCAATAAATTTCCTAAAGGTCGATCACATCGTTGGTTCAAAACTCTTCCAGCCTCAGGCCTTTTACGAAAGTAAGTAGCCATGGGAGAGAGAATAAACATCCACCCGGAAACCATCGCCTATACTGCCGACAAACTGCTATGGACGTGGGAAATGAAGAGATGCAATGGAGAGCGACTATGGAAATTCACACAGAGATCTTGTCGGCGTCGATTTTAGATGAGGGCGTTTCTCGTTTTGGCTATCACGCGGAATTGATCGGAAGAAGCTAGAATAGACAGATCTTGTAGATGAAATGGAGTACTAGGGATGCAACTCCTTATAAGAGAAGCAGCCTAATTTTCCCTTCGGATCGACCCGTGCCCAAGGGGCAACCGTCGAGAAGCCGTGTAATCTCCGTGCTGAAACATCCATTCATTTTTTCCGAGGAGAATGAATTTCGAATAAGGCGTGAGATAACATCCTTCGGACGGAACGAACTTCCCACGCGACACCATTTAATAGCTCATTTCGAGCGTTTAGATGCATCTCTTCAAGGATGTGCCAACAACCTCTTTCCACGTGTTTTCAATAGGGGAGGAATGCCAGATGCGGAAGAAAGTCAATTGTTCGACATTCAGAGAAAATTGAAGATCGCGGAGAGAGTTCATTCGGTCGGAGAAATTGATATTTTAATCCAAAAAATTAACGTCCGGATCTCCTTACTGATTCGCTCGCTCCTCCTCTGACACCTCAGCGACTGGTTTTTAAGTTTTCTACGTATCCTTTACAGGTGGCTTTCTTAGGCAAAGGACCAAGGGTGGGAAAAAAGGAGGAAATGGGTCTCTGAATGTGGATGACGAGTGCTATCAGATGAGAAAGAGGTGGAATGTGGAGGAAAAAGGAGTCTCGTTAGCGATGTTAAGTGGGTGAAATTGTGTGTGCTCGCGACAGAGATGTGCGCGCGTCCATTTGGAGATGCGGGTGAGAGACGGAGATTAAGCGGTAAATAAGCTGATAAATGAGGAAGGACGGTCATAAAGGGACCAAAAATATTTTAACGATGTGGAAGGAAAGGGCGATTCCTGATGGTTTATTAAACGAACATTCTTCCAAAAAAAACAATAGTCATAAATGTGCGATTAGAGAAGAAATGAAGCCAACAGCTGCGAGATGGCTGAAGTGGATTCCACGAGTCTTGAAGAGACTATTTATTTCATTCATTTTGTCCAATTCCAGAATAGAATTTCGTGAAAAACCAGGCCACTAATTTAAATACCGAAAAGGTTAAAAGGGTAACTTTTACAATTACTGCCACCTTGTTTCTTTGAGCTATATATGGTGTAAAATGCATAATATTGATATAAATAATATCTAAAAGAAGTATTTATGACAATGCTTTACGATCAATATAATATCTACCATAAATACATATATTACATAAAATAAATATCAAAACTATATCAATTCTACACCAATGATTACATTCTCAAAATAAGAAATCACAAAACTTCTAAGAAATAAAAGTTTGCTCGAGTTTCTCCAGAAGTTTGGAGTGATACTTTGGAACAAACTAACAGTCATTTCTCGATAATTTTTACATGAAAGAAAATTTTTCTTCGGTGAGCATTGTTTTCGTTAAAGGTGGCAACTGTGCTTATCGGAAAAATGAAAATGTCGCTATGAAATGCATATGGTAGAAAAGAAAATACGTGGAGATAAAAAGAAGTGGGATGGAGTGGCATTCCTTGAGAAATGTGATCGTTTCATATTCACGTGGAGGTCGTGTGTCCATCATCTTCATGCTTTAAGGAAGCTGGGAGAATAAACGCCAAACGAAAAAGATAAGAATCGCTGCTTCTTACGAATATAAAAGAGAACAGAGAGGTCAAAAGATTTTTTTGGATCTGGCGGAAGTCAGGTGACACCAAAAATAAAGCAAAGGAGAGGAGAAAGAGGAATGGAAAATAAACTATGTTTTAAGACGTGGGCATGCATATCTTGACGGATGGAGGAGACCGGAAACGAGAGGGAGGGTCAAAAGAGTTAGTTAAAAGTGCGATGGGAAGAGAAAAAGAGGAGAATAAGAGAGGGGAAGAGAAAAGAATTTGTATTCACGACAAGAGCTGTTGATGCCGCGAGGGGATGTGAACGAAGGGATACGGAAAGGGTTATAATGATTGGAGAGAAAGATGGCATTTAATAGGAGGAAAGCGTACGGGTAAGTTGATGGTAGAACAGTAGTTGCACACTTAGACAAGATATGGAGCCATTATGCATGCAAAGAATAGCATCTGCTATCTTATTTTAAGCAAGAGAAAACATCGAATTTCCACTATGCTTATTCTTCTTAGACTTTTTTCTTTTGTTTCTTTCTTTAATTTTCTTGGAGTAAAAACATAAAATAAAATGAAAAAAATATTGTCGACCTCGACAGTCGATTTCATCATTTGGGAAATAATCAACTCCCACCTGAAATTTAAACGCCCACTAATAGGGAGCATGTTGGGGATCATTGATCTAATCTTTAGTACATAAATTCTTTTATTAAAAAATATAAAATAATTAAAACAATTTGATTAAAAATTTGAATAATCATTTGATCTTTGCACCTGTTTGAATATTATTCGGTGCAGTCCGAATCGTAAGCACATTCGTATTCTCGCAAGAAAGAGAAAGATACTAAGACGCTTTGAATTGTACTTTATGGAGCAGTTACAATGAAAACAGCGACGAGCAGCAACTTGTTGCTCAAAAATGCACGTCCCATTTGGAAAGCAGCCATTCTCCGAAGTGCAGCTCTTTTAGACGTCAACGGCAGATGAAAACGAGAGCTGTAAAATTTTAGGACGCGACTTCCTATTTCGTCCGAACTCATGACACGAGTAAAGATATACCTAAACATACACTCACATTTAAGGCTATAAACGCAAACGATGTTTGCCCTTACGTTTGTGTAAACTGAGGAGGGGAATAAGAGAGAAAAAATGACGGGATGCGATGGAAGGAAAAGTGGAACGCGTGGACGTATAAGGGAAACGGATGAGCACGGTGTGCAGGTTGAGCGTGTGTGGGCGCCCATTTTCGAGCTGATAACTGAGAGGAGAAGAGCGTGATTGTAAAAAATGAGAACGGGTTAAAAGGTTGTCTCATCTGTCTCCCGCTGAATTATTTCCGAGGTGATAGGAATCTGAGTTTATGAATACTGTCGGTTGGAATGGGACGAAACATTCTAAAATGCGCCTCTGACAGCGAGGAGGAAACCTTAATTGATATTTCATAACGCATCTAAGTTCCCAGTAAAAACATTTACGCAGTTCTTGAAGCAAAAGTAAATACATCGAAACACCTGTCCAATCATTGTGTGTAAAGCTAGCAGATTTTCAATGGCCAGAAAAGAATGTCCATACAGATGACTGAAATATGCGATTAGGAAATCATTGGTGCACATGCATCGTAAGTTTTTGCCAGGGAGCTGAAAGATTCTGTAATTCTGTAGGGTATTGTAATCTGTGCATATTTGACCCTGAAGTTGCCGACGGACCAATGATCTACGCGTAACGTACTTCATTTTCATAATAATGATTTTCACTGATACAAACAATACAGTAATAAAATATTTAACGTAAACAATCATTAAAAGAAATGGAGGATATAAGGTTCCCTGGTAGCCAAGTAGGGAGCACATCCGCCTTGAGTAAAAGCGGTCTCGGGTTCGATTACCGGCGAAATGTGCAAAATGAACTGTCAACGAAGCATAATGAAGAAATAATACTACGACATGAAGGATATGAGACTTAATAAATACATGCTTGAACCCAAAAAAATTATTCAGAAAATCATTCAGAAATTTTTCCAAAAATTTTTTGTAGAAAGGATGATACGAAGATTAACAAATGTTCTCACGAAACTTAAGAGTGCGCAAAGCAATTATTCTATAATCCGCCAACCAACACTAAGACGATTCGCTGAAGAAACCACTGCGTACATAAATCAATCCAAGACAATGTTGAAGTCGCCTGTAGGCTAACCAATCTTTCAATTCTCAACTTCTTAATCGAGCCCCATTTGAATACTATAGAGATCTAATTCAGACAGAGGAATCAGTTAGCCTCCGCTCAACCTGCCATGGAAGATGAATCGCAGTGATATTTCAACAATGGCCCCAATAAATGGCCCTCCAGTTGCTTCTCAGTGCAATGATTTTTTTCGCCAACACAATCGCAATGCTCCATTTACCTTGATACACTCCCGTTCGTCCTTTGTTCGCAAAGATTGTCGTTAAAGAGCAGTCGGACGCGGGGAAGATATACTGCGATCTAAAAAGGGGTAATAAAAGACGCTTAAGTGGCCAATTAATTGTGATTGATCGAGACTTTTAAAAACGCAGGCAATTTCAGCAGAAGTCGATCATACGTTGTTTCAATTGTCTTTTCATTGGATGAGAGGGGGATTACATCAGAAGGAAATTACTGAGTCTCAGAGATTTCCCAGTGCATCGAAAAAATAACTTCCATATGAATTCGCGATGTTTGTCAGAAGGGCGAAATTTATCCATATTAATTATTAGCAATGTTTTCATTATTGTTTAATCAGAAATTTTTGGTTGAATCAAATAAATTCCAATTAGAATTTGGAAGCATAAACCTATTTATGTTGGAGTTATCTCAACGAAAATGTGATCTTATTTTGAAGGACGTCTTGACCCGAAATCTTCAAAGCTGTATTATCCTGAAAATTTCCGCTGATCCTCAATTAATTTTAAAATCACTCCAAAGAATCTGGGAGAAATACAGTTATCTACATTATGACGTAAATGAGTCGAATTTTTGCAACTTTAACCTGACATGCTAATTCATTCGTGAGCAGAAGATAAATTGCTCATTTGCGAAAGGATTTTGAAAACACCTGGTTTTTCGGCCGAGCCTACCGCAGATAATAGATCGCGGAGATAATCAATAATTAAAGAAAACGATAGATGACCGTTCTTTTGAAGACAAGATTTCATTATCTTCGAAATACCTCGGAATCAATTATGATGATAGAGATCTTACAAGACTGACAGAGGAAAAAAATTCCAAATCCTTACGAAATTTAAATTAGACCAAATCATTAGCATTCTGAGAGCAGGAGATCCCTCATCTTTTCAACGCACTATTAATCACTATTAAATCATTCTCCTAACGATCCTTCGCCACTCATCTTTATGAGATGAGCGGCGATCCTTAACGAATGCCTACTGAAACATTCCGGACGATACACCGCGCCTCTCAGTATTCATGAAATTCGGAAATTCACCGAGCAATCTGTTCTATTCCGAATCACATTTCTCCTCTAACCTTGCGAACACTAAATAAGGACCTCTTGGAATTCTCGGAGAATCTTCCGCGCACCTGCGCTTTTATAACTCTTTTCCTACGAAATTTGATGGCTAGAGAGATAGCGATGCAAATTGGTTGGACGTTGATCTTCATGATGCATCCAGCGGTCAGCTCTCACCTTGGCACGGATCCGTAGTATAAGAGCACGCTAGCCACGTGGCAATGGTCCAGCGACGCTTTTTGGACGGAAGACACCTCGTACAGGATCAGCGGCCTTCCTGCTAAGTCCCTGGTGCCTGCGGAAGATACCAAATGAAATAGGTTAGAAAAAAACAAGGACATTCATAGTTTATAGAGAATGACATACACTGAGTTGGAGGATAAAACTATTATAGACAAAAGTTTACATTATTTTAGACTTATTTAGTTTAGTTATATTAGGACGATTTAATTCGAAAGAACCAGAATAAACTCAAGACAGCGTTACCAACGAATTTTACATGAAAGAATAAAAATATTTGGAAAAACTAAAAAATAATATCTAATAGCAGAATGTTGTTGCTGCGTTTCCTGCGTAAATCTTTTGAATAATATTTCATAAGAAAAAAAACCTGGGATTACTTCTGCTATCCACAGTGATAAGAGAAAATGTCGATATTCTGAATAAATTAATGGCTGCAATGCCGCTGACAATCATGGTTACTCGCACGCTACTTACATATACATCTCTGTGGCATCAAATGTACATAAAGTTCCGATTAACAGTACTCAATTACATAGAGCTATATAGATGTTATAAAAGGTCAGCCATTTGCCTTTTCGGCTATATTATATCCGCTTAGGAGACGGGAGACCTGTATTTTAAGGGGTTATTAATGACCTTCAAATCTGTAGCGGTCCGATTAAATTTCCATAATTATAGAATAACAAGATCTCTCTCGAAGGGAGCTCGATTCGGAGGTGAATATCTCTTAAGACTCAATAACCATTTCATTAAATGGACATGACCTTCTTGCTTTGAAATTATTAGCAGATCTCAGAGAGAGTGGAAATGAAGCTACATGCGGGACACATCATGGCAGATACCAAGTCCGTTCCTATTTGTGACGAAAGGCGGTTCGATAAGACAATCTTGCCTTCGTCCATATATGGGAGGGAGCTTTTATCCGGTCCATTTATATGGGGAGCGATGAATCCTTGAGACATCCACGGAGATATTTAACAAGTTTTATACGCTTTTTACAGGAGCGGTAAGAAATCGATTACTTCCAAAGTTCTTCAAAGAGAGTAGGAGTCTTAATTAGCATGGCTGGAATTTAACCTCTTTTCATATTTCCTAGAGCGAGCCACTATCATCAGATATTACAGCATCTTTGAGGAGGCATTTTGAAATATGCACGTCTTAGATTTAATGATGGGACACGGAATCTGTTGCCATCTCACTATTCAAGTGAGATAGCAACAATCCCCACCTTCTTTTGATAAAAATTAAATAGAAATAATTTGTACCTTATCATTCAAAATTATATTAGCCTATGCAATCGAAAGGTAAGCCAAATAAAATCAAATGAGGCAGAAGGCCCCTTAGTAGAATTATTCTACCGATGGAAGTGGCGTCAGCTAAAAGTGCTATTTCAGAGCACATCTTGATAAAAGTTTCTTACGATCGAACTTTTCCCAAGAGACGCTGCTATTTTCTGTATTTTTTCAATCGAGAACGAGAAATTTGATAAGAATGATAAATCAGAAATTATTGACAAATGTGCATATAAGCTTTAAAACTTATAAGCTTTAAATCTTTAAATTCAAATGGTATTTTTACTTTTCTGAAAATCTCTCTAAATGATAATTTTAAACATAATTTACTGTATTTGCAGCGAAATGAGAAAATTGTATTCTTTTAAGGAGGTCGCAGCAATTCTATCACCCAGGGTTCCATAGATCCTAAGGGTGGCTCTGAGACAAGGCAAAGAAGTTACAATACTAATTGTAAGACACCAAACGCACTTCGTTTGAAAAATACTGCGTTTATTTTATTTTTTGTTTCTCATCTGACTACCTGGGAGTAGCTGTGGTTCGGTCACTTCGGAACTAACAACAAATTCAATCGTATAAACAATTTCCATTTCTATTACGAAAGAGCAGGTTACATCGGAAAAATGCTAATTAACTTTAAATTACGCTACCACCAGAAAAGTTTGTCACAGATTTCCTTTTGGTATAAACCATATGGTCTCCGTTGATACGTACATACATAAAAAGCTTGAAATAGTAGGATCAGGAATAGAAAGTTAGTTTAGGCAGAATAGTTAACCGAAATTAGACTATATCTCATGGCTGGGCCACGGAGAAGTTTGTAATTGATATTTAGTCCACAGATTTCTACTGTAGATTTCTACTAGACCTACCAGACCCGTTACGTATGTGACCACTGAATTACCGCATTTGAGCCTCATTTGCACATTCACGATCGTCTAGAAGTTGTTGATATTTTTCTCGGTCGAACAATCTTTACGTCTAATACACTCGGTGAGTGTTCAGTAATACGGGGCATGTTCTCGATTCTGCCAGGAAAATCTCATTACTTATCTCATAGCAATCTTCTCGTCCGACCCCAAAGCGCATGCAATCAAGGCAGAAGACGTCTCCGATGGGACAGGCAGTAAAATAAAGTGGAAGATTCGACCTCATCACGGAATACAGATGTTAGAAGAGGAGGAGGTCATCGGTCAACCGGACATCGAATAATTCCTCGCAATCGTGATGGTGGTGAGAAAAAGGCGGAAGAGAACCAAGTATAGAAGAGAAGAAGGAAGGATGCTTTGGGAAGGAAAAACCGTATTTCTCTTCGAACACTAGTACTGAGGTATTCGTGACCACATCGATATCTGATAACTGAGAATAAAACAACTAAGTTACAAAACTCGATAAGATAGCCTTCGTTTCGTTAATCACTTGGAAGTACAATATTACCATAATATCATGTATTATATTTACTTTATCTTTATCATATAAATAATGTAATAACAGTTATACATCAACATTCTTTAATCATTAAATATTATTTGGACGAAAGTATATCCATGGCGATTTGGCGATGAATAAAACACCGAATACAGAGAAAACGAATTCATTAAACGCGGACACGAACAATTATTTTCGGTGACTTTAATACAATAAATTTAATTTGAATTACTTCACAAAGCGGAAATCACACATTCATAAGTAATAGAACGAGAAACTTCATTAAGACGAATTAATCTTTCAAATTTCATCCATATTTGCATAGAACTAAACAACTGAACTAAAAACAAAAATTTGTAAATAATCTGAAAATAATAAATCGTCACTAAATATGGAAGACAGTGAATGGAAAGAAGTAAAATATATCACATATTGTGACCGAAAGACAATCGCTGAGACGAAAGACATCTCATTTTAATGAATAATGGTTTTATTACATTTTCCAGACAGGTGAAAGACACAGGAGGAAAATAATGAACAACGGCCGGATGGATGGAATTGCTCAGGCAAGTTACATCAAAAGAGATGAAAGAAAAACAGTAGACAATGAAGGTGGACAAAGTAAAGTGCAGGCGCAAGGAAACGGAACGCATGGGCGAAGAGGGCGAGAGACCGTCGGGAAGAACGGCCGAATGGGCATTAAAAAGTGAAGAAATAACAAAGGGAGAATGGAAGAATGGGGTAGTGGAGGGGAAGAAGGGAAGGAAGTGTAAAGGGGCAGGGGAGGAATGGGCGAGTCCGGCATGTTAATAGTAATGTGGACTGTGGGACAGAATACGTAATGCCGATGCTAGACGAAGAAAAAGATGGCTTTCCATTTCTCTCGGTCACTTGGAGGTCTGCTGAAGAAGGCCGTGGGCGCATCAAAAAGTCGAAATAAGGGAGGATCTCTTTAGGGATTTCATAATTCATGGGTACGTAGAACGCTATTTGATGGTATTTAATAGAGAAGAATTAGAAGAATAATAAAAAGGTTGGTCTTCACCTACATAAGAAGACGGTGGGGTTGAAAAAGGGTGTTTAACATATTTTTACTCACTTAAACGGTCCCTGATTCAGTGGGTAACAAGATTCTCTTCGATATTTCCGTGGACATCTCCCTCCGGGGCAAGATTTCTGTTTTCAGAAAGAGGCGGGAATCTTTATTCTTAGTTTCCGGTACTTTCTCAAAGAGGAGGTCTTCGGGTGGTTATTGGAAACAGTTAGATTCCTGTATAATACAAGGGGTTCTTTATACGAAATATCCGCAAAGAAAAGGCAGGAGAGCTCTTGGCGAAAATTGATCAAATAAATATTTTTGATTCTTGTATGGCAATACTCCCAAAATATGTCAATTATTCATATCGAGTGAAATCGAATTAGAATTATCAATAACTTACGAAATCATACAAACACATAGCCTAACACAATTCTCATATGGGTCACCATAGAAATTTGAAATTAAAAAATGTACCAAAGTGTAGGAAGTTACAGCAAGTGTGCAATTGTTTGATAGCAATTCTGTTTCAGTTTTTTTTTTTAGAAATGCGTTAGCTGCTACTCTTCCAATGCGGTGCTGAGGATTTAATTTTAACTTTCCATTAAATGTCAGATGAAAGGATTGGTCAGGTGTGCAGAAAAGTAATCCTAATTGGCACGTCAAAGGAGAAAATAACAATGCGCCATGCGGGCGGTAAGTGTCTTAAGGAGATTCACGGTGATTTGAGAGTCCAGTTGACACTGGTGATGGGGGTCTTTGCGAACATATACATCATAAGAGGGAAACTCGATGGGGAGAGGTTGCTCACAGCGTGGCTTAAATATATGAGATAATTAAGAGTAATATGTTCCTTTGAGGAAGAACTACTATTCGTAATATATACATTAACACTAAATTTTACTATATCTTTTCCAGGAAGTGGTTGAGGAGCAAATGAGTAGAATTAAACAAAAGATTATTATACCGACAGAGAAATGGAACATACGAATTAAACTGACCACTTTTGGATTTTCTACCTTATAAAATCATTTTCCACTTCAAACCACTTGAGAGAGTCACATGAAGTAAATTCCAGCAGTGCTAAGCTATTAATACGTCATAAAATAATAAATCAATTGAATACACAAATTGTTCGCTTGTCATTCTTATAGTAACGACGGCACTGTCCGTGAGCGCCAGGATGTCACGTAGCGGTGATCGGCGGAAGTAGCAGAACCACAGGCGTTCACAGCAGATGTTATGTGGGGTCAACAGACCATTATAGAGGAGGTATAGCCGACATCTCTTACGGGAGTCAACCAACCGTGGTACCCCAACCACCACTTGAGAGGGTTTGATTCCTAGGTGAGTCCCCAATCCCCAAACTGCACTCGAGGGAGAAATTTAAAAGTGACTGGGGGATGAGGCCTCCTGGCTCCTTTAACTCTGAATTGCGTAAGAAAGGGAATGATGAAGGGAAGGAGGCTTAAGTATTACATCAGAATACATAGGAAATAAATGAAAGGCTAAGTTAGAAATAAAATTGTGATCAAATTCTTTCAGTTCCTTTGCAAAACAATAACCTTCAGTAAATGAAAGCTGTGCTCCTTATTTTTCGCAAATCTTTTAATAAACTACCGGTGGTTATCTAAGTGGGTACCATTCATCCTTGTGGAAAGCAGTCCTGGGTTCGATTCCTAGTGAGGGTCCCCGTGCGAAATGACCTCGTTTCTATTTATTAAATGGCGTTCCACGAAAATAGGTGAACTCAATACCACTCATAGGATCTTCCAAGGTTAAAACAACATTTCCTATAAAGTTATGTAAACATCTCATAGACCTCTTGTCATCTTTGGGATCTTATTATTGGGAACCTTATTCCAGTCTTTCATCAGTTTTCTCACGTCCTTGGCTAATAAGTTAAAAGTGTTCCGGAATTCATATGTTCGTCCAATTTGTTAAATATGTCTACCACATAACTATGCAGATTCCATTGCGGGAGGTTACTATTCTTCTAAAAGGTGAGATACCACTTTGAATTCGGATTCTCTTTAAGAAAAATGGCAGTTTGTGTCGTAAGGAAACACAGACGATGACCTCCATTTTGAATAAATCGCTGAGTGATTTAAATTTCACGCTCCTCCATAGGACGAAAATTCGATTTTCAGACATTAGTTTTTTTTAGTAATTAGAGAGGTATATAGGGGAGAGGGGACTTTTCAAACTTTCGTTCCTTTCGTAACAAGAAATAATAATTTGGGAATCATAAACGCGACTATGAAGCTATTCTTGCTATAATGTAAAAATTGTAAATTTCGCTGCTACCATTTTTTCCTTTTAATGGCACCGATTCGAAGCGTACTTCCGATGATCGCAAAAAGTTCTCACGGAGGGCTTTCGAAAGCGATAAAAAGGTAAATAATTGCCTTTAATTAGGCGGAAGGGATTTTTTCCGAAACGGTGCTCACTTGTTAACTGGTTTATGACCACACGAGCCGGAGGCCCTAAGAACCTCATTTACATATTTCGAATTTTTTTTAATCGGCCTTGTTTTGGTTCTTTTTGTATAGATGTGGGCAGAGAGAGTGGAGGAAGAGGAAAGACGGAAATAAAGGATGAAAGCGAGAGAATGCTTAAAATCTAGGATATGGGAATTGGGGGAGTAGGTTGCGCTGGATCCGAATGGAACATATGCCCCTTTGGAAGGCGGGGCAGTGCAGTGTGTCAACCGACGGACGAAATCATAATTTGTGAGCAGAGGGCAAACACAGCACACCCTTGAAATTCCTCGAGTCTCTGAAAGGGTTATATATTTTCATCTCTGACCTTAGAGAGGCAAACGTAAACCGATACAATCCACGACGCGCGTTTCGATGAGGATATTCCTAAAGGTCATAAAGAACCTAAATATTGCGGTGGTTCTTGGTTTTTCTTGAAATACCTACCGCAGATGAAGGAAACTTTATCTCTGGAGGACCGGGAAGAAGGTTAGAGTCATTGATTCTCGTTGCGAAGGCCGCGTGTTCTTGTTAACAACATGATTTTCCGAGCGGTACATGGAATTTTATGAGGTCTTGTAAATGTATAAGAACGAGAACAGAACTAAATAATAGCAGCTATAAAAACTATGCAATACGAAAAGTTTTTAACTGAATACAGGAGAGATAAAAAATTATACATGTTTTATAATTTATGGACTTCCTTATCCTCGGGAAATCCCGATGACTACTCAACTTGTAGATTAGTTTTTAGAAGATTTCCATGGAGAATTACTAAGAATCTGTATACGTTCTCCGACTGAGGAGGTTTTTTTACTAATTGTGAAAACGAAAATAATTACTTCCAATCCCAAGAAATTGAAATATCGTACTCTTAAATTTCCTTATGTGATCCTTAATATACCTTAAAGAAAGACTAGAAAGTTACGTCATCTCGGTGTACTCTTTTAGGAAAAAGAATTCTTTCAGGTGCATAGAAAATGGAATATTGTCGATTAATCAACCTTATCGATCAATAAATATATAATTTTGATTGATCAAAATTTTCAATCATTATCTTTAAATTAATATATTCATTATAAATAGTTTAAAATATTAAGATTTCCCAGCTATCGAGAAGTGCATAAAGGGAAGAGAGCTTCTTTAATTTATTCAATTTTCTGTAGGATTAGAGATGAAATTTTCTTTCAGTCCTAACTGAACGGTATTTGGGGGTCTTTTTGTTCTATTTCTACGAAGATATTTCACCTTGAGACAACGTAAAGAACACCTTGTTCACTTTCTGACACTAATTCCTGTCTTAGGACTATTTTAGCTGGAGGTTCATCGGGGAAATACACTGAATTAGTTCCTGTTTCGAGTTAGGTATTCGGAGCGGACTAGAGAAGATCGATGAGATGCATAACCGGTGATTCTAACACGGAGAGGGTGTGTCGATGTAAACAACACACGTGGATCACATAAATATCACCCTAAAACCTTCTTTAATAGAATGAGAACAGAACAGCGGTTGCAATTACCACCAAAATCTTCATGGCAGGATGCTAGAGTTTTTCAACGAAGTTTATAAGTAAACATCTAATTGTAGAATGGATATCTATTTGCTGATTTTTCAATAGCAATCAAAACATATGTTTGTTTCTTGAAAGGTATTTCACAAAGATACATACCTTCCATTCTTTTATCCATGACGTACCTTTTTAGCGTTTTAGAGCTTCCAAAAATCGGATGCATCATAGATCTAAAATGGGTTAATTCGTGTGAATTAGAGAATTTTCAATTTATTTCATATTTATGCAGCTTCTTTACTTCGATAAAAGTTCTTCTTTATTATCAGCGTAAAGTTGTACATCAAACGATTCGCCAAATGAGGTAGCGAATAAAAGCAATTTTTCGCGAGTGTGAACGCGGTCGATTTTTCTCCTGGAGAATCGCTTTTGGAATAAGACGAACATAATTTACGGCCTTTGAGAGATTATTATGCGGCAATAAAGAGGTCGAATCGATAATGGTCGCCGTCAAAGGAACGGGATATTCGCGAGAGAAAGGAGACGTCGCAGAGGAACCATTGATTCATTTGGTCAATTTATGTCGAGCGGAAGATGCCAAATGAGAAAGGGCGACAGAGAAATATACGCAGAGGAATAAAAATTGGAGCGTAATGCTAGGACATTCACGAGAGGAATGTTCCAGAGTATACGAGAGCAAATTACGAATAGTGGTCCAATTACGCTCTTGGGAAGTTTTTCCGCGAAAACGATATTTTTGCCCCGGTTTACGTAGGCGAGTAACGGCGATGTCATGCGAATGTTCGGAGCAGAAAAAATGGACATTTTACGTATTAAAGATGAAGATAAATCGACCTTCATCGCGGGCAGCAAGTTCAAGAGTATGTAATCTACCTTCTCTGCTTGGAGTCTCCATAAATGGTCGGTGGCGGGGAAAGCGCACTGAAGAGAGAAAATATGGAGGTGTGGGGCGTGGCCGTAAATGCGCCTTTGGAATTAAGCAGCAATTGTTTCATTCTCTCTTCCTCGGGCACTGCAGTGCACTCTAACAATTCATTCTTTCGGATGGTTCAGCTGCCAAATTTTAGAAACTATTAAAATTAAATAAAAAGTCTTTGGAGGGTCGAAGAAGTTGTCAAATGACTAATGCGAACCAGCACATAATGACGAATATTTCTTTTGGCTAAATTCTATCGAAAAAAGAACTCACGTATATTTTCATGAGTAGCAATTATTTTATACATACATTTATTCTAGAAATCACCCCATTTTCGCACATCATAAATTCCTCGGAATGTGACATACTTCGGTCAATGATTGCTGTCATGTCTTTTATAATTCAGCATAATTTACTATAGGCTTCTGGGATGGATCAAGAATTTGTCATCTCATGTGTGTCGCGAGGTAAGCACCGTGGAAAGCGAGAAGTGGGGCAAGAGAGGCATGCTTCGGCTCTCAAAGGGACAGCGGCCGAGTGTCCATACTAATTGATCCCTTAGGCAAGGGACTGTGCCGGAGACGCCCGATGCTTTCCTACTTCCAGTAACCCGGATCGCCCCTATCTCATCCAATATCCTGCCAGTATAAGGAGGGAAGTGCATGAAATAGACTGGGTTGCCCTTCCGAAAACTACATTCATAACGACCGGATGCGGGCCCCACCCTTCCAACGGACAGACCCTCGGCAACCAGAACCTTACACAAGGGATACTATTCTTTGAAACCGGGCTTTTCCATATGGGTCAGGGTATTTGGGATGAAAAGGGTATTTATAATACATACATACGATACCATAACGCTATACGCTGAGGAAGGGTGGGGTTACCGACATTCACAAAAGAATTCACTGAGAAGACGCCATGCTTCATCGTTAGTATTTGCAATTCATAACGACGGAAACATATTGTTCACAATAAAAGCATAAAGGGATTTATAAATATTTAAGAGTTTGCTAAAACCAACGTATAGGATCGCCTGTTATATAAATCTAGCCGTAAAGTTACAATAAGTAAATTTTAGAGTGGGGTTACTTCTATGTGATTTCCTTGAGTAATCCTGAAGATATTATTTAAACGTAAATGTATGCAATGTTGAAAGATATCCTCTATTAAAGACATTCATGATCCCATAATTCAAAGCATTAAGTTCAAGGATTAATTGTAAGATTGGTCTTATAAGAATATAATTCGTCCATTGAAGTGGTGATTACTATAATCAACAAATTTTGACTTTTCTCACTATATAGGATATAGCAGAGGAACATTGAAAGAATTGGAAATATGGAGTGTGACCTAAAACTGATCCACTTCATTTTTATAACAAAGACCATCATTCATCGTCGAATGTCACAGACGAAATGTGGACACGAATCAACCGAAAGAGCAAAATCCGCGAATGTCGTTTTTTGCGAATTAAAACAATGGACGCACGACTTTAAACTCCGAAATAGATCGAACGTTCATCTCGATCACCTGGCATAAAGATCAGAGTTCAGGTAAACCACGCCGTTGATGCGCATCGAATGAGAAGTTGCACGAATGAATCCTCCGCTCCGCACCAACGAACGTCTTCGTCGAAGCAGATCCATTTGTTTTCGTTCGAAGCCTCTTTCATTTCCGCCCTTGAGACCATTCGTCAAACCATTGAATTGGACTCTGGATCATTGACCGATATTTCCACGACACGTGAACACAAGTGGATTTCGTTAGGAAGGACAGTGAAATATATAGCGGGATGATGTAGAGAACCCAGGGGAGTATTATAATTAGGTAGCGGAGAGCTTTGAATCAAGAAAGGCCTCAATGAAGATTGCGCTCAGAATTGTGTGTGGTATGTTGCATTTGTCTGGCGAAGTCCTCTTGAGCAGAACAGAGCTCATCAATTTAATATTAATAAGTTTATACCTTTCGAAGGAGAATCATTTTTGAAGAAGTGAGGTATTATTAAGATTAGTACAAGTGGTAAATACATGTTGGAATGGAACACTTGCGTATGACCATAGCTATCATTAGGTAATAAAAAATATGCGTATATTCCAAAATATTTCTCAGACGACTTTATACTACATAACATTTCTGCAATTGGATAATCAAAAGAAACAGTGGTTTTCTCAAAACTTACATTATATTATCCTCTCATAACTCCAGATACCAGTGTTTCTTTCCCAAGAGATGTTCAATTCCCGCTTACAAAGTACACACGGAGAGTGCTTTCCGTGCGCAGAATACTCATTCCACTCCCTTATATTACTGACCTCTGAACTGAGGGTTTTAATGTTGTCACGGCTGATAGTTTTACGATGACGACCACGAACCCTAATCAACTCATCCACCCCATCTCTTTTCCTTTCCTCGATATTACCCTTAAGAGTCACTGCAACGCGAATTATCTCGTCCGTAAAATAAGACCTTATGGTCTGAAGGAGGTAAACAACCCTCGTGCTATCTTTGAGGGAAGATACAGAGGGTGCGAAAAGAGGGATGTAATTGAATGGTACTCCTTCCACGCGGACGAGACGAGTTAATGATATTTAATGGATGCCGAAATAAAAAGCCTGGCGGAGGATACGAGCACCGTGTGCGAAATGGCGGGTTACTTGAGGCGGAAAGAATCGGTTATAAACGCTGCCTGTTTGTGTTTGTATGCGATAAGTACGCTGCAGAACTCGGGAGACAGAGGGAGCGTCAGTTTGGGTCAAAGAGATAAGGATAGAGATTGCCGAAGATCTGCTGCTGAGATGAGTTTATTCGAGAAAAGAATTTTATGGGCCCCCTCTTCCGGGGTTATAAAAGTTAATTAATTGCTCACCATCGGGTGCTTTTAAAAAGTCACTCTGTGCGCCATCCTGTTTCCATCATAAAGCGTTAATTAATAACGCCACAATCAGCTCATGTGGTATCATTTTCTCGTTTAACGAACGCAGTTTCGGTCACGAGTGGATGGGCCCCTTGATGTCTCATTTGCGGCAAGAAATGTCTCTCCATGACACTTCGAGTAAATATTGAGTGGAAATACATCAATGACTAATGGAGCGTACCTAAATTCAATTCGCTGAAAACAACGATTGCTCCTCAAGTCATGGTACGTTTAATTGAAATGTAATTCACGGTTAATTAATCAACTATTTAGTTCAAGAACATCGCTAGGGAGTTGAAATCCGCAAAGGTTGCATACTTGAGCATTCAAGTACGAAAATCTAAGTAAATTAATAAGAGCTAGGGATTATAGGTAAATCTTGACAGTTAATGGGAAACTACTCTTACCATTAGGCATTGCGGCTAAAAGTTATTAGTGTTCCACACAGTGAACCCTTCCAATCCATCCTTGCAATGAACATAAGTACTACAAGAAAGGTGCTTTAATGATAGGAGGTTCGGCAAAAGAGAAACTGAGCTTTCAAGAATTTATCCTTAGGTGGAGTCAAGAAGTTCGCACCAATGTAAAAATCTCCAGAAAAGTTTAATTTTAAAAAGTTCAATCCCAAATTGCTCTTCCATTAAGCAAATTATTATTGAAATAGATGAAATCAATCCTGAAAATTGCAAAAACTCCGCAATCAAAGGAAGCATATCTACTTCCTTTCGTGACAAAGTAATGCTGCGTTACGGCGCGATCTTTTCCATGTCCTGGATATTTTATACCCGACCTCCATGTATAAGCATACGCGTATTTAAGTACAAATTTATTTCTCTGGTAAAAATGAAGATTAGACGAAAGGGATAACTTCTCTGGCGCGTAAATATTTCAGGCAATCACAACTGATCTTAATCTCATGGAGAACTTCCTTCGTCTCGCAATAAAGAAAACGGTTGTCCAAATGCTTTGCGGAGCGAATGGGAGAGAAGAGGAAAAACGTCTTCGTGTATCTGAGAGGAAGAAAAAGGTAAAGATTCTGACCGACAGAAATCTGAAATGGGATTCCCGGAATAGGAAAAGGGAGTGGCGAAATGTAAAGGGATAAGCGAAGGAAATTTGGTTTCTCTAACGAGAGAGAAGTAAAAGAGCAAACGAAGGAAAAGAGGACGAAGGAGAGGATGTTTGGATTCAAAGCCTTATTGGGCTTCCAAAGTGGGGGAAATGTTGACAAATCCTAGAAAACGCCACGACACCACAGTGGGTGTCACTACGATTTGTAGAACCTACTTTAAACTAGAGAATGGAAAGAAATATATGGCTATTCGGACGAGTTAGCTCCTCGTTATGGCTGTGAATAGATAAATTATGTTCAGTTTACTCAAACGACAGAACCTACATTTTAAAAATCATCTTTCTTTTAAGACTATATGTGAAGTAACCTTATGCATGAGAAGAACATAGTAATTGGCGTCACCTTTGCCACTTAAAAATAAATTTTTGAAAAGGGTTTCATTTGGAAATGTGGGCATTGGGAATAAGAATTTAGCCTGAAAATCCCTCCAGGATCTTCTACGTCCTGAAAACAGCAAATTATCTTAGAAACGGGGATTCAGTAATAAAATTTTCAATAGGCGTTCTGAACTATGAGCTTCAAACTAGGTTGACTTGTAATTCTTTACGGCAATCTTGGGCTATGATTTTATGGACCTGCGGACGGGATTTTCTCGAATTATTTGGCAGATTCATCCGTCGCAATACATTCTCGATGATCAATATATACTATCTAATATTTACAAATATGCTCGAAAAAAACAAGGATAAATACTTGGCATATATTGGTATACATATTCTGGGTTATTCTTCTAAGGAAATTTAGCTAAGAAAAAATCTAATGTTGAAAGGAAAACGAATGTGAGCACTTACTAGAATTTGAAATGTAAAACGACCGGGTAATTTTTCGAGTAGATAACTTGATCAATTAGTATAATAATCAATAGCCGCTTATAAAATGCACATAATATTCTCCGTTTCTGATGTATTTGAAGTTTAAATGACCTTATCAATCATTGTCGTTCGATGAAATTTCATTTATGAAATCCAGCCTTACCTTTTTTATATTTAATACCTTAGTCAAAAGACTAAACAGAATCTTTACATAAATTCTGGTAAAATGCTGACTGCGGTTCTGGCTTACAAAAAATAAAATCAGAAACAGCTACTAACTGTTATTTATGAAAATAAAATCAGAAGCAGTCCATAGCGAGATAGATGTTATTTTAGAAGATAAAAATATATTGAGTAATGATTTTTTCGTTTAAATTTTAGAAAAAGAAATTAAAAGAGAAGGATTCCTTCTTCTTGCGAAATCAAAAGAAGTAATTTATAAATTCAAAATAATCAAGAAAAAAATCACGTTTCTTTGAGGTTCAGAAAATCGGAGATGGATTGATATTCGTGAATGGTCTTTCTTCCAGGAAAAAAAGGCTGAATAGTAAGAGATTTGTGGGAAGAATATTTAATGCCAAAGATCTTAGATTGAAAAAGGGGATGAGTATTGTAGCTTCTGCGAAAAAGGGAGAGTCTTCGGATATCGGTGTTAGTAATGCCTTTTTGAGTTTTCAGCGCCTTACGTAATGGCTGGATGATCGCCATGCATTAGGCAATTTCAATAATTATGCAATTGAAAACCTCTTTTAATGAGTTTTATTAGAACAACCCATTCTCCGTATAGGATTCAAACACAAATTTTAAGCAAAATACAATAGCATATAATAAATATTGACAATTTTCCGATATCTAATTAGAGTAAAACAAAATTCTGGAAATTTTATAATCAAATTTCCCTATGTAATATTTTTGGTCCAAGTTTCTAAATTATTTTGAAGTATTAGAAAATTAATTTTAATTCATTAGGTAGGTCATACTCATCTTACCAGAAACTTAACTAACACGACCGTACAAAAGATGAAGTCATTCGCAACTGACACGTAAACCATTAGTAGGTAATTATCAACTTATTTCGCCTCTTCAAAAATCATCTGTAATCTGTAACATCAATAAAATTATTTTCTTTAGTAATTAAATATCCTTTTTTGCCTTCAGAATGACAAAATATAATATCCTTCATTTATGAAACTAAATAGGTTGAAAATGAAGCAGAAAATGGGTAGCAATGTTCCCACTGAAACGGCTCGTTGCATTGTCAATTATGGGCATGCTTGCTGTTTTCTATGATCCAGAATAGTATTAAAAAGGTCATGGAAGGTTTGAGATGTTCGGCTAGTTTATTTATAACTTCGCTAATGGGGAAAAAATAAATTTGTATGTATAATATTATATATGTATAATATATTTGTAAAAATGAATAAATAATTCTCAATTAAAAGAAATTCCAATATTTAAATAAAAATTTTATATATATTTTAATAATTTCAATAAAAATTAATTGTTTCCCAATAAACCGTGTAAGTAAGTTAAACTAAGAAATATCGGTTGTCGCAACATTTTCATATCACGCTTGTGACAGAAAGGAAGAAAAAGAGCATCCTTCATAGAGACGTTGCCAATCGTAGCATTCTCTAGGGATAGGTACCATATGCATGAAAATTTCACCAATGAGTCACAAGTCTCCACACCTATGTAGTAAAAAGATATATAAATGGAAACAGAGGATCTGGCACATTATATTTAAGACACGTATCTCTGTGAACCACGAATTCTTTGCAATATAAAGCTAAGGATTACCCGTCCATGTGAAATTCGCAAAAATCGTGACTAAGGAGTCTCCTGCACCCAGTGAATCACAAATGAGATTTTTCAGTTACGAAAAAAATCTCGAATACCGGGAATCCTCTGACGATCCTTCAGATTGGGGTTACCGAAATATAAGGAAAGGGAAAGTACCGAGGAGGGCGCCCTCATCGGTATACGGAAGAGGGGCAGCGAACTGCCCTCCTCCCTTGGGAAGGGGCAACGTTCGCGAAGGTCATGGCTAAGCAAGGAATCGACGTCGCAATAGAGGCCGCTGAAACGAGACGCCATGCGCTTTGGAGGGCGCCGAGGTCCACGGTCTGCTAACGGCAATTCAACGAGTTGGTCACGGGCGGGAAGTGAGGGGGCGTGGCAGCAGATGCGAGGACATGCAGATTCGGGTTCGCCTCCATGGGAGACTTCAACGCCTGAATGAGAGACATCGTTTTGAGGAGGTCGATGGACTTCTACTTAGAGCAGTGAAATTTTAATACGTTTTATATACATTTCTAACCTCTAACGGTAAATTAAAGACAATTTGTTCTATTGGCATAAATCATCTTTGATATATCAGTGAAAATAAACAACTGTCATTAAGTGATTATTTTGATGACTACTACAGCGATGTGAGCATCAAAATATCGGTTAGTCATACCATTAGAACACACGGGATGGCTGCATTTTAAATTGAAAGTACAGTAAATACACTTAATACACAATGCAGACTTACACAGCTAGACCGGAATGTAGGTTCATATTTAATAAGGACTGACAAAGCACATCCTCCGACAAAAAGTTGAAATTGGAAAGTCTCATAAAATTCAACCACAATTTCCTCCGTTTCATCGTTTAGCTCACCAGCATATTGACATATTATTCGCCGAGTTATGCGGGAGATTATCATGTCTTTCGATGAGTAGGAATTCCGAGATAGCCATCTCAACACGCTCCAAGGAACGTGGATCGTGTGCGCAGATCTCTAAATGCAACTACTCACCGGGAAGCTGGATGCCGGCCATCAGCAAACCTTCCGGCAGTTCCGCGACGCTCCTTGCCGGGATGACGGCCTCCGACCCCGTACAACCTGTTGAGGATAATAGAGACCATGTTTATGCGAAATGAATGAATTTCGGATTTTCTCTCCCACAAAGAGGTTTATGGGACGAGAGAGCAACAAAGAAGACAGGGGAATTTGGAGCGACGTTTTCGCATTCTTCGTTTTCACCTTTTTTTGTGGAGAGAGACGAAACATTCCATTAATTTTCTCGACGGGAGAGAGATAGAGAAGTAGAATCTTTTCATCAATTCGCTCGTCGATTCTTATCGCTTTCTAGATACTTCCAAGAATAGAAGATGTGCGTGGAAAGAAGTTACGTCTTGTGTGGTTTGTAACCCCTTCAATATTTTCGAATTAATCTCTACCCAACTCTTAAAGTCGGAGGCGTTCCCTCAAAGATCTCGACCTCATTCGTTCGTTCTCATCTATGGTAAGGATATTTGAAGGCCTCTGGCGATGGCAGCACAGTGTGATTAATATTTGCGGAATACATACATGACAGATTCCATGATGGGATATGTCATTTTCAGCCTTTGGCTTAGAAGGATTTAGTTAATAAAATTATCCACCTATTGCGCGAGATCCTCAATACAGCCACTTAAACTATCAAAATCAATCACAGCACAAAATGAGAAATTTACAATCGGTTAATTTCCAGATTAAAGGGTATCTAAATCAATATTTTTCGCTTACGATGGAAATCTATCTTAGAGAGGATATTTGAAAATTTCGATTAAATGTGGTCGGAAGCTTGGTTATGATACTAAATAACCATAAATTAACTTTGAAAGATTTCAATCGTTCCCTTTTACCTGATTTTTTAAAAGGACGGAATAAAATACATAGTATTTCTTACGCTTATTTTTTACTCTCGAGATACACCTCAGCATTAAGCTAACACTTGGCAAGCCTCATTACAAAATATCCCAGAGGTTCAGGGTTCTAATCTTGGTTAGGGCGCAGTTGCAAACGTGATTTAAGGATATATAGTATGGTTGATTTTTAAAGAAAGAAATTTTCTCAATAAAAAAGAGATTATTATTGCAACACTAGAATTTTTGATGGCTTGATGAAATGTGATTAACCATGGGGGAAAATAATAAAAGATGGCGATATTAATAGTAGGGTAATAAATTTATTTCTAAAAATTTTGAAAGATTCGAATGTAATTAAAATAGATTCAAATGTAGGGCAATAAGTATCCCTTAGTCTTAAAAAGATGCATTAAAGCAGATCTTTCACAGTGATTAATTCTAAAAAAAAAATATTTAGCAAAACCATTCTCCAAAAAAAAAAAAATCATTTGGGGTGGTAAACCGCAAGATACTCTCTTTCCCTTCGCTTTTCTTTCGCCCTTTCATGTTAACTTATCTGTTTGTATTTTATTTAATGTTTATTTTACTTCTTTTTTCCTTTTAGATATTGAAAATTCGAAAAGTTTTCTGTGAATGGTAATGCGTCAAATTGAACCGATTATCATGAACCGACTCAATGAGGCTCGAGGACATTAAACCAGACATTTCTTAAAATTAATTCAAACAAATGAGTACAAAAATATCAATTTAAAGAGACAGTATGGACTTAAAGCATGTTGTTATGCAATTATTGTTCAGATCTTTCGCATGGACATCTCTAATAACAGTTTCTCCGTCAAAGTTGTAAATGATCTAGCTTGGAAGGATAAGCGGTAAGATTTCAAGGCTTTCACTTTCCGATGACCTTTGATGCATCAAGGAGACAATGTTTCTAATGAATTTTTTCCTTTTCCCCACTTCATCACTTTAGCCACGTGTTAAACCTCGAGAGAAAGCGGAAAAAATAACTAATGTGAATTCCGACGACTTTACTAACGAAAACTGATTTATGGGGGACACGGTGCTGCATCGTTGAGGGTCTCACAACGTTTCCTCCGCTAATCCAACCGATTCCTCGATTTCCACTCACATTCATTACGAACTTGCTCGACCTTCCCAAGCGGCGGCGAGTGCATTCTTGGGAGAAACGATGGTATGTGAGAAGGAGAAGAGTCCAACAGAGGACTTGCTGATAAGTTCCCAGAAGCAAGAGGCTATTGACGCTAGGATGAGACTACAAAGGGATTGAAAGCAGGGGAAGAAAGTTAAGGAGGAAAAGAAGTAAAGAGGAAGTGTACACTTTTCAAAGGACTGCCGATTTTTCTTATCGGAATTAGACATGAGATTTCAAAGATAGAGAAAGAAATACTTGTAGAAGTTTTAGCATTAATTTTCCTTTGATAATCTACAGATTTCGAATTCAGGAAAGTAATTTAACAAATTTCAGTTCACGTTAAGTTTCACACATGCGGTCACAAAAAAATTTATTCAACTGAAAATGTCACCCTAGTGTAAAAAAACCGATCACAGATATAAGTGCGTATCATTGGCGCGGTAGGATTTGGCCCCGTCTAACACAAAAGTAGTCGAATTAAGCCGATTGTTATTGAAAGTCTGAGGCTCAGGGATATTTTCATTGAGAAAATATGACGTTCTTGACAGGAGATTTGCTTCAAGTTTTCTCCCGGGTTATTTCGTAATCATCTCGTTGAGAAGTAAAAGAAAACTTTCGATAAGCAATACGCATCAAATGGCAACCCTAGGATCCCCCGCAGGCCGCCACGTGACAGATGAAAAAGTCAGCTTAGTTTACGGGATTACCACGAAGAGATTGAGGGGGAAGGAGGGTGATATTGTGCGGTTGCGGTGAGGATGTTGGGTGCAACAAAGGATTTTACGAGGGTATCGGATGAGAGGAGAGATAAGGTGTGAGGGGAGACGAGGCCCTGAGGCGCCTCGGAAGGGCGTGACATGGGCAGCTGATGCATGAATGCTCTCAGGAGCGAAATCAATCCGCTATTAGTTATTAAAAGTGAGGCTTGGACACGCAAGCGAAGCGAAAGAGGAGCTTTCACCGACCCAAGGGCTTTTCGACAATTTTGGTGGGCCTCAAAACTGCTCCACTTCAGCATATGTTTTTTAATCAAGAAATTTTAAATAACGGATGTAATGATTGGCTATCGAAGGAGGCATAAAAAACGATTCTAACGCGATGAGGAAGTAATCTTACCTCGAATATCTCTTTCGAGATAGGATAGAAAACTATATATTTTATTTGGATACTGTAACTTCGTGAGAGGGAACAGTCATAACTGTATTCGTTTCTAAAATAAATTAATGTCGTCGTAAAAGTTCCACTTCCTTCTGGCGATCTTAGGCTAGCTTCGGAACATATTAATGGACCGAGAGAGTTTGGGCATAATTTTCTAATTAGCAATTTAAAATCTCACGCCCTTAATTAACTGCACCCGGTTTCGCAAGTTCCGAAGCTCATCAAGATATAATTAAAAGGGCGTTAAGAGCGATGCAAAAAAGAACGCGAGGCAAATAGTTTTTTTCGTAGAGTTTCAATACGTTTTGTTATTCGTGTAGCAATAATAAGAGTGTGGTGTTTATTTGCTTGAATAATCATCGTTGTAAAACGATTTCAATGAAAATTCTTTTCTCCGCAAGACAAATCTCAGTCGTAAATTAAAAATCAAATGAATAATGGGAGGAGAGTAAAGGGCAGTATCTGCGAATTTTTGAGACTGGCTTAATTAAATTAACGCCAACGTTAATCAATTCATTATAACGGCGTCTCTAATGGAATAAGGGTTACTTCCTTATCTCTGTCGCCCCATTCCGTTTCCCTTTCGAAAGCCGTTTATTGACGTATTCGTGAGCATTGCTGGCAACCACTAATAATTCCAATGGCACTTGATACAATTCGTAATTGCGGCGGAAACGTGGTCTTTTTCCGAGAGAGCGTCGATCCATCAAGATAGAGCGATGGCGAGTATTAGCACTTAATGGGGCAAAAGGAGAAGGGGAAAGGAAGGTGAAGGTGAGGCGAGCGATCGGTTGATTGAGTGATTCCGACGGAATGAACGAGTTCGCATTGGCTCGAGTTAAGGAGTCGAGAAAAGAGACGCGAAGAGACAAGTGCATTACAATTGCAGAGGATGATCAGAATAGGGAAACAGAAGGAAGCTGTCAGCGTCGAAGGAATACGAAAAGAAGGAAGAGTTATGACCGCTAGAAAATGAAACAGTATACCGCAACAACTTCGACAAGGGTAAATATTTACGGGTTCTTGACTTCTATAATGGCACGAATGGGTACGTTTTAGGAGAATTAGAACAACATAATTATCAGCAATATAATTATCTCCAAAGGTCTTCAAACGAATTACGTACGTCTGTTCCGATTACGGAGTAATGAGCATGCTGCCGTAATGGCAGCCAGGAACAGGCCTGTATGGACAGCGAATACTATATACACCATTAGTAATTGAAAGAGATGACTTCAAAAAAATCTTCCAAAGACCCATTAGCCTCTGTATTATTTCTATGATGGAAAGTACAAGTTTTTTGTGAATAATGTATTTTCTAAATAAGATAAAGTAAGAAAGTAATATAATGTCGTAAACACTATTAATATCAGGTTTACTACTGCATTGATTACTTAATAGATAATAATTATTAACTCAAGCTGTTGTGAAAACGAAGAAAGTTTAGCTTTATAAGTGCTAATTCAGTTCTTGATACATTTATAAAGTTGAAAATTAAAAGCCTAAACCACTCAACGAATGTTGCAAAATTGAAGTTCACAATTCTTCATGCTTCGAGATGTAGTAGATTGGTTGGATATTTGGTTCTCAAAATTCCGCTTCTTATCAAATTATCAACATTAACATCAACGATAAGATAATTTTCGTAAATTGCAGGAGCCGCAGCAAGGAAGCGGAAAATTAAACGCTTAGGCGCTTCCTTAATCTCTAAGCCAAAGATTGAGAATAGGAGAGTATCGTGAGAGAAGAAAACAAATAAAATAAAGAAACAACCGTTGAACAGGATGTGTTCTTTGGCGAAGAATAGGAAGGAAACGGAACGCGAAGAATAACTGGAAAGCAGTTGGAGAGAGAGGGGAGGTGATGCTATCACAGGGATAAATTCAGCCTAATGAATGAGTACGTGGGTCATTTAGGGACAATCCTCTCGAATGGACCCCTGAGTTTGGGCGGCATCTGCTCTTTAGTTACCGAATCGGGGGTGGAAAAGCATCAGCTGTTTCACCTTTCAATTCAGACTCTGAGTGCATCGATCGCCCGTCAATTCAGAGGACGCGTGTGTCACCTAATGGAGAGAAGGAGATAAACCCACGTCTGTCGGAGGCAGAGGACACTCCGATATGATTAAAAGGAAAGACATATCCATCCGGAGGGAGCGGTAAAAATTTCATATGGGAATATGAAGGATAATTGAGAATATCGATGAAACATGTCTCCTATGATTGCAGGTCCGTTTTCGGGCGATGACTCCGCCCGCTTTTGTTATTTGTAGGATCGGATGGACGGACTCCAGCTATGAGCTGTCCCTTTTTAATTTAACTATTTTGACCTATGTTTCAAAGTATTTAGAAACCTCAATATTGATATTTGTGAATACGATTTAAAAAATCGCTTCAACTAATACTTTGGTTAAAATGAAGGACTTAGTCTGAATATTTACCACATGTATCTTTTGCACTTCTCACCCTACCAAATCATAGGCACACAATCATGCATTTCAACTCATTGAAAGCACAATAACCTTTCCTAATACCTCGAGAGAATGTGTAATTTGTATCTAGACTTTCTTTTTCTCGTGGGAAATCTCGAATAGGTTTTCTTTCCTACGTTACTATTTCATCTGATGGCTGAATTGTTTCTAATTAAATACTTAAGTGCAAGGAATTAGAATTCATAACGGAATATGAGGAATGTTAATGAAGCTGCTTTGAGAAACCGAGTGGGCTTGGAAGAAACAAGACATCCATATGTCATTTTATTAAGTGAAGCATGGACGAACGACATTTTGATTATTTTTAATTTCGCTACACCAAGAAGCTTTCAATTTTCTCTCGAGAATATTCTCTGAGGCTAGAAAAATTCCACAGCTGGAATTAAGACGCCACGCGTTGGCTATCAGCCACCCGAATCGTTCCATTAGATTATGAAGAAAAAATTCACAGGCAAAAGAGTTCGCGAGTTTAAAGACCTCGCATTCGTCCAAGTCAGTGAGCACAGCCTCGAGCGGCCAAATAACAGGGTCCTTATAATATCGCCCACCACTTCTTCCACTCCAAGTAATTAATGGCCAGAGGACGCAACGAGGAAGAGCAATTAAAGGCTCACGCGACGGAATGGAACAAAGGCGATAGGGAAAAAGGTGAGGATTTTTCGGAGAAAGAAACGGTATATTTTCCCGAAAGAATGAGATGCGAGTGATTCCTATCCTTGGGTTCATCTTCATAATGATTGCACATGAAAATTGATACGAGAATACACACGGTAAATTGCAACGCCAGCGGTTTTTGACGGTCGATCAAATCTTTGTTTTACTTTTCCAGTTATTAAATCGATGACTGAGGAAGTCACCGCGTGACTTTTACTTAGTATTTCATATCATTTCACAGGATCTTATTGACCACGGATGTTCATTTCGATTATGTTGTAAAGCTAATAGATAAGGAAATGGATTCATTTTACTGATTTACTGAGAAAAGACACATAACTTGAATCTATTTGAAATAGTAGAATGGATATTTTTCTATTACTGTAACTACCTACCTAAGTCTAATGAGCTGCTATTGGGCGATTTTAAAATTATTCTCAAACCTTGCAACTCCTTAAGAATGTACTAAAATAATATTCACTAATATCCAGTATTTCTACTAATCAAATCAGATTGATTTAATTAACGAATCATAATGAGTATTTAATCTCCACTACCCTTAAAATTGAGCGGAATTTGGCATTGCTGCCTCCAGGGCTTCTCGTGAAAAATATACGGGAGGGTTGCGCTCCTGCTATGAATACAACCTGTTTGCCCAGCACATCGGGCGGATGGGCAGAATTACAGCCTCCGCAAACCCTGGCCTTTTCTCATCAACACGCGTGCCGCAAACATTTCGAGGCCATCTGTCCTGTTCTCTTTCTCCCTTCATCGAGGGACGGTCCGCCCAATAGGCCGTTGTTTGGCTCCTGGCTTTAAGAATGGATTTCTCGCCCGTTATTCGGGGATCCGCAGCTGTGTGGTGATAGACAAGTGTCTTTGGGTTCGTGACAGCGAAAGTTGAAGGACGGAGATTCGGATTTGGAGACTTTATCAAGAGGCGGGAGGAAAGTGAAAGAGAAGAATGGAGAGAGCAGACTGATGGAGGTGTCGAGATCTCTCCTCAGCTCTCCCCTTCACAGATTCCTATTTAGCGAACGTGATTTTTAGACTGACCCAGAACAATCTTGTAAGAACGGAAGCGGGAGTTCATTATCGCGAGAGCTTTTCCATTATTTTTTCTTCGCCACTCGTGCTCCCGAAGGACGTGACATGAGGCAACTATTTTACGTGCTCCTATAAATGGGCGGTGGGGGTCTTATCCGGAGGCAGAGGATGGAAAGCTGGTCCGTTCCTCGGTTACCATCAACACGATAAGACAATTATCTTCACGGGGAAGATCTGCTTTGCTCGCCCCGTTTTTATCTTTCGAAGAAACGCGTGTACTGAAAGGTGGCGTGCCGAAGACCAGCCGTGGTAAATGGGATCGATTTGCTGGATTGAGAGAGAAACGCCCGAAAGTAATTTGCTCGCCTTTCACCGTTTAGATAAATCTTTGAAGAACTGAGGTTTTGGATTTTGCGGAGAAATTGCTTTGAAAAGAAGTAAATTGACGTGGCTTTTCAAATTTTCCGGTCGATTAATATCGTGTTACCCAGTTGTTTCAACAAGCGGCTAGAGAAGTCGATGAAGGTGGATATTAATTCACTTTTTCTAATAAAATCATCAAATATTGTTTCTCATCGGTGACAAAGGTCACTCTGCGAAAATAAAATGTGACGTTCAAGCTATATGCTCCTTTCTTCCAAAATATACATATGAAATCTATAGAATTATGGTTCTCGCTATCTTATCATCGTTCTTGTCTAAACTTTCAACCTATTAATTTCTATATAAAATTTGAATTTATTATTCATACAGATTTTCTTTTGGATAAATAATTCAAAGGTACCCAGATCATAATTTCTGAATAGTAATTTGTACAGGCTTTTACTTAAAGAAAGTAAGAACAACGAATAATGAATGCGGTAGATAAAGGCTAATTTTTCTTAATACGATTATTTTTATTTTATTGCCGTATTCATAAGAAAACTGAGAAAGTGAAACAATTTCCTCCTTAAAATTTATGATTATATGCATAAATTTTCCTTGAATGTGAATAAGGAAATTTTCAACTCTCACGTGAAAATAATTTTAAATATTAGGTTCATACATTTAAAAACATTAATTTTTGATTTCTCACCATTTAAAGTAAGGTAATCTAGCAAATTAATAATCCATTCTCATAAATCTTTTAAGATTAATTCTGATGAAGAAAACCGATCCCCAATGTAATAGTCCCATTCCTCGGTTTAGATGTTGTAATTACTCATCGATTTACTCACCATTGGTGACTGGTTTCGTCATCCCCTCAGGCAGAGCTATCGGCGCTCTCTTTCCTCCTCTTGCGACAAGTTCCATGTTGACCTTGATCTCCTCCTCAACACACACTTCGTCTGCATCGGAGTCGATGTGAGGAATGGAGCCCTCGAAGCTCAACATGTTGGCCGCATGTATGACTGGAGTGGATATGGTGGAAGATATCGTGGATCCTTTGCCGATCTCCGTGTCTTCCCCATCCGACGACTCCTCGGCGTCGCCGTCTTCATCGTCCCTGGCGGACGCACCCCTGTCGCAGCAAGCGGGATCGGGGAGGCAAGGGAGCAAGCAGTGGCGGCAGGGGAAAGCGAGGTCCTCCAGGGGTATCCTCTCTACGGCCCTCTCTACCGATACCAGAAGGCTCTGCAGGAGACAGGCCAGACCCTCTTCGGAGTCAGCGCGCCGCGCCACTGCCGCCTCCATGGCGACGGGCGAGGCGAGCGCCTCCGTCAGATCAGCGTCCGAAGGTAGAGGTATGACTTCGGGGGCCACGCGGCCCGCCGCCTTCCACACTAGGGCCACTTCGACCCCGGGGGCCGAGCCCCCTTCTTTGCGGCTCCGGACGCAGAGGTAGCAGTCGTGTCTGCGGAGGAGAGCTGGGTCTAACTCCCCAAGACGGAGGCAAAGGACTCCACGACCCACAGAAAGGGGCCAACCACGCGGCGAGATGGCGTCAGATCCGATCTGAAATGAAATATCCACAACGTTAATTGGTTGCTAAATAGAATGTAAAACTGTTAGCATTATTTATGTATAACAACACGAAAATTAATTTCTATGCATTACATGGGCGCTGGAAATTGTTCATACAAGTTGTAGATTTCAGTGTACAGAGTTGGAGAGTCTGAATGTGAGACATGATAAAGATGTGATCAGATTGCAAGGTATCCGAAAGCAATTGAGTATAATTCAAGGCCTTAAATTTGAAATGCAATCAATTATTTGTGTCATTATTTTAGGCAGTCACTTGATGAAAACTTCTAAGCTAAAATATTTCAAAAGCTTACAATCACGAAATAGCTCATGTTTGCAGAATTTTGCGAATATTCTAAGAAGGTTTCTTTCCTTTAATTCTTCCTATGCACTTTTTGAGTAGGGGTTTCATAAATTAATCGAGATAAAATATATTTTAACACGTATTTAAATCGCTGCTTGCATAAATATATCAATAAATGGGTTACATAAAAACAATCCCATGATAAAACATTAGTGTTATTTTTATAAAAAAACATCTGGCACGCTAAAAAAAGAAACCTTGATAATAGCAGTAAATGGGAACTATTTTCTTTCAAAACAAAAGCAAAAGTTACCAAAATCCTTCCTCAATAATGAAAACAAATTAAATGCGTTTTTAAAATTTATGTAAATAATATTAAGTACAAATCAGCGATTAATCGGTTTATTCCCAATGAATAAGGTTCGATTCCCGATTTCCAAGATAAACACACGTGTTAGATGCGAAGGAAACAAAAACAATGTCACAACTGGTGCCTTTAATATCTCGATCGTATTCAGCCATCCCACTCGACTAATAGTTTATTCGCTGCCAGAAGCTTCCTCTGGGATCAACACATAAAATCAGGAATTAAAGTCGTTGACTGCACACCGACGCATAAAAGCCGGAATGAAAAGATATTGGCCATCCTCCGAGCCGTCGATTGCCCAGCGGCAGAAGAAGGCCGAGCTGTTCCAAGACCAAATACGGAGGCCTCCTCTCCCTCTATTGGACCCTCCATTTGAATAATAAACACGGCAGTCGGGAATAACGTTGTTTCCATCGCTACTTCCAATCCATCCCACACCCCAAGGCTACGCAAAGTGCCGCGGAAATTCCACACTATTCTTTCCCATCCTATTATTTTCTATTAATGTTTCAGTTTTCTATTTCGGTTATAAAACTTTATAGGAAAGTTTACCAGTCTAATGATATAAAGCAGCCGTATTTGGATCTGATCATCGATGGACGAAGATTTACAACTGGAAGAGAAAATCGAATTATCAAGCAAACAAAGACGGGACCCGTATATTTTGGATGACATCATTACCCTGTCTCGCGATGACTTTTATTTTCTGTCGATGGAAGAAATAAAACTAGAATTTATGCTCCGAAAGGATTAAGAGAGATGGACTCATTGCATTGATTTCCTTTGGGAGAGAGCAGAATGTTTGGGAGGGAGAAGCGTCTACGTTGTTCGAATCTAATGAGGACCGTACATCACTGGACACCCGCGGACAAAGAATTCAATAAGGCTCAAAAAACACGTGATCCAGGAAGGAATTCTCTTTGCGGGTGGTTATAATTGCTTCCAAGTCCGTCCACTAAATCTTTTCCCGGCGCGTGCGAACTTGCTCATCTCTGGAGGATTTTCGTAGCCGCCGTCTCCCTCCCTTCCATACATTTGCATCGGAGGATTCCTTTTGTTGACTACCTGACCGACTCAATTTTCCTATCGTCCGTAAATCAAAAGGAGAATGCGCGGAGAACCGCAGCGACCCCTTTGGGAGCGGAAAAAGAGACAACGGCAATGTTTGGCTTCGAATCCCTTCCATGCTCGCCCTCTTTGTTTCCTTTTAGTCATAAATCCATCGCGCGAAATAACTAATGTTTGGGCCGCCAGAGGAGAAAATGCTATTGGCACTGTGAGCTACCGACGATGGGTATCAATAATCAAAAGAGGGGGATAAAGAGAATGGGGTACGAGAATCAAAGGGAAGACGAGAAAGAAAAGGGAGGAGGGAAAAATAATTGAGGACAAAGAAATGTAAATCACAGAGGGAGTGCGAGATATGAGAAAGAATCGATGAAGTATCAAAGGAAGAAATATATGGTCCGTAATATATAGGCTTGCAGTTATATAAAAACATAGTTCAAGTAAGAATAAATCTCAAGATAGATATCTTAAGGCGACATTTTTGAGCAGCAATTCGTTTGCTTCCATACATTTACTGGGATCCTATTTGTTATTTATCAGAAACATATTTCAATTTTTAGTCCACATAACAATGAGTAGTATATACCATCAGGGTGAAAAATTTAACTGCCAAAGTAACTGTCAATATGGGTATAGAGACTTCATTATGAATGTGGGAAGAGAAAGCGAATTAATTCGAAAACTATGATAAAATTCCATGAGGTTAGTAAGTAAAACACTATGAGAACGCAAGAGGACGACAGTGGAAACATGGAGGAAACGAAAGGACACTAAGATGCTCTCGATGACCCGGAGGCAGAGCAAAGCTTAGACGAATATCAAAACAAAGAGCGACCTCCAGAACTGGTTGTCACTTTGCGACGGATAAACAAAGAGAGGTGGAAAAACGGAAAACTTATCCGAAACTCTTCTCCGGAAGATGACGCATAACCCTTTCCCTTGAGCAAACACGGAGTGCCGTGGGAACAAATGACAAGCTTGTGATTTAGTAGCGAGACCACACGCAGCACCACGGTCGAGAAATTTCACGCTAAGCTTTCCTCTTCCCTGCAGCTACGGAGGAAAGCGATCGAAGGCTTTTTATTTAAAACATACACTTGGGCATCCCGGGCGGCGTGAACAAACTTCCCAGCAGGAGACAGAAGGATCAACCGCCGTCCTACTTTTTGTACCGTATCGGGAGACGATCCTCTTCATTAACGAGGCACTTCCACGGAAGGATAAGGCACGCGTCCTCAGGAGAAGGAGGCAGTAAAATTTTGATGCATGGCCGTCCCGGGGGAATAGAAAATGTGAAAGATATGGGACGAGAGGGTGCGAGGATTTGGGTCGACAACGGGTTGTGTCCGTAACGATACTGGGGAGGGGAAACGAGATTGGAATAAGGACGTGAATTATGGGGCAAACAAAGGAGAGGACCCCGATTAAAAGGGAGAGAGAAAGATATTGCCTCCTGGTGGCGATCTCTCCGCTCGGAATGGAATAATTGAGTAGGGCGATGAAACGAATTATGGAGAATATTTATGAAAATACGTCCTTCCTGTGGGGACGATAGAATGAGAGGATGTTAAAAATTTGATTAAAGAACCAATTATGTTTTAAAACGGTATCCGTGACGTAAGAGCGAGTCAGAAGATCAGGGAAGAAAGAAGCATAGTTGAAATAGAAAAACGCCAAAATATGCTGAATAAAGTAAACTCACAGATGATATTCTTCGAAATTTATTTTTCTTTCGGAAAACAACTCAAACTCCTATAATCGTCAAAATCTTTCAACTTTCAAAGGAAATAATAAATAATGTCCAATTACGTATACCGAGCTGCAGGAATGATAAAGATTATTCCAATTTTCGCTGTTTTCTAAATATGTATACGGTAAAGACAATGATTAATTTGCATGCGTTTTCCGCGACTGAATTCATTTTCCACAGCACTGCTAATTCACTCAATTTGTCTTCGGTCTCTGGACATGGATCCGTTAAAACGACACAAGATTTTAACGTAAAGTGAAAAGCAAAGGATGTTCGTATTTCTCTGGCTTGGCTTGGTTAGCACACCAGATGCGAAATTCCATACGCAGAATTCTTAGGTATCTTTTCAGGAAGCATGATTTTTGGTTTTGCATGAATCCGTCGAAATTTTTTCCAAAATAAGAGACCGACTTCAGGAGAGGTTAATGAACTCGAGAAGCTATTTAAAGCCAGACGTAAAGGTTTAATTTTTTCCAGCACCCCGAATCAAAAGATATCGCCGACACACCACTTCAAACACAATAAAAATAAATATGAGATGATGAGATAAAGATGCTCTCAAATTTAAAGAATTTATATATTATATCCAATCGTAATTCCTTCGCGCTTTCCCTTGAAATTCCATTTTGTAATTAAATACAGTTGAGTGTAAATTCTGCAAGGTTTTGAGCCAATGAATTGAATATTGATTTATCCCAGAAGAGATCTGAGTTAAAGGAATGAAAGCATTTCTACATACCAAAATCACGGTCGCTATAAATAGGCAATGGGTCGCACTCGTAAATCAGCGGAAGTTCAATGGATAAATATTAGAGAAATAATTGAGAGTATGTTTTGTAAGAGGGATGGTACAGTGACAAAGGAAACGGGGAGAAGAGCGTGGAGGAAATGGATTTTTAACCCACGGAATTAAATTAAAACGAGTTACGGAGTGAAAAGACCCGGTTCCGGACTGCTGTCCTACAAGCAAACAAGTCGAAAATAATGAAAAAAAATAATGTGTTAGGAACGGCGTCTCCGTCCCCTTATTCGAGGGAAGGGAAGAGCAATGGGAGCGACTGTTGACCCCTATGCGTTCAGGTCAAACTATTCATTGATCCATCCTACGCTACGGAACATTCATTCATATAAAACATCGGCTCGACAGACACTTCTACTTTACTATCCCCTTCCACCACTTCCTCACCCCATCTCCTTGCCTAGCCAAGAAGCAAGTGTTTTCATTTAAATGGTATTTGTATCTGTCAGCTAATCTAATATGAATTTCGTTATTTTATTCTTAGGTTCTTCGCTGGTTGTCATCGTAGTCCTATTTTCTTCGTGGTCCTTGAGTGCGTTATCCACTGGAAGGAAGGCTGTCATTTTTCCGTGAATGACTACAATATAACATACCATTTGCTATATATCGGACAATTTTTTACAATCTTTTGCAACGAAAACTATCTCGAGGTAATTTATCCATGGCAGGATTTTGCGGGTTTTCATTGCGTTTTCTCGTATTTTTAACGTTTGCCGAAATTGGCGTCGGCTACTTCAGATAAAGTATACTATGATGACCGCAAAATAAAAACAAGGGATTCATCTAAGCTTTACCTGAAGAAGCCAACGGTGTTGTTGCAAAATATTACTTAAAATTCCTTAGAAACTACTAGATTTATAACCAATTATGCGGCCCTTAACTTGATAGTGCTCCATGACGAAAACAGAGAAAACTGAAAAGCGATTTCATGCATACTAAACCACAATAAAGCGCATCTTCATTGTATTTTAATATATCATAAATCTCTTTTTTGCTATCTCTCTATGTATCATATCATTTACCTCACCAGAAACGAATGAAATTATAGTTTGTAGGAACCTAAATTAGGATTTAATAATCATGACCGATTCCAACCGAAACGAAATTTCCTACTGCGTCTGGGCCACCAGTTCCCACCCCACCGATCTGCAGGAAGCCCCACCAAAGCCACGCCTCGGAGGTGACCGCAACGAGTCCCCGGGGTCTTCCCTGCGGATCCCTTCCTCAGCATATCTCATTTGCATCAATTAGCATTGCGATTGGGGAGTCATAAATCCTATCGCAGAGGCATCCTTCGGCGTGTGGGTGGCGATTATGAGCACGGGTACTGCGGAGGAGTGAAAAGCGAACCAAGAGGTCGAGTACACTGAGAATCGAAGGTAATTGGGATCTCTTTCTCCTTCGCTGCTCATCCCACATTATTTCACGGCCACTTGTCGACGAGGGAACTAATTGCCCGCGTTATGAATATGTTAATTATACATGGCGCGAGGACTTCCTGGTTCTTCGTCGGATCTGCATTCATAGGCCACGGGAGGACGATGTCGAGCACCACACCAGATGGGAGATCTGTCTGCATCGCTGAATAGATGCGCGAGATCGTCTATCTATCGATTTATCGCCTTAAATGGCGACTGGAGATGGTGTTAAGGAATAGCTTGAATAGGATTACGTAATAAATGCGTCATTTTTGTAATTACGTAGGTGAAGAGATAAATTATTGCAGATAAGATAGCAGCGATTTACAAATTACGGTCTAACTATGCGGACATTTAATGGGAGGATCTCATTCCGCGATATGATCAAACATCTTCTTCAACGTCCGATCATGTTTTCATCGAGATTGGAGTTTTGAAGTCCCACTGTTTCATTACAGTCCTCGCAAAATATCTCTGAGCCGTTCCGTTAATTATGATATCAACAAAGTGAGAATTGAGCTCCGCTGTAGTGGTATTAACGACTTCCCGAGCTTGTAATTATACGATTTCATCGAATCATAATTGCAGGAGAATAAATAGAAATTTCTCTGTTGAATAGGTTCTAGAACTAGGCGCTGATGAGTGGGAGAAGTTTTCTAAGCTAGCAAATATTAAATAATACGATTTCATGTGATAAATCTTCCTTACTTAATAATGTAACGTGTGACAATGAATCATAACTATTATATGGAAGTAGATTATATATCATAAAGTATAGTAAATACTTATTACATCAATTGTAAATTCATAAAGGTGATCTATATGTAGTCCTCCTAGTTATCCTTTAGTAGATCCTTTAGTTTCTTCATGAAAGAGCTAATCTGAAAGAGTTGAGAAACAAAATTCGGATTACATATTTATATCTCAATTTCTAGAAAAAATGAAAGCAAGGAGAGTGAGACGATCACCTACAAGATTTTGCCTTCATGACGTGGAAACAGTTTCCTTACGCGTCAAGGGCATTCAGAGGGTAAAAATACGACCCATAGCTAATTGAAAATGCGAGTTCTGCTCCAGCAATATCTTCATGTTACGTATGAGTGGAGGCCCTAGACATGCATAACACCGGTAGACGAGAGACGCAGCGGAGAATAAAAATGCGAATGCCGTGAGAAAAGATCGCAGGAAGTGGCGGATGTGGAGTGGGAAGGTGAGTGCCCCAAAGTCATTACTGAGGCTACCTTGTCTCCAAAGATCTCCGTCAATAAATTATAAGTCTCCCTTCGTTAGATTGCGTCACAATTTATTCATTAGCATTCAATACAAGGTTTTCAATGTATTCATGTATGCATAACATTTAGGATACCGATTACGTTTCCGACCTTGCTTCAAGACCGTTCTTTTCATAGTGCAATATAAAAGAGTTTCTATCGATTATAGAGTAAATTTACGTGATAGAAGTAAGACGTTTCAAGACCAAATCCACCAAAAGTAATAAAATTTAAAGCAGGATGAATTGTATAATAATAAATCATCAACTTTCATCGATGAATTTAAGACAAAGTTTGTCTATATACATACACACAGAACAAATTGGATTGCTTGAATTCAGGTTATGAATCTCTTTAAAGCTCTCAGACAATTTAAAAAGAAATCCTTTGATGAAGTACAAAAGTAGACTAAAAGCTTGGCTGAATTAAACTCCAAGTAAGTTTTCCATCGACATTTTTCGCCGTCTCGGATGCACCCAATCACCAAAATCTCACGCAATTGCAATTTGGGACACAATCCTTTCGCTAGATGAGGGAATAAAGAAGGGAACTGGGTCATAACCTCCATCCTAGGCGGATCATTAAGATCGCACTTAGTATTACATTAGCATCCTCGGAAGACACGATGTGTATGCCAATCCCATCCCTCAGGTGAAAAACGCATCCCATTTGCGGCGAATTTCGCCTCCTCTATAATTTTCGCACCTGAAAAACGTCCACCCACTACGCGGCGCCGAAGGAAAGATAGCCTTTCGTGACTTGGGCGTGCGTTTGAGAAATTAAATCGATTTTGCGTAGGCACGGGGCAGCCGACAAATTTATCGCCGAAACCACAGGCCTTTTAAAATATCCAAAACTTTATTCGGTCGCTAGAACCGAGCGACGCAAGGGTGAGTGGGGGTGGAATACAGAGAGGGGTGGGAGATAAAAGAATTGGGCGAATGATTACAACTTACGACACCCACACCTGTGATTACCCATGAGGCCACATTTTCGTGGCTCACTTTTTTACATCCATCCCTCTCGGGAAGGGAGGAAAGAGGTGAGTTTATTTCCCGTGTGAAAAGTTCCAGAAAGCGCGCATGAGAAGAGGGCCATCTGCCGAGGAAGAAAGAGGAGTGAAGAGGAAATCTCGTTCAGTTTATTTCTGGTGGACTACCGCATGCTTTTCGAGAGGAAATCGCGCTCAATTAAGAGCAGAAAGTGGACGGCGTGATTAAATCTCGAGGAAGGGAAACCGAATTCCCTTTTGAGAGGAAAGGAATTGAGACGCGAGTCGAATGAGGGAAAGGGAACGACTCCATATTGCTCGTGAGTTTAGAGAAAGGCGAACGACCGTTTCTTTGTTTCTTGATTTGGTGTGACCAAAGAAAAGTGTGAAACCGCTGGGGGGTCGAAAGGATTCCGGCTTTTAGGTCGCCTCTTCATTCAGACAGTTGAAGAAATGACACCAAACTGCACGTGCTGCTTTTAATTGGTGAAACGAGGGTATAACGAATAGTAATCGTCCATTTATTCGAGCAGCTGTTTCCAGAAATTCAAAATATATATTATGGAAATGGATTTTAATTTTAATAATATCATAAAATTCCTGCTCTTCATCTTCGTATACTCCACCAGCTACAGAAGAACCCGGACTTTCACCGCACTATGATAAAATGGGATCATATAACCTTTTAAGAGATTTTGTTCAATGTTTTTATCATATGACGATACACCTAGTAGAGTTTTCAATTGAAAGCTTCCACGGAATATGCATTACTTACAAAGCAAAGAATGGTAAAAATGTGTCGCGAAGTAGTGCTTCTGTAATTCTAGTGTAAAAATTTCTCTGTATAGAAAAGTAACTGCAGTGATTTTACCGGTTTCGCCGATGCAATTATGAAATTGAAATTATAACGCTGTTCGATAGGAGATTATAATAGAGTTCTAACTCTGAAAAAATAAGAAGCTCAACCAAACGGAAAAGGAGATAGAAATTTTCATTTCTTTCCGCAAGTCCCGGATAATATATTCATCACGTCGATCCTGAGATCATAACTGTAAGATACGCCGATAACGGACTCGTGAGTGAGATGGATGAGTCCTAATGAACGAGGATGGAATATTCATACGAATGGAAGCTGCAAACTTTGAGGCCTAACGAAACCAATATATGCAGACGTCAGTTTCTCTATCACTCATTCACCGCGAGACACTTTCTGCGGAAAAGAAGACGGCGAAGTCGATTCAATGTTTCTCACTCGCTTCGAGTCTCTTGAGGGGCATTCGAGAAGAATAACGAGGTCGAGGGAATTATGTAAACTTCCGACATGGAGAGACCTTTGAGCCCTCTAACCGCAGGTCGTGTAAACGAACTCCGGCGCAAATGGAGAGTAAACTTACCTTGATTTTGAAACGTTTCGCAATTCCGAGAGAAAGGAGAAAAAGACGCGATAATGCGGAAAAAATGAGCGATCGAAAACGCGTTCCCTTTCGTGGATATCAGATGGAATAGGCGGAGGAAAATAAGGGCGAGAAATGTGGTTCGACGAAGGGTTTCCCTTCTCGGGATAAGTAGAAGAAATGGCCGTCCGATCGCAGGGAATAATGACACGAAATTAATGCGTCGATCGTGATCGAATTGAAAAAGCGGGCGATCATTGGGGTGCATGTCTCCCTTCTTTCCCTGGGCAAAGGCGAGAGAATTTCGTGATATTTACTTCGCAAAGATCGCGAAAAACGGCCGAGGCCGCTCCGTTCGACTTGGCTGAACATGAGAATGTCCAGACAACAAACATCAATCAAGTCGCCACAAAATAAATATCTTGGAAGGTGAATATGTGCTAAGAAGAGATATTTGCATATTTACGCGGGAATGATTTTGCATGTTTTGATGAGGAAATACGTTCTTAATGTTACAGGAATTGTATACAAAAGTAAATGATAAAAGAACCATCGATGTAAAATTACATATTTCAATTATTTTTGATGTCCTTCCTCCGGTAGAGTTTATTATTAATACATATTTGTGGAATATGTCCCGCGGAAAACAAACAAGCCATTATAAACTGACTAACTTTAAGTTAGAAGTTTAAGAGTTTAACTGACTAACTAACTTCCATTTAAACGTTAAAAAGTTAGTAAAAATTCTCTTCACAAATTAAAACAATTATAGAACCCTTTAATGTTTGGAAATCCATGACAAGAAAATGTAGTGTAGTGGAAAACACGTTAAGTGTAATATTTGTCCAATATTATTTTGTCTCTCCATAAAACAGTTCAGTTCAAATAATTTTTAATTAACGCTGGAAGAACGATCATATTTTGCCTGCTTGAAGGTATTGCTTCTACAATAATTACAATTAAAATCATCTGGCAGTAAGTACACGTGTACGTGGACGGTGATTAATAAATAAATATCATAACCTTAATGGTTAGACATTCATAAATATACCAGGAACCCTGAAAAAACCAGTATGATTGAGGGTGAATGTTTGGGAGGGGGCTGGGGTTCATTAATGTAATTTATGTTGCTTGTGATTGAATAAGTATTGTTTCTGTGGGACTAACCTTTGTGATTTTGTTGTATTTGGGTTTTGAATTTTGTGAGGGAATTAGAATTGTATTTAAGTGTTTTAACTTTTCAGGGAACAAGTGCTGTAGTAGTAGTAGAACTGTATTTGATTTTTTTTGTAAGGGAATTAGAAATGGAGTTGTGAATTGTGTTGTATTGGATTTTTGTATCTCGTTAAGTAATTGTATTTAAGTATTTAATCTTGTGAGGGTATTATATAGTTTATTCTGAGTTGTTAAATTGATGTTTGTAAAAATTAATGTAGTTGTTGCCACCAGACAAGCAGTCAACAATGTAGTTAATAATAATATATATAATCCCAGGAAGCTTTCAGATCAGGGATCCAAATGAACTTCTCTAAATATTTTGTTATATTGCCGTATATTTCTCTTAAGTAAAAAATGTTTTTTGTTCACGTAGGCGGTTTTTCCCGTCCTCTCCTTCACAGCCTATGAGCGATTTAAGAACGAAGCAAAAAGGTTAATTCGCGCCCTGACTTACACAACAGTCGCTATCCTTGCGCAACGATAAGTATTTCCAAGTAAAAAAGCGTTGTTTCGAGCAATTTCACCCGCATACATCTTAATCTTTCCACCCTCAACCGTTCAAAAGCAAACCACACCCGTTACGATCGCCTCTTTTCTCAGCTCAGCTGCCGCACGGAAAATTACGAAAAACAATCGAGATTTCCGCCAAACCTATCCGAGACGCCTCATCACGAAACGTGGTCATAGAAAGGCGCCGACTTTGAATTTAGAGACGGAAGGAAAGAGAGACTAATCTCCCCATGGCCTGCGTCCGTGCTCTAGATATGCGCCGGAGATATTTTGAGAGGAAAACTCAGCTCCGGAATGATAGTAAAGAGAGAAGACGTGAGGAGCGGGATGGGGATACGGCCTCTAAGGATACAGATAAACACGTCTATGCGCCCTTTGATTTTCATATTTTTTCGTCCAAAGAGATAAAAGAGCGCGAGTGCCGATAGGGCGAATTAAAGAAAAATCTCTCGACTAAGAAAGAAAGTGTTTTGAGGGCTGTGCAGTCGGTTAGCCTTTGGAAACGTTTATTTATGGCGCGGTTCGTTGCTCGCTTAAGTATTGACGAGGGTGTCCGCGCTGAAAATTCCAGTACGAAAAGCGAAATGCAAATTCTATAGCTTTACTTTGGGGTTGGCCGCAGGTGTGCAACGAAGACTTAAATGAGAGTTTATTTAAGGAATGTCTATTACGAGGAAAAGCACAAGGTAGTTCCGTCATAATGGAGAGAATTGGTTACCCTCCGCAAGGTCTGGCGGTATTTGCTAACAAGTGGAAAAGTTATTATTTAGTGGAAAGCATTAGGAATTTCTATAACACGAAATGACTGCTGTACTGACAGTTTCTAATTCTGTTCCCCAAAAAATTCTATTCTATTCCCAAAGTTAGTACTTTGCAAAGCATATTCTTGCCATAAACAAGATATTGATGATGTAATAAGCGTAAGAGAATTTCGTGAATTTCAATAGTATGTTGCATTTATAACACCATCAAAATCTTTTATTTTATAATGCTCTTTTATTATAGCACGAATATATATCGTAACAAAATTAATTTAAAGATACCAATATTTCGCTGTTTATAATGCATTCTGCTAAAAATATTAGGATAAATGAAAATACCAAAATATATGTTACTAACTTAACCGTTTTGTCTCTTCAGCGAAATTTTTATCTTTTTAATCAAATATTATCCGAGCAAATTCTTGATTTCTTTTAGACGGACTAGCATATCATCAAATTGAAATTTGAAAATAGGTGTCATCCTCGGCAATTCCACGTTCCAAAATAGAGGAATTAAACATTGGAGAGTATCAGCCTGCCTCCCGTTAGCGAAACTATGTAGTGAAGCAAGCCGAAAAAAAGCTCATCACGACCAAGAGAGCTTATAAAGAGTGTAGTCCTACTTTTCTCCCGTATATTTATAGGGAAAACTGAATTCAGGGTCGATATTTGCATCTCGTTACGCTCGACTTTATACGAGCGGTCGAGATATTTCTCTCCTCGCTTGTCTATTTTGTGATTCCATTGTCTCCATTCGCTCGGTAAATAGCGTTGGAGGGCCCCAGAAAAAAACGAAACTGGTCTTATGTTGACCAGAAAAAACAAATGATCAAAGAGGCCAGCGTAGGTTCCAAGATACGGTTTTTTGCTCCAGTCTGCGTGATCGAGGAATTATAATAACGAACCGGTCTTTTGAGTGAAAGAGAGAAAAAATTCAAGTTCATACGGATGCAGCCTTTGAAATAAAAACAAGTTTGAGGATTTCCATCGTCGCGATCCATGTCAGAATCGCGACATTCTTTTTTTTAACTCCACTGTTTCATTTCAGATCTTCCATTTTTCTTCCGTCGATAATTGAGCCCTTTTGTCTCCTATATTCTCACTCGTTAAAGAAAGTAACAGAATAGAAACGGAATGGGTAAAGAAAAGATAGAGTTGATAAAGGATGATAAGCAAATGAGGATAGCTTTAACTGTTTCATTCTAGAGGTAGGATGATTGCATTCGATGCTACCGCAATGAATACAATTTAGGACATATCGCTGAATAAAAACTGAATGAGGAAATTGATCTTAATAGAAGGAAAATATGACAAAATTGCAGGCCGGATTTCAATCCATCCCAATGATGAATTTAGTTTTCAAATGATGGAAAATTCTTTCCGGCTGCTGACAAATCCTCCGTTTAATAGACGCTGTATGCATCCAGCATTTCGAATTGAGCTGGCGCCAAAGGAACGTTTTAATGTACGAATAAGATTGATGATTCTCGTATAAAAGACGCACTGTAGTATTCTCCATTCCTTTCTTTTATTCTTTTAAGGTCGAGCTACTGCACCTTTTCCTTCGGTGGGGCGAGACGGAGAGGTGAAAAAGAGTGCACTGGGATGTTCCATTTGCACCCCACTCCAGTAGTGAGTATTTCTCAAGGCATGTAATGAAAATTCCACGGCATTCCTCGACTAACATGCACATCTGCCTCCCCAAGTGAAGAGGAGGGAATAAAAATGCTCATCCGATTGTAGGAGATGTAAGGAGAAGGGGTGTGGAGGTGACGGCCGAGAAAGAGTTCGACTCCCGGCAATAACTCTCTTTGATCTTTCCGCATATCTTCGTTTTGCATTGAGTTTATTTGCGCTCGCGACATCAATTCCTTCAACTTGCCCCCGGAATAATAATATACAAAGTGATTAACCTTTCTTAATTGAGGTCGGAGAGAATTCGTATTATTGGCAACACCGAAAGAAGACCAAAAGTCATACGTGGTACTCAAACATGGTTTGAAGTAACTTCAGTTGCATCTATAACTTTCTTGTGCAACTACGTATTTTATTTATTTTTAGAATAATCTTCAGATATAGAGCGCAAGAGATAGAAAATTACTTTTATGTTGTTTTGCTTATAGCTTACTCCTTAGGTAATACTTTACTTACGAAGATATTCTAAAAACGGCCCTTATGAAAATCGTTGTTTGTTGTTGTCTTTATTCGGCAACACACAATGAAAGAACGCAAATAAAATATCTTAAATAATAAAATTTTAAAGACTTTTACCATTTTATCGCTTTTCCAAGGGAAATTAACAATTTAAATGATCAACTCGAAAATGAACGCCACATATAGCCCACACATGACCAAGGCAGTATTTTGATTAGATGGAGAAATCGACTTCGACATCACCTTATCTAGATTGATAGACTATCCCCATATATTCCCCGGATCATCATCCCCTATTCATTAACTGTAAATATATTCACGACTTTGGATAAACGTTAAAATGACAGTTTTTGCATTTAACAAATAATTCCACCAATTAATTACACAGAATTTCATAAATATTTCCATCGATTTTTTAAGGGTTGGAGCCTTTTATTTTTTTAAATTTATTTTTATAAGATACTATTAATGTCTTCATTCATTTCATGAGATAATAGATCGCTGTTAATCAAAATCTAACGCATATTAGATCATCCCAGACTGCAATGGAAATTCATGTTTGGGAAAACAAAGCATAAGCCTTCGGAATGGAGATGCACGCGATGCTGGAATTACGCAGGATAAGTAGCAAATGCGATTCGTACGATAATTGCCTTCCGCAGAGAATCAGGTTTCTTTTTCGGCTCTTATCGATGGAGCGTAACTAGGCCTCCGCTCGCACCTGTTCCGGCAGCCGAGATTTTTTATATTCCGCTAACTGAATGAAACGTCTCTCCCGAGTGAGAAAAGGAACTAAGGGATCGGCTGTGTTATCTCAACAGCGAAATTAGCACGTCTTGTTAAAAGGGGAAAAAGCGCGGCGTTGGGAGTGTTTTTTCGTAACGAATTAAGTACCCCGTCGTAGAAAAGAGATAGATTTCGATCGTAGTTTCACTTTCAGCGCATTCTTCAAAGATATAGGAAAGGTTCTTCAAAGATACAGGAGAAAGGTTTTAAGAGTTCTCTTCCTACATTACAATTACATAATTGGGTTCGTTAATTTTTTACGCGTTCTCCATCACCATTGGTCACGGACGATAAAATTTTAATAGCTGCATCCACAATTCCTTTCAAACAATAACGAAGGATTTCAATAAAAAATTCGAGCGCTGAAGCGTCAAAAACTTGTTTCTATCCCCTCGGAGAAAGCACGCACCAAGTTTTTCAATAAGGTGGAGAGCCGAATATTAAATTAAGAAAGCTATGCCTCAGCGGAAAGTTTTCTTTGCATTTTTTAATTCAGAAAAGACTTCGTCTGCGACGGCATTTATCACCGAAGACATTCCCAACTTCTCCGTCGCCTTGCAAGTTCTCTGGCTGACAAGAAAGAAACGCAAGTGAAAAAATAAGCGTTAAAGACCGTCATTTGTCATCCCATATTCATCCTCCTTGCCTTAATATCCAAACTCGTCGCAGCTTAAAATATTTACGAGAGTTCGACGACATCCATCGCCGAATTTTGGGCAGGACGTCGAAAGGGAAACAAACATCTCTTGATTTATTTAGAGGAATTCCTCATTCAGTCGACGCGGAAGAGTTCAAAAACGGAGATGGGGGTATCGAATCGATGGATGAGTCTCGCGATTTATCGTGCGCCTCTAGGCGGGAAATGAACCCCCGATCTCCCTCTTGGAGAACGGGTCGTGCACGCCATTAGAGCGCTTTTTATTGGCATCCTAGTGTTGCAGAAGCAGGTCGCATGCTTCGGACGGTTGTTACATCGAATTATGCTCTTCCTAAGGAGGCGTGATTGGCCGAGCAATTATTACGACACGCGGTCGATGGACGGAGGAACAAAAGAATTAGTGAAGCGAGGATAATGGCTGCAATGGAACGCTGCTTGGGGCAGGAAAGAGCGGGCGAAAGGAGAACTATATGGCATCGGATGAGACACAAAAAATACCGATTTATCAATCGAGCGTGAAAGGAGAAATACATTTGAAGAAATGGGCTCGTACATTGCAGACGATTAGTGAATGCACCCCATTGCAAAGGCCAATGATTTCTCTTCAGATATTCTTCAAATGTTACCGTTAGCTTATTCAATTTCTACTTTTATTTTGGCGATTCGTAGATTATCATCTATTTGGCACAGCATTCTCGGTATGACTATTCAAAAATAATATCCTTCTTTTATTCCTTTAATTTTATTTTCTATACTATTTCTGTTCTTATATTTTCTACTGAATGAAATCTCTGATCTTAGTGTTGGTAATAATGTGAAGCAATGAACCGTAAGTTTAAGTTGATGATTAAGACTCAGTGCTAATATTTAAACCAAGAAACCTTTAATCTATATCAGGGTTCTCCAAACTTTTAGAAGTGAGCAACATAAGTTCACAAGTAAAGTGGATCAGATATTAAGAATCGTAATTTTATCGTTATTCCAATGCATGATTTATCCTGTTAAAAAAATCAATCATTGAAGTAGTCCTACATATAGGAATGCTTATGGTTTAAAAGCATCAGAAATGATCGAAAATAACAAAGTAAGAATATTAAACGTCCCACTATGACGATGTACTGAGTAATATATTAATTTCGCTCGCGAGCTACACAAAAACCTATCGCAGGCCAGATTATACCGTAGTTTGGAGTCCCCAGACCTAGATTATAATGCATATAATTATGCAGGTATATTGTATTTTTATTAAGGTACTGCCAGGTGCAAATGGATTGTTGAAGCACTTCTAAGCTGTGAGATGATGAAAGAGAATATCCGCGGGAGTGTTTCAGCCACTAAACCTCGGCATTTAAGGAATCTATTAAAAGAAGCTGCAAAACTGGATCTGTTTTCCCGAGACTTATCGATCTGTCAATATTAACAATATCAATCATCCGCGAGATGGAATCTTAACCGACTTTCCGCCGTACGATTTTTCAAACGGCCATTGAAGGATTCCCGAAGCCATTGATCATCGAGGCGAGGAAATATTAATCGCATCCAATTAAAGCGTTTTGATTTATCCTTTTGTGTTCTTCGAAACATCGCTTAAGCAACCGCCGAGCGAACAAAAAAAAAAAACAGACCCGGAAGATTTCGTATGCATCCTTTTTCTCAATTTTTCAACAGTTCTGAGCAGAAAGCCATCTAGGTTAATTACCGAGAGGGATGGAAACAGCGGGCATGCAAGCCAAATAGGATACTGCGTCTGGCGTGACTAGAAGCGAGTCATTTTTTCCTTCTCATCTTCTTCTATTTTGCCAATCTTGCTGCCTCAAGGGGTTTCCCTAAAGTGACTCATCCTCTTCACACGCAATCCTCACTCGCTTGCGAGGTGTGTGCCGAAGAACGGTACTATTCCTATAAAATCCTCTTCAAGGACTCGATTCCCGCATTCCTGCGGTGGAATGGAAGAAGAGGCCATTTGCCATCTCCTCAGAACCCTTCCTCCACATCTAATCGGAGGGCGGAGGCGATCATCGCCCGATGAAAATCCCGACCACAAAAAAGAGTTCGCGCGATCCGTTAGGGTCCAGAAGATCGTTGCCTTCAGCTATTCTACAACGGAGTCCGACCGAAATCGGGGTGAATGGAGGCGGTCAACACACACGAAAGGAAGGTTTTCGTATGGGATAAATGTATCTTCAGGATCAGAGCCGAACCGAGATGCATGACGTTGATCGAGTCACAAATGGTTTGTGTTAAAAAGTTTTTGATAAATTTTTCTTGATAAAATTTGATGAATTGATTCCGAATAGAAGTTTTAATGAATCAAGAGATAGCGAGTGAAAATAATTGCCGATTGTTTGCCATCGCTTTTAAAAAGATCCGTTACCTCAATTTCAACATTATAGTTGTAAGGATTTGAGTAATAATAATTAAATTGCATTGACAAAAATTATTCATTAAATCAATTTCAATGAATACCAAAAATATTCTCTCGAGGAAATAGGCAAGTAGCAATAATGGTCTACGTTTAATTTTACAAGTATCCTAATGGATGGTGCGTCTACATGACACCCTGCCCAGGGCGTGATTACACCTCGTGACAGCCCCAATAGGGATACATACATTTCGATTGTTTCGTTTTGGCACTTCATACACAGGCTAGTCTTAGATCACAGTTATCTCAATTCGTATGCCGGCCGAACTTAACAGTGCAATGATTAAGAATGCACATCAGCTGGTTCTAAGTCTTCATATATAGTGTATTTTCGTCATATTCAGAAATTATAAAAATGCTTGCAATTAATATTTCGAGTCACCATCACCGTAATGATTTTTGAACGTTCAAACTTTTCTCATCAGTATTTCATAATTCGACCGTTTCTTGAACAAAGAATTAAATATTAAATATGCATCATAACGCTCTATATCTTTTTATACAGTCCTCAATTAGTCCTCATTTTAGTCAATGTCCGACGCCAGAACGTTGGAGGTTTATCACCACAATTTTTCAGGATCTGCTGTGTGTGAATTAAGAAAACCAAAGATAAAATGCTTCCAAAAGAAAAGATTTGATAAGATAGTAACCACATGAAATGGATATAAATTAGCATTCCTCCTAATTAGCATCCTCCATTTCGATTTTTAATCCTTGGAACAAATGGTACCGACTGGAGAGACCTGAAGAAACATTAAGTTTAAGCATGAAATGAAGATCTTCCGAATAAGACATATTATACAACTTAAGAGAGATTAATTCCCAACGACACATCGTAAACAGAGTTAGATCTAGCCATAAGGTCAAGAAAAAAGCAAGGGGCAATGCGCACAAGCTTGCGAGAGAACGATGTCATAAAATAGTGAACGGATGTATAAATCAAGAAATACCAAAGACAGTGGAAGAACGAGAGTGACTTTCCAGCGAGAAAAGAGATAAACCTTCAAAGCATTCGCCTCTGTTTCCAATGACATCGGAGGAATGGAGAGGTCGAGAGGAAGATAGGGCGAGTAATCGGGCTAAGAAATGGAGAATCCGCTCGGGAAAAATTCTTGCAGCGAAGAGACGCGTGGTGAAGATCTTCCATTTATGGCACCGGCAAAGCGACCAAGGGGTGAATGGGATGCTGAGGGCGTTGCTGGGGTGATTGACAACCGCTGGTGCAGGAATGTGGACCCACACCCTTCTTCTCCGCACCCAAGGCGCGTCCGGATAGCCCGCACAGCACCTCCCTTCGGATTTACTGCCACCTGCCGCGCCTTATCTCGGAAGCCGCGCGATGACAAGCGAACAACGGCGCATTCTCCGGAGAACGTACATCGAGAAAGGTGTTCGGACCTCAGGAGGAGGACGCTAATGGACGTAGGCACATGTCATACCCCGTTGATTGCGCGTGGCGTAAATGTTTATAGGTGGCTTCCGTGGAGGACAATGGAAACAGACTCCTCAGTCATATTTTCATTTTGTTGCTATGAAGGTGCGATGAAAAGGATTCGCATTCAGTGATGCGATATTCTTCCCCAAAGTTGTTTGTCACGCCTATCCCTCTTAATGAAGAGAGGCAACTTATGTTTGAGGAATCACATGTAGGCATGCACAACCAAAGAGCAAAATAGATGAAAAATTAATGAAAAGCTCCTGAAAGGTGGTCAACGGCACGTAATTTGCAAGGTTTCAGTTTAGAATTCAGGTAATGAGACGAAGTAACTAAAGCTTTATAAGTTAGAAATGGGAATCACATGGGCTATGAAGGAACATGAGGACTAATATTCAAAGGAATGAAAATCATATGCGATAGAACATCAGCAATATTTTTTTAAAAAATTTGAAATTGAAAAATTCACGTTATACAAACTTTCAGAGCAGCAAAAATCGGCAGTTGAAACGAAATATGGATTCTTAAGAGAAATTTTATATCCCTGTACGTCACAAAATATTCAAGAATGTTGTATACATAAACATATATTGCTACAGAGAGGCAAGCACTACAACTAAGAATGTTAAGGACTTGTAAGGAGGATGTTCCATAAGGATATGTAAAGCCAAGCGTTGCATAAAAAATACTAGCATTCAACCTCTCTTTCAGGCAACATCTCTCTGTTTTTAAAAAGAAACGATTTATTTACATCGAAATCCAAGTAAGCAAGACAGACCATAAAGCAACATAAGAAAGCAATAGTAATTATCCCACATCGAGAGTAAGTTCCTACGGAGTAACGCGTTTGGAGTCAGCTAATCCTGCAGGAAATTCAAATCTTCCCTTTGATAATAAATAAACGCTTCCTACTAATAAATACTAGAAAAGTGTAACGAATAAAATTCCCTTGTAAAAGAAAGCTCTTAACATTTATCTTCGGCACCGAGTTAATGACTTCATTTCCTTCGCTCGTGCGTCGCACAAAATTAATCGTCCCGAGAGGAAAGAAGGCCGCCGCCTAAGCGGAAAGCAGGCTAAACGCCGGCGATAGTACATAACTTTCATTCGAACACTCGGAATCGGAAAGAAATTTCACAAAAAAAATGAAACGCCTCAGCGGAGACAATGTCTTTGGAGACCGCAAGAAAGACACAACGCGACGATTCCCACGAACTTCGAGGACAAAAAAACATACTCCTAGACTTTCGTAAACCTTGTTTGTGCGAGGTTGGGGACACAACTTTCCTCCACCAATAATCTCTCTCTTTCCCAATATCTCTATCCTTTCTCCATCTCCTCAAGAATCCTATTGTGAGTCCATTTCACCGCCGTGTTCGAAAGGGAGCTTCCGTTTATTTCAATGAACGGAGACGTTCAAAGACCGATAGATCGCTCGACTCATACCATTTTCACTCCTTTCAACTGTCACACGCGATGACATTGGGCGTTAGTTAGTCAGGGTTCGGTCCTATCCTTCGCTTTCTCTTTTAATAAGTGTCTCCGGGGAAAGGGTCGTTTGCGGAAAGGGGAGGAAGAGGCACGTGCATACATGAGAGCAACAAAGACGTACTCCTTACTTTCTATAAGGCTTCCTCCATCTCGAGGAAAAAGAAGAGGACAATGGCATTGTGTGTATCAATCTTTTTTGATTTTTTTCATTGGGGGGGAGCGGCGGAATGGATCGAGAGGAAAGGAATGTCGTGAGTTGGGTGGGCGTATTGATGTTAGATGGATGCAGGGTGGCGAGAGAATGGTAGAGAGAGTGGGACAAATCAAAAGTCCTTCCTGGAAAATACGCCGTCTTTCTTGTTTCCGCGCACGGGTTCACCGACTGGCGAATTAAAACGGAAAATTGGGTCTCGTAAGACTATAAAATGGGATGGATTTTGGGCATCTATGTGTTGTGATTCCCTGCCGCAACATGGCATATTTACGATAACTTTAGATTTGGTAAACTAAGTGCCTACCGCCTGTGTCCTTCATAGATATTAAATGAAAGTAATACTTAAAAAGTAACTAAGAAAGTATAAAAAAATTATAATGTTTGACATAACTCTCCATTGTTCTAATTTGTGGCTATAATAATATATGATATCCACCCTCATATTTCTAAAATTCAAAGGAAATATTGTTAAATAGAACTGTAGAAACGTCTACTGAATATAAACCACTTAAAGTCATAAATGGATTTAGGAGTGCACAAACTCTCGGTATATTCCGCATTCAAACATTTACATGTTTACCGTTTGCTTTATGCACTCTCCGTGTCCTTCATTAATTTTCTTACTGACGTCTCCGCTCAAGGACGATTGCTATATTTTATCCTTAAGCATTCTATTACACGTCAATTTTCTCGATTCTTAGGTTGGAATGTGTAACGGCATGAAGAAACGAAATAGTAGACACGTACATAAATACATACAATGCGAGATCTCGTGGGAAAACTTCAGAATAACGGGTCATGCTCCAAGGAAAGAAATATCTCTTTATTTTTCTTTGAACGGTTTCTTATAATACGTATCAAATATAAAAATAAATAATCAAAGCAAAATTTCCGAAAATCGTGTTAATAGCTAGAATTTTGGAGACCGTTAATTTACTGAAATTCGTTACTTTAAGCTATGAAATCACGCTTCATTGGTAATATGAAACTCTCTATTTCCTAATTAGAAGGAAATTTACAATGAATTTATACTATTTAGGGAAAGTCTAAATTAAGTGGATGAGTTGAAAAGCACTGAAAGGAATTCAGTGATATATGAAAATGATTTATAATTTATCCATACGTTGATTTTTCCTTGGACCAGGTCCTCTTCCCCTCTGAATGATTATAGTTACTCTTCATGCTACATTAATTTTTCTTAGAGTATGGAAATCAAACACAATTCCCGAGGACCTTCGTAAAAAAATAAAGCTCAGACCTTTCAACTTGGGAGAATTTCACCTTACTCGACATTTTGGCTTCTCGACCTTTACCGTCGATGACCTTTCTTTATTCAAGTTGGGGAGAAATCCTTATGAAAGGATGAACTGATTCGGTGCGTTTAAAGAGCTTTAAGGAGCAATATTTTGGATGTTGCGGGATGAAGAAAAACATGGTGAAAAGTCAAGGAGACTTATAGTAGAAGAGTTATCACCCATTTTTCTTCGGAGAGCTGCGCTGAGGAACCTTGAACTATGACATATCAGTATGTTTCATTCCAATCGATGTTGTTGGAAGGGCCATATGAAGATTAAGAAAGAACATTAGAAAATACTGGTATTTTTACATGGCATTATTTTAAAAGGAAGAGAAAGGACTATTTCGAGAAACAATTACTATAATGCTTTAAGAATAAGAAGGTAATAATAGGCTTACGTCTTAAATTATGAAGGGGCAATCTCTTTCCTATGTTATGAAAGTAAGTTATCGATACTAATCTCATAGATACGATTGATATCTCTCATGAACAATATGTTAGAGGAAAATATATTCATTCTATTTAATTTTATGGACCTAAGCTGATTTCAATTATTGCGTATTCACGGAGGCTTATTTCTAAAAAGGAATCATTTTAAAATATATTGCGGATGTAAATGTAATAATGCAATTCACAATTTTCCGTTATAGCTATCCGTTCGAATTCTGAGTAATTGGGAAATATTCTAAAGATTATAACTTGACGATTCCGCATGTTTTCTTCCTCGGTGAAGAAAGAACGTGTTAATAAAATTTCCATTTTAAATATTCATGTCGTCCTCAGCGAGGAGAAATATTTGCGGAAAGACGTTTATTTTTCTTAATATTCCTTATTTCTTTTCTCTACGCATTACGTGGATGAGTACTGCAGACTGTGGGTGATTTTCATCAGATGCGAATCTATGTTATAGAGATAATGATACAACGTTCAACGATCTTATCTGATCTACGTCTCGGTTCATTCCATCAAATCTGCACTTCCGAAGGGACTCAATTAGAAGAGTTCTCCGGCTGCTGAGGTGACAGGCGTAGGCGCGTCCATCGAGGGTCATCCCGATGGACTCCCACACGTGCAAAGGTGTGCGTGTGTGTGGCGGAGTGCAGACACTTGGCTCAAGGAGAGTTATGTACCGGAGATGTCTCGGAGGCGACGCCCATTCTGACCATAAGGCATCGTGAGGTACAGATGCAGAGCAAACAGCAAGAGAAAAAAGCAGTTTCCCAGTAGGCGACAAGGTGGGTAGTGGGCTAAAGAAAACGATCCTATTTAATCTTCATAGCATAGGAACCAAGCCTTCACGGGCAACTTGTTACGGAAAAATTAAGAGTAAGCATCAATAACATCAAAGAAAATTAATAATTATCAACAAAATTAATGAATTGTAAAAATATTTCCTATGAAAAATTGCATATAAGATTCGTATATTTTCATCGATGTAATTTAAGTAATCGTGCATTTTAAGTATGCGAAACGTGAAATGAAAGGAATTTATCACCTTCGGCCGCGTAATAACATCAAGGAAGGTTTCGAGAAATGTTTGCTCCTGAGGATCAGTAAATTGAAGAATTTATTTTTGTGAGTATCGGCATATTTCATGCATTATTATCAACAATGAATGCAATTTCACAATACAAAATTGCTGAGCTATAAATTTGAGCTTCCCTATACGCCCATCTCGATTGAACCAATTATCGTCTTTTGAAGAGTTTCGGAATGGAAAAATTGATCTCGATATCTCGTTTCGGAAAGCTTTCCTGTAACAATATAGACAAAATTATACGCTCTAGAGATTCGCTCTCGTTATCTTCATTTCTGATTGGGCGTGTCTCCGATAATAATGCCGCAAGAACAAAACACTATCTCTTGCTCAACAATTGCGGGAAGCGATGTATACTACTATCGGCAGAAAAAGCGCGGACGTTATACGTGGTGAACGCTTAAGAAGTATCGATTTGAGCTTATATAAGCCCTCTAAGTTGCGTTCGACGGAGACAAGCCGAATCAGCTGTGTAACGGAAGAGAAGGCTTCTTGCTCATAAATGCCTTTTATTAAGATATTAATTAAGTGAACAAACAACCCAAGATCGATCTCGAGTAATTGATGCTGTCATCACCTGATATGATATTGTATTCATAAGTGAGAATAAGATGAAATCTTGGTAATTGACAAAATTTTGAGCAAATCATGGAGAATTCTCAGCTGAATTAACAGCACAGTGATAATCTCATTTTTATGTAACTTTTGGGGAATAAATTATAAAACCCACCGCATACTTGCTTAAATATACGATTATTAACCTTCGGCTCCTTTTGTCTCGAACTTGTTTCACTTTCCGAAGGATAACACGCGATACAAAATACGTTAATCTGATTTTCATTCGGCATATTTTAAGCTCAGTTTCTCACAGTGAATAATTTCTCGAGTGATTAGAAAGGGCAACAATAACTTTCGAGCAACTTATATCACGAAATCTTTCACTTTCTCTATTTACCGTCTCATCAGCACATGTGTGAAATTCCTCTCTCGACCAACGTTCACGTCCTAAGGTGATAAAAGCAGAGAAGGACCGCTCTAAACCGTACAAACGAGGTGCGCTCTCACTCCCTATTCACAGAATAACTAATGAAGATACAGCGGAGTGGAGAAACAAAAAGGCAACTTTAATTTTAAAACAAGAGAATCCTTTTTCCTACAAGGCGTTGATGAAGGAGAGGGGTTGACGAGGAGATAAACAGAGTCCATTTTCTTCCGCAAGACGCGAAAATTCCTTCTTTGTCGTCGATCCCACGTTTTCAGTGGACACGTCTTCGAGACCTCGACAAAAAGGAGAATCGCCACTTCCCCCGCGTTTCCTGTCCAGTGGCCGCAAACTGTTCTTTGGGTAGCGATCACACGCATCAAGGACCCGGGTTCGGTGCTCGGGAAGGCTTCGTAGCGGTTATCTAGTCTGCGGTCTCGCACCGGAAGAGAGCCTTTTGGTTTGTTTTATCCTTATGCTGGGAGAATAATTAGAATCTGAGAGCTGTGTGCTTAACTCCCAATGTAGGAACTATTCCGGAAGATATTAGTTTCCAATACAGCGAATCCGGAAACATAAATTGTGATTTAGAGAACTTGAAAAAAGTATAATTCTACAAAACTGACCATAAAGAAGTGTATCTATCTTAAGGGAGATTGATGGGGAGAGGAAATGCGAATAATCAAAAGAAACGGATCATTCAAATTGTCACTTTCATTTTTTCTTATAACGTTAATACTTTACTTAAGTAAAATATTTATAATTATTTAAGCTTATAGTCCGTAAATTTTGTTTCTCTATGGACTGATGATGAGTATTCGTCACTCGCTCGCAGATCTTTTCACATAAGCATAGATAAATTTTTGTCATAATTGACCTCGAAAAATATCCGTGAAGACTGGACAATCATGCACGGACGATTCTCAAAGCAGATAATCCGCCCACGGACAATCGGAAGATCATTGTGTTTAAATTTCTCTTTAGCTCAATTTACAATTAATTTACTCAATTCTAAGTTTTAAAAATTACTGCCGAGTACGAAATGTCTGACCATAATTCTCATGAATTTTTTTAATGTATGGATCTTAAAAGTAACGAAGAGAGAAAATGCTCCTGGAGACTATATCGTAACAAAAGAGGATTTTTTCGGAAAAGTTACTGGAATTGCAATCACACCAGTAGAGCTTTAGAAAGAGCGAAAGATTTTTTCCAGTGGCCTAAACCCTAAAGTATTTTTGTAACATAAGCTTCCAGTCTGATGTCTCTGCACGTTTCTCCATGGTTGAAACCCCGCTCGGACCTCCTGGAATCATACGCACCTCTGCGATCGGATGCTCTCATTGCTCATTTTCCAGTCACACGATTTTTTCTTCCCGTAAATTTAAACCAGCAAAATTATGTGAATAACGAATTGACTCACCGCAATAACAGATATTCGGCAACGAGCGGTTCGAGAGCGGCGACGGAGGACGTTAACCCGTGAAGCCGAAACCTCGTAAAATGTTAGCCGTCTCTTGGTTGTGCCGCCTTTTCAGGGAAGAAGACGAAATTTATGGAGCGACAGACGAACAAGTCAGGCTTAAAAATGACGCTTCCAGGTGCTCGGGAACAAGCGCAAGGTGTGCCACGTATTTATGCCGCGAAGAATTTTAAGCGGGTTCTCGCCAATTTTTTCTCACCTTGAAAAGGTCTCAACCAAGTAAAAAACAACTTCATGAAAGCACTTATAATTAATTCAAGTAAACTTAAATGTCAGGAAGCTTCCTCTTAATTAAAGGTCGAGGCGAATTGATTTTAAGTTGATTGACAAGCGTGATCGCAGATATCGTGCCATAAGGCACCGGTCGGTCACGACTCGAGCTTATAATGTATCCATGCATCCATTAATCTTTTCAAGAACCACATTGTCTTGACGTCACGGTTCTCTAGTGATCAACACCACATAGGAAATGCCCATCATTATTCTTCCATTGATAGGGATGCGAACGTTTCATGTATCTACTTCGGCCATATTATCTAACGGGAAGGAGTATGATCACGAGAACTTAAAGGTCGCCGATTCAATCCCTGCCCGAGGGAATTTCTAATTTCATCCCAGTATTCCTGTTACTCCGTTCAATGATCATGAAAAATCAAGTCAAATCCATATGTTTTTTGTTGAAAGAATGATATTAGTCACGCATTGTACCATTATGTACCGTCCCGCAATGTATAAATCGTTACTTCATCTCTAGCCACGGTGATAATTGCGCGTATTTCTTGCTTTCATTTGCATAACCACATTCATTAAACTTTACAACCAGCAGCAGAAGAGATAAACCTTCGATGAGGAGACCATTCCTTCAGAAAAGATTAAAAATAAAACAAGAGCAGGCGGGCTTCTTTGCATCGAAAACACTCCATCAACAGAGTCGTGGGTCAACCTTTAGCTTCAAATCTTAACCGCTTGGATGAATGAGGAAGAATGTATAAAAATTGTTTTAACGGATTCATCAGGCATCCGTATGTTTATACCACGTTCTCCACGGGTTTCTCGGTATGTATATTCGTTTCCAACTTTTAGGCTTTGTGGTGACATTTTTGGACAAATGATGGCGCCTTTATTAGCTAACACTAGGCATCAAGAAAATAGTCTCCAGAATTTTCCAAAACTGGTGAATTTTTTAAAGCTTTAATGCCTTAATTTTTATTTTATGCGCAATTCATCTAATTTTTTAAAATTTGACTTATCTAATGAAACATCAAATTCCTTCCTTTCCGGTAGTATGTAGTAATTACACTATATTTACAATCACTAAAAACAATCAAAGCAAGTGTACTCATCGTAATAACTAGAGATTTACGATATAAAGATTTGTTTATGAAAAGCATCCTTCGAGTAATCGCGGAGATATAAGTCATATATAAGGCAGATCTCACACAAATGGAATAAGCTCAAGAAGAATATCTGATAGCCATGAAGATAAAGAGAAAAAGTGAAGGCTGTTTTTGGGAGAAAAGATTGATGTGATACCGTTTTAAAGGGAGGAGTCATAGTCTTCACAAAATTTTATACAAATCTTCAAAGTCTCTACGCAATGTAGAGTAGATTATTTGTTCCTTTGAACGACTTTCTATAATGAATATATCCAAATAAAATGCTGAGAAAGGAAGAATCACTACGCAACGAGTAAAGTTAACATCCTGATGCTGGTACACATATATTAAGATCTGAAAAGTGAAATTTATGTTGATTATCTACTCCAATTACATCATTTACTAATAAATTTTTAACCAAAATGAATGCGATTCAATCATTAAAATCCATCCCAAACAGGAAACTTTTTCATGCCAAGTAAAAACATTTCCTCAGCATGATCGCGATAAGAATTTCCATAAAAGATTTATGATGAGTCTGAGTACGTCGATTTTATTTCTAAAATCTTCAGAAATTAAGTCTAGCCAATCCAAAACGTGTTAGTGTAAACCAAAAGATAGTCGTCGTCAATGCACGCGATGGTCGGAAATACTTTCTAACGAGCAAATTTCTGCTCCCGGCGAATATTAAGCGATGAGATGACTCTCTCCGAGATTCAGACGTAAGAAAAATACCCTTAATCAATCAGAAAAATATGCTAATGGATACTACTTCGAAAATGAAAGCTAATAAATTGAAGGCCAAGGTGTGAAAAGCCTAGAGGAGCGAAAATGTAGAGACAATTCCGATCGAAAATTCCCGGAAGCCCATCTAAAGTCAAGGAGGACAGGTGTAAGGGAAGAGGATGGGGTATAAAGAGAGAGAAGGCATGATGGAAGGTCCACCATCAACATGCGAGAACAAGGGAAGAGAGTCGTCACTCCGCCATTAAGACCTCAAAGGGTTCGAAAAGAGGCCGACTCTCCCGTGTTCTCGTTGTAGTTGTTACTGCGAACAACGCGCCTAGGAATGTAACTGACCAATTGCTGCGCCGCCACTGTTTGTGCCGAAGGCGCTCTCATGTCTGCTCGGCGACGGACACCTTCCGCTGCCCCGGATTCATATCTCCGCGTTCGTTTTCGCTCGTACGCGAGCACAAATCACAGATATGATCGCAATGGTAGCTCTCCTTGCCCTTACGGAAAGGCGTACGTACATACATTGGCATCGGGATTATTTCTGGATGGTATTTGATTAAGGAGACTATTTCAGACTGAATTTTGTTGAGGGCATAAATTAGAGGCGTTCAATCATGGGGTCATTCAGTGAAAGTCTATGAGAATTAGAACTCCTCATTAATAAGTGAGAGACACTACAAAAGTGAGGGCTAATAAATCTTTAGAATGACGGCTATGACTTCTGATGGCTGACTTTACTTCTGAGGACAAAAAAGAGGGGCATCGTATATCATGCATATAGTACATCTTCATAGAGTGATCAGAGAAACATCCTGGTAAACGGCATTTTATCAAATACATCGATATTTGATTATCTTTTAATTCAATGGCTGTGTCGTGAAAATACGTGAAAACTGCATAACGGCTAGAGTTTATGATTCTATAATTGGCAGGAGTGAAACTTTATTGTGAATTGTAACTAAGCTTTAATACTGAATGATCTGAGTGAAAGTGAAAAAAATTCGATTATTATTAAGTTGCTAAATGAAAATTTTCCGAAAAAAAGAATGTGAAATGAAATTAGCAAAAACCAATAACTTCCTATGGGTGTAAAGGAAGACCCTATACTCTCACAATATTGTGATCCAGTTTTTCTGAATGATAGCTGAAAACTGTAGCTGAAATCTTCTAATTTTATCCTTGAATCTCAATAGTCAAATCGAGTTATGTCGTATAGAGACGACCTAGAACGAGGTTTTTCTTGCATCACGGAGAAAACTGTACAGGCCATGCAATACATCAATACTTACATTTCATTCCCATATAATCCATTATTGATGACTGCAAAAACTGGAACATTCTATAGTTTACAAGTGTATCTCCTTTCTCAGACCGTTACTCTCTTAATTAAAGTAATAGATACATTCAACGTGGTCGGTTGTCGAGTACGAAGATTTACCATCTTCACCCCATGGAGTTTATATTCGCCAGCGATCGTCCATCTAACCTGCTGATTCATTGTGCGCAAGAAAAAAATACCCGCAAACCCGACTCCGAGATCCTATTCAATGCTCACACACTGCCCTCCTTCGCACCCAACGAACCTGCTAACTCAGCTTCCGTACTTTGATGACTCTGTTTAAAGAGTAACGTTAAATGATACTCCAACACGCAATATAAAACATTTATATTCCTTGGTGTAAGCAAAAGAATTCCTTTCCCTGTCCTCAAGGACGCCATCCCTTAAGAACCCTCATGCTGACGTCATCCACTCTTCAATTCTCTTTTTCTCCTCTACATTTGCCCTCTTTGGGACACTTTCATTGTTAAGCAAAACAGGTGGGCGATTCTTTATAGCCGCCCGCAGATCGCGAGCGTTTTGTTCGCGGAGGCCGGACGTCGTTATAGGCATTGTGGGATACCCTTTCTTCCACCGGTAACATCTCTCTCCCTCCGCTTTTTTCCTCCCTCTTTAAGATGGTGAGTTCGGTGGATGAAATCGGCGTGATTCTCCCTCATAAGCACATCCGGAGGATCCGAGAAAGGGAGTTAGTGAATGTGTTTGTGCGTGCTTGTTTGCGTTGGAAATAAATGAGACGCACTTCCGACCGAACAATGGCACTATAAAGAAGAAAGCACAGCATCTCGGCAGTCCGTCGACCTTTATCGGGAGGGAATGTTTTCCTTCTGGTTATCTCCGCCGAAGGATACGGGTGGCAGTGGGAAGGGTACCAGAGTTTTGAATTTCCATGAGACACTTTGTTTGGACAGCTCCAGCGGCCCTAAGAAGGAAAGTAAGGGCATGAAGGCAATTTTCGCTTTTGCGGAGCTGAACCGGCAAAAACGTGATATATTTTGTTCTTTTATGCCGTCGTCTAGCCAGTTCATTTACATATGCGGGTCGAATGTATTCCTTGTATATTCACAGCCGTCAGCGTCAGTATTTACTTTTTGAACTTGATACTCCAAATTTTATATATCTGAATTTTAAAATATTCTACACTTCTAAACAGCATGAGTAAAATAACCAAGGAATATCTTATGAGTGTGTGAGAGAGAGGGTGCTTCTTAAGAGCAGATGCATTAGCAGAAAGGTATCACTTTAAGAGGAGTTTATACTGACAAAAACGTCAGGAACTTACTCAATTAAGTTATATTCTTTGGATGTAAGGAATTATAAGTAAACTGGTCTACAATTTTCTGGCATTTTTAATAATAAATGGAGGATCATGTTTGAGGTGATATACTTATTACGAGTAAACATTCCACAGGAAGTCACAGCTGATGTATTCTACCTCTTAGAAAGCTTATTTCCCCATTTTTATTCCAGATCTGAAACACCACTAAAACCGGAAAAACATGAATGAAAGATCGATATATCCTTCCGACCAACTTTAAACATCTATATATCCTCCTGTTCATTTTTTCTATAGCAAACTCCGCTCCTATCTTCCCTCGCTAAGAAAAATGCCCTCCAATCTAATTCCTTCTCATGCTGGCGCTTACGAGTGACGCGGCCCACTCGTCTTCCTTCCCTTAAACTCTTATCAACGGCATCGAAAGCTGCAATTCGTCTTCTGCAGGACTTGTGCGTTGTGTGTGTGCCCTCGCGCCATCCTCAAGGCGTTCTACTCGCCTACTCCCCCGTTCAAGTCTCTATAAGTATTATCTCCACCTTATTCATTCTACGGTTGCCTTCTATGCAGAGCCGGCTTTCACGGTACTCTCATGCTCCATCCACCATTTATATTCCTCGAAGATTTAAGCCTCAGATACATTCGAAACCCCCGTTGAGCTCCTTCATGTCCCGATGGTTGGGATGTGCGTGGCAGCAGACATCAGAGGTGCATGCAATATGAAAACGCACACTTTTCTTCCACGTTTTTTCTCTCTTACATTTTCTTTTTCCTAAAATGTTAATTAGGTTTTGGAGATCATTCTCAAATTAACGTGATAAAGAAAGAGAATGGGAAATAATCCCAATCGAAATGAAGTACTCGGTGAGATTCTTTGATTAGGGACAAGGATTCCAAGCAGGATTGAGGTGACTCGGAAGGGGCGTTCCTGAAAGAGTGATGCATGGTTCCAAACTTTGTCTCCACTGCCGTTCCAAAATCTTCTTCCTTACTCAAATGTAGGTTTACGGCAAAGGCATAGAATGTCTATGAAATTTTACGACATTTTCCTTTCGAAGCGAAAACGAAATCAGCGAGCGAGAATTTTCAAGTTCAATATCGAGAGTTCATCAAAAGTTTATACCAAAATTGCAATTTGTTGAAATAGATCGAGAGGAAAGAAAGATAAAATGAAGATGACAGGTAAATAATTAAAACGGAATCATTATCTGCGTGCTAATTTGATAAAATGATATTGAGAAAAAAATTTCCTTATGAGGTAAAATAATACTTTATTTAATACTTAATTTCCTTATGAGTAAAACAACACCCACAAATAACTCTGAAAATAAATCTCCAAATATTTTATATATGATGAAAATTGCCGACGATTATCTTAAAATTATCGGAATTATATCAGAACAGATAAATTATGGATATTAAAGCTGGCAGTCTATAACATTTCTGAATTGAAACTTTTTGAGTTCATTGGATACATGTTGATTTTGCATTCCACTCTGAGTAAGAGTTGAATATTGGGAGTTTATATTATAATATTTGCGTAATAAAGATGGAGGTTAAATAAAAGATTTGGACACTAAAGATAACTACAGCAAATCATTTTCCATCGCTCGACAGAAAGAATCTAATGCTTAAAATACGCATAACAGAGTGCATTTTCAGGTTATTACATACACATGATTACTCTTACGCTTGCAGTGTCAACGAGATAATGATGAGAGCGATTATCTAACAAAAGTAATCTCCATTGTTTCGAGTGCAGGTAATGAGCTGAGACAAACGAGCTGGGAATACGAGGAATTTGTTTGTTACGCAGATAACGCGAGCGGTGGAAAACTTCCGCCTCCGGGGACGGAATGCGGACTCAGTGGCATCCGATGCATCCTTTCATTACACAGTCTAAGCAGAAACCGCGCCTTTCGAAGACCGCTCGAGCGTTGCAGACACTATCGAAGAGAGAAATGATAGTCGCGCCTAGAATCCCTTTCCTCTAAAAATGCGCACCTGGTGAGGACGGCAAATGCAAAAATATGCACCAAAATGACGGATCAAGACAATGAGGAATAACTAATTTTCCTCCTTCCGTATATGGAGCATAAATGAAATAATCCATATCATGACAAAACTATAGAGGCGTAAATATCCTTATGAAGTGTAAAGATTTAATTGAAATAGATCTAATACACTCCTACGAGGCGTGAGAGAGAAAGAGAGCAATGCTGTTTTATCGCATTAATTTTGGTTCGAAAAGAATGCGATCTAAAAATAGTCACTTCAATGCAGGTGATTTATATTAATGAACAAAGAACGGAAAATGTCTCTCACTAATAACGCTATCTTTGATTTATGACCCTCATCACGCCTAAGACAGTTCATATTTACAAATAATTCTTTTGATGTTGAAGAAATGCATTTCTACGTTTGCATTTTATTAGAGAAAAGATATTTATTACCATTGTATTGAGTCATTCTTGCAGTTCAGATATTCCAAATGATTTATTGTATAGAAGAAGATATGAATTAGCACATGCAGTTCGCAATATGTACAGCATAAATATCTTGATTATGATATCGGTCTACTTACCACTAACGCTCGAATTATAGCAATGGCAGAAATGGTATTCTGTATCTAAAGCCTCACATATCACTCCATTTTTCTCATGAGTATAACGGCGAAACAGTTATTCATACGGAGGCATTGATATGCAAGAACACTGCGATGGAAGATTTGAATTTGTAGTCCGAATTACAGTACTAAGAGTTCGGAAGAGAAGGTGAGATGATTGGTGCCAATATACAAAAAAGCAAAAGGAATTCTGTACGTGGCCGAACATTTTTACATTCAGACGTTCTGAATTCAATAAATTTAGGTGAATCAAGAATTTGATCCTAGATAAATGAAATCCAAACTCTCCATGATCTATTACGAAGACCATTCAGGAACCATGGATTGGACTTATCTTCCTCAAAAGTAAATTACTGAATTCTTTTTCCATTGAGAAAGAAAACTATCCATCCTTGGAAACGAAAATCACTGAAAGAAACGACATGTTCGAAAGTGGACCCAAGAGGCAATGTAATGCTTGTCTCCGGTTGTGTTATAAACTCGGTCCAGAAATTTTAGCCTGAGTGGTCCAATTATTGATAGTAGAAATTGGACTGGCCATAGTCATATATTGTATAATCTTATTTCAAAATTTAATCGGATATATTTTATCGCTTTGAATTATTAAAATTATTTCACAGTTACCTATAAAGCATTATTAAATTTGAGTACGTTGGCATTTCCTGAAAGAATGACTCATTAGTATAAAAAGTCAAGTAAAATAATAGTCACCTTTAAACATCAAAATGAAACGGCTGTACTACAAGATATTAATGCCTCAAAATTAGCGTTAATGTGTATCATCAAATAATGTACATGTACATACATCTAGCAGCAAATTAATACATTGTTACACGTCTTTGGCAACTGTCTTTATTACTCGCAACGACGTTCGTATACATCTCCTTTTCTTGCAAGCGAAGAAAGAATATTTTTGGCAAGTGATTCCTCGTGACAAAACATTTAATTAGAGAAAAGAAATTAATTTCACCATCAAACACCTTGAAAAAGGCGTTGAAATAAGGAGTTCGGCTTCTTCAAAGCATCCCATACCGGCTCGTGGCTTCCAGATAGCAGCAAGCTCTCCAAATAAAGACATTAAGCCTGAAAAGCGGCCATTTCAAGCATTCATAGCAAATAGAGTATTCATCTTGTGGGCTTCACATTGTGCACACTTTTCCATGCATCATCGGCGCGCACACAGACTCGCTTCATTTTGCTGTGCCGCGTTGAAGTCTCTGGGAGGTCTCGAGAGGGTGGAAATGTATGGAATGGGAGGGCTGATAGACGGTGCATGCGTGCTCGCTTGGGAAATACGTGCGTGAGGAATTCTCTTTTGCAAACCGTAGGGAAATGGAGCGATTACGGATGTACAATTCGGATTTTACTTGGATTTGTACATGTTTCGATATCTAAGTAACGCGAGGTGGTAAATTTAAGCTCAGGAGTCAGGAGAAAACAGCCGTGATTCTGAAACAGCATCGAAATATGTATCGTAACAAAAATCGTTAAGACTGCGATAGATTTAGGGTTTCCAAAGATGTTAAGGGGGGCTTAGCATAAACCCCTTATTGACCGAAACTATTCCGAATTAAACTTATCGTCACGGTAAACGTTTCCTATGTCCCTGTTGGATGGAAACACACGAAGAAAGAATATGTCAAGTGTGAATATTTCGAAGATAGAAATCATTTAAACACAAATGTTCACAATGGAGCGACGCTGTACAAAGGGTATCTTAAAAGCACACTCATATTCATATTAAGAGGCAACATCTCGGTTACGTCCCTACTTTATCCGCTTCCGAAGTTAAGAAGTCCCCATTTCTTAATATCACAGCACCGCAACCCAAAGTTTAGCTTTCCTTGTTGGAGATCCAATATTTGTAACAGATTTGAACATTTTTTTGCACGAGATGATAAATATTTAATCTAATTTAGAAGCCGTAAGATTTTTTGCCATATTGATCTACGGAAATCTAGCGCGCGGCTGTTGACATATCCATTGGTGCATGCCTGGGAGAAATTTTTGAGCGGATATGAATGGACGGCCACAGAAACATCTCAAGTCGTCGCTACAGAAGAGAAAGGGAAGCAAAAAAGGGAAATTTGAGAGCGTGACAAGGAGTGAGATTGAGGCAGAAGAGGCGCGATAAGTGTTTCTGTTTAAGCGGTCACTTGCGGTCAGTCGCCCACAGAAAACAACAGCTGAGCGGAAAACGAGGTTTTCATTCCGGCTTTTCCTTCTCCGCGATGGGAGCTCAAAAAGCAGTCCCTTCGCCCGCGCTCGACCTTTGAACCTCCACACAAAGTGTTTCTCTTTTCATGAGGGCTGTCTGTCCGCCTGCCACACTGCCTCTTCTGCCTCCGTTCTTACGCCACGGACAGACATTGCTTTGTAATAGTGAAAGGATGCCATGCGGAATAGTTCTCTCGCAATGGAGAAATTGTACGTGGATTCCTTTTTAAATTACTATAGGATTGCCATTCAGTTTTCTCTCCAGAAACGGTCTTATTGTTAGTTTACGAGGAAATTATTCGATATGTATATCTATAGTAACCATTAATATTTCTAAATCTAAATAAATAAGTTTTGGATTAAAGATTATCATTCATAAACATCAGAGTATAGAACAGGATTTAGTTGAAGCGAGCGAGATATGGCAAAATGATCCCTTACTATAACGGTGAATATTTGTCAAACATTTAGAAAAAAAGAAGAAAAGTCTCCACTCAACGTTGAACTCTAATAAGCGTTCTTATTGCTACAACGTGAATAGTTTTCATGCAATCAAAATTTGGCTATATTTGATCTTCGCTGTATGTTTATAGCTACGAATATAGAAACTATAGCATAATTCTCTCAATTTGCATCATCCACTCTATACCATTTCAGAAGTGCGTCCAAGATAAAACAAATAAGCAAGCATGTTTCATTTCAGGTTCTTTGTTAAGGTTTATATTCCGCATTTCCGCATGCTTTTGCTGGCTGAACTCCAAATAATAAAACAACTCCTTGGAAGCGATAAAGTAGTTACGCTGTATTCCTTTTTGATTCCCGCGACAGATAAACCGCCAGAAGGACGACAATGACCGAATAGACGAGATTTTCACTTCGTTTCGCCTTCATTGGACGCGAGAGAGACTGGCATACGAAATTGCGAAATTCATTTATATGCAAAGATGACATGGTCGATAAATTAAGTCCGAAGAGCGAGAGACAATCCTCCGTTGAGAACATGAGGCCGCGATATTGCAACGCAGAGCAGCTGACGGCATTACTCGGGCCGTAATCACCCAACGTAAGAGATAGGCGTCGATTAATCTCCTTTCAGATGCTTCGAAGGTCATAATAAACAACGAACTCGGGTCGCGGTGGAGAAGAAAGAGGAAGGTCCATCCAGATGGTATAAAAAAGAGCTCGACCCGCCACCAAACAAGCCTTTAATTGCGGAAGTGAGAGAGAATTGGTGGTAATCGATGAGGAACCGAGGGATCGGGTGGAAAGACCCCTCGCGAGGGCGCTAAGCACCGGACTAATTGGACAGAGGGCGTAAATAAACACCTATGCAATACCCTTGGCGGCGAAGGGAGTCTTGTTGCCATGCCACCGGGGCACAGCGCTCGCACATTCCTGCACTCCCCCCTCTTTTGCAGAATCCTCTCTTCGGTGACACCCTCTCTGCACACTTTCCCCTTCAAGTCCCTCTCATTTCATAACACTTCTCTTCCTCCCTTTCGCTGTGGAATTCGCGCTACTCCACTTTTTGAAACTAGCTTATTTATGCTCTTATCTCTGTTCCTTTGCTTACCACCGAGAGGCCTCGATTTATAAAAGAGCTCGTCTTGTAGAGGCATTTCCCTTCGATTGCATTTCTCAAATGTTTTCTTCCTTTAACCTTCCGCGAACCGCTTCCTGTTCGCCGCAGCCTCCAACCCGACTCTTGTGCGTATTTCGCATTCCACTCGTCTTTCCGGATTTGCGTAAACTTAGAATGATCAGCCAAACCGTCGACCCATGTAAGCCGTTTCACATGCGCTGAAACTCCATTATTATCTATTTATTTGGTTAATCTCCATCGAAAGCAGGAGTTCACATTATGATAGCCTAATTTAGAACGATCTCCATTTTATCAATTGCAGTTTTATCCCAACAATTTTGTGCGATTTAGGTTAGAAATACCAATCGGGAGACTTTCCATCGTTTCTTCTAGGCCAAATACTTTCCAAATCCAGCAATTAACATCATTTTAGGTAAAATCTTTAGTGCCTTTTTATCTCAAATTTCTTGATCTCGCTTGGTGAGATCAAGGAAGTTTTCGGCAAGATTATCCTCGACTGGTTTTACTCGTACAAAAGTTCCTCATACCAAAAATTATTGATTGCTTTCTAATAAATGAACCAAATTTTAAACTGGAGTACTTAAAATTCGCAAAAACCAAACGGAAGTTCGCATGCAATTGCGGAAAAAGTAATAACTGAAGATCCATGTGGTTTGTTTCGGACCATTTCTCACGGCAATTCTCTTCATAGCTATTTCCCTTTGGCCCCTGAAATACGAAATTCTATCCGCCACTCACGAATCCCCCGAACCGCTTTCTAGTTCCTCTTTCGAATCCGATCATTCGACTTCTTTAAGGTCAAGAGCCACGACCCTCAGGTCCATCGTTTTAAAAATAACACACTTATCCTGCTCTATTTCTGGACTTCCTCCTCTCTTATGGTCTCCCTGCACACACTTTCAAGCAAAGAAAGAGAAGAAAGTGACAGACTTCAAGTTACAGCCGGTGGTCGGGTCATGAGGTCACAGCCGATGCGTGCTCTGCCCACACTACTCCCTCCCGAAAACTGGCTCTCTTGCACATATTTACTATTCTGACGCCTTAGCGACGATTTCAAGACCTTCTGGGATCTGATTGATCTCCATGATTTCAATAGTTTTATTATTTGATTATACTTCTTGATAATGAATTCGATATTCGAACACGTTACTATGAAGAGCTATAGCCAAAATTCATTAATTTTCCCTTTAAGTAATTTTCCCTCCATCTCTGTATCTCCCAACCCAACGAAAATGATGATAAACTTCCTAAGAGTAATGACCTTACACAGATCATGCGCGGGAAGGACACTGTGGACCGAATTTCCACAAAGACATAAATTGTTCTTCAAATCATATGAGAATGCTGGACTGATCACTTATTAAATGCGTGAGTTGCGCTACGCTGAATTAGATAGGCTAAACTGAGAATCATTGGCTCATTCCTTTTCTTCAGCAATACGAAACGTATTCCTTCGAAGATGCATTACTCGCGGAGTATGCGCCAGGGGCTGTGGAAGAGAACCCTTTCATACTTTTAAGTGGTAGCCGTTCTTCAAGGGAGACGGAGAGATATATTGCCTCGGGAGAAGAGGACGTCAGTGTGAAGTATGGCATTCACTAACATCTACCACACCTTACGCTAACCAAATTTTCACCCCTGTATTCTAAGACTTAGTACGGTCAAATATCTTTTTCTTCTGCAGTCTCAGCAGCACCCGCCCCTCATCACCCGCACCGCCTCTTAGGATTTCCTAAGGAACGATCCTTCACCACAAAAAAGAATGAATCCGCCCTCCGCCTGCTTTTCGACTCCTAATTCTTAATGTTATGAAAAGGCAACGTTTTAAACCTCTTCTAAACGTCAATCCTAGCTGAAAAATTGTCTGTTTTCATTCACCGCCACGGTTCGATAATTGTACACATTAAACAACACGTCTTCTTCGGAGATGAGACCCATTTCGCTTTCAAGAAGACCGTTTGATCTTCTGCGCACTCGGGGGTGTGCGGGGCCTAATTGGCGGTTGCCCGAGATTGACAAAACAATCAATGGGGAAATGAATGGATTGCAGAGGGGCTTCTGGTCGACGGGCAAAGGTTTCATTTCGAAAGCAATAGAGTAGATTGGCTTGTGTAGTTATCGTGTCGGGTTATTGAAAAAATTAAATTGTTCCGATGGCATCGTGGGTCTTATAAAAACGAGGTGTTGATGAAAGCGTTACATTATTCTCCACAATCTTCTGTCTACGGTAACAATAAAGCAACGCGGAATTTTAATTAAAAACCATCTTGATTCATGGTTTCACAAGTGGCGATAGAACAAATCTAAGAAAGGGACTGAAGCTTCTGACGTTTGAGCTAATCTATTCAAGTGATGACTTTATCAATTAAAATTCTTACAAATAAAAGCGCCACTCCAATCCAGATTAGCTTCTGTAAAATCATCTCGACCCTTTAACGAGAGCTAAGTCATCTTTAATCACCTTTCTTTCCTTTGGGACAGTCAATCGTGGGAAGATGAAATCGATTGAAGTAGCTACTGAGTAATTATTCCCTTTGATTTTTTATATAAGGAAAAGCACAATTTCCTCATCACTCCCACCAATCTTCTCTTCACTGACAGGAATAATCTAGCCTCGCATCCAAAGAAAAATCCTCCTCTAAAGCTTGCATTTAAAGATTTTATCGCTGCCCTTCCAAACGAAAATGGCGCCAGGTGAAAAAAGCGCCGCCCGCCAATCCTTTCTGAAAAAACAGAGGAGACGAAGGCGGAAATCTCGTTATCATACCACGCCAAGGAACTCATCATTCATTACTTCCGTGACACCCCCTCTTCGGAGCTTTAACCAGGTAGTCGTAGACGAATCCCTCTGTATTTCGGAAAAGAAGTACCTGTCCACCCTCCACATACTGCAGTCCCTGACCTTTCCACCTCTCTCACTTCATCCATTCTTCACAAACCACCGTCGCTATCGGCTCTTCCAATCCATCCTCTTTTACACCCATTCTCTTTCCAACCCCTTTTTACATTACCTTCAGCCCCTCCCCCAATCTCCCTACCGTGAAAATACATTTTCCCTTTCATCCGCGCGAGACTCTTTGTTCTTCCGATGACCATTCCTCTATTCTGCCGTCACTCTTAACCCGAAGCAATTAGCTGGTCCAATGGAGAGCCGCAAGGCACCCTTCTATCTCTTCTCCTTTCCTTCTCTTTCCATGCTCTGCATCCTCGTTGCCGGACAGTACAGTACAGATATCTATAGACGATCATAAAGTTTATCGGAGTCCCAATAATCGGACGAATCGCCCACAGGCAAGCGGATTCCAGCACGACCCCATTTTCATCCTGTCCCGACGAGCGAAAAAACTTCATGTGAAATTTGCTTGCGTTAGCGTCTTCCGAGCTGAAAGAGCTACCCCGATAAAACCTTCTATCTTAGTTAGTTTTAGCTTATTTGGCAGTTAATCTACACTCACAAGGAGATCGATAGGATTTCAGAATCACCTGGGACAAAATTTAGCAAAAAAATTCGTTAGAGTATATGATGCTCTGCCATTCAGCGACGGGAAAAATAGAAACGTATAATGATTGCTTTTTACTTCATATTTAATTCAACTTTTCCCTACTATATAGTTGAAAAACAGCGCTTCAACTCAGCTGGAAGCTTTCCCACGAGAGAAAAATTCTTTTAATGGAAAAAATTTAATTCTAGTTTGTCTCCGTTTCTGGGTTTCAATTTTGGGGAAACTTGAGAAAGACGTAACTAATAGCAGAAATTCATATAATTTATTGATACAACATAGACTTAAGATATCATACGGCGTTAGTTTCACATAATCTTCATTTAGCGGTTAAGAGAATCGATGAGTCGAACTCTTTGCAAAGGGGGACTAGGCTTGATTAAAATCGGAAATTACCCACTTGACCTGTTAAAGAAGATTTTTAAAACTGTAAATTAATTAGCTATGTCTTTATAACTGCGGACTACAAATTTTAAAATGTCGAAGTTTTCGAATTACTTGATAAGTCAGTTTGACTTAGAACGAATGCAAAGAAGGAAAGGTTTAAGTTAGGTTGGAATGAGGATGGTAAGGGTCCAATCATTTATGGACTTATCGGAGAGAATCGAGAAAACCAACCAAACCAGAAAGTTGTTAAGGCTTAAGCCACTTGAACAGAGGTCCGTCTGTCTCAGCAGGGAGCCGAACTGTCTTCTTGGCGTCGAGGGAGCGAAATAGTAGGGATAACTCAAATCGAAGAAAGTGTAGACAAGGATGCCTCTGAGAGATGACTACAGCTTAAGTTGGGAGGGAATAGAAAAGAAAACAATGAGTATCCAACATGAGATGGATTCAAATGGGTGCTCTTTACGTGTATCATCTGATGAGAATAAAAGCTACTTTTCAGATTCTTTTGCTCATTGTCAGTGTCATGGAATCTATAGAAATTTTAAAAAATAAACACACAGAAATATTAGAACCATTTTTTCGCTATCAATACGAGGTAATTACGTTATGAGATCTCCTTCCATAACCATCAACTCCATCACATTCTATCGAGCGTTTTGTAGGAACCGTGAAGCACGGTTCTTGCCACATCCCAATTCTACGATTCAAAGAATACAATAATGTGATGGCAATTTGGAGAGATAAAAAAGGGTACATGTGCAACGTTAACTTCTTGTGGATATCAATGGAATGGAGAGATTCACCGCTGGAGTGGGAGACGTGGAAAGCGATAATAAGATACTGAGAAGTGGATATTACAGAGAACTGAGTGTGGCTGGAATTCCAGAGGGAGCAGAATTTGAGGGTGCAGATGGAGAGTTGGTATGGGTGGAGAGGTTTCGGAAAAGGGCAGAGAAAAGACGACTTCCCTGTGGGCAGTGGTTTTTTCCACTAAGTGCGTGTTGGAGTGTCTGGTGGGCGTGGAAGAGGCGGATGGAATCTTTCTAGTACTCTCGTCCACTGAGAGAGTCGAGAAGTAAATACATCTTCAAACATCTCAAGCCTGAAAACGATTCTGATCTGAACTGAATGGATTACGCATTAAAAGAAAAGTAAAAAAGATACTGCCATTTGAAGCATAACATTGGTCATAATTTCAAATTTTTTAAATTGAATGTCGCTTTATCTACTCAAATAAATTATTCTAAATGGTACGTTCGTGCACATAGAAATCTTTTGCGGCGAAGGTGATGATATCATAATTCAAACTCATTTCCCTAAGTTTAGTTATGGCAACAGCACATCGCAAAATATTATGTGGTTCTTAAAGAATTTGAGAGCTATCAAGATTTAGTAAATTAAAATACGACAGTTTATTAATACTTGTAGGAGCATTAATTGGTTCTAAATTGTCTCATAAAATTAGTTCTATGATTCTAAAAGGGATTTGACATCGACGACCCTCTTACATCAACGGAAAGAGCAAACATCCAAAATGCAGCATTTTTAGCGAGCATCTGCTTAAGGCAAACAAGTTTGTTGTTCTGGAAAATTTCCGACCTCATCTAATTCATAATAAAATTTCCTCAGCCCAGAGATATAGAACAGAAATAAATGGACGGGAGACATATCCGACTCAGTTTCGGGACTCGATCCTCCTGCTCGGATAAAAGAGAATGATCATAAAGAAGGTAAGGAGATGGAATGCAGTCTCTTTGACAAGATCCCCTTTCTGAAGGTCTCGCGAAGAAAAAAACAGCCGACAATAGCATCCTTCTCCTCTTAGCGATGGACGAGTGACCCACGAAAGAAGACCAAAACAATCTCGATTGGAGCAGCCGTCACGAGCCTAAAATACGAATAGGGCAAGTTCAGACTCGATTCGGCTTCTGCACGAAAGGGGTCGGAGAATCCATTGCACAAAAATCGTGATCCCGGACGAGGACAAGGTTAAGTGCTTTGATTCATGTATGTTGCTCATTTAACCCTAATACGAGTGGAGGAGTAATGGCCCCGAAAGGAGGAGGCGGAGACATGACTTGCACATTCGACAGACATCCGAATACCGACTTGTCTCGCTTCCGTTGGAACTGGAAACATTTTTGAACTCTTTTGCCTGTGAGAAAGGGGAACGGTTATCTTCCCTTAAATGCGCATATTCTGGAAAAGATATAGCCTATTGAGAAGAAATGTAGAGCGTTGATACCATCTATAAAACTACAGATTCTGAGTCTATCTGAATAATTCATCACGGCATGGCAATATAAACTTCTCAATGAAAAAATAATCAGTCACCAAAAATACGTATGTTGATAGGAATACAGTATAATGTTACAGTTAAAAATTAAAGATTAATTAATCCCTAGAAATTATCGAAGATATTTTTTGTTAGAAATTTTTTTTCTGAAAACTCGCATAAAATAAAACTTCTTAAAATCATTTTATTATGAAGGGTATCATAAAGAGAAGATTCGTGGTGCTAATTTTTTTCATGATTCCGGCAGATTTACAGCTTCAGTCAAGGACCTAATAATTATTTAAATTTATGTTTCAGCGAAGGACCTAATAATTTTAAAAATTATGTTTCAGCGATGATAAAAACCATAATCATGGTATTTTCTTTATGCTTGTCTGTATAACAGTAGCTTGTTGGTTAAGGATATATATAGTTGATTTGCCATTCAAGTAGGCTAATTCATGTATTAAACCTATATCGACCAATTAGCTATTGATGAATTTTCGTTTAATTTCTGAAAGAATTGATTAAAATCGATATATTGATATAGCAATATTTGACCTGATTTCAACACGATTAATTGCGTTCGATATTTTTGCCCAGTATCGTCCCTCCTGAAATTTGTAGGTGTGATACTTGAATTCCATGATACAAATTTCTTTCTTATGTCCTGTCTGCTTTATCGAATAACACATACGTCCTAAACAGAAGCTCTATACTCTCTACCGTCTCGGGGCCATATGGGAAGATTTTTAATGCATTTCCAAACATACGAATCAACGAATACGCTTGGAGTGCGACTCACTTTCCATTTCCTTTCGAGGAAAGCTCACAAAACGAAGTTAGTGCATCGGAAAAAAACTATCGTTACGGAATAAGGCGGTGTTTTTGTGTATTTAGTAGGCGTTTCCCTCTGAAAACGCAGAGGACAGCCACCTCTGCGGTGCGAGTTTCAAAAGAGATGCACCTTCCAGTTTGCGATCATCTGAGGAAAAACCAACAGAGGGAGCGTGGGAGAGGATGAAATCGTGGAATCCCTTCCGACGGAGTGTTTTGTTGCTGAGGGATGGGCGTGTTCGTGGGTGGGATTCCCGAAGAGTACTTTCTTCCTTTTTTACGCACACAAATATGAAGGCAACGCCCTCTCCAGTTCACTCTCCCTTTCGGGAAACTTCACACGTTTCTTCTCTTTACCGCTTCCCTTTATTTCGGAATGCTTTTTCTTCGTTGGTGCAGCGGCTGCCTCAGGCGGGGTAAGGGAAGCCAAAACAGGTGATTTCTCGCTTTTATTTTCTTTCGCCTCGCTCTTTTCCCGCATTGCGAGGCATAAAAGACAGCCGTCGTGGAAAAGTTAAATGCGGGAATATTTCATTTTCTCCCCAACTTGCCAGAAATATCGAAACTACCAGCGTATTATTACTGAGAGTATAATCCCAGCATCACGTTTGTTATGTAGGGCATATCTTTCTGAGAATTCCTTATCGAACTTTATAAGGTATTCCTCCAGGACGAATGTGATAAATTCCTTCTATCACGGTCCTTTCATTTCAGTTCTTTCACTTCTCCTAGTGAATCTTCTTCTTCCAATTAAAATTTGCCTAATTTCCTTTCTAAATAATTATCGATTGAATGCCATGATTTTTTCCATCTTTTTATTTAATCAGAATCGAGAGCTGCTAGTGCCCTGTACAGCAAATAGTCTAACTCCCGAAGGAATCGCTTAAAGTTATATAAAAATATAAAATTTCGTCCAAAGCGCTGAAAACTTTACATTACGTCATGAGAAATTTGAAGGGAAGCAGCAAAGAGGCAAAGGAATTAGGGTATAAAGCAATAGTTAGGCCAATGTTAGAGTATGCAACCAATGTCTGGGATCCGCACGACAAGTCAAATATTTATAAGATTGAAAAAGTACAAAGAAAGGCTGCAAGATATGTATTGGATAGGCAAAAGAAGAGGGACAGCGTAAATGAAATGCTAAAAATACTCGGGTGGGAATCATTAGAAAATAGAAGAAAAATAAACAGATTGATAGGTATATTCCAGGTTAGAACAGGGGGTGATGCTTGGGAAGAACTTAAATCAAGAATGCAAGGGCCAAGTTACATAGCTAAAGGGGATCACGAACTAAAATTAAAATTAAGGAAACAAAGGACAGATATAGCAAAGTATTCTTTCGTAAATAGGGGAATAAAGGAGTGGAATAGGTTACCTGAAGGAGTACTTAAACCCTTGCCGGAAAATATAAAGGATTTTAAAAATAGATTAAAAAAGATACCTGTAGTGTAGTGTAATAAGTTTTCTGTGTGTATTGGACAACCTTTTTTCTTTGGGGAAAAATTTTATGCTAAAAATTATCTAAATTGTATGTGAAATATTTTTTGTGATTGTGGTGTATTCAATGCTCCATTTTCTGTTGTCCTTCATGATTATTCATTGGGTTGTAATGTTTCCATTTATCTGTTATCTTATGCCATATTTCTCTTGCTATTTGTCTTATGTGAGGGTTGTTGGTAAAATGTTTTTTTTTCATTTGTTATTGTATTGCAAGGGACACTGCCACCTGGCTAATAGCCTATCTGTAGTAAATATGTAATAATAATAATAATAATAATAATAATAAAAGTAAAGGCAGTAATACTTCTCTCGCCAATCTGAAATTAATTTTGACCAAATCCTGCTAAATAAGGAATCTTCCTTAATTAATTCTTCAGTCAATAACTTCGCTGATTTCAATAAGCTATACGAATGATCACACTGAATAAATTTCAACTTCAATTTCATTACTTATAGATAAAAAAGTAGCTAGACTAGCTGCTTACGCAATGTGTTATGGCCACAGTATAACTGGTTACACTCGGTCGACCTGGTGTAATTTCGAAATTTTCAAATCGTTATATCCAGAGAAAATTTTCATAAATCCGCTCTCCCACACTCATTAGCTTTCGACCTTGTCTCTAATCATGCGCATCCTCATATGATTTCTTTAGGCGTCAAACAAAGCCGTATTTCTAACCTCTCGACTGTTAGGACGTGTCGCCACTTTCATTTCCAATGAAAACATTTGTAAAAGCGCGAAAGAGTAAATACGAGAAGGAATCCGCGACGCCTGAGGCGAAGAGAAAAGTGAGTCCGCGATTCCAAAGAAATAGTTCTAACTGTAAAAAGATTGCACTCGCTATTAACCACTGTCTCCCTCTTTTGCTTATTCAAACACTCAATCCCCGCAAACAGCCTTATTTGTTTAAGAGAAGTTTATTCGCATTCCTCCTTTTGTACGTGTGTGAAAGGGATTAATGATCTTCCAGGCGACGTTCCTTTGCATGAACAGCTCGACTGTGATGCCAATCGTACCACTCAAAACCGCTCCTTCAGCTATTCATTCTTCGGTAACTAGATTTAAAACGAATGCAACAAGAAAAATTACATTTTAAATCATCTTCCATGCTAAATTTCTCTTATTTTACAACTATGACTTGCAAAAAATATCGCGACTTCAATCAATATCTATAATTATGAGATATTGTTACGCGAGCTGTTTTTGAGCAATATGGTGCACGATTATGTTGATTTCTTTCCAACAAAGACAACTACTATGCATTATTCAGCGAAATATATCCCAATCGAAATATGAAATTTAACTACTGGACATCCTCTCTAACTTAAATCAGTAAGTTATATCTCTTTCTAAAATATATAGAATGAAGAAGGCTCTCTCAATAACATGAACTAATGACTATTTCTCGGCTATCTCTCTTTCACTAAAAACTTCTATATGCAATTATAACTTATTCCTTTACACAAGTAAACATCAGGAACCCAAGGTATTTTGGCCCCCAAAACGAAGATTCTTTAAGCCGTCTTCAGCGGCAACATGTTATTTTTGAGAAACTAATCCAAATAGGGATGGGAAGAACACTTTTTTAAAGACGTAGAACTTTCTATTAGTTCAAAATAAGTCATGTAATTGCTTAAAAAATCTTTCGAATAAATCGTTGATCGATCAATTTGACATAAAGTTGTTTATTTTTGGTGACTTGTGATTGTTAGTTTATAACAAATATAAGTGAGTGAAAATGAACCAAATCTTTACTGAGGAACTTTTATTAAATTATAATGAATTAAAGAAAAAACGAGGATATTTCCTTATCAACAAAAATTTCAAAAGAAAATCTATGCTGCCTCAAGATATGCTTGATTCGCTTGTTTTGTCGGACCAGTCAGTTTTACATATAAAATTACAATCGTTTAAAAATTTCGCTTAAGTAGTCTCAGTTTAAAGTGAAGATACGCAAACTAATTTCGAATCTCTCGCTTAAATACATGTTTTGCAACCTCAGAAACTCTTTTATGGCGCACTGGTTGTGATATATTTCACCCATTAATTACAAGCGTCATGAGCTGAAAATCAAACAGCATTCGATCTCAATGTAAACTTTCCAGTCACGTCAGAATGCAGACTTTAAACAAGTCGCCAAGCGAGAGATTTGCCGCTACCGCTTCGAAGATTCCATTTCTTGTTTCCGGTAAAACAGCGCGACTTGAGGCGCGTGGGCGCCAGTAAAGCATCCGTGTGAGAGACAAATCGCCTGCGACACCCCCGCGCTTCCCGCGAAAACTGTCCCTTCCCGTTACTCATACATCTGAGTGACACCGATCAGCACCCTCCGTCTTGTGCGACTCCACTGACCGATGGACATCCACAGTTATGTTACGGGGACAGTAGGAGAAGAAAACTAGTGACTTCTTCGAGTCGTTTCGAAGGTGAAAGATGGGTCGACAGGGGATAGGAAATGAGTGGGAAAAAGACACTTGGCGCCAAACTGGGTGCATTTTGACCCACGGCATCATCCGAAGGGTCTTTTTTTCTCGGAAGGCGTGGGGATTGAGGAGAAAAACATAAAAACGGCTTCGAAATCCGCAAAAGGGTCTAAACTTGAAGTCCGTCTTCGATATTTTTTAAACTAGCTAAAGATGTTCCGATAAGGGTGCACAGGCAGGAGGGCTCAAATCGTCCGAATGTTACGACTTTTCTCTTTTGAAAGACGATGAAAGAGGTGGACGTGGGGGTTTTCGGACATGGCACAGGGAACCAAATCGGGGAGGGATCTCAGGTATACACGGATGGTTTGCCATGTAATGACCAGCTATCCGTAGGGTTCCGTGTATGGAAGTAGAGAAAACGTCTTCAGTTTTTTAGTCGAGACATGTTCCCGCTCAAATCTAGCGAAAATGAGACAAATTTAAACTCTAAATATTTTGTCATTATGAACGAGAGGAAGGATCTTTGAAATCTTATAATAAATACATTTTCTACGAATAAAACATACTTAACAATGTTTTTTCGCAAATTTCTTAAGTTAAGCAATCTTTATACCCTTAACTTTACACAGATAATTTATTTGGCTCGTAAATAATCCGTTAGAAGACGGACGAAGATTCAATGGATAAAATTCAAATTACATAAAATTTTTCTTGAATTGTACAAACGCTGTGTAATATTAGAGGTTATTCGTATGTTCAGCCATACTATATATGAAGAAAATATTTACAATCTATAATGTAGCTATATTCATAAATTATTGTAAAACCAGAGAGAAATTGCATATTGTAAAATATTAGAAAGGAAAATTCGGAGGGTAGGAAATAGTTCGTTCGAGAAGTCGAGGAAATTATTTCATCCAATCAACTGAGATAGGATTGCTGTCTCTGCCTTACAGCAAAGATCACAATACTACTGAGACACTGCAAGGAAAAGATTTTACTCACGTGTGCCATACATGTGAATAAACGTGGAACATCTTCGGCATATTTACCTGCAATGAAAAGAAAAAGATTTTTAGTAAAGTGAAAACAAATTTCGCATTTAGGTTTTTAAAGTAAGGAGTCCATTTAAGCGTTTTTGTGAAATAAGTACCATTGAATAAAAAAGGATAATCGAAACGTCTCAAACAATCCGATTTTACCTTCGACGCAAAAAAGACGCCGCTCTTCATTTCCTCGTTACAATTGAAAAAGAAGATCTCGGTATTTTCAATCGCTCGAGGGACCAACACCTCGAGTCAAATATATTTTTCCACAAAACAGCCACTTTCCAAAGTGGACACTTAAAAGTCACCCAATGGGTGTCATTGCAGCAAAATCTTTTAAAAAAGTCACCCCAACCTTCGTGGGACAGGTAAGAAAAAAAATCCACGTTCATCAAGGATGAAATATTGCGCCGGTCTTTTTGCCCCCTGCGGGCCAAGAGAAATTGGTGCGCTTGGAAGAGAGGGGGAAAGTTGAGGAAGAAAGAGAGGATTAAAGAGAGAAGAGCGAGCAGGTTGTGGGAAAATGTGTTTTGAGAGAATCGGTCGTCGCTTGGGAGGTTTTTGGCCTCCGGGGAGTGGCCCAAGGGGCAATGAGTGCCATTCCGTAGCCGCAGAAGAATCTGTCAAACGTAAAGTCATGATTCCGGAAAGACATTACTGAGAAGGATGAAAGGAGCATTTCCACTCCCATCACCTCAGCAATTTGTAGAACAGTCATATTTAACAGAGATAATTTTTTTTAATTGCGATTATTGCGTTTAACAATACTTCGGCATGGATTTGAACGAACAAAATTTCAGAAAAGTATTTCCTTTTTATTGAGGGAATCAAGGACGAACACAATCGAGTGATCCGGGTTAAAATTTAATCATGGAAATTTAAAATATTTCTAGGTATATATTTTAAATATTTATATAATCGAAAGTTGATCGAAAGAATAAACATATGAGAACTATTATGTAAAACATAATAAACCTTAACTGCCGCTTCGTGAGGATCGTTATTATTTTGATTGTGCATCTTTTGCTATGGTATTTTCTCTGGCGATTCTTTACTTTATGCAATAGCCACGGAAAATCTAATGATCGACAGGAGTAAGGCTTGATTTTAAGGAATTCGCGATCAATATGAAGCATCAACGCACATATCAAAGCTTCCTTGGTAAAAAATCTTTTGAATACTCTTTCGGATGTACTATGCCACTTATTGAGTATCTCAAAGAAAATTTGGAGCAGGAAATGAAAAATTGGAGCAGAGGAAACATCGCTCTGAGCTAAGAGATGTCTTCCTTCGAATTAAATGCGTATTACAGCTTTCAATCGAATTAACAATGTTACTCAAAAGTATCAAATCAGGAGCAAAAAGAATGCTTCAGGAGCCCCAGCATGATAGGGCTGAAAGGGAGATAAAACGAGCATTCACTTCAATCCCTTACATTTATGAAAAGATTCTAAATTAAAACAAACTGAGGTAGAGTACTCCCTATCATGTTGCCTCAGACCCAGATTATTCATGAGATATATATTCACCTCGCCAGAATCATATTTTATATACTTCAAATTTATAACGCAGGACTAATAAAGATTGAAGTTATGGCACCGCATTTCTGACATTCGCGAGATGAGATGACGCCTTCGGAATGGGGCTGCCATTTCTCCATTAATCTGCTTCGCGAAGAACGGATGTTGTAGGTGAGAGAAAGAGACGTTCGCTGATTGAAGAATGAGGCGTTGGAGGAACAAAGAGAGGAAAAGGAAGTGCTTGTCACCTCGCAAGGCGCCTTGCCTTTATGCTATGCGTCAGAACTGTTGCTACTCAGCCAATATTCGCCACCGGAAATTAATTTTGGCCGGCGACTTCTACGGTTAAGATATTAAATTACTCATCAGTCAATTGATAGAGATTGATTATCCTGGGAAAGTAAACGTAGGATACACGAAAGATTACTTCCTTAATAAGTCCTCACAATCTCATCCTTTCAAAATGATCCTAAAATTTTTAATTACATGAAAGGAATATAAAGGATTTTGATACGAGAAAATTAAATAAAATTGAAAATAATTTAGTAAGAGAATTAATCAGCCGAATTCAATGGGCAGCAATTTTTCAGCGATATATTAATTAAATTAATCACATCCCATTCCACCGAAGAAATTTTAATAGCCTTTGTTTTTAGCTGCTTAGAATTAAACTGTCGAGCGAGCATTATATTTAATTAACGAAATTGAGTAAGAAAAAATTTAATCTCGCCTCAAATCACGAAACTACGAGGAGATCAGTCGGGAAATGACAAAAGGATTTATAATTTGATGTATTCTTTGGGTCTCTTTTTATTACGCGATGTATAATCCGTTGCTCCAATTAACTAAAACCGCGGAGAAAGATTGAGTGGGCAAAAACGCAGGAGCCAACCCACATTAGTTCGCCCGAGAAAAATGGACCAAAATGAAGGAATGAAAAGAAAAACACTCTTTCCACGAAAAGCGATCCAGCTGCAGAATTGGCGAAAAATGCCGAGCGAAAAAAAGTGACGAATACCTCACAGACAGCCGCTCGAGGACACAAAGGACTCCGCAGAAAAAAGTAGACCGTTATGAGGCTGAAAATATGGGTCGCAACCCACATTTGGTCTTTAATAATCTTAAAAGCAATTATTGTGAAAAGAAGGCGAAAAGACGAGGTGTCGCGGAGGAAGAGATTGAGGGAAGAGAAGAACTCTCTTTTGATTGATAGCGGGAAAGGTGTAGATTAGAAGAAAGGAAAAAATGTTCTGACCTACAATTATTAATCGGCAAACGAAGAAAAAAGAAGGATCGGTAGGCGTGCCATCAATCCTCTGAGCGAGAAAAATAAAACAAGTGAAGAGCGTTGGGCGACGTCGCGTGCGTGTACGCGCGCGAAAACAAAAGTAAGACCGTAAAAAGAAAATGGATGCACTTTCTCCGATGTCTGATTAGTCTAATTTCGCTGCGAAAATCAAAACCGTTAATCCAATCGGAAGAAGAGGTGTCGAGGAAGACGAGATGATTATTAAGCCGAAAAGGCGCGTGCTATTAACAACGGGAAACGAATGCCGCTCGTGAATGCTTCATGAGGGGTAACTTTCGCGTAAGACCGGCTGCCGTCGATAGTTATCGATTATCGTCATTCTTTTTTTTTCCTCAGCGCCGACGGGAAAGCGGAGAAGGTCGTCGGGGAGGAGATAATCAATCATGGAATTCGCGCATTAGGTCGGCGCGAATTGTTTCTAATACTCATTGACTAGTTAGAAGCGAACAAAAGGTTGCAAAAGAGCAAGGCGTAACACGCGTCCATTCGGATAACATCGGTATGAACGAGTTGAGCGCAGTGTACAGCGCTTGCAAACGTGCCAGATTAAAAACGACATGCGGAATCATAATATCTCGGCGTATGATCCAAAAGGGTCGGTTCTCGCAGTTATTCAGGCCAGAATGCGAACTTACTTGGCGGGAGCGAAGTAGTATTACGGGCGCCTTTGCAATGTTCGAGGAATTACACGAACAGTGCATTAATGCGTCAATCGACTTTCACCGAGCACTGTTTGCTTAGAAACTACTCAATTGAATTGTATTGCCTCCGAATTGATCCTCAGACTGGAAATTCGAGTATCGAAGATGTACACGCATACATACGGAAGTTCTATTTGGAGAGACACGATTCAAGAGCATCGAAAATGGCTTCGGATTTGCGCTCCATTATTTGGAGTCCTTACTATCGAAGAAAGTCTTACCGAATTATTTACGATCAAACGAAATATTTAGCTTACACGAAATGGCACATTTACTGTACTCTATAACGCGATTGAAATATTCGTAAAAGCAGCTAACAGATTGAAAACTAGTTAATTATGAATAGAACTAAAAATATGTTTCTTTGTCTAGGGATTCTCACATTAGCTCTAATCCATCATACACGATCAGTTACAATAGACTTTGATTTTTCGTTAACGAATTTTAGTTTTCGATGAAAGCATTATTTATGTGGCGTTCTTCTAAGCAAAATTACTCGTACCTCTGAAAAGTATCATACATAACCTCTGATATTTATCCCTCACCCGTACGATATTCATAAAATATTATTTCAAGTAATGAACTTCCTTAAACTTGCCTCACAGCAATCCTTTCTTGAGATTTTTTTACATCTTTTTTGATTCTCTTAATCTTCTTACTATTCGACAATATAACACTTCCTGATTCGTATATCTATTTCTGTCAGCTTACTTTCTCCATCTCAAGCCGCACCCACTTCTCAAATGCTTCAAGGCTTTAATTGAGGTATTACCTCACTTCATGATACATGAGTTATGATAAAGATTTAGCTAATAATATACGACTGTGAGAAAGAACTGATTGCCTACCATACTTGAGATAGAAAATCTATATTCTCATTCTATTTCTCTTTTAACCGTCTATAATAGAAATTAACAAAGGAAATATCTAATAAAAAAGATCTTTTTAATAGAAAATGCATGGAGAGGGAGAGGCAACAAAGATTGGGCAAATTACGTTGGAGAAGAGGGATGTAGTCATTTAGAGGAAAGAACTTCTATCCAGAAGAGGTCGTTGCCGCTTCCGCCGCATCCACTGCGTAATGCGATCCGATGCACGAGACGCACACATTTTTCGCGAGCCTTCCCTCGATAAGCTGTTATTATATCCACGCACACGGACATGATAGCGAAGGCGTGTGCCATTAGTGATCCTCATCTTGGAATGAAAAAGGTATCGAAGAGAAGAAGATTGATCGATCCAAGTTATTTATCGCTTTTTTATTACGGAATCATCGAGAAAGTCCGTCGGGGGCGATGGACTATATTTTCGAATGGATGCCCGCAAAAGGGGGTCAAGTATTGTTACAGTGAACTTTTAAAGGTTACAGGAAATTTAGCTTGTTCCGAAGCTAGTTTCTAGAGATGTTTTCTCACGTCTTCGCGTACTTATTTGCTCTCGTAGTTTCGAAACGTGGATATAGAAAACATCCATATTTACCATCCGCACCCAGATTTCCTCAGAATCATAAAATTCATAAACGGGACTGTTTGTGATAGTACTATTCTTTCCCTTAATAAAATGTTTCGAAATTTTCATCTCGTCGAGAAATTGTTTGAGAAAAAGAAATCTATTCTTTGTCGGATATTTAATTTAGCTACATGTTGGAGTCAAGAAATTACAATTTAGCACTCATTTCTTGAAGAAGAAGTTAAATTTGATAATGCTCCTTCATATTCGAAGGAGGATTCGGAATTAGTCTTTTGAAGCATAAAATTGAATCACTGAATCTGAAAAGTAACCAATGCAAATCTCTCAAGTTATAGATTGAATGTTAAATCAAGTAGTGAAATTATGAACACACCACAATCAAAAAGAGCCAAGGAAGGTTACGTAGCTTATATAGCGATGTTACATTATTCAAATTATCTTGAAATTTGGAGACGTGATTCTTTTCGCGCAATTCAAGACTGTAGTAGTTCAAGCTTCTTCTCTATATTGCTTCCATCTTCCACGCGGTTCGCTCCAACAATTCCAGCTATGAATTTACCGGACAGTAAGAAAGTAACGTATATCGTACTAAAGCCGAGGCTAAAAACTGTTATTCTTAACTCAACATCGCACGGAGTGAAAAACCAAAAAAAGCAGAGTGGGCGAGATTGCAAGAGAAAAAAAGTGCAGTCAAAGCACAAAAAGCTTTTCTGCCACGATGCGAAAATTTTTCCACCTGTAGGGTGAAGTTTCAACACGGGCCTCCACCCCAGAGACGTGTACTCGCTTTTTCAACACGGCGATGTCCGGAAGGAACGGTGTACCTCAGCTGATTTACGCGTTTCCTTCGAGACATCGGATCACATCCGGGAAAACCCTTTTAACCGAAGCGGTGGGAAAATCACCAATGAAAAACAATAGAAGAGATCCTTCAAAGACCGCGTGATAGCACGCCTGCGGCTTGGATTAGTAGACGGGGTGAATTGAGGAAGGATTCGATGCTCTGAGAGGCAAATGGATGCGATTGGATTGTTTTCTCCACTTAAGCGTGCGTCTAGATCCAAACGGAAAATATACCCTCGGTGATTGTACGTTCAAGAAACAAAAATGTAGCGCCGGAAACTGTTTCAAGCGAGGCTAAGTTCCATATAATGCTCCGGAGGTTAATACTGATGGCTTTATTCCCGAAGGTTGATGGTGTGAGAACTTTCTTCACACTCGTACGTATTTCTTCCTCGAATGCGTGAAATAGAAACCTTTTTCTCGACATCGCCTCCAACTTCCCGTTCTCAATCATCCACGCGAGAAAGCTGATCCGAGATGCCAAAAGAGCAGCTAATTAAACGCGGTAGGTAAGGAAGTGAGCATTTTGTTTCCCAAAAACGAAGCAATTATCACGCGATGATTCATTGACCTGATGCAATGCGAGGTTTAAACTCATGCCGCGGATTCATCGTCCTCTTAAATGCAACGCTAATTGAGACTTTTTTCCGGAGGCGGTATTGTATCCGAGGGAAAACATTCAGCTTTTTATCCAAAGACGCAAGCAGGGGCATATTTACAATTAGGTGTAATAAGCGCTGGCTAAGGGCCTCATCCGTATGGGAGGTCTCAGTGAAATCGCCCTTATAAACTCTCAGCTACAAATTTTTTAGAAGGTACGACAAGTTCACGTTTTCCAGTAATTCAGAATATTTTTAGATATATCGAATAAGTCTAGAGAACATTTATACAGAATATATTACATAGATACAACTAATATATACTAGAATATATTACTAGCTAATATTACTACATAAAGTCTTCCAATCATTCATTTTAAATGTAGATATATTTCTTATAATTCATATATGTTTTATTCTCGCTGTAGTGAAGCGACTGAGTTACCTATGGCATGAATTTTTATGCATTTGATGACAAATATCGAATTTTTTCATTCAGAATTCCAAGTGGGGTCCTAGATCTTTGTGCTTAGGGCACCTGATAGCTTAAATCCGCCTCTGGACGTAGGTCAAGTCAGTCGTGAACGGAAGTTTCTTCAAAACGATACCGAAAGAACGTCGGCTGTGAGGAAGAAGCATCTTTTATAGAGTTCACCTCCGCTATAACCTCGTATCTGTGGCGAGTAGGCGTTGCACCAGGCGCCGACTCTTGATGTTGCAGAGGTCGAAGGTCGAAGCCGCCGTCGCTCCCACACCCGAAAGACTCATCAAAGGCGCATACCATACGCACGCACGGATTGGAGGGCAAAGGGGTGCAGGTGAGGAGGCTCCTAAGTAGCGGTTTGTGGTGAAGTGGATAGGATATGAGAGTCGGGTGGGAACAAAAAGAACAGAGGAGATCTCCGCTGATTGCGAGAATGAGATGGGGGAGGATCGGGAATTGAAATACGGAAGTAATGACGGCAGTTGTAGAGTATACGCATAATGTGGTAGCGAAGACTGTGCGCAAGGCCCATTTGCGGGTTTCTCTCGGAAAATGTCTTACGAGAAGAGTAAATCTGAGTTTATCGATGTTAGATAAACGAGGAGCTTGAAAACAACTTCTATGGCAGCGTGGGAAAGAGAGCAAACCATAAAATAACCTGGTAGTATCGTGAAAGTATAGTCATGGGACTTCTTCTTACTCTAGTCTCGAGATTCTAACACATGATGGAGCAAACGATCTTATTTTCGAAAAGTTGAATCGAAAGAAATTATTTCTACGATAAAATCTTCTCTAACAGTACTTTTTTCAGACGAATGGATGCAGAAAATAATACGACATATTCTCAAACATAAGACCTAAATGCATCATGGTAGAGCGGGGTTTATTCCTCACGACTTACAAAACTTGGGTGCGTCTTAGATTAGAGAATACACTATATACCTCACGAAGAGCATATAAAGTATGTGAAGTATAATAATTTATAGCACAAAGAGTGTAAAAATCGTTATATAATAATATGGCAGCTGCAAAGTGCGCTATATTAACTAGTTCTAGATTTTCCCTACTTACGAGTATAGCTTAGAATACCTCTTCTCATAATCATAAAATTTCCTTAGGAACTCCAACATTGTCCATTAAAATGCTTCATTTGTCCAGGTAAAAGTGGAAAATGCGGCGAAATGATGGCATTCCAGGCGAACAAAGATGAAATGTGAGGAAAGGCTAAACGGGTATGGAGATATCCTTACAGTCACCCTAGAAATTTACGTATGCGCTTAAAAGGTTCGCTTCGAATACTATGATAATTCCTTTCGCATGATTCTGCTAAAATTACTTCCTCGTGCATCGCATTACCATATTTAGAAAATTTTACACCCTCGCTCTAAAAAGAACCCTCTTTAGAAAGAACTGAGCCCCCGGAAGAGATGCTGTTGGATTCGAACGTAACAAGAAATGGCGAGGAAGCGTTAAGACGTTCTATAGCCATGCTTATGGATGTATGTATCTCTTCTAGAGAAGACTTGCAGCTCTTAAAAGAGATATCTAGTTGTATCCCACCTGTGAAAATGTATATTCGATCATGGCAGGAAACGTTCTATCTCACTTCACTGACATTATCATTGCCGCTCATTGTGAGCTGTGTGGAATAAGAGAGACGGAAATAAAAGAGGAAGCCATCTTACACTCTACCGAATATTTACACTTTAATTTATTACAATTACTCACTCTCTTGGGAATGAGGTGGACAGTAGTTTGCAGTAGGTCCTTATGTTTTATAATCTAAAATTTTCATTCTAACCTGAAATACCTCATAACGCGATCACTATAAGGAGTATTATTCGTCAGACTAGAACTAGACACTCCTCATGGAGTCGTACTCGCCAAACGGCGGAGGCAATTTGATTCAAAATCTTAATAACCTCATCTCCAACTTTAAAATGAAATTTTCTCGTGATAAATGTAGGTGTACAGTGATTTTGTAGAGATTTTAAAATATGTTTTAATTCAAGCTTCTTGTTAGATCCTAGGCAAATAACCAATACAACAAAGTCATCAAGGGAAGGGGGACAGCAATCGTAGCGTTCACACTTCTTTGGATCCTCAAAAGCCTTACACGTAGTCATATGTAGCAATAATATTGATGAAGAGCAATCAAGTCTTTCGTAGTATTAACAGTATTTTTAGTAAACCATCCTAGGTTAATGCTTCAAATATTTCAGGGCCCGCGAAATAACGTAATATACATTATATTCAGAGAATATGAATCATCCACATTGTATGGTAAACAAATGCAACTATTTCCTGCGCTTGTTTTAGAGAGGAACGCCTTATGAATGGATTTAGTCCACTTAGGAAGAGAATGCTTAACTTGCGCAACTTTTCTCCGAATTTCCAAGCTTTCCGGCCACACAACATCAAAGAATGCATAGCAGAAGGAAGTCTGAGTGCGTGGGACGAAATTGTTGCCCTTATTAGAGAGCCGACTGAGTGAGCGAACTATTTCGTCACAAAATGCAGGGAAGAGAGACGATTATACGTCAACTATACGTGTAAATTCCGCGCTACACCCAATCGTCTAGACATAGGATGACGTTATATCGTTAAAAGGAAGTAGGAAGAAGATTAAATCGGACCGAGGTCCACGTGTGGTTCAGCACTACGCCTATTTTACCGCTTTTCTGCTCTTATTAGATTTCCTATGATCGCCATATGGTTATACAGGATATCTTGCAATGTCTGAGGAAGCTCCTACGCTCTTCAGGTGATAGAAGCTTAAGTCATTACATCCAATAAACCGAAAGGTCGTATCAGCTAAAATTTATCATAGATGTAGCGGTTGCTGATCTAATTAGCTAAAAATTTCTAAATCTATAAAACTTGGATTGATTAAATAGAAAATTTCTTCAACTGTCGACTAAAACGTTAGTTCCTTAAATATAACTTTCTATTGATGCAACATTTCCGTTTCACTTATATTTCACAATCATGAAATCCTCTCATAATAGGAATTTTTAGAGTTAAATCCATCTCCGTTGGAAAATTATGCATATTTACAATGCACAACGAAATAGGAAATGAATTTCACGGTGGTAATTTCTTCCCAGAAAGAAAAGAGCTCTAGGATCCAATAATTGCTTTAGAATATTTAAAGGAAATAAGAGATAAAGAAGAACTACCAGGGACTGCTGGATGTATTATATTACGTAAGAATATTTTTGCTAGTTATAATATTCTTCATTCAAATTCAGAAAATGTCGATAATGTTCAGCGTGCGAGCCCAATATGTGGATGCAGGAAGAATAACTAGCGACTGCTTTTCACACGTCGACGGTGGTCACGACCCTGGCTTCGTCTTCTATGGCGATGACCGTTGCCTCTCATCCCGCCTTGTTATTATCGCACCAAGAGTCAATCTCATTAACGCCGGAGGATAAACTCCGCAGCTTCTATTAATGCCGCTTCGGCATCTTTTCTGCTTTGCGCCCCTCAATTTCCAAGGGACACGCGTTCCAAGTGGGGAGTTTGTGATTTATCGATCGAGCGAAAATAATAATTTTTTCTTTACCGCTAAGAAAAATGACGAGCGAGCGCTACTTAGAGTGCGATTTATGGAGAAGGCGATCCGGGGGAGGTGCGGATGGACTCGCACGAAGAAGATATGCTGGACATAGAAATCGGATAAGGCGAGGTGGTTTTCTCTCCGTCTGGTGTAAAAGACGGCAATTTAATTTTCCGTGCGTTATACCAGTCTCACATGCAGCATGTGCAACACCAACGGAATATATCTGCGGATAGAGAAAGCGAACGTTCCACTTTTACGATCTCAGCTCCGCGAAATAAAATCGGAGGAATTTTTTAAGTCCTATAACTAACCACAGATGGTGCCCGGCTGAGAGCTCGGAGGTTATAAATTCTGCGTCAATGTCGTGAGTTATTGGAAACTAAAAGAGAAAAGAAGCCTTCTCGGCTGAAGTTGATGGGAATTATATTATCCCTTGAAAAACAACAAGGCAAAATACCCTCATAAATATAGGGATCTTAAGTATTTATGGAGATGAACGTTAATGCTATCCTTACATAAAAAAATAAGGACTACGCATCGCGTATCAGTGGAGGTGTTTCTTTACTTGAGAAAAACATTTACTAATCTATCTATGAGGTGCACAACATTTACAGACTTTTCAAGGGGCGAAGAACATTAGCAAATACTGTTTATCATTTCACAGCTGCGCCAGAAAAGCAAATTCTTCAAAGCTAATTTGTTTAACGCAATTAATGCATATCCTTAATAAGCAGGTAGACAGAATTAGTTGAATTCTGAACATATTTTTGAGAGGTATATGCATAAAAAATCTTGAAACCCATTATGATGTTGAAGAAAAGTGGTCACTAAGCAATTTCAATTCAACAGGATTCTTGAAACGTTGCATAGATCTACAGCTAAAATGGATCAAGAGATTGGAAATGAAAAGTAGTCAACCCAAATAATTCATTAGTATGTTTAAACTTTTTGAAACTAACAAAACGGTGTGTAAATAAAATTGAGGTTCGACAAAAAAACCACGAAGGCAAACATCCTTGACAATCCGTTATGATTTGAGCCGAGTTTAACAGGAAACGTGATCTCGAATTTATTTTCATACGCGAGCATATTAGTGATATTAATCGACATGAGAGTGATATCCGAAAAATGGACATAAAAGGAGGAAAAACACGAAGAAGGGACGTAGAATTTTGGTGACCATCTTCAATTATCTTTATCTGATTCACGAATAGGATGTCGAAAGCACGAGGCGCAAGAAAGGATCACGTGGCTGACTGATTATTCCATGGAGGGAGTACAAACAGAGCAGAAAAATTCACCGAAGACGAATGTTGGCGGTCAACCCACGGAGCACTCCCAACGCATTGGCGGGCCTCCCCCGCCACTGCAGCCTACGTCACACCTCCCTCATGTGCGACCGTTCCTCGCGAGAGCTCTCACCCCATCTCTCCTTTTATGCATTCTCTGAGGAGAAGGAGGCTTTACTGGAGTAACGGTTTCGAGCGACCCGAGGATGAGTTAGAGAGCGAAGGAATGGATCAGGTGGAGAAGATACGATAGGAATGGAATCAGAAGTGGGAGGAGGGATTCAGGAAATAAGGTATGCGAATGGGTAAGGAAAGGGAAAGCCTGGAAGGAAGATTCCTTTTCTGGATTGTTTGTGTGTATCCAAACTCACGACCGTGTGTGAAAACAACAGGAAAGAAGAGAGACATACGATTTCCTTTGCCTCAGATACAGTAACCGTGAGGACTATGATCAAAGGAATCTTTGAACTTTTCCGAGTATGCTAATATGAATCTCCACAGCAGCCAACAGTGGGGCAGTCAATATACTCGGATGTGAAAAATTTATGAAGAATCGGATACTAAATTCGTTCTAAGTCAGTGATAATCGATTCGTCCTCCAAGAGAGATATTTGATGACGTTCCAACATCACATTACAGATCATTATATCAAACTGGGTGTAATTGGTATTCAAGGATTCCATAATTCCATAGACTATTTGAAGATAATGAAAATATTGATCAAACTCGGAATTATCGATAGTAAATTAAGTAAAACAAATATTAAATAAAAACTGGAAAAAAACGCAGACAAAATGCTTGAAAAGCATCCGATTTTATCGAATAATAATTAGTCTTCCTCAATAATGTGAATAAAAAGACAGACACGAATTTATATTTTTAAAGACGATCTTCATTTAACTTCATATACGGCTAATTTTTCCTCCGTATTTTTTATTCAGACTTAAATACTATTTATAGTGAAATAGGTGGACTTTACAGATGTGCAATTATTCTTATCCGTTAAATTTATAACACCTTTAAACAAAGCAAGAATATTCACGTGCATACTTCTTAAGAATTAATTTTATGATATGATTTACCGTAAAATTTCAAGAAAGATATCACCATCATTATCCACGACAAGAATAAAATGAAGGGGGTTTGATAGCCAGGGCATACATTTCATTCCGATTTCTCACGACGATAACAATTTGCCAGCCTCTGCACAGGTTCTCCACTCGACCTTTAATCTTTCCTTAAATCACTTCTGTTGTTGGTTTCGCAATTGATATTGCCGCGTTAACCCGCGCGCTCATGTCGTAAAATGACTCAACAAATCCTTTACGCCGCGCACCCGTCCATTAGTTCGATACGCTCACACAATGCGAGAGAGTAGCACCTGAAAAGTTTTACCAGTCTGCTCCCTCGCTTACCGTTCCTGGTCACATCTGGGGAACCCGACGTGCCGTCTTGCCCACGCAAAGAAAGTAGATTTTCAAAACTTGTTCTGACAGCCATAAACCTCAACTGCGTTTATAAAGCGTAACATGTGAATGGGTATTAGCTATGTGGACATACGATTCGATGACACCGTAGCATTCAAGAAGTAACAAACTGCTTAAGATATTTTGCCGAACGTTTTCATGAATATTTTTGGTTTACTTTAAATAACGCATGCTATTTGCATGGATAACATCAGTGAAAATTTTCAAACCATGTGTTTTCATGATGTATAGCTATAAAGAGGCAAGCAGAAAAAGTTTAAAATATTACAAATTCAAAGGGTTTAAATCAGGCGATTATGGAATTCACACTCCTTAGCATAATTCCTTTTAGACTTGGATAGATAAATTTGTTTGGAAACATTGATCGACAGAGTTAACCGAAATGCAAACCTATAGTCGATATATTCTTATTCTTACGCAACGCAGTAAACATGAATAAGACTTCATAGCATTCCTCTGTCAGTGGGTGAGAGCAAACTTGATTAGTTTTTTTTTTAAGAACGCTTGGAAGCTCGTCCTCGTTTCTATGCTACGAGGATTCATATGTTGCTGGGAATGTATGGATGAGAGAGGAATCGAATGAGGACTGCATAAGAGATGGATATGAAAAAGCGCTGTTCGCTCTATATTCTGTGAGGTGAGAAGTGGCACCTCAAAGCAAGAAAAGGAGTCTAGGAAGCTAGAAAAGGATTAGAGATGGAAAAATTCATTTAGCCCTGAGGAAATCGGTGCATAATAAAGAAGCAATGGTTTTAGTTGAAGCGGAAAGTCTGGAGACTTCAACGCCTGTCAACAATTCCGAAGAAGATTCTTCTCGTCATTTCATTGATCTCAGGCAGCATTGGATCACCACAACCTCAGTGATGAATTAAACTAAGAGTTCTCTCGTCTTATTCCTATTCAATTCAAAAATTCATTTGTTTAAATTGATAATAATTATGGATGCTAATATCTGACTGCAGTGGTTATTGAAATCATAGGGAACAAAAAAGTGAGGAAAACGTTTATATGGCCATTCATGGTATTTTGCTCAACTAAGGAACCCCACTCATTAAAACTTAGTCGTCCAAGATATTTGGAATGGAGGATTGGATCATCATCCCATTGATCCATTTACAAAAATAATCAGGTGTTCAGAATGCATGAAATAGTTGATACAATTCCCAGATTAAAATGTGATTAAATAGAATTGATTGTTAACTAGGTTCATCCCCTTCAGTCACGGTTTTTCGCAAAGATTTCTATTTCACTTGCAAATAAAATGGAAATAGATGGAGTTATAAACCGCCATTTATATGAAAATCAATAATAAGAGGAAATAAGATTCTTGTGACTTACGTAACATCCGATCTATCTCAGAGATAACAATACTTACTTATTATTCTTCATACTTTTACTCATTCTAATTACTTCTTCTTGAGGCAAATATCGAGATCGAATTTTTACGAAATGTTTGTACGATGAATGAGCAAATTGATGCAATGTATCCAATCGCTGGCAACGAAATTTTCAAATCATGTCTCTATCTCTTAAGAAACTAAGATAATCTAAATAGTGTTTCACTTTCGATGAAATAATGGGACATAAAAATGATCCAAATCATTTGCATCTAATCATCCGTAAATATTTATTTGCTATACTTATGAAACAATGGAAATACAAATAAAATAGATATAGATAATACGTCGAACAAAAATCATCCGGGTTGCGTAGAGGCCTCAGGTGAGCGTGTGGGTGCGACAAAATTATCGTAATACGGCATCTGCTTCGTTTCCAGAGTCACTCGACCATAGAGCCATAAAAAAGCAACGCCCGTATCGAAGCTTTGGAATATCTATGGGGAAGAGTTTGTACGCATGTTTGGATTCGTCAGTTATTTCCGTTTGTTTAATCCGCTGCCCGCACACCAATCGAGAGGAAATATCGAGCCCAGGCTTAAAGCAATTACTGCTTGGCTAGGACTCGTGCCATTAATAACTCCAGGTGTCAATCGGGTCTAATAATAAGGTGCTGCGAACGAAATAGTACCGTTTTTTGTTTGGATGCCACCCATAGGAGTGGAGGTTACATGCGCTGATTATATCGCATGGCTCAGAGAAGACCACCCATATATTCCAACACTTTTGAGTGGGAGGAAACGAAAATAAATTGTAGAGAGACATGGCATGTAAAATAAGAGATTTGAGAATATGTTAGCGCAGATGCTTCTAACGCCTCCGGATGTAGGAACAAGTGATGAGGAACGGTCCTAAGAATCTAATTTATCCCCATAATTGCGGCTATAGTTCTTTTATTTAGTCATTATTTGTTTTTTATACATGTATTCAGCTTCTTTCTTTCGACAGTATTCAATAACAATTAAAATTATTCTCTAAATTCTAATTCAGTAAAACAACTCATTAAGAGAGCTCTAAATTATGGTTTGTTACCTCTCGCATTGCTTCTATATATGATTATGTTTGAAATTACGTGGAGTCAATTCAATATATTTATGCGAAACGAGTGAATATGTTATCAAAGAAGACAGTTTTTTACTTACTCATTCTCATGCTTGATACGATATGCCGGACTTCACTGAGGAACAGCTACATTTACAATACTCATGAATAAAACTTGCACATGGCTGGAGAAGGACCCAACAATAATATAAATAAAATGCATCATAAAAATATACACTAAGAATTTCATACATTAAAGATATGGCACGACGTCTCCAACTGACAAGAATCACATTTATGTGCATCGGATGCGAGATCTCGAAACCTCCATAACAATAAGCATATTCCGGTCATAACCTTGGGCTGTTTTGGATGGGGATTGAAAATCAAAACAAACCTCATCCCCTGCGAATCTACGATAGAACGGAGTCAGAAACGAAACAATCGAAGCTGAGGACAAGAGAAACCAGAAAAGAGGAGCACAAACGGCGGAGGATATGTCTTGAGGGGTAGAGTACCAAAAAGGAGGCGGTGCTTGAAACGAAGGAGTTATAGTGTGAAATGGGAAGAGCAGAGGAATTCTTCGGAGATGGGCGGAGGACTCCACGTGCCTGCAGAATGGATCGGGTCAAGGGTATATAAGAGATGGCCATAGAGGGACTCGCCCCCCTTTTGTTTTGTTCTCTTCAGGGGTCGAACGTATGGCGAATGTGGAGTGCGCATATATTGGGTTGGGATAGAGAGCGGGGAATGGAAGAGAGTGGGAGGAGAGTTTGGAAGAACAATGAGAAGTTCTCGCGGGGTTCCATACTGCGTAACAAGTACCAGACGGCTTATATTTTTATACAATAGACTGCCTGTTCTTTCTTGTATGTTTTCTAACTGACAGCACCAGGTGTGTTTTCCATAACTCTCCAACCGGCGAGTAATGGGTTTGCATTGTCAAAATCGAGAGATGGATAAAGCTACTCCTGCTGCTGCTAATTTATTTACAGCCCTGGCGATAAGATAACACGTGGTAAAATTCGGATATCCTATAAATGATTACGAAAAAGCTGATGTAATGGTTTGCGTTCTGAAACAATATACACCGAAACTACTCGGAGCTCGACACGATATTATAAATTTATATTTTTGAAATTATAATTGTTTCCAGATTGAAGAAACTCCACTATCAATATCATTTGCAATCTATTATTAGTTTGAAAGTACATATGAGATAAATATAATACCCTAAAATGCAGGTTATCGCAATTAAAGAGAAAAATAAATAAATAACTTCAGAAATTAAATATTTCAGAAAAGGCTTTTCCTTAGGAAGGTAGTGTATCAGTAAGAGACAGTGAGAAGACCCGCGGAATTTCCCTCCGTTTACAGAAAGGAGAAGTAAGCTGAAAGATTCGCGACCTTTACCAACCCCGAAGGAAAGCACTGAGGGATGGATTCCGAGTAAAACAAACAATCGCAGAAGAGTACGCGCATCCTCCCTGGCTGACCCGTTCACCCGAATTAATCCTAGTCGCCCTTCTTCCGACCGCCAAGGACACGCCTGCCTAAGGCCATTGCCCTTCGCTAGACGCCTTCAGTGACTCACTCGAGCGCCGGAAGTCGCCCCAACGGAGACACTGTCTTCTGAATCCTCGATGTCCGCTTTGTAGGAGGAGTGCGGCGGATGAACGTCCGAGTGCGTGAGTAACACAAGCAAAGGAAATATACTGAATGTTAAAGGGGATTGAATGTTACGTATGTTGAATAGCTACCGAAAGGTTTCCTTTGTAATGGATGAGGACTGTAAAGGTGAAGGTTACGTTCGGAGGATTGACAAAGAACCGTTAGAATTTGTTATTATTCACTTCCTATGACAATTTAATTTTCTATCCTATTACCTCATTTTCAATAAAGGTATGTATATTGGTCGATTCAACATTTTCCTCGATATTCCATTTCCGTTAAACTCCGGAAATATTTAATCAAGGGAATAATCATTAAAATTGTATTCAAAGTCAGATATGTATCCTTTTCTCTAGAAAAATTACAAAATACAGGTAGACCTTCTCAAGGTAGTCAGATCCTTGCCTCAAAGGAAAGGAAAATAAAATCCTTTTGGGGAAGGTTAAGTCAGCCTGTTCAAAATTGGATCTATGCATAAGACATGAATAAAATGAGATATTATAATCATCTTAGAATAATCCAAGAAATATTTACAAAAATCGTTTGATTCTTATTAAATTATGGATAAAAAATATTTATATTTGACATCCGTTCCTCGAGGTAAAAGGTTAGACTAAAGTCTTACTTCTGATATAGCAGGTAATTTTCAAGAACGAAAATAATAATAATAAAACTCTTTATTCGGCGAGGTTAAGCCCATTAGGACCTCTCTAACCATTAGGTTAGTAGAAAATGACAGTTAGTGAATAACTGACAAAATTATGAGTTCTTTTACGAGTTATGTACTGTCTCACTAATTTTCGCCATAATTTTTCATATCGATCTAGCATGATATTGCAAGTAAATTCGATTTATACATGAAATGTAAGGTAAATTCTCCAATACAAGTTCCGAATTGATACATACAACAAGAAAAAAAATGATAATCAGATTAGTTTTGTCATAGAATGATGCAGAGGAATGATAGCTGGGAAAAGTGATTACGATACGTCTGAGGAATAAGTCACGCCAGTCTCCTATTTCCTATCCCCACTCCTCGTCCTCGCTTATGACATGCATGCATAACCGAATGGAGGCATGGGAAGGCGTTCTCTCTCATGTACTCCTATATTTCTTATTATATACGGACGTCTTCCGGCTGATGTCATCGGGGAAACACTCGGCCGTCTTCTCGCTATATTCCAAATGTAAATTGTTTTGAACTGAGGATCCGTTTCCACCTGAGATTATGGCCTATGTTATCCGACCTTTACGGTGGCGAGATCTGATTCCGTGCCCTTAATGTGCTGCAGCAAGTGTACGAGAATAGCTGCCTTGTTTTGGAGTAAAAAATCGGGAATCACGCTCGGTTAAAAATGGGTGTCCTTATTATTTAACGTTTTTTGCTCATTGAAACGCCCGATACCGAAAAAATTTCCGTTATTTTTACGCTGTGTCGAGTATCGCGCATAACCCGATTGAAAATGAGATATAATATCAAATATCATGTCAACTGACAATACTGTTACCCAAAAAAATAGCGAATGAATTGATGAATTGTCACATGGTGGTTTTATTTGTTTTTAAAAACGTTGGATCCGGTCTCAAAGACGTTTAACAAGCTCTTAAGCAAGGTCCGTAAATCCTTATTAGAAAGTCTAATCAATTTAAAGGCGCAGCGTGTAATTTTTTGCAATTATATAATACACCCAATAATTTAGATGAGGTAAGGAGTGGGATAATTATTTCCGACGTGTACCTCGAAGATTCATCATCCACTTCTCGCCAAAACCCTGCCTGGAGCGAAATGTCCCCGCAAAAAAATTACATTATCATAATGTAATGTGAGAGAAATGGTAATCCCAAACTTTTTTACTGACCCATGTGAATATTTCACCTACTCATCTGCTTTCGTCAGGCAAAGAGTTCGGTTTATTAGAGATGAAGGAGGTTCAACTAAAAAGCTTTGTGATTTGACAGAAAGATATAGTCCTTGGCTGCTGGTCCATTTCTTTTATGGATGCAAAAGGAGAGGGCGTAGTCCGCGAAGGGCAGTCCCCATGAGGTAATAGACGGTGGTGCGAGCAAATTAGCGAGTTTGAAAAGTAGTGAGGTAGACAAATAGAATGGAGTGGGAGGAGAAACTAAAATAGCATTCATACGAGCAAAGGGGAGGCACCGCAGGACAAGAACCTAATTTCACGCTCGGAGGGAGGGAACCAGTTTGTTTAATTTCTATACTCGGCAGCATCCGGCTTTTTCCCTACAGCGATCATTGAATGGCAAGTCCGACAATTATTCCGATTTCGACCATTAGTTCCTTTTCTCGAAATTTTTTTCGCCCGCTTTTGCATTCGGTGGTGGTCCGTTCATTGAATCCTTTCTTTAAATCAACTGCCTAATATTGAAAACTCATTCTTAGAGTTTACGAAATAATGCATAGCGGTGAATAATTTTCATTCACGGGTAAATAGGTTCAAATAATGGAGAAAATGAGCCAAATGAATTAAACATTATCTATACGAAGAGAGAGAGAGAAAAAGGCGCTTAGCTTACATCGAGGAAATAGATCCATTATCCCGGAACGACAGGACAATAAATCCACATCGCGAGAGATATCGATTCAAAACTTCAGATGACTTGGATTGCTTCGGAAAGATTCGAAATCGATTGGGCTCACAAATCAAATACGGTCCCTATGTTTATCTATCCTGACATAAGAACGTTAGCGGCCTTCAAAAACACGGAAGTTTTAAAGTGATGTCTACATCGTTGATAATAAGCACTTCCACAGAATCCATCGTACTGAGATAACCAGCATCGAAGGTAATAATGATCGAAAACACGACTCCATAGAATTACAGAGATGAAGTTGAAAGGAAGTAATTTAGCGTCGTAAATTAACTACATGCATCCACTTACACGTGACAAACAAATCTCACAATTCGTTGCGTAAACAGACTGATACTTTCATAAGAAGAAATACAACTTCACGTGGAAGTGATCACAGTCTATTTCCAATCAATGCCCAAACGCATCATTCCTAGATATTCAAATCAAATAATCTCTAAATTGAAATTCAAATAATTTGTAATAGCAGGGAGAGTCGTGTGTCCGAAGGAAGAAACAATCGTGAAATGGGATTGCCTCTCCCATACACCGTGTTGGCGCCGTCGCAACATTTTCTGGGACCATTTCTTCGGAAACAATAGAGACTTCGGAACGCACATCCTGCCGAATGACACGGTTATGACGTCACCATCAGCACGGACTAGACCCAAAGGGTTATTTTTAACTTTCATTGCATTGAAGGTAACTTTGAATATCGACCTCTTCTCGCGCTTGTCGGAGACAGTTCTTTATTTGCCATGTTTCGGTTTACGTCCACTGAAACCTTGAGAACTCATGCAATTTATCGCCAGTGAGAATGTATGAATGCTGACTGCTACATTGGCTCGAGACCAAGTAGTTTTACATTGTAAGAAGAAAAAATTACCACTGCGAAATGTTAGGAAAACGAGAAGGAAGATATTCTTTTCTGACATATAGAAAACGAAGAGAACGCAACGAAAAATATGCTTGGAAACCCTGCGAAAAAATAGAAACCTTGGATTACACCAAAGAAAAAGACCTTGTTTTTTCGAAAGAGAAAAAACACATTCAACTACTAAAAAGAGGTTAAAAAAGCCTTTAGGAGTGCTCGTCAATTATCCGAGTTTCGATCGAAACCAAGGCCTGCAGTGCGACTAAAACCATTGGCTGTTACAACATTGCATACAATCGCTGAGAAGTTTATCATGAAGGATTAAAATAAAAGAAAATAAATTATATAAATTCCGTTGCAGCGATCCCAGAAGGTAATTCTAAGTTCCCATCTTTGGAGTTCATGGTTCCCAGTGCTCGTGCGGAGGCGTTGGGTAAACCCCCGGTATTTTAAGAACGCGCAGACTACTTGCAATAGTATTGAGAAATCGCGAAAGTGTTCCCTTACATTCAAGGAGGCAAGGAAATACCAAAAGCGGCGCGATATTTCCAGATGAATTAGCTTTACATATAAGGCCGTTGTACCGCCGAGATTGATGGCCATCCCGGACAAGAGCATATATTAAGTAGCTTTAAGAGAGAATTACATTCAATGCGCCTACGATTTTATTTGTAAATAAACAATACGTAGACGCCTAAATCGCTGTCGACTTCGAGATGTTTTGGAACGGCGCCTGTAACGTTCAATCTCTTAAGCTTTCCTTACCATAAAAGGTAAGAGTATGTAGTTGTCCAATTCATTATAGAATTAGTATCAAAATAGTGTGAGATTAAAGGAAAAATCTCGAAGATAGCGGCGAAGATTAAAATCATGTATAGTCTCCCATTCCGAATCCAATTGTATTCCTAATGTAATCCTTGTGGAAAAACATTATCAAACACTTTCTACTAATGTCGGGGTCGACTCGAAGTGGAGCGACATGACCTTGCGAATTATAAATCAACACAGATTCATCCCTCTCTCCTGGACAGAGATACTCCCCCCGAAGAGTGGACCAAACCGACATGGGCGGAACGAACGAAAATCTCTCTCTTGCGGTGTACATAAAAAGGGCATCGATATGCAAAATCGCCTTATCTTTCATCTGGGAGGTATTCAAACACACCCATTGGAACACATCACCCATAAACAATTGATACATACAGAGGGACTTGGGGCACACACGTTTATTTAAACGATGACAACGGACGATATAGAAAGAGTCCTCTTCCGTAGTCTCTTTCCATTCAAACCAGTAAATGAGGTATTAGGATTATATATATAGATTTGTTATTCTAGGAAATGATTTCGGCAGGAATCGTAGGAATTCCTCCACTACGTTAAGCTCATTGAGAATACATTACAGTCCTTTGATATAGCTTGAGATAATAAAAAAATACATGCAAATATCAACGATAAAACGGTACTGAAGATTATCGCGATTAAAAGAGATCTAATTAAGCCAAAATGTCAAACACCAAAACATCACAAAATGTCATAATAGTCGATTAGCTTGCAGTAAAATAAATTAATTTAAATTTTAAAATAAAAGAGGGATTCGTACCTCTTAACTCGAAAGACAGCAGCATAATATTTAGAGAAGAGAATTTACCTTCGTACCCAATTGAGAGAAAAGAAATAGGGAAAAGGCAGGATCTTTTATCATTTCTTCATCTCGGTATGGGTGGGAAATAATATGCCAGCATTGTTCGTCGGAATGGAAGGCGTATCCAAGTAAGCCGCAATTTGGATGTATTCCATTACTTTTTCACCTTTTGCAGACCTACATTCGCTTCCCTATCTCTTCATGGCCGCTCTTTTTATACTCTCCCCAAATACGTTGTTGCATTCTCGTGACAGGACGCGGCCTTCTGGAATAGAAAACACGCTTAAGGAACTGCGTGTGATTGCGCCGGTGGCGTCTTTCTCTTGAAAATAGCCAATGGAATTAAGTAATAGGTTTCATGCGCGAGGTCAATCTTTGGTACTTTCATCTCCACGCTGAATAAAAGTCCATGGACATCCTTATACGGAAAAGGAATTCAAAAAGCTCTGACTCTAGGATTCTTTCTTATGCCACAAGGGAAAGAAATTTTCTAGTCGGGACATTCTGGGACATTCTACATCAGCTATGAAAATTTCTCTTGAAAAGGGAGAAAAATTTTCTTTCTTCACAAAACAAGTCCTACAGCAAGATAAAAATAAAATTGAGGTGAACTCGAATCAAACATGAGCTTTCTCGAATATTTTTGCAAAGGACTGAAGATATATTTAGGAGTAACAGTTGTTTATAGACGGGGAAGACCATCCAGCAAATGGTGCAAATATCTATCTGCCCCCCCTTCTCACAAAAATATCACTTATTACCTGTAAGATAAAAATTACCCTTGTTAAATGGGGGCCTGGATGCTAGGCATATACGGAACCACTCCCTGGGCCGGTCCTTTTTATAGATTTGGATTATCGTTTTACATTGAAATAGCACTAATACTTGCTAGTTGAATCACCAAACCCAACCCGCTGTTCAGAAATAAAAGATTCACCGCCGTTTATTATCAGAACAAATTCTGGGCCCACCCTCTCTTTTACATCGTGATTTATACAAAAATTTGCCTTCCAGAGAAGAAATTTCAAAATAGGTCACTTCTTTGCGTTTCAGCGGGTATTTACAGTCTATTGTCTGAAGTGCGACGGAAAATGTTACCGAGGCAACTTTTAACGGGCGGAGGAGATATTCATCTCTTTGCAGCCCTCGCAAGATTTTTCTTTACGATTTTCCCCTCTGACAGTCCACCCAAAGGAAATTTCGGCGTTCACCTGTCTCACCCTTTGTTCAGCCATTCGATACAAGAATTATTCGAATCGTACGTGAAGATCGAAACTGGAGTAATATTTTCTCTTTATCTGAAAAGAGACCTAGAGAGTCAAAATCGACGGCGCAGTTAAAAATATTTCCAAAGGCACTTCTTTGAATTCGCAGAGCAACTTATTTTTATTCTCTGATTTAACGCTGGTTAATTAATTTAGAGTTAATGATGATTTGTTTACAAATAAAAATTACCATTATACCGACAACCATGAGAATAATTTAACAAAGATTAATTCTCATTGCAGCAAATATTCTTAAAGTGGGCGTAATAGTATTCAATGTAACTAGTATATAGTTAGGATAAAATATCAAACGTCATCAGTACGCAGTAATATCTGTAAAAGTGTTTCATGAATCTCCTGTATCTCAGTCTATACAATTCCCCAGAAACATCGTATATCAGAAAATTTCTTTTTTTATCGCTGTAATGATGCTTATGGACAAGTACGTGAGCTATATTTACCACCGATACGTCAAAAGCGCTTAAACCGTAGTCGAATCCAGTGTTCAGCACTCATTCACCTATATAACGCATAGCCTAAGAAAGTCTGCTCTTAGTATGCCAACTTGCTCTTCTCATCTTCAATAGGACGTGTTTTCCTCCGAAGTCGGCAACAGACCTCGAAAGTAGTCAGCGCGTGACTCCGTCTGGCAGACAGCCTCGTGATGTACCCGCACCAAGTGGAGTCCGCACTCGGCGCCTAAGTGATTTGCCGCTCCTCTTCTAAAAGCGACTGGTCTTCAAGGGGAGGCATGCATATGAAACACACTCTCCCATTAGTTTCAAACGAATCCTGTTTCTTTCACTGCCAGCTTCCGGTGGAGGGCGGAGGCTGGGCGGGGGTGGAACATTCGTCAGGGTGCGGTTCCCCTTCCCCTGTGGGTGCGGTCTCCGGTGCGGTCGTACCCTTCCTCGGATCGTGGGCCCCCTTAATCGCCGCCCCAACCCGTGCCTCGTATCAAAGGCGAAGGAAGAAGCATTTGAATTGGAACTAATTTTGCGGGCGGAAGGGAATTAGCGGCGGTTGCGTTGTTCATCCCCGATTCGGATTACATTTCAATGACCGCCTGTTGTTTGATTCACTTGGCGAATCTCTGGATCAACCTTGCAGTTGCTAATCACCCGTGATTTGAGGAAAATCGCTGCGTGATTGGAGTTTGATGAAAATGTTAGGGTACATACTTTGGTCGATGACAAATACGCATGCGACTTATCGGAGGCACGAATAGAGAATATTTGTAGAAAATGAGAGATAGCAACGATAGTGGATATTGCTCGCGGAATTCAACGATTAAGTTCTGTCGAGGAGTATGTATTCATTATTTTAGAACAATCCAGGGATACTCTTTTAACTTTCCGCAGATCTTTGCTAAACTTTTTAAATCCGAAAACAAGCAATTCAACGTTTAAATGTGATGAACTAAACACACTAAAATATAGCATGTCAGACTTGTTTGAGATTTTCTTCCTCGTTTACGAGTTACAGTAAATTAACTGTACTTTCATGTTTTAAATCTAATGACCGTTCCTACCTCCTTACCTGTTACACTTATCTGAATATTCTTTTTTTCCGACCGAATTTCTTGATATTAACTCAAACCTCAATCCTTTACTATTCCTTAAATCATTATTTTATTGCGATGAATATTCTGCAGTTAAAAAACCGTATGATTTTACGATCCAGGTAATCGATGCCGGATAACACCAGAGCACTTATTCAACACGTAAAATGAATTTTCACTAACTTGCTCTCCATTTGCAAAACTAGTCCCTTATGGTGTCATCCCCACTCATTGATTCATGCCATCGTGCTTAAATTTAACAGCTCGTTGGAGCGCAACGGCCACCGCCGATCGAATTAATTCCGAAAACCTAATGGGTCAAATCATCATTACCACGGATGTTTCATCACCCACTGACTCACATCTGGGTTAAGAAAACATCAAACATTCCCGAAACAAACAGATACTCCCTCATCGGGTCAGAATTCACAACTAGACGAATGGATCCGCTGCCCGCAAAACATAGGTCATCCGTGGATCCATTTGCAAGGGACCAGACATGGTAAGGACAATGATGCATGAGATCCAATCAGCACCCAATCACCATCAGATCACACATGACGACTAAAGAACAACAACGAGGCACGCGACGGACACGCGGACCCAAAACCCACAGTCCACTCGAAAGTATATAAGGCTTCTGAGTAATAGAAGGAGACCTCTCTTCCCTTGTTTGGACAGCTGCTCCAGCAAGGCACTGCGACGGCCGCTATAACGAAGCCCTTGTTTCTTTCTCCTGTAGTTTCCCTTGCACCCCCCTATCCACGTCTATTACTTTTACGCCCATCTGATCGCAAATGATGATGAATGTATCTTCGAATTTCCACCCCATTATCGTTTTACTTCTTTCCTCTTTCCCAAGCGATAGGATACTGAGATCCATTCTTTATAAGGGTCCTTGCCTCCCACGCGTAGAGATGGGACCTAGGGATGAATAAAGAGGTATCGGAAGTACTCCCTGGGTGGCTTCAGAATAGGGGACTGGATGCATGAGAATAAAGGGTACGGAACGAATGAAAAATGCGCAGTTATAGGGACAGTAATTTGAGATAACCGATGGCAGATAGAACTTGAATGAGTAAAATTCTATCGCAGGAAGGGTTGAGGGTAAGTACAATTTGTGAAGGCAGATTCTTAATATTGAAGTGTTTGATTGAAGCTGATGACTCCACGGTGATCTCGAGGGTTGAAAAATGGATTTTTGAAGAGAAACATTCCAGTATATCAGTCACAAGGAAAATACGGAAAGGCACGAATGATATTTATCGTATAGCTTCGGGGAGAAAGATAATTTATAAGTATATTTGGAGATGAGTTAACGAAGTGAGGTGGATGATTAATGCAGGGGAACATAAGGAAGTATTGGATAAACAATGAACTATTAAAAAAATCACGATATCATTAAGAGTTTCGGAGAACGAAGCGGAAGTGGAAAACAAGGGTAAGAAAAACAACGCAAGAAGAATGGGAAACAGCATTAGGCAAGTGATTAATCAGGTCGGCTGTTTTTAATTCTGGGAGAAGGGAAAGAGAAACGAGTTAAAGGTCAAGAAATACCCGATACGAGAGAATGGAGGCAAAGAGAATGATAGTTGGAGTAAGCCACGACGTATCTCCGAATACATGCACGTACGTCAATGGGTGGAGAACGGCGTGGGTGTATGCGGAGGGAAGGTCAGGTGTAAAGAGGGAAGGGATTCTGCCGGGAGATGGATGTGAGGAAGGGAAGAAAAATAAAACCTTTTGTCTCCGACCCTTTGGATGGGTTATAATGGATGAGTGATGGTGACGGTAAAGCTCCGTGAAGCAACAAAAGGATTCCCTACACGAAAATTTGGACGTGGTGTAAGGGAAGGATTTCTTACCTCCTTGCCCACCTTTGAATTAGCATAGGGAGATAATGCCAGTATCGAAAGGGAGAAGAAGGGCCGGAAGAATAAAAGAACAGGTTTATATCTCCGAGTTATTCATTTTACCGGTGGAAAACAAAAAGCCCGTGTTTTTTATTCTCGCGCACGCGTTTCCGCTCGCGGAAAAAGTTCATTTTTTAACGTAAGTAAGTGCCGCGTCCTACAGTCACGGCCGTTCTCGTACACGTTTGATTTTTCATCCGAAGCAAAAGCTGACCGAAAGCCGCCGAGAGTGATCGGAGACATTGCCTTAACGAGCAAATTGTTTGTCGCTGGAATTAATCACGCTCTGGGATCGAGTGAGGACTTAGCAGCCACAGAGATGAAATCAGTCAACGCATTCAGACGAAACGGCGGCGGAGGAGAAAACTCAGGAAAGTAGTTAGATGAGTCATCAAAGCGTAGGCACACAAGAGTATCTAATTAAGCCCGCTTCATGATGTTGGATAATTAATCCGCGTCGTTAACATCCCCGCACATTTTTAGGATTACCCAATTTGACGTCTACGAACGTAAACTAGGGGTGACTTAAATAAAGAGTGCGCATAATTCATCATTTCCCATGTGTTTCACATCGACCGAAGGGGCTAATCAATCGAAGAAATCTTTTCGAATTAAAAGGCGGTGAAACGTATCTTCCTTTTGCGTAATTCGTGCCATCATCTCTCGATAAGGAAAGATTTCGTGCTCAGGGTGAAATAAAAGGCAATAATGAATTAAACAAGTGTTGCGATTGCGGTGAGTCATTCGCACACCTAAACTGCAAGCACGTACGACAAAATGAGATTCATCAACCTCGCGCTAATACAAGGGTGCCACAAAAAGAGCGATCTTTCACTACGAACGGGCTCGACGTAGTTGTTTAACGACCCTTAGAAAAAACTCCGTAGATTTCGCTTCAGTCAAGATCGGAGAAACCAACGATCTCCACTTAGTAAAGGTTCGCGAATTTGATAAAGGTAGTCCATTGAAGATTGTGAAAATGTCTAGATTCAGACTTTTTATCTCTTCTCACCCCTGTAAATAACTGTGCTTAAGCATTCGGCTTTTCGAGCTTTAATGTTGGGAGATTTACGGATCTGAGGCAAGCAACGAATTAAACCTCTTTTAGGAGAGCCAATTAAATCGGAGGCGCGAGTATTTTTAATGCGTTGTGGAAACTCTCCTTCGTTGGCTATGAACGTGTTTTCAGCCTCAGGCTGAATTTAAATGGAAAACTCGCATTCCTCTTTGGGTAAAACGAAACTCTTGGTTACTTTTCTGTTTGTATGGAATTTAAGCGGTACGTCAATCAAACAAACAAATGCAGAAGGTCCGAGGCTTTGAGAGTTAAAATTGGATCGTTAACACTTAATTTGTCCACATTAGAAAGGAAATCTACTGGATGACGAATTCCGAGAGTTTTTCTCTCGGAAGTTTGTGAGGAATTCATAGACATTTTAGAGAATATTGAATCTGGTATTAAGTCTTTTCCTTATTCATTTACTCCTTTTGGAAAGGGATATTTTAACGCAAACTTAAGTCAGTTGTTGTTAAGTAATATCCATCTACTTCGACTATTAATTCAAACTTCACATTCATGAGTTGATACTTTTTGCAGCTGCAAATATATTCAATCACCAAAAAATCATTTGTCGATCATTACGAGATATTCGGTGAAAATATTCCTTCAGAATATAATACGATGATTATGCGCAATAGACACACAATGAATTCTGTATAAAATGAAAAACTAACTAACCCATTGATTGAATCTCCAGGTAATATCAACCTTTAACAATAAAAAAGTTACAGTATATTCACATACTCAACATAATTTACTACCCAAAAAGAATCTGCCACCCATCGCAAGACCAAAGTATTCAGAAGAGAGGAAAGTTTCATGTATATTAACCCGAAAACCGGCTTCGAACGAGATCATTTTAGCCAATTAATTCACGAGAAAATTACTCGTAAAACGGAGTAATTTCTGAAGATGGAGCCCAGGGTGTATGGAAGCACATCGAAGAGAAAAAGGAAGTCATCATGATTTGTGAAAGGCAGACGCTAGTGAAACTCCGACGAAGAAAAAAGGAAATTTATTTCCGAACGGTAAGAGATGGAATGGCTAGAAATTCCACACGTCATTAGACGACATTAAATAAATGGGAGCCGGATCGAGAGGCGTAAAACAGAAGCGCGCTCGTAACAGGGAGCAAGTGTAATGGAATCGAAGTTTCTATCCACGAGGGAAACTTTCGAATCCGAAAAAATCGCCGGTAGGTTCATCGTGAGTCCTCTCTTGCGACGGAAAACGCATTCGGGTCCAAAATCTTTTTCCCACCGACTCAACGGTAAATACGGAAAAAGAAAAATAAAATAGCGGCACCTAGCGAAGGCAGAAAGAGAGGGAATTAGAAATAGTGGATGAAAGGAGTCACGGACGGGCCGTGCTTTACGGTAAGCGTTCCTTCTCGAAACGGACCTCTCGACCCATACACCACGCCCTCCATAAAATCCTCTTATCCCATCGGAGACCGTTCTTCGAAATTCTCTCTATTCCGGTAAAACAGATGCGACCTCCGTCCGTTTCTAAATTCCCCTTGCTTCCCTAATCCTGTCATGTGATTCTAGGAGATCGTTGCACCTACGAGTATGTCGATGAGTGCACCGAAAGATGAAGAATGAGAGGTTTTCCGATCGTGTTATGCATGCCTTGAAGGTCTTCTTCGAACTATCTCCGAGTTCTACGGAGTATCCATGACTCTACTTAAAGGAAGTAAGTCACTTAATTTCATTTTGGAAAGGAATTTTGTGTAACACAAGTAATTTTTCATCCTCTTTCGCGAATCTACAATCTTTCTTCGATAGAAAACGAGGAATATGGCGAAGGACTTAGGAAACAATGAATATGTGAATATTATATTTTACGATACCTCAATGGATGGATGGACATTTTTACACAGACCTCACAAAGACATCCTTTCTCTCAATACTTTGCTAACATTTTAAAATTATTTGAAGTTTAAGCCGCCTTTCCTTTACTCCTATTCTGTTTATTTCCCATAGAATAGATATACATTCTAATATCCTAAGTCTTGCATGTCTTTATACCATTAGTTAGAAATCCACGGTTTCAGAAAAATACATCAGCAGTTATCGCACTTCCTAATCTTTTCTCCTTCTGTGTGGAAATAAGACTAAAAGGGCAGCAGCTTTAATGGGCTCTCTCATCCGAAGGTATTTTTAGAGCTGCGTTTTTATTTCCTAGAGAATGGAGCCTTTTCAGCGACACGTGTCGCGCTTTGATTGTTTGAAGAAAGACAAAAAAGAGGAGTGTAGAGGACGCGACCGCATTCTCGCGACCCATTCGTGTCCATAACTGCGCCTTTTGGTGCAGGTGCGGATGTAAACCGTTCTGCATATCGTCCTTCCGTTCATAAGCAATCGTGCTTATCGAGAAACATCGCGGTCCCTTAACGTTAGCCCGAAACTGGAACTGGTCCGAGCCAACACGAACGTGGTACATTCCGTCTCCAATTATATCCCAATAAAGTTGTCGGGAAGCGAGGGCGTTGCCGAGTTTTTGCCGCGGCACTAATTCGCTTTCTTAGGAAGAGAAATGGTCAGAGAGAGAGAAAGATTCGTATTCTACGTCCCATTGCACAAGCGGAGGTCTGTTTCTCTTTTTTGGTTTTGTCAGTTACGAACGCAATTCGGTGAGCGGCGATGCCCCGCGATGATTCCATACAGTGGTCCATTCAGACATCTTTGACGCCTCATTCTTTCCGCTCTTTTCCCACGGGATTCCGTTTGCCGTTTCTGCTTTGCAACCCTCTTCGCCTCTCCCATAGAGGAAGTCTTGGAGAGGCGTGGCTTTAGAAGGGAGGCTGCAGGGTGAGAAAAGAGAGGTGCACTGAACTCCACCAGACGGAGACAAAACCGAAACTTATTCCTTTCCCATTCCTCCTCGGCGAGTAAACCGAGACCATTCAGGATTGTCCTCACCGACAAAGGCCCCCTTTTCATTCCGTTTGGTACATACATAGGGGGGCTCTCCTTCATCTTCCTCCACACCTTAAGTGGGTCGGCTCCCAAAAAAAGAGGTCCGGCCCATTCGTGTCGAGGCCCCGGAGGCAGAATGGTCCCCAATTGCAAGTGTGCGCGAGAAGGCTTCTAATCACTTTCTGAGCTGCTTCGCCGGGAGCGCTGGCTATCGCCAAACAGCTATCGATCACTCTGCACTTCCAAGCCTTCCGAATTTTTTTACCCCTTCGCTTCTTAAGGCAAACACGAGCCATTCCTTTCCTCAAACAGAGAAGTGCATGCTATGAAAAGTTCTATACTCATTAGAAATTTGCGAAGAATATCACGGGGTAATCGCATTACCGTTCCCACTGAACGCGAGCGAATTTGAAGCTGAAAGCAGAAAGGGACAAATCTCATTATGGGTCGCTGAAATATATTTTCCAAGTAAACACGTAAAGTACAATATTAGATAAAAAATATACCTCACAGGAAATTGAAATTAAAAAACGAAGATTCATTTCAGGATAAGAAATGATGTCTTTTCCTGCTCACATTAAATCAGCGATAAGAAATATTAAATTAGCAAAGCATACAGTAGTGATGAGAACAGACCGAGAGAAACTCGGTATTCAATATAAAACGTAGATGCGCGAGAATATATGTATTTAGTGTTCTGAAAACCATTTTCTTCTAAACTTATTTAAAAACTAATATTGACTTTCTGAGCGAAATCTTAAATATTTTTTTCTCACTGGAGAGAAGCCTAGCCACGAAATGCACTGCTATGATATGATTGTCGTTTTTTATCGGAGGCAGCCTCACTGGATATTTGACGTTCTGCGGAACAAACATACATAATCATCTCACATATTTTTGGAATAGCTTAATACCGCAATGAGAGACAAGGGGTGGAACGTAACGCATGCCACACAGCATTCCTTTAAGTGCCATCCAGTTTAAAATTTACTCTTCTCGCTACGTCAAAGCGGAACCGGTTCCTTCTTTCTCAAACGTCCAAAAATATAAAGTAGTCTCGAGGATGCGCTTCTTTGTGGTTTTCAGGTTTACAGCTCCTTGCAGCAAAATGCGAGAGAAAAGTCGCCGCCCTCCTTCCGAATGAGACGGTTCGAGAGAATGAGGCGGTCAATCCACAAGAGGTGGAACACAAATCAGGAGACGGAATTAATTCGTGAAAGCCCAGAAATGACCAACCTCAACTCACGGTCATAATTGATACTTCGCCTTGTTCTTTGAAATCAATTTCTTACACTTTTTGCGGCATAATGGGGAAATAGCCCCCATTATCTTTGGTATAATTGAAGAGTGAGGATTAAAATACCGATCTCATTGGGAGCATCACTGAAAAATCCATTCTATTGAAGAGTTGACTGGGTACATGATGCCTTTAATTACGGCAAAATGAGGTCCTGGTGAAAGCAATTCTAATAGTGTTGAAAGGATATGAAGTAGAGAATGTTCAACCATTTAGTATCTCCGATTGTTTCACACGCCAGATTACGCTTAAGATTATTCCATTTAATTTTTATATCTATTCCCTCATGGATGTTACTTCCCTTTCTTCGATGTATGAATTGAACTTAAAAGACTGATGGATTGACCAATACATTACTAATCTTTGGAGAAGTAAATTGGACAATTTCAAATGAATTTCTCAATAAGTAATGCCTGAAAATTATTTTCCACTTTTTCCTTTCTCCTTGAGATATTTTTTTCAATTCAAGATTTAAAATTAAAAAAAAAGACTGAAATATTGGATGAATAATAGTAAACTGCTTCATGAAGCTATAAAATCGACCTGTTCAATTCCATATCCAAAAGTATGATATACAGTGTTTCATTTAAACTCATCGATTATGGAACAGTTTCCCCTAAAATGTTCACCTTCTTTATTTAAGCACCAAACTTATCAGGTTTTTTCACTCAGTCAATATAGAAAGGGTAGTGATATCCGAAAGTGCTTCATATTTTTATAACTCAAGCGGTATGTAGTTTCTACGTGAATATGGCATAGCGGAGAACATATATTATATAGTATTTGAGTATCCAAACGATATAATTTGTAATCGGCATCCGTTAGGAAGAGTTTGTATTTTATGAGTGAAGAAAGATGAGAGAGACGCAAGGATGATCGCCACTGACGGCGAGATAGAACGTGCCACTTCACTGCCGGGGTGAATAATTCTCAGAACTGTGTGTCGATAGATTCTATCGTGTAGCGAATAATGAGTGACTTCTTTCATTAAAAGTGAGTGAGGATTTAGCCAGAGGCTTTAACTACCGAAACTATCCCAAAAAGAATGGCTTGAAAGTGATATTGGGAGAGCATTTCAACTCAAATACGAAAACTCCGAAACTCTTGAGTATATTACCTGACAATGATATCTCAATCCTAACAGGAGCGATTTTTCTTCTTCGAGAAAACCCTCAGAGAAAAATAGGGCGGTTTCCCAAAAGTCACAACATCATCAAGCCCTGCAATTTATGTGACGGAAAATAAACATCCGATAGCTTACATTGAAAAATGGAAGAATAAAAACAAACTCCGCCTGACGCCGCTTCGAATTTAGAGATTACGCATTGCACCATCCGTTTGTTTCACTTTGTGACAGGAATGAATCGGCGGAGTAAAAATATCGCGCACCATATTCGATTTATTTCCGCGCGCTTGTGGCAACGTTCCAAGAGCTTCAAATCAAACAAGAAAGAAGACTCTTCCGCTTTTTCTTCGCACGGAAAACTTTTGTCTTTACTGTTTGCCGGAAAAAAGTGCAAGAGTACCATAGAGCGGCCGACCGGATTTCCCCACTATAAATACATCTTCAGATGGTCGATCCCTCCAGGAGTACTCGAAAAGTCAGATCATCGGGAGGATCTTCGTTTCCCGCATTCCCAGCCGAAAGGGATTGGATCGGGTCCAAGAGAGCCTCCTCGAAAAAGAATTTATGGAGAAGTTTCGCAGGGGGACCGAAAATTCGCGAAGGGCCTCAAATACGCGAAAAGATGTCCGCCTCTTTCCAGAGATCGGTGGAAGAGACTCTCGGCATCTTTCTTTAGGAATCCCTGGCAGAAAATAAACTTCTTTGATGAGGATGTTTGTCGTTCCCAAAAGAGGCGTAAATTTAAGGAAGATCAGAAATGGTATTTTGGAATGTCAAGTGCTTTTACGCTCCTTAGGAATATTCGTTAGACGGAGTGAAGGAGACGAATTCTTTCTCGTAGTAAACTTCCGATTTTACGGCCATTATGACTTTTCATTTCGAACTCAAAATTTTAAGAATTTTAAATCATTGACCATTATCATCGAAGGGATTCAATTTAACGACATTCCTGGAAAGCATTCTTTACAGATGATTTAAACGTATGTTTATGAAAAAATAAAAATAAGAGGAAAGAGAATTCCGAAACGAATCATATTCAATGAAAATTGGCTTTAATAAAAGCTATTAATCATAAACACAATGGACCATAATAATGATTCGACATTCCTTCACCAAGGACTATAGATTTGTTTTCGGCTTTTTCTTACATCTCCAATCTCATTTTAACATTTCTCGAGGGAATCGATGTATTCGTAATAATTCTTAAGTGAAAAAAATGAAATTTCTCATTAAGAGAGGCAGATTTGACAGTTTAAAAATTTCGGTTAAAGCCGGAATGGAGACCTTTCTTGAGGAAGCCAGGTTTTCTTACACCGAATAGTTTCCTCTGATAATATTAACTGATTGATTGAAATATGCAAACTCATTTCCACAAGAAGAAGCCGAGAAAGACCGAAAAACGTACAAATTATAAATATAATATTTTAGTTATAAATTAACTGAACTAATGGAGGTAATAAGGACCCTCCAAAACAGTTTCAGAACAGGGACTCTCTTTCTTAGCAATCACCATGAAGGCCATGAGATCTATAAAGAGCTGACAAACATTTAAATGAAGGTCGTTCTCTTGATTAAATAGGAAAATAAGAAACTAACGAAGGTAGCAGGTTTTGAATACCATTTCTGGAGATGATAATGATCCCTCAATAACACTCAAGGACCTGATTTCCTTAAGCAACACTCATTTAATGTTTCAATATATTATATAAAGACCGCACAGGATTTTATCACAAGCAGTACATGATTATAGCACATTTATATGAGGAGCTAAATGACATTCGCTTTCAATAATCATTTTGCGTGCAAAATATACAAGACATGGTCTCGATCGAAATTGCGGAATCACTGCTTTCCTTTGGAATGGTCACCATATCATTTTCAATGAATATTAAACTTCAGTTATAAATGAAGCTTGAACTTCAAAATAATAAGACGAATATCAGTGAAATATTTCTAAAAATGAAATATGTGTGATCTTCCAAAGTAGCTGACAAAAATATATCATGAATTCTTATCTTGCTTCGAATAATATAGATTCTTAACTTCGTCAGCTAAGATCAAGGTGAATTATTTTTTTTGAAGAAATATCAAGCAATTGGTATATTGGTTTCATAACGCCAATGCATATTATTTTCAGATTAACGTCTTTTCGAGAGACACGGAAGATTGCTAAATGTTCTTCTTAGGTCTTTTTCCTTGAAATATGCAGTCCCATTAAAGGATTCATTAGTATATTTTTCATACAAAAAATTTTATGGGACATTCGGCTTTTACCGACATAAATTGCGATACAAAATAATTTATGTAAATATAATTTATTTAATAATTCGCGTTCATGCAGATATCCATGTCGTGAAGAGGTCATTCAGTCAAATTTTCGACGAAAATCAATACGGAATTTGCAAATACCTGAGCCTCGGTGTAAAACTATCGACGCAAGTTCTTCCGTCACGATCGGAACTGAGGTGGCGCAACGTCCGAACGCAGTTGCACATAATTCTCCGCGCATTCCAATAAGGACGCCGACCTCTTTCAAAACAGCTTATTAATGCGCCAATCATCTCAGATGAATCATTATTTTCCGGGATCGCGGAGGAGCGTGGATTTGGAGAGCCGCGGTGACACCGCCCTCACACGCGTTCAGCCTCATTTTCCCAATCCATGACGTTTATTCACTCGGCACACGTGCACGACACAGTCTCCACGTGATCGGTGTATTTGACGCAAGAATCAAAGCGCGTTTGATGAACACCACCGCTTCCCTTCTTCAGGCGAATTCTGGGCTTCACATCTCCGCGGGCGAGACATAAAAAATTATGCCTTTAAACGAGTCCGGCCAACTTTCATGTCGATTCATCACGGAAGCGCGTTAATGTTCGGAAAAGGTCCATTCAACGGAAGGAGGTCGCGTGGTGCGGCAGTTGTCCGATAAGATCGAATGAGGAACGAGAAATAAATAAACAAACGATATTTCACAAAAACACTTTGATACGACTTGATGCGTCAGCGGCTTTGAAAGGAAACTCACAAAAATAGTCTACTAAGTGGATTGTTCGACAGCATCCGGGGTTATTGCTATTTAGGAAACACATTCATAGATATCTTAGTTTGATATTACGTCTGTCACAAAGTAAGAAAAGCGCGAATCTCATCAAAATTAAATTATAAGACCTAAACGGAATTATTTTTTGTGGACTTTGGGATTCTCTCATATTCATGAAAGTCCAAGACTATTCCACTCTCTCATAAGCATCAAGTACATTGAGAAAAGAAATATGGAATATTTTACCCCGTATCGATACCCTAAATAAGACAATGCTAAAAACATAACTATTGGGTTATATTTTAGAATTGTCTTGGATAAGGAAGAATGACAATGTTCACCCGCCTGCCACACGCCGAAAGGTGGCTTAGAGTACCTATCTAGATGTAGAAGCAAAGGCAGTAACAGAAAAGGGATATTTATCTCGAAACGTTACATCTAAGCTTCAAAAAAGGGAACAAATACATTTTACTAAAACAAAACTTTTCATTGAAATCTTAAACCGAAGTGGTCAAAAGTTCTTACTCTTTGCAAAATTTCTTAATTTTAAGGTCTTTGAAAATGAGCCAGCATAGATCTTATACATCAGTTTATACGTGGACGTCAACCACGTGTAACTCAGGAGAGTTTAACTCGATTCTGTTGAAGATCATTAAAAAAATGTGAGGGTTGCCTCGCTGCAAGTTCGACATGAATTAAAAAGACTCACGCACGTTCAGGAGGTGCTTTCGAAATTATAAGGAAGAGAAATATTCACTGCTTAAAGGAATACTCGACAAAGTAATAAGTACGTCCCAGAAGTGAAATTTAGCGAAAAATTTTCATAATCTACGGCAATATCTTTTCCTTCGATATATTTCCTCCGAAATGAAAATCGGAATAAAAACGCTTGAGCACGACTTCAATCCGCTGCTTGCAAATTACACCTTGAAATCTGATAATCACAAGGTAGAGGCGATTTTCAATCTTCTCGGAAGACATGTAAAAAATAAGATTGAAGACATTCGCCCCATCTTAAATATATTCCGTCGCTTTGAAATTAACGAGAAGAGTACCGCAGAAGCGAGGGAGGAAAATGTTGAACTCCAAGTGCAACTGTGACCTTTAAGGTTTTACGGCAGTTGCAACTTTTGGGAGCGTGCGGAGCTGATTAATAGTTTCGACATGCACCATTTCCCTTGCAAACCGGTTTACGTAATCATCTCCCTGTACACACTCTCCCCTCCGTCTTTCTCTTTTTTTCTGTATGGAATCCCCTTCCTGGTATTTAAAGATCGATTTTAATTATAGAGGAAATTCCTAAAAGCCATGGAAAACATGGCAAGGATCGTAATCATGTATGCATAAATTCATGATCTCCCAGTTTCAAAAAGGCATACTATTCTTGAAGTTCAATTTTGATTACAGGAAGTTTTTTCGAAAGATCTAGTTATCTCATTCAGTATTCTGTGTATTTATTTCATGGTTGTTTGTATCTGTTCCTCCCGAATGAAGATGCTTGGCAGCCAATTTCAAGAGAGAGAGGGTGGAATTGTATATGCTTTCACAGGCAGAAAACAGTCTTTAAAATTTGAGGGCACAATAATTAAAAACGTTCTAAACATAGAAGTGACACCAGTTTCTTATCTTTTCTGCGTGAGAGTTTTATTACGAAATTTATTTCTCTCCAAAAGTCTGTTTTTATGGGTGTAACGGTGAGGATGTTTGCTCAAGGTGCGCTTTCTATTTATAGGAATAGGAAAGAGGTACCGCTCTCTTCAAACAAGTATCTGAATTGGATAAAAAATACTGTCCCTCTGGATCACGAGGACAGTGCAGGATTTTACGTGAGTGGCAATGCAACTAGGCTACTCCTTTTAACGGAGTATTTTGTGTAGAGATTAAAATTTGATAAAGACTTAAAGGATAAAGACTTCGGGTGACTGACCATAAAGATGTATTTTTCTGTCAATGAGGGAAGAAATCATAACGAACAAGATCCCATTTAATAGCATATATGTTTATTTCAGATAAAGGCGCCTTTAAAAATATTTTATTGTTTATAAAAGCTTATAATTGGACAAGAATATCCTATTCGTGCTCACTTTCGGAAATTTTTCGATGCGGACTAATTCAAGAAGTACAGCAAGGAAATTATACCCGGTGGGAACCCATATGTGCGAAATTGCCTGCCGAAGCACTTTTAACAATACCACTACCAATTATATCCAGTAAAAGATTCACTTGAGCAATTGAGATTGTGCTGAATTCCTAAATAAGTGATCATGCATCGGCATATAAAAACCATCAAAATCGAATTTCCTCGTAATTTAGTTCAATTATAGAGATCATTGAAAGAACATTTCATTCATTTACGTTCTTTTAATAACAGCAGCCTTTAGTAATATCTCTTAAATTTTTAAATTACCATCCTTCAAATATATTATTCCCGAGAAGACAATCTGAATAATTTCATCGGCAATCCCTTGAATTCATCGATCTTTTCTTAGCTCATCAACTTCTGACCAGCAATCCATCACATACGAAAACGGAAATTTCCATTGTTTCAGAACGAGAAATTCGTTCCTTCCGATTCTTATTTTGCGCTCATCGGAGATACACGGCGAACGTGACAGTTTTGCTCAAAGATCCACCGCGATCATAGCTTCACCCTCAGGTAGTCGTACGCCACATTCAGTTTGCGGGAAGATCTAAGTCCTCGGTGAAAGCAATGCGGCCGAGAAAACTGCGTTTTCGGATACGCGATATCTTAGACCGCGATTCGTGGCGCGCGATTCTAACCCCACTTGCAGCAAAAACCCACTCCGTGAATTCAAAGTCTCTCCATTCATCTTTCGTCATTCCATCCGCTCACAGTGCGATTGTTCGCTGCTTATCGGGAGTCCTCGTGCGTCCCACACTCGAGCAGGACTGGGAGCCGAGTTTCTTTCTTCTTTCTCCATTTTCTATTCTTTTCTCTATTTCACAATCATTTCCCACCCATTCTTCCGCCTCCTTCATCTTACAGTCTTCGAATGTGATTTTCTTAATTTCTCGTTTCGGATCTTATCCACGAAATGCTAGGTTAGGCATAGGGAATCACAAGAATTTCTGTGGACCTGAATCAAAAAAATCTTTCCCTTCAATTGTACTCCAATGGAGTGTTCTAATATCAGATCTCGTATTTTCTTTAGCACATTTACCAATATCCAAATTAATAATCTCAAAGAAGGGATTAATTTAATTCAATAAACTTCAAGCGATAGTGCGCTTGATAATTTGGTGGGCTACAATTTCTTATAATGCTGAAGAATAATTAAGTATATAAAGCTATAATATTTTGAATTCCACAAGATATGAATAATGTGAAGATTAGATGATATGACCCGATTAAATAAATCACACGTATCATTGAAAGTCCGGGATGGTTTATGCATTTCTATTAATAAATCGTATCAAAATGAAGATTTCAAAATTAAAAAAAGGTTCATTCTTTTTTTCATTGATTGATCCCACATGATGGTTTGTCTCATTTCTGAACGTAACATATAAGTATGATTTCCATAAAAAGTGAGGGATAATTCCTCTTGTCACGTATAGTTCACGCAGTCTACATTGATTTCCCCATTTTGGCAGTTTTTATTTCGAGAAATCCCTCAAAATTTATTTTACAACCTTTTCCCAGGAGTCATAGTAAATTGCCCAACCATTTGTCAACGCCTTCTTCCGATTCGTTTCAGTTAGATTTCTCCCTCGATTGCCGTTCGTCAATAATTCTCACTCATCTCTCTTGTGCCTCCTTTCCCGCCTCTGCAACACGCGCCCTCGACATCTTCCAATGCCTTGCCCTCTATTTTTAAACCAATCTCGAAGGTCGTAAGAATGAGTGGAGGCCGAAGATGATTCGCGCTGGGGAAATAAAGATACTATTGTGAGGCGAACTAAGCATTTCCAAGAAGACGAACGGTTCTTCTTTAAACCATTTGGAAAGGATGTGAAACGCATATACATTGCATTCTCAGAATGAACTTTAATGCAGACGTAAAAGAAAAATAATCATGAAATAACGGTGCTTCTTAATAAGAGATGCAGCTCTTAAACTTGAGTGAGTCAGCACTAACATGTTTATAAACTTTTCTGGTGAGATTTCGAATTATATTAATGTTATAAGGTCAGATTTCGATGCACTCCAGCTCCATTTTCTAATGATATAAAAATTTTAATTACTGTGACAGATAATGCAGGAAATCTTCGAAGGCCAGAGATCGAAGAAATTACTAGAATATCTATCTAATATTTTCTATATTGAAAGAAGATGATTGATATTCATTTATTTGCCCACATACGACTCGACTATGAGCCATATGTGTCCTAAATGTTGGTAAGAAGGACACTTGAGAATTATACTCTTGTACTACTTCCATAGAGATGTGTATGTCTATGAAACAATCGTTAAGTAACCCAGAAAAAAGCCGAATAACTCCGTCCCTTATAATCAACGGCCGCAAAACGACTCCTTACTTCTGGCGTTCCGATTTTCAAACCCGTTGGTTCCTCAAAGATACGAATGCAGCTGATTAAGCAATTGAGGCAGCAGATCGCAATGGACACGTCGATGAAAAGGCCCTCATTCCACCGATCGAATACAAACAAGAACCGGATGTTCGTCTGAGCGGGATTTATCTCCTTACCCTACCTCTTTGTCTCATTCGATTTCCACATCTCTCTTCTTCCACTCTCTTTCCTCCGTTCACGCCTCTGTGCCAACTCCCTTCTGTACGCCTACGAGCTCTCTCCACTAGAGTTTTATCAATACATCTCCAAGTATGTGACGCCAATATCAAGTCCCTCTCCACGGTTCACCTCCGCTGAACTATTTTATCCTTATCGCTTTCTTTTCCACTTATCAGCATCCTGTCTATATATATCTTTCGCCGTTTCATCTTCACATTCCTTTCAAGACGCCACCCATACTAAGAGTGAGTCTTTATGGCATCCGCGATATTTTGCGAAATAATCGTTCTTTTGTCGCACCTACGGAAGTACTAGAAATAATCTACACGTCCATCGACCCCAAAGAAAACTCGCCCCCATAACAGAGGAGAATTTGAAGTGGCTTAGATACTCCCTATTTAATCACCAAGCTTCTTCAGGCCTTATAAACTGCAGTCAGGTTCTTCAATAACTCTTACATCACGCATATGGGCGTTGAAAGGAAATCAATGTTTGTGAGAGAATAAGGACAATGACAAGTGTTCTTTTTGCCCCACCGGTTGTGGATTCAGAGATACAAATCATATCATCAATCCGATGCTGTTTGCTGTCGGCAAGAAAGATACTAGCGATCTTCACACTTGATTGCATTACGAAACCCTTTGAGTATCAATTAACCGCTATATTTCGAGATACCATCACGGGAATATAAGACTTTTTCCGGAGCCTTTTCATACCACTATGCCGAGTTATTTCATACCCAGTAAGACTGGAAGAGCTCGTAATACATTCATACCCTTGCAGAGAAATAACTAAAGTTTAAAATTAAAATATTAACAGGACAAGAGAGAAACAGTTACTATGGTGTACTCTTTATCTACTCGCGTAAGAACAATCGTAATTTTTCCTTTCTTCAATCTGACGACGAAATTTTTCTGCTCCTTTTTGCGTTAATCCAATGGATACCCAATTCCGTTTCTTAACTTTCAATTTAATCTCAATTACTCCAAAATTTTTAATTTATTTGTATGAGAATGTAATGATAATGTTGGCGGTGAAATGCGATAAACCATATTCCTCCCATCTTTTACGTAGCCAATATTTCCTGATAATTACACCAAGAATTGTCTATTTTTTTACGTAAAAGGTCGGAAAGTGAAATAGAGTGAAAGCATCCCTCTCTTTAACGTCTTCTTAAACCGGAAAACGCCGGTAGAGGCTGCGAAATATTTTAAAATTAAAATTTAATGGAATGGATCGGAATCATTCACAGTTTTAATAGTTTCATTTTCAGTTCTCTCTGTATCAACTGATGACATTAGTCTTTTTTAGAGTCAAATTGGCATTCACAAAGATATAGCACGTCATATAATGGACTTTTGGGAGTTTATTATTGAGGTGCTTAGTTTGAGAAATATATCCGCTGCATTCCAAATGTCGAATGAATTTTGAATGCCTAACCCACTGTTATATTGCTTGAAAAATTTCGTGCAGTCAGCCACATCTGGCTTTGTTACTACGTTTGCCGACTCACTTGACCCATCATCAATCTTGGATATTAATCATTTCCTTCCCTATCCTTCCTTCTCTTCGTCTATTCTTTAGCTTCCCTTCCCATCTCTCTTTCCATCTCGAACTTCGTATCACTTTCACTCACTTAGCATTTGATACGAAACATCGCGCATTCACCAGATGGAGCACATCGATCATCGTTTATCCAAGATCGACCTTGAAGATATTCAAGATTCGGCTTCAAACACCAACGCCTTTCAAAGAAATACATGCGGTGCTGAGATTTTTTCTTTCTGAAACGGCGCGCGTCAATTACTCGAGAGAATACCGTGCATTGACTACTTCAAGTCGAGCGTTGAAGTCTCCGCTTCAGAGGGCTGAGATTTCCGCGATCATTACGCGAAGCGCAAACCCATTCGTTTAGCGATCTTCTTTTTATGGATCGCTGTAAAATCTCAGATCAAGGAGCAAATTTCGGTGTTTTTCACTGCTGAATCTGGTTTATCTCCGCTCGGAAGGGATTGCGCAACGTGTTCGGTGCGTGAATTCTTCGCTCGGAAGAGCACCGCGAGAAGTCGTTCGTCATAAAGAAGCGTCAGCGGATCCTTTAATTCATTATTTTTACGGTGCCGAGTCACGGTTCGAGGATAAATCCACACAAACACGCCTATTGTTTTTTGTTGGATGGCGATGATAGAGCGATGGAAGAAAATCATCATCGGGTCCATGGAGAGAACAAAGAGTATTTTGTGCGCACGGAAGGCGACGAAAATGATTTTCCTTGTGACAAAGCACCTTCATTCCTCCGAATTCGTGTTCTGAGTAGTGATTAGGACATGGTGGGGAACCCCTTTTCGTCGGAGGATCACATTTTCCATTCGGCTTCATAAGATAGACCTGATACGAAACCATCGGGTCAACTATCAAGTCGCGTATTTCCTACATTAAAATAGTTTAAACTGTATTTTAGAAAATGAATTAATTCATCGAGTGAACTAGAATATTTTCATTTTGTCCTTCAACTGGTGGCATTAGCAATACTGAGAAATAATTACTGAAATATAGGCATTTGATTCAGAAAGTGACTGAAAGGACCCAGTACACGACCAAAAGGCCACATTTGGCAACGCAGGTCCTCCACCTCTGGGTTAGGCCGCACGATCTATAACAGAAAATCTCTTTCAGTTTTTAAAGTCTACGAAGAGAACGGTTTGATTTAGAAAGAAAGGAGACCATTTTGAACCTCGAAGCTCCCGTATCCCTTAAATCCGTGAGCAATCACTTCCTCTACCTAATAATTCAAGGAAATAAATCAGTTTACAGCGAATGGAACATAGCGTTACTCTTTTAATCAATAAGGAACTCGTTCCACACAATTCTCTCCTCTCTCACTCGTTACTCCCCCACCTCCTCGATTCCAAACTTTATTAATAGGTTGATCCAGTTCTCCAAGGTGCACGCTCACAGAACTCCCACACGTTCTCCTCACTTTCCTCGCATCTGTCTGCCACTCCCTCTGGCGGAACAATCACCTGCAAGAGGCCACCTTGGGCGGAAGGGGCGCCGGGTGGATATTGAGGAAGGAAATGGAAGAGAAGCTGAGGAAAGTAGAGTGGAATAAAGCAAAAACAGCAGGCGCCGTGAAGAGAGAAGGAAACAGTCTTCGTAACCGCTTACACGAAATTTTGTGATTCCCCAATTTTGACTCAAAAACCATAACTGAACACAATATTACAGTTATTTTAATAGGCAACGTCGTATGATCAAATAAATGTCCGTATCAATGTTACCAACATCTTTTGTAACTACCATAGCAACTCCCAGGTTGAAAAATGACTTCTCTGAATAAAAATAAAACTAATCTTCTGCATCTATAAATTTTGACAATGTAAACCTTCGTAAGCTAACATTAAAATTAATTTATGACTTAAACTACGATAAAAAAAGGACTAAAAGGGTGATAATACAATAGTAAATCAGTCTACATCGAAGGGCAAAATTAAGACTTAACAATCTCTTCTTACGAATAATTGTCTTTAAAGATTTAAAGAAAGAGCTTTAGGGAGCTAAAAAGAAACAGTAGTAAAAAAGTAACAGAAATAAGGGACTATAAGCCGGTTAAAACAACTTAAGATTTCCTCATCATTTCCACTACCAAATAATACCACTTTTTCGAAAACAACTGAATGACGACAGGAACTAATATTTACCACTGTTGTCACGATTAAATCTTTAGGACCGGAGATACCATCAGCGGAAGGGATTAATACGACAGAAACAAGCTCTGTTCTGAGTAAAAAATCTCCTAATGACGGAGAATGGCTCAGGAAGAAGAAAATAAAGATTGAAAGGGGTATTATAACGGGCTCTCCTATTTTTTCCTCAAGGTGCACCACTTCTTTCCATATAAAGTTCCAAGACTTCCGCGTCAAAGGGGTAGAAAGGTACTAATATGGCAACGGCGAAAAAGAAATCTTTGATGCGACGGAGCGAAAGAACGACAGCATTTCACGGCCTTTTCTTCCACTATGAGCTGTCTGCGAAGAAACTCTCCTTTCAGCCGCTCGTTAAGGCCAACAGGAAATATTCGCGAGGAGCAGATGTTTTCGTGGGTGAGGTTTAATTACGTCATTATCTTCCGGAGGATGTAAAGCCGACAGAATCTAAACCCTTGCTCTCTCCGTCGGATGTACCTGTGCTGCATCTGTTATGAGACAGAAAACAACGCCTCATTTCCATATATTCGCAGTTTTCTATTGTCTAAGATTCTGGTCTTCGATAAATTCTCTTTGAATATTTAAGAAAACCTATTGAACTACACGCTATCTAAATTTGAAGAAAGAAGAATGAAAAGAACATGATATGGCTCTGAGGCGTTAGCTATTAACTTTCAACATCTATAGGATTTTTCTGCGAATAAATTTACCTTAAATCATCGGAGCAGTATTCAATCTGAGAAGTACTCAAATTCTTCTTATGGCACTAAAATAAGAGGGAAAACACCAAAATAAATTTCCACCAAAAAGAAGTTTCCTTCGTTACTATAACCAGAATCCTTCGTTTGAAACAAAATTGTTCTTTTCCATTAACGCGTATAAATAATCTCGAATTTAAAATGAAAAAGGCAATTTTTAGAAGTACGGAGGGAGAATCAAAGCCTCCGACCCGCGAAAATCAGATATTTATTACAGTTCAAATAAACGGTCCTCCGAAAAGAACAAAATTATTTAAATATTTTAGTAACATGATAATTCCAATGAAGATTTCAAATCACAAACCCTTCACAAATTGATTTAAATTCAGGCTCCTCATCAGATCCTATTAGGCAGTTCGGCAGTGCTACAAAGTCAACTGATGGAAAGATGGGTGTTTCCCTTTCAACCCCTCTGGTGCCGTCAACAAGTGATAGAACTCACAATCAGTAGGTAATATTAATTCTTCTTGTAATCAGGTTTTCGAGTTGCTAAATGTAAACTATTGTTTTCTGGATTAATTTATTCTTTTTCTTTATTAAATTTAAATCGAATTCCGAATTTTGAGAACATCTTTAAATTTTACCCAGTGAAACATTAACTCTTTCACCTTAGACAGTATTTCGCCAGAAACTGAAAGAATTTCCCGTGGGAGTCTCCGCGGTATTCGGATTGGGAAACCGGCGCTCAGACAGTCCCTTTATCTCAGACCATTCGTAGAACAAATCTCGTATCGAGTCAGAAGAAATAACGTCACCAAAATGATTAACAGGCGACTTTCTATTTTGGCGCGCCTGCTCCATTACTCCGGAAAGATTTTTCGCCTTGGACGGAACAAGTGGCCGTGCAGTGACGTCATCTCGCTACACGGATAGCGATCTTCGGAGTCTTTGAACCTGTCCGCGTGCGTTAAAGCGAAGTAGAGTGCGGTCGCGGAAAGGCACGCTCGCTGCGCCAATTACTACACTCTTATCGCATCGCTCAAAGATCTTGTTTTTTCCCGATCTCTAAGGGATTGGATGCACACAACTGGAACACTTATAAGATATATATTTCACCCTCACTGTTCTAGCAATTGAAGTGGTCGGACGTGCTTTGACGATTATCCAGCAAAATTTACAGCTTCATGTGATGTGGTTCATAATTAGTTAAAGTCGATAGAAACATGTGTAGAAATAATAAAGTAAATGAAAAGAAGCAGATGTTTGTGCGATGGGTCGTTTCGTGCGATTCGCTACCTCATTGTTTACAGTCGGAAGCAGAAGTAACCTGAATTCTGCACAAGGCCCGCTTTCCCCGATCATGTTTTTGCCTTCTTTTCTTAAGAATTGGACTTACGTAAATGACTCAAAAAAATTACTTAGCCGGTTTTCTACGAAGACAGCCGATGAGGTATTCCAAATATCTTTATATCCGGCTATAACGTAATTCTCACAATATCACCAAGAGAAATAAAGAATGTTTCAATTATCAAATAAACTATAATATAATAGGGAGATAAGTCATGATTTAGATGCCAACATACAGTAGATGCAGTTCAGCTGTGAAGCACTTTTCCATATTCGATCGAGAGAGTTTTATTATTTGAGTTCGTGGAGAATCAACTTCAAGTTGAGCATTATTCGTTAAAACTGGTGATTTTTATTGTGGTCATTGAAAGTTGCTGTGAGAAAGCACGTCTTATTACTATTCTACACGATGAATTTCCACAGTTGCTTTTCACTGTGAATCTTATTACTTGAGATCCTTGATTCATGGGGTTGAATTTTCCAAGGTCGAATCGTAGCAAAAAATTCACTTTTAGGTTAACAATCTGTACACATAAATTGTGTCGATGATATACAGCAGCAATTCACTCACAGTTTAAGATGACGATCGCCCGCTGATGATAGTGAATATTCCAGCGATCCTTCCAAACTACAGGCGTCAATAAACTTTTTTCTCTCCGCTGCATATCCTGGTCGTTTTTCGCAAATAAATTTGGCGACCGCGTGCTCAACGAAAGTACCTATTCAGCCGTCCTTGAGAGATTAAAAGCACCCGAACCATAAATCGCTTTCAGGCAGCAGATCGTGCCGAAACCTTTTCACGAGGATGTGTTTCGCACCTCGGCTTCGGAACGAGATATAAACTCGAGGTCGAAGCAATCCCGCGCCTTTTGCGCGATATCGCGTACGAAATTCCGATGCGGAAACGGGAACGAGTATATGTGCATAAACAGAGAAAGAATAAGAGACATTCACTGTTTCTTCAGAATGATCCTTAAGGATTTGCTTCGTTCCTGAGCATCTCAATGGATAATATAGGGACATCTAATCAGAACCGTCGGGATTGTTATTATTAATGAAAATGAAATCATATGAGAACAATCAAGAACGAATTTATAATTAGGTGAAATAGGCGCTAACTGAGGGCTTCATTCACTTGTGAGACTGTTTATAAGCTCTCCAAAACGTACAGATTTTTTTCAAATTTTTAAAGGTATAACGCTCATGGGCACTTGTTTTTCGCTTTCGTAGAGAAAATAATAAAGAGTAAGTCCACGTAACTTGTTAATGAATTCCATAATAAATGTGACGCTATAATCCTAAGTATATCATGATTCATAATAATTTATGGAAACACTATTTACGTTTCAATATTTTCTTTATTTTTCCACAGTGAAACATCTGAGTTTTATATACCTTTTAATTTTACGTATTTTATAAAAATTCGACCTTTAACTCTGATAATTCATAGTATGGTCCTCGGAGTGCGTTTAGAGCTTCTGATAATCAAAATTTTCCTCTGAAAGCAATATCGCTTTTGCATCCACTGCAAAGCCGGAAGAAGGTTCGTCAACATACATAAACAGGATCCTGTATTCCCTCTAGCTGAGCTTATTCACCACACTCTACATAAATTGTAGTGCTCTCAATTTTATCAGTTAATTGAAAGAATATTCAACGCAACAATGAATGCAATTTCATTTTTTACCTTAGCTTCTGAGGGTAAAAGTCTGATTGAGAATAAAATTTCCCAACTTTCAAAGCGATAGACTTATCTCGAGAGAGAAACTATTAATATGGATCGTGAATCGAAAACGGTTTTCGGTCCCTAAAAGAATATTTACCGTGCAAGGGTTCAAATAAATACATCCCCTTTTTCATTCTCTATTTTTCACTTTTATCCTAATCTCCCCCTTTTCAATCTCACTCCATTTCTTCGCGGCACTCCATTACCTTTTCCCCCAATTCTCTCTTGAGTAAACTGACGGCAACTGGAAGCCATCAAAAAGGAAATCTCCGAGTCCGAAGCGGCCGAAAATTATTACAAAAAAGGACTCAAAGAGACTGAAAAGGGGAACGAGAGGAAAGGAATGGGGGAAAGGGAATGAAGTTTGGTGTGGATTTAAGAACGAAAATAGAAACCGTGGATCTTGCGTAGAGATAAAGGAAAGAACGGACCCTTACGGAGGAGTTAGAGCTAATAAAAGAAGGGAACTATTAGATGAAGGGAAAATGACAGGAATCGTAGTAAATGGGGCGAAGGTGTGATTTGTAGCGATGAGCTGGGATAAAAGACGGCAGACGATCCGCAATCTAACCCTGAATTAAGTCGTAGTCGAGAATCTATTTTCCGACCGAAGTAAAAATCCATCGTATATCCTAACGTTCTTTCGACTACTCAAGGATGTTATTGTGCGCATAGATTTATAGAGGATGTAACCACGTATTTCCGTTTCACCTTTCATTGGCACAGACCCAACTCGAAGTTAACTGCTCAATTACTGCCACGACAACCACATGAATAATTTAAGCCCAAATAGTTTTCAAAGCACCCTCGATGAATGCGAGAGCTGTAACACGTTTCCGACCTTGTGACTTCTCGGTAATACCGGTAAAACTATCATAGAGGGAACGCTGTTATTTACACATCTTCATATGAGGGATACCGTCGTACAAAAACTTGCACACGATCGCAGCACTTCTGCCGACGTGAGAAAATCTTGCAGCGAGGAAATGCAACACAAGAACAAGAAAATGCTTGAGTAAACTTTTTCCTAAGCTAACCTCATCTGCCCTCAAAGATGTGAATATGCGTAGTCTAGGGAAAGAAAATTGTGGGTTTCCATCGATGAATAATGGAAAATCTCGTAGTGCTATGCAAACAGTATTTTTCATACTTCAAAAGAGAATCCGCTCTTCAAAATCCTTCTTGGAGAGGATGGCTTCTAATGCATGCCACGGAGGAAGATATCGAAACGGCAATGACTGTGAAGCAAACGGACGCAACCACAGGAGCACGCGACGATGACGAAAATTTCCCTCACCGCAATCTTCCTGGATTCGGCTTTCCCATTCTCTCGGGGCCTCCAAATACAATGCGCCCACTCTTTGTTCGAGACGAAAATAGCTGCGGAAAGTATAAAAAAAGACTTGCGAAAAAAAGGAAAGCCTACGCGTCAGACGTGGCAACGGGGAGAGTGGAATATTAAGTGAAAGAAAAGGGAAAGAAGAAACGGAGAGATGATTGATGACGAGAAAGACAAAGAGATCGGTGCAAATAAAATGAAAAGAGGCGAGTGAAGAGAGGGAAGTCTGCGATCCTACTTGTCGAACGGGAATACGTGGAGTCTGAAGAAGTCTGCACAGGTGGCGGTGGAGGAAAAGAATGCAGATCACCAGAACTACGAGAGGGAGCAAAAGACGAAAGAAAACTGGGAGAGTGAGAAAGCTGGAGCAAACATGGGAGATTGGGAACATATAAAATATTTTTTGCTGATGTAATAAAAGCCAATTTCTCGGAGAAGCAAAATTTTCATTAGTTGACGTGGTCGAATCGCTAAATATTTCCATCATCGTCATTCTCAGCGATCCCACAAAACTCGTTTTTGACCCCCCTTTGTTCCAGCTGTTATCGTAGACGAAGCTATTCCTTGTAAGAGTCAACAAAATCATGTTCTCGCAGTTTATTGGAGGATATTATGAAATCATGATCATGAATCCATGATTTTGGGAGCTGAATTATATTAATCAAGATATTCTTTATTTGAATAAATTACCATAGCAGCCCCCCTGAGGAAATTAGAAAATGAGCTAGCCTCTACCACAGCTCCTGAAAGCGGGAGATTATAAGAGAAAAATTGAGGTAGCGGAATGAAGGAGATGGCAATAGGAGGAGTGAAAAAGAGAGTGAGCAGAGGAGAACACGATGAGTCAGCCTCGGTTGGCCTTGCCTCGCTGACTGACGGAGATAAAGCAGAGGGGAAGAGGAAAGGGGTGGCAAAGTTCCTCTCTTACGTGGCTTTCCGTAACGATGCTTCGATAAAGCACACCGAATCGACTTAATGAGAGGTAATATCGGCAATCCTTACGGCATCATCATCATACGAAATAATGACCGTATGGAACGAAGATGCTCTTCAGACTGAGCGGAGAAATGCCAATCAGACGATGAGCGGACTGGGTATTCACTCCGCATGCCATTATGATACTTTAAGTTATATGACCCTTTGCAGCTGATATATTTCCTAGATGGTTAAAAATATACTGTGACAATTTTTCTGAAAAGAAAACTGTAAACATGCTGTATGACAAAAAACAGAGCCTTAATTTACAGACTACAAAAAAAATAAATTTCGACTCATCTCATTTCTACAACTATACATATCCAGCAGATTCGTTATCACCTTATAAATCGAAAAGATGTACTTTTTCGAGTTAGATATATTTATAATATCATTCTCCAAGATTCCTAGTTATTCAATCTTTTGACTTAACTATGTAATCACATTTCATCACTCGGCATTTACTTCAGAGTACGGAATATAATCCCAAAATTTTTCCTAAATATATTGCTCATTTCTTTCGACTAAAATCAAGCATACCGAAAATACTAATTAACGGAATTATTAACGGATAAATTTGTACTTAATTCCCTCGTAAAAATCTTTTCCCTCACTCAAAATACTTTGACTATATTTTTCAGCATGGGCGGACATCCAAAGGTTTTACTTGTGACTTCATTTACGGAAGCCTTTCAAAGAATTCCAATGTCTAAATCTTTGCTATATATAAAGGAGGCAAAGAATGTATCTATTCAAAGAATTTTTTTCACACTTCAATTATTAAATCGACAGCGATAATGAACCATGCCTTTGACCAACAGGACCACAATGGAAAAAACGCGAAAAGAGGATGTCAATCCAGGAGGAGGTTAAAGAAAGGCATAAACAAAGAGAAAAGGAAGCGATCATTCATCAGTATAGGATAGCGAGGAAAGCAATGAATGAAAAAAGGAGGCAAGAAAATAGTATCTTTGCCAAGGTTCAGTTTTCAAAAGCGTCGCAATGTTAAGTCACGTCAATTCACTCCGAGATGAACGCTTGTTTCCGATGACTCAACCGTTTAGTGCATGTCGCGTGAGACCAGAAGTGGGTTGCAGAGAGCGAAGAATAGAATAAAAATTTCATTGGATGCAAATAAACGGCTTCGGAACAAACCTCGAGGGTCTTCGTTAACCTCTGTATGCACTCGAACACAAAACATTTGAAGTGAGGATTTTTGGCAGTCGTTTCTCTCATGAAAGAACGACAGCCGGGATCCGAACCCTTTTCTCTTTGTGGCGAGAGCATATGCAGAAATCGACAGTAGGGCACTCGTACTGCGACGGCCCCACCCCCATTTACTTCAACAGCGGGATACATGACCGATGATTTGCGGAACTTCTGATTTCAGACCCTCATTTCTGCAAACCCATTCGGTCTCTTTTCTTTGAGAGCCAAACTGGGTATTTCCCCTTCTCCTTCAAATAGACCCCCGTCTAATACAAACGAGTTCGGTTCTGCAGAAGTCAATAAGATCGCATGGCTCTTTCCTTTGGCCGTCGTTACGTTCTGCAAGAGGGGAAATCGATGAACTTTTCCACACGTCCCGAGTGGTTCGATTGCTAATGGAGCTAAAAGGGACGGAATCATTAGCCGATTGATTGTTAACAGAGGCCGGCGGAGGGGGAGAAGAATAGAATTCCATGCAGGACTTATGTTAAGAGGCATCCTTGGCGCTTTTTTGCATGGCTAATTGTTGAAGGATGCAAGAGAAATCGTTCTCATCCTAATGAGCAACCGTTACACAATGGCGTGCATGAAAACGTGAGATTGAGTGTGAGTCCTAATGTAACGTTTGCTAATGCTACGTGATTTATTAAAGAAGAGGATTTTGAATTAGATAAAAAATTAGATAGCGAATTAATGCCGGAATACTATTTGCTGTTTGATGCTTAGAGTATGAGCCTAGGATTCTAAGAGGCGTCTGGATGAATTATGAGAGGCCAAACGATTTTGCTTGGCAGTGGATGTAGCCTCGGCTAATCACAATACAATTAACTTAAACACGGAAAAATATACAGAAAAAAGAATGAGATTGTGATTTGGAAACTGAAAGTCATTATTCACTTCTCTATAACGTCGAGATATATACAATAGATATCAGAATAATTCCAGCAAATTACGGCAAATATAATTACGAAAATCAAACTCATGGAAAACAATGAAGATATCGTGTGCATGTATCAAAAAAGAGATACACCAAGAATAAATTAATCCTACGAGAGTTTACTAAAACATGTTCAAAACTTGAACTTATGCTCCTATGAAATACGATCGCTGCTTCCCATTTTTCACATGGATAACACAAACATAGGAAATGACAACTGTTTTTTGAACAAGGAAGAAAATCGATCCTCAAGGCATTTTCAATCAAAATGGGATTCATTTCCTTTATCGACTTCAATTTCCTTCGACTAATCCCATCTCGTCGTAACATCACGAAAAATCATATCGTCTCGTTCATCTGCCATTCATCTCCCGGCGACTCGTGAGAAATGCACCCCGATGCCGTTTTATTCCTCCGGAGAAATCGCGCCTCTCCAAAGGGCGCAAAAAAGCAGAACGAGGAAACTTATCCGAGAGCAACGGAGGGGAGTCCCGGGTTCGAATCTCGGAGTGTCCGCGAGGCCACCCTCGGGTTGAGGGAGGAATGCTCCAGCGACATCTTGCACAATTGAAAGGATTGGCCACGCTTTACGCTCGGTAATGGAAAGAAAAGCTAGCGGATGAGAAGAATCGCAAAAGGGGGACATTCCGTGTCACTCGATTGCAACTCATTCATTCAGCCCTGCGGACGCCTCCAACCGCGATCAACGGCACACCGACCGCCATTACATGCAAAGAAGAGAGACGAAGAAAAGGGGTGAAGTGAGTCCATCATGTGGGGAATACGAGGGAAAATGTTTTTGGAATGTGGCGAAATGTAGCAGTGAGACAGTTTACGGAAACGCAGAACGAAGGTCAAAAACAAGCGAAAATCGATCTAAAATAGGCTTTAAAATACAGTTTCGCCGAATTTATTTATCGAATTTCGAATCCACAGAAAAATCAACGTAAATATGTGACTGTAATTGACTGAATGACGTCAAAAAGAAGTTTAGTAATCTGGCAATTGATGATGGCTTTGTAGTCGAAACCGAAAAATGATTGTGGAAAAAGTATATATATGAGTTGTATCACGAATTTCCACAATACCAGGCCTCCTCTGTAGATTTAACGAGTAAATCTATTGATCATCGACGAATCCATAGTTTCATTGATACCCGTACGCAATTGATTTGTCATCGATACATCGGTCAAAATTTAACTTCGGGTTAAACTGCGTGACATTCCGAATAAATTTCCCCGGAACCAATTCGATTCAATTTGAAACGAAACATACTTTGCATCGTCGGTGACTCGTGCTCTTCGAATAACTCTCTCCTATTAAAATATACTTAATTATTCAAAATGGAGTGAGGCCATTGGTAGCGATTATCGTTATTTTACCTTCTCTTGCAAGCAGACCGGTTGGTCTCTCTTCCTTCGCTCGATCCCTCTCTCCGCTTTCGGTTCGCCCTAACCCTTAATAAAACCGGTCCGGCGACTCTAAAATCGCTATCTGGACACAACGCCAAGTGCACCTCAACTCCTTATCCTGGACGACTGACATGCGAGTTAAAGATTTCCACGTCCGTTCATTAGGGAATGGGGAAGCGTGGGTGGGCGAGGGACGGGAACCAAGGACAGTGAGGATGGTTTTCCACAAGGTAAATGGCCTTCGAGAGAGAGATTTGCTGTGGGAGAAGATGGAAATGAGTCCCGAGGAAGTGGAAAAAATAAGTCCAAAAGTAGCGGAGAACTCGGCTCGAGGGATTCCAATTCAAGTTGTGGCGAAAGGAATTTCCCATTTGAGATTTCCCACGCGCGAGCTCGGAAATCACCTTTATTGAACTAAGTGTCCCACCTGGAATGGCAGCACTCCAAGAAAACGGGAAATATAGATTTGCAGAAAGAGATAAGAAATGCAAGTTACAAACGGGTCTCTCCTTCAAAGATCATGTCAGCTATAGATAGGTCTCCAGAAAACACTAACCTGTATCTTAACATATTATAAAGAATAATACCCGATGTCGGTGGAAGTAAAATATTAAAGAATTCATTCATAATCAAATCACGATCGTGAGATCCGGATACAAACTATAAAGTTTACTTTTACTTGTCAAAAGTTATGGGGATCTCCCAAGGGAAGCATCTTGAATATTTTCTCTGAGGCGAGGAAATGAGCAGGTCTTCCGGTGCTCATATCATGGCCGATAAATCTCAAATTCAATGGCGAAAAGAAAATTGACTGAAGGAAATATTTTCTCACGGTTCGCTTTTCTTTTTATTCTCAATGAAACAAATGCGCGAACTACATCTTTGACCGCGTGGGAGAAGGTGGTTGACCCACAGGTCAAATGTATTTGTTCGGGAACAGATACTTGAGAAAGTGATTGAAAGCTTGAAAAATATACCTGTATGTACTACTGTATTATATTTTATGGAATATGTCTGTTAAACTTGCGGTATGTATATAATATTATGAGTGGTATTTCTTCATTGTCAATGTAAGATTAAGAGAAAAGATCATTTCACCCCAAGCGTATAGTAGGAATGTTTCGATACTAAAACCTCTTTTCTGAAAGAAGATAAATATTTTCTCTCATCAGCGTTGCTTTCACCTCTATTAATAAATTTAAATCCTCTTTAAGAAATGTAATGCTTTGATATATAACGTAAGCTATATTTATTTTGTGAAATACGGTTTCATAACTGACAGAAGTATTATCATCGAATAATTTACAGCAATTTGGAGGTAATTTCCAAGCGCCCTTATTCCACAATTACCGATTGATACGAATTTAAATGAGCAGCTGGCATTCTCGGTCGAAATTTTGATTCATCTGCGTGGAAGCCTCTAAAAAAATGAACTGTCGAACAGCAGGAAAAAATACCCAATCCAAAAAGGGAAAAATATTCGAAGAATTTTCCGCCTCCACAAATATCAGCTCCAGCATCGGACGAAGAAGCGTCGCAAATCTCAAACGTCTGCGGATGCCGATTTCTTTTCGACTGCTATTCGTGCAGATTCACACAGCGGGACTTAGGATCGCCGTGGAACTCCTACGCTGTTTCCCCGCTAAGGTAGGCAACCGCCCCCTTTTTTCCATCGAACGTCCCACGGGATGATTCACTGCAGACTGGAAGGTCGAGATGCTCCCGAGGCGAAGTCCGTTCGAGACAGCTGAGTCGCGTGCGCTCTTCGACCAGATGTTTCGAAGAAAGGACTCGGGAGGAGCATTTTGTCCATATCGATACTCTTAAGGCAAAATCTAGTTATTTCGTTCCTTAAATCGGGAAGAGCACGAAATGAGCGGACATCTGGGCGACGTTTTATTGAAATGTGTCCCCTTCGCAAGAGGAATATCGCTTGAATGGATGGATAATTTCCTTTTTGGTGCGTCGAGAAAGGAGGAAAATGGTTAAGCGGAATCAAATGTCAGAAAAATAGACAAAGAGGGCACAATGCAAAACTGACGTGAAGATCATCAAGGAGACAAGTGGATGTTGGAGATAAAGGACACGCATTGATTGGTACGTCGTCACGGAGAAGTATCTCGGGATAAATGCTCTCGGTTCATGGAGAAATCAAGACAACAAGATGTACTTATCAAGGCATACAACAAAGCATGGGCAAGAAACCAGTGACTCCGGTACCAAATATGGCTCCTTGAATTCATCACTGAGAACAGGAAGAGAGATATTATTCTTCGCCTTCTATGGAAACACCAGTTCAAAACGGATCAAAACAATGTCATAATTATTTTGCTTATTTCTTTTGAAAAAGGAATTCGCGTTTTAAAAAGTTTCATTGAAGAATCAATAAGGGAAAATTTTGAAAATAAAATTTACGTTCTGATTCCCTTTAAGATGACTAATATCACCTTTGAACATTTCTCAAGCTCAAATGATTGGATGTAAGTCAATATCAATAATAATTACTGAGAAAATTAACAACATATAAACAGGAGAACTTTAAAAAAGGACTATATTTTTTAACTGATTGAGCTTAGGAAGAATCTCAAATATTTTCCAAGCTTCTATTTCGTAGGATTGGACGAGAGCGGTCAAACAAATTACCGCAGTCCTCTCTTTTTACGTGGAAAAAAGGAAGACGGAGTGAGGGAAGGGGGGGAATTAGTCACTTAAGAGGAATGAAATCCAATCCCTAGAGCAAATTGATGCGGGCTAGCGATTAGCAGGAGGGAAATGCACCGCTTTACAAGAAGATGAGATCGAATGCAATTGCCTCTCCAAACTGGAGACTTCCTCTCGTGAGAAGAGATTTGAGCTCAAGATGAGAGGCCGTTGTTTAGGGTGTTTCTATCTAATGGTGCCGGAAGTGGGGGTGGAGGAGAATTCGCACGACCAACTCGATAACGGAATTCCTTTCAGAGACAAGTGAAAAAAAGACGAGGAGCTCTTTCTTAGCGCCGCTCTTGTGTTCGGAATGAGAAAAGGGGAATTAAATCGGTTTACCCCGTGGCTCATCGATCTGAATCGCCTGTCTTCATCTAGGAGGAGGAGAACCCTCGTTGTTTAAAGCCTTGCATCGACTTATCTCCTCCTACGCTTGTAAAGTAATTCAGGAAAAAGCATTCTCCTATCGCTTCCTGTTACCGTAGGAAATTTACTTATTCTATGACCTCGTGAAACCAGCATATATTTGCATAGTCTCTCCTTAGGGTGCCTAACGTTTGAATCCATTTAGAGTTAATTAGAGTGCGGATATTATAAACTGGTTCGTAAATTTTATATTTGATTATCGAGAGAAAAGGTAAATTTATGCTCACTTTACATTTGAAGAATTGAACAAACAAGATAAATTATAATTGCAATTTAATAGAATTTACAATAGGGAAATATCTAGAAATTTGCTTTTAATGCTCAGGGTACTCTTTTCTCGTTTTTTCTGGAAACTCTAAGCTCTTATACGTACGTTTAAGGACGTTTTGCAAAAAGCCATACTTAATTTTTTCATGGCAAGAAGAAAAAACGTAGAAACTGCAAATATTCCAATACTATCTGTGCTAATCTGCAATCCAGTCACAGCGCGTTGGAACAATTGCCAATCCAGGAGTCGAACTCATCATCCTCAACATCTGACACCGATTCGTTATTAGCTCATTTGATCTCCATCACTCCCTTTCCTTCTCCTATTCCACAGCTGCCCGTTATTGAGGTCACTTCAATGTCATGTTCAAGTCCACCGGCAATACCCATGAAATTTTCCTTCGATGGCATTCATTGAACGCATTAAGGCATAGCGGAGGCTGAATAAAGCGCCTTTCAGACAAGTCAATACGGCTCTATCAGATTCATTCTCCTCGTTTGTTTCTCTTTTTTGTGTCATTACTCTTACTTTTTGCAGTGGTCATTACGCAGGGTCTCCGTTCTCACCCCACCCCCTTATTGTAATTATTTATCTTTGGATCTTATGTGATCACTGATTGCCTTAAAAGATGGGTTTGTAGGATGTTTAGTAAGATACGGACGTGCCTTTTCATCCGTAAATCCCTTGCTTTATAGATACGTTTACTCTCATCAATCAAAAAATATACATTTCTCAATAGTATGTAATTCGGAGTTTAAACAACCTTTGAAATCCTGGATTAAGGGGCGGTTAGAACTTCTGAAAGATTTTATATCCGATATTTCAATTTAATAAAAAGTGGAAAACATAGTAAATAATTTTGCAACCAAGGAACTGAAAGGTAAACAAAAATAGAAATAAATTTTAACAATTCCAGGGACTATTTTACCTGTTGCTGAATATTTTCAGGTTTGTAACAGTACAAAAATAGCTCTAATGACTTTTTGAAGTAAGTTGAAATTTCTCAAAATAACGTCCACTCGTTTTGAAAAGGGTATCGAAATGAAAACGTTAATAATTATATTTTCTATCTGTTAGAACTAATATAATGTTAAAACAAAACATATGCTCTCATTATACTATACTTGTAGATGAATTGATCACTTCTGATAAGGGAAGAAGTTTGACACATTTCAGGTGTATATGACTGTAAGAGGAGCTGTTCAACATAACAAGGTACATGCTGAAGAAATAATAAAGCAAACATAGGCCAGTTTTCCAGAGTAAACGCTTTAATTCCAACGCTTTAATTATTCTTCGAGAACGCTGCACTGTTCGTTTAGTAACCGAAATCATTATGGGGAACTGTTTCAGGCTAACGACCAAGTCGTTACGCGATCGGGAAACGCAGCTGAGCGTCTCCGAATGATTCAACTCGGTTCTGCAAATTAGTGACAGTGTCGAACATAGGAAAGGAGGAGGGACCAAATGAGATTGAAAAATAAACAATCCTGGGATGGTGCGTTGAGAGACAGAGAGACGCATGTTGGCGGCAGCAGAAGATAATGAAGGACATGTTTTCCACTGAAAACATCCGAACATATCTCTCTCTTCGCTCCAACTCTTTGACGGCAGTTCTGAACAACCCCTCGATCGGCCACAGTCCGCCTCAATCAGCATCCGTGAAATTCTTCCGACCCCAACAGTGAAATGTGAAAGAAATGAAGAGCGGAATAGTTAGAATGGGGAATGGAAACAAGGAGGCAGTAAAAGAGAACCAGAAGCTACGATCACTTTGGAGAGAAGACATCCTTGGATAATCGGCTAAGAGAGAGAATTGAAACGAAGCCGTCGGAGAAGGGATGGATCGAAAGACCAGACCAATTATTTCGTACGTTTTTAAGGTAATTAAGGTGATTTTTAGGAATTAAAAGTAAATCTGATCACTTATTATAACCTATAACCGATTATTAGTACTACAATACGATAATTAAATAGCCAACTGTTAGTATCACAACTAGTACTTGAGGACAGTTTATGTTATACTTAAGGAAATTCGACGTATTGAATTTATGTAACAAACATTGTACATGAGCTGATAGCAAGAGCAAAGTTCTACATGATAGAGCTGGGAAGGAGAAAACTCCCTTGGTTCTTACGGAAGAGTCTTTACCAAAATTGTGCAATAAATTCGATGGGCTCGAGTGAGTGGATGAATGCTTTCACATATGTCAAAGGTAGAGAGCTCCATCGACAGAGAATAATTCACGAGGCTTAAATAAAAAGTGTTCAGAATTTCTTCAGACGTTAATTCCGAATGCATCGTCAAGAGTTTTCCGACCAAAAGGATGGACGATATGCTAAATTTCTCCGCTGAATTAAACACAGAAACCCATAACTTCGGCAGCAACGCATGGATGAATACCATTCGGAATCATTTACGACGATATAAAGCAGCCGTATATCATCTCCTTTCGGAATAGGTTTTCCTAATCATTGCCTATTTTTTATTTCTGGCGTAACAAGGGGGCCGTAAGAGCGGAACCGATGGAGTTTAAGCACGACTACGATGTTCACTGAGCATGGCGCACTTCCTTTCTACATCGGCAGCCTCGAAGACTTAATAGGAAGAACGGATTAACCCAAGCGCTCATCTATGCGAATAGGACCTCCGGATATAAGGCGCCAAGCGACCGACGACGGCCTATGTATTTATGTAGAAGGCGAGAAGGGAGCAGAGCGCTTTCCGCTCCTCCTCGACCGCCTTCCTGAGTGCCGCACCCTCCCGACTGAGGGAATTCCTCCGCCCTTTTGCCATTACGTGACCGAAAATCCGAGGGAAGCTGAGACAATGCCGCTTCGGAGAAGGACATCCTCCCCCACCCACACACCCATTGCCATTCTTCCCTTGATTTATGGACTGCCTGTAATTATGAATGAAAATCAGATGTGGAGATTTTCAATGGATGTTCAAGATATCCTCATGTTACTAAAAATAGTATGTGATAGGACGACGGAATAGAAAAAAAAACGATTGATGTGGGAAAACTATTATTTTATCTAGGGCTGAAACGAGCACGATATGAATTTTGAAGTTGGGCATGAAAAGCGCATTTTCCAATGAATTTTTCCAAAGCTAGCGATAAAAATTACATCCAAATATTATAGTACAGAAACGAATAAATATTCTATCCTGTAAATGAAAATTGCCCATTGCAAAAGCTAACAAAGACTTGAATCAATATTATTATATAATAATAATTACTTAATTAATATTAATATTTAGACAATAAGTTCATATCACAACCGAAAATTATCATAAAATAATGAGTAAGAAAACAAATTCTCATAGAACGATCAAAAAACTGTAACTATCAAACATACAGATATTGAAAGCTAAAAAGTTAAGGTAAAGACAAAGTATGCCCTAAAGATGAACTATGACGGAAATTATGAAAGCGAAATGAAACGGCAATAATTTATTTTCATTACGGGTTGATTTTCCACACGGTCTGCAAAAATAACAAGAATGGCAACCCTATAATCAGCCATCAAGAGAGACTATTTCGTCGAATCTCATTGTTTCACTTCGTCTGCCACTCCCACTGACTACTTCTGTCTCCGATGCTCACATCGCCTTTAAAGTCTTCTTAATCTTTCCTTCATCCACCTTTGTTCCTTCCACCCCATCTTTCCTTTATTAGGGAACGTCCTCTATCTATACATTTCCTGTCCCAAAGACAATCTGCCCATACATCTCATTTTTGTTCGCCAACTCACGCGAGAGAATTAGTATCCGATGGAATGCGAAATGTGTTTATTATTCCAATCGCCTGACCGTTTACAAATATACTTGCAAGAATCGTATTCGATCAATGTAAAGGCTTTGAATTATGATAGAACAGGCGACAGAAATCTTAGAGTTGATCAGAATGTCGAATTTTCAAAATGGTGGACCTCACTGATTCCAGTCTATCATATTAGGTCGGACCTCGAGGAAAGACGTTTTAAAAATTACATTTTTTTTAAAGATCTAGTAGCCATAAAGCCAAGGACGAAGGAGCCTATACAAAAATTTTCAATCATTCTTTTTCAATTTTTACTCTCCTCCATCTGAACGAAAATGATAGAAACGAAATCAAATATATAAAAGATATATTAATACATAATCCGAATATTGATTCATACTTTTCACCATAAATCTCAGCTGCAAAGCTAACCTACTAAAAAACTTTCAGCTGCAAAGCTGAAAGTTTTTTTAAAGCGAGCTGATACATGTCTAGCTTTATTCAAATGAGAAGTAAAAAGATACTTCCAGGAAAATAAAAATCATGTATGTATAGGGAAAATAATTCAGACAGCAATGTTGGTTAACAAAAGCAGCAGGGTTGAACAGTAACTATTTCTCTTGGTAGAAAGGTAAAAACTGCCGATTATTCCCCTTTTTTCTTCCTATAGATAACATTCATAGTAAGTAATAGTTAGTAATATTTTCGAAGAGGCTGTAGCTCGTAGATTATAACTCCGGGGACTATACATATGAGCTTCCAGGAAAGGGCTTAAAAGGGATTCCATTGTATTCGAGAACCCACACCTTATCTAAATCTCCGTCTACGACACAGCCACATAAAGGCGCACACAGCTGTTAATCAAATTTCCACCTGGGCAATTACGGCACAGGTGCCATAGGAACGCCGGTATATCCGAGTTATATCTAATCTCGACTTGGTTTACTCTGTTATTTGATGTTAGTTTTCCGGGGCGGATGGGAGTTTTCCGAGCTGTTTCTTGCGCAGGAAATGAGAGAGAAAAATCACTCGAAAAGTTAGTAGGAGTTCCCGTTCGCAAGCAAGCAATTCGTGAAAGATTTATCGCGAGCGGAGGAAATAATCTAGCCTTGAGTTAGTTCAAACAGACGGACGATAACCGCTCTGAGTGAAAATCCTTGCCGCAAAAACGTTCACTCGTGCAGAATTCATAAAGAAATTTATACACTCTCACATTATGAAACGAAGTTGCAGGAAAGGAATTTGGAAGGCAATTTTTTATAGCAGTTAAAGAAAAAAGCCAGAAATATTTCCTTTTATCGTAATTATAAGCAAAGTATTTAAAGTTTATACACAGTTTACTGATGTTTCAGCCGAACATAATGATTCTCTCGTTTAAGTTTCACAAAAGTTATGGAATCATACATTTCTTAATATTTCAAAACTGTGCTTGACAAAAATGACTCTAATAGCAATTCTAATAGGAAATGAAACGAATGAAAGTAGCTTAATCGTCCGGTGTTTACACCCCCTGCCACACACCGAAAGGCGGAATGTTGGGTATTTATGTAGATGTAGATGAAAACAAATTTGATGAAATATTTACAATGTGAACCTCATCTTTATGAGTGACGTATGCCAGTGAGCTTATTGCGATGGAAAAATTCCTCGGTATCCTTTCAGCTTGGAAATGCGCAGGGCTAAGAGGGCGTGAGGTTTGACCTATTCCCCCATTCTCCAGAAAATAAAAGAAATATTCACCTTTCATTCGCCAAATCCTCCCACCCTTCTAAAATATCAACTACATTTCATCACGCGCGACGGATTCCTTTCAAATACGATTCCAAATTCGACCTTTCGCGTTCGCGGCGAAGAAGTCCACGTAGAGGATCTCTTACAAGACGAGGAGCGGCCCAATTAATAAGCGGCCTCATACTTGGACGATCTTTATCGCGAAAAAGAAAAGCGAAAGTACCTCCCCTTGCCGACTGACCCCGACAACCTCCGGAGCACAAGTGGATGCCTGCGTGAAAAGACGCCGAATCGGACGTGAGCTGAAAGAGATGCACGGCGCAACAAAGAGGAGTCCCAACATAAGGATCTCTAAGAACAAATCAACCTCTTCCATACATTCCTCCTTTGTCATCCCTTAACCACCATTTTCTCCATTTCCCTTTCCTCTGTATACTTTTGCCTCACTCACTACTCCCATCATTCGCTCATCGGGTGAAGCGTTCATTCTTCTCTGAAAGTCATATGTGCATACTAGTTTTTGATTTTACTTGATCCTGTTTCAAAACCTTAGCAAAAACATTATTATATCATTAAAAAGTTATCGAAACAAAATCTAGTTTCATTAAGAAAAATGTCTTCCGATTTATTTCTCCTACAATAAATTCATTTCTGTACAACAATATTCAAGAAATTCATGTATTGATCTTGAAAAAAAGTGAAGCTAAATCTTTCAATTTCATTTTAAGTTATTTTCGAAAATGATAGAATACATCGCCTTAAGTTGATGTTAGAGAGATGCACCAATGCCCCACATATGTTTTGGAACACGGGACAGGTCACACTAAATGGATTATTTGTCTTTGATTTAGCGCTAAAACATTTCGGGTTTTTATTTTTTTGGATTTGATTCAATGAATTTGATCCTTTTCTCTCTCGGATAGAAAAGTAATACGGGAATTGAAAAGCTTTTGAGTTGTCGATCTTCTAACCACCAAAAAATTGAAACGGTACGAACGTTATCACCGCAAATAGGACACACCTAATCTGCAATCAAATATACGAAACCGTTACCGAGATAAGCTTCTTTACTCTCACAATCAGTACTATTTCGAGCATATGAGCAACTCATGGTAGCTGCACAAAATTTATTTATGGATGGTAAATGATGTAGGTGCTCTTGCAAATGTCCTACTTACGCTAGCATCAATAAAGATATTTATCACTTATGATATTTATCATATATGATATATCTTATAAAGATATTTATCATTTATGATAGTGTAATATCAATAAAGATATTACACTATCATTTCAAATTTTCCACTATCAATCACAAATGTTCCTCTGTCCCATTTAAAATTTTGCTAATTTCCATTTAATTTCCCCCTACAAAATCCGAAAGCTGTCGAGTGTATTTTTGCAGAAATCCTTATTTGTTTCCACCTCGAGATAAGAAGAACTTGGGGGACAATAAAGAATGTATAGTCGTCCAATTGGCTATTAAAGCGGACATTCGGTTTTTTTCAGAGATCTACGCGCAGTGTTCTCAGAAATTGCACGTTTTATCGGTTTTTTGCTAAAGCGGCGTTGGCTTAGTCACGTCCTATGTCGCGTTTTCTCCGACTCCGTGTCGCTGGAGCAGTCGTATTTTTAAACCAGACGGAATAGTATTAGTTAGCGATTCGGACCTACTCTGTTTCCCGACCTATTTTTAAATCAGTTCATGAAAATTCGCTTCCAATTTTTTGTCCGCGATGGAGAAATATGAACCTTCGGAAAAGCGCTTTCAGTTGAGCGGATGGGATTCGGATAATGCAAGATATGCCGAGCAAGTAGCGACTCCCAATGAACCGAGGAAGCCATGAATTATTCGGACGTTTATTTCTGGTTTATTTTTGCCGCGATAATGCTAAAGTGTGATCGTTTAATGCTCGGAAAGAGATACAAATAGAAATATATGCGGGCGATAGATACGCGATCGGAATTCCCGATCATTCCTCTGCCCATATAGAGCATGTCCATCGATTTGTAATTTCAGAGCTCAATTGGTGCCAAGCGGAAGACTGTAGTTACTCGTCGTGGTCGTCTTTTGTTCTTCATAAGCAAAAAATGAAGAACGAGTTTCACAGCAGTACGCTGGAATCTCTCATTGTTGTAAGAAACGTTAAAAAAGTTTACTATTCTACCCAGCGAATCCTAACTGATGAATCTAGCCAAATTCCATAGTGATAAGAGGGAAACTCCAGCTAAAAGAAAGGAAAAATCAACAGATTTTCGGGTGAATTTAAAATAGCTATCTCATACAACGATACAATTTTAAGTATGTACCAATAATTATATTTTAATAGACATCATAGCTGTTAGGTGAATGTACCCGAATATCCTTAAATTCAATATTCATAATGGAACTGTAAGCAGCAGCGTAAACTACGAAAAACCTCACCTAAAATAAGATGTATTTCATGTGAAAGAAAATGTAATCATAAAGATATTACTTTAATTTAAGGATAGAGGGCAGATTTCTTTGATAAAAATTACCAACGTTTTCGGCTTCATAGTTTAACTTGAATGCAATGCCCAAGTTATGAAAAGAAAATACTGTGAATCTCAAGGAGGACAATAGTTTCGATTGTGATCGATACTGGTAGAATTAACAGAGGTATGAGAGGTTTCATTGTCAGAGGGAAAAGTGTCATGCAGAGAACACCTGGAGACGCGGAGCATTGCTACAAGTAGAAGTCTTACGAGCGACTTCGCCTATTACTTCCTAGTAAGTAATTCATCCTCAGGAGAATGGAACGTGATGAATCAAATATGTGAGGTAGAGCTGCGTGCGATGCGTCGAATACACGCGGCGTGGGTGGTTGAATGCGACGCCGATGACGTGATCTTTTCGGAAAACAAAAGGACATTAAGGGTTTCGGGTGAGCCCAAAGGTGATGAGAGCTCATCGTCTAAAGGGAAGGACGGGGAATTAAATTGAAGAGACTCCGTCGGAAACGGTTTATACTCTTTTTTCCACTTGATTTATATCTGGCCCCTTTTCACGGTGATTTCCTACTCTTGATCGACGACAACATAAAAAGTCTAAAGGAAAAGATATTTTATCTACTTGTACGCGGTTCTATGAACGCTAGATTATTATTTACGAATCGGTGAGAGAGCGTGTTTGATATAAAGCATAGCGGATCTCTATAGCACGTTATTTTTTGTCATATTTTCATGCGATTCCAGAGAGGAAAATATATTGAATATTGACCGGAATTCGGATAACTGTCCGGTAATACCTCCTTTTTAGCAGCGAAAGAAATAAACTCAATACTGGATTCCTATTTCATCAACGAAATACGACAAACAAAAAATGTACAGTTGAAAGAAAAGTTCTGAAATAGGGTAAGTAAGAACGTATGATTTGAAACACTGAAGATTTCCTGCGATAAATATTTAATCCAATAATTTCATCATAATTCTCTCGAGCTAAGAAACGAATTGACCTCAAAAGAGTTAACCCATAAGGAGCTGGTTCGTGAAAACGGTAATTACGAAAGGGGCTACCAGGTTTTTGAAAATCGCAATCGTTTCCCAGAGGTAAGAATGATTTGACACACTATTGTTAAAAATGACGGAAAAAATTACGGCTCTGTTTGGAGCTCACGCTTCACAGAACGTATTAAAAAAATTTACCGGAACAAACAAGTTTCTCCACACCTCTGAAATTCATAAAACAAAGACCCGCATAACTAAAACAAATCTTTCAAATTGGCACCTACTAAAGACAGAGTTTAGCTTCGCACGAATTGAGGCAACAAAAGAAGAGGGGCGGATTACGCATTTTTTGTAGGCGTGGGCTTCATATCGAGATGTTTGCAGGGCGTCGGCGCTTAGAACCAAATATGGCCGGAAATAATGGAAATCTTCGCGTGAAAAGACCGCCTAATCGGGGGAGGTCGTAAAGTGATTTTCCGGGAATGAGTAGCGTGGAGGAGAGTCTTTATTAAGAATCAAAAGGGGAACGCAAATAATCTGTAGGCATAGACAAGTCAGGAAAAGGAGCCCAGGTATGATTCGGAGAAAAATTCATTTTATCGAATAATGCTTCAATGTCTATAGTACGTCGAATTAAACTTATTAGGATTTATTTTTGAGAGTTACTAGAAGAAGAAGGACTTTGCTATTACTTTGATTAAATGTTATATCAATAATTAATTCCATAAATTCTACAATATTGTAAAAGAATCTCCAGAAAATTTTTCATTAAGAACCTGAATTTATCGAAATTTCTGATTCGGCTGAAATAAGAAACAGATCGATTAATAGGCGACAACTAAGGGCTATTCTTGAATCGAATTAAAATATTACTCCAGCGTACATAAATCCATGTTTCATCCATAAGCGAGGCCACTCATACACACACGCACACGTCCACAATAAAACAACGGTCACAAAAAACTCGTTCTGAGAAAATAAACTTGCGGATTTTTTCCTCGTCAATAGGGAAAGGGAAAGAGTAAAGGGATGTGAAGGAAGGGAAGACATAATGAGAAGAAGAGAGGAATGACAATGGAATGGTGGGAAGAGACGGACGGAAGGAGACTCATGAGCAACCCCTTTCGGTGTGAGCGGCCAACAGTCATTGTCGATGCAGGACCGGACTTCTTCCTTGAAATCCGTAGCGCCGCTGAAAACTGGTAGCGATGAAAGGGGTTGGGTAAGGCCTAAAATGGGAAGAGGGAAAAGGGGAAGAGTGGTGAAGGAGGAACGGAAAGGGTTGGAAATCATGAGGCAAAAGGACGAAGGGGATGAACCACTGCTCCGCTCAGGAAAGCTGTGTAAGATCACAAAGAGAGTGAAAACGGGGCGGATTCATCGAGATATACTCAAAGTTGGGCATAATAGTCGCAGCTGATATGTCACGAAAAATTCCACCTGGATCACAAAAGTAAAAGTAATAAACGAAGACATGTTTTCGAGTAACTTAAGAAAAATAAGCATATAAGTACAACTTTACAATTTGTATCACTTGCTCAGCTGAATTCTTCAATTAAGTATTTCATTTATAAAAATAAGCAACAATATATCGATATATTGGTACCTGGAGAGACTAGACATTTTCCATAATGTGGTGGGGATGATTTTATACGATTTCCTAATTTTTTAGGTGTCCTCATCTTAATGTAGCGATAATTTTAGTACTTAAATTCCGCGAGTATTATTTGCAATGCCATCTTGACACAAGAGAGCTAATGAATGCAAAAATCTTGGAACTATCTCGTAATTCATTTTTAGTATAAGCTTCTAATACACAACGCAGTTGTTCTGCAGTTCTGCAAAATCGTCCACTCTGGATCCACTTATGCTTGGCAGTTAAAAAACATGCCTATAGAAAGCTAAGATTTTCACTGTGTAACCATATCATTGAAATTAAACTGAAGGACAACATCGGAAACCTAACAATGGACACTGAAATATTCCAACGAAATTTAAATTTAAGTGAGTCATCGATTCAAAAGTGGATGATTCATCACTGGAATCTATTCAAAATTAGACAGAAGTACGAACAGTAGGTTTACTCTTAGATGGAGGAATTCATTGTTTTATACAAAGCACGCTCAAGCTAGTAATTCCAGCTGAACCGATCAACCTTCTCCATTGTAGCATTTTTGCAGATTCACGTCTGAGGTCCTGCTGAACAGATTTAGCTCGATAACCTTGCCCCATTCTCGACTTTCGCGACTTCTTAAAATTATGGCGCCAAAAGGGAACGCTAGCGTGTTTCATCCGAGTCTAATCTTGTAAAGCATTAACATGCTGAGAGAGGTCAAGGTGGAGGTTGGGGCGGGGCGCGCTCACCCTAATCTAACCATAGACATCTGCGGATGGAATCTCCGGAGGACATCGTAGGCTTTTGGGGGCTTCTAACAAATCCTCATCCTGTCACGTCCTCGAGCACCCTTCACACGCTCTTTTCCACGGATTCGCAACCTATAAGCGATTTATTTCTGCACCTCACATTGGTATTCCGCCCGTCTCGCTTCTTCCGGCCTTGAAACTCGTTCTCCCTTTTGTCCCCACGGGAGGAGGAAATTAAATGTGCTCATGTCGTGAATATTTCGTTCATCGCGCATTTCTTTCCATCTGTGCGTTCGCCGGACTCTCAATTTTGCTCCGGAGGCTTGTCAACGTTGGAATCCTCATGGGAAACCATATGGAGAGATATGTCGCTGGCCTGACGATTCACGCAGAAAATATTTTCAAAAAATACGCGGAATTTGATTCTTATTCTGTGATCAAAGCGGATATTGTTTAGAGATATCTTTCTTTAATACCAGCACTGCATGATTATCTCTCTTCCGAAGATTAAAATTGTTTCCTTTTGTGAACATTCCAGTTACTCTATTTCATTAAAACAGCTCAAGCAAAATATCTTTCATAAGGAGGAGGTATATCCTAACTATTTCGGATAAAACCCTTTCCTTCTTCTTAATATGTAAGAAAAGAAAAACATAAGAATGAAACCTTCAAAGAAGAAGCCGAAGAGCACAATCATTTAACATTAATATTTCATCAGGGCTGTGAAATCTGAGATGGGATGGATTTTGTAAGAAGTCGGAGTCGGATGAAATTTAGGAATTTTGATTTTCTTTGGATGAATCCTCAATGAAAAACGATGTAATTGATTCATTATTTTTCTCCGAACAAATTTTTTTAAAATTACTAATGATATCGAATGAGCAGCACTATTTCTGTGCATTCAGATTGTTTGGCGACATTAATTTATTTTAGCAATTTTTTTCGGGGATTCGGAAAGGAGTTGGAGTGAAGCCTATGTGAATATGAAATGCATGACTTTTCCGTGTTGAATTTTCCCTGGTTCATTTGAAACCGCACGAAAGACATACCAATCGAAATCAAACTTAATAAATCGCTTATTTTTGATTAAGGAAGGAGAGTAGCGACGGAGGCTGAATAAACTTGGAACGGGGCTTCGCTTCAAAGGCTCGAATTTAATTCACATGTCGCAGGCATTCATTCCGCGAAAAGGTAGACGGCCGATAGTCCATTAGCATTTGCTGGATGAAGAGAGTTATTTTCCGATAACAGCAAGAGCAGAACTTGCACCAAACACAGTGGCGTCGGCAAAAGATAGTGAAAAGGAGAGTGAAAAGGGGAGAGACCGAAACCAAAAGGGGATGTAAAAAGGATGGAGAGTGAAAAGCGGAGGAGGAACAGACAGACGGAACGAAAGGAAGAAAGAAAGCCAACTTAATCGGGTGACATTTATATTCGTGTGGAGGAGAAAACAGAGGAAAGGCGAAAAAGGGGGAGCAAATAAAAGCCGCCGCTCGGAATGGCGTCTCTTGTAAAAGGGAAAAGTGGAATGGGGAGAGGAAAGAGAGCAGAAAGGAAAGAGGTGAGAGACCTTTAGGCGACGGAGTTGCATATGACACTTCACATGTTTATGCAATTATTTTAAATTAATAAGTTTCTTCCTGGTTGTACGAACTACGACTTATTATATATAGCATAACCATGCTGTTTTGAAAGATCTTTGTTTCTACATAGAAAGCGAATATAAATGGCTATTTTTATCGTCTAGATCACCTAAAATGACGGCTCAGTATCTATAACTATTAAAATAAAATTTTTATGTCAGTAGAAAATCAGTATTTTTGGGATCATCGTCGCTTTTGAGGATATATCTATTGGCATTTCAGCTTCGAGCTCTTACCCGTATTCATTCAAAAATTTTGCTTTTTCCCCGATTCTAGGAAATCCCGACAAGAATTTTTCACCTTTCCTTGAGCCCTAGTGTCTCAAAATTTCTCAGCTCTCACATAAGGTCAATCATTTCCTTTGATTGATAATAACTAATTTTTCACATATATTATGCAAGATATCCCCAGACAGAATCGACAAATTGAGTTTTACGATAGGAATGAAAATCTAAAAATATCGCGTCTTCATAAATTCATTCACTCCGAAGCAGAAAAGTGGTGACCCAGGAATCTGAGTCTTAATATTTTCTGAGTGGCCAGATGTTGGGATATTAAATTTTTAAATGTTAAGTAAAAAGTCGTCCTGAAAGTAAAATAGTGCTGAAAGGTAACGAACCACTATATTCATCTGTTAAGAACTTGGGCTTCCATCGAATGTTGTGTCTGCAGAGAGAGGATGGCAACGCTTGGAAGGTAAAGAGGAAGAGTGAGTCTGGATTTTGTTGTCGCGACCAGAGCATCGTTCCGGGGTTGGACTCGAGCGAAGGCCGCCTGGTTGTACTCGCAATCCCATCCGCCCTAAAAGCCTCGTCCCTCACTACACACACGCGTGCTTCCGTGCCCTACCCGCGATCCCTTCGGCGGCTGTGTTAGAATAAGCGGCTGAAAAGATGGAATAAAGGTAAAGCGATATTTTATTCAAGGAGGCAATGGTACGGAAGAATAGCGAGACGAACTGTGAGGAAAATTCTGAGATATGCTTTATCGCTGACGGTAAGTAACCGCAATGATAAAGGTTAGAAGTTCTAGATAGAAGATTAACAATCTCGGCTATATAATTGTAACTTCCTTATCTACCCACATTGAGAAATCTTTAAGAAAAAGAATAGCATGTGGTATCTGAAAGTAATTTAAACTGCAGAGTGAAACACTGAAGTAAAATCCTAATTTAAAGTAAAGTCCTCAAATTATTTTACATATAGTTCGCGTTATCTAATAGATTGTTAACAATTTCAAAAGCAAAGACAACGTGAATGAGAACCCTTCTCATTAGAATATGGTAATATTTCGCCATTCAACAGTGATTATAATTAATTGCCGGTGAAAACATTTGGAAAAGTTGCAGATAATAGTAGGAGAGACAACGGAACAGCTACGGTAACTAAATCGAAACATTAATTTTTTAACTGGGTTTTCTTTCTGTTGTCAGTGTATTCAAATACCCTCAAAACAAATCTGGGTCATACTAACAAGATTTCAAGATTTCGTTTACACGCAAAACGTTGCATGTACCCGAGAGAGATAATTAAGGACAGAAATTGGGGTCCTTAGGAGTTTCAACTCACGAATTCCTGTAATTTTTTTGCTGAAGACGACGGATGAAATAGACTGCAGATATTATACGAATCGTGAGATTCGACTCTGATCGTAACTGTTTGATAAAATTTTTCCATTGGAACGGATAGAATAAACAAAAAGACTAGAAACTAGCATGAAACGAGGTAGACATAATAATGTGGTAATTTTATGTGGTAACACGACATGCAGTTGATTGAATAAAATATTCCTTGTATATATTTATACTCATGAAATCGTATTTGTCAATCCATTACTTCATTTTCTTTGTCTACTTTTCAATGCGAAATTACAGACAAAAATACCATATTTCAAGACATGGCTAATTCTCAAGAGAATTCCGTTTACAGCAAGCCAGAAAGTAAATATTTCTTAATGGGAATTTCCTAGAGCAATATGAATTATAAAAAGACAATCTGCTACTATCCCTTGTTTCTCTCTTCGAGTTCCTTCCCGTACCTACATGTAATTCTAGCTTACTTCACCTATCTTTTTTTTCCACCCCCCAAATACCCATATTCTATTGCATCCCAGAACTTTTCAATTATTTTTATCCCTTCAACCCTTCCTTCCAGCTAATATCCTAATGAATTCACCTCTGCCTTCATTAACCTAACCTCTGTGTTCAGTTCTTCATATAATTCTTAATTTAACTTATTTAAAGTTCTTGTTTTGTTATCTTTCTTCGCTTTGATGTTGTCTTCTTTCTATTCGTTGGTTTTTTCACAACTGCTATTATCCGATATAACTGGCCAGTTCTAGATGTTTCTAATCTCAATAAATAATATATAAAAGAGATCAGTTATGGTGGTACATCGGGGATACATTTTGTTGTGAATTTATGTCGCCAGATAAGTCCCTGAAACCTATGCTTCATTGTCTTCATTTTCTCCCTTCAATCGCTATCAATAAAAACCCCAAGAAGCCGAAAGATTGATGTGAAACAGCCGCTTAAACTTACCGAGACTTTTTTCGATCGTCCAAATGAGGAGAACGACGAGACGACATGTCCGTGGCCGAATCGCGACATATCTGTTTGTCTGAAAAAGGCGCCGCAGTGGAGAGAGAGAGTGCATCTGCATCTTTCTTATTTCCATTCCTCCCCATTGTTTCTTTCGAGGGGGATTCTATTCGTGGAGAGTAGGGGACGAGGTCGTCGTGGAACAGGAAACGGAGAGTTCCCTTGGGGTAGGGATCTTATTCGGGTGTGGAGGCGTGCGCAACACCTCAAGGGGTTGACTGAATCGGAGGTGTACTCACGCACCCCCTCTGCGGAGGAATTTCGACGGAATTGCGATCGAGGTCAGTAGTACGGAGAATAAAAAAACGAATAGGGCTCTTTAAACACTTTTTTCCCTCTGGGATTCAAAGGAACTTCGGAATGATGAAAGGATTTCCGGAGAGTGATGAGAGAGGTATTTGAGTACGGAAGGTTTACTCGTTTCCAAGTAATTTTGAAGGTATTTCAAACGTGTATTACGAAGACAAGGACAAGAGGCGCGCATATTCTAGAAATTTATGCTTATTTAGTTTCTTCTCTCTAGATTTTAGCAGAAGAATCTTTGATCGAAACAAACTTGAGAAATCCGACCAGATATGAGAATGAAAATGGAGGATGGATGAAATTATTTGCACAATACAGACTTGTCTTCGATAAGAAGAAATTCCTCGATATTTGTTAAGATAAATTGATTATAAAGAGATCTAATCTCGCCCCAAGGCTACGCGATTTTCTGGAGCTCAAACAAAACCATTTGCTGATTTTGAAAACATAAGCAGAAATGATACAATTCAAATGAAAAGTGCTTTGATGCCTTGAGCAGTTGATTAATAAATGACTTGTTATCCTCCATAAGACATCAATTGGCTCATGATATCCAAGTAGTAATCAAGTTACAAAATAGCCGTAGCCTATGGGTGTTTTCAGATCGAATAATCACGTTAAATGTATAAACAAGCACCGTTATTTCCAGCCAAGCATTAATAGAATTCATCTATATTGATGATATCTTGAATTAACATAAAGATTAAATTTGTCTGCTGGAGGAATTTTAGAGGCTATAGAGAATCCTTTATAGATATTATAGCAAAAAATGAATCGAGACAGTTCGAAGAAAAAAACGTATCCGTGAAAAGTTTTCTCCTCGCAGGGTGTCTTCCTGTAAGCTTGACGATGACAAGAGAGAAAAAAATGTCGGAGTATTAGGAAGATTCGAATCTAAATATTTCTCGCTCTAAACACGTTCTCCTTCACACGTGATCTACTAATCTCTTCGCTTGTTTTCTTTCTCTTCTCCGCCCTTGACTCTCCCTCTCTATTATCTTTCGCCTTATCTCACTCCCCTATCGCCATTCACCTTTGCATCCGTCGCCGCCTTTTTCACTTCTCTTTTTGCACCTCTCAGCACTCACGATTTTCATTTGCTCCGCTTTACTTCGGTTATTACATTCCCAACACGTTTCGCTATCTCTTCGATCAACGCATCGCCTTCATTTGTTTCCAATGGACGAGACTGTGGACTGAATGTGTGTGACAAGAGGAACAGAATTAGCCTGGCTTCCATTCCACGTGAGCTCAAATAATCAAAAATGAATTGGAAAAAGTGTGATTGAATGTATGAATATGAAATACCCTCTTAGAATAAGTACTAAAGAAATCACATGAAGCAAGAAGGACGAAGATCTATTCTATAGCCATTACCTCGTAAGAGATATAAGTGAGGCGTTTCTTAATGGCAATAACTTAATCCAAATGATAAAATAATGTTTTTATTAATTCATGGACGAAAGTATTAGAACATGATGGAGGATTAAATACAATTTTCTGGCTCGTACGCAATCTGGTAGAGTGGAAACCGCTGGAAATCTTCCGCGAGCACTAAATTATAAAATATCTTCTCTCTCAATATAGATATTCTTCCTAATAACTATATTTCAATTTAATAGAAAATGAATCTGAATGGTTGTCTTTACATCTCCATTTGCTGTTCAAAATGCAATCAGGAATTTTCATCCACAGAAGATATTGAGTTGAAATGAGGCTATCATATTTAAACAGAAATAAAAATCACAATGCGTTACTCAGGGCGTAGAAAAACGCTTATTTTATCTTACCTATTCATATATAATAGATATTTTATAACTTAGTGTTTTATACATACTTTATTCATTCTCTCTGCATCAATGAACACTCAGGATTATATAAAATAAGCAGATATTTCTGTCCAGAGAAATTCCTTATGATTTTTATATTCAAATGTAATGGTTTCAATATTCTCAGTGAATGAGTAATCCTGAGTGTATCTTGAGCAGACAATGAAGATGTAAAAGGATAAACATTCAGATCCCTTTTGAGTTAAAATCAAAGATAGGTATTAAGGAGATCATCTTTATAGTAAGAGAAGATTACTGCCTAATTTTATGTTGCTCTACCACGGTCTATTCGGGAAAAACTCGTTTAGGCTGCTGATGTCGATGAGAGCTACTAAAAGCTGCTCTTTAGCGTGAACTCCAAGTTCTAAGCCCAGTTTCGCCAGTGCTTTAATTATCTTTTCGCTTCCGTGAGTACTTAGATAATCTCTAACTCGCGTTTCGTTTACGAACTCAACTGAATTCTCATCAAAAACTAAACCCCTCGATTAGGAACCCTTCTATCTAATTAGATACGTAGATAATCAGCGGTCTTCTCCCTTTATGGCCAGAAAGAATTTTAATAGAAAGCTCCTGCCTTATCCGATTCCTTTTCTTTAAAGCTTAATTAAAACGAAAATGATCATAGCCGGACACTAATGGTAACAAATCTGCGAGAATCAGTACTCATTATCGGTTTATGCGTAGAATGATTGGATAGCCTTCTGCTGGGGTTAGTATTAGCGCGGAGTGGTCGAATTACATAAAGAAATGATTTAAAGAATCTCGCAAGAAGTATTTATTGGTCCTTTTTTTGTTAAGTAAATATGTCGAAGGTTTAACAACCAGAGATGGAGGAAATTCATGATTCCTCGCACCGCTTCGGAAGCTTTTTTTTCCTGGGCCGTTCGTTGATCTCGTTGGTATTTCCGTTGATACGTTCCGAATAGACTGCCCTTTCGACCTTGGCAAAGTGGCTACCTCAACTAAAATCCGTGGATTCCGAAGCGCCCATGCTTAGAAAACACTCCCAGAGAAAACTTCCGTTGGAAACGACAGACTCCAGGTGTTACATTCATGAAGCATTTCTTCAACTAAAATTGGTAATAAATTACTTACAAAGATATATAGGATATATGGGAACGAAAACTGTGATAATTACATCATAGTATTGAAAGAAACCACAGTGTTTTCATTCTAGCGACTAAATCCTTGTTTCCTCACCTCTCAATATTTACAAATTAGCATTTACAACTACAGCAGTCTAAGCCTTTTCCATCATAAGCTTTTAAAGTTTTAACAACTTAATTGAATAATTGTTTAACCAATGTTTTAACAATTTAAGGTTTTGAAAAGCTTCATAAATTATCCTCCTTGAGGAAGCAATGCGTTATAATTTCCGAACCAAATAATGCAGAAGTGTAAGAAAATAACGTCTCCATAATCTAAAATGCGAAAACCCCTTCTCACCTTTGCCATCCAACTACAAAGCAAACGAGCTACCTGAAGTACTAAATCACTCGTGCACACATTGCGAGAAAACCCATAAGGTTATCAATCAGTTGATTCAATTCGTTCAGCATATGAAAGACAACTTTCACGGTGAGTAGTTTCTGTCGGAGAGACGTAGAAAAAAAGGCCGACCCAAATTGGAGGGAGAACAAAAAAACGGGGTTATATTCTTCCGATTCCTCGGACAAACCAGTTCCCATGCACATGTCTAACCCTTCCAAGGATCCAGGCGCCTCTCTCCGTAGGCAATCCAACAACAGTCTGGATCCCACGAGAAATCGCCACTTCCCTTGAATCAGAGCCATGCTTTGCTGCGCCGGACAACGACCCTCTTTCATGTCTTCATTTCCAAAATCATGCTCGTCTAAGCTCTCTCTAACGCGAACATCGAAAAAGGGAATAAATGGCAGTTCATCCGAAAGTTATCGCAGAATTTGTAGTCACCATTACAGTACGCAGCGGTATGTTCTGAGTGATGAGATGGGCAAAAAAAAGATACGGTAACTAAATATGGATAAGATAAGCCAAGGAAGGTTGCCCTTTCCGATTAAACCACCGAGTGCTGAATGAGCGAAGGTGATGATCTCTCTCTTGCTGCACGTGCCGAGCCGTGATGTTACCCACTTAAGAAATGACTTTAAAAGTTTTAAATGCAAGATTTGGTCTCTTATGAAGAAGAATGAAGGGAGTATATAATCGAATTTACTCTTAGGAGACAAAAAGCAAGTTGCATTGACTTAAGTTACCTTAACGCATCTCAAAAGGAAAAAATGTCACTAAGTCATTTTATTTCACAATTGTGTAAACCATTCATAATGGATTTTATTGGAAATATAGAAGAGAATAAGGATAATGAATATCCTTTAGTTCTAGCTCCAGCCATGTATATTTTTTTCTCCTCTGTTTCATTTTGGGCAACAACTTAAGTCCTCCCTGAATAACTTTTCATTTGCAATTCGGAAAATTCACAAGTTACAATACTGAAAAAAGCATGAGCAAACGTATTCGACTTCAAGAAGAATTGAAGTTAATTCGTAAAGAAATTTCCCTTGTGCCACTTTCTCACCGACGGACACCGCAAGCTTGTCATAAATCTCAACTTTTCATAACTGTTCAGAATAACGATAGTACATTTTACAATTTTAAAAATGCTCACTACAAATAACAATATCTCTGAGTGAAGCTGTGACGAATACTGTAAAATTGTGTAAATTCCGAGATCCTCCGCAGAAATCGTCGTATATCTGTCGGATACATGTCCAACCGGATGCAATCCCTATATTGAAAACCCCTCCCCCCTCTGCACCGACGATGGTAATTTCCGGGCGATTGTCGCGCATTCATCCGAAGACGAAAAGAAACAGAAACTCGTTCGCAGTGGAGTAGCATTCGTGATGAATATTTCATTCGAAGGAAAGTGGAGAATTCAGAGGTGAACAATGGGGATCGGACAGAATGGTTCACCGCTCCACTTGATCAGATGTTCAACTGCCCCATCGCTCTACTCGTATGCTTGGTGGTAATCGCTCTTTTAATAGCAGAGCGTTAATCAACTTGTCATCCGAACTATCGATGGACGTACATCGCATTAACCTCATTCGAGGAAACACCTATTGGAAACTCGGAAAGAAGTTACAACACCTAACATTTAAATTGACAAAGTATTCCATGCATATGCACATATATTTTCCGTGATTTAAGTGATTCTTGGAAAGGCATTTCGTCAGGAGTGACGCAAGCGTCCTCAGACAAATATATTCAGACCTAACTTTCTGTGATTGATGTGCTGCATACCTGAAGTATTTACCTTCTATAACAAATAAGGGTAGGAAATCAGCGAAACTCTGCCAACATGATAGTTATAGTTACCATTTGGAGTACCCAGAGTTGGGGACCCCTTGGCTTTGAAGACCAGTTGTACCCAGAGCAAAATCGGAACAAAAGCGAAGACTTAAAAAACTGTCATTTTTGCTGCAAATGTGAAATCCGAACCGAAAATATTGAAATTTCTAAACCAAAACCGAAACAGAAAAATTTTATTTATTCCGTTCCGATATTCAGTTTTCAACAACAACAAGGATTGCAGACTTGCCAATAACTATTTAAGTTTTATTCTAAAATTTAGAGTTATTCAATTTAAATAGAGAGGGCTATAAATAGTGAAAAACTTTTAGATGGCTATCATGTAACCATAGTCTGAGCTAAAAAAAGATAACGATCTGAATTGGTTTTAGGTTGGTTGAAGGATCAAAACCAGAACTGCATCGAAATTTGGTTATTTCTTTCAATAGGAGCGAAAATCGGAACGGAACTACCAACCCCGGGTGTCGAACTACGGTATGACACCTTGGGTATGACAAAGAGGTCAAACTAAAAAGTAATAGCTCGTCTACAATTATGCTTCATCTATTGAGAATTTCACGATTATAAGGCATTTCAACAGTTAATTGGAGATTATTAATACACTAATTCTGTATAACTTTTAGATGAGAATGTGAGAAAATTGTTCAAACTCTTCCCCTTGGCAAATTTATAGATCTGTCCTGATAGTTTCTTGGAGAGTGACATGCCAGCAATACGCTGAGAAAGTCGAGGATGTCTGGGCTCTCTATCGGTGCTTTTACTCATAAACGCCTTACACCAACGACCTTCAGACACTCTCCTTCCGATCAAAGCGTGGAAATGTATTCCATTTCCGCTCCCATTCCTCGCATTTGCCTCCCCAACACTGCATTCCCATTTGTCACAGACTCCGAGCGGAAAGATCATTGGCATCTCCTCCTCTTTTCAATTTCCCTCCAACTATGTCTTTCGCCTCTTACTCGATTCCTCTCCTACATGATACTCTTACAATCGCCTTATATTCATACATTTATCCAAGCTTACCTCTTAAAACTTTTTCTCTAACATTGTAATCGCTCTTCGTAAGAAGTAATCTTCCCGCCAAATACCATTTTTAATATTAATTAATATCATGAACGACAGAATCTACAAGGTGGTTCATCGATTTGTAGTTTTCCATCGAAATCGAACAATGACAAAGGTTAAAAAGTCTCGCTATCCAACGCTACGTAAAAGAAGAGAACGAGATGCAATTCACCCCGGATTACCTTCATTCCTTTTTAACTTAATTTTCTTGGTATAATCTACTTCGACGAATCAGTTATTACATGTTACACTGGCTATGTGCTACTTAGGATGCCATATTCTGTGAAACTTTGTCCGCCTAATGGGGGAAAATCATTCATCAGAAATCATTTACATGCAAATGCACTTTTTCGAACGCGTTTCATTGTAGTGACTGGTTCTAACAAACTATCATTATCGGAAGTTGCCATTCTATGAGCTTACAATAAGTCGATTCAATTGAAACGTTCTAAGGATATGTCATTGTTTATGAACTGCTCCGTTGTCACTTTTCATCCAGTATGCTTGGCTAGTACTACTAGAAAATGAATTTATGCATTTTTTACTTTTCTGATACTTACACTTAATGATTCGCAGTAAAAGGAGGGTAGAGTTAACTTAAGCTGTATTGAAGAATGATACCTATCGTATCGTTTCTAAAAGCAACACAAAAATTTCCTCCTCTAAAAGTGGAGGTAAGGAAGATTATAAATTTCGGTAAATTAATGAAAAGGCACTAGATTAAGTTCTTATTATTTATCTCAATATAACGGAGTAACTTACAAAATAACAATCTGAAATGGTTTGACAGCAACAACTCAAACCAGTAGCGCGTTATGTTTCCATGAGACCAAAGGCAAATCCGAATTTCGGGCCGCACGTATTATGTGAATACAGATATTTTTCTCTGCTAAAGGAATGGGTAGGCCCATAAGGAGTTGGGGCCCCTTAAAGATATCCATTTTGCCCAAAGGGTACTGCTCTACTCGCTGCCTCTTCTAAATTATTTCCCAAATCAATATTTCCCTTTGATTAAGAAAAATGAATATTTTCATCAACTATAGCATGAGAAAGGACATTGATCAGGATAATATGTCCGTGCTCTTCATATCCCTTGCTCACCCACCGTCATCTCCATTCACATTCACCCATTCCTTCTCCCATTTTTCCGCTGCAGTCACGCCGTGGTATAGAAGGTACGCCTGACCCTATCCTCGAGGCACCGCGTGATTTTTGATGCTTTTTTCTTCGTCCAATTCACGTCGTATCGATACCGTTATGAGTGAGAAAGTTGGTTGGGGCGGGGCAGAGGACGGCTGCACGATCGCAGTGCTCACTCTCACTTGTCGTTGGCGTTTTTCCAGAGAAGTACGCCGAGGAGGAATGGCAAAAGGGTTGCCTTGTTTACCATTTCCTTGCTGGGGAGAGATTTTTATTATCTCGCGATCCACGCGCATAACGTTCCTGGTTACATGCTGTAAAGAGCCGGAATGCCGCGACACCCACGAAGGCGGATGGCGAAGGAAATTCTCATAAATCCCGTGACAACGTCTGAAAGTACGGTTGGTCTTTGGAGAGGTCGTAAGTGCAGCGACAAAGGATTAAGAGCGAATGGGGTGCGTCGTTTTGTCTTTCACATTGCCGACTCTGCGGGGATGATAGCGATGGCTGTACTCCATTTTCAATAAACTGTACACTTTTTAGCTAAAAGATAGACTTTTGAAGTCGAAGACTACGTTTCAAGCTTTTATATTTGATGAGGTCTTTGCATCAGTTCATAAGGACTCACAAAGTAGAGTAAAAAAGTTTTCATGGTATTCGTCATGAACAATTAATGGTACGAATCATTACTCTTCTAATGGCTATATCACATATTGATTTATCCTTACATATAATCCTATTTTAATTTCTCGGCTATGAAGCTGTGCACTCATTCATAACTTGAAGGACTGCATTCAATTCATGTATGCATTTTCGCTATATAATTAGATTTTACAATGAAATATTACTACTTAATGCGGGAGATTCTTACTTAACAGCTCATGCAAGATCCATCGATGGCAAACAACTAGCGAATTCTCGTTAGCGAATGGCAATCAAAAGTAAAAGTAAAGGAAATTGATCTTAGGTATTAATAATTAATGATGCGACTACAAGGAATGCAGATAAGGATTTTGCCAACTCTCTCTTGACTTAAAAGGAAAAAAACGGAATATTCTGGAGAGATTTCGTTATGGGAACGAAGGGATAATCTCCCTGGAGGAATCGAGCTTGCAGCGGCCATTAAAATTGCCGAGTTGTCAGGCGCTGAACAGTGTTTATTCTCGAGGCGGCGGACGAGAGGAAGCGTCAGTCGCAGAAGCTTCTATTAGAGATAAAAGTAGGAGTGGAAGGAAAGCAAGACATTCCCGTTTCTTCAGGGAAAATAAACCCGAGATCAATCGGTGCTTCTGGAAAGCGAAACAAACCTCAGCTCATGAACACGAATGCTAATGTCCACCTGTTGATCTTTCCCAAAGAGAGAACGTTCTCCATCCAATTCTGCCGATTACGTTCTTTGGATGACTGGGCACTGGGAACGCAATTCTTCCCCGAAAATATCGTGTTTACAGATATCCGAGGACGTGCCGTGATGCAATGAATTTGTTTGGAGAAAACAAGAAGGGGCAAACACCAGTCTCCAGAGCTCTCATCCCAATGGGTAGGTCACCTCTCTTCGTGAAGTGCACCATTAGAATGCATTGCCGAGCTTTCTTTCGGCCTCTCTCTCTCAGATGTGGTGCGGCGACAAGTGTCCCTGTGTAAAACTTCGCTGAGAAAAGGTCACCACCGAGTAGCGTAAATGGAAGAACCCCAATCCCTCAATGACCCACAGGAAGGGAGTTAATGCACTGGCGGTGAAAATGAAGTGCGAAAACACTAGGTCATAAAAGCGGTCTCTTTCTGGGAAAGAATGGAGCTAAAAAAAACTCCAAAAAGAAGGAAACCATATACAAATAAAACTTGAGATTTTTAAGGCGGGAACGGTAAAGAATCTTTGGAATCTTGTATGCACCAAAGGTACGTGACAGAAAACACATATTTCGAAAATTTTGAAATTAAAATCGGTCGATAATTCAATAGGAAATAAAGAACCTTTCAGGAAAAAATTAGGCAGCAAATTTCATTTTACTTGTTTCAACGCGAATGAGAGTGAATAAAGCGTGATTTTATTCTTAAAATTAAAAAGATCTACGGCAAAATTTAAAACATCGGTGTCGATCTTCTGTGATTATTCGAGAGGCAAAATTTTACGGAGAAAAAGAATTTCCGATCACTAGAATCCACTTATCGAAAGCAGGAAATGATTTTCGAGCATCTTATTTTAAGGCATTATTTTTTCCGGGATATGAAAATTGTTGTGCTTAAAGTATTAAACTTACGATAGCTCTTGGAAATTCTTCACTTCGTTGCTGTCATAGAAACGCCACTAGCGCGTAAATCCACGCTCTTACAGAGTATATGTGTACGAGTAAAGAGACGGTCCCTTGACTCTAACGACCCCGTTTCGCAGCCGTGGTAAGGGAGTTCTTTTCCCTGTGATTTTTGGACGAACAGGAGTGTAAAGAAAGGGAGAGTGGAGGAAAGAGGGGATTAATTGGCTACCTACATCCGGTGGGGTCGGTCAACAGAAACGAAGTGAGGAAAGGGGAATGGTTTATAATGATGCTGATGCTTTCGACAATTTATCGCGGGCTACACGCGATGAGAACACGAAAAAGTAATAGTTCAGTTCGAAGAAAAGGTTTCATCATTTCCACGAGATCTTCTAATCTGCCCCTCAGCATAAAACTCCTCGAAAAAATAACGTGAAAAAAGTCATCGTCACGAATGTTTTTATAGGCAAGCACCTGTATCTACTATCACGAGATATTTACTTTGTAACTGGTTTTACAAACTTGAGGCATTCGAGACACAATTTTCCGTTCGCAATTGTAATTTCCTGCTTTTAATTTACTAAATCGACGATCTTATTCATGTGCTGAGAGGTTCACATCGAAGAATGTATTCGCAAGCGTGCACAGGTCATATACGCACAAAAGGCACTGGGGTAAATAGGTAAAGATCAAATAGATCGAGCTGTGTAAAGGAAATAGCTATCTGAGGTTGAGGCAAGATTGGGAGTAAACGGAGTAAGTCCAACATGCGGAATAAATCCACAACGTACTGTGGATTCGTATGAAGGCCACGGGAAAAAACAGATGAAAACTTGTGTAAATCTTTCGCGCCAAGAGAATCGCCATCATCCACCTGATTACGCCACTGGGTAACACAAATACAGGAAAAAATTCCATATCTTATCGGTCACTCTACGTTGCAACCATGTCGGACAGCTGCGCAGCGTGAATGGAGGAAAGTCCACTGATTCCTAAACAAAGTTCTTCACAGCGATAAACCGTTTCGTTCATCCTGATGGACATAAATAAAAGCCATTAAGATTATCGCAAAAAACATCGCGACTTCGGATGAAACCTCTTCTCCATCCGATGTCTCGACATCATCGGAGTTGGCCCAAGGTCCGCCTTCAGACAGCCCATTATAGTAAAAACCTTTTTTATACATGCAAAGGGCCAATTTAGGACTGCGTGGGAGACAGATGAAATCTTCTGCAGGAGAAGCGAGGTAAAATTCGCAACACTCTCTCAAAGGGAAATTCAGTAAATTTCGAACTAATTTCTCGACTGGGGTAGATTGTCCGATTGGTCGGTGGGTCGAGGCTATCTCTATCTGATGAGAGGAATCAAAGGAAAAATGATGATTTCAACAGCACTAAGAGTTAATTTCCGTCGCGTGATGCGGTCGGGTGCCTTTTTCCAGCCGCTCGTATAACGATAATGGGTTATGTAAAATATTTCCCACGCAAAGCGGTCGCCCGTGGACGAGTTTAACCTCCCAGTTCATTCATCCCTCTAAACCTGGGCTATAAGAGATCTCGCTATTAAATTGATACAATTTCATCTGAAAGATCATGAAGAAATGTTTCCTTCGCGATTGGAATAAGTTATTATAAAATAAAAACCAAATGAGAACATTAGTGACGAGGAAATTTTGATGAAAACAGACAACTATGAAATATCCGGAAAGAATGGGTGATTATTTGGACTTCGAATCGATGGCACTGAATTCTTATGAATCTTATTTGTTGAATAGACGAAAGTAGTAAATACTCATCTATGAAAGAGCATGCTCCTAAAAACTTAACACTGAAACTGAATGGATAGAGCACCATCATCTCAGCAACAAAGTTCACAAAATGGGATAATACAGAATAAGAGATTCCTACTTCGTACCAATTTTGTTCAATTCTCACTGAGTATTTTCCAGTGTATAGTCTCCCCTGCCAACAACTTCTGAGAATGATACATGTAAAGCCTATGAAAATGTTGCGCTGAGGTGACAATTTAGAGGGCTAAGGGATGTTATCGAGCACCTCATGGCATGGCCACCACTAAATCAGACGAACGTCGGTGCTCTCAAATAAAATCACCGAGGAAAAGTAGCTACTTATGAGAGTATCTTGAATCACCTATTTACGTACTTTAACTGCATTTGTAATGAAAGCTGACAGCGGCAATCGCATAAATTCGAGAGTCGCTGGCATTGATGGGTCGTTCAACGCCATTCCTTCACTCGAGTCCTCACTCATCTACCGGACTATATAGAACGCGGGACAAAATACATTCACTGCACACTCATTCCTGAAACTTCCCCACATGTAATACTCCCGCTTCCTCACTCACGGAACCTCGTCGCTATTTTGGTTCGCGCACGAAAAGCACTCCCGCCACGCACCAACATCCTGCGGCAAGCGAAAGATAAAAATCCCACAACGTTTTCACGCGCATCGCTCGCACCGTTGGAGAGGCTGCAAAGCAGAAAGCCGCGCCATCAGAGCGCGACCTCACACAAACACACGCGAACAGTGGGCGGACAACTCACCTGAGATCTCCAGGGCTCGCGAGGTCAAGCGACAAGATGACCACGGCGGCAATTATAAACTCCACACAAGCTTATTTTGAAGAGGCTGAAACGTCCGACATCCCAGACGGCGATTCTGTCACTATCCTACACGAGACTCAAGGAGAGCCTTATCCTCCAACGGAATGGAAACACGCAATGCAAAACAACACACTGATGGAAGAGACGACCGGAATGGTCGATTCAAAAGGGTGTATAACTGCTCTCCACGAGGCACTAGCTACCGCAACGGCCGGCTGGGGGCGACTGAGGCAGGAGAACCGCTCTCTCCACTCCCCCCTCCGCACGGCCCCCCCTCCCCGTCCGCACTCCCCTTCGTGGTTGGGGGAGAGACGCAAGATAAGTTGAAGAGGTGCAGATGGAAGCGGTTTTCTCAAAAGAGAGACAATCCTTTCGGAGTAACCGAGATTAGAATGGGGATCGAAAGTGCTGCAGGAGCGATGTCTCACCAAAGGGAGACGATAAGATGCTAACGGGTTATCTAACTTAATTAGCCGTACCCTTTTGAGCGAGCGATATGCCACTGCGGACAATTTTCTCCGTCTCACGAGAGGTGAACGCTGCGTCCACTGAAAGGTTATTCACTTCTCGTGATTTATTTGGGATCGTTTTTAATTTTTTCCGCAGAATAAATCGCATGGAATGGCATGCGTGGATCGGATATACCTTAAACCAATACACATCGGTTGAAAATGTACTTGTAAATGAGTATATGACATCAGTATGGCAAAACGTAACTCCGTGGAAAGCTCTAAAATAGAAGAGATCAACATTTTATAGTTTAGAAAATTCACGTGGTATACACACATATGTTAATCTCTTTTATCTATAAGTATAATATGGTTTTTATATGAAATCCTAAATCTGATCTTGTTCTATCTACGCGGTGGGCCCAACATTTGGCGATTTTTATTCCCCCAGAAAAGGTTTTTCCCAGCTCCAATAGGTATCTACAAAACCATAAATAACTTTCATAAATATATATTTTTCTTCGTGGGTTCTTAAAAGCGGCTAAACGAATAATTTACATGCCTGGAATTTATTTCCTAAAGTTCTTAGATCTGCGGTTAAATCAGGCATAAAAAATAAAAACAACGTTGGCAGTCATTTTCTAGCCAACTTTTTTTACACACAACTAAACTTCGTTGGCTCTTATCGTGAGATATACTGAAAGGGAAACATAAGTTCTCTTCACTACTTTTAGATACGCAAACCGGCCATTTTTAACACGAACGTAGCTCCTAACAAATAAATCAATGAATATTCAAAGATGTTAACCATTGAGTCTACAGCATTGTAACAGTATCATTCTAACGTAAACAACATCGCATCGGTGGGCAGGAGTAAAACGAAAAGTTACGTAAAGATAGCGTATACGTGGGTGAATCTTTTTACAATTAGCACAGGTGTTTAAAATCATCCTGGCTCATTAAAAATCAATGAGCTGTCGTATTCAGCTGCTAGATATTTCAAGTCCTAAGTGCGATTTTCTAATCCTACTTCGGCCTTCTAAAAATTAAATAGAAGTATTCTCGATTATGAGCTCGTACACTTGTTGCACTCATACACGAGGGAAGTCGTTTGTAATATACGCCAGCACTATAAGCATGACTGCTCACAACTGGCCTCAACGCTTAAGGACATAACAGTAAGCAGTCGTTTTAAGGCGCTGTTTACCTTAAGCCGTTCCACAAAAACGAAAACCATCGTTGGTTGGCGTAATTAGCATGCTCGGTGTGACCCGGTTTTTATTTGTGATCTGCCGCTAACGAGTTCACGTGCGGAGGAGGGGAAATGTCATAAGGGCGATAATTGTCGGCTGAGTGCACAGGGAAGTAACCTGAACGTCTTGCACGGAGATAACATTTCTGAACTATTACGGCGCGGCATTACATACAACCACCTCAGTCAACACTGGGACAAGTTCGTTTTTTCGGTCGTTAAAGGTGGCTAGGCAGCCAAAGGGATGTTAAGTTTACAACCAACTGCTATATAATATCGCCATTATAAAGCTTGAAAGGGGTTAATATACTCTTTGCTTATGAGGACATATTTTATCACGTAACTGGTTCGCTCTGTGCGGACTTTCATGAACTTCCGTCCTATTACCAGATGCTTAAGTACCCAAATTTGAAAAATAAGTCAAAAACTATTATGACTGCGATTTCATTATGAGATATTACAATATCAGAGAAGCGTAACAATTTATATTAAATTTTTATATTTCCAATTTATATTAAATATTCTTTCCAGTGCATTTTTCTATTTATAAATACAGTATTAAGCTATAATATAAATAAATATTGAATATAAACATAAAAAATTAAATTTTAAACGAGTTTATTTATATTTGGGATTACTACACCTCTCGTTTTGACCCAAACTGTCTCAGTTTAGAGGCATGGTCCCACTAGAATTTTGATTTTGTAACCATTGTTGTCTAGATGTTCATAAATTTTGACAAAACTAAGTTTGAAAGCGAATTCCCCGTTTTTCTCCTTCAAATGCTTTCTGTTTCAGTTTTTAGCCATTATTATATGTTAAGCCTATTTGTAATAGGTATTTTGATTTCAAGCATAGGGGATTTCAGTCACAAATGAGTAAAGAATTCACTTCGTCGCAATTAGTGAAGAGGAGATGCATGAAGACAACCTTGTTCTTAGTATTTCATCGAGATATTGAAAGATTTATGGTCCTGTTCATCGCAAGGGATTTTGCGGATAATACATAATCTTCCACTACGTACTAGAGTTTTGCGCTTATCGGTATTTAGCAAGTGATCTACCTGTAACATATTTGAGGTGTAATATTAGGGTCCATTCCCATTATTCATGTTAAGTCCCAAGCTTTCATAAGTAATGCCGGAATTTTACTAAGGTATTTAGATGTGAAAAGCTGGGCTTTCGGAAAATATATGTACATCGATAGGGATTTATCGGAGAAAATCCTGACCAAGGATGGAAACAACTGAAAATCTCCGAGAATCACCGATGGTGCCGGAAGATAAAACTCTCTTTAGAAGTGAAAATTACGACTTATTCGCAGCTTTCAAAAACCATTTAGACTCCGCGTCGTAGGAGCGAATACGCGGAATTGCAGAGTTTGAAAGATGGCCTACTTCACATTACCTGCTGCCCTCACGATATACATAAATAAGACGCGGTCAACGAGATGAAAAAGTAGTGAACTGGAACAAAAGGAGGTTCGGATTTTTACTTTCCCCTTCTAGGAGTCGATGAAAGTCTTTTAACCGCCGTTATGTTTGCTCCTCCCTCGCAGGACCGCCCACCGCGGCAACCCGCAATCCACTCCCGCATCGCTTCTCAGATGATTTTATGGTCAGAGCATCATTTTCTGCCAAAGCTACTCCATTCGGTCCGCTGACTGTTGATTCAACTGTAAGCACGCTGTTTACTCGACACGCGTGCGATGAGACGAATGAGGTTCCGTTTGCCTCAAACTGTCGTCGGTCTCAAATAAACAAAACCTTTTCGCTCGCAATGAAGTTGGGAACGTCTCGTGTGTATTTCCCTCTGAGGTATTTATTTGGCAAACTAGAAACAGGCGATAATTACTCTGCAGCTACAGTTATTCCCTAAAGTGACGTAACTAGATTAACTCAAACGGCTAGATCGAATGAGAGTAAGATAATAACCGAGAAAGCAAAAACAAATCAGACGCAAAAGAAAAGGTTTGCGAATATTCACCAAGAAATTTGGGATTTTTCAAATTTCAAACGTAAAAGTACAAACTACTTCCTTTTGCGTCAATAAGTCTGGGAGAAACACGAAACAATGTGAGCCTTTTTCAGATTCAGCCTCAATTGGGTATAAGGTATGGAATAAATAAAGTAAAGGGATGGAATATGATTCCTGCGGTCTTCAAGCCATTACCGAAAATAAATATCTTAGAATAATAAATAGTTTAGAGAAAGATGTGAAAAGTTCCTATTACAATGGGAGTGTATACTATCATTAATAATAGTGTGCATTAATTACAATAATGTAATAATAATACATGTAATTGTTAGATAGATAATAATTGTTATAGATAATAATTGTGATCTAGGCTCATAAATTTTTATTTTTAAGACTTATGTAATAAGGTTATGATTGACAAGAGGAGGCAATTAGTACTGTTCAGTTGAATTTAAGCTATATATTTTGGTTGTATTTAATTTGAATTCAGAAAACAGCCAGTAAAGCTATTCATTTGTGACAGTAACACCTTTTACGCGCCTACTCATCGAAAGCATGAAAATTTTCTCTATTTCTTTTCTCTTTTTCCTCTCCTAATAATTACTTAAATGTCAGCAAAATGCACGACACCGGAATATAAAATTCAATTATCAGGACAAAGATTAATGAGCCAAACAGCAATCGCTTATTCGCTTGGATAAAAGATGCCACAGGTCGTCATGTATGAATGACGCTCTTTGGAAACTACACACTCCACTGCATAGAAATCAATCGATGCGAATCTGAATGTAATTGGCACAAGCAAGATGTTGCAAGAAGTTTACTCTTCACGCGATTTCTTTCCAAACACTCGTACAAAGGAGTTAATTTGTTTGGAAAACTGAAAAGCTTAATGATACCACAAAACGCTCTCTCAAAATCTGATTAGTAATGAGAGTTGAGGAAGAGAAAGCTCATCTTCAATTAGCTCCGTCACTGCGTTCTTCTCTCTCATCCATTAACTCTCCTTTGCTTTCCGAATCCTCTGAGATCTACATTTCCAGGAACATCATCTCCCGATACAACACAAACACGAACTAAGCGCCAGGAATGTACTTGGCGGCGTGCCTTTGCCATCTGAAACTGCGATTAAAATTTTATTGCTACATTACTATAGTTATAAGCGATAACTTTGTAGTAGTCTCGTTTGAGCATTCAGAATTGTTGCGGTAATTTTACGTTTCGGGAGTTTAAAAAATGATCGAAAAATGATTTACCCAGTGAAAGCCGTACGAAGCTTTGGAATTTTATTTTAATATGGAAAATAATTTAAATCTACACCACTAAAAATGAAATAGGACTACTACTTGCAATTGCTAGTTAATATTTTTGTGATATTGTATTTTAAAAAGTAATAAATGTAGACGATGGATTGTTGTCGACTGATGACTACAATAACCGGATAATCTATATCTGGGCTCTTGCTATATAATCAAACCGGAACCGAACCGAACATCGAAAAGAAATATTATTTTTGCCTGAGTAAAATCCAAACCTAAACTGAAAGTATTGAAATTTTTAAACTCAAACCATTAAGAAAAACCATTATTTATTCCGGTTTGATTTTCGGTTACCAACGATGCTCATTTTACTGCATGTGGTTGGAGGTAGGTTTTCTAAAGATGTGTGGCTTCGACTAGCAACTAACAGTTATCAAATTTTATAATAAAATTTATTGCAATACAATATAAATTAAAAATGCTAGATATTATCTTCCAGAGGTTTTTCAGAGGGATATATTATTACTATAATAGGAACGAAACATAAAGATTTCAACCAGTTCTACGTTGATAGGATCGAAACCGATATTTGCATTGTTGGTTGAACTGGAAAGAAAATCGGGACTAAAAATATTATGGTTCTGTGCCTCTGCAAGGTACCCAGTTGGCGTGTGGCAGAGGGAACAAAAAGATAACTAAAATAGAGTAAAAGAGAAAATTTTCAAGCGATTGAAGGAGAAAAATATCTGTAATTTCGCCTCGGGAGAAACGCCAATCTTTCACGGCAAGTTTAAACGAAGAGAAATATTTGCATATTTATGAAGGGTGAGATATCTTCCCACCGCCGTAAGGCTGCGAGAGTTAGATTTTTATGGAGGGGAAAAAAGCGCTGATGAAGCAAGCTTTTTCTCTCACATTCTTTGCCCGTGATTTCCGAACATAAACGCAAGCGAAGCGATGCTTACAGATGCCGCCGACCTTCTGCTGACCATTTCCTCCTTCATTTGCCTTCTCCCACGCACTATTCAAACAGGTCTTTTCTCCTTTATTCTTTCTTACTTCCTATTCCTCCCTCCTCTTCACTCCTCGTTCTTTAACTAATTACCATTCCTTATAATCGAATTTAAAAAGGAACCGTTGCAATTAAATACGGTATGCAATCCGTTAATTTTGCCGTTATGCTAATAACCTGATTTCCTTTTTCGTCATCTTTAATTACCAACCCAAGAAATCAAATAATTCTCTTACTTTCAAATCCTGCTTTAGTACTGCGTTAGCACATTATTAGCAGTAATTATTCGAAAAATTTCGGAGTATTAGGCCATAAAACTGAGCATTTACAGGTTCTTTAGTATTGTGAACTTCTCCCGCTTGAGATTACTCTTTCTACTTGTTCTTCTCAGAATGAATTACCAAGATCTTAAATCCGGTAATTTCCTTAGAAGCAGATAATTAAGAATTTTCTACTAATTTCTATAACAAATCTCTCCTTCCTAAGCTATTCTCATATTCTGTCACTGGATTTATCCCTACCTCTATGAAGCTGTATATGAAAACCTTTTGCTATAATTATTTTCTGTATCTCTTGAGCCATTTTTACCTACATTTAACGGGCGTTTTTATTTGACTGATCTATCCTGCCTCTTTTTCTCTTGCATTCATTCTTGGTTTGCTCCAGGACTTCTTCTGTCGAGGTTTCTTCTATCCTTCTCTACACACTCCTTAAACTGTTTCTCTTTTCTTTACATACCTAATATTCCTCTTCGCCTTTATTGTACCTTTATTTCTTTCTAATCTTTTTCATAAAATCTTCTGAAAATTGCACTTGATCTCTTTCTTTCTCAAACTGTTAACTTCTTACACTCCCTTATCTTCTCCTCAAGCATTATGTTAACATAATTAGTAAGTAATAATAGTGAAAATAGTAAGAGGACAAAAGAAAATGTCAAGCATTTATTTTAGTTAGTTGCATGGCGCTGTTACGCACATCCAGTAAGACTTCCTCTATTTAGTTTTAAGTAAAATGAGGTATTGAGAGTCCAATTTGGGAAAGAATAAATAACGGTTTTCGGTTTCGGTTCGGGTTCAAGAATTTCGCTTTATCGGTTCGGGGTTGGGTTTTCACTCCTGCAAAAATAACGTATTATTTCGGTTTGGTTCCGGTTGGGTGCTCTAGTCTACACTGCATCTCGTGCAGTAGAATAGCTCGGAATCCTAATTCTATTTGCATGCTATTCGACTCTCTTTTTTCCGGCAGATAGGAAAGAAGAAGACGTCAGACGCATCTCAAAGAGAAAGAGAATGATTGAGAGATTAAACGAGGCTTAAGGGGATTCGCCTTCTTCCGCACCTTAGACGTCGCGCTTCAGGGTTGAGATCTTGTCTGACTTGTTGGTATTATGGCAAAAAACACGCGGCTCTCGATAAAAAAGGCAGAGGCTAACAAGTTGGTTTAATTTTGTTAGGAAAAAATTGTTCGTGGAAATCATATAATATTGGTGCGAAAATCTAGATAGTTGGCTTAAACGGAGACAAAAAAATGAATCGAGAAGCTTTAAGAAGTCGGTCTTAGAGATTCGATTGACACACGTCGTCTGCATCTTAAAAAATAGGAACGAAATGTCCATGGAAATACCTTTTTATAGTGAGAGAAGCCTAGGATATTTCAAATTAAATCCGACACAATAAGGAGAAATTAGACATTGAAGTACACAAAATGAGCTAGGCTAAAGGTCTGTCTATCCAACGTAGAAAAAGGAATACGTTTCCACTTATTTGAGTGCCTCTTGGACATAGAGCAGTAAATCTTCGGCTCTTTACGCGTAATTTATCTTTCTACTCATGGAAAGTATCCTAAGATGCATCTGTAGAGTCAGGTTCATACGCAAGAAACTTGATGAGAGGAGAATTCTTCGTGAAACCATTTATTTTTTCTGCCTTTTTTCTAAATTGAACGCGGAGGACATGAATCAACATCAAGTGCATGTTAGATATGTTTCCTTGTTAAGGGCGATATATTACGTGCGTTTTGGAATGAAAATACTAAATCGACGATTTAAATTAAATTCGAAGGAGAAATAACGTAAAAAAAGTGAAGACGGTGTACTAACGTCGAATGAGTAATTTCCAGTTTGCGGTGATCATATTCAGATCCTCGCTGCTGGAGAAACGTTTATATGACACCAGCAAAGAAGTAAACCGTGGAACCGGTAATACATCATAGTCACACGGTACACCATGAAAGATCAGGTACCGCCGTAAACATATTAATCGCTTTCATATCTCTCAAACTAAGGATTAGTGACGCTGTAACCAGCTTATCCAGTTATTATAACATCTGCGAGGTTTAATGAAGAACGAAGGTGATTCGTATCTATGATTTGAAGATCATATAAAGTTTAATTGTCTACAAGAGTAATGGCTTTAGGTTCCTGAGAACATTTTATGAGAATCTTTCAGTAAGCATTTTGTAATTTAAGATAGGTAAAAGTACTAGGTAATCAGGAAATTCGATTGAATCATCTACAAACATCATCAAAACATCCATTAGCGAAAAGATAAAGATATCAAACTAAGGTATTATACTTACTTCTAAACCGAAACGAACAAACACGGAAATTGAAAAAATTCTTCGGATAGAGCTAATGTAATTAATGTTCATTGAAATAATAAGTCCAGAAGTCGGCAGAGTAGAAAAGGTTTAGAAAAATATTGGATCCCATCGCTCAGAATAATTTGTGTCGTCTAAGTAGATAATGAACGAAATAACAGACACATGTTCTCCTTCAAAGGAGTTAATTGCATCGTATTCTAAGTACTGTATAAAAAACATCGAAAAATTCCATGTGCTAGTTATAGAGAATGAAAATCAATTATTTGCTTAAAACTTCCATCAGATTCCTTTCACACATTTTGGCGATCATTATCATGGTATTCCTTTATCACTTCTTCCGAAATCTAACGGAACTCCAGCAAAGCACCAGTTTTACACGAAAAGAAAGAGGGCCAACTTTGGAGATGATTAGAGATTATCCGTCCACATGGGTCAGAGAACAGAAATATGTGACTCGCGGGCAAAATATGTCTTCGCAAACTTGAAGCGGAGCTAAAAATGAAAATAAAAGTATTTGCACGTACTTACTTATGCATACGTATGAGTCGCTGTTTTCCATGGGTTAAATTAAATGAGATATGAGGAGCCAAATAACTGGTGCTAAACTGGATTTGTACCATTAATTTACAAACGATTGCCAAGAAATTGGATTATGTACAGTAAATTCTAGGGGAAGCTCACGCAGATTAAAGATGTTTGCCACCTCAGACTTCACTATATACATTCAACAATTCAACTTCAGATGATATTACTTTAACATTTTATAATCAATTAAAATTTACATATTTAAAGCTTTTAATGAATTTTTTTCGAGAGACCTGCATGGCTCATCTATCTGACCACCGACACAGTCCCTCTTTCTCTCGTCTTTTGCGTTCATCTCTTTGATATTTCCCGTCCTGGAAGCCAAGGAAGGTTCTTCATCAGCCTTCTTTCCGAGAGAGGAAGGCGAAGCGGAGAATATTATGCATCCCCGTGCATGATCAGCTTTCACTCCTGCGCTGCGGGTACTATGATTACGGCAGGGAAAAAAGGAACGTCGAATCGTGTGGCTTATGACTCCGTACCGAAGGAGGGTGTGGAGAACGTGGCCTGACGTGCTCGAAAGTTTTCCTCGATCGATTTTTTATTGCGATTCCAACGAACGGTAACACATTCGATTTCGAGGGGAAAAAACGCGGAAGGGGATCGCGGAAATGGCCGATAATGCAGATCTGAAAAGTGTGGAGCGGATAACGCGGTCGTGCGCCGAATTTTTGAAAAGTTTGGGGAAAACGGAAGGACGTTTTCAACACTGGATGATTTCGCATCGGGATATTCACCTGTAAATAATCGAAACAGAATTTAGATTGTCTTGAAGATAATACCTAAGTTTTAAACATTTATCTGGTATGATGATTATTTTCTATCCAATTCTCTGCTGTTGAATAAGATATGAAGAAATGGTTACGTAAATATGTATAATCAGGTTAATTGAGAGAAAATTTTATTTATTTTATTTTATTGGAGGATTTTATTGACACATAGGACGTATTTTCATTTCTCTTCAGATGAGATTATGATCCAGGATTTTTATCAAAGGTTTTAGCCGTTAAAGATTAGTAACATTCGCCAACGATAGAGTTACAAGCCGTTAAGTTATCCCTAAGCACAAACATATCGTTGCGTATGTTATGCATGTTTCGCTCTGAGTTACTCAAATTTATGAAGAGTTATAGAAGAAAATAAATTCACACAATGAAGACTGTCAAAGAATTATTTCTCCATGCAAGTAGAAGGAAACAAACAGATTAGGTAACAATAACAAGAATAACGTATTTCATACTAGATAACAATACCAGTTCATTTTCTTTCCTAGTGTCTTTCGGAGTGTTGACCGTTTTGAGTATCAATTTCTTTAATACGGAGAACAAAGGAAGTTATTCTGAGACTTATATACTTTAGTTTGCGAAATAGTATTTAAAATTCACTTCGTGCGAACATATCTATTTGAAAACACTTCTCCTCGACTTACAAGAAAGACCGATAAAAGTGAGTGAATAACTTAAAAGCGAAGGAAACCCGAGCTATGAGAGAAAAGGAGTTGCATTCCCCTTGGCCGTGCGCTGTCACTTCTTTTTTTCGAGAAAAACGGTTGGCGCAAAGCAAGAAAGTCGTAAAGAAGTTTTCTTTCGGAGTCAGTAAGAAAGCAGTACTTATCCCTTCGCGTTGGCAGTGTCTCTCGCGTGGAAAAGGCAAAAATTATGTAAGCGGCTCACGAATCCCACCCTCCGTGAATCCCTCGATAACTCCACCCTTTCTACACTTCTTACTATTCACTACTTGATTTCCCTTTGTTTTATACAAAAACTATTCTTTTGGGGTATTTGATGTTTAAATAAAGATACGTTCATTACGTCTCAGTCAATTATGTCGTGTTAGTTACATTAAAAAATAATTGGAAGCAGAAAACTTCCAGATATATGCGTATTTTCGTAGATTCCGAAGTATAATATGTTGGTCATTCTGCATTATAATTGCAAAACATCATTATTAGAGAAATAGTATTTGCGTCCTTTCTTTCCATATGAAACTATTCAGGTTTTCAGTGCTTGTTATTGACGAGAAATGGAGCATTATAGTCGTATATAGTATAGAGGTACATTGCAGAAGTGGTCTGTAATTCGTCTGGAAAACGTGACTGCGTTTAGTAGATATCCACCGTTTGTACAATCTTAGGAATTAATAATATATTTATAAGAAAATCTTGAGGTCAAATCTTGACATCAAAAATTTTAACTTTTCAATTGAGGCGTGTCTTTTTTTTTTAAAGTCGGTTATCACTGAACATTAGTGAAATAACTTTACATGCGTATTTATCTCTGTAGGTCTACCTAAGAATAAATGCTGCGAAAATAATTCTTCGATGTGGCTCTTTCATTAGAAAGTTGTTGCTGAGTAAAACTTGCCGTAATTTTATAGATCAAAAAGCGGGGAATATTTTACTGAATTAACAATTCTGCTCTACTTCCATTGTTAAAAGAGTCTAATGGGTCGAATTGTAAGCATCCGCACTTAACATCATCCTCAATTCTTCGGTTTCTCTTTCAATTTCTTTAGAGAAACTGCACAGTCGTCCATTCTCCGTCTTGAACAGAAAGTCTTTAAATGAACAGTTTTGCTCAGTGGAGGACATTAATCATACGTCGATAGATGGAGTTACTTCACGTTCAGAACTGCGAAAGAATCTTTCTTTCTCTACGAGAGGAAAGGAAGTTTTCACTATCCACTCCGAAGGGGGAAAAATTAAACTCCAACGGGGTCAGTAGTAAATGGAATTAAAGTTTTAAAAGGTTAGCCCTTCATTCTTTCCCGACCCTCCTAAGAAACTTCTAATTACGTTTTCGTGGTCGAAAGAAACCTACTTCTCGAGCATCGTCAATGGATTACCCTTTCCTTACCTTTGTCTCGCCCTCGAGAAAAGTATCACAATTCTGACGAGAGAATTCGAGGAAAATTCTTATTTACTAACGACGGTGCATTCTTGCAAGAGGTACCAACACGCATGCTTTCTCAAAAGCAGCGTTTTTTCTTTACGAATCTTTAAGATCGATCGAGATAAGGCCTTCTCCACTTTTATTTCAACTTAGAAATCTCAGTCTTCTTTCATTAATATCCCCGTCTGTTTATTGAGGATGGAATCGCCATATTTTGTCTCGTTTCTGCGGCCTTTCGCCGAAGGTTTTATAGCCTCTTCCGAGCGAAATCTCTTCGGGCGGTGGCAACACTTAAAAGTCCTTTCAGCGCTGCTTTGACAAACCAGGGAGTAGGCGTATTCCCCTTGCGGTGCAAGTCATCGAGAGCCTTCATTTATTATCACGTTAAAGAATGCACATATGTATATACCATTGTTTATGTACTTCATGCAAAAATTTATTTCATTTCCTCGCCCCTTCCAACACTCTTTCGAGTCGGGAAATCATTACGTCGATGAGGAAACATTAACCTGCCATTACTGAAATTTATATACTACTGTTAAAATATAAAATCCCTTCCTTCGCAAAAAATACCTATTTATTAGAGCTTCGGGGATAGATTGAAAATAGATAAATCAAAACTTAAGAGGAATGCCACTCTCTCTCCCCCAGTATATAGAGCAACTCCTCTTCGAAGCGATAAATTCCCTGGAAGTGGCGCTGTCTGCAGAGGACCTGCTCCGCCCCGGGCCATATGAGCACTCATTAATCTAACATTTGCCATCGATGTATTATCAGCCTACGATCCCCTACGTTTACATGCGGAATACTTTGCGCAGCGTATTTTTAGGGTAACATATTAGATTCCTGACAGATTCCATTAAGGCGATACCATAAAATACAGAGGAACATAAAACAGAGGATTTTCCCTCAATCTCTTGATGCTGAGCTTAAAAACGAAAAAATCCATTGGACTCCACATAATTCTGTGGCTAACATTTGCGCTAATTGTTTTTCACCTTAATCTATGATAATATCATAAGAAATCGGATGATCATAATATAAGTTTTGTAGTAACGATGTCTTGTTAAGTCTGATTATGAATCTCCAAACCAGGGTTGGCAAACCTTTGGCACGCGATCTTATCCTTGTTCTTTATTCTTCGCTTAAAAAGTGAAGATTCAGAATAAATAATGTGGACTATATTCATTAGTAATGATAGTTAATGATTTTTTTAGGTCACTGGCACTTTTCACGAAAGGTTCGCTATCCCTGCTCTAGACAGTTTCGTATATGCGTTACGAGTATTAAATTATTTCAATACGATTGCTGATAGAAATTTTCAACGAGTACCATTGATAAATTTTAACAGATATAGTTGGAAATCAAAACAGTATGCCAGCAATTTGCTCCTGGTATTTCCTGTCTTTCATAGAGAACCCCTTTTGGTAATTTTATTCCACATGGTATGCGATTGGAAAACTTAATGATCTCTTCTAAGCTTTGGTTGAATGGCTGATTGACTGATGGATGACGGGAGGAAATACTAAATAATTTCCCGAAGAAATGAAACGCATCGCCTCTTCCATTCTTGGCGTCGAACGTCTTAAGATAAGGGTGTTCCAACTCTACGGCTATTTATACAGAATACGCATGGAATCGAACGACGGAGAGACGCATCTGAAATTGTGTGATTGAAAATCACTCGAATATTTGCTATCTTTATTTCTAAAATACGGTGTACTCAGCGAGCAGAACAATAAATAAGCACCAAACGCACATACGAGTAATTAATAATAATTGTACTTATGATTTCAACCGGATTTTTAACCGGAAAGATTATGCAATTTTAGATTAAAACAATCACCTGATTAACTACTTCTTTCCGTCTAATATCATTTTAGATTAAATTTCAATATCTTGATTACGTTTAATAGAAATCTTGGTTCCTATCTATACGAATGAAATATTTTTCCATTACTCTTTTTTACTGGACTGAAGTTCTTGTATCTCACAGAAGATATCAGACGAAAATTACTTTTTCTTAAGGAAACAAGGTCCTCTGTTAAGAATAAGACTTGCTTTATTGCCACTGTCAATGAATATCACATAGTTACTCCCGATCCCGTTTAGTATTATATATGAAAAGTTTTACTTTTATGATCGTTGTGCTGCATGTGCATTTTCTACTTTGGGCATTTTGGTATTCTAAGAAATACTTAGGCAAACTATCTCAAACTTTATCTTACTTAGTTGCCTCATTTCCTCTCCGAATTCTTATGAAGCTAATAGTGAGGGAATGATGATCCACCTACTCTTAAACCCGATGGTATTGCAGACAGACAAAAAAATACTGAAGCGTAATGTAAGCCTTTGAGGGCATAAAGACAACCATGCAAGGCTTTTTCATCATAATTACCTCAAAATGTAGTTCTTATAAATTTTTACTTGTCTTAAGAGTAATCTGCGGTGAAGTATATCTCGTGGAACGGTTAATCACTTAAAAAAGCTGTGGCGAGATTTTTTCCTTTCTCTGTTCGTGCCTTCAACATTTTCTGCTAATTTTTACCGCCGATTGCATACAGCCGCCCTTCTTAAAAGGTCAAAAGATGTAATTGTTGCGTCATCATCATGTCTATTATTCGTGAAGAGCTTTCGAGAACAATCAAAGGTGATGACGGACGAACTAAATCATAAATGGAAGGAAGGCTTAGTAAAATACGATAAGAGTATAAAGATAGAAATCAGAGATGAAGAGTATTATAATAAGGAAAAGGTTAATATGCAAGAACGAAAAAATTAGTTACTTAAAGAAGGAGACTGTGAGAGGTAGGTGAGTGATATGGATTTTTCCGAACTCTGATCCTCATTTTCACATTGGAAAGAATGGCAAAATCACATTTAGGATAATTCCAGGGAAAAGCGTCATATAGATGCGAAAATAGGACTCTAGAATAACTTTACTATCTACAAATACAGCATTTGTGACAGAAAAGAAAAAAAATTATGGAGGGCACATTCTCGGGCGCACACCGGTTATATATACTTCTTTATTCTTAGAAAAGATAATGTTGGCCTCATAATTTTAGAAAGTAGTAGAAATATGTTAATGTACCATTTTTGTCTCCTTTCACGTCCTTAATTCAACAGAATCTCTAAAATAAAGACTCAAAAATGTGCTGATGTTACAATCTTTCAGAAAAACTTACAATTTTAGGATAAAAAATTAAAAGCTAGGAGTCTTTGTAATTTGAGGTTTGTATTGAATTTAATGTAAAAATTAAACAAAATTTTTCGCATTCGATTAATAAGTTCCCTGGTCATTATACTTAGCTACGAATTACTAAACCGTAACTGTGAATGTAGTTTTCTTCGAATGAAGTCACAAGTAAAACTTCGATAGTATAATTCTTAATTTTATTCAATCTTTCAAGAGATTAAACTAAGAAATGAAAGCTTTTCGAAAATTTATTTCAGCAGCAAACATTTTTAATGATTAATTCTTCATAAGATACATTTTCAAAATATTAGTATGTTTCTACCAAATTGTTTTCACTGAGATATATCATAAGAATATGGAAAGGATATTTGAAGAGAAGAGGATAAGAAACGTTAATGAAGAGAAAAGTGGACGGGTGAATGAGAAGAGAAAGGATTAAACGGAATGAGATATGGATGAGTGGAGAGATGATCTACTATTGCGTGTGGAGGCCGCAGGTGCTTCTCTTGTGGTTGCTTCCAGACGATTCGCTTGGGGCAGACGAAAAGGAGAAACGGAAGAAGGAATGGAAATAGTCATGAGTAAGGAGGAACGAGGAAACGAAAACGTCAGTCCAGTTTGGTCGATTTTCCTTGACATCGTTCGCGTGATCGAATTTTAGAAATCGGCTTCACTTATCCTTCTCAGATGAGTCCATTTTTTGATGTCTTACGTGATTCTACACGAGTATGACACTCACGTCATGAATCACTTTTAGGAGTCACATCTAATAAGAAGCGAGCATTTTTGAGTTGAAACATCGACGCCTGAGAATCATTTGCATTTCATAAAAAATGCAAGAGATTCCATTTTGGAAGTATTAAATCGATCCCATTTCTTTGGGAAAATGTTTGACAGGAGGGAGGCAAGAATAACATTGAAAGAGTAAGACTTACGGGCGCATATAGAAACAGTAAAATAGTTCATTCGATTTTGCATAGATTAGGTAAACAAAATGAAACTAAAGGATTGTATCAAAGATGACAAAGAGCTATGCAATGTAATAATTCGATGAAGATGTTGGCATTTGAAATAATACTTAAAACTACTCTATTAGACTTATTGAATACTTGCTTGTATTGCTTCGGTTTAACGCCTTCGCAATATCATTCGAATGACATAATTTTTATGAAAAGGATCGTTTTGTTTATTCCTGGAACTATTGGAACAACCGGCAAGTAATTAAGGTATTGTTTAATTCATGAATAATGCGTGTGTCATTGTAGCCTAGATGGGAGTTTAATTATTTATCTTTTACTATTACTCTTACTAAATTCATAGCTACGTAAAATTAATAAAATTTTTGTCAATAGAGAAGAAATTTAGACGTCGTTCCGTCGTTCTCGATATGCGTCATTTTGTATCAAGCATCAAAGAAGTGAGCAGACAAAGAAAAACTTCAACGTTCATCTTTTGGAAGATTCATTATCACTACTGAGCGTTACATATGCTAGTATTTTCACAGATCCTCAATATTGCATTTCCTTTCAACATTCTTTGATTACACATACGCAGCATAAGGGGCACTACCCTCAGGCAGCAATTTTCCACGCACCGCCACCGATGCGAAAAAGCGGCAACCCTTTCTTCACCAGTAAGGGAAATCCAACGACAAAGCCGATCACGAGGACTTAATCGGACGAAGAGCACGACCTCAGCCGACATCAAAGACAAACAAATAAACAGCCGCGCCTCCAAGGTCACGCCGCACCACAGAGACCGCACAAAAGGGGCGCAAGATGGAGCCACGCATCGCATGATTTGAAATGGCGCGACCGCAAGCAATGAGGACGCTTCCCGACGCTGCAGGGGTCCCCACGATGCCGTGCTCTACCGCTCTTTCTCTCTCTCCATCATCTGCTTCCACACAACAGCACGCGACAATAATCACGCCCTCCGCCATGGCAACGGACTCTTTGAAGTGAAGGACCAGAGGCTATGCATTCTTGAGTGTGTGTGCGTGTGGAGAAATAAGGGGTGAAAAAAGAATAAAGCTTCAGAGAGCCGAATGCCGACCAGAAAGAAACACGTCGGATTTAATCTTTCTCGCGAGCGACCTAATTTTCGATGGTTGACATCCTGTTCGTACATACGTTTGTACAGGTATATTAGCGTATTCGGCGTAAGAATTGTGATCGATTCTGGTAGATAGGTGACTTTCATTTTCATGGGTGCTTTGTGAGGAAAAATTATCGGCGCCGAAGTTACAAGCAGGGGGTATTACATAGTTTAGAACACGTGTTTCTGAGATGCGTGACACCTCTGGTGCAACGAAGTTAACGGACATAAAATGGTTATCATGAAAAGTTTCGAAAATCAGAATCAATCTACAATGCCAGCTTCTGTACCAGCAAAGAGGGATTATTTTCATTAAAACAGTACGCTTTCTATCTCGCTGACTAGAATTAGCTTAAATAATGAGAAAAATACAAGAATGAATCCTCTGTTAAATCCTTCCTTTTCCACGGAAATGTGGCAGTAGAAAACGCTATTCATTCTGAAATCAATATACGAAGGCACAGTGACTTGGTGGAAAAAAATAATTACCTCTTCTTTGAAATTAGGTTTTCTTAACTATTCATAACCTCGGTTACTGAGCAATATAGACGTCTCTAATATGGGGAGTTTACATTTTTATACTTACCTCTGAAGTAAATATAGAATGAGCCACTTGTCATCAGTTCTTACCTGTAAATGAAAGAAAGCATAATTTAGAAGTCTGATAACGATTTATATCACATGTTAAGGCTACATTAATTACATTTAGTTTATTATTAATTAATCATTAAATGAGATTTTTCTTCATAACACATCGAAGATGGTAAAAGAAAAATATCTGGGATACTTTACCTGCTAACTGACAGGGGCGGATCTAGAAATTTGCCAGAGGATTTAAGACAATTTCATGATGAAGTAATCGCTAATTAACTTTTGAAATACCATTTTAACGTGATCAATGTGGTAGATATATAGTGATCGTCGAAAAACTTACAATCTGATTTTAGTTCAAGCTACATTCCAGAGCCTATGCAAACCTATAGTATTACAATGTGATTAGGAAGATGGGAAAATCACCCCTTTCCCTTTTGGATCAGTCAACTGATTGTAGCTGATCGGCTGCGAATAAAGGAATTTTACCTGGATTAAGAAATAACAATCTATAAAAGAAAGCTCTAAATATAAAAAAATATTTCCGCGGCAAGTCGCACGTGAGTATGCGATCCCGCTGCGGCTGTCACGTGACCCTTCTCCCACTCGCAATTTCCTTAAGGCGCATTGCGATCAAACAAAAGAAATAACAGCCGCATTATTGGCACGCCTCTTGCGGCAACATCCACGTGTGACCCAACTCGCCTTTTAAAGACAAACAAAAAGAAAACAGGATCGCGAAAAATGTTTCCTCCTACACCCGCCAGTTGGAGCCAGCAGCTGGAGTTGGACATTCCGCAGAGTGAATTATATTTGCCGCCACGAGAAAATAATGGTTGCGGATTAAACATAGCGGCGCTGAGAGCGGCGGGTGGGGCTTTGAAATAAAAAAAGATGCAAAGGAGTCGGCGGCGGTAGTGTCTGTGAGGACAACACGCAACTCCGAGGAAACCAACACTTGGAGCACCTCTAGAGCGTGCGAAGGCCATCATAAACACGGCAGCGGAAGTTGAAGAGGGAGTCGCGGGGGAACGTCCGCTGAGAATTCCTCTCGGCGCCCAATCGATTTTCTCTCAAGGACAGCTGATTTTAAAGCGAGCCGTAGCATTATTGGATTGCACGCCGTCTGCACAGCAGCTTTCCTCTAATTATCCAAGGGATGGCTTATATTTGGTCCCTCACCAAGTGTTTCAAGGGCCACATCGAATTTGCCTCCAATATTGCCTCTCACAACTCCCTGTTCTGAGGACGATAATGTGAATTGTTTACTAAGTAATTTCCTACAATTAAAATTAATACAATTATTAATGATAATGTTAGCAGTTCCTCTCCGTTAACTCCTTTTACAATGTGTTTTTATGTTAACGCTAAAATATGAGCAGTACCAGACAAAAAAATTTTAAATAAAGAGACGTAAAAATATAAAAAGTGAGTATTGAAAAAGAGAGATGCATTCACCATTACGAAAGTCAACGAATAAACGATAAGAAAGCTATATGAAGACCTTAACAGCAAAAGACGAAGTGATCTGGAAATCCGACACGGAAAATTAAACAGTGATCGGTACTTTTTCCACAAGTGTTTTTTCCTTAAAAAGAGCCAGATGACCAGTTTCGGTGAATAATCACCATCATTAGGTGATGATGGCAAAAAAGTACCGGTTGCAGTTTTATTTTCAGGTATAAGATTATATTTTGCAGAATTGCATTGTAGTCGCTTGAGAGATGGGCTAGAGTGGACAAACATATTTTGATTCTGAGGGAACGGCATTCATTTCGATCAGGGATAGGTTTTATAACTTCGCTTGTAAATAATTCAAGTCTTAATGATGCCAGATATTATGTATTTACTATGCATAAATGATTAAGAAGATCCGAATGTGGTCCAAGCGCAGCCCGAAGATGAGCGCTGTCTTCTAGCAAGAGCCCGCGCAGACATTCATCGTGAAAGATTTCAAATTCAAAAGGAAATTTTCGAAATATATCATGAATTTCAGGAACTTTTCAGTGACTGATACCCGATAATTAAATAACGGAAATAGACTTATGGTGTATCCATATCCTACCATTCTTCGAAAGACGGGTCGGACCCCTAACCTCTTTCTCCTTTAAATTTCGAGAATTTCGGATTTCTTCCTGCTTTAGGTTCATTATTTTAGGTCCATTATTTGTAAATTTTGCACTCAGTGTAGTACGAGGATGATAGTGAAACAATATCGCAGAGCTAGCAACTTAACCCTCTTTAAACAGCTCCTTCGTCTTCCTCCTCAGAAGTTGATCTCTGAACTTGTCGGTACGGATCATGTCTGCGTCGGCCTCAGCAAAAGGTGCTAAAGAAAACTCATAATCACACCTCTTCCTTTGCTCCGCCCTCATCATGTGTCGCAAAGGCTCGTTATCTTCCTAAGGAAGGCTTTCTTTCTCACGTCTTCTGCTACGCATGTGTTTGTGTGGAGATTCGCCTCGTAGTTATTCCATCTGAGATCAAACATGAGACCCTCTGGGCGAAAGGCGTAGTCTGCTAAAAGAATGAGAGTTGCACCTGGGAGGCGCTGCTATACGGCATTCAAAAAGTTTTGTAAATGGAACAGAAGCCGCGACTTAATAAGGGCGTCGAATACTCTATTGACGCGTAAACATAAATTGAACTTTCAATTCATTATTTATTTTTGTCGAGAAACTATAGAATGGACCTCTTCTCGAATGCTGTGATAGGGAGATACCAAACTAACGAGCAAATAAAATTTCGCGATGAACGAAACTCATTAGCACATGCCAAGAAAAATGTGTGGAAATTGAATCAATATCAACTCATTAAATTTTGAGATATTAATAATTTAAAAGTTGTTAAAAATGGAGCGATATATCTCTAATCACAGGACATTTTTTTGTCAAAGTCCCAGCTTTGTCGTTTCTGTGAAGCGATTGTAATTTACGATTAATGAAGATCAGTATATAATCTTGCATAAAATATATAAAATCATATTTAATTATGATAAAATATAAGAATTACAAAGGGAATACATATAACTGTAGGTTAAATTACCAAAAAGGGCGTAATCTTAAGTTCTTGCATCAATGAGGTTTACTGTAATAATATCTATCAGGTATATTTCTAAGATATTGTCCTAGAATTTTATCACTGGATTTCGAATTAATCCCACCGTAATCATAATATTTGTGTATTATCAGTGTATTTTCCGCTTATTTGGTTAAATTTATGTCGGTTCATTTTACAGATCATAATTTATGTTTCCGAGTTTCAGTTGTTTGGGAATCCCATGACTATGGCTCATACCGCATGTCCACCTTCGAAGAGATCCTGTTATTTGAATATAATTCCTTTCTTTATCCGCATTCCTTGATGAGGATACGATGGCATGAAAAGGCGTCCCATAATAATGATTCGGGGGCTTTAGGCGAAGATGGACAGATACGCGGCGACGGATCGGATCTCGCCATTCGTCATTTCCTTTAATGAATCGAGAGTGGGCTTCCATGCGGGGGAGGGAATGAGGGCGACTTCTAATTTTTCAGCCCCCGGCGAGTGAACGCCTATCGCGCGGTTAATTAAGTAGTGCGGCGGTCCGAGTTAAAAATCCTCCGCGACAGCGAGTCTCGCGCGAGAGATTAATGAGCTGATGAATGTAAATCAACGCGACCGAACGGTTCTTAAGAAGGAGGAGCAATAACGTGAGAAGAGAAAGAAGCTTAAGACATTTATTACGCAGCTTGATATAAAAGGATGGCTGGAATTCTTTCTCTGGAGAAAGGAAACCTTTAGTCCGTCAAGCCACTCTCGATCACACCGTGATCTTTCTTCGTTAGCAGCTTCGTCTGCGAAGATTCATTGCCTTCGGTGACTATTTTTAAGGGTTAACTACTCATTCAAAGCGTTGTGAGGATTGAGGTTTAAAACCGTTATCCATTGACGGATGATCTAATCGATTGAACGTCTTTCCCGAAGGTGCGAGTAATCTAACGCTCAAAAAGGGTGAATATTAAGGACGTCAGCGGAGAAAAATAAAACCTCCACTTCCAGAAGGTTACGATGTATTCATCATGCAGATTTTCCCGTCGACTTCTATTAAAACTGACCGATTCATGTTAAATAAACGAGAATATTCCTTTTTTGCTTTTCTTTTCATTAATTTCTCAATTTTACTCGAGAAATTGGAAGGAAAATTTGCATGATTTCCTGCAGGAAGGAGCGAAACAAGATGTTACGACAGGTATATTATTTTCGATATTGAAAAATTAATTACCTTCTGGCGTCACTTTTGACGATCGCTCGGGGGTCTTATTTCTAGTTTAATTCAAGGGCAAACGAGTTTGTTTATACCCGGGATATGATATTTAATTGAATATTTTAAAATTCTCTTCGTTATCAGGCAAGTTATGTCGCTCCAATCCGATGCAATGCGATGTTAGCGACTTGAACTTGATCGGAAGAGATTTGGAGAAATATGCAATATATTATATGTATAAAATACAGATATATAAATTATGAATAAATGTTATCCTACGTAAAATATACTACCTGTCCACTGAAGAGAGATACCAAAAATCAGGAAAATATAAAAAAGATATATTTATATTAAACCACAAACAGGGGAAATGGTTTTAAAAGAGAAAACAAAATACATGACAAAAATCGAAACAGCCCATAATAAAATAGAATATGGTAATATATACAAAATTAACGAATTTAAGTATCTAGAATAGGTACTGGAAAATGAAATAATCAAAAGTTAATAGAATGAAAATGTCATATCATTTTACTAAAGATGATCACAACTAAAAATTAATATTGATAAATGCTATACTTAAAGATTATTGAACAGTAATTCGCCCAGAAGCACTATATGCCGCAGAATGTCTGACTGATGTCTGAATAAGAAAATGATGACAGAAGAACTAGAAATCACAGAAAGAAAAGTATTAACAAATTACTCGGGCCAGTTAAAGAGGAAGAATGATACGGAAAAAACTATAACAGCGAACTTTAAACACGTACTGAAAAAATTACAGATATAATTAGAAAAAGACTAATTGTGTTCTTTGGCAACCTTCAACGAATAAATTCTAAGAGAAATGGTGAAAATAAACGTAGTCCATAGTGGAGTACACGATTTTAACTTAAGAATAACCCACCAAAAGACAACTAATAAGACGACCCGGGTTTCGATTCGTGTAATCATTATTAGGGAAAGACAAACAAAACTACACAAAATATAAAGAAACAAGGAGGAGGTCAAGCAATGATGGAGTGTGGACAGGAATCGGAAAAATATTTTCTCCTCAAACTCTTCTCTCCTCTCCAACCTTCCTTCTCACTTTCTACGCAAAACCTTATTTTCACCTGTCTGTTCCCGAATCCCTACCCACATCTTATTGCCCTTTCTTACCTTCTTTTTTCCTATATATATTTAGTGTAATTATTTGTCTTCAACTAATGATGATGCAACAGAACCCAGTTCGTGCTGTTCGTGGCTCCTTTTGTGGTTTAGTATAAATTAAATCTTTTTAGTTTTGTCATTGTTTTCGTACCGGAATACCACCAAGTTAAGACACAATTTAAAAGGGAGCCCAATGAAAAATACTCCCGGGTTTCCCTGCCTCATCGGTTAGCGTGCGAAAAGTAATCCATCTCTTTGCTTTTCCAGTCACCAGAAACCTACAGAAGTTATCCATTCATTCCAAATGCTGACGTGAATAGGTCCGTTCTTAGTTAAAGCGGCAACGCCCACCATTCTCTTCCAATTCCTAATGTGCAAATTATGCGGCGGAAATCCTCCCTCACCCCTTCCCATCGCCCCTTTCGTTTAACACTTGCAGCTAGAATTCGCCGCCCACGCCATCTCCATTCAAACTTCCATTTCCCAACTCCATTCGCTACAAGGAGTGAACACGACGCCAATCATCTGTTCTCTTTATTTTCGCACCACATCGCTTCCTATGCATTGCCGCTTCGACCCAATTCCTTCCTAAGCTACCGATCGGTGGTGAAGCAACTATCCTCAGTCGTCGGGTGCTTTGTAAAGTTCACTAACATCTGATAGACTCCTCTTTCGTGGTTGTTATATCACAGATTAGACGATCGGATGACTAAGCTGCGAAAGTCACACGTTCTTCTCGACAAATGATTTAATGGGATGTTATAACAATTCACAAAATATTTGTAAGAATTCCTTTGGGAAAATACGATGCTACATCACTTCGATTAAACTACCATGATTGCTACCTTATTTCTAGATAATTAATCAGAGGCTCGAAAATAAAAAAGGATGTATTTTTCTTAGCAATTACCAAATTTAAAATAAAACTTCGTGCGACCATTCGCAAGCAAAATCATCACCTTTCCAGAAAGTTAACGCCGCATCGATCATATTTAATTTGTGGCATGTGGACGGAAGAAAGAGAGTCGGCCATAAAGATAAAAATATATTGTATTGTTTCACATCATTAGCAAGAAGAGTCAATTCCTTTGGTTAAATTTAAGCGTAATGCTAAACCATGGAAAATAATTATTGGAGATATATGGTGCACCAAAATTTCATGGCATTAGTTGCAAGAAAGAAAGCGATTAAATATGTAACGATGTGCAAAAATTTAGAATTTTACGATTGTTAATGAAAGCCAAACATTAATTAAACTTCAGAAGTAGATAACAAATTTAATAAATACATCAAAAGCTTTGAACAAGCTAAGTATATATAATCATAAAAAGCTTCAGATGTATTCCTATTATCGTTACCTGGAAACTTCAAAAGTTCAAAAATTATGCAAATAAAAGTCGGCGAAATTTTTGAATCCTCTGAACGAAAATGTATACGAAACAGTATCATCATAGTTGATGAGCTTTTCACTAAATTTCCCTATCATGAGGTAAAAAAAAGAAATAAAAATATCAAAAATTATTTTTGTATAAAGAGAATCAAAATCTATGGTTTGAGATAGAACAAGTACACAATATTTGTGTTCGATTAATATCACCTTCATAGGGAAATATCAGAGAATAGTAATGTGCATTCTAGCACCAGTGGGCACCTTGTCCACATAATAGAGAAGGGATGAAGATCTCTTTCCACAGAAAGAAGGCATCCTCATACCTGCTTGTTAAGAAGTTGAAAATATTTACTGCAGCGTCGTGTTTTCCTCGCAGCTTAACTTTGTTTATATCTCCGGCAGTTGGGCGCATACTCCCACATCCTCGGAGAGACAGGCGCCACTTCCCTATCCATAATTACCTCTTGGGCGACGTTTGCATTTGTTCCAAGGAAATGGAACCGGGTCACCCAGTCTTCTCGATGTCAAAAGATGTTGATTTGGGTTTGAAGATACGAGTCAGAAATGTTTGTGCGGGTGGAGATTTCATCGCGTCCCCTCCCACTACCGAATTCTTCCCGTCTAATTTATATGTTACATGAAAATAACACATTTTCCATTCACCATCAAAAACAAATCTTGAAATGTACCTAAAAAAACTCACTGAATAATTTTCAATTAAAATCGGAGATAATACAGCTCTTTTTATTTTACACATTACGTGACATCGCGTAATTCAGAAAAAATTTGTACGTTTTAGAAGAGTTTCGTATTTTCTATGGTTTATATTCCTATAATTTATATCCCTGTAAGCTTATTTCTTTTTGATTGTCAAATAAATGTACAGGAAAACTATAAATAATAAATTACATGGACTCCTGAATCGCCAAGTGGACACTGCGTTCAACTTTGGTGAAAGCGGTTCCGGTTTCGATTCCCGGTGGAAACCCATTTGTGCGAAATATCCTCAGCTGTTGAGGCATACATTACAACACTACTATAAAAAATAATAAGATACAGTTATTTCCTTAGCTCGTTATGAAATATCTCATATGTATGCAATGAGCTTGATATTTCTATAATATCGAAATTACTACCAATGTATATAGTATTACTAGAAGTTCACTGGTTAAAAGGCGTGCCAGTAGGTAAAATTGGGATTCTGACGAGGCTGAAAAGACTTGTACTTTAAATTTGTAAATCATTAATCTCAAGGGAAAGTCTACCGAACTTCGAGCTACAAACTGAAGATTTAGTGCTTGCCTGCGGTCTGGTAGAAAATGCCCGAATACATTATTTATATCGTCAGATCTATCTCTAAGGTTACCTCTGTGACGAGATATTTATCAAAAGTCAACTCACTAACACTAGCCATGTCAAAACTCGAATCATATCCCAATTATACAAGATATATGAAGCGAAAAGAAAAGGAAGCGATGGGAAGAAAAAACCGGCATTTTTGAAGATGGGGAGGAATACGATGAAAGATGATTTTAAAAATAAGCTTAGGAAAATTGCTAATAAGGAGGCGCATTAAGATAATTGCATAAGCGGAAAATAAACAGGCGAAGAGTGCGGAAATAGAAAGTAAGAGGCGAGCTTTTGAAAAATCGGTTGTCATTTGAGGAAGGAAATGGCGAATTAGCGAGTCCGGCCTCTTAAATGGAAGTGTGCAAAAACAAAGAGATCCAAATGGAAAGGCATTATGTCGTCTTGTGACGAGGCGAAAAACAAAACGGAACACTTGATTCACGAATTCGCTATGGGAAATTGGAGGTTACGAACGCAAGGAGAACATAAAAAGGGGTCAGATCGAACTTAAGGGCATTAAGATAAAAGGGAGGATCGTGGGAGAGTAAGGAGGACAGCATCTTTTATGTGATTGTGAAGATGAGCGCCGATCACCAAAGGGCAATGAAGTGATGGAGGTGATAAAGGTGGGAAAGTGGATGAGGAAAGTCGATTGAGAGATAAAAATGAAATGAACAGGGCTAAGAATATCTCTTCCCATGCAATTATTAACCTATGCTTAAAATCTACGAGAAAGAATTTGTTCCTTTGTTACTTAGATACCTGATTTTTGGACATAAAACGGTGTTATTTACACTGGAAAACCTGTCTAAGTGGCGTGACTAGTTCTGGTATATTTTTCAATGGGAAGTACGAAAGTTTCTAACTTTACGAAAGGCTGCGGAGATCATGATTTTAGGCTTATAAAGTGACAATATACTCACAAATCTTCAAAATGCGTCCTTAGAAAATGTATTGAGAACATTGTAAAAGGAAACCGAGAAATAATTTTCCTTACAATGTTACAATTCCGTTGGAAAAACTAATTTGGAAACCAGATATATACCAGATGAACTGAAAATGAATAGTTTATTCCAAATCTAAGCGTAAAAGCTTATTATTTTACCTTTAAAGTCATTTAAGCAACATGAATGGATATATTAACTAAAGATTAGAGCTCTATTACTCCTTTACCTCTCGGAGTGTTAGCAAAGCATAAAAATCCTAATTAGAGTCATTCAATAAATACTTAGAGAACTATTCTCACAACTTATATCATACTTTTTCATTCTTTATCAGCTTTCTTTTCCGTTGCATTTATCCCTCAAATATCTGACGCACCAATGTCTTCTGCCTCTGTTTTTTTACTGCAATGGAATGCATTTTAAAAGAAATTTTAAAAGAAAGTATCTCCTTAAGAATTCATTTAATTCTTGGCTGTAGACTTATAGACTTGGCAGTAGAATTACCTAGTAGAAATTATCTATGTAAGTTTACAAAACTTACATAAATAATTTAGAGGGATTCTTACATTTAATTATACGAGTAGCTTTAAATCTGAATCTACTCAATGGATATCAGCAACCAAGCTGCCAAATACTTAGAGGGAGGGAGCATAAGAAATTAAGATTCAGAAAGAATTGTATTCGCTTCTTTACCACAGGTAAGTCAACCTGGATATTTGCAATATACGGAACAGGTATACTGTCCCGTAAGCCAACCAAAGCCTGCCGAAGATTTCGTCCAATTTATTTCTCATCCGCACAAAATCGCATCATCAAGCGGCAAAATCCATTAGCTTTTCCGAGAGGGCAACCGCATTCCTTTCAAACTGGAAGGATGGGATTTAATCCGCTGTCTATTTTATTCCACAATTAGCGGAAAGCACATGACCCTAAGGGAGGCGTGGTTAGCGTGGGAAGGAGAACGCCGACGAGCTTATGCGCTTGTCCTCTTTACTTGGTCAGTGCATCGTGTTACTTCCCATATGAGGAGTATATAGGACGATCCTAAACGGCGTTAACGGACCACGAAAAATGGAATAACGTAAAAAAACATGGGAGCGTTTAAAATGGCTTTCGCGGAGTCACGCTTCCAGGTGAAGAAGCACGAAGAGGAGAGAGTGAGAGAGACCTGTTTGGAAGGATGAGTACGAGATGCTGTGGGAAGGAATATTTTCCACCTGTTTTATTGCATTCCCTTTACGATAGCGGCAGGTGATTCAAAGAGGTACGGCGGAGAGGAACATTAATAAAATGCGTCGGAAAAATTTCGCCCGCGCGCGAAAACGCGTTTTTCGACGGAGACCTTATCTTCCTTAGCGTCTTAATTCCAAAAGCCAGAGGATTATCCTTTTATAATTGATTAGCTCGTGCGTGTTACTAAGAGTGTAAAATACGGTACTCCCTCTCACATAGTTGGCATTTTATTAGGCGACGGTACATAATAAAAATTGTTATGGAAGAAACATAATTTCTTACATGATTGAAGACTGTTTTCTCAATTAAAAGAGTCCTCAAGAATGAATTAATAGAAATGACACGGTGAACATCCGAGAGACAGTATCAATTAATATGAGATAATTGAATTTTGCGCAACAGGTGAAGGCTAATAATAAAATATTACGCGTCTACTAATATAATACTCTTTAATATAATCATAGTAATCAATGATTTCCGTTTCGATATTCATTGTTCTTTCTACTATTTAAATACAAGCATTTTGATTACCAGAAGTGTTATTTAGATAACAGCTTGAATGAGTGGGTTTAGCTGAAGGTTCTAACCAGTCTATGATAAGATCAAATAATTACTTAAATTAAAATTTTAAAGCTGACCTAAATAATGCAATTCTTCACTATCTTAAATCATTTTCTCTTTTATTTGTCTTAAACTTTTCCCTGGATATACCCATGGGTTCGGATTAAGTTGCTCCAACCGGTTTTATACATAAATAGTGAATTCTCCGTGAAAAATGACGTAAATTAATTTAATACATAGAAAAATGTACTGTTAGTATCGTACACATCTGATCTATGTCGAATACCCCGTAAAAATTTCAAGGATTAATTTAAAATGTATCTGTCATATTTGTTGTCTTTACCTGGCATGAAGTAGTCAACTTTATGTAGCATTTTGGTAAATTATAACCAAATATCTGACATCATCAAAATGGCCGAGTGGTTAGGGTCTGGTGCAAACTTCCGAAAAACTTCCAAAGGAATTCCAAAGATCAACCCAAAAGTTTCCCGGTCCCGTCGGACTTTTTTCAAGTCTATTCTTCCTTGGGAATTTTCCTGGGTGCACGCCCTAACGTGCAAAACCACCCATTACCCATTCTTTGTTCTTTTAATGTTATTTTTCTCATTTTCCTTTTTCTTGATAATTTATCTTTTCTTATTATTTTTCATTATAATTAACGGACTAGATGTAAGACTGCACTATTTAGTTCCAATCTATACTAAAATAAAGTCGTGTGTATCAATGAAATCCAAGCCTAGCAAGTATGGTCGAATGATAATGAACTTTCCTACTTAAAGGTTGCATTGGAATGGCACGAATTATGATAATATCCGAGTATTTGGCAAATGTTACTCGGTCTTCACTGCAAAATTCATATCGGTTGCATCACATAGCCTTTCCTTTTGGATTAAAGAAGTCCTCAGAGAGTTTCGTGCCTGTTTGCAAGAAAAATGGATCGAGGAATACAAGACCGCCGACGGCTACAGTAAGAACTTTCCTTCACCTGGACATTGAAAAATTATTTTCCGTTGCATGAAACTAACGAGCGGCCTCACGAACTTTTACCGAATTCCGCGGAGAGCGATGTGTCACGGAAGATTCCGCCGCTGATGATGTCCTTTTCGTGTGGAAGGCTCGGTGGGAAAAGTTCCCATGCATGACAGGGGGGAAACATGAGAAGGAAGGGCATAAATCTAGCACCCTCAAAAAATCAGAATATGTCTTAATAAAAACTTCCTTCTTGGGTGCATCGTCGGAAACGGTAAGTTGGAAACAAGAAACAGTGTGAGAATGAATGCTTCCACAAGGAAAGGAAGGCCAACGCTTACCTTGAGGCATATAAAGACACGACAAGATATCATGAATAAAATTTCGTTAAAATAATTTATAAATATGATTTCAGAGAAATAAAATGAGCGATATGGTTTAGGTTTAGTTCATTAAATAATCAAAATCAGTAATGTTGAAAGGTAAATAAATGTAACGAGGAAAATAATCCCAAGGAAGAATAGAATTCAGAAGTCCTGCATGGCCGATGCAATACCCTGAGTGTTAATTTTTCAATAGATTGGAAATAATGGAAAGATTTATTTTACATTATCGAAAGATGAAATTTGTGTCAAATTAGGACATAAAACTGTTATTGCATCAAATATATCAGACAATAATATTTTGACTCTATTGGAAGATAAAATTCTTTCCGCCCTCGGATTTCACTTATATGATGACATATTGATCGCGTAAGAAAGAACAAAACCCACCATGGAAGGGATATTAAGAAGAATACAATGCATATAGTTTAATTTAGACGTTCCAAAAGTTATCTCTTTTCTAATTTATTTCAATCTTATGTGTCCGTATCAATTACTACAGAAATAAAAATGAGTTGATTGTTGATCGCTGCCTTTTTATTTTCTTCTTTTTTATTATGGTAATCGTATTGCTTAGATTATCAGCAAATATCGCATATTGGCAGTTGAGTGCATTAATCGGACGGTATCACCAGGTATATTTCTGAAATCTGAATGATTTTTGAGATCAGCGGATATGGGTGGGAGACGAATTACAAGTAGGGAGAAATTGACTCTAAATCGTTTTTATGGAACAAATTTTGGAAGTGAGATCATATTGGTCCAAATTTCACTTCTTTAATTTTCATTTTTTAAACAAAATATTCTAAGAAAGAATATTTTCCCGATTTCTAAATAATTTTCGGAGAGGCATAACACACTAACCTCTAGTTTATCCGTACCGATGATGAGAATTAAATGCACGAATATTCAGAAAACTCGGATGATCCACTTTTATTTCTTATTATGTCCATAATTTAGGTAAATAGACAAAGTATTATCATTTGCGCACGTAGCCCGTTATTTTAGCGATTTTTTAATGAATATTTAGTTTTCTTCACCGCGGATCATTTTAGCAGGGATAATAATAATGATATCATTGATATCGTATTCCCATTAAATTTCTTCTCCTTGTATTAGAACACGAAAATGGATATGGGTTATTTATGATCGAATTTTTATAAAGACCACGGAAAATATCGAGGAAGAGTAGAAAAATCGTACGCGGAAAATCTTTAAACGCTTAACGAAACTTCACTCTACTGGCAACACGAGATATGGAGGTGTTGCATTCTCAAGAACTTTGATTAATAAAAGAATTAGTTTAGAAAGTTTCAGCGAAGCAAATGGACTTTCATCCGCGTTCTGGGGAAAAGTATATTATCCTGAAATTACTTGGCATCGTGCGACACTCGTACGTGATACAAATACGTCAACCCCACGCAATAAGGAAACTAATTCACTAACACTAGCCCATCGATATCTGACCGATCTAATGCCGAGATCGAACAAAAAATAAATGAAACGATCCCAGAATGTTAACTCTTTACAAGTACATCCAGGTTCGCCCTAATTTAGAGACAATAGCGGAGAAAGGCTTCGGAGCGAAACGACCACGGATTCAGAGACAAAGACATGAAAGGATATGCACAATAAGCGAAAAGGATACAAAAAAGAAGAGGAATTAGTTGGCAAAGAAAAGAGAAAGGGGAATAAGTGTCGGCTTCCACTGATGTTGCCGTTTAAAAATAAGGAGTGAAGGGACGGAGATCTCAGGTGCAATGGGAGAAAGAGGTTCGGTGGGGAAAGAATTAAGCGAGTGCAAGAGGAAGATAAAGGCAAATAAAGCATGGGATATGCGAGTGTGGGAAGTGGAAACTGCAGAAAGAAGGGATGAGTGGAGGTTGGTACGGCCACTCTCGAAATTATGGGGGTCGGGCGACTTCGCGACTGGGTACTACGTGCTGAATGGGGGACATTGCACACACGCACACTCGTGCACAACGCATGACGTAGTTTACCCGAATCCTTCGCATCCCGCTTACCCTCAGATTCTTCGCATGCTCATAAAATACTTTGAATGCCTGTTTATCTGGAATGCGGTTTCAGAGACTTACGGTGAATTACATATTCAGTGTTATACTTGTCGGAAGAAGAAGGCTTTAAGCTTATTCAAGTCAGCTCTTCGCAAAACAAAGTTAAGCAATGAAACAGAGATTCCGTTATACATTTGCAAGTCAGAAGATTATACTCGTATGCTTCAACTGTAGTGAGAGATTTCGAGGATTCTTCATATGAAGGAATGCATTAAGAAATAAAATACTACGAGTCAAACCTAAAATCGAGCGGAAGTTGTTTTACTATTACATCTTTGGGTAAAAATTGGCGCCTTAAATATTACATAAAAAAGTATTTACTTTTCAGAACGATAGTATAGAATGAAAAACATATACTTAGATTCATAATATTTGAAAATGAATGACCTTTGTTAATCTTACTCTACAATGGTATACACTGTATTTCGGTTTTGACTCGCATTAGAAAGGTAGCCAAAGAGAATAAAAAAGCATGGAGTACATGAAAAATGTTCATAAAGGATAACAATAATATAAAGCTATCTTTATCATCAGGTAAAATATTTTCTCATATCCTTCTGACGTATAAATTCTTCACTAGATTGCGTTTAATGTATCGCATCATATAAACATGTTTTTTGTATTAAGAAATGAAAAAGGATATTTTATCCCTTTATTTGATGATTATCCGCTTAGTCATGGTCTAAATTTGAAAATATATCCGTTTTAAAATATATGCTTTTAGCCTTTTTCTGCAGTTACGAGAATAGTATTTAAATGCATAAATCAAGAGATGTCGTAAAAAACTTTAAATTACACAAATAAGAAAACATAAGTTTAGAGGAAATCACCGAAAATTTTGCAAAAAACAAAGCTCTCTTCAGTGACAAGCTGATTTACCAAGATAAAAATCCGAAAGTTCAGTCGCGAAAAAGAAACAAAGTTTGTAATCATACCGAAAAACTCGTGTATGAAAATGGAGACAAATTGCCTCAGGAAAAAGGGCAAAAAGAGACACATTCTCTATTTTAGAGATGCGCCTGCTGTTTACTATTCAGACGCCTTCTCACTCGGATTCTCTCCCTCTTAAAATAATTATAACGGTGAGGCACGCATACGTTGAAAGGAACATAAGCTAGAGAGCTACTATTAAACGTGGAATAGAGAGCCACTGTCTCAGTGTGCGAGGGAGTTTTTTGTACGCGCTTACCGTATTTGAGTGTTGGGAGTAATTGAATCTCTCTCTCCAAGATTTGCTTTTGTGATGAAATATGACTCGCGTGCATAACATGGCTGCGCTACAGTTAGATGCGGATAATTGATTTTGTCGGAGAAAGAAAAAATGGAGCGCTTCCGTAAGAGGACAGTTGTTCTTCATAGGCAAACGTGTTATTAAAAGAGAAGAGGTCAAGTCGGGAATTAATGGCGCGGGAAATGGGCGTGTGAACGATAAATTTAAGATTTCGGGGAGATTGTCGCCATAATGGGTGGGCAGGTTATTTTACATCTCGTTTCCTAACAGTTTAAGTTTTTAATTAAGGCTGCGATGCAATTTGGAATGGAATTCGAGAGGTACCATACAAGATCGAACTCTGATAGTTCTCTGAGTTTATCGCGGTAGATTCGATTTCGTAGATACACTGAAATTATGCAGCGTGGTTCTCGGTGGAAACCATACTCCTCCTTTTCTCGTTCATTTTTCATGGAGATAAAATCTTAATCTTTAAATGTCTTCCTCAAAGTAAAGAGATATGTAACGCTTGACCTCATAACTTTTTCGTTATATAATTGAATTACTGCAGTTATTTATGCAGTATAACTGAATACAGCAATTCATATTTCATACCATTGAAAAACTATTCTTGGCGTAGCATTAGCATATCATTAATATTAATACTACTAAAATGTAATCAATTTTCGTTACAAGAGTCGTCACACAACAAATTTCAAGTTATCCAAGGAGAAACAGAAGTAGAAACATCCACATGACGAACCCAGGTCTCTATAGGGGCAGATGTTCTGACCATTTAACAATGCCGACTTAATTCCACTCTAATAACGGAATGCTTTGTGGATTACACTCATTATAATTGAGTTGACATGGCATAGTTTAGTGGCTAAAACACCTACGTTGAACGTGGTGGGACTGAGTTCGAGTCCTAATAATGTCGATAGTTTTACTAATGTTTCTTCTAGGGTTTCCGGTGTAACGGCACGGCTATAGGTGTTATATTATAAGGTCTTTCACTCATCCTTTTCCAATTTTCAAGTACCCATTACTGAGTTATATCAACGTGAAAGTTTAATAACATTACTGTTTATAGAAATCGGTTGACCCTGAAAGAGCTCGATGGATAACGGAACTTAACGTTACAGTATGGTCATAGTTCCGCAACGCTTGGTATATTTTTATGAAAAATCCATAGCTTCACATACTTCCTTATAACCCAGGAGAGCTGTTTCCATATCATTTTGAGTGAAATTTAATGGTCAGCCTCCATTAACTCAAAGCATTAACGCGTGGTTCCGCATGCGATATTTCTGCGATGGCTCCATTAAGCAACCAAACGTTCCAAGAATGCGGCATAAAATGCCTTCCCAGCGCTTTTAAGTCGCGAATCTTTAATCCATTTACGAACCACCTATATTCAAAACATTTCACGTGACCGAAAAGGAAGGTCTAAATAGAATTACTCTAATCTCTCGCCGTATTTGGGGTCTCCCTCAAGGGCATTCTCACGAATGGTTTTTAGTTTCGTAAAAGATGTGCGGTAGTCTGACGAGTCGTCTAGCATTGCTTCATGTCTATAATAGTCCTTTATGCAAAAAGGGACACAAAATTTTGCGGACGATGACTCGGTCTTTTAAAGAGGAAAATTCGAAACTTGTACATCGCATCTAGCGTAAATGTATTACAGACATAAAACGTTTACTAATTATTTAAAATATTTTCATCGACGTTATTATCAAAAAGAAAATTTAAGATGACCAGTACTGGGCTTCATCCAATGCTGAAGGAATGTTATGCGATAATTAGGCATATAAACAAATGCCGAATATTTCATCGATTCATTTAGGTTGCCATAAAGCATCAACTGTTCTATTATACAGACCTACTGATCTATTGAGTAATATATGGCATTTAATTGGGTCAGCATTACTCAGATGACAATCTACTTCTCATGAATTTTATGTTTACAAAACGATAGCAAAATACATTAACGTACTCATAAAAGCTACAACTTACATAAACACAAGTAATATTTTTGCGGGTAATAATTTCAATTAAATTATGATGTCCTTACTGATTATATCTTGGTTTGCTACTAAAATTATCAACCGTTGAGATAAAAAAACAATAATATTTATAGGCTACGATTGGTATGTGAAATAAATGTAAATCTAGTTACCCGGGACATTTATTTACCAATAGTAGGGATAGTTGAAAATAAACCAGGCTCTCCGTTTCTACCACACAATATTTTTTCATCGATAGAAAAGTCGTACACACCCTCAAGATAAACAAGGATTTTAAGCCTAGCAAAACATCACTCATTGAAACATCGCGGCGTGTATTAATCAATTCAGGCAATCGCAAGGTCCTACTTATGTTGTCGGCATCTAAGGGCTTCAGGGGACGCAGTAAGTATGAAGATTCCCGACAGTAAGAACGGAGAGCAAAGCAATAAACCGGTCCGCGGGTTAATGAATTTCCTTACTCAAGCATTCGTTGCAGAGTTCGGAATCAAAAGCAAGCAATCAAGCTCTACAGCGGCGATTACAATCTCGACCGGATTAAAACAATGGGTCGCAAAACAAAATTAATCGGGGGAAGAAAAGTTGGCGAAGACTCCTCGAGGGCGAAATACGTCAGAAGGCATTAGAAGGCCGAACGAAACTGTCTATGGTGGGCTGTGTAATTGGAAGGAACCGTTCATCGCCATAAGCCCTCCTCGAAAGCCGGAGGGGACGTATTTAAATCCACGTGGGAGGGTAATAAGGAAAGAGAAGGAAGAGCAATCACCTCTCCAATCATAATCAAGCGCGTAATAAAAATAGCCGCGGTGTAATCGACGTCCTAATAAGGAAAGGACGCCCTTGGGGAAGGCGGAGATAAATAAAATAAGATCATCTGCCGTCGGTTCCATTCAAGTCGGGATTGAGAATCGAACGGGGAAATGGATGCGAGTGCTCGGGCAATTGGGGTCGAATAAAGGGAGGCGATAATTATAAAATGGGGATGAATATGAAGGCACGATGTCTGTGTGGCGCCAGGTGCCTCTCTATCTATCTAGAGGAAGACGGATGGAAAGGGGGTACTGTATTGGGTCACACACAAGATGACCCCCGTTGTGGATTGAAATGATAGATTCGCAAGTCTCGGTCAGATTCGAAGCACGATGAGCTCATAACGGAACGCTTTGGGAGTGTAAAGGAGGTTAAATTAGGTGGTATAGTACCTATTATTCATTTTAATATTTTATTTCGCAGGTCAAGATCGAAAGAGATGACGTTTTATATTGTTTTGTTACGTTCTGATTTCTATTTGAAGGTTGCGATTCTTCAAGGCTTCTGCGATTTTTATTCCATAGATAAATGAAATCGGATTTGGGACAAATAACTCAAACATTGAAACGAGAAACATAGTAAAATCCTTTAGATATAATCACTTATATGAGCATTTGTATAGAAAGTCTAACAAGACCCAATGAAGAATGAGATATTTGCTATTATTCTAACAATCCTTACGTTTCTTCTATGCATAAAATTACACTGAGTGTTGCATTTATATCTTTGTAATGTATTAATCTATCAACTAAAGGAGTTTTGGAGGTGTTTCCTTACAATTATTTGGCGTATTCCAAGCAATGTTATTAAGTATGGTACACTTCCCTCGGGAACTGCCTCCTCTAAAAAAAAAAAACAAATTGCAACGTAATAAAAAAATAAAGATATCGTATCAATTTTAAAGCCCCGTTTGTCTTTCACTATGTGGATCATGCGCATGCATTAAGATGTAAGGTTATATACTTTCCCATTGAGAGTCTAAGATTAAATGAATGGACTCGATTTTCAAAGATAGGATATCAAATGCATGGATGTTTATATATTTTTAGCCATGCGTATAAATGATTGCTATATTGTATTATCGTCTTACGGATAAAATTCAATTCGAACCTTGATTCTTTAGCAATTAATAAATTTTGAATACAATCAACGGTTAAAATGTCCCTATTGAGCGTTGGAACAATTAAAAAACGGTGAGGTACAGAGAAAATAGCAATCGAGATATCAAAAGGTCAACAATTCGTTGGCAAATAAATTGGATCTGTATCGAATCTGACAGTTTTTCCTGAGCATGGAAAAGGGTAGTCATATTTGGCCCGGGGATCGTTCATGGGGAACCCCCACTGCGGATGCTATTGGAGATTAACTTCATGCGAACATTCGGGCCAATCGCACTCCTTATAAAATTTTCAAGGGAGCCAGCTGATGACCCTGAAAAGTAGGAAGAAAATCGATTGCGTGGGTGGGCTCACGAAGGTGAGTTCACTGCCTCCGTCGCCACGAAATTTCGACTGCAATTTTCCAAATGCGATGATGGGCCTTATGAATATTTGAATCCTCTAAAAAAGGGACGAGATCGGGAGAAATTTCTTCCTGTAAATAAACGACGGACATGCAAATTCAGAGTCTCGGTAGCACGCTGTGCCACCCGCAGCTCTAAATTGCTGAAGGAATTCATAAGCGAACGATTGCAAGGAAGAAGGCGATTTTCTGTCGGGCGGAGAAGATACGGATCTAAGTTACATATTCCGTCAGTTCGCATTAGCATGGGAAATAGAAGAAAAAGAAAGCTATTCCGCGAATCTGACGCGTGAGAAATGAATAGCGATTACAGCGCACCGATTTTCGTGTTCGTAACGACGATGGTCGGGATAAAGTCTGCTTTCTCACGAACAGCCCTTTCCTCCCGGATGTAACATCGCGTGTAAACCATTAGCTATACATGTATTTCACTGCACATTGGATCTTACTTAAAAGATTTATCTCCCATTAGCACCAAGGTTGGCAATTTATAACAGATATTGCCGTGATTGCGAGTATCAAACCATTGTCTCGGTGTAATTTAGTGAACATTTATTTAATGCCAAAGATCCGGGTATGAAAGTCTTCTGCGGCAATTCTCTCATCGAAAAGGATGATATGTATCTATTTTACTTCCTTCTAAGGAGTCCATAAACAATCGTACACGAGGCTTAGCGATCAAGATTTTGTTCGTTAAACATCGAAAGGGAGAAATAATTATGTCTTCGTTCTTCTGGATGTTCTTTTTTAAGCCACATTCATAAATTCATCATCTTTTCCACCAAAGTGAAAAAGTTTCTTACACTGAGAATCAATCTAAAACGGAAAAAATAATTTAATGACAGGTGTACCTTTAAATTGCGGAGATAAGTCTGACTCCAACATCTAAAGCTAGCTTTGCAACTGCTTTCACGCTTAGAAGATATGCTCAATATAACCTAAAAAGATTTCAAAATCAATATAAAATATATGTGCCTCCAAGGATCTGGTCGTTGTAATATCTCCTTCTCAAGTCTTGTTGTATTTATGGAATTTAGATGTAGACGGAAAATAGAGAATTTTCGGAACCTTTGGTTCTCAAAAGGTTAACAGCGATTAGTGCTATCCCAAACATCGAACTAAGACCATTTCTTCGTTCAAAACTGTATATTGCGCTTTTGTGCTAAAGATCTACAAGAAATTGTAATAACAAGAGTCATTCGCTACTCATTAGCCCGATCAATACATTAGTAAGCGAAATCAAACTTTCGATTTAGGGGAAAATGTTTTCGACACTGATATAGTAAAAGTAAATCTCAAATCCACGAAGTGTTTTTACCAGGCATTTAATCAAGGGAGAGCACAGCTTCCCCAGCATGCAACGCCATTTATTATTGGTGCAAAGAAAATGAGCTAGATTGGCGTGGGAAGTGCGTCACTCCATTTCCACCGCAAATAAGTAAAGCACGTCGGTTGTTTGCCACGGACCGCTGCCGTCACCACCAGACACGACAGGCCGCACCACCGTCTTTAAACACTACTTCATCACTGTTCATTTCCCCACTGCTTTTTTACTTGTACCCCCCATAGCCCATCTGGTCGAATACGACCAATCAATTACAGGTGGGTGCGTGTACAGAGGTAATGTGGGGAAGTTTCGGTAAGGGTTCGTTCTGAGGAGGACTATATGAGGGTTCGGAGATGTCGGGGTGATGAAGATAAAGGGCAGGAAAAAGGTGGGCATTGAGAGTGGGGAGAAGGACGGAGATTGAACTGAGCTGATAAATAATAGGCGAAGGAAATTGGTGCCTGCTCGCGTTGGGAGTATATCACTCTTGAACGGTCCGAATCGTATTAAATAAGTGAATTACTTCGAAACAAAAAGCCTGAGCAGATCTCCTCGTGGCTCGATAATTGAATTCGTATGATACGATGAACTGGATTGGGTAGTTGGATAGGGAGCTTTTCATATGCTCTCTTCCCATCTGGCAAGGAAGGCTGCTGAAGCGAAGAAATATATGTTACGTAGGAAGCCAAAAAATTAAGAAAAAGGAGGCTGCGACGTGAGAAAGTTAAAATTAAATATTACTTAGACATTTATCGTGATAAATATATATTGAATGAGCAATTAGTTACAAAGCATAACTTTATCGATGATTCATACGTGGCAACAATCGTATTTCTCATCCATGTGAACTAAATCTCTGAGTAATCGGAGAGAAAATATTTATCCCTTCAGTTTTCACTTGGCGCCATCACCAAGATTAGAGAAAATTAGGAGTGTTTGGTTCAGCGATGACTAAAAGGCCACAATGAATGCCCTAAAGGCCACTTGTGGCCTTAAGGCCGCAGATTCCTTACTTCTGTTATAAACGAATGCATGTGTCAGTGAAGGGATTTACTCTTACTGCGGGAGCATCTTCCACTACTTCGCATACGTTGTTCAGGTAAAATGTGCCACAATCGTACGTTCCTTACTCGACGAGTCACTCTCTTGAATGGAATATTAATTCTTCTTGTAATGAACATCAGCCAAAGCGCTTTCAACAGCATGGCTTGATTTTAACGAGTCAGAGAGAAGTAAGAGCGACAGCGATTTTAATGTGGTTGCGAGAAAGGAACTCTTTTAATAAGTGAGTCGTGAAAGGGCAATGGAGGGAGAGACAGAGGAAGATGGAAAAAAAGTATTTAAAAAATCAAGGGGCGAAAATGATACGAAGAAAAAGACGAATGGGTACGGACGTCTGATTGCTCGATAAATGTGTTTAATGAGCAAGCAGACTTTAGAGTTATTTCGGTCACGATTTAATCGGTGGAACGTCCGAACGTAGAAGAGAATGAAAGTTTAGAGAATGATTTTAGTGGGGGAATTGAAAAATAAAGAGAGGGGGAAAGTGTGAGAATAGAAAAGCAGCGATTACCTCAGCCGATAGCAGTCGATAGTGATTTACACCTGCGATCCATCGCACTATATCGACAGGAGAGAGGTAAAAGGTGGTATTTCAAGGAAGTCACTTATTACGATCCTCCAGGTTCGTCGTTACCAAAGACAGGCGACTGACTTCTTCGATCATAACCGTAAATAATATAATGAAAAGGGAAATAATAGGCTGATTTCACTTTATATCCTTTAATGCAGGAGATGCGCCGGATAGAATCATGAGAACGCTTAATCAATTTATTAAGCCTACGGACTGCTGTGAAAGATGCTGTGTCTTGGAAAGGGGTTATTTTATAAAACACTTCATGCTGTTACAGAAAGTGATGAATTTTATCTGGTGAAAACGCGGAAATCGGAATTATGGATTAAGAGTGAGTATTACGTAAATTACAGTTATTAAAGATTCACAATCTGTTCTATAACTGTGCACCGTGTAATAAATTTCATGTTTTTTAATTTTAAAGAAATCTTATTTGCCTCTTTCTACTGTGTCTCAAATATTAGCTTATATTTTTAAAGTGAATTTCTTATATTAGTTTTCGGAATAAGTCCGGGAATATTGTTCTCTTCATATTATTGATTAAGAAAATTATTTATTATCAATTTTATTACTAATTATATCATTGTTTTTTATTATTGCTTTTATTATCACGAGTTTCTTGTCATAATTGCGAGTTAGTTTTCGGAATAAATTCATATAGATCGTTCTCATCTCAGTATTAGTTAAGACTAAGAATTAATAATACTGTCGAGGAAAGAAAATTTTCGTACAGGCAATTTACGCAGAAAATCAACCCAAAAATCTATAAAAAGATTGACGTTTTAACTTATTCACAGAAAGAATTTTCGATACTTGCATGACAAGATTTGAGTCATCTATCCAATATTTTAGTAAGAGGAGAAAAGAGTTATAACACTCTTTCTTTTCCAAAAAGTTTTATTGCCACGAAACAACCGAAGAAGTTTCCTTAAAGGCTTTTCCTTCCTTTTCCAATACCTTAAATAAACGGATTGAGGGTGGAAATAGGATAAAATGCGTGGGATAAAGGACGGAATTAAAGTTCCAAAAGAGGAAAGGAAGATAAATATCACGAACTCTCTGGAATCTATAGATTTTCATCAAACACAGTAGTAGTATCCGAGATGAAATTCCCTCCCTCTTTGAGAGGACGAAAGTAAATCGAAAAGTGAGTTTCCCGTTGAGCATGATCCATGTCGGAGATAACGCGAAAATACTACATGTAAAACCCTTCGGTTAAAAAAATGATTGAGCAGCTGGAAATGCAACGCATTCATCTTTTTTTATCGCGGAAAGGGTAGTTTGGTCTGTTTCAAAACTGAGAGCACATTGCATTGCAGGATGAAAAAAATGGATTGGATGAGAAGGTGGTGGCGTCAGGCACAACGACCGCAAAGGTCTCTTAGTACGCGTTTTTATCTTTTTATCTCCCTCACACTCCACGGTTTCTCCTCTCCCTTTCCTCTCACGCTTCGCAATTCTCCGCTTCTAGACATCCTTGATCCCCGGCTTTCCTCTACAAAAGGGCTTCGAAGCCCTTAAGCTCGTTTCTTCCATTTTGCAACGTACGGCACGTAGCATCGATACCCTTCGCTAACCCTATTAAAAGAATATGCATAGAAATCTAAAAAAAATATTCTCAAGGCTTCAGCTGTTCGGAAAAGCTTCAAAGGTCATTTATACTTTCTCAAACCAGATATCGAATTTTAAATAAAAGATTTAGGCTAGCTATGAACCTATTTCAAAATCTTAGGAAGCGGAATCATTCTTTCAAAAAGAAGAGAGAAGAAGAGTTAAGTAAGGTAAAGAGTCAACCAAGGGTGACTAAGCTTTTAACTCCAGTGAACCGCATCACCTCAAGTGATGAGTTGACGAGCAGCAAATATTGTTCTTCGCCGTATATTTTGTTAATATTCTTCAATACTTGATATTTTATTTCATTTCAAGTAAAGTTAAAATCAGTTCATAAAAAAGTGCAGGCTGGATCGACTAGGACTTAACTATGTGGCGATCAATATCCATGAATAAAAAACAACATTCCAAAGGATAAAGGATTTATAATACTTTGAAATATATCATTCCACAAGATGAACTTTTAAAAGTCCCGAGTTTCTGAAAACTGAGGTAAACCCGAGGTAAACTGAAAAACCAAAAAAAAAACAGAAAAAATTCAAAATATGTATGGTTTTGAAGCTGAGAGGGAGGAAAATAACCCTGTTCGTTTTAATTTTGTTTTGAGGTGTCGTGTATTTTAGTTATATAAATACAATTTCCTTTCGATTGTCGTGATTTCTATTGATTAAAGAGGTAACATTCAATTTACATTTTAGTTTCATTCAATTCACTTTGACGGAGAAGTTAATACAAAACTCTCAACAAAGAAAAGCTGGCGAGCACTGTGGAATGAGTTAATAAGCTTCGAGTCTAACTCCCAATTTGAAGATTTGAAAAGTTTTATACTACTCTGATAAACACTATCTTCATTTTTACATTAGAGCGAAACAAATGATCAGCTAATGTAATAATTGGTTGATATCAATTTCAACAATAACTATGGCAGACCTGCATTGACCGGAAGTAAGGAAATTCTAAAAGAATTCTTAGGACAGAACTGTTTGGGTAAGCCTGAAGATAGGAAATCGGGATTGGTTTAAAAAGAATTCGAGATTTTTTCAAGTAGATGACCCTTAAAATTATTTCTTTATATAGTATAAACATCTGTGTGTAGCTTTATTGATTCCGAAGAAGGGGGGTAATTAAATTCTCCTCAGTCGGCAAATCACTGTTTGAGGTGATCTCGATGGAGTGTGACGAGGGTATTCACCAGGATACGCCTTGGGTCCTTTCTTTCCAATATCCCCTACGCCTTTCTCGGCACATGCAAGCCCTTCAATCCCCCTCCGCTCACAAAGGAAAGTAAGTCCAGACGCCGAGGGTAGCTTACTTAGTAACTGAGTTGCCACGGCAACGGATCATTCGCTCCGAATTATTCTCTGTCATTCTTTCTGCTTCCTTTCATGTTAGGCCTTTTCATAAGTTCTTTCAATGAGAAGAAGAATGTTCTCCTGCATCGGCGGAATACAGAAAAGTTCGGAATTACTCGCTAACGGAATATCTGGCAAGAAATATGGGAATTCCGAGCCCAAACCAATTTCATTGGAAAAGTTAGAGAGAAATCTCACCGTGGAATTTATTGTATCGAGATCTTCCTCCAAGTCTTTCTAAAGCAAGAGATTTTGTACTTAAACTGAAGTGTTTTAATCTTCGATACTCGTATTCCTTATTTTATTTAAGGCATTCCACTTTTTCCATTCTGAGTGAGGAAGTTATCATTCTTCAACCTTTGGGGTCACTAGGGGATGGATCGATCGCCCTTCCCATTGTAGTATAAGAAGTTTGCCTATGATGTCACAAGAAGCTTGATGTGAAACCTGATAATGAAATTTTTCTATTACAACTACTGCATTATCACAATATGTTATTTTTTATTTTAAAATTCAAACGGAGAGAAGATCACAAGAAAATTGTCTCAAACCCACTGTGGCATTGTTCTAGATCCGCTCTTGCCTACAGAATATCTTTTGTGTTGAATGATATTTTAAATAATAAGCTAATCCATCAACTTTCTAACAAATTCCAAGTGTTAGGGATAATTCTTCTTGATATCTAGACCATTTGAAAAATAATATAAAAATCGCATAGTCAGCTACGATAAACAGTATACCTGGAATAATCGATCGAATAAAAGAAACAACCAATAAATCATCAAACCAACAACAGCAGGGTTGAGATGGAAGTAAGGCAGGATTATTTCATAATATTCGTTATAGGTATCATAATAAATACGAAAAAAAAGTACTTTATAAAATATTATCTACCGATTAGAGCCTGATTACAAGCTAATGTTTTCTTCAAGACACAGTAACGAGTTTTAGTTGAGTATTTAACACAAGGAGCGAATAAAATTTCAACATCGATTGGAGTGAAACGCTCTTAATCAGAAGCATTTTCAAACTCTTTGTAGATTATTTAAATTCCATCGAAGCAACGAAGCGGTAAGAAAACAGGGATCTCTCCTTTGATTTTAGCTCTCGTTTGAGTATCAAAACGTGGACTGACTGTTAAGAGGTTTTTCTCAATAAGTGCGTCACGTCTTCAAAGATCTCTCTTAGCTATAAAACCGCATCTCATGCGGTAGGAAAGGTTTATTCCTATGAAAACCCCCACTAAACTAAGTAGACGGAAATATGTCTCCAATTTTAATGGCTTTTTCAGGGACGTCCTTCAGCTTTTCACGGGATTTTATCGCCTGTTTCCAAAATTTCTCTTCTTTTGCCGCTACAGAAGCAGGGGAAGCCTTTTCTTATCCTCCCCCATTCGCTTCCAGACATCGCTTTCGGGAGATCTCCTTTTACAGTCTCCATTTGTCTCCCCTCTGTGCTCACTTATCAGTTGATACACACCCAATCTTATACATAACTGTGACTAATTTAAACTTCCCCATTGGCTACTTGTACGCTACTTCTTGCATTTGAATACACCAAACAAACTAGAGTTTCATCGAATTATTCCAGAGATCTCGAAGATGATAGAGGACACTTTTTCTGTCAGATGTTTTTGTACAGGACATAGCAACGTATGGGCTACGAATGAATAACAAACGATTTTATGTACGTACGTTATGAATGGGAATTACATAACGGTATTGGAATAGGTGTTAAAATACGGAGGGTTAGAAGGAAATTACTCTTTTACGCCCTGTCAGGAATGGGATAGTACAGAATGTCATTCTTTCTTCAAGAGTCTCGTTCTCATAAAAGAAGAAATTTTCGAGGAATTTATGCGATGGGAAGATATACTACAAACTCAAAATAAAGAAACTGTTTGCTTATGTTGGTAACGAGTAGGGATAACGGTTTCGTTTTAGTTTCATAATAGTTTGATTTACATCACACATGAAAGTGGCTTATAAATAATGTGCATACCTTCGCAATTCTACGAATTTTATCTATATTTATTCTACGAATATTGCTATACTTTAAGAGAAATTCAACGTTTCATTGCGGTTTCTTGTCAACAGAGCTTTATTGCAGCCGTTTGTTAGCATATTTTTGAATTTAGCTAAATTAATAGTAGTAAGGACGACTATTACGCTGTTTCATTGAGTTAGAACGGTTATCTATTTTATAGATTTTGCGGTATATTATTTTAATGTTAAGAAAGAGATGAGCATTTATTCATTTTTTATCGGAGGAACAATTTTCTATATTTTACTTTTGATCAAAATATTGAAACATCAAGGATACTTTTCGGCCAACAGCCTGGAATTCCAAACCGAGACTGAGTACACAAGAGATAAGTTGGAGGTATGTACATAGTGATACGGTCAAATAACTTTTTGGTTGCAGAGTCGGGCAAATAGCGGAACTTTCTGAAAAGACCCAAGATAGGGAGACGGAAGGGGTAATGTGAGCCCCAAGTTATTTTGGTGCATTCATTCAGCTTCAAAAACTAAGGAAGATACGGCGAAATATCCCAGTGCATCTCTCTGCAATGCTCATAAAAATATCTGTCCTTGTGACATAACAGCAATCAAGCGGTCACCCATATCAGCAGAAAGCTTTTTTGGACGCCCTGAAGAGTGCCACGCCCTTCCAAAGGCAAACAAGCGGCGAAAACCATTACCTGAGTATCACACGGAAGCATCCAAAGAGGGGGAAACGGCGCCATAGATTCGCCTTGTATTTTGCTCGAGAAGGGCAAAAATGAAACCGATCTAAGGTCCCTGATCTTCTCTGCCAAGTATTCATACCATTAAGACGGACAATGGGGCGTCTAATGAGAAGCTACTATTCAAGGCACTTTCATAATATTTGAGGAAGAGAAGGCAATTCCACATGGTAACTTCCATTACAGTGCGGTGCAATACTTTTTCATTTACATGTGCACCCTGTGACGTTATCATTCTTGCTTTTTAATTTCTTAACTTATGTCCGGTGTAAAAAAGGGATCTGTTCTAGCGATTATTTTCTTGAAAACTTGTCGATATCTCGTAAACTCTAGTTGTTCTTGGATCACTGCTAAAACAGACGACTTCCTTAAAAAACAGTTCCTTGATATGTAATCTACGGCTAATAAGAAAACTGCTCGTATGATTTAGTTCTTAAATACTCAATTAAATATTTTCTTTCTCATGAAAATCCTTGCTCCTTAATTAATTATTATTGGTATTATAAAATTACAATTGGTATTATAAAATTTCAGGGCTGATACGATGTTTAGTTTTTCTACAGAAAATTCTTGTAAGTCTATAAAATGGAATATTACAGATAAGAAAGAAGTGACCATTTCCTTGTGCGCTCCGTGGAAATTCGTGGGTCGTAAGTGTCAATCAGGGGATGACAGAGAGCGATAGCTTAAGAGCTGCAGCGGGAAAAACTCATTCGAGCGGATAAATATAAATTTCTTTTTCCGCTTGTCCTTCACGTTCATCTTCTTAGTTCCGCTACCGCATCGACACTAGGGTCGCTCCCGAAATTCGAGAAACGTCCTAATTGGCACGAATGAGCTCGAAAATGGAGTCCGTCCACTTGCCTCCATTTGTATCCATTATCGGAACCAGTTAACGGTTAGAGAGGGGGACCACCATCCTGGAAAACCATTCCCACCATTTCCTAAGGCGACACGTTCGAACCGTCCAACTCAATAACCCTCTACAACGGCATTTGTCCTTTTTCGGAGTTTAAATGCTACGTATACCTTAAAAGGTGTTTTTATTTTATTGCCTTCCAGCGCCTAAAATCCTATCGGGAAATGGAGATCAGATAGGGTCGAAGCGGTAGTCTAGCAACAAGGCGATACCACTTCTATCTCACAAGGCCAAAAAAATTGGTCGTGATATTTGCTACGAGAGACTCAAATGTGGAATCGGATGTGAAAGCCTTGACGTTTATTTGAAATCATAGAGCACCTTGTTTACCAGCAGTATTCCTTACTTGGTAGTCTCCGGAAATAGTAGGAGGGGGATAAAAAGAAAAGATAATACTAGATACTGAGAATTAATCATATTGGAATACTTAAACAACTTTCTTATAATTTCACCAGTTCGTGCTGTTCGACTTCTAAGCAAAACTCAGCAAAACATTTTATGGTCCAATACGCCTAACGTTGCTAGCGGAATCTTCATTTTATTATTTATTGCTCATTAGCTTACATGGAGTAACTTTTTCCGCAGCTTATTCAACAGGCGACCGGTCCCTTAGCAGGTATTTGAGATTGCAAGAGTTTGACTTGATTATGAAGATTAGTCTAGAAAAAGATGTAGGCATGACTGGAAAACCGTCTCCCACTTTCCGGGAAGGTGTTTTAACCACTAAAATGCTATACCGAGTCATATTTAAGGAGATAATTTGTGAGCAAGGAAAAATTAAAATCCTTTAACGGAGTATAATTGAACTGGAATAGTAGTTAAGGTTAGAATGCCGGGAAGTAGAGGACCTGGGTTCGAGTTCCACACATCAATATCCTTCATACCTGTTTCTCTTTGTGTTTCCAGCCGAATGATTATCTATGCTAATATATTTCCCTCTTCCTTAAAGATCAGTCTCTGAAATATGCCATCTTATTATCTGATCTGAACTAACTGTGGAAGATTCGGAAACTATTCTGAAAAATATTGTTCTTATACTTAAAAAAGTAAAACATTGGCCAAAACAACTAAGTTATTCTGATTATCTAGACTACAGGTCTAGGTATAATTCAGATTCGATCAAAAGAATTTGATATCCTAACTTGGATGCCTACTGAAATTGGAATTTTAATTCTATTGGGGTCAAAGACAAGAATGAATGACTAGTTTCGTTTTCCAACAGATTCCAGGTTTTTGGTCGTGTTACGTAACCATATACTTATATTTCTAACCCAAAGTGAAAATAATACAGTTTTAAAAGCTAGAAAGAAGAAGCAAATCTCAGTTAACTCTTTATCCGGCCACCATTAGTTTCCATCGTCGCGGGCTTTGGAACGGCTTACTGTGCCTTTTTAAGCTTCCAACGAGGCACTTCTGCCATGCGCCAGAAAATTCCTTCCTTATCACGATTCCGAAAAAATATTTACCGGATAGTCTTAAACCGGCTAATGTTTCCTTTACCCTTTCTATGTCCGTTCCCTTCTTTATTTAAGTATAGAGTGCTCTGAGAGGACACAAAAAGAGGAATAAAACTGTTCTCGCGGTGCTAAGTGAGTGAGTGAGGCTAAAAAGAGAGAGGGGATAAATGTCGGGGCGAAAGGGCTTAGGAGAGAGGAAAAAAATCAACAGAATCTCCTCCCTTAATCTACATTCCAGGGTCTGGACCTTATCCACGAAAACGGCGCGAGAATGTACAGTTTGTGAGGCCACGAGCGCACGCTCACATATGGGCTCCACAAAACATTGGAAATGATGAGCCCGGAATAGGAAGAATGGGACGGACGGAATGCAAGCCCTCGCTTTTATGGGCGGTAAAAAGAACAATAAGAATGGAGTGGAAGAAAACTCGTATAAAAGAGCCGCTGAGAGGCTTTTCTGAGACATAAGTCACCTTCGGCGGAGGGAAGGAATCGATGAGTTGAATGTGCTTTCGAAGCCCTTCAAGACGACGGAGAAATTAACGGGCGGTCAGAGTTTCCAAACAAGGGTATTCCCTTTCAAGTTCTGTCATCGATTTTCAGATGGCTGGGAGTTAATTTAAGGTTGTTCACCGTGTATGAAAAGTGATATGTTTAGATTTTGGAGCTATTTTCGTTTCCCGTTCATAAATTTTAAGCATGGATGAGTAACAACATGTTTATTAAAAAGGTGAGAAGAAATTTGAAGTTTCGTCTTCCTGATAAGGATGGTGAGCCGTAGCAAGAGTGCCATATTTGATAAACACAACGACCAACGTGCCAATGTGGTGCCAAACCATGCAGCTAAACTGATATTATGTAGTTTATTATGTCAACCGTGGGACTAAGATAATGAAACTGACATAACTAATAATTTATTATCATTATTAATGAATTGAATTCACACTTCTTTACTCTTGGGATTCATTTTTAAATTGAAGAATATGTAACCAGTTAAATTAGAGTAAGTTCCACAGGTTTGCCACCTCTGTCTAAGGGTTCTTCCTATCAAAGTACTATATTTAACTGCAACGGCTTACTCAGCTTCTCCAACCTCTGCAAAATGTATTGTAAGGTAATAATTACAATTTACCAAATAATAAATTAATAATCAAAATAGTAAATAGAGGAAAATAAAGTTCTATTTCATTATAATCTTTATTAACTATAAGACGTTGAAGTTAGGAATTCTTAGACCACACCCTTTAACCAGAGTTGCGCATAGGATAATATAGTACGACTGATGATCATTGATTCAATATTTGCCATTAACTGGGTAGAATTCAATTAAGTGACGAGTTGAAGTAAAGTATAATTACAAATTTATCTTCCAGAAATAGAACGAAAAGGACGAGACGTAGTGGTGCTATATTGGGGCCATTTTACTTATTGTAAAGAATTTATGACAGTGATTTTTGTCATGCGACATTTTTCATTGCTTGTCAGATTAAAGTACAGCTCTTATTGAAAGATTGGCTGGGTTTCTTAAAAACCAAAGCCAAACCGATACGTAAAAAAAGTACCTCCAAAGAAAGTTACAATTTTTTATTTTTGATGCCAGCCGTTTCCGATGCTATGAACTGTGTTAGTCACAATTTTCGAGTCGAATGTTGTTTAGGAAAATAAGTGAATCAAACACACTATATTAGTTCTCAGTTCTCTTGCATTCTAGTAGTAAAAATTCTATATTTGAAACAGCAAAAGTAGATAATAAACTGAGAATAATAGTTTTTATATCCGGAAATTAAGCTCATCTTATCTGTTTCCATTCCAAAGAATATGTGATAAAGTTAGATGACCAATGAGAAAAAGTTTTCCATGGATCTCTTTTGGCGGTTTTTATTTTCTTATGTAAGCTGTTTTTATTTATTCCCTAGAATCCCTTACAGGCACGCACTCATTTTAACGCTTCTCTTCCGTTTTTTACTTTGCTAGAGAAAAAGAGAATAAGTCGACTCCAAATGGGATAGATGAGGCGAAGGAGAGAATGTAAGGGGAAGAGAGAAAGGAGGATGAATATAAATATTGGAGCCCATCTCATTGAAAAACTCCAGCAAAGGGACGCGCCGACTCTTTTAGGAGCTCTTTTTCTCATTCACAAAGCAAATGCGCCGCCCCGTGTTTATGCCGAGTTTACCGAAGGGAAAGAAAGAAACACCAAATACGCTCTGCCATTTATGAGCCTCCTTGGTAATAAGAGGAAGTATCATCACCGGTATGGTTAAACCGCTCTGAATGGGGATCGAGGAGAAGAGGAATGAAGGAAAACGCGAGATAACTGAGAGAGGAAAGATAAGAAAGTTGAAAAGGGAATGAGAGTGAAAAGCGACACCTAAAAATGAATCAAAAAAGCCTTGAACGCGGAAGGGAAACCAGGGAGTAAAAAGAGGAGAATCGTCATTTAGAATGAGTTGAAATTAAGAGGATTATTTCCAGTAGAAAGATCAAGTGATTATTATTATTTCTGTTATTATTATTATTATATGGTTGAGACAATGGTAAATAATACATAAATTAATTTCCTTCTGCCGAAGAGTATAATGAAAAACATTCTATTAACTGAGATATGATAATCTACGCATTACTACTACGATAAATGCTAATTTTAAAAGAAAATGAGTAGAGCTGTGAAGAATTTTGGAAGAAAAGTAAGATCAAATGTTATATATATCTTCATGGAAAGGAAGAAGACTTGAGGAATTGTTGAATTCTTAAAAGATCGATTTCAAACTAAACCAGCGAAAAATATTGGATAGAGGACAGGATTATTAGCCAGAAGATACAATATGAAGTATAAAGAGCAACTTTACTAGTAGCAGGATTTCTTATGTGTTTTCCTGCGGACGAAGGGCGAATTTTGATTGATTCCATGTTCTTAAGTGTTAGAGTCTAACATATACATACATATCAAAGATATAAAATGCTAGTATCTTAATAGGATTCTCCAACGGACAATATCCTCACCTATGTGATGGATGATGTGGAATACCGATATGATCTCCCTGTAATTCCATAGTTTTACTTTCAATACAGAATTTAATTAAGAAAAACTGTGGGCAGAAGTCATTTACACTTTGGAAGAAACCGGTTAAGGTGGCAATGAAATTGAATCATTTTGGAATAAAATTCCCTTTCGTTCATGAGTGAGAAATAGGTCGATAAATAAAAGAGAAAGATAGTCAATAATAGAGAAAGGGAGAGTGTGACATAGAAAGGAAGAATAGGAAGGCCAGAATACAAAATAATCTACGAGTGTGAGTAGATCCTTCTAGAAGATACGAAAAGAGAATAGGGGGTCTCTTGGAGATAAGAGCTACCTATATAAACGGGTACAGAGAGGCCGCCGGAGAGATTAAAGATAAGATGAGAAATCCATTAAAATTGTATAGAGAAATAATAAATGGCATATAAAGAAACGGGTAATAATAAACTGGAAGGATGCTCCAACCCCTCAGTTTGAATAGAGCCATTCCTTCAGTACATTTGAAAGACAGCCGCATCATCATAGAGGCAATTTGTGTACATTTGATGGATACAGAAAGTGAAATAAACTTTCCCTTATACGACGACCACGCTGAGAATATAAATTTTGTTTGATTTCCCAAACTTAAAGTTTCATAGTACGGAATAATCGAGCTTGTGCGAAGAAAGCAGATGAACTAACTTTCTAAATTTTATTTTCAATTACTTTGTCTATTAATGAAATAAAAGCACACTACCTTAGCTCCTCTGCTTTCCTCTTTAATGGATATTATTTTCTGTAGTTTTGAATTACCGTAATTCTAGAAGCACGCACAGTCATACAGACGGCGTTTCATATGTTTGCTGGCAGATGCATTAATAGTTCGCTGCTTAATTAGTCTCACGATTTTCTTCAGAACAAAATAAACATTTCTCGACTTATGAATGAATTGGAAAGGAGATGCGGTATGAGAGACTGGAAAACTGAGGAAATCCGGTTTCTGTAATGAATTCCTAGTACTAAATCAACAATTCTAAGCATTCGGAATTAAATTTAGCATAAGCAATTAGGAGATGATAGTGATATGCGAATTTTTCTTTTTCACTTCCGATGGGATTGAATAAATATTCGATGCGATACACGATATTTTTTTGTATTGTTTGTATTTCGTGAATTTCCCAAAACTGAGCTCTCATTTTCTTCGTCTCTTGCTTATAGTCATCATTCATTAAAATAGCTTTTAAAAATTTTAAATAAAAAATTATTTAATCAGATCAATGGTTTCGTAATTATATTGTTTTTTAGATTAGTAATTAAGTTGTGGTCAAAAGCGTACTTATGTATAATTTGCCTTACTAACTTCATTTGCATTGCTGAAAAAGAAGCAAAAAGAAAAACGGAAACAATCCTTAAATTTGTATTCGATTTTTGATTCGGTCTGATTCAATTCGAGTTTTGTTGATGTCAATTCGGTTAGAAATTCCTGTCAAAAGAATAATTCGATCAGTACCGTAATTATAAATATTTGTACGGAAATGGCGGTTGGATCCACAAAAATGTGACAAATTTATGGCTGATTAGCTTAAAAATCATTTATATCATTCATATATAATTAGGGTAATTTACAAGAAGAACATAGGCAGGAACTTTCCAATACAAAAAAGAACACGAAAATAAAAACAGATAAATCCTGAACCATAATACTTATTATTCTTTGAACAATTCACCATAATACTATTGGTCTCGAATCAATCGCTTGAACCATGCCTTTGTTGTAGGATTCCCTAAAGGAACGAAGAAAAGAATATTCTTCAATATTTATTACACAATGACCATGGGTTTGACTCATAGATTCATCAGCTAATAATTTTTTAACATGATGTTCATTCATGAACATTACTCTCAGAATGTTTCATTTCCTGATTGTGGTCAATTTTCATTTAGGTAAATTTGATGAAAATTAGTGCAATAATCACATGTCGAACAATTTATAGGTAATTTATAAGTAATCGAGAAATTCTGGATTTCTGTGGCGTATTTATTAGTATATTAAATTAATATATTAAAACCATAAAAAAGTTCCACTTGATTATGATACAGCGTTTAATTGAATCAGCTTCTACAGTTTCAACGTAAGACACAGAGAACATGAGTCCAGAGGTCGCATTAAAATGTTGTACTCAGTTTGATTGCAGCTCTTAACAGACCCGAGTTAGCAATAAACACGTTAAATGCATCGCATTATAAAGTCGCGCGCACACGCTTACATTTATTGCTTTACCGTGTGTACTTATTTAATGGTTGATGAGATCGCCAGAAATGCTCCTCCATCATCCTGATGAGGCAGTGTTATGGGTGCTACTTGATAGATACGAGGTGAGATAAATGGTATTATTTCAGGGTAAACGTGAGTCTTTGATGCGTACGGGATGAAAAGACGTTCCTTGATGCGCTTAGAAAAAGCGATCCGTACGTGATTGCGCGATGCAAGAGTATGAGGACGGAGTGATTACTTTATGGAAGTGAGATGATAGAGAAAGGGAGTGTGAAAGGATCTAATGGAAGCCGCGCCAAGAATAGGGCCTCAGAGTTTAATAGCATTTATCAGTAATGGGTTTCAAAAGTTTCACATTACTCATGAATAAAAAATTTCAGAAAGCCATGATGATTTTTCTGCTTGAATGGAAATAGATGATATCCTTAAAACGATTACGCGTACATTTTTTATATACTAGTAAATTTGGCAATAAATCTTTCTAGCGAAGATTTTGATTAAAATGTTTGGGCCTTCGTGGAATGTGAATGCCATCAGAAAAAAAAGTAAACAGCAATGGAAATTAAAATTTTCCTTTTAACTTTGTTACTGATAGTTAAGAAATTATTATTGCAGTATCTAGACATGTCAACAGATCCAGAAAAGGAAAGACTGAATTTACGACAGTGTGTTGTCAATGGAAATTTCCATAACAATGAAAAACCTTCAATCATTCCTGGGCTTACGTATTGGTTTATACTATAATTAGTGCGATTTATCTGATATCTTAACATCAAATGATTTAATTTTAACGCAAAAGGTGGAAAATTAAGAGAATCAGAAAAGTAAACAAAGATAATGAGTGCTAGAACGACCACTTTCCAAATTTCATATTATTTCTGTGAAGAATATGTAACAGCATTAGGGATGATAGACATACGCACCTTTTGCCACATGCAGAACATATATATGAAGATACAAATGAATGCTAATGAGATCGCTTAATATGCATTACGCTGCTAATAGCTTTCTCTATTTTTTTGGAATTAGAGAAAAGTGATGATAAATATAATCCGAAAGGATTTACTATATCAATAGATATTTACTATTTTTGTATATTTGCTCTCTATTTAAAATTCTACGAGAACATATGAAGATAATCAAGAACTTATTTTTAAAAAATTCTCGAGCTTTAAAAGCTAATGACATTCTGCGCGACAGTAATTCAAGTCGAAGCGAATGTTGAACTTCTCTTGGAACCGTTCCCAACGTGTGAGATTGTGAGAACTATGGAAGGAAAGGAATAGAAAAAGAGAAGGAATTCCTGATCTTCTCCCATGTTTCTCTCTCCATACGACCACACATGTTCTCATCACGCCCTCTCCCTCTTCAGCATCCCCTCATTCAATTTTCCCACCGTTTCCACCCAATTGCACCGCACCCCCATTCCTCTTTACCATTCTCCGGAGACATCCCATTCTCCCCTCTCAACGCTGAAAAACTGTTCCAAAACCGTTCCTCCAGCGGTCCCGCTACTGCCATTGCGTGTACGCGTGGGAAAGGGTTTGCGGACTTCAATTATTTAGAAGCTGCCAAGAAATGACTGGAAAAGGAGTTGAAGGATGCTTTTGTGCCAAGTAGGCGATGCCGTGACTGCTCGGGTCAGAGATTCCGAGGAAGGAATAAACATGACGGCATGGTTAAAAGATATAAAACCGTTTATTATAGCGAGATCTGGAGGAAGAGATAAGCCTTTTTAAGAGAGAAATACGTGGATCGTGAGAAGGCTTCGGATCTGGAGCGAAAGATGGCGCCAGGGGAGGATGAACAAAGAGGTGGAAGGGTGAGAGTTACAAGAAATTTTCTTATATTTAAGCTTGTAATTATGTTTAAGCATTCTTCTTCGTTAATAGAATAAATTAAGATCAAGAACTCAATGGAAGGGGGAAATTTCACGCTTTATTTAATTTTTAATTCAGTTTTGGTTAAATTAAACCTAGTATCCTTCCTTTCGCATAATTTCTCCGACATTACTTTCCTGTATTTTATTATTAATAACTTAGTTGATACCCCATCACTTGTTTCACTTTAAAAATTTCGGTTTCCTTCAAGAAGAATTCAACTATCTGATACCTTCTCTTTAAATAACGATCGCTTTTTCACAACATCTGTATTTTGCAACTCTTTGTCTTCCAATTAAAACTTTGATCCATTTATCTC